>OZ002740.1:339915481-341165481 GCA_963924295.1 Dioctria rufipes | reverse complement strand
TCAATCCATCAATTCGTTTGGACCGTTATCGGTGATTGATTATTCATTCAAATTCTTAAGAAAAATTTGCAAGTGTATTTCTAAGAAAAATTTAATGCTTTCCTACGAACGTAAAATTTTTGAACAACTCAGGCTTGAATCAGTGTCGCTATTAAAAATCAACGGGTGGCTAGACGTTGATTGCTTGCAATTAGGGCTCTACTGGAATAACCGTAAAAGAAAATTTGTTAAGTCAAGGCTTAAATACAATTGCGACGGGCAACGCCAAACGACGAAAAAATTCCGCTGTCAAACTTCTAAAAGCACCACGTCTTATGCTAATGCGCAAATTACGACGGGTGACGGTCAGAGGTTGACGAAGCCCGACGGCAGCTTGATCAATTTCTAATTTTGACATCGTCGCTGCAGTACTAACAATAAAATCAAACGAATGAAATTTTTGTGGCATTTATTTTTGTCAAGGTTGTAAGACGTCGCGTCAATTTCAAAACAATGGGTTTTAATGAAAAATAGATTGAGGAAGTGCGAAATCATAAAAATATTTGTGATATATTTGTGAGGCTATCGAGGACATAGGGCAGCCACTTGGCGATTTGGTTATGGAAAATTTCATGAAAAGGTTATGGTCCTGTAGGCGTGGTCGTGGTGGTCATTTGGCTGATATTATTTTCCATTATTAACGGCATACCTTCCTCTTTATAATGAAATAAAGATCCCATCATTTATCTCAAAAAATGGCGTTTTTCTTTGAATATCAAAATAACACCTCTTATTGGAAAACCCTGTATAAGACAATCAGTATAGACGAGTTGACAAAAAATACATGGTTTGGATGGATGTTTCGAGGCGCTTAAATACAGATGGTAGGGTTGTGATATTTTTGGCGTTTAGTTTGATTTTAATTTAGTTAATTTCTGTATTTTAAATTTTTCCTTTCCACACTTTGGTCTATTGCGATTCTTTCAAAATAATATAAAATATTCTCGATAAAATCTGTTTCAAAACACTCAACAAATGAAAATGAAATTTCAGAATCTTCTTCGTTCATAATCGCCTTGCAATTGTACTCCCAAATTTTCGAGTACCTGTTTTGACAGCGAATTTCCCGCCACCGTCTACCGTAGGAAAATTTGATAGGTAAAAAACTAATTTATGATCGCTGCCCAATTTCTTAGAAACAATTAAAACTTTTTAAACTCGAAATTGTGTGGTTTTTCATATATATGAGTAATCGGCGCAACAAAAATATAAAAGCATCTTCATAACTGGGCTGCTAAGCATTACGTGCCATTTTCTAAAAAATCAAATACTAAAATAAATATGCATTCCAAAATTACTTACTATCCTATGATAGATATGATAAATGACTTTTTGACAATATATAAAAACAAAAAATGTGTACACGTTTAAAGACGAAGAACTACGAGCGTATGACCCAATCCCAATCCACTATTGCTACTACTCATAAGAAGACAAACGAACCATACAAACCAAATCGTACCGTACTAAAATTATCCTGTTAAACTTTTACAGATCGCTCATTCAGTTAACTGGTGTGCGGGCGCTTTGTGGGGGTTTTGTGGGGGTCATGATCCCGTCACCCCCCCCCCCTATATACGCGCCGGGATACAACTCATGCCAATTTCCGAGGAATTCGTTAAAGCAACCATTTTCTATTCATGAAATTATTCTTCGCTGTCATTCTAAGTTGAGAGTTTTGTGAGTGAAGTTTTACTACGGTGAGTATTTATTATTTATTTTTTCAATATCGTATTTACTTGCTATTTGCAAAACGATTTGCAAGAGAAGTCGATACTAGATCGTACTATTAAAAAAAAATCGAATCCAAAATGAACTACCAACACATACAAGACCTTCGAAAGCAAGTCGAGCTAGACAACCACTGTCGGGTCGTCAATACGATTCGATATCGTACTCCGATTTTTCTCCTGTAATTCGAACTGATTTGCATCGAATTCGATTCGATTTTGAACCGCAATGTTTGCAAGGGTCACATAGCAAAGCCTCAAAAAATATAGGAATACCAGCAAAGTCTACTAATATTACGATACTTGGACATACTCATTGGGACAAGAAACTTCCTTAAGCACTGTCCTGGACGCTCGCAGGGTTTTTTTTTTCAATGAGCATTTTGAATAATCATCGCAGTGCTTCTTCCTTAATCTCATAACAGGGTTTCAAGATTGCTTCCGCAGAACAGTAATAAGGTGCTTGCAATTGCCAGCATGGCTATGAGGCAAGGAATTGGGATGAAGAAAAGCAACGGTCCATGCTTGCGAGGAAGTGCTGCAATAAACTACGTAGAACGCTATTTATTTTTATATATTATGAATAGAAAACGAGAAAATTTGATCCTAATTCAGAACTCTCTCTCTCTTGTTTTTTTAAACTGATTTCAGTTTTAATTTAACCAGAACTTCAGATTATACCTCTAATCACTCTAAACTTCACTTTAATAATGAGAAATGCGTTACTTCGCACAATATTAGAAAAATCCGCGGTTGGAAAATTCGTGGAAAATTACATGAAACTAGCGCTCTTGTTGCACTTCTGTTGGAGTTCAACAAATAATCTTCTATAGAGCTTCCCAGTGATGGCTATAGAAGCTGTTCAATTACTTACTTGAGCCTTTGCTTAATTTTCTGGATAGATCAATGAATATTCTTCTAAAAATCTCCCAAATGATACCTAGGGAAGCGTTTAAATTGTGATTATTTCAGAATCGCTGGGTTTTCGTCCCAATGGGTATCGACACAACTTCCTTTTTTATTCCAAAAAAAGTACAAGAGTTTTAGGAAATACGTTAAGTCTCAAAGAGACTCTCTAAATGATGTAAGAAGAGATCTTTTTTTGCTGACTATCACTAAATGATCACGATGTGCATACAATAATAGTCAGCAATGGTGGGACATTGAAATAATTCTTTTATATAAATATCGAAAAAAAGACCGATGATACCGCATAAAAATTTAAATTTTTTGTTTAGATGTCCGAGACATTATTAATTAACTAAAAAAAAAACGGTGCAACATTTCATCTTTTTAGAGAGATTTTTACGTTTGTTTTTATTTTTATACCAATGACACAATTTTTACCTGTTTCCGTAACTTTCAAGCCAAATGTATAGGGGGTAAGAGGATGCAATTTTGTTTTTCGATACAATAAATAGAGATCGACGAACTCCTTGGAATTTATTTACATAAATTAAGAAGAGTAAAAAAAAATGAAGAGAACAAATACAACTCGCTCGTGAAAAACATATCTCGATAACAGGTAAACAACTAAATTAGTGGCGTCATTTTTTCATACAGGCAATATTTATACAAGAAAAGCAACTTTTTTTTCTGAAATTCACAAGAATAAATTTATAGCTATATGGACACAAGTTTCTTGGAGTTATTAGCTATAATACAAAATTTTCTTTTGATATTTAAATTAAATGCAGCAGTTGTAAACATACGCGAAATATATTTTTATAAATATAAATTAGAATTATATATCTCCGTGCATTTTGAAACGCATTTCATGATTTCATATTAAATTTACGACTGCTTCCTGGAGATTTAGGTAAATGTTTATTGAAATGTTTTTAATATTGACTTTCCTGAATTTTTTCAGAAAATTTTATTAACTTATTTCTGACTTTATTGTATAACAGACCATTGATGATTTGAAGGTTCATAAAACTGACAAATTCGCACAGTTTTACTATCATTTCAAGGATAACATTTAAGTAAAAGACGGTTGCTTTGATTGAAATATGTTTATATGAGAATACCTTACATTTTGGTATTTAATGACAATTAAGGACAATTAAATAAAAAGAAATTCACTGTCCATGGAACTTCATCAGACTTAGATATAGTTCGAAATAGCTATCAAATATTTCCTCACTTACTTACTATAATGGCTATCTACAAATGGAGAGATAAAAAAAATAATAAGAAATGTTGAGCGAGTAATTGAAACCCCCATCATCAATTATTGATATAAGCTAGAAAAGCACTGTCAATCAGTGGCAACCCGTTGTTGTGGTAACTAATGGACAGCAATCTGGCAACCCAAAACCAAAAAAACAGTATTTTATTTAACATATCGGGCTCTGCCTTTCAGTTCGAAGATGGTGGTTTCTATAATATTGTGGTGTTCATAAATGCCTTATAGTTTTGATGCTGCTCGAAGCTTATATCCAAGAACCACATACACAACTGTAACAATCGAAATCGGGATCAACTTCGGGGTGAGCTTCCTTTGGAAAATTTTTTATGATCCGTGGTTATCAGTTCCTAATCTTTCTTACATATAAATCCTCGGATAAGTCTCAGTTTCCTAGCGAACGATTACCTGTTAAAGGGCGAAGCATTAATTCCTTTATAGTTTTCCGTACAAGGATTAAAGCAAATTGTTAAACGAACAATCGTATTTCGTTTCTCTTCTGAAAATGAGAACAATAATTTATCCACAGAAAATCTTCCTCGTCTTCCTGAGATTATCTTCAACATTGTGGTTAGGTTCCAGCTAAGTACCACTTGTCCAAAAATAAAAGAGAACATTTCTCAGCAGTTTTTGCAATAGTCAGGGTTAGAAGAGATTTACAACTTTGGGTAGTATTATTAGTCTATATATTAGTAACGGAACTACGGAACTTTAAGAATCGTTATATAAGTCCTAATATAAGTTTACGAAATAGTTGATCTATAAATAAATAAATATATACTTTGGAATTGCGTACACAAGATTGTATAACCTTTTAGAGTATACAATTAAGTAGATGGAGCTACAGAGTATTCTAACATTGACAAATTTATTTAAACTGAATTCAAAACTAAAAAGAGAGAAGATAAAAAATAAAGATGAGAAAATATTCTATGATGTTGAAAAAATATTTAAGTAATAGTATTGAGTTGTTCTATACCCTCAATTGTGGAGAAATATGATAAGAGATAAACCAAAAAACAAATGAACGAGTTAACTCATGTGTGCCCTAATGAGGAAAGAGAAGAAAAGTAAAAAAAAAAAACAAATTGCCCAAGCTAGACAGTTTTTTTACGAAACCTCTTTCAGCTACAGTTCCTTCCGTGGCAGAAATATCTGTCAAAAGTGGCAAGTGTGAGGAGTGTTTATCCAGTGATAGCGTAGTGACCGCTGCATCAGTTAAGGGCAGGGTAAGGTATTAAAAATTTTTTTATTGCTTTTTTTTTATATTTTTAACTGAATGCATAATATCTCAAGAATATTGTGTCAAAGTTTCAAGTCGATTGGAGCAAAATTGACGAAATTGTGAGTATTTTTATACCTGACGGATTTTTATACCTACCCGACCTGGCAGATGGTTCGCACTCTATACAATACCCGATCTTACCCTCCAGTTTTATTTCTAGAAATTTCAACACAAGTACAAACGTGCTTATACCTGTACTGTATATTTTGTCAGCGAAGAGTATAAAATTGAGTCTAGCAGTGAATGTTCTATCGAGCAGACGTACACGCGCGTTTTTATACCAGGTTTTTTAGTGTTCGAAACTTTAAAGCGATTTCCCCACAACTCACGTTTTCAAAGTCGGTGCCCCTCATAACTGCAAAACTACTGCACCGATCCTTTTGAAATTTTGAACACTATTTCTGTACATAATTTACGAGGTAACGCTGGAGAGTTTTTTTCAAATTTGTTAATAATTTTTATTTTACAACAACAAATTAGACGATTTTTTCGCAAAAAATCGCGTTTTTCCCTTCAAAGTGTTCCAAAAAAGTTAAAAATTGAAATTTCGAAAAACCCTCCCAGCGTTACCTGGAGAAAACTATTATCTAACGAAAGAACTTTGATTTTTTGAATTCATATAATCCAGCACCAAGTTATGAGGGGCACCGCAATTCTACTTTTTTTCGAGACACGTCCGAACAATTGCTTCCATTGCCGTATTTTTAAATATTTCTTCGTGAAAATTTTATACAATATTCTTCGAATGTCACACTTTAATGTTCCATTAATTTTAATAATGATATTTTTACTATGTCGTCACAAAAAATTCACAAAAACATGCCTTTTTTTGTACGAATTAACCTTACCCTGCCCTTAATAAAGCGACTCAAGAAGATCAGGATCCAATAACACTCACCAATGCTACTGCTGCAAATGATTCCGTCGACGCTTCCATGCAACCCACAGTAGAGGAGTCATCCATCTCTACATTTTTAAAATTTCTTGAATTTTCAAATGACTTGGGAAAGTTCATAAACAAGAAATTAAACGACAACGAAAAACGGCTGATTCTGGACATGGGACCACTGTAACATCCAGGACCTTTTCCGAAGGACCCACACAAAGACAACAGGATCTTTTCAGAAACGTATAATGTTTCGACGTCAAAATACGGACCATTTGATCGTTTTTGGATATGCTACTCAAAACTATTTGATGCTGCCTACTGCCAACCCTGTTGGTTGTTTCGAAAGCATACACAGAGGCATGTGCTGTATACATTGAGCCAAACGCCGAGTACATACATTGCGCCAGTCATAACTTAAATTGGTAATAAACGATGCCGTTCGAGGTTCTGTCGAAATTCAGAAATTCTTTGGAATAATGCAAGACTTGTTTACCTTCTTTGGAACTGGGCCCTCTTATCGGAATTCATCGGCGAATCAGAAATTACCTTAAAAAAATTGAATCCGACAAGATGGTCCAGCAGCCAAACTTCGATTTTTCGATATTTTCAAAGCATTGTCCGATATAATGCTGAAGAGTTCCAGTAAGGACGAACGTAGTGAAGCAGCAGAAGTTATAAAATCAAAAATGATCAATTCTGCAGTGTATTAAACAAGATCAATTATGTTTCCAAAATCTTACAAAAACGTGATGTCGTTTTGGGCGAGGCGAGTAAGACTTTGGACGAAACAACTAACATTTAAATGCAAGGCCACCTAAACCGCGAGAAAATACGATATCGATCCCACCTTTCCAGAAAAGTAACGAAGAAAAACTAAAACGCATTTCGATGAATTGTCTTCTGATCACCGGTTTCAAAGCTAGAAAGAGGTCTTTAAAATTACCATTTGCAACAATCTACTCGGCAAAATAATCAATCAGGTAGATGCGCGTTTTAATAGTATGAGTGCAGTTTGTAAAACGTTCGACTTTTTAATTCCAAAAAATTTGCTCAGAATGGATGAAACGATTTTACTCACAAAATGTGATCAGTTTCATATGAAATATTCCGGTATAATAGGACCTAATTTTTCACTTGAATTTCCTAATATGTATCATCTGGTCCTTCCTGAATTGACGGAGACGTGGTTCATTTGGACAATTTTGTAAAGATATTATAATTAAATTTGGCTTGCTTGAGTGTGATCTTACGCAATTGTTGTATTTAACACAATTCCTGTTACTTCTGCGGCAGCTGAAAGATCTTTTAGAAAACTGAAGATTATAAAAAAGTTATTTAAGAAACAGTATGGGGCAAGATCGCCTACGACATTTATCATTAATTGCGATAGAAAACAAGGCGGCATCAATTTTGGATTTGAGTCTAGAATGTCTATAATGAATTTTTGTGAATTTCACTAAGAACTTTGTTAACAATCTTTCTTTTTCCGTCTATTGATCTCATCTGAATGATCAATATTTTATATTGTAATCTGCATCGTTGTTTATTTTTTGCCATTTTCTTTTATTAAACACATTATAAAGACGGTGTATGGATTTATCCTACTAGGGGTAAGTGCACTGTTCTTTTCTTCTCCCTATCTACTGATATTACAAGTCAGGCACCTACTTGAAAATTTAAAAATAATTAGCTAACATCTTTTGAATTGATTTTGACGGGAGATGGCCCAAAAGAAGCGGAAGTATTATAAATATAAGATATTTTCCAAAAGGACTACTTGGTTTCCGAGAGAAACGCAAACCGGCGATAGTATAATTAACTAAAAATTCAAAGATCATCTCACCCATTTTGTCGGGAAAACGTGGATCGTGTAGAAAATTTCTTCAGACATATTTTAGTTCTGCGAAAGATTTTTGTTTCACACCGCTTCCGGCTGCTTCTCTACTACTCCCACCCACTGTCCTACTAAATTGTACCGTAATATAAGTTTAAACTACGTGGAAAGAGGGGGTGGGGCCTCCAGTGAGGGACCCGATTTTTTCTCTATGAAGCAGGACCCTTGTCCACCTAGCTACGCCACAGGTAGTACCACCTTTTTTTAGAACGAACAACCATAAAAACCCGTTTTCAAAGTTGCCGATATTCTTCATGAAAAATCAAAAGCTTCTAACGTTTCCATTTAGCATATAAAATGCTAAATGTGTGGAAGCATACGTATAGTCCAGTCAGTAGGGGTCTTTGCCCTACAAAAGGTAGGGTAGTTGTGATTTTTATATATGTTATTCAGTTCCGGGGAATGATAAGAAATCCAAGTTTAGACCATTGAAGGGGATTCGCGCGATCCGCCATCTTGGATTAAAGGTACCAAAATTTGGTTTTTTTCAAAATAATTCCTCAACGGTTGATCCTATGACAAAAATGTATAAATATAAATTTGAAAAAGACTAAATTCCCTATTTTTTATGTAAAGGCAGTTTTTTTTTGTAAGTCTGATGTGTAACGAGTTACAGCGACGGAAACATGAGCATTCTTCAAAAAAATGTATACATCTAGTACCATTTATACAGGGTGATTCGTTTATGGTGGTCTATAGGACAGGAGGTGATAGTAGTCACCTAGTCAAACAAAAAATTGTATGGCAAGGGGAAGCGGCATTTCAACCGTTTCGGAATTAAAGGGTGATTAAAAAAAATCAGTAGTCTTTCACAGTAGTAGAAAATACAAATAACTATTTTTCGTAACCCGTTTTTTTTCAGTCATGTCTTGAAGTGTGGCTACTTTTAGACAACCATTCATTATATGAATCAAAGATTTCTGTCCAATTTGAAATATTAAAAATATCAATGAAAATCCAGTTCTTCTAATAAAAAAAAAAAAAAGAGGAAGAGCACATTTGCAAATTTACATAAATATACAATGAAAACACATGACCCGGCTCACTTTGACCTCAATATAACCCACTTCATACTTCATAGTAAAACAACAAGGGTTCAATTTATTAATCGGCAAGATTCGTAACTGTCTTCAAAAAACCTGTTAACAATTAATTAGCGGTATTAAGGAAGGCTTTGACCTTTTTCTGTTCGTGATATTAAAGAAAAAAAAGGTAAATTCACACATGAATAGTCGGCTGGCAAAAAAAACCTTTAAAAAGTCTTTCATCTGGAGAAATTTCTCACTTGTTGTTATCTTACCTCGCTAAAAGGTGTGTCACCATTATTTGTGGCTGCATGAAAAGTCTGTTGACGTTACAATGGAGATGCAGGGCCACGTGCCTGTAAGTTATTGCTCTCATGGGGAGTCTCAAAGATACGTTTTTTAACATACAATCTTCATCTGGTTACGTCGGTTGGTTTCTGTTTTGATTTTTTTTTCCTTTTGCTTGAAGGCATTTCTTCTCATAAATACATTTTGATAACAAGTAAAATGATTTCACCTAGTCAATTAAGGTAACCCGGAGTAACAGTTTCATTGGCTGATAAATCAGAAATGAATAAAAAATATTTTTTTCTCTGATAGTCGGGTGTGCCGCCACAATGCAAGGTGAAAGCGAGAGTTATTTAAATCTTAATTAATAAGTGAAATTATGAGATAATTGTGTGGAAAATATCCACTTTGGTATAGAAGCGCCAGAGCAATAGAAGAAGATTTATCTTTCCGACATTATTAAATAAAATTTTAAAATTCTCAACTGATCACGTTTTTTTCGTAGACATTTATACATTATTAGGGGAGCCCGTCGGCTTTACCCGGAAATAATATAGATACCTAGATGGGTGGAAGTGTGGGTGGGGTGTTTAAAGATGTATAATATCTAACCTATTATTTGAATCGATCGCGCGATTCCGTACTCTAGGGTTTCACTCTGTGTCTGTATGTGTGTTAGGGCGTGTATATGTGGCGTGCATATATTCATATGTAGGGAAGAGTGTAGCTCTCTACGTCGACGCGATCTGAGCCAGTGCCCACATATATAGTAAAACACGAAATTTGTATATGGCAACTCTACCACGGATTTGCTCGATTGGTCCCAGCGCCTTGCCCGATTTATCCCATTTTTGAACTTAATTCATATTTTTTTTTTAAAGGTATGTGTTTCAAATTTGAGCTCTCCACGTCGACGCGTTCAAAGACAGTTTCCAAATTTATAGTGGAAAACCAACGTTTTGTATGGCAACATCAAGAAGGGATCGCCCGATTCAGACCATTCTTATAATTTTATTTACTATTACTATGAAAACGTCAAGTACCAAATTTTAGTTCACCACGTCGATGCGTTCTCAGGCTATGCCCACATATACAGTTAAAACTTAAATTTTTGTATAGCGACCTTACGAAGGAGTTGCCTGATTTGTCTCATTTTTGACCTTAAACTACATTGTTTTTTTTTTTTACAAACGCCACGTCGATGCGTTTTCAGGCAGTTTCTAAGTATGTATATTGTGAAAAACAAAAGTTTTGAATGCCAACACCAAGAAAGGGTTACCTGATTTAGTCTATTTTTGAAATTTTGTTTACCAATACTATGAAAATATAACCTACCAATTTTTTTGTATTTAAAATGTACAAAATGTCGGCTCTCTACGTCGACCAAATATTCCAAAATTTCAGATTTATACATCGATGCTTTCTCAGGCAGTGTCCAAATACGCATATAGCGAAAACCAAAATTTTTGTATGGCAACCCTACGAACTTGTATTTGCAATTTTTATAAAAACGTCAAAAACTGTCCTATCTATTAAGCTGGAACAAACCAAACACATTTACAAAACTTCACGATAAAAAATCTCGTGGATGATAATTATATTCGTATTGGAATCTTAACTTCCAACGGGAGAAACTGTTACCCAGAAGGCAAAACATCTTGAAGAAACGAATGCGTATCATCTACGCGATACAGTCAAGTAATTTATCCACATCTCTTCCTGACGAGTTATTTTCATATCATGTATAAGAAACGTATTCGTTTCTTCAAAATGTTTCGCTTTCTTATCGTCTAAGCAAATCGTTCAAGAATCATCGAAATAAAACCTTTAGAATTTTAAGTAAGGGAAAAAAGAAGATATTTGTTTAATGAATTTTTTTTTTAATATGGATTGGTGGAATTAAAATCACTAGAGAACTCACAAATTAATTACTGTCATGGAGTCTAATGACGCGTTCTTCCAAATGATAAATTTGTGTATCATAGAGACGACAAATAAGCGACACTATTGTCTTCTTGCTCCCACATTTAAAAACAGAAAACAAAATTTTTTGTGGTTTCATCTTCTTTTCGTCTACGCAATACAAGGAAGAAATAATTTCACACTATGTATTTGCTTTAGTTTCATGTGGAAGATATTTTGGCAATATCATCCACATACCGCCCTGAAGATTTTTCATCCAAATCTTTGCTGGGAAGATATACAAATAAAAAATATTGTATTCGGTGTGTTATCGCACTATTAAAACATACAAAGCTTATAAGTTATATATTTATATGGGCTGTGTTTGTGCTCTTTTATTTTAATTTTATTTTTATACAATACCTGTGTTCTTTTGGCTGCGTGCAGTATTCTACAGAATATAGGAGATTGCGAGTTGAATTGATTTATAGGGTGTATAGAAGTAGAAAAGGCTTTGAAAGTGAAGAGAATATAATCAAATTTCCATGACTTGAATCCTTGCATAATGTCAAAATAAAACTTGATAAATTTCGGCAGAGGTTTAATGTTTTGTAATAATTAAAGTCATGGCACTTTGATAATTTTCTCTATACTTTCAAAACTTGTCCTACTGCTATGCAACCAACAAATCAATTCAATTCGCAATGTCCTGTGTTCTGCAGAATACTACAAATACCACAGCTAAACGTAACATTTTTTTCCTCGCTTTTTGGTTCGTGTCTACTGTAGGTGAAATAGGTGTGTAAGCACCTGTCGAAGTTCGCGCGAAGTTAAAAGTCCTATTATCCCTATTTGATAGAGAACATACTATTTTTGAGTAATTCTTGGTATGATGTCGGCCCTGGAGTCATATAAGTACATCCTGGAAAAAGGCATTTTGGACATTTATCCAAATGTCGAAATAGCGCTCCGGTGTTGTTGTGTTGGTCGTTTTCAGCGCTAAAACGAGTGTACGACATCTACACAGAGTAAATTAGGCTCAATTCACTCTCTGTGCTGTACATAGAGTCAGAAATAATGCAGTCTGTAGACTATAGTGGGGCTAATTCGTTCCTTTGCAGAGAAGAATGTTCGTCGGCTGGCAATCTAAGCGTGTGCTTACATTCAACGAACTTTCTTTGCATATAGTTTCGTACATATTTGTGATATTTCTAAGTTTGCTTGTTTATTTTTTAATGTCGATATACGTTAAATAAATAAAAAATTAATATTGGTGGGGAGGGAGTCTTCAATTCCAGGCCTATACAAAGTCATTATTTCCATGCATAAAAGTTGGAAAACGGCTTGCCATTTGTATATTTCAGCTCTACACTTATTTCAAACAACTAAGTACATCAAGAGCTTAAAAGTTTATTTAACATTTAGAATTCTGTTAATAATTAAGTTCGAATAAATCTAAAGTCAAGATTTACTTATAAAAAGAAAACTTTTGAACAACTCAAAAATAAAGAGAGAAAAATATGCGTATAACAAAAAAATAAACTTGGCAATTTGAACTCTCCTACCTATGAATGTATTCCTATATACCTACAAAAGTCCTGAAAGTTTGATGGGGAGAGAGATGAACTTTTTAGGCTTTAGTTACTTATTGCTGGTACTTACCTGCCATATATATGTACATACCTTTGCCGTAACTTTGGAAACATTTTATATAAATTAAAAAGAAAAAAAACTCGATCTTTCCCTACTTATACCCGTAAAATATAAAATTCAACTGGCATCTTTCTCAGACGAGGTCAAGTATTAAACATAGATAGCAACTTTGTAGTATATGAAAAACCGAAATTGTATTAGGGTCTAGAAGATTTATGAGACGTATCTACTCTAACGACTGACATTTATTCAAGAGGTACTCAGTGTTGTTGAGGCTAATTTATCACCTCCCGGTTTCTTTTTAAAGAAAATACGAAATTCCTCACGAACATACACAACATCATTGCTGGTAATAAAATAAAAAAAATAAAAATAAATAAAAAAAATCTGATAACATCTGGTAAATGAAATTAAATCTTTTTTCTGTTTTTTTTTCGAGAAAATTCCAAGGAATTATTGCTTTTAATACGGCGGACAATATCATAGCATCTAAAATTATTACTGAGATTTGTTGCATTGTGAATTTGCTAAGGGGAATACATGACAATAATATAATCAGAGTACGAAGTAACACTTCGAAAATCTCTTATCACCGCAATGGCACTGTATCTATATTCAGGTTGACTTACAAAAAACTACTATCTACTGAAGAATAGGTATTAAAATTTAAATTAAAAAAAAAAAAAAACTTCAAGATTTCTCCCATTACGGAGAACTATTAAGTGCCACAAGTAGGTACCTACTTACCGCAATTACTTACGAAAGTTCTCATTTCTTGTTAGCACATCTCGTATGAATACTTAAAAATATTCCTAAATAAATTCTCAGAGGAAAAAATGGGCAGAGCTTCCTAAGGAAAGTATATCTGACAGAAACCATATCCTTGCTAGAGCAAAAGAAAGTTAAGAGTTAAAACATTCCGAAAAACTTCCCAAGTGAGCTCTTTGGAAGAAGTACTTTTCTAAGTTTCCACAAAATTCTTGGAAAATTTTGTGAAATTGCATTTTACAGCCAGCACTCAGACATAGGATAACAAGTGAAAATGTTGGGACGAAGTTTTGTTTTTATAAAAACTTATATGAATTGAAATTGTTTTACCCACTAACCATTATAATCACCCACAGGCGCCATCTATTATAATTAAATTAAATTAAGAGGAAACATTTTTTTTTTTTTTTTATAATTTTAATTCGGTAGAATTAAACTCACACATGCGATAACCGTTCAGAGGGGGTTATAACGGATTAGGAGTAAATTTTATTCTGTTGTGCTTTCTTTTGTTACTAGGCACATGTTTGTTATTTTCTTGTTTCATTGTGACCTGCTTATTTAAGTTTTACCTGTGTAAATTTATTATTACGAGTCGTGAAGACGGACTGGAGAAAAGAACGATGGGAAGTCTTCCGAAAACCGAAAAGAAGTATGTAACTTCTTAATAATGTCGGATGAACAATTTTCGAATTTATGGATTCGGATCGAAGAATTTTTAGAAAAACTTTTTGTTTTTACGGATTCTAAATGAAATTAATAAATTCAAGAGAAAAAAGTGATCCGCTTCATTTGGATTTTGAAGCCGGGACCTTTCACACTCCGGGCGACTGCTCTTACTGAGCTAATGAGACAGATAATTTTTCCTCTTGTATTTCTTGATTTTAACTAGCCTGCTAAGCCTACTGCTACTAAGATTACTAAGTTGCATGGCACTAATCAATAACGATGAAAGTGCACAAATAAATTATTAATTTGTGCAATTTTATTTATTTTTATCTTGCCACATACGGGACCCGAGTCCCTTCGTCTGGAAATCAAGAAAGTCCCGGCTCAAAAACTCGGACGAGGCGGTTATTTATCTACTTACTAACCCTTGTCTAAATCACTTTGTCAGTAAGGGCGCCATTCATGATGTATAAGTTTGAAAATTTAGGAACAATTTTTGGATAGTAAACGTCGATGGATTACATGTTTTTAAAAATTAGAATGAGCGAATGGGAAGCTTTCCGATGGGGTAAAATATTTTTATACGGCTTTGGGAGCTTTGGAGTGGGGGTGGTAAATACCCCCTATGGGGTTTTCCAATTTGTATGTCAAATTAAAGCTCTTATTGGGTGTTATTAAATGGCATCTTTTCTTTTCTTCTACAAGAAACTTTATAACAGACTTCTTCCATCCGAATATCATTAAAATGTTTGGTTTTCATATTTGTGTATAGAGAGTGGATGGGTTGGTGTGGGGACTGATTTTTATTTTAAACGCTTTAGCGTAATGTTTTATATATTTCATAGGAACATTTCAATTTTCTATGTTTAAGCGTTATATGGGGTTTTTTTTAATTTCATTTCCATTTATTCTTTTATAGATGGCGTTGTACAAAAAGATATAAAATCTTATATTAGTACAAGATTAATAGGTACATTATCCAATAACTAATATTGTAAACAATTAGACTAATAAAAAATGAATTAATTAATTAGAACTAAGATACAAAGGAAAGAGAAAAAATGACATTTACACTGATTTACAATGAAAAACTAAAAACTAAACTAATTTCAAGTGCTCGAAAATTTTGCATTTAAAATTACCAAACATACCTCACTCAAACAACAATCTCAAATTTATTGGCAGAGAATTCCAAATAATAATGGACTGGATGAAGAACTGATGCTTAGATGTTATCCAATTATGTTTAGGCACTATTAAAGTAGTAACTGGACTTGATCTCGCAATTTTAAGTATATTATACAGGTCTTCCGAGACTTAAGACTATCCGCCAATAAAATAACAGCGCGATATTTGAAATAGATTATAAGACTGCAACCAAGGATGGAGTTGCCGTAAGGAGAGATATTGTCAAAACGACGGAGACCACAAACATACCTTATAGTAGCGTTGAATGCAGTATTTAAGTTTTGAATAGACTTATAGTCAAGACAAGCAAATATTTCGCACCCATACGTAAAAGGAGGGACGAGAAGCATAGCTTTAAGCGGGTTTTTGCTGGAGTAAAATTACTAGTCGCCCAGAGTGAATGAAGCTCACCAAATACTTTTCTAATTAAAGCATCAATATGATGGCCCCAACAAAGAGTTCTATTGAAGATAATTCCCAAGTTAGAAACGGAATCAATAATTGGAATTTGCGTTCCATTGATTACGACAGGTGAGAAATCAGAAGTATTTAAAATTGCTTTGTATATAATTAAGCATTTAGTTTTGGTAACGTTCATGTGCAGCATGTTGTCAATGATCCACAAATAAATATAATGGAGATCATCATTTATACAAGAAACACCATTTTCAGCTAATCCAATTGGTATTGAGATCTACAATTGAGCATCATCAGCATAAAGGTGTGAAATAAATTTTTCCAGTTTCTTCATGTAAATTTTTTTTACATTAAGTACTTTCATTAAAGTGCGATAATTTTCTAAACTCCTTACCAAAAAAAAATAATTACACCATAACTTTCGCAAGAGAACGCAGATATGAACTAATATGCCTACATCATATAGATTATGTACCGTTATATGAGTTTTTGGTGAAAGTTTCATGAAAATAAAATATGTTAAAAAACTTTTAAAATGAATAACTTTTATAATTACACTTAAAAGTAAAACAAGAAACGCAAGAACTTAGATTAGATCTTAAAATTAAATGTATTCACAATAATTTAAAATTATATTATCTCATTTGACTTTAAATGTTTGAACTCTTTGCAATGTGTAATCACTGAGAACGATTTTTTTTTTTTACTTTTTATAAAAGTTATTTATTTTGAACGTTTTTTTAATATATCCTATTTCTCTTGCATTTATTAAGAGGAGTCAGTAATCAGCAAAAGTTTCAATTTAGATTCCAGCCAACCTGTAGGC
The DNA here is from genome assembly GCA_963924295.1 of Dioctria rufipes. Taxonomy (NCBI): domain Eukaryota; kingdom Metazoa; phylum Arthropoda; class Insecta; order Diptera; family Asilidae; genus Dioctria; species Dioctria rufipes. The sequence goes on along the minus strand of OZ002740.1, from coordinate 341,148,720 downwards.
AATAAAATTTACTATACGTAGGTTTGTGTCCTGAAAATGAGAAAATTAGCCTAGATCTAGACCACAGAGCACATTAGAGACATCTACCGCAAAAGACAGAAACCGACAAAACCATACAATTTTAGATGACAAATGAAAATTTTACAGTTCACATAAATTGAAATTTTTTAACGAGAATTAACTCTCCTAAATTTTTTTTGCCCATAATTGTTAAATATGCTATTTTGCTTTGTATTTAAACAACTTTCATATAAATATTGCACTTTCTCGTCGGTGAAATGTTGAGAGAAAAAACAAGAACTACTAGAGTCAAATAAATATAAAAAGCGCCACTAAAAATGAAAAAACTCGACATTATTTGCTAGATCTAGGCCTTATGTTTCTAAAAGAGTTACAATTAAAAGAAATGAGAATACCTACCCACAGGGATTTGATTTAAAAGACTTCAATTTTTACCATTCCGAGCTAATATCTCCATTCCAATGCAGTTTCTTTTAATTTTTGCCGATGTTATTTACTAGACTTCTTCATTACCTTTAATTTAAGATATAAATCATTGTCCTGCTACAAATAGTTTGCAAGATATTTGATTTAAAAATGTATGAAACTTGCAATATTGGTACTGACTCCTCTTAAATCAATTTAGAATCATAGAAATAAAAAGTTCTCTAAAAATTCATCTATTCCATCTATGACCGATTCTAAAATTTGTGAGTTCGAATCCCGTATGGGACAAAATAAAAATAAATAAAATTATGCATTCCTTTGAAATGGATTATTGAGATGAAAGCAGGAATGGTGATTTCGGCGATAATGATAGCATCGGTGATTCTGACTTCCTTGCTGAAGATGTACTAGTTCGTCAGGATTAATTCCACAAAGCGCAGAAGAAATTCACAAAAACTTATAAGAATTGGGTGCAAGTAAATCTGCAGATGCATTCAACAGTGCTGTAAATTTTTCATAATAATACCAGCTGTTTATAGAATCGAGGTCTCCCGATGAAGGTAATGAACAATTAGAGCCAATAATTGGTCCATCAGAATTAGCTAATGCTGGAACAGGATATTCTGTTGAAAATGTTAGAACTTCATATGGAATGGATATTTCCAAAGTGTTATGGAAAAACACGAAGAATGTGAGACTAGCTTCTGCATATGTTGAAATTCAGCCATTTGCAAGAGCGAAAGTATCCACAAAATCAAAGAAAGTATCACGTTATAACCAGAATTTGGCTGTCCATAAATCATCCAGGAGTATTACAGCTATATGGGAGGAGTTGAACTAATTGGACTTAGGCCTGAATTACAATTATGACTTTTCAGTCGACTTCGACTTTATTTTCAATTAAAGTCGACGCAGAGGTAAAATTTGTAATTAAATTAAGACTGATCAGTCGACTTCAACTTTGCCGCCGACGTCACCGACTTTGCACTTTGAGAAAAACTCAGTTTCAGCCGACGGCGAAGTCGAAGACGAATTTGCAATTTAACCTTGCCACATGCATTTACCGTTTGGACAAAGTCGAAGTCGTAATTGTAATTTGGGCCTAAAACGCCGCTTAAAAAACACGAAACCCAATGCTTCGCCTGTTTTAGCGCATGCTAGGTATGGCGATGGCCCATGCTTATGTCCGATATGACGGCACGGACCATTTTTCAGGTATGCACCGTAAAAGTGGCCCAAAAAGTTGCAAAATTGTAAGAAATGTGAAATACAAATCTATTGCATGCAAGTCAACCTAAATTTATGTTTAACCCTGACGTAAAACTGTTTTTATGACTTCCATCGTAAAAGGTGATTAGTGCTTAATTCTATTTTCTTTTTAATTAATGTTTTTTTTTTTATTTTCAATAAAAACAAGTTTTTTTTTAAGTGAATTTAAATAACACCTGATTTATTATTTCCTTAATCCGTTTTAATCTAGAGGCGGCTTATCTGTATATTCACATTTGGTGGCTAAGCAATAAAAAATAACAAAAATCGACTTCATGTTTCTCAACCAAAAAATACCCTAATTTACAATTTTTCTGAAGAAATTGAAATTATAAAAAAAATGTTGTTTGCCATCCCTACAAATTTTACATTAGTTCCAGAGAACTTTTTTGATTCAACCACTTTCAACTCACTTTCGTGGATAAGAAAATTTCCTCCTCTCGAGTGTCTCTAATTAATGAAAAGTGAAGCCTCCCGCAGCGTGTGCCCCTATCTTACAGATGTGTAAGGGAAAGGATCTGAAATATTTATAGAATGCTTTAACATACAGAAGGCAACTGTGGTTCTGGATATATGTATATAATAGAGTTATAGACAATACGTATAACACAATAATAATAACTACTTGTATGTGTTGCAGTCAGCCGATTACTGTCACTCTTCAACAACCCAGAAGTAAGTGAAATAAAATCTTAGCTCCGCGTTAACTTGTAACCCGCTCACTGAGATGACAGTCTCGGGAACGTTGGCACCATTTACCATGGGTCTGGGTAATAGCATGGGTGGCATAAGAACTAGATATTGCATTGTATACCAGAATAGAGTATAGAGATATTGAAATGGGTAGTAAATTCTGGAATGGACTCTCCGTCTCACTCAAACTACAGTCTAAATGTTACGGTCTTACGACAAGCTTTGGGTACACTAGAATCATTTTAAGTAGATGAACATTTTTTTTCGAAACTGGGTTTTTTGAAGAAAAAAAAATTTTTTTCCGTATTCTAAGAAATATTGTAGCAAGTGTTGTACCATTTTAGAATCCTTATTAAATGCGTCAACTTTTAAAGTTACTTGCCAGACTGGCGTAGTACATGTTTTTTTCAGTACAGTCAGTTAAAGTTCAACGAATTATTAATTTTATGTTGTTGGTTCGGAAAATGTGACATTTTTTTCCAAGCTGGAGCAGTTGGCTTAGAACTTAAAGCAACAGGTTACATAAGCACTATTCGGGATTACATAAGAAAAATAAAATTGAAAAAAAGTAAAGATTGGTAGCAACAGGAGCTAATAAACCATCACAAGGTGTACATTTTCTCGAAAACAAAAGAAATGCCTGTAATTTGAAAAATGCATGACTTAGATTTTTTTTATATTTTTCTGGTAACTGTTACGATTTGGTCTATTACCCGGTTCCGGCTTGACGTCGACTTACGGGGCACCCTGTATATATAGGTATATATGGCATGCGACATCTAGTTCTTTTAACCATCAATGGTGATTGTTATGATAACTGGAAATCAGGGATCAATATGGTACAACAAGGGCTTCCAAGCGTTACTATGCTTGTGTACTTTCTAGGCTTTTAGTAATTTTTTATGTACATACCTATTCAGTATTTTGCGTTACCGTGATATATTTTTTTATCCTTTTAAAACTAATTCGAAATGTTTTTATTAACTAATTTAAAACAAATTAACTAATATTATTGGTAATTGGCGTTTCGTATCAGCAGGAACCAATACTCATCAGTACGGTCAGCTCCTGCTTGCTGAAGACGCACCTAGACAAACCAAAAATTGTATGGCAAGAGGTGGCCTTATCAACCGTTTAGGAGTTACACGGTGATTAAGAAAAAAATGTAGTTTTTCACAAAATACCCTGCATCTTAAGAAGTAAAAGCCGTACGGTAACAGTTAAAAGCTCATTGTATGCAGAACTTCATGGCCTTTCTTCCAACGACTATTCTATAGAGCAATTTATACTTGTGGCAAATTTTCAGTATTACGTCCAGTACAGTATCACTGTCAGTACCAGCCACACAAGTAAAATTCTGGCCGGCAGAAATCAAAATACCTTTGATTTGTTCATTAAAATTGGAACTGTCCATCAACCATCAGTACGGCTAACAATAAATTGTTAAAAGTTACTGCCTGGGTGAAAGCTTAGCATAACTAAAGAAAGTATCCAAATATTAGAAACGCTTGAATTTTTCTACATTATTTGCAGAAGAAGTTTCGTTGTTTTTGAGTTGCCATTGAATTTCTAAGCGGTAATAAAAAATTTGGAAAAATAATCAGTAGGGGAAAAGGGGAACAATTTATCTTTAAGATAAAGATACACTGTGAGAGACTTTCGGTCTCCAGTCCTCGATTAACAGAGACTAAAATCTCCAAAACTTTTACACGGAAAGAGACTTTTACCTCTAGAAACAAAAAACAAAATTTGCAGTTTGGTCTCCAGAGATCTTTGTTAATTGTCAAGCAAGTGATTGTTAGAAAAAATTATCTAAAAAGTAATTAATATTTTTATGTTATGGGAAAATTGAAAAATCTTAAAAAATATATACTTGGTGTACAAATTTTACGTGATAAACACAAAAAATTTGTCAGATTTTATTTTTCTCAAAAATAAACAGAACTCTATTGACGAAACAAATGTTCTGCCTTAAATTCATTATATTAATTATTAATTTTTTTATTAACAATTTTTCACCCCACTTTATCCCTTTTTCCTTCTGAGTAGACCTACATGAGATCAAAATTTTTTTGCATTTCCGAAGTATACATACGGGTCTATGGGTCTCCAGAGACCAAAAAATTGGTCTCTGGCCTTTATCCTTACTGCCTTTAGGAGTAAAATTGCTGATCTCTGGGTCTATTTTCTTAGGGAAAACCTGATTTAGTTTTAATTTTGAGGGTGAAAAGGATAATCGCTCGTATACATATTTTGTGAATACATGGTCTTGTATAAATGTCTCGCTTCCTTTTCTTTATTGAATCTTGTAAATTCTAGAAAAGAAAAATTTTATCTATTATTTATTATTTGTGGTTCGATATTTAACATTATATATTTACAAAACGACTTTTCCTTTAAACTTGTTTTGTTCGGCTCAGTGGTTTAATTTCCATTTAAGCCATAAGTAAGTATATTGATTATAAAAAGGATTTGCAATCAGAAAGCTCTATCTTGCTCTGTTTGTTCTCGCTCCAGTTGGTAATCAGCTTATTTTATTTGTTTGCCTTAAAAAACAAAGAAACATTTTCGAGGACCCAAAGGGGCTGGTTTGGAGTCCTTTGCCCTAGCCAGTTCGAATGCCCTGCCCGACTGTGACTATCTTATTGAAAAGGTATAAATGAAATGAACATAATATCATGAATGTAATCTCGCTGGGCATGCTGGACACCTTCACAAGCCCTGTGTAGATAAAATCAACAGTTGCATTTAATGACTGTTCAAGATTCGTATTTGGTTTAGAAGATTTTATCACGTTTCATCACATAGTAATCACCTGCTTGCTTATCTTCTGAAGGAATATTTAAGGTGTAGGTTTCATAGGTTCTTCAATTATTCACTTTAAAAAGCCTGGGTATCTATTTAACCAACAAGAATTTTCAAATTCTGACAGATGTTTTAACTTTTTGTTATCTAGGACTCAATATTCTCTAAGGGAAGACTCTTTCTTTGTTCCTGCTATTCGTGTCTAGAAATATTTACCTACTTCAATATGCTTCAATTTTATAGGGAGTGATCGTGACAATGATTTAGTTTATATAATTTCAGAAACAATGAGAAGATTCACTTCTGCTTTCGGATGACAATGCCTCATACGCCACTTCTCACAAAGGCCATCCTTAACAAATGCTACTATACCTTTTCAGTTTCAAAATGAGAATAATAAACCTCAATATGGAAATAGTAAACTTCAACTTGAGAATAGTAAATTTCAATATGGAAAATGTTGAAATCTAAATAAAAATAGTAATCCTTGCGATGGTTTTCGAAAAATTCTTTACATTTTGGAGAATAATTACAATTTTGTTTTTATATTTAAATCTTGAATCTAAAAAAAACCAATTACTTGCTGTATCAAATATGAATGGAGACTGGAAACAACTTGCACACCAACTTAATATTCCTCAGTGAACAGCATATCGTTGGATGTCAGAGGGTAAAACTTCAGACAAACGAGGAGCGAAAAGATTTGAAAAAAATTACTCAAATTCGTTTAGATTATTTCGTAGAAATGATTGAAAGAAATTGTCGCATTACATTGGCGGAACTGATTGCTGCATTTCGAGAAAAATTTAACGTTTCTATATCAAAAGCAACCCTTTCAAAACACCTAGATTCTCTCTGCTACACGGTGAAATACCTAAGGCATGAACCCGAAAAGGGAAACTGCGCTGAGAGCAAACAAAAACGAAAAGAGTTTATTGAATGTCTTTTGGAATTTCAGTCCCAAAATAAACCTATTTTGTTTATGGATGAAACTAATTTAAACATTCGTATTTCAAGAACGCAGGGTAAATCATAACAGAGAATAATATGCACCACTGTAGCATCCGGTTCAAAAGGTGCTAATGTTCATGTAATAGGATGCATAAGCACAATCGGATTTATATATTATAAAATGAGAAGAGGTTCGTTCAAAAAAGAAAATGCAAAAGCGTGGATGGAAGCCTGCCTTCGCCAAGCAATTATTAGACATGGTGAACCAGTTGTTATGGTAATTGACAATGCACCTTGTCACAGTAAAGTTAAAGAAGTTTTACTGAAGCAGGAATTCCATGAAAACAAGATACTGATACTTGGACCCTATAGTCCAATGTTTAACCCCATTGAAAATGTGTGGTCTATGGTGAAAGCTTATGTTAAAAGATAATTATCAAAAAAGTTATCAAGCATTATTTACACCAGAAACAAATTAACCATCAAAGAATATAGAGTAAGAGCCTTAGAAAGCTTCACACCAACAATATGTGCCAATTGCATCGCAAGCATTCAAAGAAAAGTACCTGCTGCTCTTAACTTAGAAAATATGCAATACTAATAAATTTCTTCTAAAATATTTTGTATTAAATTATTTTTTTTAAATTAAAAAATAACATTCTCAAATTCAAATTTACTACTCTCATATTGAAATATACTATTCCCAAGTTGAAGTTTACTATTCCCATATTGAAACTGAAAAGGTATAGATATAAGAAAACCCTTCTCGAAATTTTGTCCTTTTGCTTGGTAAGTCTCATGTATTAGGTCTTATAAAAAAAGAATCGTCCAAAGCAGTGCAATCACTCCACTAAACAGATTCAAAATATAGGTTGGACGGTATTTTTTCGAAGAAGAAATAGAAAAACTGGTGCCACGATGTGACTTAATGATCATGTAGAAAAGTAGCTTTTGCATTGTATACTGTAAAAAATAAAAATAAGTCCAAATTTTCCATAGATTATTTCTAAGTTCAACTAACATATTTAATCTGCTAGGTACGTAGTTTTCGCTTCTTAAAAAAAAATGCTATCCTTCTGGAATTTTCGAAATTTGTACCGAAATTTCACATAAAACTTGAAGATAAAAAAATCAAAACATCATTTGAAAATGTAATCACTGTCTTGAGCTATTCATCCAGACATCACATAATAAAACTGAATTCAATAATTTAATATCACCTAACCGAAACACAAAAATCTGCATAAAAGCAATAATTAACATTTTTTGAGTGAATTTAAATTTTTTGTTTTCAGTTCGTATCATTTCCGTCTACTTACTGCCTAGTAAAATATAGTTTTGTTATCGTGGAATTTACCCACCATGCGATTAAAATAGATTTGACACAACCTCAACTAACTAGAATAGACTTAAACGCCACTCATCAACAGTAGTTTTTTAGTGCCGCTAAATTAAATCATGTGTGAGAAATTCAAGGTAGATAATGTCACCATCAGCATGCTAAGTGAAAAGATGAATTCAGATAATAATCGAAAAAAATATTATCTCACATCACTTATGAAAACTTGTTTGGCTATAGTTCTTCTTTTTGTTATGTTTTAATTATGAAAATAATTTAAATAAAAGTAAGAAGAAGAAAAAAAATTACTCACTCTTCAATGCTTTTCCTTCTGGTGGGCAGGGTTTCTTATTGAGTAGACATTCAACGTAGTTTGTAACAAGTCGTGGTGTTGATAAAATTGTGTCAATGTCCAATCTTTCGTAACTGCAAAATAAAATTAATAAAAATTATTAAATTGAAAGATGTCTAGAATTGAAAGTTGTTTTATTTTTAAAGAACATAATATCATTATAGAAGCGAAACATATATCCAAATATGCACAGTTGTATATATGACACCGGATGTACTTGAAAAATTCTTGATTTCGGCGATATAAGTAACTTTATACAAAAACGTGATTCTAGACTAATTAATTATAATCTATACGAAGATAATTCTGGTTTTTCGTTTTCAATCATTATCATCTTATGATTTGTTTTTTTACAAAAAAAAAAAATTTACACGAGCAAAAAACTTACTTAAAACTAGCTCTAAGAAGAATTTGAAAAAAACCCCCGTTTTTGCTTTTAAAACTAATCAATCTATATTGAAGCATCCATTTAATTCTTATTACAATACAGTTTCCTTAGCTTCTTTAATCCCGAAGTAAAAGCATTCCAAAGTCATAATTAAGTATCTTGCAAATTTGTTCCTTCCTGTTGCCAGTTACGCACAAGATTTTCTTTCCTATTGTTATTACCATCGACCTTGTTTTCACCTAACCATCTGCAAAGTTCTTCAATTGAAATTCGATTTAGAAAATTTAACGGATGTAGTGTACACTGTATCTATATCCTCAAAGTTTTGCTACCATAAAGCACACAGCATGCAGCTCTATTTAAAATCAAACTAATAATAAAAAATAAAAAATATACTGTTCGGATTTTCATAGAAACTAATACATAATTAGAACCCTATCATCTCAACAAGTAAGGGCTGGAGACGGATTTTGAATATGAAATTTTAACAATAATTTTTTTCGTAGAATGTATCCTAAATATGGATGAAGAGGTTAATTAAAAAAAAACGTTTTTTGTAAGAACTTTTGTTATAACAAAAAATAGCCGAAGCTGGGGATTTTTCTATTTATTTTCGAGAAAATGGGCCAACTATACTGTTACGTGAGACACCCTATACAACTTAGATGGTGTACTGATGAAAGGGAAGATAAATTGAAGTAGCATTACATGAATGAAAATTTATACAAACCTTTAAGTATTCCTTAAAATTAATGCATTGTTAGATCTAAGTCAAATTGTCAAGCTCTTTATATTTCAATAAATAATAGAATTTCACTAGGCACCTGAACATTCTAACCAAGTACTTTAGAAATGGAACTGGCTTTTCCGAGAGACCTAGAATATCCGTCTGTACCTACAAATCCGCCAGTACGTGAACAATGGAAGATTATTGGTTCCAAGCACACGGTGTTAGAAACTTGCAATAATTTTTGTCTATTAATTCTACGAAATATTCTGACAACCGATAGACGACAGCTTGAAAAACTTTGTAATTACTTTTTTTTTTTATTTTTCCCGGACGGTAATAGAATCGGTCAATGATGGAGAACAGCAGAATTTTACGAACTTTTATTTTTAACGATTCTAAATGAAATCATAAATACAAGCGTCCGGGGTTTGAAACCGGGACCTTCCGCTTGCCGGACGACTGCTTTTACCACTGAGCTAACGAGACATTAATTTGTAACTGGCCTACTAAGCCACGTTTGCTTTCATTTGCCATTAACCAATAATGATGAAAGCACACAAATAAATTGTAAATTACATTTTTTGAAGATATGATAAGAAAACTTACACGGAATAAATTGGAAGGGGAAAATAAGTTTAATGGTGTCCCATAAATATCACCTTACCTTTATACCGTGGATTCGTCATACAATGCCGAAGAGTTGTCGAGTGTACAAGAAGAAAAACATCTGTGGAAATTGTAAACTAGAAAAAAACAACTATTCAAATTCAATTCCTGATTTTTTAAGCACTTTGATAAATCCGAACTACAAGCGTTCGTTGATTAAAAGCTTCTTCCCACGCCACGATTAGTAGGTTTTGATTCATTGGGTCTCTTAGTCTCTTTACAAGTAGATGAAAGAGAAGAAATATTAAAAATAATTGCGTTGAAAAAGGACCTTGTCTAATTTAGATTAGCAAGTGTTATTTTGGCACAGTAGTTGGGCAGAGTTCTTTCATATTTACTTGAAGTTCATTTTGGCTTCTTCAATTAACCTATCTTTAAGAATTTCTCAAATCCTTGTCTGTATTAGATAAAAGAATTGAAAAATAATTTAGGAATGATTTACGATTAGTCCAGTTAATAGGGACTAAATAAAGCCATTGACCTACAAAAGCTGGGGTAGTTGAGATTTTTAAATATGTTACTTAGTTCTGGGCTCCGATGAAAAATCCAAGTTTTCACCCCTGGGGGACGCCTTCGCAATCCGCCATCTTAGATTAAATGTACCAAAAATTGGAGTTTTCAAAATAATTCCTCAATGCTTGATGCTCCGACTAAAACGATAAAATATAAATTTGAAGAAAGTTAAATTCTCTACATTTTTTGTAACTCTGATGTGTAATGAGTTACAGTGGCGGAAACGTGAACGTTCTTCCAAAAAAATGCATACATATAGTACAAATTACACAAGGTGTTTCGTTCATGGTGGTATGTAGGACCAGAAGTGATATTAGTTACCTAGTCAAACAACAATTTGAATGGCAAGGAGGCGGCCGGCATCTCAACTGTTTCGGAGTTATAGGGTGATTTAGAAAATTTTCTAGTCTCTCACAAAATACCCTGTATTTTAAAAAGCACAGAGTGTACGGTCATTTACAGAGCTCATTGTACGACGCAGAAGTTCTTGGCCTTTTCACCGACTGCTCCACCCGTAGTTCTCCCCCTCAGACTTACAAAAAAAAGTGTTTATACAAAACATTTAGAGTATTTAGCCTTCTTCAAATTTATATTTTTGATGTAGGATCAACCGTTGAGGAATTATTTTGAAAAAAAAACAATTTACCAATTTTTAATACCTTTAATTCAAGATGACGGACCACGCTGACGCCCCCAAGGGTGATAACTTGGATTTTTCTTCGGGGCGCGGAACTAAATAACGTATGTAACAAGTGAAAAAGCTAGACCAATTCTTATGATACCCTAGATAAATGCCCTTTTGAAATTTCGTATTGTCACCCATCTGTGCAATTTTGATTTCTGAAGTGGTTTTTCGCATATATATTTCTAGAACGTTTTGTCGGACGGAAAAAAATGGTTATAACCAATTTTATAGGATTTCATATTCTAAACAAGTGTTTAGTACAATAAAAATGTCTAGAACTGATCGTTTTCACATTATACGTAAAAAATCTAAACTTTTATATGGCAGTGGCAAGAAGGGTCTGCCCGATTTAGCCCATTTTTGATTTTTATGTATTACTATAAAAACACCATGTACCAAATTTCAGCTCTCTATGTCAACGCGTTCTCAGGCAGTGTACAAATATATAGTGGAAAGAGAAATGATTTTATGGCAACTCCACGAAGGAGTTTCCCGATTTTTGAACTTAGATTTACCTTTTTTTTTTTAAATTCGCGTACAAAATTTCAGTTTTCTACGTGAACGCGTTATTGAGTTATCGTGCGCACAGACGGACGGACATGCAAAAATCAAAATAACTTTTAATATTATGCCAATCCATTTTGCTCCAACATCATTATTTCTAGGTGTTACAAACGGAATGACAAAGTCACAACTATCCTACCTTTTGTACAGCAAAACTCCCGTACTGACTGGACTAGATGAAATTCTTTAATTTTTTTACGAACTAGCTTTACCAAGACTTTCCTCAATTAGTAGAAACATTTCACCTTTTTCGAAATGACCAGGAGTAGCTCTGGGGGGTATGGCGATGCAATATATAGTATATTAAAACGAAACTAAAATTAATTCGAAACTATTGTTTATCTCAGTCAAAGATGATATTGCATTGATATTGTTTTCTCAAGCAATACAAAGTGTTTGATTTGTGCTGTTTGTATAAGCTTCCAAGCTGCCATTTTCCTGAATCATAATTTAAATAGTTGCTATATATCAATCTGCAATACCAACAGCATGTGATTATCGGAGGCTATTTTGATCTCAATTATCCCGAACTATATAATTTAACTAATACTTTTCAAACAATGCTGGAGTCATTAGATCTTCATCGTGACCACCAAAATTTCTTTACTGGCTACTGTCCACCATCTCTGTTGGACGTTTTTCTTATCGTGAATATATTTCTAACACATTGTTTTACAACCTCTCTTTCCCCCACGGCTTGGCAGCAGCTTTCTAAGCTCATACCAATACCTGAAATTTCTACATTGTATATATTACTAATTATCGTCTTTTTGGTATATATTACCATTTCTTTCAAAAGTTCTTCAGAAAATTAGGTACTTGCAGATATCAAATTTTTTTAAATATTAATAAACTTTCAAATGGATTATCAGGCAGGGCTTAGATCAGCACACAGAGGATAAACAAAATTAGAGATTACTCTTTAAGATTTTTTACCGGGGCAAACTTATATTTGTTCAAGAAGGCATTTTTTTTTTTTTTTATTTCAGCACGCAACCCATTTGATTTTGGGTGACAAGTTTCAAGTCTTGGTTTTGACTCATCAACAAGTCCCAAATAAGGAAATTGAATGACTTGAAAAACAAATGAAAAAATTGAACAAAGAGAAAAGAAATGAAAATATGAAAAAAAAAAATTGAGAAAACAAAAAAAAAATGTTTTATTAAAAAAAATTAAAAAACCAGATTCAGTGTACGCCCACAGAGTGGGCTGAAAAATGAAAAACGAAAAAGGAAGAAGAAGAAGTGTTTCGTGTTAGTAGAAAACCTTACACTCATCAGTACGGCTTGGTTTTCTGCCTTTCGTAGACACTTGAAACAGATCCCATCTCATATAAAATCAGAATAAATTCTGGGTGTGAATTATATCATGGAAAAACTCCTATATTCCACTAAGGAGGAAGAAACAAAATTAGAGATTACTCTTAATTTGGGATCCGTTGATGAGTCAAAACCAATCCTTAAACTTGTCACCCAAAATCAAATTGAAATAACAAATAAAAAAAAAAAATTTTTAGCTTTTGCTATATAGCCGATAATCCAAAAAAATGCCTTCTTGAACAAATAAAAACAGAGGATAAATAAGAATTAATAGTACTGGTTTTCCTTCCTTTTCTTAAGCATTCCATATGATAAGCTATCAGCTGCTTTCTATCAAATTACTTAGATATATATATATATTCTTTGTTACGACTAAGTATTTAAATAATAGACATCAGACAGTTTTTTTTTAATAACTCTCAACATTCGTTTATGCCTGAATTTTCAGGTGTACCTCAAGGATCCATCTTAGGACTGCTATTATTTTCAACGTTCATTAATGATATTTTTTCATAAACTAAGTTTTCTTATACATATCTCTATACAGATGATGCTCAACTGTCTATATATATGTGATATGCTGTAAGCCGTATTAATCACGATCTATCCTCAACTAACTCTTGGGCAAATGCAAGTACATTTATGCTCAGTTTTGTCAAATTTCCAAATTTCCAGTTTAAATATGAAAGGAGTGCCATTCTTTTCCAGAAACAATGCTAATATACCATTTGAAAAGACTTAGGGTATTATTCAACAGTACGATTAATTGGGTAGAACATATCAATTATGTTATCGAAGGATTTCACATCAACTCAACTTTCGTCTTTATTATAATTCTCCTGTCATACTTATGTCTGTGAAATTTTTTAGAAAGTTGGACAGCATTTAACTCTTTAATCACGTATGTCTACCTGTTGCGTAGATTTGATCTACTATTTTAAGATGCAATACTTTTCAAGGCTTATTATATTCTGTTGCTCTACGTATCTCTTTAATATTGTTCAATTTTCTATATTACTAAGAACATCAAACTTATTTTTATTAATGGCTACTTTTTATAATTAAATCGTTTAGAATTGAAATGGCGTATGTCCAAAGCCAAATAGTATTGGACTAATTTGAGATTTGACGTACCACAAGTCGTGGACGTGAGTTCTTTCAATACTAACTGTTGATTTATTATTTGGATAACATTACTTCAGTTAGATATGGACATGTGAGGTCTCCGCACCAAATTAGTCTACCTCTATACAATTTATTTACATCAAAAACAAAAATTATCGAAATATGGACATACGCGTTTTCAATTCTAAACAATTCCAGTTATATTCAATCTCTGTTGGAGCACAGCGTACCAACGACATGAAATAAAGTTTTCCGTCCAGTTTAGCACACTAAAACTTCTTAAATCTTACATTTTTAATTTATTCTTTCATAATATGTATGAGGGTATTAATTATTTACAATATACATAGGTATCAAATGTTGCGTTATTGAGAATAATTACAGAGTAATAATAATTATTTGAAGTAGAGATAGATTTCGGCTGAAGATGGTCTTCCTTTTAGTTCTGTTTTCCTGCTCACGTTATCTTAGGTTTCACTAATTGCAAGGTCCAAAGATTAGTGCCCTGTGTTTATGATGAGTCCTTCAGTTACCTTAATTGCGTATTCCGTGTAAAAGTAAATAGTAGTGTTCAAGTCAGTCGATTGAGACAAACCAAGTCTGTCAGTGATAAAGTTTAAAGTGGTAATGATTAGTGTTACGTAATACTCGTACATATTTTCCCCTACCTATTCATAATTTTACTACGTGGGTAATTAAGAAAAGTAACGTAGCTTAATTAAATTTGTAGGAATTATTGTAATTTAAGTATTTTGATTCCCCTCGCGTGAATGATACAGAAAAGGAAAATTAAGTATTTTATGAGTGATGTGTTTTAAGGACGAGGCTTGCGTAAGTACCCTGTTAACGATTGCTACACACCCCTCTGTCCACGTCGATATACATATATGTGGTACCAGAAGGAGGTTGCGTGTGAGGTAGATTTCCGATGGTTTTGATTGCAATTCCATGCCTCTAGAAAAATCCTTTTGCCTGCCTGTATTGGTGTATGGCACAGTAGATAAGTTTCTAAAGAGATTTTCTTCAAGGAGAAATATGTGCGTATGTACAATATGATCAACCGTTGATATTTATTTCTCACATGGTTTTTTTTTTAGACGTTGAGCGGATCGAGTGAACGACTTGTAATTATAGTACTAAAGAGGAAAAAAAAGAATAATCTATTATTATAGGTCTAGTACACCCCCCCCCCTTCTTTAATACTATATATGTACCTATAATATGAATTTATAAAAAATGTATAGGTATATATAATAGATAATAAAAATACAAATAGAAACAATACTTAACATAATGAGTTTACTGTTGATTTTTTACGTTTTTTGATCGGGTTTGATATAGATGACAGATTTTTTATGTATTTTTTCAGGAAAACACCAATCGTTTTTGTTTAGAAGATAAAATTTTTTTTTTATTTCTATAATTCGCTCAGTATGTATTTATATTCTTTATTCTCTTTACTTTCTTTATTCTTTATTTATTAGTTCTAAAGAATATAAATACATACTGAGCAAATTATAGTATTAGTCACCTATATAAACATTTTCTTCTCGACAACCGCTCACTTTCACATTGTCCTCATAGCATATAAACTGTTTTTGTTTGAAGTCTATTTTAATTTATAAACAATGTATTTAATTTTTAATTTTATTTTAATGTAATCATTTTTTCCATTCTGTTTAATTGTTATTTACTATTATTATTTTTAAGAAAATCATTTATACACCCAGACAAAAAAGGTATGTCAAAAAATGTTTGTACCAATCTCAAGAAAACTGACTTATGTGCAATTTTATTTATATGTAGATCTCCTGAAGAAGAGCCGCACCTGGACCCGAAACGTCGAGAAAATGAAATAAAAAAAAACGTTATCTTCTAAAATACATAAAAAAAAATCCGTTACTTAACTTAATAAAACTTAAGATATGAATGAGTGCATTGATATCTTAAGTTTTATTAAGTTAAGTATGGTTTTTATTTGTTCTTTTATTATCTATTATCAAATCAAGACTTACTTTTTTTTTAACTATAAAACTCACGATTCTACTAATACATCCCATGTCATAACTAATTCATAAAGACCCATTTATTTTCAAAAATGGTGTAAATCCATTTTCATTTACGACAAAATATTGAAATATTTTAGTTTAAATTCACTAAAAAAATAATTTAGAAATATTTATAGGATTTAACAGTGTATTTTTGGGTGTTCCAAAGTTAAAAATAGTGTTAATTTATTAACCAGTTATGTTTATTAAAGAATTCTGAAGAAAATAGAAATACTAATGGACTTGCACCACTTTTAAAATAAACGGGTGAATTATTTAAATCCAAAGGCTGTTGGATATGCATTTTTTTATGTAAGTTTCTCATTTGAAATTAAGTGAAAATGGACGAGGAAATAAATAAAGAAAAAAACAAATCAGTCAGAAAAAAATGAAATTAGTACTCATTAAAACGGATAAAATTTCTGAAATAGCATTTAAATCCCCATCAAAGATTTCGTAATTCCAACTTGTTTTTTAAATTTTCGTATTTGGTTAATTCAATGAAATAATTTTAAAAATTCCGTAAATACTATCCAAAGTGGAAGTGCCTATCTTTAACCTAAAATTTAAATATCGTTTTTCTTTCAACTATACTATTAGTGATAAAATCATAAAGAAAAAAACTTCATTATCTGCATAGTCTTAAAACAATTCCCCGCAGTAATTCGAGTTATTCTTTCCAAGATCAACATAATCAGAGCATGAATTCATAAATGCGAAATTCTCCAATTGAATACAGGTGAAGTGCGCAAGGCAAGGTAATGAAAATAACGGTACTTAAACACATGATAAAATCATTCAACCATTAAATATGTGCGATAAAGCTAATTTTAACTGCATGTAACCCACACATTGCAATTAAAATCGAGATTTATTTACTTTGTTCGACTTTGATCATCCTCTCACGTACTAGATAAGGTCAAGATTGTGTTCCAAATTTGTAAAATGTTGGAAATTTACGTGACAAATTTAATACGGTAAAATTTGCAAAATGATAAAAGTGACCGACGAAAAAATAAATCGAACTTAAAAAGTTTAAAATAATCCATAAAAAGGAGGCAGAAATGTGTCTCATCTTAATCATGGGAAAAAAAAATTGAAAATTGAAGAACATTTTCAATGGAGCTACCAAATTACCTGTATGTAGGTATATTAGCAAATTTCTTCACGAGATGGAATTACTTCACTCTGATCATTAGTACCGTTGAACTTATACAAACACACATACGAACTTAAATCTCATTAAAAGTTTATTGGGAACCCTTTTCTATCTCAATTTCGAAATTTGGTTTTCAATTATTTTATGGCTTGACATTTAGCTGTAGAATGTTCGACACAAATCGATATCTGCATTTATGAATTTTTAGAGAGATAAACAATTTTTTTCGTCTATAGGAAATCGCACATTGATTTGTGATATTTCAGTGAACTAAAAAAAATAAAAAAACATTTTATAGGTAGACCGGAAGTCAGCAGACCAAGTAAATATGTAGGAAAAGAGAATTTTCAATAATCATCGACAGTCGGGGGCATTTGTTAAAATAGAAATCGATTTCACAAGGGAAAAATTAATATTTCATGTGGAAAAAATTTATTTATTTTCTTTTTTGTTAAGTTTTGTTCGGTGTAAAAACTATTAGTTAACTCGCAGCATTTGAAGGTTATTTACAAAAAAAAAATATTTTTAATATTATTTCGGTTTTTTTCCATTTACAATTTTCATTTATCTTTATTTATACTTAATGCGTTAATTTTTTCTATAGATATTTTTACTTTATGCGTTGTTTTTCTCTATATTTGTTTCTACAAAATTTGTTGTTCGAATATTGAATGATGCTGATTTCACTGTCATTACACTTGGTTTTAGCACTAAGCAATAAATAAAAAAAAATCTAATAAGAAATGCTTTGTATAGGTTGTTTCCGTAATGGAGGTCCATAGGAGGTAAAAGTACGAGGTCAAAGTAAAAAATCAAATGAGAAACTTTTATTTTAGACCACCAATACTTCGGAGCGGGAGGAATTCGGGGCTGATTGAGCAATCGTTGAAAAAGTCTTAATGTTATTAATAAAATTAGTTTTTAAAGGGTAACTAAGGGTAACTGTACAACGTGTACTGATACAGGATGTTTTGTAAATAGTTAGTATATTTTCTTAATTACCCTGTAACTCTAAAACGGTTGAAATGCCCCCCCCCCCCCCTGCTAAACAATTTGTTTTTGCTAGGATACTACTATCATCTTCTGCCTGCTAGACCTCTACGTTATTCCTCTTTATGAGCTAGCTTATGAAAAGATTAAATTACTTTGCCGGCATTCCTGGACTTTGATTGTCAAAATAGCTTACAACTTGCTATACTTCCTGCCAATTTTAACTCTGTTAACTTTAATCAAGCTTTAAATGGAGGATAAAGTCTTTTTTTGTTTTACAAATATTTTTACAATCAGTTCATACAATTTTTTTACCTATTCATAAGAAGGAACTACTAATGTCGATTTCCATTGATATTTTAAGAAAAGTGCACGTCAATCAGTAAAAAACGAGTTCAATGGAACAACTTTTGACACGATGAGCATGCAATAGTAGCTCATATCCGTGTAATTTGTCAGATTGAAATTTTCTGGAAAAAATAACAGTAACAGTAAAAATAAAGTAACAATTATGAAAATTGTAATTTAAAAGATTTCGGTGTGATTGTGGATGAATTTGGTAGAGTCATAGTTGAAGATTGATATGTAATGCTCACTGACATTCAATTGTGACATTTCTCATGTAGATGTGTGCGTTTTTCGGTGTAACACAGCCGATTTTTCTGGTGTAGCACCAGACTCATTTGATATACACTTTTTCTAGCAGTGCAGGTCAATGGAACAATTTCGGTGTAACACTGCAAGAAAGTTGTAACACTTCTGCTAGAAAACTTGATCAAAGGAAATCGGTATAAGTTTCTTTGACCCGGAACAAACTTATGTATATGTTATTTTAGGAACTTAAATTTTTTTTTTTTTATATATATATATTATATACTGTGCATACATCCTTTACTTGGCCAAATGGCCAAAAGAATAAATCACCCTAACAAATTTGTCCAGAACTAAAGGTAATAAACAAAAAATAACAATAAAATAGCATTTATTCCATTTAGCTTTTATAAGGGCCAAGACTCACTCCTGTTTATAGAGCACACTAATTTTCCGCACTTGGTGGACTTGAAATCTTCTATCGAAGTCAGCCTGTGATACTTGACCCTGCTTTTTTTTTAATTGTCCACGACTGCTCGATGGGATTTAAGTCTGGAGACTGAGCTAGAGTTTCCTTCTATACCAGCTATCCAATGTGGCGTCAAAATTATAGCACAGTTTTTCTTTTGAAATATAATCAAAGAATGACCTGTATTTTCGAATATCTAAAAAATGTAACGTCCAATATTGCCTCAAATACTGAAAGATAGTTGAAACTGTTCATTCATCCATCGCATACAAACAGTTACCCAAGGGCTCCTGCAGTTATACTACCCCGAACCATTGCACTGCTATTGTCATGCTTTACACCTGACGCCGGAAAAAGGGTCTGTGGTGTACAGGGTTGCCAAGATAAAAGACATATGAAAATGAATTATGCATTTTTGACGACAGAAAATTGTGATGAACTGGATGCTACCGAAGATCGCTCTGGATCTCCCACTGTGGGCAGAGTTCATGTACAAAAAAGTTCGCATCCGCGATTCCACTACGAAATCAAATATAAGACTTTTGACACTGTGGGTACTGTAGTAGGGTATAAATGGCAAAGAGGTCATTATGCAAAGAATTTATGTCCTAACGTGAGTCAAATAAATAAAAATCTCAAACATAACCTCTTGGGCAGGGGGATGAAGGATGTAGAGGGTAGACAGATTAGAGAAGTTAATCCATGTATTATGGTAGTTCTTGTATGTCCAGTATGCATAGTATGCTATAAATGAATTCAGTCATATCTAGCTTCTCCCCCGTAGTCCCCGCTGACACCTTGTGTGCCAATAAGGTCTTAAGTCCGAATGGAGTAATCGGTCCCGTTTAGAAAAGGATATCTACTTATCAAGGTACCACTGGGAGTACCCATGGCCCGTTGGTCATGGACTTCAAAGTCATACCAATTAGATAGTCTACATTGTTAACTTGGTACCACCGGGTTGAGGAGCCCTGGATAGTTCTACTCTAATAGATATTTACTACAGTAGAATTATTCACCTCAACATGGAGAAGTGGAGCATAGTGGTGGTTGTGGTTGCATTCAATTAATGTATGTATCAATGTATGCTTTGATATTTGGCTTTTGGAATGGAGTTGCACTAAATCAACCATGTGCCGTGACCCAGAGATCGGTAGAGATTCTAGATGGGTTTCGCTTCGAAAAGTAAGTTCAATGTCAAGCGTGCATTGGCATAAAATGGTACTCATTGGGACAGGATATACTGTCTCATGACGGCGTTGATTGTCGCATTTATACTAAACTGTGCATTATTTTTTTAAATAAAGTAATATATTAAAACTAATCCCAAAATTAGAGTCGTCTGACCAAACGAATTTCGCCCAATCCTTATTAGTATATGCCTTATGCTCCCTAGCCTATTTGAATCGCTTTCTCTTATTATTCTCTGAGAGCGCCGGATTTTCTCTGGCCACCTCCTAACACTTCAAATAGGAGTTGTCGCCCTTGTTAGGTAGCAAACCTAGTAAGCTTTCTGTTTTCGAAATTCCAGCGGGTTAAAGTATCAACTACCAATTTGCCAGAATGTACGTTAGAAGCATACTTCCCAGTCTCCTTAATCTGTTTCAATGCAAATTGAACTGCATATCATGAGCCTTTTCACTTACTTTAAGTTTGCGCATTTTTGGGATATTACATTCTCAACACTATTTTTAATAAAACCTTTCACAATAACCACTATGATATACGTCTACGTATGATAAATATCGATTCTCACTCTTAAATAACTCCACTTAAAATAACACAAATCTCAATAATGTAACTAAGCTGATCATGTAAAATTACTTCAAATGATTTCTATATTTTTTTATTTATCTTCTTCTACTGTTAGATGTATTAAAAACTACCATGATATAAGTAGCCAATAGGTAAAATTAAATCTCTTCATATACAGTTGTAGATCTGTATTTCATGGACTACGTCAGGGGTCAATTTTGGGACCATTTCTTTTCATCTTTTACATCAATGATCTGTGCAATATTGTAAGAGAGATCGAAATCAATCGGTTTGTAGATTATGTCCATTATGGCCGATCGAACTCATCATAGAGGTTGGCTTTTGTAACATGAGTTCAAACATAACGAAGATAATTGACTGGTCTACTGCCAATAAGCTCATACTTAATCCAAGAAAACAAAACTCCGCGATATTAAATACAAATTACCAAAAGTTTGTGTAACTAATAGCGGGTTGCAAATTTATATTCAAATGGGGTAGGACATACGAAGGACTATGTAAAATTTGCAAAATACTTATTGCTATTAACTTTTAACCTTTTTTCTTAGTTTGTGAACTTTTTCTGAGTTTGCAAACTTACCAGATTCTGACGAAGAGCAGTTTGAACATTAACAACTCAATTTCAGAATATTTTTTTTTTTTTCAAATTGGCATCCACATAAGCAATTATTGCTCCATCAATATGGAAATAATATCTTACGGGCAACATAAAATGTTGCAAATTGGAAAACTTTTAGAATTAAGATAAGATAAGAGCAGATAAGATTTATTAGCATGATAACTATGAAGATTACATATTAATACAACATTTAAAATTGTTTTAAACTTAATTAAAATACGTTTACACATATTACTCAATATTCAGTTGGTAGTATATAATTACAAATATTTTAAATTTATTCATGTTTCTTTCAACATTAATTTCATTTGGTGGACTATTTAACATCTGTAGACCTTTGTGCATCTTCATCCTGCGTAGTCCTGGGTAGTCTGAAGTTCCTCAATAGCTTGACATAAGTTTGTACTTGATTTTAAAAAGCAGTCATAAACACAATATATTTATGTAATTCTCAACCTAACATTCATCGGGCAAATCCCACAGTGAACTGTGTCGACTGTGCGAAGAGGATGACGAAACTTCGATGCACGTCATATGTGAGTGCCCAGCACTTGCAGATCTAAGGATGCAAATCACTGGAGTAATTAACTCCAAAAGCAATAATCGAGCTCGTTAAAAAACTCGATTTTGCTTAACCACTTTAGGGGAAGGCACAATAGACTAACTATGGTCGCGGTGTGCGCAAGGTCCTGAAGGCCTAGTCGCACCTTCTCTTAACATTAATATTAATTTAATATTCATCTGTTTAAAGACTCAAGCATATTATTTATCGGTACCCTTCTATCGCAAACCAAAATTATCCTCATTACTTTGTTTTGCAGCTTTTGTAATCTATCAATTATTTCACCAGTACATATGTATATGTAATGATCACCGCCAAACAAATCCCATCTGGCACGATCATTATGGGAACCTTCGATATTCCCAAGGTTAAGAAACCTTCTTGACGACTCGGCGATAAACCGACAGTGCAGGTAGATGCAGCTAAGTAAAGGAAAGTAAAATATCATTTACGATAGGGTAATTAGAAAGGTTAAATTCTCGGAATGTCTGAGAATATTGAATTAGGTGGAATAAATGCCGGCAACAGGATTATCATAGTGGTAGGCAGTAGCATTTTAGGATTTATCGGAATATAATTATTTTTAGAATCTTTGAGTGAAGATAAAAGGAGGCAGTCTGAATATTGAGTTCACAGAAGTTAGGCGGTAAATCGTATTCGGGCGGGTCGTCAAGTTGAGTGCATCTAAAGGAAAGATTTTAATTCTCTTACACATATATAAAATTGTTGCACAATAATCAAAATGTGGTAGTCAGAAAGTAACATTAACTTAACACTATTAAGAACTGATTTCATGTCATTAATATAAATTATAACTAGTAATGTACCTAGGATGGATCCTTGCGGAACTCCTATAGTAACATCCTCAGGTTCTGAGTAAAAGTTCGTTCGCTCCCTTCTGTCACTCAAGTAGTTTATGGACGATTTCAACTCTCCGTTCTTAATACCGTAATTATTTAATTTTGTTATCACTATGTCCCTGTCGATCGTCTTAAAGGCTAGCTTAAAATCAAGAAATACCTCTATTATTTTCTATTCTTTATCCGTAAATTTTTTCAACTCTGATATCCTTCAGATTAATGCTTCCTCTTGTAGCCTGACTTTTGCTCTACTAGTATTTCATTTTTTTCCAATATATTCCACTATTTTCTTACTGGGAGCATACTTACTAATTGGTCTATATTCTTGACATACTGTAGTTTCTTTGATTTTTCAACAAGAATTAGAATTGAACTCATGCATATTTTAGGAAATTCAACACTAGTTAGTGACTAGTTTATTATTTTATCAAAACTGGGCTTACAAATTCGTAGTTGTCGACTAACATCTTTATGTTCATTTTTTATTATAATTTTTTTTAATTTTAAATTCTTCACAAATGATTTCCAGTGCTTGCACATCAACATGTCTAAATTTATATCGACTTTCTATTGGTTGAAGTAAGTTCCTATCAAAATTCCTAACTGCAATACTATGTATTATTTATATCTTGAATAATTTTAATAAAGCATTCGTTAAATTTACTTGCGATAATAAAATCTCCTTTTATAATCTCATTGCCAAATTTAATATCATTTTTCACATAATCATTTATAACTCCAATTATTATCTCCTTCAACCTTCTTCACATGTGTTTTTGATCTTACTCTGAATTTTCTCTATAACAAAGCTAGTTTTTGCTTGTTTAATTTCAACTTTATATTTATTCCTTATTTCCTTAAATAAATTCCAATCATTTTGGGTACCGCTTAGTTTAGCTCTTCTGAATTGTAATAAATTTTTAATATATCTTTGTGTTATATATACAGTTTATCTTCTAATACCATGGAACATTCATGTATATCATCGAGAGATTCATCACAATTAAGATATTTTATTTCTTTATCCGGTAATTCAATTATATTAATCCCTATTTTCACCTTCACATAATTTTTTTCGTAGTCGCTTATTTCATATAGAGTATTAACATTCTCTCATACTCCATTAGAGTTTGTTACAATATAGTCAATAAGTGATCTAGATTTTTTTAATCACCCGCGTTGGTTCATCTGTTACACTTCATATTACTTAACTTATCCTTAACTTTTTGGCAGAGCTATAAAATACTCAGTATTTAATGGATTTAATACCTATTAATTGCCAATACCAAGTATTTGAGAATTTGATAATTCCCAGTGCTAATACTCTGTATTGGAATTACAATTTTACAGTCCCATTCCCGCAATTGCAAATAATATTTTAAAATACCGAAAAGTAATTGAATTTGCGGTTCCATTACAAAAAAAGTTAGAAATATTCAAAAGTATTTAAAAATTATTTGGGCATTACTATATAATTCGTTTCAATTCTTTTCAAATACTTTCAACTACTTTTAATTACTTCAAAATTTTCAGTACTAAACAGGATATTGTACTTAATTATGAAATGAACTAGATCAAATGTCTTTTTAATTTTATTGTAAAAAAAAACTTTTTCCTGTTTTCGAGGTGCAATACAACTAAGTAGTCTAGACAAGTACAATTGCTTTAAAAAAAATTGTAGGCCCAGAGGTTAGAAATACAAAGTTAAAATCTAGGAAAATATTTATTATTTGCTATGTTTTTATATTTCAATTTGCAATTTCATAAAAAAACATCAGTTAAACTTATTAAATGTACCTTACTTTAGTAGAAGTGGGACACCAAATAGTAAAATATTATGTTTATTACTGAAGATTTTGAAGTAATTAATAGTAATTGAAAAAATTTTTAAAGAATTGAAAGGAATTAAATAGTAATACCCAAATTATTCTGTAATGGAACCGCAAAATCAATTACTTTCCGGTATTTTAAAGTATTATTTGCAATTCCGGGAATGGGACTGTCAAATTTTAATTCCAATACAGGAGTATTAATAATGGGAATTATCAATTCTTAAATACTTTGTATTGATAATGGTAATGGTACTTGAATTTTACAGCTCTGCTTTTTGGTATTATTCTTCTTATAAATATTTATGGTACTAGCTATAAAACTACATCTTGTAGTAAATAGTTGACGTACTAGATAAGCCCTTAGGTTTAATAATTATTATTATTATAAAATTATGTCATCAATAATTTTTTGCAATTATGGAAACAATAATAAATCAATTTACTTCTGATTTTAAAAACCAAATAACTTACACGCCTACATTACAACTTTGACATTCAATTTCGGTTGCTGTCTTACTTCATTTCAGTTAAATTGACCTTAAATAATTTATTTGAAATTCGTCATTTTGACAGCCGTCAGTCTAGGCAATTATACTTTCCTAGTGTGATTTATTGATATATCTGTGTCTATATTTGTGATATATAAATATATTTGTAACTATAATAATTTTGCAGGAATACGGCTGATTTTGGAGGAAAACGAAATCTTGGCTTTTAAAATCTCTTGAAAATATGTGGGCTTTTTAAACAATTTGAAGAAGCCGCTAATAAATAAACAAATAATCTTTTGTGGGTGATGTTAATGTTCAAGACCACGTAAACAAATAGGCGCACAGAGTCTTGGGTCATTCATTGATTTTTTAATCCGGTGGAAATTTTATAATGATACAAATATATTTAGGTAAATATATATTTGACCTACGGTAATATGAGTCGAGAGTTATATACCGATAAAAAAGATATCAATGATGTCATTTGAGGTACGCCATTTGTTTCAACTATGGATATCGAGCGAACAAGAAACTCCAAGTTACTGAGGAGAAAAGCTAAAACTCTTCAGAAATTGGTTCGTCCACTTCTGGACGTAGAAGAGAAAGACCCAAGTTATAAAAGCCAACTACAAAATGGAAAAAGAGCGATCCTTAGTATGAGAATTGGTCTAAAGCCGGGGATTTAGCTTCAAGGAATTACGAAAATATGGAGACCGAATTAGAAAGAGAAAACGAAGAGATAGGGATATTGCTTCAACTTAACTTGTACTGCAAAAAAGAACCTTCTGGAAATCGATCTATTATTCTATTTGAAAGAAGAGCTACCCATAATATGCTTTTAGTCAAAGTTGTTTATGTCTGTATTTCATAGATGTCGCTTATCCTTTTCTATTGCAAGTAATACAATTCTTTGAAAGTTGATTATGTTCGTATTTAATTAGTCATTTCATGCGAAGTATCCATTTCTAATAGATGTCGTTCATCCTTTGGATGTAACATTATTATTAATGTCTTCTGGCAAGAATTATTGATATTAAAAAACAACTCATCCCTTACAATTTATCGAGTCATTCATGGATATAACACTATATCAGTAAAAGATTTTCGAAAAGTAAAAGTCTGAAAATATTTATCCAAAACAGGAGGCCATATAATTTACCGCCTACTTTGAAAACTGAGTTATGCCAGGATATCCAGTATGCGATAGTGTAAATAATAGATAATCGGTAAAAGAGACAAGCTCGGGATGGTATATGGTACAATTATAGGAACTCCAAAGGAAAGTCACTAACGTATTGCACTAAGTGCAATGCAAATCTGTGTACAATTCGTTTACCACAACTTCATAAAAAAAGTAAATCAATAAATGCATCTGAAAAATATATATAAGCAGTAATTATTAAGAATTTGTCTTAAATATAATTATTAATTTTATCTGAAATTGTGTTTCTTGCCATTAGTAAAAACTGAAAAGGTCGATTCTTGATTATTTGGGAATTGTATAGATAAGTTCTATGAGAAAAACACAAAGTTCTCTATATAAAATACAGTCGTTGTCAGTTCAATTTGGAAGTTACAAGTCTTTTAATATAAAAAAATTGTCTCCCTTATATTTCGAAAACTGAATAAAAGCTTTAGTAGTAGTAGACAGTGTTTAACCGATCATCTATATCTTATCACCAGATTCTACTGCTACATATATTTCTCATACTTTTTTATATTATCATCACCTAAACTCGATCAATTATTGCCCCCATTTACTTAAATACAGCGGAGGTCCCTTCTAAACTTAATTATCGACTTAGATTATTATAATATTATGACGAATGATTCGGTAAGCCTACCAACTTCCGTCTATTTAATTCGATTTCGTCATCTTGTATAAAGTGTTGATAATATTAGTGTTATCAGGAAAATTCGTCAAAAATTATTTTGATAAAAGAAATAAAAATTTTCGTAGTAACGAAAACATACTGTCAAAACTTCTACGAATGTCTAACTGGTACTCTGGAAATTATTTTCTTTATATTCTTTTCATCGCTGTTGGCATCCTATCTTAACATACGCCAAATTAAAATGATTATAAGAATACTAAAATCTTATAACCCTTAGGTGGATTCCAGAACAAGAGCGGTATGCTGGTAATGAGATTGATGACTTCCTCGCTAGAAAAGGGTCGAAATTTCCATTTACAAGACCCAAATCCTTCTAAGACCTAAAAAAAGGCACATATGAAGAGAAGTAATGTCTATAATTGCAGAGCCTTCTTGAGGACTAAATCACATGAAGAAGTTCATTAACTTCACGTTCAAAGATTTAAAAACAAAAGTCATCAACTATGTATGGTAGGCACCAGATCAAGCTTTTCACGGGCATAATAACTGGGCATTTCCCATTTAAATACATGCTTCAGAAAATGAACAAAACCACAGACGATAACTATCGGTTCACACGTGCTCTGCGAATGCGGAAGACTTCCTCGCTAATGACTCTGATGCTTAGGTAATGGACTCATGATCGCATCAAACATCTGGAAAACTGAGCCTAATGAGAGAATAACCGCCTTAAAAAGGAAGAACGCGGACTAAACTTAACACAGCGAAGGTACTACACAAAAGGTATTTTAGGTCGCAGCACGTACAGAGCTGGTAAAACTTGAGTAAAAAAAGACATAAGTACTACTTAAAGTACATTTTCGTTACTTAAGCCTTATTACTCAATACTTTTGAAATGCCATAATTAGCACTTGGATATAAGTACTTGCTTCTTTTACTTGTACTTAAGACTTAGTTTTGAACTTAAATACCAAGACTTTTATTTAAATATTTCTGAGTCTATTAAGTACCTACAAATATCTAACTCTTCGTAGAAAGGAAAGCACCAATTCTAACGCAACTCCTTATTGTTGAGTTTTAAAGCACGCAAAGAACTGTCAAAGCATGTGCCGCACTCACGCGTCAAGGCAGAACCTTAGACAAACTAATAAAATACAAACAAGACTGGGCAAGTAGAACAAAAACCAGTAACGTCTCTCACAAATATAAAATCGGCGATGCCTCGACTTGATGACAAAACAAAGGGTAAGCAAGCAATGCCTCGCTCCAATATAAAATCAAAGATGCCTCGACCTCAATTTTTTCTTGGAAATTTACTGGAAACTTTTTCGTTAGAATTTTTATACATTATTGGAGGCGGCAATGGTTACTTGGGCGGACCTATAATACTTTTTATGAGAGTAGTAGTGAGAAGTGAAAGTTTTACTCTATATGCAGCACCGAAAACTATGAAAATCTATAAATAGTAGCCACTGTTTACTATACATATTATAGTTTGTATAGGTATTTATTTATTAATATCTATTAACTGAACTCGATAAACTTCATTATATTACTGCCAACGTACAAAGATTCTAAAAAAGTACTTTAAAAAGTACTTCAAAAAGTTCTCAGTACTTTTTATTATACACTTGGTACTTAGATACAAGTACTTTTCATACATGCGGTACTTGAACTTACGCTGAAGGCCTTCGGTACTTGTACTTGTACTTAAGTAGTTTTGTTTAGTACTCGCCCATCTCTGAGTACGTATAGGTCGGATCTTCGCCTCCTCATGGAATGGATAATTTCTTCACGATTCTTGGGAACTTTTGGATTACTTTAAATAATATAAGAAAGAGTGAGCGATGTTATCCACTGGGCCAGATACAGAGGCCAGAGGCCAATATACAACGACCCAAGACGAAAATATTTCTTCGTCTTCCAATAAGATTTGAACCCAAGACCTCTTGTTAAATAGAATTATTTTACAAGTAAAGATTTTTAATTCCAAAAAAAAAAAATCAAATTAATATTTTTTTTTTGTAATAGGAACTTTCATCTTCTGATTGATATCTGCATATTCAAAATAATAGTTTTTTGAGCATTTTTCGATACGCACCTTTTCTAAGAATAAATAGACGCAAACAATTTTGGAATTAGCATAATATATCGGTGGACGAATTTTGTTTATGCTTCTGGAGTGTGATTGATATATAACTGAAATTGGAGATAGCTAAAAAAAGAATTCGTTCTACTCAAATGCCTTTTTCTATCATTCTTATAGTTTTCGGGCGGAATTTACTGGAACCTGTTTTATATATCTCCGATAAAACGTAAAATTTGCGGATTTTTTTCTGTTTTTGGGAAATTCTCTATGCTACTAGTTCACTAAATTACGCCTTATTTCGAATTATGTGATTTGTATTAGAATTTATGAATAGAAAATGACTTCTATCATGGATAAAAATAATTTTTGTTTTATGCAAAATTTTTTGTTTATTTAGCTACGTAGAATCGCATTGTATTTATGAGAGAAGCTATTGGAAAATATTGTTAGGTATATGATAACAAGTTATAGAGAACTTTCGTTGTCAAAATAATCAAATAAATTTTAATTAGAATTAGAATTACAAAGAAAAGGTATACATGTTAGCGAATAAAGCTTTGTTTATTGTTATGTGTAAATACGGTGAACAATTCCTTGACAGCACTTAAGCAAAACAAAAATTGAATTACTTGTTTCCCACTAGTACTTGAGGTGGAATTCTTCAACCTTATTTAATTTTGCATAGTTCCATCTTCATTTTGTGGTTGTGTCATTATTTATTTGACATCAGTTTTCGCGTGTTCATGAATATCTTTAGTATTAAATAGTTTCCAAATACTACGAAAATGCATGCCAAGTATATCTTTGAAAAAGTTATGTTATAAAAATTTTAAAAAAATACAAGCAACACAACAAAATTTTGCGTATTCTTCAAAATTCCCCCCCCCCCCCATTTATTTTTAATTTTACTGTAATAGAAAAACATTTTAATATTCTGCTGATGGAAATTAATATAATACGCAATATATACATAAATGATTGTAACAAAAACAAACAAAAAGTTATAATTAGAAATTAGGATCCGCCTGTATGTAATTTCGAATAGTCAATCCTCCTTTGCAAGTTTCATTGTAGTTTCAAAGTAGTTTTTCGCAACTATATTTCGAAAACGCTTCGTCGGATAGTAAAAATGATTAAAACCAAATTAATAGGATTTTATATTCTAAACAAATTCTTATGACAATATAAATATCCAGGACTGATCATTTTCACAATATACGTAAAAACCCTCAATTTTGTTGCAACCGTACCAAGAAGGGGTTTCCCGGACGAAACAACCGGTCAACCGGAGTTTGTGTCGTAGATCGTCGGAAAGGATTTTTCAAGTAAGTTTAATAAAAAATTATAGTTTTTAAAGTAAAATAAAAGTTCAATATTTATAAAAATAAACAGCCATGGCAAAATATTTAACATTTTCAAATGCCGGTTTGTTTGGTTACAATTGAATTGTGACAAATGCATTAACAAAACCACGTTTAGTACAATGCAACTACAATTCTGTAATAAATTTTATAATTTATAAGAAAAGTAAGAATATTGAGGACCGAACTTATCACAAAAGTATTTGGGACTATTTTTGTTTATAAATTTTAATTATAAAAGGCAATTTTGGTAAGAAAGGGTTGATTGATTAATACTGACTGAATTTAATCCTTGTTTCTTTTCCCTGGGGGAGAGAATTTAATTTAATTTAATTTAATAATCTAATAAAACTCAGTGATTAAGTGTTTGTTTTTAGTTGTTAGTTTTTAACGTGAATTTCTGTGAAAGAAAGTGAGGACGCCGATTTGGCATCAGGCGCCATTTCGCGAAAGCGAGGCGAGAATTTGTGTATGGAATTGTGTTTTTGATCAGGGTTAAATTAAGTGAATTCGGCTCGACCTGTGTGCATTTCTATTTTTGTATTTTTTATTTTTCATTTATTTATTATTTTAACGCATTTAGATCTAAAATTTAAATTTAATGGTTCGGGTCGCTTTAGGTGAATTATAAGAGGAAAAGTGGTAGGAATAGTGGTAGTAATAGTGAATCTCATAAGATCACGTGAAAACACAGGTACCCACAAGCACTCATCACTTATTAGTGTATTGGGTTAGGGTTCATTGGTGGTACATAGTGTGTGTTGTGTATTGTAATGGTGTAAGGGTGTAGGGAGTCCTGCATCGATACTGTTATGTAATAATATTATAGTTTTTACGCAAGTATCTATCCATGTTTTGTAGATGTCATGACTTGTATCAAGAAAAGGCAGAAGACTGCCGAACTTACTTTTGATGGCAGAATATGCCTCTCTTGTTATATTATTTAAGGCAGAATATGCCAATGTAATTTGTGTGGCAGAGTATGCCGCTTTATAATATTTTAGGCAGAGTATGCCGCTTTATAATGTATGGCAGAGTATGCCGCTGTTATATCTGTACAAAGGCAGAGTATGCCGCTATATGGAGGGATGGCAGAGTATGCCGATCTTGAATTTTGCTAAGGCAGAGTATGCCGCTGTAATAGCATGATGGCAGAGTATGCCGATGTTGAATTTTGAGAAATAAAAAGACACCTTTCGATAGTCAGTTTAAGTCTAATTTTTATTGAACAGTAGCAGCTTATTTATATAAAATGATTACAAAGGAATCAACATTTCTTTACAATTCTAAAGGGGGGATTATTGCAGAATTGCAATATACAAAATTAATAATCAGAAATTGTAGTGTCAGCATTTCTGATCACACAATTTCTGAATGAGTCAAAATGTATCGATATGTATGTAAAGCAATGACCTCAGGTGAGAATATTTTATTTATCAAGAAATATGCTTGTATAGCGGAATTTGCTTGCGTTGCAAATTCTTCTTGATGTCGTGTAAACTTTGTTTGTTTTGATTAATTTTTGGTTTGATTTTTTGTTTATTATTATTGACCGTGGTCATGGCTTTACAGTTAAACCAGCGAAATTTCAATGGCAACGGTAAAAGTTAAAACGCAGGAGATGCAGTTGTGTGGGGTATTGCAACAGTGTAAAGGATCACTTGCGCTCAGTGATAAGCCAGTGTAAGTGTAAAGGTAAAAGCGAAAGTGAAAGCGAAATTTAACGCGCAAGTCCAGTAAGTTGTACAGGAGTGGGCGCGGTAAGGACACCGAAGGAAGGGGACGGGCAGGAACAAGTGGATAAGTGGCCCCACAGGAAGGGAGTATCACTACATTTTTTTGCAGCTTTTAATTATATTTAAGTGTTTAAACTGAGTTGTAGCCAGGACATACAGGACAGGTGAAATTATTAGAATGGAGGCGCATACGATATATATTAATTATGGATGAAGACAAGAGAGTAAGGGCAACAAAAATTAACAGTAAGGAAAGTTGCCGGCAATGGCAGCTGCGTATTCAACGCGTTAAAATACAGAAACGGGAGAAGAAGTATAGCGTATAATATAAAAAAAAAATGCATGAGTTAAAATCCTTCCTTTCCAATTATTCCTTCCTGAATTAATTTATGATTTTAATTTTTATTTTTATGTGTTGTCTTGTGTGATGTAGTAGTTAGACATGAGCTGCTGATGCGGTTATACGTCCAGCTTATTTCAAATACCATCATCCTTATGTGTTTATAGTAGTCGGGGGGAATGGCTGGGCCTGGCCGCTAAACCAGGATCGGTGTAACGCTGGGCCATATCCTCAATACATACATAAATACAACCATACCAAGAAGGGGTTTCCCGATTTAGTCAATTTCTGAACTTATGTACATTTTCCATTTTTATAAAAACATCGTGTACATAATTTCAGCCCTTTACGTAAACAACGTAAAAATATATTGTAAAAGAGTAAATTTTTATATGGCAACCCTACGAAAGAGTTACGGGATTTGTTCCAATTTCGGATATAAATGTACAGTTTTGTACGGAATTTCATCTTTCTAAGTAAACCCGTACTTGAGGTATCGTGAGGACAGTCAGACAGACAGATGAATGGAGAGAGAGAGAGAGAGGGATAGACAAACATACAAAATTCAAAATAGCTTTTAATATTATACGTGAGGATCATACCCATTTTGCTATGCTATTGCCATTTCTATGCGTTACATACAGAATGACGAACTTAGCATGGGGTAGACCAGGGTTAGTTGACTACAGGGGTACATATAGACTCAATTCAATTCAATTCAATTCATTTATTTCCTGCAAACTGATGCAAGCATCTAACAAAATGGCAAGAGAGCTAAATAAAATTAAACCTAACTTAAATTAAGCTAATATTAAAATATCGAAAATACATATTTAATTAAGCATAAAAAAAAAAGCTGCCCGTACGGCCCACCGCAAGCCAATGTCAACTACCCCAATGTAGGACTTTAGGAGTCGTTTGAAGTTGCCGAGCGAGTTAGTTGTCTGGATTTGATGAAGCAGCAAGTTCCAGATTCTAGTCAGTTGAAAAGTGCAAGATATGTCGAATATGGAGGTTTGGAACCGTGAAACTAGCAGTTTAAGCCCTCTAGTGAAGTTTAAGGGTTGAAAGAAGGTACCCAAATAGATCGGTTGTGAAGAAAGAAGTAAGTTAAACAGGAACACTAAAGGTCTCTGCTTTAAATATATGTCAAGAGAGCATCCCAACAGGGTGAAATTAAGGTGATATACATTATCGAACCTCCTCAGTCCAAAGAAAAATCTAGTACAGTCGTTGAAACAGACATTCAGTTTTCTTGAACTTTGGAGAGACAAGAAAGGCATAGGTGAAATGTTACATAATGAAAGACCTAACAAGATGATAACGGAGCTTAGACGATAGTAATCTAGCAGACATCCAAAGACGGCGGAGAGCGCCATATATAGTTTTGTTATGTTTGAG
Organism: Dioctria rufipes; assembly: GCA_963924295.1. NCBI lineage: Eukaryota > Metazoa > Arthropoda > Insecta > Diptera > Asilidae > Dioctria > Dioctria rufipes. Next base: position 341,114,715 of record OZ002740.1, on the reverse strand, counting down.
TTGATGAGGTCACAACATCCCATGTTAGAAATTAAAAACACACCAAGATTACGAACTCGATCCTCATAAGGCAAGAGACAACCGCCCAATGAAATGGTAGGAAGCGTTGTAGGGGCAATAGCTCCATAATGAAAAAGCAATTCACTGCAACTTACTCGGATTTAGCTTGAGCTTAGTTTCTAAGGACCAGATAAAAGTATTATACAAGTCACTGTTCAGGCGAGCAGCACAATCCTCGATCAAATCTGTAGGACAACTTAAATATATTTGCACGTCATCGGCATACATTTAAATGTTGCCGTCACGAATACACTCGGCCAAATCATTAATGTAAATGCTGAACAGTACAGGACCTAGAATGGAACAATGTGGGACTCAACAAAATAGGGAAAGCAAGGTGGAGGTATTATATTGCCCCAAGATAACCCTCTGCGAACGAGCGTGTAGGAATTCTTTTATTAAGAGGGTGGCTCGGTTCGACAAATCGAAATTGCAGGACATTTTTATCAACAGTCTACTATGGCAGACACTATCAAAGGCCTTGGAGAAGTCCAGAAGCGTTATGAGAACCATTTCCCGCTGATCAAGTGTTGAGAGGATGTCCGTTGTAACTTTTACGAGAGCACCTTCGCAACTATATTTAGGTCGAAATACAGACTCCCATCGACTAAGAAGATCATTTTGGAGCATGTACTGTTATACAACAGCTTCTCGAACACTTTAGAGAGGAATCAAAGTAAACTGATAGTGTTAAGTCCCTATGTGGGCTTAGCATAAAAAAAAGGGGCAGGTGCCGGGTTTTTAAGTGATAAGACAGGATGTTTTTTTCAAATAACAAAATATTCACTGTTTTATTTTATCACAAATATATTCTTAACCTAAAAAATTCCAATTCATCAATTCACTTGTCTTAAAATTAAAAAACTTATCTAACACGTACAATTAAATTGTCCAATTAGTTTTTGCGCCCTCCACTGAATATTATTTCTTGATCTGCAAGAAAAAGAAATAATTATTAGTTTTTGACTAATCGAGGTTTGGCTGTTAGAATGAGCGTCAACGAACTGCTCATGTAGGTCAGGGCTGGGGTCAAACGAATCTCCCAGTAAGAATGCTGAAAAAATATGATAATTTCAATACTAATAAATCTGGTTAGTAATTAGGGTGCAATACTTCCCTTAGTTTGGTTAAATCAAAGCTTAATGTGGCTTCAATACTGCCGATCTGCTTTGTCGCTTGGTCAAATCGCAAGTGAAATTCTATTCCTAATCGCTCGCTATTTATAGGCAGAAACACAATGGGAATTGTGTCTGCCGGTGGCGTTGCCATGACGCCAGCGTCGTTGCGTGAGTTTTTACGTATTTGGTTCTCAAATGACGTCATCGTGTGGATGGTCATGCATTTGGTCCAAGAATTATCCATTTTGGCCCAAAAATGGCGTCATCATACTTTTAATCGGAATACTTTGTTATGTTATGGGCCATCATTTTGATTAAGCCAAATTGTTGGTGACAGCTGATGTAAGTGTTTATTTTGATTTTTTGATTTGTTTTTAATTTTGTTAGTGATTTATTTTTTCTTTAATTTTAGGTGTTGGTGAAATGACTGTCGCGCAGGATTCGGGTCTATTTGATGTGTAAGTATTGTCTTGTGGTAAAGTCTCAGATTGTTTAAATTTTTAAATGATCTGAGATTTTACCATTTGTTGATCTTTTTATGAATGCCAGTATTTGGATTTCTTTTTAGATTCTGCTGGTCACTTCGTGGGATTATTTTATACGTCGCGGGAATTATTTATTGTAAGTGTTAGTTCATTAAATAATTTTATCTTTTTAGTTTTTTGTTCCGAGACGGAACATCCTCCCGCCTCTCGAAAAATGAGGAATTGTGTTTTGTTATATTAGATTGAGTAAATTAATAAATTAATTGTGTGCAACTTACGTTACTGTTTTTTATTTGTAAGCGAACCCTGATTTGTCCTGTTGCTAACTTTAGAAAACGAAGTGTATCTCCGTCCTCTGTTGGGATTCGGTAGCACTTTCTAGCAGCCATAATCTTTAGCCATGGAATGTTTTGGTGTTGGATCTGTTCCCATAGCCGAGGATCTACAACAAAATTGGCCGGCGGCTTTATAAATGCCTTTGATGGTGCTGGAGTCGGATGTTGCTTTTGAGGCATTAAGGCAGCCCCCTTTGGTGATGCCTCCACTGGTACTGTTGATGGTGCCATCAATGCTGGCTTTTTGTGTGGAATGTCATGTGATGTGTCGTGACGCGTTGTCGCTGCTGCCGTTGTTGGCGTAGTAAAGGCCGTCAGTGCTGACCTTTTGCGATTTATATTGTTGTGTGGTGTTGTGCCAGCCACAATTTCAAGAGGTCGTTCTGATTTTTGAAGACTCTGTTTGCGTGCCCCTGTAGGAGGTCTAGCTGGCCTTGTCGGTTTTCTGGTGGATATTTCCTCAGCCAGATTTCTGATCTTTGGGCGTACCTGTATGGCTTCGAAGGGCGGTAAGTACGTCTTCGGGCGCCTGGGCATATCTGTGATACGGAGCTTGTCCTTCAGAGAATTTTCAAGCTCCGGAACGTCGTCGATGTCTAGGCAGTCGTCTAGGTCGGGTAGGCAATTCATTCTCCTAGTGATCATGATAAAGACAATAACAAAAGTATAAAAATAATAAATAAAAGAAAAAATTGTAAGTTGTGAAAAAAGGCAAATAAAAAGTAAAAAAAATGATAATTAAGCGATAGAACTTACGAGTTTGTTAATAAAAAAATAAAGAAAAATAAAAATAGATAATTGCAAATAAATAAAAAAATGAAAAAATAAAAAATGGTTAGTTCTTTTGTCGCTGCTGTTTTCTTGTGAGGTTGTCAAATTTTTGGCGCTTTTGGTTAGCGTTGAAGTTTGGCTTGTTTCTTGCTGGTGTACTGCATTATCGGCATTTTATTTTATCATGATTCGAATAGATGGCGCTGTAATTTTTCTTCTGTTGTGACGTGTGGGCAACAAGGTAGTAAATTACTCCTGGCTTTTATTGCTGTTTTTTTGGTTCTTCTTCTATTGGTAATCTAAATAATTTCGTGATCGGACGACAGTATTCTTGTGATGCAGTTTTAACTGTGGCGACTCTAACGAGGTTGTCTGCCGCTGTATGGATCTTTGTGATTCTTCCTAATAACCACTTCGTTGGTGGGCAATGTTGGTTATGAATTAAAACCAAGTCATTAATTCTTAAATTGGTTTTCGTATTTCTCCATTTTGTGCGTTGTTGCATATTGTGGATGTATTCGAGAGACCATTTCTTCCAAAACTGTTCCGTCAAAGTTTGTGCGTACTGCCATCGTTTAAGTAGACTGCAATTTTCTAATATAGATGCCTCTGGAATAGCTTTGATATTCCGGCCTGTCAAGAAATGACCGGGTGTCAGCACATTGTAGTCATTAGGGTCATTTGAGAGTGGTGTCAATGGTCGAGAGTTTACACATGCTTCTATCTGGCATATGACCGTAGATAATTCTTCGTATGTGAGTGTCGTATTTCGTAGTGTTCTCTTTAGATGCGTTTTTATAGACTTCACGCCGGCTTCCCATAGCCCTCCGAAGTGAGGAGCTGCTGGTGGATTGAAATGCCAAGTGATGCCTGTTAATGTGATGTCATTGGAGATGTCCTGTGGGAGCTGGCATGACAGTTTTTGTAACTGGCATGATAGTTCTTTGTTAGCTCCAATGAAGTTAGTACCACAATCGGAGTATAGGTGTCTGCATAGTCCTCTTCTGCTGGAAAAACGTTTGAGGGCTGCGAGAAATGCTCTTGTTGTGAGCTCTGTCACAATCTCAATATGTATGGCTTTGGTAGCCATACATACAAATATACTGAGATATGCCTTTGTAATTTTGGCATTTCGTATTTTTGATGTTTTGATGTCGATTGGACCAGCATAGTCTACTCCCGTGTGTTCGAATGCCATAGATGGCGTTGTTCTTGGGGAGGGTAAATTCCCCATTAATTGATTTGACGTCTTTGGCTTAGTTCGAAAACATGTTATGCAATGGTAGATTCGTTGTCTGATGGTGTTTCTGGCATTTATTAGCCAATACTTATTTCTCAGGGTGTTGAGAACAAGTTGTGTACCTCCGTGCAACGTGTACAAATGGATGTAATCAATGATTATTTTGGACACGTGGTGATTGTTGGGTAGGATCATGGGATGTTTTTGATCGTAAGTTAAGATGGCATTTTCAAGTCTGCCACCTACTCGAATGATTTGATTGGTGTCCAAAAATGGGTTTAAGCTTAATAGTCGACTTTTGGTTGGAATTGGCTTCTGTTTGACTAAGCTTTCATATTCGTCAGCAAATGTTTGCTTTTGGATTAGTGTGATAATTTTTGCTTCTGCCTGTCGAAGTTCATCACATGTGAGATAACCATTCTTGTGATTTGTGGTTGTCTGGCAATTGAAGCAGAATCTTCTACAATATGCGATGATGCGTATGAGTTTGGGAAATGACGAATACTTGTTTAACCAGTCGCTAGGGTTATCTGTACACATCAGAGCCTTGACTTGTCGTGACTCAAGTTCAAAACACTTGTTGGTTGTGTGTTGTTGTGGCCACCTGTCAGCATGTTGCTGAAGCCAAGAGGGGCCGTTCCACCAGAGCTCGTAGTTACTGAGCTCGGTGGGGTATAAACCTCGAGTGGCGCAATCTGCCGGATTATCCTTTGATGGCACGAAACGCCAGAGTTGTGGCTGGATGTTCTCTTGGATTTCTGCTACTCTATTGGCGACGAACGTTTTCCATCGCGTCGGATGGCTTTGTATCCAGGACAACGTGATCTTAGAATCGCACCATGCGACGGTTGTTATGTCTTGTAATTTCATGTCGTTTTGTATCTGTTTTAGAAGGCGTGATAAAATGAGAGCTCCACACAATTCCAATTTGGGGAGTGATGTTGTCTTTGTGGGAGCGACTCGTGTTTTGGATGTCAGCAGCTGAGTTGTGACCGTGTCATTTTCATTGATTATCCGTATGAACACGACGCTAGCGTAGGCCTTTGTTGACGCGTCACAGAATCCATGTAGCTGCATGTTTTTTATTTTTGGTGCATATTTTATCCATCTAGGTATTTTTATGAATTTGACATCTTGGAGTCCCTTTTGATATTTCGTCCACTCTTGAGTTAATATGGGTGGTAATGGTTCGTCCCAAGCATATCCACCTAGCCATAGCCTTTGAATGAAGATTTTCGCAAGTATAACGCATGGGGCTAGCCATCCTAGTGGGTCAAATAAGGCAGCTGTCTCTGACAGGATGCTTCGTTTGGTGTAGCTGTCTTGTGCTACTGTTGGCTTAATAGTGAAGCTAAATTCATCTGTCATGGGATCCCATTGTAGGCCGAGAGTTTTTATCGTATTTTTTTCTGACAGATTTAGGATGGGTTTGACTTCTTGATCTGTTATCGGAATGTTAGCTAATAATTCTGGACTATTTGCTGTCCACTTCCTGAGGTTAAATCCTCCTTTGCTTAGAGTACTGATGAGTTCCCTTTGCAGTGATAAGCCTGTATTAATGTCGTGTGCTCCAGTTAATAGGTCATCCACGTAGAATTCTGTTCTTATACTTTTGGCAGCGAGTGGAAAAATGTGCTCTTCATCGTTGGCCAGCTGATGGAGTGTTCGAATAGCCAGATATGGAGCTGCTGCTGTTCCAAATGTGACAGTTGTCAAGCAAAAATCCTTTAATGGCTCGTCTGGGCTATCCCTCCATATAATCCTTTGGTATTCTTGATGGTTTGGATGCATGTGTATCATCCTGTACATTTTCTCAATGTCGGCTGTTAGTACGTACTTATATAGCCGCCATTGTAGAATGATGGCCCACAATGTGGGTTGTATTGTTGGGCCTACTAACATTTGCTGGTTTAATGACTGGCCGTTGGATGACCTGGCTGATGCGTTGAACACGACTCGCATCTTTGTGGTGGAGCTTTCTTTGGTGACTGCATGGTGAGGTAAATAATAGTGCTGGATTTGGTTTGCTCTGGCCATGCTCTGTTCAGTTTTTATTTGACTTGACGGGATTTCTTTCATGTGTCCCAATCGTTGATATTCCTTTATGCATGCCTTGTATTCGGCATACATTTCTGGATGCCTTTTCAAACGTTGCTCTAGCTGAAAAAACTGTTTTATTGCCATGGGTCTAGTCTGCCCTAGTTCTGGTCCGTTTTCGTTTTTGAAGGGTAATTCGACTAGGTAAGCTCCATGGCTTAAACGTCGATGTGAGTTTTTGTATTTTTCCTCACATAATTGATCATCGGGATGGATCACTCTTTGTGGAATTTCCTCCAATTCCCAGAATTTCCTTAGTTGTTGACTCAACTTGTCATTGTCTGTCACTTGTACCGTGAGCGCATTAATGTTATTGATGCTGTCACTTTTTTTGGTTTTACCCATTAGGATCCAACCTAGCTGAGTGTGCTGTGCTGTAGGTTCTCCTGGTGCACCCTTAATGATTCCGTTTTCAATTATGTCGGCGTATATGTCAGCTCCTAGTAATATGTCAATTGGGCCGGGCACGTAAAATTTAGGATCTGCTAGTATTAGATGCTGCAGATAGGGCAATTTGCTGCTGTCTATCGTGTCAGCTGGTATGAAATCTGTTATCTGCTTTAATATGAATGCGTCTATATTTGTTTCGAACCTTGTATGGAGTGACATTAGTTTAAATGACGTTTGTGCTTTTATGGAAGCTGTTTGTGTTTTGCCTAACCCTGTCACCTTGATTTTGATAGGGTTTTTCGGGAGTCTCATTCGTCTACTCGCCGCTTCTGTTATAAATGAAACTTGAGAGCCTGAATCTATCAGTGCTCTCATTTGGTGTTTTTGTCCGTTCGGCCCCTCAATGTGAACGAGAGCTGTTGACAATAATGCACGGTTGACATTTGTTATGAAAAGTGAGGTTGGCTCATTACTGCCACTAGGTTGGTTAAGCTTCAGTTCTGCTTGCCTCTCGTTAATGTTGGTTATCTCGTTTTTTGTTTCCGGAGATTGATTTACGTGTAGTAACGTGTTGTGTCGTTTGTGACATTGAAAGCACGTTTTTTGGCTGGGACAACTGTGGATGTTGTGTCCTGAGGCAAGACAATTTTTGCATAGCTTGAATTGCTGCACGAATTGTAGTCTCGCTGTTGGAGATAATTTTTTGAACGCCGCGCAGTGAAACAGCGTGTGATTCTGTTTACACTTGACGCATGTATACGATTTGTTCATAAATGCATATGCGTCTTTATATGTATGTTTTGTTGATGACGGGTGGTCATTTGTAGTTGTGGTTTTGTAACCACGACGATTTTCTACCTGATTAGGAGACCTTGCTTGTCGTCCACAATCTAATGGTTTCAAGTTCTGACACCCTTGGAGGGATTCTAGAGTACGGAAACGTGACTCTAGGAAAGTTGACAGATCGGCATATGTCGGTATGTCAGTTTTACTGCCTTGGTCTTGCTCCCATAGCTGATGCGTTTCTGATGGAAGGCGTTGAACCAAGTTGTAAATTAGTATTGCATCCCAGTGCTCAATGGGTAGTTCTAAATATTTGAGCTCGTGTAAGCTCTCTTCTGTCTGGTCTAAGAGAGAGCGAATAGCATGGGCAGACTCTGTTCTTATTGGTGTCTGATTTAGTAAAGTTTTTAAGTGTGTGTTAACTTGAGCCCGCTTGTTGTTATATCGTTTTTGTAGTAGTTCCCATGCCTTTACATAATTTGCTTCTGTGACTTCAAACTGACGTAATAAGCGTTCAGCTTCGCCAGTGACGCTGAGTTTGAGGTAGTGTAGCTTTTGGACCTTGGATATATTTAGGTCTGTGTGAATTAATGAATTGAACAAATCATGGAATGTCCGCCATGACTTGTAATTACCGTCAAATGTCGGTATATGGATTGGTGGAAGCCGCGTTTCTGGCTTTGATAGTCGTACTGACTGAACTCTGGTATCACTTGTGTTTGTATTGAGAGGTATTGCTGGGTATGACTCTTCTAATTCTTCTAGTAGAGTGGATAAGAGATTTATATATATGAGTTCGGTTTCCTCATATAGTTCTCCTTTGGCATACTCGCTTTGAGCGCCATCTTTGGTAGACCAGATTGCTATATGCAGATCTGTGAATGATTTCCAGAGTTTTTCTAGTGAGTCTATGCGTGCTGCATAGTATTTTTTGCCTGCCTTGGTATCACTACCTGCCTTGGAGTGATTTTTGGCGGCCTTCTTGATTTGATCATTAAGAGCTATCAGTGATAATGTCAAACTAGCGATATTCGCCATCTTGAAAATCCTCCTGTCTTATCCGGCTCGAAGGACCAATGTTAAGTCCCTATGTGGGCTTAGCATAAAAAAAAGGGGCAGGTGCCGGGTTTTTAAGTGATAAGACAGGATGTTTTTTTCAAATAACAAAATATTCACTGTTTTATTTTATCACAAATATATTCTTAACCTAAAAAATTCCAATTCATCAATTCACTTGTCTTAAAATTAAAAAACTTATCTAACACGTACAATTAAATTGTCCAATTAGTTTTTGCGCCCTCCACTGAATATTATTTCTTGATCTGCAAGAAAAAGAAATAATTATTAGTTTTTGACTAATCGAGGTTTGGCTGTTAGAATGAGCGTCAACGAACTGCTCATGTAGGTCAGGGCTGGGGTCAAACGAATCTCCCAGTAAGAATGCTGAAAAAATATGATAATTTCAATACTAATAAATCTGGTTAGTAATTAGGGTGCAATACTTCCCTTAGTTTGGTTAAATCAAAGCTTAATGTGGCTTCAATACTGCCGATCTGCTTTGTCGCTTGGTCAAATCGCAAGTGAAATTCTATTCCTAATCGCTCGCTATTTATAGGCAGAAACACAATGGGAATTGTGTCTGCCGGTGGCGTTGCCATGACGCCAGCGTCGTTGCGTGAGTTTTTACGTATTTGGTTCTCAAATGACGTCATCGTGTGGATGGTCATGCATTTGGTCCAAGAATTATCCATTTTGGCCCAAAAATGGCGTCATCATACTTTTAATCGGAATACTTTGTTATGTTATGGGCCATCATTTTGATTAAGCCAAATTGTTGGTGACAGCTGATGTAAGTGTTTATTTTGATTTTTTGATTTGTTTTTAATTTTGTTAGTGATTTATTTTTTCTTTAATTTTAGGTGTTGGTGAAATGACTGTCGCGCAGGATTCGGGTCTATTTGATGTGTAAGTATTGTCTTGTGGTAAAGTCTCAGATTGTTTAAATTTTTAAATGATCTGAGATTTTACCATTTGTTGATCTTTTTATGAATGCCAGTATTTGGATTTCTTTTTAGATTCTGCTGGTCACTTCGTGGGATTATTTTATACGTCGCGGGAATTATTTATTGTAAGTGTTAGTTCATTAAATAATTTTATCTTTTTAGTTTTTTGTTCCGAGACGGAACAGATAGGCCTGAAGTTCCGGAATATCTGCTGTCGTTTTCTGTGGGATAGGGATCAGATTCGCAATTCTCCAGATTTTGGAAAACCCTGACTTAGTGATGCAGCAATTAAAAATATGCAAAAGTGGGCCGACAATAAACGGAGATATTAACTTCACTAATCGTGGAGACATGTTGTGAGGGCCAATGGCATGCGATTTAATAGGGAATATTGCCTTTAATAGTTCCCCACGATCCACACCGCGTAAACTAAAGCCATCTGGCCTAGGCGAGACATCTAAAGTTTCTAAGGGGGACTGATTACAAGCTTGCAAAATATGATTACCGCAGAAATATTTATTAAGTTCACTCGGGCTTAGGTTGCAGTTAAGTGCTTTTTTCCATATACGGAGGCATTTCGAAGATTACACCAGAGCACTTTCGGAGAAGCTTTTAGATCAAATTTCTGTTTAAAATACGAGAAACGATACCTGCTGGTCTATGTCAACAATATTATAAATGTGATCGCAGGGAAATGTTTCACATTCCGCACAAAGCAAAGGTAAGTCAAGGTTCTTAAAATCTCTGAATTGAAAAAAGGACGAACTTGGACTGCAACTTACTCTTATGTCGCAGGTAAAGAAAATAATGTCATGATCCAGAACACTAAGATACAGATAATTGAAACAAAAACTAAATCTAATGTGGAAGGGTTTGAGAAATTATGATATGTACGATGATTATTAACAACAGTTAAATGAGAGACAAGCATGTTGGATAAAAATATATCAGTGTCCAAAGTCCTTTTGAGTATATTGACATTAAAATCCCCGCCGAATATTATGTTAGTGCACCGTTGACTTAGGGGTGAAATAGCATTGATAAACTCAGAGCGAGCGTCACTAACTCATTGCGATTAACTAAGCAAATATCTACAGCGAAGTTGTATGAATTGACTGCGTATCCAGTCGAAGTATCTGCCTCAGTGTATCAAAACTCATCGAAGCTAACGCACGTCGTTCGCGAAACTAAACAGAAAAACGAAATTAGAAGCACGTAAGTAAAAATGTTGTTTGATATTTAAACTGTCTTATAGCTTACACGCTCATGATGTTGGTTTGTCTAGTGATTTTAGTTGAAAGTGTATGCATTGGTTAATGGTCTTCTTAACTTGATTCTCTTGCGATTGGAATTACTTTTACCGTGAGTGTTTCGAAAAGAAAATGGTGGTTTGGGCTTTATTGACACACAACGTTGCGCGATTAGACGACTCATGTGTTAACTAACCCCATGTTTCGTTTTTAATTTGCTTATCTTTTTAGTTGTGGATGACTACTAATATATGCTTTTCTTACATTCAGAAGAATAAGGACCTATAAATGAGAAACAGAAAGATCGAATACATCTAAAAATGTGATGGAAACTGCCTGAAAAGCAGTTATTTAGGACGAAGCTTAAAGTGAGGAACACCGCTGATGACTTCCGTGGCTGGAGCGAAATGTCCAGAAAGACCCATAGTAGCCTCCACAGCACCCCAAACAAGCCATCTCCAGATTCTCCAATTACTAATAAACTCGGGCATATTATAGACCGCTATATATGCTCAACTCTTATACATTGCAGTTACGGGAAGTAATACCCAATAAAACTATGCTTTTATAAAACCCACCCTTTCACTATATATACGTACATGAAAATTCTCGGAAATTATTATGGCTCCATCCACATAAGCCTTAATATCGACTATCTTGCAGATTCATTGAGATCACCCATATCATAATTCATTAATTTAATCTAAAATAGGCTCATTAATCCAATTTAATTTCTTATGTAGTAATGAGTCTGGTTCAGCCCCATCTCACCTAAAACCTCGAGATTAATGCAGATATGGATAATCGGGCACCATATAGACCGCTATTATCATATGCTTTCTTGTGAAATATAGTATATGTCTTAGACCTCTGCGCCATTACCACCTATAGATTATTTTAAAAATTGTGAATTTTCTTTATTTTCTAATAAATGATTTTTTTTAAACTTGGTTTTATTTGCATGCTTATTACATTATTAAATTTATATAGTCAAATAACTCCGTCCAACGAATTAATCAACCCCAGGGATGGTATAAATGGCCTCACGGAGAAGCTTTTTTGAAAATGGTTAAGACTGCTAATAAAACCATTCTTGTAGTTTGGTGGGGGAAAAGCATGTTCGAGGTAGAGTAATTCCCACCTGACCAATGCTTCACAATGACAGAGTAGGGGCTCTAAAGTTTCATGAGCATCCTGATAGAAGCGGCAGGATGAAAGCTCAGACAAGCCAATCCTATTTAGGTGATAGCTTCATCTAGGGTATAAAAACGATAAACATCTTTCGTTATGTATAGCAAAGGGTTCTTTAGTCTCACTGATAAGCCATGACAGAAATACAGCTACTCGTAAGAAAATTTTCCATTTTACTACAATTTTTTATCATTTCTGGTAATTGATTCTGAACTCTGCCTAGCTTCCGATAATCAAGAGGGCTATGGTAGCGGTACGAAGGAGTAAAAGCAATCAATTCAAAAATTTTTGGTGTGATAGCAGGAACAATGTTTTATATTCAACCGTAAGATTGGGAAGACTCTTCTGCCAGATAGAAAAGAGGTGGCAGATGAAAGCTAAGAATTAACATTTGTAACTTTACATAGTACCAGTAATATTGGAACAAATAATATTATTTACAAAAATCTATTAAAATTCTATATACAAAAAGGCAAATAAAAATTTTAAGTCGATAAGCCTAAAATCGGTCTTACAAGACTCGCGAATATCACCGAAAGTTTCAAGCAACTGAATGGTGCTTGGAAGTTTATATGAATAATTATTCAATTGGATCTACAATGATGGAAGCAGTCATGCAGGTAGGTACATGGTATTTAACAAGTTAAGCGGGAAACAAAATGCAAACAAAAATGCAACCAAAGATGGAGGAAGCAAATCATGAGATCTGGTCATATCTGGCTAGACTGTAGACATATTTTACAATTGAATTGAAAGTAAAATTAGGCTTATATGTTGATTGGAAATTAAGTGTGAAGAAATATACACATGAACTAGATGCCCATGATGCACGAAGACTAACATATAACCTCCATAATAAACTATCAGCATGATCACGAATATTACTTTTAAGTTTCGAGATGAATTAACAAACCATATATTTTTTTAAGGCAAGAGACCAGAGTTCCCAAGCATGGATGCCAACGCAGCTAATTGTGCTATCCTACTAAACACTCCATCCCCTAAACCTTCCAGTCCTCTTAATCAAGCGCATCAGGTCTTGGTGTGGAAGATTTTTCAGTTCATCTACAGATGGGAAGGCAGAACATAGAGTATTCAGCCAGCCCCGGGTGAAGGCCGGAGAAGCCTTAGGATCTCCTGCCAGACAGGCCAGACACTCAGAGCTGTCAACAGCTCCCATTATTGTTAGATGAGCGTAAAGTGAACTGTGGCCTGTAATGATACCAACCACAGTTCTACATGGTTTCCTTCCGAGTGCCATGAGAAAATCAGAGATATTCTTATTGGGCCCATCAAGAAACGGTATTATGCACCTACAAGTACTCAGGTTCCCCCATCTCTTCTGATACTTCCTATGAGCATCCAGTTTGATGAGAGATCCGATACTCAAGGTGACAAAGCCTACGGTGGGTTCCGATCCATAGAACGGAGAATCAGAGCAAGCCATAGCAAAAAGGTCAGGCCTTTCATTCCTACTTGACTATCCGAAAGGACAGCAATGCCTTTACCCTGGATTTGCACATCAATGGCTATATTCATTCACTACTGAGAGAGCTGTCGGAAAATTTTTAGAGCGCACCGCGGAAGGCTCGATAAGGCACTTCCTTAAGTCCACGATTCCCTTACAGGAAAACTCACAGAGAAGCGATGCCTAAAGCGAAGAACTGGGACCATCGCATCATTGCTGGCCAGAGGTTTTTCCAGGTCCAGCCCACATGAGAAGAGCCAGTCGAGCAGTCCTCCCAACATCCTCATGAACGCTATCTGCTCACATTCCTTTTGGCATCTGCCTGAATGACAGAATCCGTAGGTGGCAGATTAAGTAGGGCCTCAAAAGTATGGCACGGAGCCCGTAATTTCCAGGCAGGCAAGCCTTTGCAAGCCGGCCAGCTTCCGTATCGCAGTACCACAAGCGTCCTCGCCCACCATACATAGCAGGTATATGTGAGGATGTGTCTCACGATCGAAGTGTACATTCAATGCACAACTCTCGGTGTTATACCCCATGTGCAACCAAAGGTTCTTCAAGTCAAGGTAGACTATAAGGTGCTTGACATTGGAAGAGAGTTGCAGAGTGTGCCCAAAGAGCTTTGAACGAACACAAAGTACCCAAGCTTACGTCCCCTGGAGAAGAACGCAAAGCAGGTATTTATTGGGTTCACTTTCATATCATGACGAATGCACCAATCTTCAACAGTATCGAGGCCTCGTTGCATGAAAGCACACGCGGAGGCCATCCTGTGCCTGGAGATGAGCCGAGAGATGTCATCCGCATACGCTTCACATGAGAATACCTGGTTTTTCACCACCGTGATGAGAACCGGGGAGAGCAAGTCACACTGCACGCAGCCTCTCTCCATCAGCATACCGCCTCACATAGCTTCTCGGGAGTGTGCTCTCAAAAGCGCCCTCGATGTCCAGAAAAGCCTGCAAGGTAAACATTCCACGATCCAATCCCGGCTCAATGACAGTTAACATTGAATGGAGAGCCGTCTCAATAGATCTTCCCCTCCGGTAAGCGTAGTTTGAGGCATTTAACGGAAAGACCTTTAGGGCTACTTCCTTGATATATTCATCCACAATCTTCTCCAGGCATTTCAAATGAATGAGGAGAGCCTTATGGCTCGAAAACTCTTCGGTTCCATGTATGTAGCCTTACCAGGCTTCGGAACGAAGGCAACCTTCACTTTACTCCATACTTCAGGGACGTATCCAAAAGCGAAATATGCCATCAAAATGGATCCGATGTAAGGACCCAGCACAACACTCTCTACCATAAAAAGGGCAGGCAGAATACTGTCTGGACCTGGGGCTTTAAAAGCCGAGAAGGTTGATATTGACTATTTCACCTTCTCGACATCAACTACATTACCTACCATATATTATCAGTACCAATAAGTTATATAGAGGGGAAATAGCTAGAGTCGAGCAAACTCTGTAAATCACGATTTATCAAAAGTCTATTATTATCCACCAACTATTTATTTAAGGGCTATTAAGCCAGATTCAGGCAACATATCCAATCCTCAACTAATCCAACCGGTGTGGACAGGAAGAACTGAGCATTATCTTGTGTAAATGTGTAATTGACACTATAATTAACATGACCAAATAATCATCATTAATAAATATTACCAAAAAGAAGCGATCCTTATAAGGAGCCTTATTATACTTCACAATCCATTCCTAAAAAATAAGAAGGATTACCATTGAAAAAGTCTAATTTGATTTGTATAAAATGGCTGGTTGTATACAGAAATAGAGACAAAAATACTGCAATTAAGTAGAGAATTACGATTCAGATTAAAAATTTAACAAAAAATAAACTTGACATTGAATTGAAATTGACTTTTCTAATGGAGTTGACATTGACTTCTCTGACTAATCAAATCATTATAAACTTGCCTTTCGTGACAGCCAGGACTAAAAAAAATCCATCTTTGTTGTGCATATGTACAACTGGCTTAAGCCATAGTTGCTTAACTTAGGCTTCGGTCATAAGCTAAGAAAACGTTTTTTTATAATACACTTTCACTCTAATTAGTCTTCCACAAAATATATAGTGCACTACTGTCATTCCGACGAATCGTGTATGAATTTATGTATGTGTATGAATGTATTTGTGTAAACCTATTAAATTTTTTATTAAACATCTTTTTGAGAATTTAATTACCTCATCTGCATATGTTTATGCTTAAAATAGTTACATAAAACAAAAACACTTTTCGCATTACTTGCGTGTACCCTTCTTTATATTGTTGCCATATAAAATCAATCAAAATTGAAAAAAACATTTTAAGTTTAAATACTGAAATCTTCCATGCCATTAATTTTCATTACGTTATATTGGGGTAATTACGGTCGAATTGACGTCAGCGTTGTACAATTTGGTAGTTCTTGTTGTAAATTTATATTTAAAATAGATGAACCTATTCCAATGTACAGGATAAGTACCTAAAAATTATTAATTGCGCCATTTCTATAAAAAAAAAACTTTCTTATTGGATTCATCAAATTCTATAAATATCATCCATAGACAAATAAATTATAAAGATACTCAACGTCTAATAATAAATTTACGGCCAATTTTTGTGATAGTTCTACTTAGTGTACCGGAAAACGGCCATCAACGAGCTACGGACGTGACAAAATTAGAGCAACGGACATTTTTGCATAGACTTCTAGGTGATAGGTGTGTTGGTTTTGACTGAATTATTTTAATAATTTTGCTAATTATGGTATTTCTCATGAACTTGAACCCTGTATTACGTAGATACATGTATTGGGTTTTCCAATAAGAGGTGCTATTTTAATTAGCCCGCTATTTCCGTAGATGTCACTTTTGGAGCTGTCATTTTTTGATATTTGACAAGTAGAAACTACGCCATTAATAAAAATGGAACGATACACGATTCAACAATGCATTGAAATTATTAAAATTCACTATAAAAATATTGAAAATGTGGCAGAGATGGTTCGTAAAACTCGAACATTTTTGGGTCGTAGTGAAGCACCTTGTCGGACCGAAATACAGAAATTGGTAGAAAAATTCGAGCTGTCGGGACAAGTTAGTGATGTGAAGAATAAAACCCATGCACGTCGCTCAAGAACAGCCGAGAATATTGCTGCTGTAGTCGAAAGTGTTGAAGAAAATCCAGGATTGTCCATTCCTCGTTGTTCTTTGGAATTAGGCATTCCACAAACGTCATTACACCGTATTTTGCATAAAGATTTGGGCCTTAAGGCTTATAAAGTTCAGTTAACACAAGAACTCAAGCCGGTCGATCATCAACAACGTCGAGTCTTTGCTGATTGGGTCCTTGAAATGCATGAAAATGATCCTGAATTCCATCGAAAACTCATCTTGAGTGATGAGGCCCATTTCCACATCGATGGCTTCGTCAACAAGCAAAATGGTCGCATCTGGGGCTCGGAAAACCCAAGAGTTATTGTTGAAAAGCCTCTCTACCCTCAACGTGTGACTGTTTGGTGCGGTTTATGGTCCCGCGGGGTCATTGGACCTTACTTTTTCGAAAATGAGGCTGGAGCAACAGTTACGGTGAATGGATTGCGCCATCGACAGATGATTAATGATTTTTTATGGCCGGAATTGGATGGTATTGATCTGGACAACGTTTACTTTCAACAAGACGGCGCTACGTGCCATACAAGCAACGAAACCATTGATCTTTTACGGGAAAAGTTTCCGGACCGTGTTATCTCTCGAAGAGGTGATCACAATTGGCCACCGAGATCTTGTGACTTAACACCTTGCGACTTCTTCCTTTGGTGCCACGTGAAAGAGAAGGTCTACGCCAACAGCCCAGCGTCGATTCAAGATCTCAAAGATGGAATTCGTGAGGCTATCGAGGACATAGGGCAGCCACTTTGCGATTTGGTTATGGAAAATTTCATGAAAAGGATGTGGTCCTGTAGGCGTGGTCGTGGTGGTCATTTGGCTGATGTTATTTTCCATTATTAACGGCATACCTTCCTCTTTATAATGAAATAAGGATCTGGTCATTTATCTCAAAAAATCGCATTTTTCTTTGAATATCAAAATAACACCTCTTATTGGAAAACCCTTTATAATGGCATAATATGAATAGGAAATCCATTTTCGAAATTTTAATTTCGAAACTTAGCTTTCGAACATAAATATTGTATTTTTTTCACATGGTAATCGATCCAATATATATAGCCTCAAGTACCATTATTAAGGTTGCATGACAAAATCTTAAGAAAGCAAATATGTTGT
The DNA here is from genome assembly GCA_963924295.1 of Dioctria rufipes. Taxonomy (NCBI): domain Eukaryota; kingdom Metazoa; phylum Arthropoda; class Insecta; order Diptera; family Asilidae; genus Dioctria; species Dioctria rufipes. Next base: position 341,097,234 of record OZ002740.1, on the reverse strand, counting down.
GAAATTCCTGCATCCGTTCCTCCATTTACGCGGTACTTTTTGTATTCGATTTTCTTCTTACGCGGTAAATTATACTACTATTTACGTGGTATTTTTTAACCGCGATCTCATTTTACGCGATCAGATAGATTTAGTTTTCTATAAACTTTCATTGAATTTCTTAGGCAGGCCGCTCACTACAGATGCAAATGCTATACTCGAGCATTATGGAATTCAAGCACACTCTTCAAAAAGTATCAGTTTGTATACTTTTGAGTGACACGTCTCTCATCAACGCAGAAATTGCTGTATGCATGCTGCATGCATTTGCGTCAAACTTGGAAGAATGCATACAATTGCCAATTTTGGTGAGCGGCTTACTCAGCATAGGCGAAGGACATATCAATGATGCAAGTGAATAGTGCATTCACGAAGCATTTGCATATTTGGTGGGGGGCTTACTTTACATATCAAAGAGTCGAAAATTCTTAATTAAACACATGCATGGATATTTTTCTTTATGGGGGGTTATTAGAAGAAAGTAATTCGAAACCACTAAGTTAAATTAAGAGAGAATGATTTCTGCGTGATTTTGTTTGAAATTAGATGGGATTTATTCAATGAGACAAGGTCTCATGTGTTGTTTTTTCTCTTTTTACAGAGCGCAATAGTATGCAAAAACATGGCCGACATACATATGTATTACTAGCTAAAGTTGCCCTTTCTTAAAACGGGATTCTCTCTTACGTTTATATAAAAAAAAATAAATAAAAAAACACACGCTAGGATTCGAGCGCGTTACAGACATACAAGCAGACAGACCCTGATTCTAAAGAGATCTCTTAATCTCTTAAATTTAGCTAGTAAGAGATTTTAGCAGAATTAGTATTCTACATACAAATTTTTTGTAGAAACTTTAAATTTAAGAGGTTAAGACACTTTGGAGAATCTAAAGACTCCCTTTTAAGTCAACCCAGCTGTTAAGGACAATTCATTTTGCAAGAAGGAAGAAGAAGAAGATATTTTTGGCGAGGCAATGATGGCAATAGGGCTAACCCATACGTAGCTAACACAAAGCACACGTATTTTGCTACACTTGTGCCCAGATGTGTCATCACAATCATTTTGCTACGCTGTAGTTCATTATATGATTATTAATTGTGTGCGTCTTTAATAAGGTTACAATTTATTATTGATTATTGTATGATAAATTCACAGCACTTAATGATAATTGAATTACTATTTTATCACCTAAATCGCTGGTAAAGAATTCCACAGCCATCATTAGCTGCAACAGGATTTTCATATTTTTCATATAAACATGTAGCAAAAACATTAATTTTGGCAAACCTTTAAAGTGACGATACCATTGTCGAGTTATGTAGATTATCGTAAGGCTATGTCATTTCAATCACTTTAAAGGTAAAACATTTTTCCATTCTGAAATTCTTTTCGAATATGTAGAGCCTCAGAAATAGCAAAGGGATCCAAGTCGTCCCTCATATTCCTCAGAACTTTCTACTGTACACGGCTCATATTGCATGATTATTTCATATTTCACAAACCTGCACATTATTTATGTAATATATACGTATTATATAAATATGTACTTACTTTAGAGCATTTTTATCCAAAATATTTCGGTATTAGAAACCAAGCAAGTTCTGCGACTATCACGATAAGAGATTTAAGCGTACCTTGGGGAGGAACTCTTAAGAAATATTTGATAGCTATTTTTGTTTCCTAGCATACCTTTGCTAGAACATTTCATAACTCTTTACGCAGAATACAAATTTCTGCTAACGGCCTTTGATAGCCCAGTTAAGAGGATAAAGGCTCTTATCTCTTAGGTACAATCAGGGGGAGAGTCTGGGCTTCTTTTAAGTTTATAATACAATATACATGTAAATTTTTTTATTTTAATATAATTCCTTTCATACTTTTTCAAGTAGGGTACATTTTGGAATTATTCGGTACAACAGAAAAGTAAGTAATTTGCTTTTCTATCACACAATCTTTAATTTAGGTCGGCAAGTTTAAAGTCTTGGTTTAACATATCAGCAGGTCCCAACCAACAAAATTGAGTGACCTGAAAAACGAATTAAACTAACAAAATGGTAAACAAAAATAAGAATAATAGAAAACAAAAATTGAAAAATAGACAAACAAAAAAACAATCAAATTAATTCAAACTAAATTTAAGCTGTATAAGCTCGAAGTGGTCTAGAAAAAAAAAAAGAAGGGGACAAGCGGTTTTCTTATTTTTTCTATATTATTTCCATTTTTCTAGTTTAATTTCTTTTTCAAGTCACTCAATTTTTTTTTTTATTGGGATGGGACCTGTTGATAAGTCTAACCAAGGCTTGAAAGTTGCCGCCCTAAATCAAAGATTGTATGATAGAATATCAAATAATTCTTGATTTTCTGAATCCCAAAAAGTAGCCTACTTGAAAAAAGTATACAAATTTGCCCGGTGAGAAATTACGTATATATTCATTGTCTTATAATTTCTTTTTGTAATTAAGTACATGATTTTTTTTACAGTTTTTAAAAATTCATTTAATCAAATTTTTGGAACACCTGAAAACACCTAAAAAGCATCTATCTCATTATTTCAGTCAGATAAACGGAAGGACCTGGCTTCATAAACCGGACATGTCTGTTGTTATTTTTTTCTCTTCTATTTGACATATAATTTAGAATCCCTGAAATTAATGTAAAAAGTATCCATTCCATATATGTATGCAATCAGGTTTTAAAAATATATTTCTTATTTTTTTATTTGTTTCACTGTCGCAACATACATAATCTACTCTCTCTCTCTCTCTCTCTCTCTCTCTCTCTCTCTCTCTCTATCTCTCTCTCTATGTCTTTATCTCTCTATCTCTCTCTCTCTGTGTCTCTCTTTCTCTCTCTGTCTGAACGGAAAAAAAACATTAAGTTTGAAGAAGAAGTTTAATGTTTTGGCATTTTATTCCAATGTTAGGGTTCTGAAGGTGGAGAACGTGCATTCTCCAAATTCTCCTCCTCAAACATTCTAAAAGTTCTTCGGCCGATAGGAGTTCTTCATTAGAAGTTCAAAATTCTTCTACTTCATTTTCAGAGAGAAGAAAACTATTCCTATCCATTCTCATTATATCTTTTCGAATTTGCTCAATTTCGTCATTTTCGAAATCGATTTCTATACATCTGGTAATAATTTTTCGAAACTCTTTTTCGATTTTTATTCGATTCGTATATTCATTCCATGATTTTTTAATGCTCTTTAGAGCAACTAAATTTTAAATTTCTTCCTAAACCGTTTTTATCCTTGATAGCTTGATGCTGATAATATCCGCGTCTAACCAAATGCAGGATTCTCTCCTTCTTAGTAGTCTTTACATACTTACTCATCATCATGTATATTTAGACAACTAGCCTGCATTACTTAGCTCTCTAGTGGGTCCATTGTACCGCTAGACCTCATGGGTTAACCTTTCGAGCCGCCCCAGATCCAGCCCGTTTCCCTTAGGAAATTCAGGATATTTCCAAGACTCTTTACCTAGCTCCATCCTGCTTCTCTATGAAAACTCAGGATATATCTGATTTCCTTATTTTGCAGCTCCCCAGACTAGAAAAGAAATAGCTACCCAATAACATACTTCTATTATGCATCAAAGCGGAGCATTCGCAAAGCACGTGTTTGATTTACCTCGAGTCCTTACTCTCCTGCAGAAATCGTATGCCGCTATACCCAGTCCTCTATCATGGTCCCTTATGACCCAGTGATCCGTAATGACCCCTAGTAGATTCTTGATATTTGTTCTGCTGTCATAAAGCAGTTCCCTTGTCTTTTTCCTGTCATATGCAAACCACAATTGCCTCACAGTACGGCAGGTATCCCTGCTGGTCCACCGGAGGCTTGCCTTTTGATAGGCGCCCCTGTTGATTTCCTCTTTTAAAGCTCCGATTGGGATACTCACATAAGCTACCGCTGCCGAGCTATCCAGAGCCCGTTTTGGCCAACTCATCAGCCATCTCGTTGTCTGAAATATCCTTATGGACAGGTATCCAATATAGAGTCACCTTGTGTCTTTTAGCCAATTTCTCAAGGCATGTCTTGTATAAATGCACCAATTTTGATTTTACCAACACAGCATCCAGCGCCATGATGGCTGCATGGCTATGTATCAGTAATTATGCAGATGTGGCGTGAGGGCTGTCTGCACATGAATACCAATGTTACGGCCTGATAAATCGCTGCGAGCAGACAGCGTATAACACTCGTGCCACTGAAGATCTCTGAAGTACACTCCAGCCCCTGTGTCCGCACTCGATTTGGGACCATCCGTATTTTTAGTTATTAGAAAGTCGTCGCTTAATAAAGGTGTATCAAAGAACGGCTTCTTTTAATTGAGTAATAATAAATAATATTACATCACCCGCTCTACCTCCCCATAACAATTAATACAATTAACTTTTTGAAGGTAGGTCGTAATTGTATGCTTTGATTGGTGCAATGATGACTCCTTGATCGATCGGTTACAATTATATTGACAGAAAAAAAAATAACTTCTACACCGTCACTAGTTTGATCGATAAGTTTTCGGGATGGGTTGAAGCATTTATGATTATAAACAGCACTTTTATAGATAAATTATTTTTTCAGAAATATTCCTTGACTTTAGGGATAAAAACACAAATTGAACCATTCTGAAAATAGATGATCGACCAGAAGAGAATCTATTCTTTGGGATATTTTTCATAACTGTGGTATATTGGGATTTATATATCGATAAAGGTTTTAACTTAAAATATTCAAATTTTTCGGAAATTTTCCGCCAACTTTCAGGTTCTCCCGTCATCTTAATGCTAAATATCCTCCTAAATGGATTTATTCTTATTTTGTATTATACCTTTACACAAGGGAACATTTTTCATATCCTAGATAAAATGTTCATAGGGTAATACTAAGTTTTTTATTCCGTTACCAATGCATAGAAACAATGCTGGTAGAGCAAAATGAATTGCACACCCACGCATAATATTAAAAGTTATTTTGATTTTTGCATTTCCGTCTGTCTGTCAATTACATAGCTCAGTCGTAGTAGTGCCATAGAAAAATTTAGTTGTTCACTATATATTTCGATTCTGTTAACGTAGAGGTATAGTAAATATAATTTCTTGGTATTGCCATCCAATACTTTGATTTTCCCTTTATTTCACTTTTATTTTCATCTACCTTATAATATTATTTATCTTAGAACAATTATAAGTTTTTCTCTTGTTTTATTTAAATTCTCCATCTGTAGCAACTGATATATTTCGAATTTTTGTAAACGTTTCTTTTTATGGTTACCTCTAAACTTTTTTGTCATACTTAATTTTGCAGTACTAGAATAAATTTCCGTTTCATTTTGCTTGATAGTTTGAATGGTTGTAGCTAGTATACCCTTAACATTTTAAAATATCTATCAACATATGCAATAAAGACTACGTTTCGAGGTCTGTTTTAATTATCGTAGTTTTTGGAATCATTACCTCGCTTTATTGGAGTCATTTTAAACAAAATGTAAGCTACATTTTTACATCAACATAGTTGCTTATGTAGAAACTTCATAAATTCTATATGGAATTATAAACCTAAGGCAACGAAAATCGAAAAGGACTTAATCGACTAGACGAAGCGACGTAATTGTGGATCGCCTGTAATTAATTATTTTTAATCAAGGAATAATATACCATTCCTTATACAAACATATATCCTAGACTATAAATTAAAGAAATGAAACAATTTTTAAAACTTACCGTCTACTATACAATGAACTCCCATCATCCTGTGCACTGGTATATTTTAAGCACGCCAAAATTACGCAGAATAAAGTTGTTGCTGTTTCTCGTAGCATTTTATTTTTTATGCGTCCTCCACTTATTTCACCGAAAGTTCATTTGATAATCTCCAAAAGGTATACCAAGCAAGGTCTTCCCTGTCGTCTATACCTGATAGTAAGATAAAATAAACAAAAAAATTCCAGTTAAACTTACGCAAATATATCTCATTAAAATAATATTAAATCGTTAAATGCAATATTACTGAATCTCTTTTTAGGGGTCAACATAGCACTGAATTTTTTTCTTGTTTTCACAGTCAAGTGAACGGCAGATAAGCGGAGGTCCACCAAAAAATGAAAGCCCGAAACTAACTGAAAACCGAAAACTTTTTCTTCCGCAACTGGTCACTGAACTTAAATAATATATGTGGTGACGTGACAGAAGAAGAAGAAGAAACTCATTAACTAATATTAGGTGTAATGAAAGTGAAGGTTTCGTTAAATGAGACGCATATTTTTCTTTCGAAAATATTTAGGTCTGGTATTGTGTTTAATACTTAAAATCGACTTAAAAGTAGTCAAGCTTAAAAAGCATTAATGATCCACACTCAAAAGTGATCTCTGGTTTAAAGATAAACGCAATTTTTTTAAGAATATCATTCCACACCTTTTTCTAAGCGCTCTGCGGACAAGCTCTTGACGACACGAGTAGGTGTTTTCGGTCTCATTGTAAAAGTGACAGCTCATTACAGATATTCATCAAGCGGAATTTATCTGTCAAGTTCAAGGTCACAGACTTAATTTAACATTTTTGGTTTTATTTTTATTTTTACCTACATATATCATTGCGGCTATCAACAAGCCTTTACAGCGGGTGTTGAATGAAAAAAGATTTCTCTATTTATGTAAAAAATTGCCACGCAAAATTCGAATCACATAATCTCACATGTCTCCAATTAATTTTTTTTTAATTCTTAATTTCATTTGAATGGAGGATTTTTTCAGTTTAATTTTACATATAATCACAAGTACCTAGTTAGTAGTTATGAACATGAGTGAGTACTTAAAGAAGATCCCGACCGGTAATTTATTATTGCGGCTTTTCTTTTTATTTTAAAGGTTAAATTGTGTGTATGTATATAATTAATCACATAAGACAGAAGATAATTCTAAGTATAATTGATTTTCTTTTGATTTGATGGTTGACATTGAAATTTTCTTTTGTTCATGAATGTGATTGACGTTTCGAATTGAGTTTATTTCTATTTCGATAACTTTTACAAATAGTAAACATGACGAATTAAAAATAAATTAAATAAAGTGGAGAGAACAAGCTCAGTTTTTAATTAGATTCTAAAAATATAGTAGAAGTTTACTGCGCAAATGAATTCTTATAGTCCAGTCCACGTATGCAAAACTATAAATAGAAAAACAAAATTCAATAGAAATGACCTTTGGAAGGCTTAGAAGTACTCAATAAGCTGAAAAATTTCCTAAAATTCCTTGCTTGTATGTGTGGAAGTAACACTGCGAATAGGACTTCCATGCCACATCGATTTGTTGATTTGTAAGGGTTTCATAGAATCGAGATATTATTATTAAAGAAAAATACTATAAAATTGCCAATTGAATGCAGAACCAGGATTAAATAGTATTCGACTATTTTTTATAAAATCAAATTCAACGTCGAATGCAAAAAAAAACAATGTTTTCTTTCATATTTAACGGTATTTTTAAAGGATTCAACAGGATAACAGCAGAATTTCTAAAAGATCCCCTCCATCGCATCGGTTCACTGATGTATTTTGAGGATATTGAACCGCTCCAATATGGAATATCAGAATTGAGAATATCGATCGGCTTTTCAAATCTTAAGCCCTTGTCTACATGGACGTTTTTTGACCGCTCAAGCCAGTATTGAATATATTCGCTGCTTTAAGCAGTTCAGTAAGATGCTTTCAAATAAATAATATTGTTCACATGCCATACAAAAACCACTAGTGGCGGCATTGGTCACCATCAGTCGCCCTTGACCAAGGTGAGCCGCTGCGTTTGATTAACGTTTTACACTACGCATTAGAGCCTTTCCTTTCAATGCGCGCACCATAATCAGATTTTTTTTTTCAGAGGCTGGAAACCGCCCAATTAGATTGATCATGTAAACAGCAAACCAATCATGACAGCAGTTTTCGAAAGCGCTCTAACCAAATGCTGAAAACTGCAATATACACATTGGCTAATCGCTCCAAATAATTTCGGATTTTCTTCGTCATCGTGTAGCTGCTATCAATGGCATCGTATGTATGCGTATACAGTACACCAACACAGAAAAATCCAGCTGATTTAGTCTCACAAGGGACTCCGACATAGAAATCTACAAAATCCATGAATCTATAGGTCTACAACTACAATTTTACGCGGGTCAGAAGCTTCGAATTCTTTTCGAAGCATTGGAAGAATATTCGAATATCAAAGCTTCGGAACTTCGAAACTTCAATCTTCAAACAGAAGGAATTCGGAGCTTCGAAGCTACCATATAACTGGTGTACAACATTAGTAACACTAATTTTACCCACTTCTCGTTGATCTGTTTAGCTAAAATTTAGCACACTTATAGATCTTGCACAACAATACATATTTGCACTTTTATATAATATAAACTCAAAATTTGGGCTACAAGATGGCAGACGATTTTTGCCATTATAGTCCAATTCAACTAAAAATCAATAATATGGGATTGTCGGTATGGCCGTCGCCACGTGAGAGCTCAGGGCACTTTAGGACTTGGGTGCCCTTAATAGAAATTGTTTTCTAAAATACTTTGGGTTGTCAATAGGAATAATAATGTAAAATACAATAGCATACACAACATAGGTTGCACGATCGAAGGCGAATAAGCTCATTTTCCGTCCCGAGAAGATAAAGTGATTTTGAGCGGAATCCCTATCCGAATGTCGTATTTTGAGCGAAGGGTTTGTCCCGAGCCGCTTTAGTTGTTTTGTAATAAAATAATTTAGAGTAAAAATCTTAGCCAGGCAAAGTTGCTAGAATTATGTTACAAATTTTCTCTGGTTGGGAAATAGAGCTTGACTACTGAAAGTAGACCATGATAAAATGCAGGAAATTTGGGGCCACAGACACTGTTCCTATACAATGACAATGGCATTTTTTATATGTAACTTTATATGAAAATTTATTGCCATGTATAGAATTTCGAATAATTTTTTTTTAAAAGTATAAAATGTAAACAAACTTGTAATATAGGTTGAAAAATTGGTCATTAGTTAGTCTACTATCTCGGGGGTCCCATATTTCGAGGGTCCCTGTGCCCAGGCCCATCGGGGCCATATGTAAAGCTGGCACTATTTGTCGGAGTCATGAATTATGAATTTTTGGTAAGAATTTAGAATTTCAAGATAGCGGCTATAAAATGGCGGATGAACTCTACCGATTATGGTCCGATTCGAGTCAAGATTTATAATTGGGCCTTCATGGGGGCAAATTAAGTGTTTGTCGTGAAAATTAAGAAATTCAAGATAGAGGATGAATTTTTTTTTCTCTTATAAAAAAATTGTTTTCAAATTTCTTATTTTGTCTTTTTTCTCATCTGAGGTAATCAGCTGATTTCATGGTCAGTGAAAATTTTTTATCGAATGATATAAAGCTTTCCTTCTTGTTGGAAATCGTTTTCGTTGCTTGTACTGCGATATTGCAACAAATTTCCATACTCTAACAGTAAGAATTAATATCCCACCTAAAGCATAAGTATTAGAATCGTTGGACAAAGAAATACTTAAGTGAGTTGCAACATTGATATAAGTGGAACTACCGCTATAATTCTGATATTAAAACTACATCTGAGATATTAAGAGGACCAATACACATAAGCTCGCCGCCCCATTAATAGAACAGAAATAAGAGGTATTCCGCGCAGATGAGGAATTCTTCAGAATGCGATTAATCTGCAAATTTCGAAGAGAAAAAAACGAATGAAAAGGATGAAGATCCAGGGCTCATCTACGTTCAAAAAATGTAGTTCAACAAATTCAAGCACAAGCCTACTCTCAAGGCCCTGAACTCGAACACCATTAGATCGCGCCTTGTGCAAAGCTGTCGCTGTAAGTTCGGGAAACTGAGTGCTAACTACAGGTTTATTCTCTGCTGGGTGCCTGATTGCAGTGACATACCTGAAAACGAGGTAGCTGGTACTCTGGCCAGAGCTTTGTCTATCGGAGGGACCCATAGATTGGCCCCTAGAATGAGTGAAGAGGATTCTAGATATACAGTCCTATAAGCTGGCAAATCGCAGATGAGGAGAATTTACCATATGCCCGATTTCAAAACAGCTGTGCCCCGAGGTTTGTCATAGGAGGACTGAATCTCTGCTGAGATGTAAAGATGTGCGAAATCTTATCGCAGTTATTACGGGGCACTGCCACTTTGATAAACATGCAGAGCAAATGCAAGCTACATAAAATGACTTCTACAGAAGCTGTATGGATGAGGAAGAGGTTGAGAGCGTTCAGCACCTGCTGTGGGAATGTCCTAACCTTGCCAAACGTTGGGAGAATGCCCTCGGCAGCTACTTCTTCAGCGAATTTGAGGAGCTAGTAGACAAGAAGTTGGAGGATCTGGCAAGGTTTATTAACTCTTGTGGCTGTTTCAAAGTACCCTTGCATTAAACGATGCATTATGATACTCTGAAGATATTTTATTAACAATTTTTATTTCAATTACGCGGGGAAAGCCGTGGCAATCGAATGTAGCTTGAGCGAGTTTCTTTGATGAAAAAGTGGACTTTTCTAATCCTCGCGATTGTGCGGAATCGGTGAGTCGTGGAAAATGACTTCCTATAAGAAAAATGTTCACAACTGAGCACTAATGGCTATGGAAGAAAGCACTGCTAAAATATATGCGAAATGTAGTAACTGGGATGTATGTGACCCAAGTACAAGCAAATGGGTTTTCCGGCGTCAAAAACGCCCTGAGAAAGTTTTTTTCTGAATCGGAGAAAAAAGTACACCACCCGATAGTATTCAAGGAAACCTTTAATTTGATGTCCAAATCTCCCCCGTCGGGGGATGCTACCCCGCACTCTTAAAGTATGCAGAAAAATGTTTCTTCTTCAAATTGTAGCTGGTAATGAGCTGAGCCGAACAGTGAAAACCGTTTACATAACCCTAACGAGTTAGAGCCGAAAAAAAATAGGGAAATACTAAAAAGTGAGTATGAGGATCGCTATTTAAACCTCCCAGAATAGGAGTGTAGGTAGTCAAACTACTTCTCAGGACCTAAGGAATTTGATTTTTTACTAGATTATCCAAAATGTACTAGATCAAACTTTGACCGTCCTCAAGCCTTTCTCCTCTTAATTGAAATAAACATTGTTAATAAAATATGTTCAGAGTATCATAATGCCTTCCCTCATGTCTGTTGATGTCAGGCCTAAACTGAGCATTCTCCTTTATGTTATAATTTGACTGTAAGGAATGAGGAATCGTTTCAGGAATGAAAATGAAAGAATGGATGATGAGTTATTCCAAATGTTAAATAAGGAAATAAGTTTGGTACTATTTCTGGTTAAAACCTAATTAAGAAATAAAGATCTGCATAAATTTCTCCTGATATGTGTTTTATCAAAAAATTGAGTTTTAGGTAGAAAACGGAAAAAAAATCTGAATTTAGAAAGTTCGAAATTTTCGAAATTCGAAATTATCTTTATATTTAAATATGAAAATTGAAAAACTAACAAAATTTCATGTAAAATCCACTGAAAGTTATGAAAACTAGAAAGACAAATGTATGTGAAACTTAACAATTTCAAATCTCTTTTCCTCCGTTCAGGGAAAATTTTTGAAATATGAAGTTTTTTTTAACAAAAACTTCAAATCGATGGAAATTTCGTAGAAAAAAACTGTAACACGAATTTCGATATCGAATTTATGCCTACCCGGTAGTCAGTTAAATAGCTCAACTAACTATCCAATACCACCTTATACAAAGATTTTCAACCGCACACGAACGTGAAACCATCAAAATTAAAATATATTTAGCATGAGCAATCATATGTTATTTTACAAAACCAAATTGAATCTATCAAAAATAAATTCGATATGTATCTCATATGCTGGATTGAATTTTAAATTATTCCCTGAACACATTCTGAACGTAATAATTTAATTTTATTTGTTTTTTTATTCATTTGAGACTCATCAACTTCAGATTAATAAAAAACAAATTACATTCATTGGATTCCATTACTTAAAAAGCAAGAAACCTTAAGAAAGCTGATCCTTGAGTGCCGATTACGACAAATATAAGAAGCGATGCAGCCTTCCAAAAATTCTACTGAAATGACCTTAAATCGATCCGAATACGGGGGTAATCGAAGAAGGCAGGTCCAACATAGGCCGTAAAGGACGAATCCTACAAATCTATGCTAAGCCGCCTCAATGCAATTTATTTAAACGACACAGACAGGAGAACAAATTTGACTAGCATACTCCAAAATTGATCTACCAAAAGTACAGTAGAGGAGCTTCGTTATACCTATAAGGGTCGTCGAATTGCTTTGACCAGCATTTAATGAAAACCAGTGTCAAAACTAGTTTCGCATTAGTTTTATGTACGATAGCATTAATATGGTCCACGAATGTAAAGTTGGAGTTAAGCATGACTCCAAAGTCTTTGGTTCTGTCAAGTCTCATTAATCAGCTACCATTAATAGTGAAATCGAAATAGGTACAGTGTATGACGTTTGCGAGAAAGTACACATTCTGCTGTTCAGGAGAAGTGAGTTTATAGAGCACCATCTCTAAAGGGCGTCTAAATGAGAATTTAAAAGAACACAGTCATTTATGCAAGATACAACACGAAAAATGTTGGCATCGTCATCATAACAAAGAACTCTCGAGTTAGTAATGAACATAGATACATCATTGATGTAAATAATGAAAAGAAGTGGACCTAAATGGCTACCCTGAGGCACACCTGTAGTGCTAATTATTTTTTGAGAAAGCACGGAAAAACACATTGTGTACGAGCAGACAAATAAGAATTCAGCCAATCAACAAATACGGGTGAAAACCCATGAACGGATAGCTTATGAATAAGAATAATCCTGTAATCCATAAAGACTCAATCCACTTGCTTACCTGCTTCAATGGTAGATATATAAAAATTGGAGAATTCCAATAAATTAGTAATAGTGCCGGAATGAGTCCAAAAAAGGTTTACAGTGAAATAGAAATATATTATATTTGTTTCCCTTCTTTTGTAATAGAAAAATAATGAATAATTTCTAGGATTTTGGAAATATACCTCAATCAATTGAGAGAACAGAAACGAGTGATAATCTGAAACTTTTAAAGAAGAAATCAGGTGTTCCATCAGGATCGCTCGACAAATTACTAGCCAAATTTGAGATGTGCTTTAAGACGGTAGCTTCGTTAAAGACAAAGTCTTGGGATTCAAGCGAAGTCGGCTGAATCCTCGTCAGGTGATTAAATCCATAACAATAACATCACAGTTAATCTCCAAAAACGTAGTCTTAAAAAGTCTCATATTTTTAAACAAACAAATAGCTAAGTCCGGTTTATTACTTGTCAAAAAATTATATATATAATTATCGATTTTCAACTAAAAACAAATACTTCATCCGACTAATTCAAAAACCGCAAAATTAAATTAAATCCAGGAAAACTCATAACTCTTCACTCCACCTACAAATCTATCCCATAAATACATATATAATTGACTAATTGCAACTATGTTTAATATGTGTTTCAAAAAGATTCCTCAGATATGAAATTAGCATTCATCAAATGCTTGTTGCTTGATCAATTGAATTGCAAATTCACGTCGATTTGTTTTTGCATTATTTAGCAGCCCGGCGTTATTTACTGCTGTCGATTCTTTTTATTTACCTCTGTAGCTTCCGCTTAGAATTAATTGAGTAATTCTTAACAAGGTCTCGATAGCGAGTCTTCTTTAACAAATTTAGCAAGAACTGGTGAGATTTGAATATTATTAAAAATCAATATGAACTTGGATAACAACAACAATTGCAACAATTTTCTTGTTAGATTATGATAACTAATTGCTTGATTAAGTAAACAGAGCTCGATAAACTTTCGCCAGAGCCTGATATGCTTTTACCAGAATTTGTATGTTACAATTTCTGGAAGAAAGTCCTTTTAAAGCCAATAAGAAGAAGGATGTTTGTCTGTGCATATATGTACACATAGCTAACCAAACAAACAATATCTGACTGCATATATGTATGTATGTATGTATAAATATATCTGAAACAATTTCTATATCGGAAGTTCGAAGCCAATGGGACCATATCATCTTCGTCTGTATCGGAAAGGCTTAATTGGTTCGTAGATGGTTTGATGGCCTTTCAAGTAATTGGCATTGTACCCCTTAGGAAGCTTATGAAATCGTTTCCAATTCTATTTCCTGTTGTGTGTTCTGGGACTGTGCACGACATAAAGGAAGGAAGCTCTCTTTGTCTCAAGGCTATTCTTGGGGGACTTTACTTAACAGGCTAACATACATTCATGTATATCTCTATATAGTATATATATAGTAATAAAACACTTTTGTAAGAATTTCAGTTTCCTTGTTATTTATTAAATAAATTGTTAAATTAGGGAGATTTGATACACAATATGCAGAACAAGTTACGTCTTATTAGTGAATCCTTCGACTTTTACATAAAACTGTATGACTGAATGTTTTAATACACACAGGATCACAGCCCTGTCTTCCGTTATATCTTTCTATCAATTACGTTCTTCGAAATTTAACCGCACATTAACCTTTCAACACCCACAAAAACATATTTTGTAGAATCCTAAATAAAATATTCTCTTCCATCTTATGTGGACGGTAACAGATCTAGTACGCAAAGAAACCTCTACGATGGGTTTGAAAATTAGTTTAACTCGATTTACTACTTTATAGTCATTACCTACGTTAATGATATGTCCCAAGGGCTGTATCTTTGATCCTATCCAAAAAGTATTTACATCGCATATCTTCTCCATAGCCATTGCTGGTCAGGTTATAGTCCCAATGTACTTAAACAGCTTACCAAAATAAGCTGATGTTTTAATGCAGGGCATGTTTAGGCGAGTTGTTTTGCCTCGTATCCCTATCAAGACGGACAATAAGGAAATTTCAAAAATTTTCCGACAATTCGGTATAATACACGGAAAAATAAATAGGAAACTTGCAAGGAATCAATTTTCCTTCTGCAGAATTTACACAATTTTGAAGGAATAAGAATTCTTCGAAAGCCAGTAATAATAAAACCAGCACGCCATTGTTGGTTTGGAAGAATTTTATTATTATTATTTATTTGGATGGGGCGGGGGCATCCAAATAGGGCTCTCGCCTCTCATCTAGCCACCCGCGACCTATTAGATCTTTTGTAATATTAACTCTAAGTACCCTAGGGCGCCCATTAGAATATAAGGTCTTTTACAAAGCCTATAGGGTTCTCCTTGGGGACCAACCTTGCAACATCTTCAGGCAGTGCGAATGCCTTTTCTAGAGCTTTAACCTTATACCACCCAGAGCTTCATATTCACACAAGACGTTTTCAACGGTTTCATCTTCTTCCATACACAACCGACAGATCTCATTATCGAACATACCTTATCCTTTTTAAGATGATATCTAAATGGGCAATTCCCAGTAGATAAGCCTGTTGTGAGCCTTAAATCGTTTCTGCTGAGCGTGAGGAGTGCCCTTGTCCTCTGTTACGAGCACTTTACGAACTTCTTCGCTTGTCTCAGCCTCGGGATATTTTCCCAGTGTGTTATTTTCATTCTGTCCTACCGAAGCCTGATCTGTGCTGAGATGTGGCTTTTTAGATGTCCAAAAAGGTGTTCAGGGGCAATTATCGGAGAACTGACTCCTACCTTTGCAATGCGGTCCGCAATCTCGTTGCCCTTAATGTTCTCGTGTTCTGGCACCCAAATCGCAATCATATTATTTACTTCCGCCAGTTATTTAAAGACAGACTTTCAGGTGACCAACCAAATTGTTTGTATATAGGAGATTTCCCTCTGCGGTGTGATTGTACTGAGGATAACCCCAGTCCTAACATGTAATTTAACGGGAGTAGGTCCACCATAGTCTCTAACAATTGAGTTTTTGGGCAGGTATGCATGGGACCAGTTATTCCTACACATGCAAGCCGTTGCTGCTTGAACTGTGTTTCGTTTAGGTTTTGGCCACCAAACGAGTGAAGTGATCACGCGTCTTATAATAGATATGTACGATTATAGGGTCATTTTTGATTTAAGAACCCAGGTTTTTTCCAAAAAGCCTGTGACATGTCCATATTGCCACTGTGGCTTTCTCCAGTACTCCTTCTAAGTGAGAATTTCAAGTTTAGTCTGTTATCTAGAGTTATGGCTAAAAACTTGACCTCCCTCGAGAATTCCACTAGCATTCTCTCAAGAGACGGTTCTTATAAGTAAAGCTTCCTTTTGTCGTGAAATGCACAATTACTGTTTTGCGAGGATTGGCTCGAAGTCCCATTGTTTGGCACCAGTCGCAAATTATGCTTAGGGCATTCTGCATTAGATCAGATATTATCCGATCATGTTTTTCCTGATTGTAATGATCAGGTCATCTGCATAACCCAATTGTCATTGCCTGAGTTAGTCAGTTAGGAGATCATCGTCAAACAGCGAACATAGTAGTGTGGACAGAGACCGTCTTGAGGACATCCTTTGGCAGCCACTACTGCAATCGAGTTCGCCCCCAAATTAGATGTAATGCTCCGGCATTAAAATATAACTTTTATCCATTCTACCAAGGAGGATTCGACTCCTCTTTTGTTAGCTGCATTCTCAATAGGAGATGTTGAAATACTGTTTTGATATCTGGAAATGCGCGTAGGACTGTCTCTTTATCCTCCACCGCCTCTTATAGTCCTAAAACTAGACTATGTAAGGCAGTTGTGGTACTACTTCGTCCTTGATGAGATCTCTCACTAATGAGAGAGCCGGCGGGCGTTTACCTTCTGGAATCTCACACTGGGATGGAGTACTCACTTGGAAAAGACACCACTGTTTTCCAGGCTAAAACCTTAGCCACCGCAATGGCAGCGAAGATAACCCTTGATATGGAGATCAAGGGAAAGGATAGTCAGGCAGCCTTAATAGGTTTAACTGGCCCTCGGATAACATCTAAATTACTGGGGATCTGCATGTCGTCTGTGGATAAACTATGTATACACAACAAGTTGTCCCTCAGTGGATTCCTGGTTCACATGGGAATCATGGGGAATAAAAGGGTTGACGTTTTAGCTATAACTGGCTCTGATTCTCGGTTCCTCGGGCTGGAACCCGCCGTAGGCGTTACCACCCTGAGTATCGGGTCTTTTATCAAAGCAGATATTAATAGGAAGCATCAACAGAGATGGGCGAACCTGGACTACTTGCAGGTGCAAAAAACTGTTTCTTGATGGGTCCAATAGGAATATCTCTGATTTTCTCATGGGGCTCCGAAGGAAATAATATAGTACTGCGCTTAGTATCATCACCGGCCAAAGCTCGCATCATACTCATCTAACAGTAATGGGTCCAATTGACAGAATGGATAAACCTTCCTCACCAAGATCTGATTCGCTTCATTAAGATTTGCCACTCTGATCTGCGTGCTTGGAATCTCTTACCCCCTGCGTTTTGGTGGCTTTCGGTGAAAATCCAAAACGCCTCTACTCGCGCCAACATTAAGAAAACACACTCAGGATAGAAGATTTTTCCTCCAAAGTTGATATTATCTGATTGCATATGACCAAGATAAATGTTAGCTATCATAAATGTCTACCATTCAATAAACTCAACAAATAAATCATAGACGTGAGTATCTGGAAATGTAAATGAAGGCTTTCTAAGATCAAAGCTCTTCAGGCTTTATGCCTTGCCCAGCATTCTCGGAATCTTTATTTTGTGTCACACATGGAGTACGCCCATTAAACGACCATTTTTATTTTGTGGTAGCCGGGTTATAACAGAGAGGTGAATTAATTTTTGGATTTTCAACAATAATTTGTTCAACTCAGAGCAATTCATTGAGTTTTAACATGGTTAGTGGAAAAGAAAAGAATACTTTCCCTACATTTGCCAACGGTAGAACATTAGTAAAATCCAAACTCGGTCATTAATTGTTACAAGGTTCAGTGAAATAGGCAACTAACTATAAGGTGATTGACAAAAGTTAAGATTAAATCGATACTGACCAAAAATGTAGAAATTTGTAACTGTTTAAAATCTTACAATTGTATACACTATAAAAAATCAGAAATTGTTGCTACAAAGTATAGGGAAAAAATTCTTAGAATGTAGGGAATATTGTCTAAAATGTAGGGAATATGCCCTAAAATGCAGGGAATATGCCATAAAATGTAGGGAATATTCCCCAAAATGTCGGGGATATTTTCAACATTTAAGGCGATATTCCCTACATTTTAGGGAATATTCCCTACATTTATAGGGATTTTTCCCTAAACTTTGTGGCAAAAATTTGTGCCTTTTTACAGTGTAGTAAAAGTGTTAGTGATGTATATCATAATGCATACCATAAAATAATGAAGACTTTTAAGACAGAACTGCGCACAACTAAATAAAGGTGGAAACTAAAACTCAGTTAACCGAAAATTATTTAGTAATGTGATCTAATTTTTGCTTGCTGATACCTACTGAACTATTTTGACTGCTTTTCAATAAAGAAATATTAATATTATTTGTTTGACAAAATTCATTATTTAGATTAAAAATAAAATTTTATGTGGTAATAGATATGATGCCTATACTAACAAAAGAGAACCTGTAGGTCACTGAAAGTTTTCAAAAAGATTTTTGTGTTTAAAATACCATTTAAGAGATGTTTCACCATCCTGATTAAAAGGGGCATCGTCCACGTATTTGACAGTTCGTTGTGTGAAGAAGAAGAACGATTTTTTTGTCAACAGACAGGGCACTCCGTTTTGTACCATCGACGAAGTAAGCAATAAAGATTTTATAAGCCTGTGACATCCGAGTTTTCCTTAACCCCAAGCAAGAATTTTTAGTGCTTATAAAACCAAATTGAATATTCTTCTCACATTCTGTTTTTATTTAATTCAATAGATAAAATTGCGCCTGTATTTTCCTTTTATAAATTGATTTTTAGCAAATTATCATATTTTGATAGTTGAGCGATTATTATCCAAAGAATATTATTTCGAAATTCGAAACTTAAGTCCGAATTACGCAACCTCTTATATTTTCATTTAACCACTTCTAAATTATATTCTTCTACTGTACGCCGAAGTTTCTCAATTCAACATAAATAAATCCACTGGATTTTTTAGCTTTACTCTAAAATACGATTTTTTTTTTGTTTCTAATTTGTATTTGATTTACTTCCTTCCTAGGGTGTAGGACAGGTTGTATCTAAATCATCAATATGTGTATGTAAATTTAATATATTTTATGTATGGATAAAACAAGGAAAACATAAAGAAAAAATTGTTTTTTTTTGTTTTTCTCAAACGAAATAATAACAAGAAATGCCGATATCTTTAAGTTAGTTGATCTGTCAACCTGAGTCATATAAAATACGTTCTTTATGTTTTTCATATTTTAATAAGGCAAAAAATCATAAGAAGGAAATGAAAACAAATCCGCCCATTATCCTTGAAGATTTAAATCTTCTTAAATATGTGAGGTATATGCTTTCTTCTATTCGCCGCTTCTCATCGCAAACAAGTTAAATAAATTAAAACAATACCTACTCTATCAACCTTCAATTTAAATGCGAAATGAATTTATAAAAAGTATCGAAACTATTTTTCCGGTTTATTAGAGAAAAAAAACAAAATACGAACTTTCATGAGAAATTACAATGTGATCTCTATGTGCTCCATGCTAAATAGTTATTAACTAATAATAATGAAGATAATCACATTTGCGATTCATTCACAGCAATTTATAATCGGAGGACGACAGCAATAATTTCATTCATTAAATTTAATTAATTATGGTGAGTTTCTACATAATTTAGTATCGATGTGATAAAATAAATCACAGATCGTCATTTCATTTTTATTCTTACTTTATAAGGAACTTAATCTTAGTAATACATAGATACGCAAAACTGCAATATTAGTTTCGATGATCTCAACAAGCATGAAATATGCATAAAATATGAATTTAGTTGAAAAGTAGATTTAATTCAAATTTTCACTCACGACATTTTTGATAATTTTACAATTATTCACCTGACAATATTTAGTAAAAGACTCGAAAAACTTGTACGATCATTTTAATATAAATATTAAGAATTATCTAAAAACGTGGCTGAAGGTCGAAATCTTTGATGGTGTTCACTTGTTCAGGTAAGATGCAATCGAATTAGATAAATTCTATACCAAACTTAATATTCATTTAATCTCATCTAATAATCGCAATACTGGTTATTCCGCCAAATTCTCCACCTATTCAGTCTAGCTCTGTCAAATACTTTTAATAATGTTTTCTTTTTTTTTTTATACATGATCCCTCAATTTACACGAACCATAGCACGATGAAAAAAAAACCGTCATACAAAAGATTCAAGAAGACTTTTCTTAGAAAAATGTTATTAATTTAAAAAATTTATAACAAAAAAGGTTGTTGCTAAAATAGCAACTGCAATTAATAAAAGTGCAAAAGGAATTTCATATCAGCAAGAACTTAATACTCTTCAGTACGGCTGGTTCTTGCTTGCAGTATATGCCTGGAAATAACTCACACTCAGAATTTTAACTGAGTTATGTGAGGTCAACTTAGCTTTTTTCCAGCAAGCAAGGACCAGCCGTACTGAAGAGTATTAAGTTCTTGCTGATACGAAATGCCTTTTGTACTTTGAGAAAAAACCAAATTTTCTCATGAATTAAATTTTTAACTTCAAATTTTGTCCGAAGAGAACAGCCATAAAGGATCAAAGCCCTTGACATGCTAAAACAAAATACCGTATTTTCGCTGGATTCTAAATCTAAATCTACAGAGATTTGGTATATACGCTGATTTCGAAAAATAAACAACATTGTAAGTCAAGGATTATATGCACTTTCCCATCTTCTTCTTGCTCTTATATTCTAATTATATTCGACTTTCTTGGGTCATGAGCACAGATAGTAATATATACAGAGTGTTTCCCCTTACGGAGTCAATAGAGCAGGGGGTGATAATAGCCAAACATAAATATTGTATGGAAGGAGGGGTGGGGGGGGGGGGAATATCAACTGTTTAGGAGTTACAAGTTGATTAAGAAAAAAGCTAATTTTTCACAAAACACCATATATTTTATTTTAACACGTACTGGGCGCACGGTCACATTTAAGAGCTCATTGTATTTATTCAGAGCTTCATGGCCCTTCCAACAACTGCTTAACCAGCCCAATACCTTGTTTCTCTCAGGAGTTATGAGGGTCGAAACAAAATATTTCGAATTTTTTACTTTTTATTATTTTGACCTCTTATTTTTTTAAAACGGTCATTAACATAACTTTTTTTAATAAAACCTATAAACTGTAGACTCTCCTCTTTAATTTGACCTATTATACACTATGTGCTATCTGCTGCTGTTAAAGAGTTGTTAGCTCAAAACATATTCATGTCATACCGAAATTAGCAGATATTTTTTTACATGCCGTGTTTTCAGTCAGTAAGGGAACAAATTTAGGTTTGAGAATAGCTTTCAGAATAGGTTTTGAGTTAATGACTCTGTAATGGCTGCAAATAGCATATAGGGCATAATAGATGACATTAAAAAGGAGAATGTACAATTCATTGTTTTTATTAAAATTAAAATTTATTATTATGCTAACGACCGTTTTGCAAAAAAATATAGGTCAAAATAAAAAACATCCGAAATATTTTGTTTAGACTCCCCTAACACCTGAGAGGAGGGGGTATGGGACTGGTTGAGCAGTTTTTTTTTTTAATCTTAGATATTAACCCACAAATTTAAGATGAAAATATCTATGGACATGGATGCAATAGATAAAACCGATAACCAGACTTCTTAACTCTTATAGCTTGGTTGCAGTTTTCGTTAAACCAAAAGTGATTTTGTTATTGTTGAGATCTGCTCTAGGAATATGGAATATATTCACCCATGAGAAGATTTAGTATATTACTAAGTTCCAGAGTGAGTTCGTCGACATCCTTCAAAACAAAACAGACCGACCAATCAATTTCTCTAAGACACTGAATGAATTTTTCCAATGAGCAGTTATATAGTACCAGAGAAGCCTACTGGTATAGGTGGAGAGATAGGGCGACTAATATTAGCATCAGATTTTTTTAGTTAAAATAGGAGTTTACACCGAAAATCTATTTGCTCTCTATCTAAACATCAATATAGATATTTGGGTGCCACAATTAGAAGCCTACAAACTAGTCTATTTGTCACTTTTAGTACCTCTGCCCGTGCAGTTCAATAGTCGCAGCTGGAAGTACCCGTAATACTGATTAGTGATCAGTCCTAAAGACTAGTTGACATTATGCCGACTGACCAGCGCTGATGCATCAACAGCTAGTATGAGCTCCTCATGAAGCGTTTGCAGTGACGCGTTGACGAGAGTAGTACTGTGGTGTACTTACTTGTTTTTATCTGAGTCTTTATATTTATTTATAGTAAACAGACAAAAGTTCTCTAATTGAATTGAGATAATTTGAAGGACACTACTAGCGATAATTAAAGTAGAGTTGATTATGACTGTGTATGAATTTGATAAAATTAAACAGCAGAGTGTAATAAAGAGAGCTTGTGATTTTTTTTTTTTTAATGTTCTGTTTGAATAACGAACCGAAGGCCACGCTCGTAACAATATATGAAGCCTATAAATCCAGTTAATCGCATTAACACCCTTCTCTGAAAATACTTTAGACTTTTTCTAAATTCGTTCAATACAATATTAACTAGAAGCTTTTTCCACAAGGCTTCATTCAATTTGATTTAATATATAAAAAATAGAGCCGCTTGCACCAAAAAATTTAGTCTCGTTTAAACATCCAAATTTTTTATCATTTTTAAAAAAAATCGCCTTAATAATTTTAATAAGCTTTTAAATATCAAATTAAGTGCTGCGATTTCATTCTACTACCAGCACATACCTATTTATATATTCTGCGATCTATTGATGAATTATTTAATAATATCTGTAATTAAGACACACACAAAAAGCAAAACTTACTCTTCATCTTTAGTTAATATTTATTAATAGTTTTAACATCGACATAAATCAACTTTTTATTTTATTTCAACCTGATTAATATTTTTTTTCACAACAAATTGATTTATAAAAACAATTAAATATTTTCAAGTTTACGTCTATATTGATTTTCCATGCCGTATGAAACACGTTTCCTAATGCATCAACCGAAGTACGTCAGCAGTAAGCCGTTTCAGATTAATTTAACCTTCGTTTTGTTGTTGACGTTTCCATTCTGCTATTTAGTGAATATGTGTCAACCACCTGTCTATTATTATATAAAATCATATAAAATACTATTTAAAAGTATTTTGAAACAAGGATTATTGACCGCATAAACTTTATCAGCATAACTAATTATTGAATGCAGAATCATCTGTATATTAATTTTGAAATAAATGCAGAAGGTGAAAGAAATTGTTGAGACGAATAAAAAAAAAAAAAGTGTGGACTTGGAAAGAAGAGGAATGAAATATGTTGCTTAAAAATTTTGTCGCCATAATTTAAGAATTATGCTATAACACCTAAACGATATAAGATGTGATAATGAGATATTGATAGTTCTTGAAGCTTGCCACAATAAATTGTTTTTCTTCATCCACACTAATTCGAAGTTATGGCTTATCAAATTCAAAATTTTGTGATTCAAACCCAATTTTTTTTTTTTTTCATTTAACGACTATTTTTATCAACCGAAATAAATCATCAATACCAGTTTATCATCAACGAAGTCAAGAAGCTCAAAATCATTCGCTTAAAAGGACCAAACACACTCTCTACCCAATATATAACCCTTTGTGATTTTTTACACTTTTTCTTAACTATACCAACAAAAATTATTCTCAGAAGAAAATTACCTACATTTAGGCATTTACTATAATTTTTCATTGGGTATACTTTTGAAAATACATCAACCAGGCTGACCTTGATTTAGTTCAAATTTTACCACAAGAAGAACCGATAACTCATCAAGAGATAAACAAAATTCGAGAACGCTGGTAACATTGCGAAGATGTGCATTAAATGACTAATAAATTTAAACGAAATCCATAAATATCGAATTAAAAGAAAAAAAGGTCTACGAAGTTTCCATTTTCTGAAAACATCGGACAGAACAACCAGAAAGAACAAAATTGCAAAATCCAGGAGTCGGATTTTGTTAGACAAATTTCTATCGAAATTCAACAAGCCTTCAGGGCAGAAAATTTGTGTGGCAGATTCCAAATTTAAAAATCGTCCCCAATAAACAAAAATCCAAGATGTGGAATTCTCTCACAGAATTCCAGTCGAAAAAAGTACGGCATTCTCACACCCACAGGTATTTTTACACTCTTACAGGAAGCCATTTTCAACTTTACAAATGTGTTCGATGTTTACTTTCGCATTGTTAATCGCAATTTTCTTTCGATAGGTGCTTCGAAAAGTCTACAGAGACTGGTAAAAAGTGGGGATTTGTCTCTGTAAAAAATAAATAAGGCTGGAAGAAGATAATTATTTTTACCATGATTATCTAATATCATAAATTTGTTAAGTTTCCATCACAAAGTATAATATTAGTAGCAGTGCAAAGATCTAGAATTCTGTTAGAATTCGTTAACTAAAAAATGCAGAAAAAGTATTGAAGACCTTAGGAATTCCATGTAGAAATGTCATGGAGAAGACGTAGAATTATTTCTAAATCCATGCGTATATAATAAGGAAAAAACATGGAAATCTGTTAGATTTCCATGTTCAGATCCAACTACCAATGCAATCAAAGACTTGGAATATCGACGCAGTTCCCTTCGGCTAAAGAAGCGGAAATCCGTACGCGAATAGTACGGACTTTCAGGTAAACTCGTCAAAAATGACAAGTGAACGACCGGAACTCCATTCGAATTGCTTAATGGGTCGGTACACAAAATTTGCCAATTAATACTAAATTTGGCAAGCAATATGTACGTGTTGGCAGAAATCATCACCTTTCATGACAACAGCCACAATCGATAAGGATGTCGTATTGAAAAAATTGCAAAAACGTGAAAGTGCAAGAACAGTGTCATTCCGTATCCAAGAAATTTGACCCAGATCAGAATGACGAGGCGTTGTACGACATAGTGGTGCACAATTATCCACAATCGTGATAGTACTAAGGATATTCCTGCCAAAAGAGGTGTGGATGATGTGTCTGAGTTGTGTATGGGTATTTGCTTGTTGTGGTATGTTTAGTTTGATTTCTCGTTTCGTTTAAGTTACCTAAATTTGTTATCTTTAATGTTTTCAAAGTTCCTAAATTTCCGAATTTTCTTATGTTACTTCATATGTATGCCGTGTATTTGCATAAGCTAAAGACTATATTTCATTTTAAAGGTGGAACTCTAGGATGAAGAAATGTCTTATCTGAAGATCATTACTCATTTTATATATTTATTTTCCCTCTTGTTGCTATCATGTGCTTCAGTAAACATTTGTCCCAAATTTTGCTATATATGAAATGAAATTCTGCCTATTTTGCAAGTTAGGAATCCAATTATTTACTGACAATGACTCCCATCATTCCTCCATTCGGTTGTTCTCAAATTTTCGATGGCATGATAATTTATCGTTTATGAATGTTGCATTTTTTTTATATATATATATATAGATTCATTTCCTAGATTTGTCACAAGTTTTTCCCAAAACATATGCTATTTGCAAATTAGATAGAATAAGTTGTAGTTGTTAAACATCATACGCTGTACGTAATGCATAGTGGAATGGTATATGTACGTTGATCACTCTTATAATTTGATATGATTATTCACACACATATTCATTCACCGCCCCGTGTTAGTTATGTATGTGTGTGTAATTAAGAGTCCTGTATCAACCTTGTGCTATTTCATGGATTAAATTCAAAATCTGATCCACACTGCAGGGCAGTTTATAAGTTGAAGTCAAACATATGCATTTCATAAAAATTTTCCATATACCTATATATATATAAATCTTATAAGAACGTATGCCGTGCAGGCTCCTATGTAATGGCGATTACTTAACACGTTTCGCTCTTTGCCAATAGAGCTCATCAGAAGTTTTCTCCACTCTGGCAAACATTTAATTTGCCTAGCTATGTACATTGTGGTGTACGAAATTATTAATCGATTGTAGCTAGTTTTGTTCACAGGTTATTCCTATAAGAATATTAACATTTTTTTCATGTCTATTCGCGAATTACATGATCATTCATCACCAATATTTGGATGACAGTCTTGTTATCGCAAATTGGTTTCTGAATACGCACATGTATTTGTTACATCTCTTTTGTGGGAGGGCTCTCTGTCACATTTCATCCTCCTGTTAAGGCCTTTCTTAATTATGTTCTTACTATCTTTGGTCATTAGTTTATATTTGGTGCTCTCAAGTGTATCTTCATTTTACATATATTATTTAAAAAAATCTGGAATTTTTTTGCTTAATAAATGATAGCTTGTATTAAGTTGCGTTATATTTATATACCTATTTTATATTTATATGCCTATTTTAGCTAATCTTTTATAATCCTAAAACATGCGTCTGTGCATGTGCAACACTCACGCACATACACTGCGCATGCCCGCAATGTCCGCATATCTATCATATGTACTAATGGTCTAGCATCCTATTTATTTTGTGTTTAATTATTTACTGTCTTCATAAGCTCTTTATTCCATCTTTTGGAAACCATGATGCATCAGCTTTGTTTTGGTTTGAATTATCAATTTGCCAGTACAGTAGAAAGCGAGAGATTTCTACGATGCGCAATTCATACCCATAGTACCCAAGAAAGCGAATCCACCAAATTGTCTGGAACTAAGGCCAATCGAAAAATATTGGGTTATATTAAAATAAAATTAAAATCAAGAAAACACTCCTCTAACATAGACATTTTTAAGAGGGAGTATAAAAGATCGTTCGTTTAATGAAGAACGTAAAGCAAAAAGTTATCATATCAGTTGTGTATAGAACTTTAAAGAGCATTTATATAAAAAAAAAAGTTTTTTTGTTTTTGTTGATTTCATCATTCATAGATTGTCGTTTTATTCTAAATCAGGGAATCACTCCTTATATACATCAATATAGGAGTACTATTATTATTATTAAATTAGAGATGCAGACAGAGATACCGCCTCTCGTCAAGTCACGCGGCCTGTAAGCCCATTCCTGATCATAAGTACCCATAAGTGGCCTATGGACATTAAGGTCTTTTAGAAAACCGATAACGTCTTTTTAGACCATCTATGCAAAATCCTCTGGTAGTCACACAAGGCGTATTCAGTAGTCTCAACGTCTTCCATGCAGAAGCAACAAGTCTCACTATCGACCTTCACCATCTTTTGAGATAATATCTAAGTGGGCAATGCAAGTAAGTAGGCCGGCTATAAGCCTTAATTCCTTTCTGTTGGGGGGTGAGGAATACTTTTATCCTCTGTTGCAAATATGTAATGAACTTCTTTGTCTGTGTCAGCTAGGGTATTTTTCCAGTATACTATGCCAATTTAACTCTGTTCTCCTTCAACCTGACTTCTGCTGAAAGGTGACTTTCTGGTTCAAAAAGAGGCTCAGAGTCAATAAAAATAGATTCGGCTCATTTCTTTGCAAAGCGGCCCGCAATCTCGTTACCCTTAATTCCTTCTTGTCCCCAAATTTAACGTAACCTTATTTGTTTTGAATAGTTACTTCAAGACAGTTCCAGACCAGATTGGAAAGTCTTGGTTACAGAATTCCAAATTTATAGTTGACATTAATAAAACGCTTTCTATAAACAAAAAATAGGAGAAACTTGTCTCTTCATTAGGCTTGTACAAATGTAATATCTGGCGGTTCTTAATCTACTTAAAATAATAAAATGATCGATTTTCATCATTTGCTTCACATTAAACCAGAAATTCCAATCAGATGAAAATTGATTTTACTATGCAGAATTTTTTATTTAGTAACAGATTTTAATCAAATTATCCAAAACCCTCTGGCAGGCACGTGTATTAATACTTTGTGGTAAATTTCGTAAAGCAAAACCAACCATCTCGAAATTGCGAAACAGTTATTTGTAATTACAATTCTGTCAGAAAACCATTCCCTTCCTACCACCCCACCAATCCAGTACAAATATAATAAAAGCATACGTGTGATACGCTGTTTGGTTACAAATGATGTTATAGGTCAAATTTTAATTGTTTTGAAAACCACGATGTGGAAATTCATCCGGATAATTGAAAAGTTTAATAAATCATTATTACCATTTAAAAAATTTGGAAAACATTTTGTCTACAACACACCTGACACCACCAAATGTACACATACAAGGATAACGTTCGATTTTATTTACTAAAATCAGACCGATATTGATGGAAAAAATTTACAGCATAAGAATAAATTTATCACTAATCCAAGAAAACGTGGTGTACAAATATCGAACTAATGGTTGGACATTTAAGTTATACATATAATGTTTTTTAGCATCAAACTAGTAGTTGGTATCATTACTACGAGTGAACAAACATCTACATAAAATAAGAAGACACGTCTCTCCTATCTGTAGAAGTAGCATAGAAAGCAAAACGTCATTTGACTGTTTAACCAAATACCCGAGTTTGCTGTACTCTTAATGAAGCGCATCAGGTCTTGGTGAGAAAGATTTTTCAGCTTATCCACATATAGAAGGGCAGACCATAGAATATCCAGTCTGCTCCGGGTGAAGGCCGGACACGCACAGAAAAAAGGTTCGGTTGTCTAAGGCTAGGCAGGACAGACACTCAGGGCCGTTATCAACACCTATCCTTGTTAGATGAGCGCGAAGTGAGCTGTGGCCGCTAATGATGCCAACCACAATTCTACATTGTTAACTTCCGAGTCCCATGAAAAAATAGGAGATATTTCCATTGGGCCCATCAAGAAACAATTTTGTACACCCGAAAATCTAGGTGGCAACGCCTACGGCGGATTTCGGTCCGAGGAACGGAGAATCAGAGCCAGCCGTAGCTAAAAGGTCAGCTCTTTCATTCCCCCATGATGCCCATGTGACCAGGAAGCCAAAAAAGGGACACTTTGTTGTGGATACACAACTTATTCGCAGACGATCTGTAATCCCCCAGGACCTTAGATGTTATCAGAGGGCTACTCAGAACCATCAAGGCTGCTGCAATATCCGAAAGAATACCAATGTCCTTCCCCTTGATTTGCATATTAAGGGCCAACTTCGCTGCCATTAATATGTCGAAGGCTTCAGCCTAGAATACAGTTGCGTGTCTCCCAAGTGAGAGCTCCATACCAATATCAGGCTCAGGAAAGTAGACACCCGCCCCAGCTCCCTCATTAGTGAGACAGCCGTCTATGATAATTTTAGAGCGGACTGAGGAAGGCTCGATAAGGCACTTACCTATGTCCATGATTCCTTTACAGAAAAGCTCACAGAAAATTGTCGCCAAAACGAAGCTGAGGTACCATCGCATCACGTGGCATACTGGCCAAAAAAATTTTCCAATTCCAGCCCATACGCCAAAAAGCAATGAGAATAGCCAGTCCAGGCGTCTTCCCAACATCCTTATGAGCACAATCTGTACACACCCCTTTTGGCATCTGCTTGAATGACAAGATACAGAGGTGGCAGATTAAGTAGGACCTCAAGAGCAGCAGGAGCCGTAGATCGAATGGAGCCCATAATTCTCAAGCAATTAAGCCTTTGCAAACTTCCGGATCGCATTCCCCACAAGCGTCCTCGGCCAACATCCATACACAACATATGTAAGCATGGGTCTAACGGTCGAGGTGTAAATCCAGTGCACAACCTTCGGTCTCATGGCAATGTCCATGTTACTAAACTGAAAATCTTATGACCTTCGGAAAATAATATCTGTAACACTAAAGGAATAACAAAATTTGACGCTACCCAAATTCTTAGTAAATCTCCGTGGCAGATGACATTATTAAAAAGGTGGCAGATCTTTATTTTTGAAACAAGCATTACTGTAGATCTTCAGTGCAGACCCTCTCAGCAGCACAAAAGCAAGTCCATACGCTACATTTTCCTAAAATATGGGGTGATTTATAATTGGTGAAGTTCTATAACTACCGACATGAGGAGTGGAATGATGGTTGGACATTCGTTGGATAGCACACTAGATTTACTATCATCTGAGCTGAAAATCACTTTCATAGGTTGTGTAACATTTTCTGATTTAACTAAACCTTATCCAGTAAGAATTAAACCTTTTCCAAAAAAATTAAAACTTTTCCAAAAGAATTAAACCTTTTCCACAAGGAATTAGTCCTTCTCAATAAAAAATTAAACAAAATCCACAAACAATAAAACTAAATTCGTTTATTTCATTTTTATATTTACAAATAGTTTTTGGTTAGGAAAATGGTTCGCCATGCGCTGCAAGATTAATTTTTATCATCATATTCATTATGAAATTTACAGCATTTGTAGCATTTATCTCTCTAACGTGAATTTCTATAACCGAAGTAAGACTGCGCTCAACAGATGTATCTGCATGAATTCTCCTCCCAGCTCCGTTAATCTTTGCAAATGTTTACTCTATTCAGCATTGAATATAGGTGAATATAGCATATGAAATAAAAAATCATTCATTTATTTGTTTATGAATTTAGTTTTATTGTTTGTGGATTTTGTTTAATTATTTATGGAAAAAGTTTAATTCTTTTGGAAAAGGTTTAATTCTTTCTGGAAAAGGTTTAATTAAATCTGGGAATTCTATATAACAAGGATGTTATGGCGTGTTCAATGAAAATCTAGGATATTTTACTAATCACCTTATGTTTCCATTACGATTCCGATTAACCCTCCCACCCTTTCTCGTACAATTTTTTTGTTCCTAGCACTTCAACTTATTACCTGTTTCACTTATGGCCACTAACTACACATCACCCTGTATATACAACTCTACATATCACTGACTTTATACTTCTAAATTGGAAACTCTAAAGAAATCTTCTTAACATCCACTATTAGTAACCTCCTGCTTTACGATATAAATGGTCTATAAATGGATCAAAAGATCGATTTCATAATCAGATGCTCCTGATAATAATCAACAGCCCTTCAAATATAACTAGAAAAATCCAAACACTACAAGTGAAATCCGATTGAGAGCAATCCTAACATGTAATAATTAAATATTGAGCTGACTAACCTTGTCTTCAAACAATCTAAACATATATTCATACCATAATGACGCGTGCCAATCACTGTCACTAAACTCATACCAATTTTCATCTGTATTAGACTAATCAATTCCGTCATTCAAAAATTTAACGTGGGTGCTAATCGATGTGTGTTACAAATTTGTTGAATAAATTTTCCCTCTGTTACCTATCATCATTTTGACTACTAACAAAAAAAAAACAAAAAAACAGTCCGACAATGAGGTCAAAGTAAGCTTGAATAATCAAAACGCGCTATGAGTCTAGCTCTAGATGAAAATCAAAGAATAAACCGCGAAATGCAAAGAAAAAGTTTCCTTGATCGTAGCCGTCATTATAGACTTTTCTCGTTAAAACAGCTACATTCAGTTTATGGGGAAGTAGTTTTGTTGCTTGCCGAAAACTTAGGCCCAACTTTTTTGTTGATTTTTTCTTTTCCTATTTTTTTACCTAAATGGACCTAAATTTAAAATAATACTTTTCAAACTAGCGAAATGCAGTTTTTAATATTATTAGTATTTTCTGTGTAAGTAATTAGCGATGATTTTAGTTCATGTTCGTGTATGTCTTGAAATGAAGGTTATTTGTGTCACGTCTATATCTAGCAAGAAATAGTTAGATTTCCTTGATGAGTTTCATTTTGATAAATTACAAAATTAATTCAGAAATCTGTATGTGACGGCACAAGAAAAAGGTTTTCTATTTAATCAAATGCCGTCAACTAATCGCCTTGTTTGGCATATTGACACTTCACCAATGGGTGGCTATACTCAACTCAGGGTTACTACATCAGACCCTTTATGATTTATTGATTTATAGCTAATATCTTTTCAATTTCAATTTAAGTAAGAATGTTATACAAATGATAATTACTGAGGCGTAAATATAATAATTAATTTTAAAGTTGTTCAAATAATTTGTGATGGTAATTACTGGAAATGCCAGTCGAACAAATTTCAAGGACTTTTAATTGAATTTATAGTAAAACCTGGGTGAAAAAAAAAAGAGAGAAACGGAACAGTAATTTTGCAAAGCACTCTACTTGTTGTAGTCACGGTTTAACATCTTCCCTGTTTAAGCATCTTAGACTATAATAATTTAATTGCTGCTTTTTTTTTAATTACGAGCTCTTAACGGAATTAAGCCCGTTGTATTAACATTCATATTTGTAGATAACTTGTTTTTATTCTGACGTCTTACATTTCGAGATCTTTACTGTTTTAAAGTAATTATGTATTATTTTTAGCATTTACGATAAATCCGTAAGTGGTTTTATCTGTCTATGTAAATTAGGTTGGACCAATTTTAGCAAAGGATGGAATTTTTTAATGTCCAGGTCCCAATTTCCTTCCTTCGTTTATGTACTAGTAGTATAAGATATTTACTAATTTTTAAAGTGGAATACCGAAAAAATCTAAACCAACTTTACCCACAAAGTTGATTTTTTGTAATTCAAACTTTCTTTAATTAAATATATTATGCAAATATTTAATACTACTTTCACAACTGCCATTTTAACTTCAGTTTGGAAAATGTGGTTACTTGTTTCTATTAAATAGATGACCAAGTCATCCTTCTAAGAAGGTTATAGACAAATTACCATTCTTCAAATATTAATGACTTAATTAGTTCAATCTATTCTGGTTTTAGAGCAAATAACAGGACAACTTCACCGTTACTACTTCTTACGGATATGTTAAGATATAATATGGAACATGAAGAAACAACTCTTCTTATTCTGCTTGATTTTCGAATAAATTCGACGCGGGTTTCGGAATTAGGTTATTCTAGCTCTATGGCTAAATATATCTACGATTACTTAAGTAACTTAGAATACTATCTAGCTCCATCTACCTAATTGTACTCTAAAAGATTATTCAATCTTGTGTACGCAATACCGAAATATATATATTTATTATTTATTTATTAATAGGAAGCATTAAGTAGGTAAGAAGGATTAGGAGCCAATCTTTGGTTTGTAAGAACGGCTGGTTTGGACGTATAAATTTACTTATGGGTCCTAAGGATGAACAATGGGTCTTGTAGTGGCCTACGTTTTAGTTTTAGGGGGGACTCAGCCTCCTTTCAATCCATCCGTCTCAGTAATAGAAAACAATTTGTTGTCTGTAACTCGGAATCTTTCAATCTTCCAAACACTTCTCTCTCTATTCACGCATGCCACAAGTATCTTAGGTCCTCTATCCAACGAGTAATTACTAAGCTAAACCAATAGAAAAGCTGATAGACTGAGCATAATAAGCTCAAGCATAACCTACCTAAATTTCAGACTATCCTCATTTACTATCTTGACTTGACCTTTACTGACTTTCCACCAGTTATAATAAATGGTATGAATATAGCATTTATTAGTGAGGCCCGGAGTCTTGACTTAACTTTTAATAACCGACTATGATGATCATATCAACGTTCTTGTAGGCAAAAGCTATTATGGATTAAAAGGCTTTACAGTATCATTCAGCATATAAAACACAAACGATACATCTATGCTGGCATTATATCGCAGAAATTCCATATATACTTGTTATATATAAAATCTTTACCCTAAGAGTCAACTTGAGTTTTTGCATTCTGGAAAAATTCTCTTGTTGAAGGCTTCCTTTCATAAACTGTCGATTAACTGCTTCCACTATAGGGTTTGACCTTGGAACTCACTTCCTCTAACAATTATTATGTATTACTATTACATTATTATTAAAATTGGGGATGCAGACAGACCTCCGCCTTTCATCTAATCACTACAATCTCTAAGATATTTTGGAACATTACCCTACGTTTCCTGGAGCACGAATTCGAGCTTGAAGTCTTTTACAAAGCCTATGACATTCTTGGGGCTATGTTTGTCGTCTGCCATACAGAAGCGCACTATCAACCTAACCAATATTATTGAGATGATATCTAAGTCGGCAATGCCCAGTAAGTAGACCAGTTATGAGCCTAATAATGTTCTGCTAAGCATCCTCTATTGCGAATACATAATGAACTTTCTTCGCCAGCCTCAGCACCGCTGTATTTGGCCCAGTATGCCAATTTAATTCTGTCCTCACAAACTCTAACGAAAACTGGCTCTTTGGCTTTGGTCTTGGGGTCAGGGCCAATAACAAAGATCTAGCTCCTTCCTTTGTAAGGTGATTTACAATATCGTTGCCCTTAATGCATTCATGTCCTGGCACCCAAGCCAGCGTCAAATTTAACTTAATTAGGTTATCTTTACCAGCGTGATCTTATGTAGTTAGTTCTAAGTTAGTCTGCTATCCAGGATAATTCCAAGATATTTAACCTCCTTTGAGAATTCCAGTACTGTTCCCTCAAGGGATGGTACTTATAAATAATGCTTCCTTTTTTTCGTAAATGGAACGATTACTGTTTTAGAGAGTTTTGCTATGAAATAAATTCATTGTTAATTTAGTCAATATGAAATTGACTGACTTTGCTTCTGAATGCGCATCTCGAGAATTGAGTGGAAAAGACTCATGTACAACCAAAAAATCTTTTTAAAAAAAATTTCTGTGTAAAAAGCAGGCGTTTCGTATCAGGAGGAACCGTTTACTCATCAGTACGCCTTGTTTTCTGCCTCACTAAAGTGAGCAGCCAAGCAGACCTCATATATGCAGTTAACATAATTTTTAAGTGTGAATTATATACGAGGCGAAATACTAAGTATTTAGTTCAATGACTTTTTCTAAGCGAATTAATCAATATGAAATTGATATGCTAGTCCCGAATAGGTCTAATCTCGCTAGGCATTGAAGTAAAATCTTAGTATTTCCCCTCTTATATAATTCACACTTAAAAATTATTTTAAGTGCATATATGAGGTCAGCTTGGCTGTTCACTTTGGCGTATACGGTAGATAGGTACCAAGCCATATTTATAAGTATACAGGTTTTGTTTATACGAAAAGCCTGCTTTTGCATATAAATTTCTTTTTTTAAAAGATTTTTCGATTGTAAGATAGTTTGTTCCGGTCGATTACTATTTGACCAAGATTAGAAGGAAGTTCCATTATCAGATACCAGTTTCTGGACTATGTTAAAGGCTTTCTGTATTCGATTAGAGATTACCCGATCATATTTGCCTCTGATTGTTATGACCAAGTCTCTTCTCTTCGATATCGGGGAATGCACTTAGGACATTTCGCTAGGAATCTTGCTAGTACCTGTCGCGTTGCTTTAAGTTGGAAATATTACAACTTGAGCAACAATTGACAACTTGAATTGAAGCAATTTATTTTTCCGTCAGTATCAGCATCAGAAACATCTTCCGCGACCACATCTCGCAACTGCGTTACATTGTAACTTTGGTATAATTCGAATATTTCGTACTTCTGCTTGTAGCAGTGTTGATGTTTTTTCATATACCAGCAAGACATGTTTAAACTACTTTTGAGAATTTTCTGTAGACAGGTTTGTAATGCCAGCACTTATTCAACAAATTATTCTCCCATCCCAGCGTGACAGTTTTCTCCGGGTACCCCAGTAGTAACTTTGATGCATGAAATTTGGTTTTCTCGACAATATTCTTCAATTTACTACTACTCCTTTGTCACTAATTACGAGTATACTAATGCTACTACTTTTTTTGCTCTTTGTAACTGAAGTTGTACGTTGTACTATGACAGCAATTTTCCTTGCATTTATGTGCCCAGTTTTGTAAATTTTTTTAATAATTTCTCATTACATAATTACCTTCCTTCAATGCTTAAAGTAGACTTTTTTGTATTACATAATCTCTAAAGCTTACGTTTTTCAATACCTTTTTATTTCTGTATACTGTATTCATCTTCACGTGGTACTTTTCAAATTTTCTCCAGAACACCATCTTCAGAGGCCCAGCAGATTGCTCACTGTTATGATAAAGTGAGCAATCTGCTGGGCCTCTATGTTTTGCATGGTCTTTGCAGGTCAATAGTGAAGTGAACAGTCGTACTCTTCAATTTATTTAAACCCATTTTGTAACACGTTTATAAATTAAATACCTTGCAGTCTGTGAAGATTTTAAAACTTAACCTCAGTAAATACCTTCTTAGCATTTTGAAAGCACGAATTAGAGGAAACAAATTAAACTGATAGGCTTGAAACCGACAGAAATGTCTGTTTCCGCCACTTGTTTGTAGGCAGAGATGACAGGCAGCAAATTTTTCAGCTCCGGAGAAACACTGACTTAGTTATGTCTACTTAAAAAAAAATCAAAAGAGAACCGACAATAATCGGAGAAATTTATTTCATAAAACGCGGTGACATCAATGTCATACGATTTAATAGAAAATAAATAGCCTTTAATATTTCTGCACGATTCACAATGCGAAAACTAAAAGCATCTGACCTAGCCGAGACAATTTAATCATTTAAACATTGTTGTAGTCATTTCAGAAAAATGTTGCTCTTTATTCCATTTTGTTCACACGAATATCTTAAATTTGTAATATTGATTCATTGATTGATTGTTATAAATGTCACGGTTATAAGCACAAATCACAAGAGCGTAAAGGTGAAGAAAGCTGTGGAAAATTTGGAGGAAAACAAGATACAAGAATTTGTAAGAGACAAGATATAATTCAAAAGTGCATAAACTATTAAAAAGCTAATGAAAGGGGTTAAAGCTTAATTTAAGATGTGATTATAACGTATGGAGTAAGGATTGTCCCTTATACAGGTTAATTCAGATCAAGATACCCCCCAGAAATCTTCCTTTAAGAGTTGTTGCGCCAGTTGATGATTTCGCCAATATTCGTGAGAATAAATGAGTATAACTTTTGAACCACACTATAGATTTTGGTTATTGTTGGCTTATTTAATAGCCAAGAGTAGTAAATTTCGAAAAGTGTATTCCTCTGTATTTTTTGATTAAGCTTCCTAAAATTATTCTCAAGTATTTCCAAAATTATGATTTTATACACACAAATTTCATAAATACCAATATCAAAAACTTTTGTGTGTATAAAATCATAATTTTGGAAATACTTGAGAATAATTTTAGGAAGCTTAATCAAAAAATACAGAGAAATACACTTTTCGACATTTACTATTCTTGGCTATTTAATAAGCCAACAATAACCAAAATCTATAGGGTGGTTCAAAAGTTATACTCATTTATTCTCATGAATATTGGTGAAATCTTCAATTGGCCACAACTCTTAAAGGAAGGTTTCTTGCTTGCCTCGCGTGGTATTTATTTATATATTTATTCAAAAATTTACAGCAATAGCTTACAGACTGGTCACAATTAAAAGCTACCGGGATCTTAATAACTAGAAAATACAAAAGTAATATGCATAAGAGTTGCAGAAGAAGACTTAAAACAATAACAAATTTTAATTAAAAAAGCTAGATGCTATATAGATAATTATTATGGAATTAAATATAAAATATAAATATTAGATGAATTACTATCAAAAATTGAAGTTAAAAAGATTAAAATTAAATAATGAAAACTTAAGGAAATTTGATGAATCAACAAAAGGGGAAATATACAGTAATTCCTAGTATTGAATTATTATTATAAGTATAATGGTTACTCTGATTGCGGAGTCTCAATTTCATTTCTGATAACAGTTTTAAATGAGTAGAGGGTAAGACTGAGGATGTCAACATCATTTAGTAGGTCATTATGATTTTTCTGAATCCTATAAGTAGGAGATTTATAACGAAGATTGGTTCTGGCAGTAGGGATCTGGAAAGTTAAAGGTGAACGGGTAACTCTAGTTGGATTAACAAAATTAATGCTGCTTAATAATTCAGGGCAACGAATATGGTTATGTATTATCTTAAACAAGAAGATTTCATCTAGGAAAAAACGCCGCTTTTCGAGGGTAGAGATACCAAATTTTTCAAGTCGAGAAAAATAATTTATATAAGATCCATCCATTTTGTATTGTAGAATTCTGGTAAATTTCCTCTGCACAGATTCAATCTGTTGTATATACACACCATAAAAAGGATTCCAGATAGTCCACGCGTATTCGAGTTGACTTCTTATTAAGGAATTATAAAGCGTAATAAAAGAGGATGAAGATTTAAAAGATTTACAAATTCGGAATAAGAACCCAAGTAATCTAAAAGCTTTGGAAGTAATCCAGAAGATGTGTGACTGAAATAATAGTTTCTGGTCGAAAATAACACCCAGGTCTTTCAATTCAGTAACACGGTTAAGACAGATATCAGAAATTTTGTAATGGTAATGTATGGTATTAAGTTAGGGTTTTACACTTGGATATATTCAACGGTAAAAAATTATCATTGCTCCAGTTGTCTAAAACAAAAATATCTCTCTGTAAAGACATGCAGTCCTCTTCTGTATATAAAAGACATTCACTTATTAGTTGGAGGCGTAGGTCAATAATGTAAATGAGGAATATATAAGGACCAAGAATGGAACCTTCCGGGACACCAGACGTTTGTACAAACGGGGTGGACTGATAACCATATAAAACTACTATCTGAAGTCGTTCACGAAGATATGACGCAAACCATTCTATTAGATTTGTATGAAAACCTAAACAAGACATTTTTAATAATATACGAGAGTGCATGATCTTATCAAAAGCCTTAGAAAAATCAGTTTGAATAGAATCAACTTGTTTCCCCTCATCAAGTGCAACGGCAATTTTGTTAGTATATATCGCTAAGTTAGTGACAGTGGACTTACCCGGAAGGAATCCATATTGTTGAGAGTTGAAAATGCAGATTGTTTGGGGAAGAAGTTGGTCGTAAATTATTTTTCAAACACAAGAGCAAGACTATTGGAGATGGATATAGGTCTGTAATTTGTTATGGTTTTAGGATCACCGCATTTAAAGATAGGAGTAACTAAAGATTTTTTTAGCGTGGATGGATAGACTTTGTCATGTAATGACAAATTGAATAATATACGCTTATTGGGGTACTTAAGACTGTAGAGCAACTCTTCAAGAAGATGTTTGGTACAGCATCGGGTCCTGCTTTCTTACTTATATCTAAACCTTGAAGAATTGTTTGTATATCTAGCGGAGTGATTACAGAAATAGAAGTAGAAGTGGAGGAAGATAGAGGAGATGAGAGGGGTGCTGAGGCAACTGTGGATGTGGAGAAGTCATTATCACTAATGTTGTCAGAATATACTGTTTTAAAGTAACGAGCAAGACTATCACAAATATCTTGAGGTGTATTGAAAAGTGTATTATCATAATACATTTCACTAGGAAAGATGTTTGATGATTTCAGTGTTATACCGGAAGGTATCTTGATCTGAATCACCCTGTATATAAACCACCTTAAGATAGAAAAAAATAAATGGGGTATTAGCAATTGTACAAGGCTTAATTAATATATAACTGAACTAGATCATTTTGTGACAGGAAGTGATTATAAATTAGTAAAGTTAAGTAAAACATATTTAAAGCCCGAAATCGAAGATAGGGAGATCGCTTTAAATACTTATAAAATTACTCGTTGTGATTCTAGCTCTAGTCATACAAGAGGAGGAGTCCTAAGGAGGAAACAGTGGAAATGTGAACTAATTCAGGATGACATGCTGGGTTTGAGCATTTGGTGGTTAGTTGTGAAATGCGCACTTAATTAAAAGAATTTAATGATAGGACTAGCATATCGTTCGGAGCGCGAATTGTTTGCTTATTTTGGAGAAAAGTATATTCGATGAGTGAACAAACCACATATTAAGAATTGGCGATTTTAATATAAATTGGAAGCGTCCTAGTGTAACGTTCAAACTCCACGCTATTTCAGATTCGGCTAGATATTTAAAAAACCTACTACACCAAGAACGCTCAGTGTCGCAAGAACTCAAAAATCTGCAGATCGTATCGAAAGCTACACTATTCCATCTGAATAGTTTTACACGGCTGAAGATATCTGGTGAGATCCTCTTATCGATATACTGGATACTCACTAAGGGTTCTCTCTTGCTCAAACTAATAGATGCGATACGTAATTGATACTTCTTCATCTTTCCTCCGAAGAGGCGAAGAATAAGGTCACTTCCATCTCATCTTTTCTTTCCATCTTTTCCAAATCTCTCTCCCACCGCACTTTTCTGTCGTATATTCTTCCCTTACCACCTAACTTTTGTATCTCCATCCTCTTTTCCCTCGACCAGACCCCTCCCTCCACCATAACCGCAAACATTTACACCAAACTTTTTAATTTCTAGTACACCATTCCATTTCCTCCTCACCCATACATTTCAACCATTATTTACTATCGCCACTGCCAAACTTCTCTCTTGTCACACTCCACGGTTTCCACTATACCCCTACGGATCACATTTTTATACCGTAGATGAAATCTATAGGGTATACTAAGTTTGTCATTCTGTTTGTAACACCTCAAAATAATGATTGGACACCCACGCATAATATTAAAAGTTATTTTGATTTTTGTATGTACGTCCGTCTGTCCGTCCGTCGGTCCGTCTGTCCGTTGGTGTGCACGATAACTCGAGAGCGCGTATACTTAGAGAGCTGAAATTTTGTACAAGAACTTTAAAAAATAAGTAAAATTTAGTCCGAAAATGAGATAAATCGGGCAACTCCTTCGTGGGGTTGCCATACAAAAATTTCGTTTTCCACTATACATTTGCACACTGCCTGAGAACGCATTGACATAGAGAGCTGAAATTTGGTACATGGTGTTTTCGTAATAAAAGTAAATAAAATTTCAAAAATGGCCTAAATCGTTGCCATATAAAAATTTAGGTTTTTTACATACACTGTGAGAACGATCAGTTCTAGACATTTTTATTGTACAAGCAACTTATTCAGAATACGAAATCCTATAAGATTACTGATTATCATTTTTTCTGTCCGACGAACCGTTCTACAAATATATGCGAAAAACCACTTCAAAAATCAAACTTGCACAGAGGGGAGTGATCGCACGAAATTATATACGAATATTCATCTAGAGTATCATAAGAATTGGTCTTAGACCAATTCTAGCTTTTTTACTTTTTTTATTTTTCGTTGAGTATAATTTGTTTGATCAAGTATTGAAAATGCTTTTCAAGCCAATAGATATTCAAATATGATCAAGTTGTCTTAAAACTATTACGGAACAAAAACTACCCGTTCATTTCAACTTTTTCATACGGAGTTATGTATATTTTACCATTAGGTAATAGATTTCCGCGTAAATGACTATGAAACAACCAAAAGAGAAACATTTTACTGTTGTTATCAGAAAGTCGACCACGAAATTTAGTCATTCAGAGAAAATATTCTATCCACCAGATTGTGCTATTTTCAGTAGTTGTTTTGTATAACTTAACAATTTTCTCGAATATCCTTAAAAGCTACTATTTACTAGGTAACTAATTTCTACAATTGTTCTACTATTTGTATTTAAGCTTACCAAAATGAAGAATTTGTTAAATGACAAGCTAAAATAGTCAATTCTGATTATTTTATTTTTCTAAGTGTATGTGGCAATTTATAAAAACATTAAGTGATGGAAGAAAAAAACAGTAATTGAAATCCAGTTCAGAAATGTTATAGTTAAAGATAGTCATTAAATATCAAATAAATTAAATGATTATGTTATTGATAGTATTCTAGCTAGTTTAAATAGCACAACACCAACCATATCGTATGCAGCTAATCTAGAGC
The DNA here is from genome assembly GCA_963924295.1 of Dioctria rufipes. Lineage (NCBI taxonomy): Eukaryota > Metazoa > Arthropoda > Insecta > Diptera > Asilidae > Dioctria > Dioctria rufipes. The sequence goes on along the minus strand of OZ002740.1, from coordinate 341,055,398 downwards.
AGAGTTTGACGATATTTGAATTCGAAAAGGTAACAAACGAAAAACAGAAGGAGATTTACAAGGCGATGAATAATAAAATATATTCAAAAAAACTTTTAAAATAAATTTCAAATTCTCAGTGATATACACCAGAAAAGTTTCATTGTAAAATAAGAAATGCTACAAATTAATTAAATCTTAAAAGATTGGGCATCCATAACTATAATCACAATTGTCTAACTGAAACTCAAGCCTACACTTTTGAGATTTAATCAGAGTTGTAGCATTTGTTATTTTGCAATTAAAGTTTTCTTGTGTATATCACTGAAAAAGAAAAAAATATTTTTTTTACTTTTTACTGCAATTTATTTACGAAAGTTATTTATTTTAAAAGTTTTTTTAATTTATCTTATTTTCTACTTTTTAGTCATAACCTCTATACACTCTCTCTACTCACCAGAATCACATCTCGAATCTCGATTCTCGAATACCAATTCTCGACTCTTAACTCTCGAATCGCGACTCTTAAATCGCATCTCTCGAATATCGACTCTCGAAAATTTTACCCAATTGGAAAGCTTTCCATTCACTCATTGGACATAAAAAAACCATGTAAATCCATTAAGTTTACTACCCTGAAACACTTTCGCGAATGACACCCTCAGGCGCTCAGGCGCTCGGGCTCAAAAGGGATTGTGAGTTGATAAAAGTTATTTAAAAACAAAGACTACAACGGAGTAGATATCAAAATTATTTTAGACAACTAGAACATCATGGGAGAGTATCTAGTTAGCATCATAAATAGAAGTCTTCAATCATCATATTGAATATATTGAAAAAATATTAGAAAAAGTAGTCCAAGGAATCAGAACTTTAATAAGAGACCAGTCTGGTTTTAGAAAGAAACATAATTGTGAAGCAGAGGTAAACGCAGTCGTGGAACATAGAATTAAATAAATTTGAATAAATTTATATTAGGAGTATTCTGGACTTTACAAGACCAATTTACAGAGTAATTCTTATCCAAACATTGCCTAAATATAAAGTGGGGAGAGCTCAAATGGTTTGAGAGTTATTTAAACGAGAGGACACAAAGCACAAGAATAGGTGAGATGCTATCAGAATCACAAGACACAATCTTAGATCAAGGATCAGTTCTTGGAACCATTCTGCTCTTAATATAGTCAGGGTAATCACCTAAACAAAAAAAATTGTATAGCAGAGGGGGGGGGGGGGTATATCACCTGTTTCGGAGTTAGGGGTGATTAATAAAAAATAGCTAGTTTTTCACAAAACACCCTGTATCTTAAAAACTACAGGGCCATACGGTCACAGTTAAGAGCTCATTGTATGCAGAGCTTTATGGCCTTTCCAACGACTGCCCATACCCCTCTGCCAAATGGAGTTATTGTTTATTCTTAATCACCCTGCCCTACATTCTTTTTTTATCTAGATGAGTACCACCACATCATGCTGTATTGACCACCTAGACGGAAACACCCTGTATATTAATGATTTGAAAAAAATTTCGAAATATGGAAGACCAGTTTTCTTTTTTGTAGATAAACTGTGACGTGCAACATAAAAAGACAATAGTGACATCTATTGGAAATGGATAGTTCATTACGTTTAAAAAAAAAAAAAAAAACTACCATTTATATTTGAGATTAACTTATGCATTATTAAAACAATCCATTGCCAGTGTATGCCACACGTGTTCGTATTTGTAGACGTATAAAAATAATAACGCATTACCTACATAATTAAAACTATAATCAATAAGCCAAAGTGGCGTTTATTATTCACAAAAATTAGTTTTTTCATAACTGAGTAATTAACATCTTTAAAATCCAACTCGATAAACTTCCCAACAATTCGGAAATTCTCATCTAGTACGTCAATGCTAACATTTCTGCAAGAAATTACAAGAAAAAACCGTAAAAACCCTGCGCTAGTAATGTAAATGGCTTTGAAACACTTCTTCTTACATCAGAAACTTTTATAAAGATTTATAAACCTTGTAAATTTAAATTTAAATATTCTTCTGCGAACTCCGGCAATATCATTATTTTGCCACGAATTAATGTGAAAAAATCTTCATTAAGACGTAATCAATTTCAGTTCTAATTTTAAGTAGTATTGCTTAAATATCTCAAGTACGAATACATTTAAGATTCACCATTGGTAACACCTAAATGTATGTTGTTGTCAGGGTTTTAATATGGTTCCATTCATCAACAAAAACAAATTAAACTCAAATTTAAATAAAAAACAATTGAATTATATTAGACTCCGCTTTTTTCACAGTTCACTTATTACTTACCTCGCTAATAATAATATCAAGGCACGAAGAAAACAGAAAAAGATTTAATTGCTTTCTCATGTCTACTAATTATTGTGAAATGAAGGTAAATTAATTGAAAACGTTGAGCAAAACTTTTTGTTCTTCAAACTTTTCACGGGCTACATAAAATTCTTACTTTGCACACTAATGACTTATGATGATGGTGATGATGCTTATTATAAAGAAAAAAATTGTCATTGTTTAAATTTAGAATAAATTTGTACTTTTTATGTTGGATAAATTAGGTGACCTCGTGACACTTGTGATTCAGATAAGAAAATTAAATTGAAAGTATACGTCTGAGTCAACGAAAATTATTTTGAAAGTGATACAAGTTCATATTAAAAAAGAAAAAAATATTATTAATGAGGAAAAATTTAACAATGGAAGAAAAGTCTCATTGTACCAATATTTAATGAGCGCTAAGAGTACTAAAAGTACAAGATACCTCTGCATTTAAGAAGTTCACAAAATATCGTAAAAATTATTTTATTTTATTATAGAGTCAACTGCGCAAACAATTCTAGTTATTGTTATCGACAGGAAATCTTCAAACTACATGGAAACTTCCACCCTTTCAGCCTATTCTCAAAAATCGAAGAGATCTTTCAAATTATTAACTAATTAAAATATCTGGAAACCAAACAACTCATCAATAATCGCCAATATTTCTCCCGGTCTTGGCACTCACCTGGAGAATTGCTGACATTTTTTACGGAACGCTGGAACCATAATTATGGTGAGTCCAAAATTGTTGCCCTAAATATTTTAAAGGACTTTAAAAGAGTCTGGCATCCTGCTGTTTTAGCTAAACTTAAAGCACATGGTCTTTTGCCTTCTCTTTTATTTGATTGAAAGTTTTTTATTTGGTCGCCTAATACGGGTTGCATTAGATGGGGCTACATCTGAATCTCACCCTATAAATGCCGGTGTACACTTATCTCTTCATTTATCTTCTTAATTTTCATTAACCCTTTATTACTACTCATAACTTCAACCCTGATTTTCCTACCCTGGGGTCGAGAATGTTTCCAGCCCCTTTATATATCTCAGAAAAAAGCAGCGAATTTTTTATATTGACGCCGAATGAATTTCAGTTATTCATAGTTCGCTTTTTAAACAATGAGAGATGAGAATTTTTAAGAGAATTTTGAGAGAAAAACGTAAATAAATTATTTTTGGTGTCTTTTCCGACCCCGGGTAGCAATAAAGGGTTAATGATCTACTTTCCCATAGATTCTAACTCATTAATAACTTCGCTGATGGTAGTACGATTGATTCCGTTTACCCTTTTAACACCCTTTCGGACTCCAGAGGGAATGTGGCAAGTATTTAGCCTGCTGGGGATTACACGAAGAAGTAAAGTACAGCTTGCATGCAAGCCTCCCTTTCAACACGTCTTTAAATTTTACAGCAGAAGGCATGAGCTAATAACTATTTAACGGCTACAGTAAGCACAAATTAAAGAGGAGAGTCCAGAGTTTACAGTTTTTATAAAAAAAATAAGTTATTTTAATGACCTTTTTGCAAAAAAAAAAAACAGAGCTGTGAAAATAAAAAAAAGGTAAAAAACCCGAAAGTTTTAGTTTAGACCACAATATCTCCTCAGAGCAGAGAAGTACGGGTACGGATCTGGTTGTGGCAATCGTTCGAAAGGCCATGAAGTTCTGCATACAATCAGCTTTAGACAGTGACCGTAAACCCTGTTCTTTTTACAAAACATGGTATTTTGTGAAAACCTAGCATAATTTCTTAATCACCCTGTAACTCCTAAACGGTTATATGCGACCCCCCTGCCATACAATTTTTGGTTTATTAGGTGAGTAGTATCAAATCACGCCCTATGAGCCACCATAGTGGAAACACCCTGTCAACACCAAGAAGGCAATCCTTTCTTCTGATTTAGCCCATTTTTGAAATTGTATTTATTACTTTTAAGAAACCATTGTATACAAAATTTCAGAGAGTGCCGAAAGTGAAAAACGAAATTTTTATATAGCAACCCTACGAAGAATTTATCCAATTTGTGCCATTTTCGAAATTAAATTTGATGCTTATTTTTTTTAAAGCCCTATTTCAGCACTATAAGTGAACGCGTTTTTGAGTTATCTTGAGGAGGGACGGACGGACGGATAGACATACAGACAGACAGACACACAGATAGATAGACGGGCATACAAAAGCTTTTAATATTATGCGTGGGTGTCCAATCCACATGGCTCTATCTCTATCTATCTGTGTTATAAACGGAATGACAAACTTAGTATACCCTATGATTTCATCTAGGGTATAAAAAGGAATGCATTCGCAATTTTCCCACATAGCCAAGCAGGTTTCAGTTAGGCAGAATGTGGTCAAAGTATAAATTCGTTGAATTGATAAAAATATAACTCGTTTTAAATTATAGACTAATGACTTTCCATAAAAATACACCAAAAGAAGTAAAACTTGTCCGAAAATAGATCAAATTTGGCATAAGTAGAGTTCTGATAAGCGTGAATGGCGTATTACTTTATCGAAGACCAGTTGGTAGCCATAAAAGTCGATTAATTGAAGGACCGTTATTTAATTTATTGCTCCCAAGATTCTTAACTTTATAGTATTATGGGAGATAGACCAACCACATCTATCCCGTATTATATGATTTAGCGTCAAATATGTATACTTATTAAGATTGAGAATTACACCGCTAGATGTCGCTCCTCATGTAATATTCTTCGATATTGGAGGGCTAATAACGACACTCGATACTCTGTATGAATTGAAATTCCACCATTTTGTTTCTGAATGCTGATAGAGTGCTGAATGGAAACGGAAACCATGACTAGACGGAGGACTTGGTAATCAACATCGTATCAGAACTGAAACAGTACCGAGTATCGATAATTACATATTTTCTCTACTTTTAAAAACAAATTCAAAAATTCAGTATCTAATCAGTATTTATTCGCTTTACTCAAAAGAGTTACTGAATCCAGTACTGAACGAATACTGAGTGACTATCGATAATTGATACTGTCAGAAGTAAGCATTGTGAGTTCCATTTGAGTGCCACTATAGTCCATGTAAACTGCATTTAGTTACACGTGCATTTCATATGTTCGATCGCGGTCTGACTTTTCTACTTTTATTTGTGAATATGTTTAAAGTGTAACAATTTAAAAGTGATAGATAGGCTCTATCTGTGTCATGAATTGAAAAAATTATGGTAAGTATTATCCATAGTAAATTTTACTTTGAAATTTCAATCAATTTAGGGCCCCATTTACCCCAAATGCCGTAAACTATGTTAAGGCTAAGAAGCTGCTTCTGAAAAGCTGGCCTTTATATAAAGTTCGAAGTTTAGGTAATAAGAGTTATGGTAAGTTTCCTATAACTACCTACCAGCAGTGCTAGTAAGAACAATATCCTGTCATAGCACAGAAAATATGTTAAAATATTTTTCATTCTCTGAAGTAATAATTGATGGTACGGAAATGGATACTAATTGTGGTCTGTATGACCTTGGCTGTATTCTTTTGTGTATCTTGTTCTTGAACTCCCATATACTGGAGAGAACAAGTTGTTATGTCATTTAAATCTTTCTATGAAAGTGCATGAGGCATTCTTTTGTCTATCTTGTATTCTGCTCTGTTCTGTGGAAACAAAAGAACACAGCTATTAATACCTTATAATGGTGAAATAATATATATCTAATTACGATTGACTTAATTAGGAAGTACGTAGTGATTGCAAAACTTATTATAAGTATATATCCATTTTTTCGGTTTTAGTTTTACTAAAACCAATTAATCGGTTTTCTATCGGTTTTAAAAAGAAATTGTTTTTTGAAATTATTTCTTGTCAAAATTTGTCAATTTTTTTCATGTTTATAATTATAGAAAATACAATATTTATTTAAAAATAAAAAAAATTTATATAATTCCTTAGCAATACAAAAATTAAAAGTTATTTGTAAAAATCCTGGAAACATGTTTTTTAAATTTAAATTAAATTTAAATTTAAATGAGTTATCAATGAGTTTACACTTAATCGTGATCCGTTTGGTGCAAATTTCCAGATACTGAAAACACCCTCTCTGGTTCCATATTTGTAGGAGGAATTGATTTCAAAGTATTATAACCACATTAAGATAATAGGCAAAATACAACCAACTTATTGAAAGAGACTATAAATTAGATGTGCTTAGCATTTTCTTCTGGCATTTGCGGCAGACAAATGGCAAATGGCCGTACTGAAGAGTATTCGTTCCTGCTGATACGAAACGCTTTATACACATTGCAACCAACTTATTATTTCATAATATAATTTTTTTATTATAATTAATGAGCGCGTCTAATCATTAGAGGAATATCATAAAAACTGAGTTTGTAAGATATTCCTCTGATTATGGTACCTTAGCTACCGAAAATCCGTTCATTAATTATAATAAAAAATTTGTATTATGAAACAACAAGTTGGTTGTATCTTGTCTATTATCTCAATGTTTATGAAACTATTTGTTAAGGAAACGATAAATGTCGACGTCAAGGAATGGGAGGGAATACATTAAGAATCTCGATAAGAAAATATTTAAAAAACGTTGCTTCGAGATATAAGCAAAGGTAAGGAATGCGTTAAGAATAACTTTCAGAAAATCCAAAAATTTCCACCAGAAACCTATAACAAATTGTTAACTCATGTCGATAAGAAAATATTAAGAAAATGTTTCATTCGATATAGAATTACAAAAGAGGGGAAACTAGTCGAATTTTGACAACCATTGTGAACCACAGATGTATCGTTTGCGGCAAAAAAAAAAAAAGTTAACGCATTTTGAGGAGTTTAACGAATTTTTTACGTGAAAAGGCTGAACTACAATAGACGTAAATAACTTTACGAAATTGAGCGAGACTGCGGTTTACTTACGAAAAATTGATATTTTTAGCCTAAATAGATATCACATTCTGTAAGAGTTATTATCTTGATATTTAATGTTTTCAATTTTAAAAACTGGTAAAAGTGAAAAAATTAACAAATTGAGGTGTCTATTGTAGTTCAGCCTAAACTGTTACTTTCTTAACGTTTTCTGCAAGTTGTGTTCACTGGATATTCACACACAGCATTGAGTGAGTATCAGTCCAGTGACACTGCCAGTGTATCAGTTCAATTCTGATCCGATTCTTTCCACTCTGTTCTGTACTGTCAGCATCCCGCCCAACCCAGACGAGAGCTTTTTAGGGTAGGAAGGAATTTTCCTTCCCTTGGCTTAGACATGCCATAACAATAATGTTTCTTTGTGTAGTTCCTTATATGATTACCGAAATTAATTGTGTGCATGTTCAATTAAGTCACAGTTTTTGATATAAACAATTACTGTATTACAAATTCACAACACGTAATGATTATAATATTATTACCTCAAATCGCAAATAAACATCTGTATGGCCGTCCGATGAGAAATTTCAGAAATTTCGCAATTTCAAAATGGCCGACTTGCTGTAGTATTGGTATACAGCCTGTACTCCTGATCGAAACTTGGTAGCACGGTTTTTTTCCTACCCCCGAGTACTTTTTACCGATAAAAAGTGCCAATATCCTCCCCTGTGTGGGCTATGGCTTAGAAATTTACTGGAAATTTTTTCTTAGAAATTTACTGTCAATTTTTTTATAAATATTTTATGCGTTATTGGAGCCCAACAGCGGCACACATGAATGTATCGTATCTGAAAATATATTTGCAATGACCTATTTTGTAGTAAAATTTTTCTGTAAAATTTTGAAATTACTTGAATGTGCAATTTTTTTTTTCTTTTTAAAAAGAATATTTAAAGAAACGAAAAAATTTTCATTAATAAAAAATCGGTTTTTAGGACGCTAAAACCGATTAATTGGTTTCCAGGAATCGGCCGCTTAAGGGCTGATTAACCGATTAATCTAATCGGGTAATCGAGTAACCGATTTTGCAATCACTAGAAGTACGTCATTGATACTAGCTCAACACCCTCTAAAAATTGGCCAGAAGTGGATTCTTTATAACCTGCAAAAGAAATTTTCAATACAGTTGGTACAGGTGCAGGTGAATTTATTTAATTTCTGGTTCCTGTAGACCAAGATATTGATGCGACCTCAGATATGTATGTATACATATATATAGTGTGGATTCTGCTTAAAATATTCAGAACATCATAATAGCAGTAATTAGAGAAGAACTAGGAGTCTTAAAGAGAAAATAAGACAAATTGTAAGAGATGAAGCCAAAACCGGCTAACATAAAACTGCAAGCATCAGTTGAAATTTCCAATACATACGACAGCGAATGAAACATATAATTAAGGAAAAAAAATCGAATTGTGTTCTTTTTATTTTTGTTTAAAACCTTACATTAATAAATTTATTTTTAATTCATAATATGAATTGTATTTCTTAATAAATTTTTACGGTGTGGTAAATAGGTGACAGGAAGCATAACTCATTTTTATATGAGAGGCAACACATTTTACACAACATATCGTTTTCCATATTGCATAGTTCATTCTTTATTGAACATACCTATAATCATAAAAAAATCTTCTTGGCATGACGCAGGTTCCTCAATCGCTTCAAGACATTCATCTTGAATCACTTCCAGGAATTCTTCTTCAATTATAATTAAAAGCTAAAAGTAAAGATATTCAATAAACACCTAACCTTTCATTATAAACTTGTACCTTCATAACTAATCTTTCTTTTAAAGTATTTAATTCCATCATTGCAATAAGTGTGATCTTACAAAATTTCAATTAATTATTAATTTTTGAATAAATATTTAATTAAAATCCTTCACAAAGCGGAACGCAAGCTTCAACACTACAATTTTTGACAGTTAGATAACATTTTGATTAATATTTGTTAAGTACTGAAATTGGGAACACTAAGCTCGTTATAAATGAGACAATATTCCTTACCGTACTAAGTATACATGGAGGATGAAGGATAAGATGTGCAGATATGCAGGAAGGTTTGTTAATATTCTCAGCTTCTATAGAAATTTTATGAATGTGTCATACTACGAAAATATGATATACTGATATGATATATTTACAAAGACGTATATATATAAACGATACTGAAGAGTACTAAAATCTGTTATGTCAGCGATATCTAATGACTGCAGAAATATGTGTCTCATTAGGAACTTGTGAGTATCGAAAATGTTCCTCTTGAATTCTGCATGTTTCAATATTGGGACGGGAAATGAGTTCCGATAGGCTCCCGCTGGAATTCAGATTTGTTACATGGGTCATTCCGATATTTTTCATAAATCATTATTGGTGCTTTCAAAACAGTACTTCTGCATAACTTTACATTTAAATAGATGAATTTGGATATTTTCTGCGTAATATTAGTGAATATGAATATCCCTTTCTACTTGCGGAAGATAATTGATAAACATAGTGAAGATCAATGAACCTATATACAAAAACTTGAAGCTGATTTGATTAAAAGTAGGCGTGATTTATATTCATCAATATGTATACCTACTTGTCGGAAAGCCTAATAGTATTAAAATGGAAATTTTGTCATTATCGAGTGAGTTATGAACATCGGTTGTAATATTTAGAAGAACGGTGTCTTCCAATACCCAATTATGGTCAGTGTAAAAGAGAGACTGGAACCAGTGGCAAATTTAAAAAAAAAATTATGACTCATTAATTTTCCTATGAAAATATTGGACTCGACGTTTTTTTTTTTTAGTCTAACCTATGTATGAGTGAAAAAAGAAGCCTAATCAATTTAAGCCAAAATAGAATCAGTATCAGTTCCATGGCCAGCTCTTATTATCTCCGTTAAAGTTACAAAATTAAAACTCGGCTACCCTCCTAGTAAAATTCAATGCATCTAAAGTGACATGTAGTAGAGCAGAACTAGTATTTGATGTAATAAAAAAAAAAGTAACTAAGAGGCCTATCTACACGATAAAAATCACTCCGATAAAGGTGTGATCATATTGTTTATAAGTACTAATAAAGAATTTAATATTCTACTTCATTTTGTGACTGAACTGATGAAAGACTGGTTTATGAGTAATAACATAGTTTAGTTTAAAATTACACTTATGTAAAACTACTTTAAAAAGAATTCACTTCTATACATTTTATATTAATAATAAGTTAAAAAAGCATTTAAAGGGGGGAAATTACATACAATTTTGCTAAAAGTCTAAGTTTTCATTTATTTTTACGTCCTTAAAATACCAACTTTTGTTATACGTAATTAAAATATGGTAACTAATACCTCGGCGACACATGATTGACCTCACCCTCATTTCCACATGTATCCTTGGAACAAATTATACCTGTAAAATTTTATTTCACTTGTTTAGAAGCACTGGATATTCCTAATTTCCTTGTGCAATTATTGACTGCATTTGGTACGGAGTACGTTATTAACGGCTTTTTATTTGAAAACTTGGTATCAGACGGTACGACACTTGATTGACCTCAGAGAAAAAAAAGATTGTTTTTATTACAAAAGTTTCAGGAGTTTTGAAGGAAAATTATCTTCATTGTAAAGAACAACTGAATTCAAGCTTTTGAAAGATTTATTTAATAATGAGTGCTGCCACCACTTTTATTTATTTTTATTTATATGTGTATGATTTCGATCGGTATTTCATTCCAATCTGAAATTATAGCTGTTTTTAAGGTTGATCCGCTATCAAATTCACGGCCAGACCGATAGACTTTCCTAGTAAGCCATCCGCATAAATTCTCTATAATATTGATGTCGGGAGATTTTGATGGCCATTCCAGGACCTTTATGTTTTCTTCCGTGAACCATTGATTAACCATCCTGGCCGTCCATCTTTTCTATTATTTTAATTTTCGCGTTAGTGAGAAGAGCTTTGTAGTCCCTAACCGTTTTTCGGCCACTAATAAAAACGAGATCAAATGGTCGATTGTAGAAAATGGTTCCCCAAATCATTACGCCTCCTTCCCTTCTGTGGCAGCGGAACCAAATCTTATCTTCTTTTCTCAGATCATGGTAGTAGAATGCGTATCCATTGGGTCCATCTAACGTAAAGCGCTTTTCATCAGAAAATATGATCTGTTTCTCTCGTTCCTCCACGTCATGTGATTCCGAGCAAATGCAAGTCTACTTTCCTTATACCTCTTGGTCAGTACTCGCTTCTTTTTAAGACGACGACGCTGTAGATTTGGAGGGTCTTTCAATAATCAAATAATAGAAAAAATGGACGGTCAGGATTGAATATTTCAATACCACCACGCAGCCAACCACACAGCCAGGATGGTTAATCAATGGTACACGGAAGAAAACATAAAGGTCCTGGAATGGCCATCAAAATCTTCCGAAACCAATATTATAGAGAATTTATGCGGATGGCAACTCCTGAAACTTTTGTATTAAAAACAATCTTTTTTTCTCTGAGGTCAGTCAAGTGAGGTCAATCATGTGTCGCGGAGTGTATGTTCCATGATTTTATTTAAATAGCTTTAAAAATTATTTGATTATTTTTTAAAGCATTTTAGATAATTAAATACTTATATCTAAAGTGCCCTAAAAATTTAAATTTGTTTTCTTATATTACTTTTTTTGAATTGCTTTTTGTTTTTGTTCCGCCAATAAAATCGCTCTACTAAGCGTTCATCGAAATATCAAAATTGAAATGAATGAAGTACTTTTCTCCCTAAACGGCAAGAAGGAAAAACTAGATTTAATTCTGTAATTTTTTTGTTTTTTTTTTATAAAAAGTAGACCTTCTTGGACTGTAAATATGTATATGTAGTAAAAATATGGTGGTTAAATAACATGTTTTTAAACATAACTTTATAAATTTCTGCAGACCCACGGAGCCTTAATTGAGAAATACCGTGAACTGAATTAGTTATCTAAATATAGCACTAATACATGAATAGAATCTTTCGATTAAAATAGAATGTCATCATAAATTAAAGGCTTAAATTAACATATTAAATTTACATAAAATTCCGATTATTTAGTTCACATTAATTTTCAGTTATTCTTTCGTTTCTAGAGAGGGTATTAGCTTACTAGGCTAAACCTCTACCATTCCTGATTTATATATACGGCCTTGACTAAGGTCAAATTGCAATAAACGCTCTATATAGCAAAATTTTTCACAATTTCAATATTGACTTCCAATGTTCTACATACTGAGTGTACACCGAGTGTATAGAGTTGTTTCTCAGTACATAGAGACACGCGTGCGGTTTAGTGCAAGCTACAATATTGAAACCGCCAATGTGTCTCCGGTATTAGTGACTAAAAATATGTCATTTTAAAAAAATATCGTCTAATTTCGGTATGACCTGAAAAGGTTATGAGCTAATATCCTATATTGCTGAATCCACCGGGAGAACTAAGTTTTCGAATTTGCCAGTTTGTGATTATCGAAACCGTTCTAAGTGAAAAAATCAAGTTTCCCTTGATTATTGAAAACAAGTGAATCGAATCCTGATACTAAGCTGGCGATTGAAAATTCGCATCACGAAGAGGAAGTGAATCTTAATTGCGTTGGGAATCATTAATCCGCCGGATTGAGCAAAACGGGCCAATAACTCTTTAACGGCTACAGATAGTAAAATAGGTGGTCTCATAATTCAAATTAAAGAGGAGAGTCTACAGTTTACAGGTTTTTCGTTAAGTACCTTTTTTGTAAAAAACAAAACGTCAAAGTCAAAAAAATTATTCTAAAATCCGAAATATTTAGCTAAGACCCCCATAACTCTTGAGAGGAAAGGAGTCTGTAGCTGATTGAGCAGTCGCTGGAAAGACCATAAAGTTTTGCATACAATGAGCTCTTAACGGTGACCGTAGACTCTGTCCATTTTCAGATACAGAGATATTTTGTGTAACTCCAACACGGTTGATATGCCCCCCCCCCTACCATACAATTTTATTTATCTAGGTAAGAACTATAACCTCTCACTCTATAGATCACCATGGAGGAAACACCCTGTTGTTGCCATTCCGTTTGTAATGCACTGAAATAATGCTAGTAGAGCAAAATGGGTTGTACAGTTATTTTGACTTTTGCATGTCCATCTGTCTGCCTGTCCATCCTCTGAAGCAGTTGACTAATTTGTCGTACTTTTAGGCGTGTATTCTGACAACAATTCATTGCAAATTCATTTTAGTTTATTTTGCGGTTGATGAAAAGGATAAATCAAAATGAATATGGTGAATATAAAAGTACGATAAATCTGAGGTGAAATGTCAAAATATGTGACAAAAATTTACGACTAAGCTACGACAAAGAGATCGGAATCAGCCCCTCCCTTATCCCGGGTTCACTTTGTTAACTGATATTTTGCATAGACTTAAGTTCAAAATCATATCACGGGCAAATTAGGTACCCCAGTCGTAGGGTTGCCATAGAAAAAATTTTTTATTCACTATATTATTTGTATATCTACTGTTGGCGTAGAGAGCTTAAGTTTAATTCACGGCGTTTTCATAAAAATAATTAATTTAATTTAAAAAAATGGACCAAATCGGGCAACTTCATCTTGGTTGGCGTTGCCATACAATACTTTGATTTTTCACTTTATCCAAGTTATGTTTTCATATAAGATTATAATATTATTGGTCTTAGATCAATTTCAAATTTTTCTCTTTTTGTTGTTTTTATTATATGTATGTCTCGAACAAACAAAGTAATTTTAAGGCTCTTAAGGTGCATCCACACATAACAAACATTGGCAAAAAAGCATTTGTCAAACATTTGACAAGCAATTCATAGGCAGTTGAAAAATGTTTGATAAATGTTTGACAAATGTTTGTCAAACATCTGATAGGATTTTTGTATGAAAAATGTTTACTAAATGTTTAGTTTTAATCATGTAGCATCTTTCGTCGTACTTGCATTATCATTTGAGGAAAATTTGCGAAAAAGGAGATGGTGGAACTGAAATTTTTTCGACAGAAGATCAGAGTACAATGGTCGTGATTTACTAAATAATTTGAAAATTGACGATCTATCCTGTTTTCGAAATTTTGCAAGAATCTCTTCAAGTGACTTCGAAATTCTAGTTAATAGAATCGAACCAAAAGTATAAAGACAAAATACAAACTGGCCAAATAGTGTAAGTGTGGATGAACGGCGGGCTATTTGCTCTCAGGTCTTTTGCAACGGGTGATTTTTTCAGTATTTAATGTATTTGTTTAAAGCCTCAAAACAGTTGATTTAAAATTTGTTTTCCTGAAGTAGCTGAAGCAATAATATTTGTATTGCAACCATATATGTCGGTACGTAGTAACATAGCAAAAAATCTTTTTTATTGGCCCTTCAATTCATGTGCGCACATCATCAATGACTGGATCTAACCATGCAGCTTCTAAAGAAATTATTATTATTTCAGATTCCTACCATGTCCGAAGCTTGGGAGAAAATTTCAGATGATTTAATTAAATTTACCGCAAGAGAAATATTTGCAGGAAGAACTATGAAAGTCCTCTACGTTATTGTGGCTGATGCAGCATTCCCCCTTCAAGATAACTTGATGAAACGTCATAGCATTTCCAGTCATTCCAAAGAATTTTTTTTGTGCTTGTTTTTCACGCCAGTACTGAGTCAGCAAAGAGTTTAGCTTTTTACTTACTTTACCCGCAGCCACTGTTAACTCACTTCCAATTGATATGTATCGCTTTAATTTGTCCTTGTACTTTTCACTCGATTTGTCCCATAAATTTCTTTGTGTAGAATACAGTTCTATTAATTATATAATATCTGTCTTCTCCCATTTCTCACTCAGAATTACTTTATTATTAAAAATCTCAAAATTAAACTTGTACTACTATTTTCCACAGCTGTTGAAATCTGACTGAAAATGTTGTACAAACTTTAACAAACATCTAATATTTTCCATTTTATTTGAATCAAATTGAAACAAATTCAAGAATCCAAAACTGTACAACTTGCTTCCACACATAACAAACATTCTACAAATTTTTGACAAACATTTAACACACGTTTGTCAAATGTTTGTCAAATGTATGTCAAACATTTGTAGAATGTTTGTTATGTGTGGACGCGCCTTTAGTGTTATATCTTTTAAAATAATTATGTGAAAAAACTACTAAGCTTAATATTAATTAAGTATAGTATTTTAAGATGTTATTAATATACCAACAAAACTTTTAAATTTGCAGATTTCTTGTGTATATCCTTAAAAAAAAATCTTCGGATAAAAATAAATTCTTTTAAAAAGAAACTACTTCAACTTTTTCTTGTCTTACTATAATTTCCTAACAAAAAATTAATATTATCTGAAACATTCTAGGTCACACATGTTACATATATGCTTGTATGAATATTTTGCAAGAATTTATTTATCTATTATTTTTTTAAATCTTCTGAATGCCAACCACAATGTTTTGCAATAAAATTTCCATGCCAGGGTTTATAATTCTTTCAAAACTTATTATCAATTATCCCAAATGCAAAATCCATATATTACTAATATCGAAGATGTTGCGGTGCGCACCAATCGCAATTACCGCAATCATAGAGAAATTATTTAAAACAAGAATTTTTAATTAGAATTAACCAATAAAGAGTAGTCAGTATGTAATGTCCGTCAAGTACACAACCAATAAAGGCCAGTAGCCGCGTAAGAAACCGCAATTATAATGTTTGATTAAGAAGTTTTGTCACAGATTTTCATAAGTACAACATAAATTCGATATCAATCGAACAAGTTCACTGATACAAGGTCATCCAAACTTAATGACTACAAAGTCAGATGAAATCTCGGCAAATCTCTTAAGTAAGGCACCACCAACAAGAGTCATGAATGAGTCGCCACACTTTGGTCTGAATCTGAGTAGTTCGTGCGGCACGGTGAAACCCTCGTCGGAGTTTCAGTTTGCTTTTGCTGAGTCTTCTGCGGTGGTACCCAAGAGCGCAACGAACAATATTTTAATAAAAGAAGCAAAAGTCGATTTTATTTAGAAAGGGAAAACAAAACAAGCGGCGGTGAATGATTTAACCTTAAAATTAAAATTTTAAATTGGACAAGAATTTTTGAAACAGTTTTTGATCAAAGGAAAACAGTAAGAGAGAGGGCGGAAAGGAGAGAGATTTGTGTGGAGAAATTAATTTTTTATAAAGTTTGGAGACCTAAATTTAAATATGAAACTGCACCTTGACACTGACCATAAAAAATTTATGTTTTCGATGTGGTTTGAGAGTTTTAAAAATTGTTTGTAGAGCTACTTTTGAACGGTATAATGTTTGCTTACCTTTTAATACTTAAGAGTTGCTTTTATGCGTTTTTAGTAGCTAGTAATGGTTTTCACAATCATTCGGCGTTGGAATACAATCCAAAAATAAAAATTAGTTAAATTGTCACGTTTCTTTTTCGTAAAATTTTCACAACAACTTTAAGTGACACACTTGAGCTAACTTATTTTAACTGTACTAAATAGTCACACCTTAAATTATTATTTATATTATTTTTTTTTTATAACAGTTCTTTTACACTTTATATATACCGACTACCGATATCACAATAACTAATCAACTATAGAAAGTAAATTGCCAATTAGGTCACTTGCATCTACATATATATCTAGATAAGATCCATAAATATCGAAATTCAAGAACGATAATTGTATGCACCACCAACGCACTGTTATTAAAACAAAACAAAAATATCACTAAACTTGATTTTAGTGGAAAAGTCAGAGATACTAGCGTAGTATTACGAACTAGTTACTAGAATGAAACTTGCTTCGTTTCGTGTTAAAATCGCTCTCAAATATACTCGGATTGTGCTTATTGCGACCTTCTGCTCGCCGGCCGTTCATATGTTCAACTGAACATCGTCACACCTGAGGTAACTCTTTATTGAAAAATCTTTCATGGAGCCACCTGTATGGTTCAGGTAAAATTAAAGGTTACGCCGCTACTATCAGAACGGACGACGACGCGATGCAAGTGCGATTTAAGCGATTTCTGCTGTTTAAGCAGTTTTTGTTTTTTTTTTCTCCCCATAATGCTGTGGTGGGTCATTTAATTTTAATCACAATTAAAAGATTTTGGTGAGCCATGAATGTACATAGGTAGGTAGGTAAGTATAAGTACTATCTGAAATGTGTACCTGATAATGCCCAGGTCATATACATACCTCACGAAGAAGATTTGAAGAAATTTTCCATAATTTGGACAGCTTAAGGTGACAAGTTTATGTTGCGGAGTCGTTCTTGAGAGGTGATCAACAGAGAAGTCATTAATCATATAGAAATGCGTCGACAATTGAAATAATTTTTTGCACTTTTGTTTTTTATTATTTTGTTTTTGTTATTTTTGTTTTTGCAAATGTAAAGGAAGCTGGTTAAGAATACGTTTTCGGAACGAATAAATTTTTCCTTTCCGTTTTTAGATAGGTACCTTGGTTAGGTAGGTACTAGAAATTACGTAATTTTAGAAACATGAAAATTACAATTGTGTTCTTCGTCATGTTAAACAACATGACATTTTGGGAAGATGGATGGTTCAAAAGTGCAACGAAGACCTTGAAATTTGTAGTATATATATTCTTGGAAGATTATAATATTTGGGTTTCTACGCAAACATAATTAAAGAGTTACTTGGTTTATTAACTAATTTTGCATTTAAAAAAAAAATTTTTTTATGTAGGTATAAGTATATGGTGCGGAAATGGAAGTTCTTCATCGAAGCCTGTTTGGTGTAGCTACTGTTTGCTTACTAAGCGAACTACCAGTTATAATATGATTTTTGTTATCATGGTTTTGAGTAACTTTATATAATGATTAACTTC
Source organism: Dioctria rufipes (assembly GCA_963924295.1). Classification (NCBI taxonomy): domain Eukaryota; kingdom Metazoa; phylum Arthropoda; class Insecta; order Diptera; family Asilidae; genus Dioctria; species Dioctria rufipes. The sequence goes on along the minus strand of OZ002740.1, from coordinate 341,037,287 downwards.
CGGTTTTCAGTGTAAGATTTGCCTTGGTTTGTTGAAATTATCATGTTTGAATTGTAACAGTTTTCGTAATAAACCAAAATGTATTGTAGATGGAGACTGAATTAAAATTATTTCTTAGTTATTAGAATGAATGTTAGAAACCAAATATATTGGTTGGTGACACAAATGGCTATCGCCTGTAAAAACAAAGAGAATTTATTATTATTGGGCATAAGAACATAACATATTTTTCGCTAGAAGGTTCGAGGACAAAAATAAAACTCTTTCACTAAGAAGAATTTAGTCATGAAATATTCACTTAGATATTTATTCTCATTATGGAAATTTATTTATAATAATTATTTTTTATTTAATACATATATGTAGACTCCGTATTTGTTGACTCATATAAAAATATATATAAGAAAAGTCCAGACTCTGTCTATAACGAGTTTGAATCCCAGCATTCTTTTAATGAAAAGAATATTAAGAAAACAAACAAAAAATATGTATAAAATTTTAAAATTAAAAGTAAAATAAAAATTAAAACATAAAAAAAATTAAAAAATAACAAATAAAACAATAACAAAAATAAAAGAAAAAGAAAATTTAATTCTATGCAGAAAAGTTCAAATCATACTTTCACGTCGATAGACCGATATTAAAATTTCTGTTGTTAAGGCTTAGGAAACATAGAGATCGGCCATTTCTCTTCGAAAAAGAATTAATATCGCCCTCGGATCATCGGGAAAATACAGAACCGTTGGAATTTTATTTGGTGTGGGCAGGATAATGATGGCGAAATTGTTTTGGTTTTAAAAATAGAATTCCCGTAGTGTTTTGGAGCAATTGATGGATGTCACATCGAAGCCAATCCGCCAAAATATAAGGTTACAGACTATGTACTATAATTTAAATGGGTTTCATTCCATAATTTTTTTTCCTCAGTATATTATCGTTATCGGTGTACCTACATCAATGTTCGAACTCCCAACCGCAGTAACGATTCCCCAATATTTGAATAATTCTTTGCTAAAACAACAAAATACAGCAAATACGATTTTTACCGAGAACAGTGAGAACAGTTCTGCTTTATTTTTCGAAAAGATACGACAGCGTTGACCACACACTTCTTCTACACAAATTATATGACGAAATCTTTTTCTCCCGAACTGCAATTAAAATGATCAGCGAATTTCTATCCAATCGCTACCAACAAGTCTTAGTTGATGGAGTTAAATCTAACTTCCTTCCAATCAATTCTGGAATTTCAAAAGGCTCTACTATGGGTCCTTGATTCTTCACCTTGTTTATAAATGATCTTCGGCATATTGTACTGAATGCAAATTTGCATATACATATACGCTATTTGTCTAGACCAATTGTATTGCAGAAGGGCTGTATTGCTCGCATTAATATCGATCTAACTCGAATATCCGCTTGGGCTGAATCTAACCGACTCTTGCTCAAAATCGAAGAGATCGACTTGGTGAGCCTTTTATAGTGGGACTATAGACACGTGTCAACTGCCTCCTATACTGCTGAATAATGGCATATTACCTTTCTCCGAAAATGCTACCAGCCTTGGAGTTGCCCTTACACTGAAAATAAAAAGTTTAGCTGGATCAACAATTAAACATTGTATATGAACCATTTGTACATAATTGTGAATAGAAACAACTCAGTATTTGATAAAACTAACACATCAGTATTTCAATTAAACAATTTAAAATAGTCATTCACTAATAATTCAAGTGAACAAGCAATATCCATAACTGTGCTCGAAATTTACAATTTTGAATTACTACATTAACTATTTCCTTATTTGAAGTAATAGTTGCTTAACTTAAAAATAAATAGTTAAATAACCATTTATATTAGTATTCAACTATGTAACGTATTCGTTTTTAATATGAAATTGTTACATATGCACATAATAACCTTTTAAATAAGAAAACTTATTACCAACAAAAAATTGTCAACAGACTATTTTCCTTGTTAAATTTAAACATATTAATGATCATTTTACAGCTGATTTGTTTGTTACTGGAATACTTCTAGAAAAATCTGTGTCAAATCAAAACTTCTAAATATATGTATACTAATACTTTGTTTCGCTTTATCATGGAGATAATATATAAGATTTAGATTGGTATTTTACCACACAGCGTGTTCGATTTTAATATGAAATTGTTACATATACATATAATAACTCTTTAAATTGTCAACTAACTATTTTTCTTTTACTAAAGATAATTCTTCTTAAAAACGCTGTATTTCAGAAGTTTTTTTTGAATAACAAATACCTAAATTTCACATACGGGGTGTTTTGTAAGTAGTGCACAGTATTTAAGGATTTGACAGGTAAGGAACGAAGAAGGGGGTAAGATGCGTTGTCTCGTCGGCAGGGCCTTTTTTATTTTAAGTGCTTTCATACCCTGTAGAGATAGCTTTAGTGCGGGGTAATAGTTAACCGACTAAGCTTTCCACGAAATGCTCTTATTGTGTCGAGAATTTCTGGATCAAAGTAAAATAACTGGCGGAACAACACGTCTTACCCCCTACATTAGCATATAATTTTTTGCTTGTCTCCACCTCAATTAACAAACTCCTAAATAGTTAGTGCTCTTGACTTATAAAACTCGTACAAATGTAAGTCATATTAAGTATATTGAAATACCTGTTAATTTTGTAGACATATTAGGAAATGTATAATTTAATATTTGTTACAAATAAATATTTAAAAAATATAGTCTACTTGGAAATTATCAACGACATTGTATTTTTTGTTTAAATTTAGTTATAATTAATTTATATTTCGATACAAATGCCAACTGAAACTGAAATACATTATGATAAATGAACTACTACAAAGAAAGTACTCATTGACGCTGGAGAAAGTGACAACTCTAATTTAATTTGAGCTTTTATGTATAGGTTGTGCCTGAAAATATTCCCCTTTAAGAATTTAGGTTATACATATGCATATATTTTTTAACAGCTATTGCACTAAACCATGCCCTGCGATATTTGGTTATTGAAACACGGTAGATTACGAAAATTAAACATTTTCAATCGTGACCTTCACGCATTTTAATAGAAGGAAATGGATGGAATTTGGTACGTTTCACCAACTTTACATTTGTTCACTATTTACTTCAACCATGTTCTTATTTCTGATAAATAATAAAATATGAATTAAATTAAATTTTTATTCACCGATGTAGTAACACATTATTAATCTTCCGTAAAAAAATTCAAATATTTCAAGTAGAAATCATCAGTACTACAAGTTTATTTCTTATTAATTATAAAAAACCAAGACATATTCTAATTACATATACAAGATGCTTTAATTTACACATTTCGGTTACACAGTTTGTTCCAATAATTAACTCTTTAAATTTTCAATTAGTGTCTTGAATACCCTTCATTTATGCTGTAGTGTAGTGAAGTTATTTATATTGTGTTGTTAAATGACTAGATTACATTGTAAAAGATTATCATTCTTGATATTTGATAATTTTTAATAGTAGTTGTATTATTATAATATAAATAAAATAGTCAAACTACTACTAATAAAGATCAAATATCAAGTATGATACTAGTTTACAAAGTATAATAGTTAATTAACAGTTTAACCGAAGTTAATGTGCTATTAAAATAGTAGTATTACCTTTAATGATTATTAAATATCAAGGAAAATGATATCTTATAATGTAAAATAGTTAATTAAACAGCACAATAGAAGTTAGTTCACTACGCAAAGTTTTCACCTTACGATATTTTTTACAATTTTGTTAGTGCCCTACTACGAAGTTGTTAAAAAATACTTGACAATGTCTGATTGTTTAATAGAACCTATTTCGTTGTTTAAGGCAAAATTAAACAAGCTTTTTAGTAGATTTTACTACGTTTTTTCTTTCTGTGTAAGAGCAAACTAACCTGCTCTGCTCAAGTTTGTAGTATTGTCAACAAAATCTATGGTGCCCTCCGCAGGTTATCGTTCTCACGGAGGTTATTGTCAGTCGAACTGCAGCTCAAAATGGTCAAGGCTCTGCTTGTTCCTCATTTGGTTTACCGCAGCACTATCTTCTCTCGATGCAGATTGTAATCGTAAGCTAAATGTAGCATACAATGATTGTGTACGCTTTGTTTATGGCATACGTCGTTTTGATCATGTTTCACAATATATTCCGTCAGTTCCAGGATGTTCATGAAATGTTTATCGTGATATCACTGCCCCAAGCTTCCTACAACGCTCTTACTTTGTCCCACATTGCACATAAATGGAACTTTTTTCCCAATGATATTAGAACGATTGGCTCAACGAGGACCTTCAGGGAGAGATTAATTCAGTACACAGTACCCACTGGAACTAATTGAGGTCGCGAATGCATGAGGATGATCCGCTATCATTGTCTTTCTTCTATTTTCTTTCTCTTACTCTTCTCTTCTCATCTTTATAATATTTTCATTATTGTAAGCCACATATGTAGTTGTAAGTTAGTTTAATTTTCTTTCCCCATTTTAATTTAATTCTCACCATTTTCTATTTTCGAATACATACTTAAAAGTTTGTTTTATACATTGAATAAAGCATTTGAATTTGACAAAAACCTGCCTGCATTACTGATTGGTAACATTTCATATAAACTAATCGAAAGATGAAAATCGTTTTAATTTTAGGGTATCGAAATGTAGACGCGTGATAGAAAATGCATTTGCTCATTTGGAAGCCTGATTTCGCCGATTAGGAAAGGACTTGAAAGTGCATATCGACAATACCCATGCAATTATAGAAACTTGCATAATATATGCAACGAGAGCCTCGATTATATTAAGTAAAACTGGCTATCTGAATTAGAAAAGCTACCGAGAGAAATAAGTCAGCCAAATAGACCATTTACAGGAGGAAATGGGGAGCACACACGAAATGTTATGCGGCATGCTACTATAACAACAAGGACACTTATTTTTATTATATTTTAATATTATTTACACTATTTCACTATTTTCTATTGTTTTTTTTTCGATGCATTTGATTGCTCTATTTCTTTGGTTCTTTGTAGTATCAATTTTTTCCCCGATTCTTGCATTTCCAACTGAAATTCTTTAAACACTTTAATTTTTTGATCTCCCAAAGAAACTAATGCTTCATTTAAATTTTCTTTTTTTTACATACATACATATGTATGAGGCGACACCAATCCAGGAGATATTTCTGTGTTAGGGGCGACGTCAGTGTTGAATCAGATGATGGCGAGATTATCTGATCCACGTGTAATGATGACAATGGCCTAGGTTCATTCGTCTAATTTACCAAATCTAAGAAAATAAACACAAATTCATTATATAATAAAAACACTTAGGCACAAACTATCATGTTTTTATTACTAACCAATCAACTGCAATTGATCCCTCCATTAAGTCAGTCTCGCGGCTGCTTTTTTTATGATCTATAAATATATTAAACGTATCGAAATATACCCATTCAGATGGCACTCCTCCCGGTGACTCTTTCTCCAAAACTTCGCATGTGAAAATTTATCGAAACTTTCACTATACACACTTAAATTTTTTTGTCAAGCTCGTTGTCCAGGTTTTTATTTCCTCGACAGAAAGGAAGTCCAATGACTTGCCATTAATTCTTTTTCATGTTGATGTATACATGATAATATCTTTTATTACCACGAAACTCGTCAATATTACTTCCCAAGGCTTCAATACCAATTGATTGTTCGCCGATACTTAAAAAATTTTTCTTTTCTAAATTTCGCTGAATTTAGAATTGTCATTTTACTACCCTTGTGCCCTTACGCGCCATCACAGAAGATAACTCTGATCAGAGATAATTTGAGTGTCCCAATTTTTTTATAGAAGCCTTTTACTACCCTTGTGCCCTCACGCACCAACAAAGGCATTTTGTCAATCAATACCAATCGAAATTTATTTTGTTGACATAACATAACATAACATAAAAGTTGTGGACTGTGGGGTCATCTTTAATTGAATTTTAATTTTGAAGTTATTTTTTTTTATTTATTTTTATAGTTTTTAGTTTTGAATTTTACAGTAGTTTACTTCTGAAGTTTATTGAATTTTTTATGGTAAAATTAAAGTGAATTTTTTAATAAAATTTTATATTTGAAAAACCAAAAACTAGTTGTCCTTTGTACTGGCTTCTTCTCTCACGAACGAGACTAGATCTCACAATTACTTTTCGTTTTTTAATTCATTCTATTCCTCATTTTACGTCTTTTAATTTAAGCCTTTCTATCTAAAGCTGTATTTCAAAAATTCATTAATTATTGACCAAACTGAATGGTTTTACTTTATTTATTTATTTTTTGCATGTTTTGTAAAAAAAAGAACATATAGGCATACTTTTGACAAAATGTCATAAACAATAAAAACCACAATTTTAATGTAGCTAACAAAAAATTCTGAAATGTAATAAACTTTGACTATGTCCCATAACCTCAAATTGGTTATAAAACAATTTAACAAAAATATACCTTGTTGCAATTATTGATGATTAAATTTAAACCTTCCAAATTTCCGTGAATTCTTAGAATGAACTTGGACTCCAAAAACTTATTAAAATTTGATGAAAAAAATATCGCAAGTGCAAATTGAAAACCTTGTAAACTTTGTAGACCCGCTAAGAGACTTTCGCATTAAAAATAAACTAAACTAAACTACAATTTGGCATATGTTCACTTTATGACAACTCGAAAAAATAAAAGATCGAATGAAGGAATGACCCGACCCGCCTTTTATAACCGATTTTGTTTCGATTTCACTATCCATATTGTGAAATTTTCGAAATAATAAGCTTTTATGACTTAATTATATTTTTTAATTATTATTGGTATGTTCCAAAATACATTTTACATTTTTCCCATAAGGATTTAATATTAATTTAAAGCTTTTTAATTAATTTTTAGAAATTTAGCTATAAACTGATCGACACGGCATTCCATTTTTTGGTTCATTCTAATGAATCATGATTTTCGCTGTTCTGTCTTGCTTGCAATTTGTCTGTCTTTCACACTCGTTAGTATGAATGCGAATCATTATAATCGCGCCACGATTTGACGCCAGTTTGACTTATCAAATGTCATGAAAAAATCATAATTTCCTGCCTTCTGTGTTGTTTGTTTTCATATAATTTACATGCAATGAAATGCTTTTGTATGCTTCTATCATGAGATCTTATTCTGTTCTTCGTGTCTTTATTGGTTAGATTGCGCTAAAATTTAGTACAAACGTACCCTACTAATGAAGTTATAAGATCAAGTAGCAAATTCTTATTTATATTTAATGTAATTACCGTTAAAAACATATTTTATGCATTGAAATCAGGTCGTCGTTCACTGTATACTACCATATGTCATCTTCAATATGAAAACATTATGTAATTTTTCAACATCATAAAAAAGGTAACATAATTCGCATAACTAATTAGGAACCAGTTTCTAAGGCTACTGTATTTAAAACACTCTATTTCCACTCAAAGCCGTTTATAGGTAGTTTTCACCGTGGCCGTACTAGGCGTAAGTCAACACCTGCCAACTTATTGTAGTTTTCTTAACACTGTATGTCTGCCATCGAAGCACAAAAACAAGTGAACTTTACCTATGTAGACTTTAGTAAGGCATTCGACAGAATTAGTCATAAGATAATTTTATACAACCTAGGTTTGCTGGATTTCCTCTTCAATTTCAATTTTGATTAACTTCTTACCTGTCTAAGCGTACCCAGCAAGTCTCTTTTCGTGCTGTATTATCGGTAGATAATCATAATACCTCTGGAGTACCCAAGAGCAGCCACCTAGGGCCTCTATTGTTTATCATATATATCAACGTGATACACTTGTTTTTACCCAACATCAACATGCTCTGTTATGTCAGACGTATTGTTATGTTTTGTAATCGTAAGCATAGACCTGCGTATATCAATTATTTTATCAATGAAAATTTATTGTCCAGACTTGACAGCACCAATAGTCTAGGAGTTATTTTTGATTCGAAAGTCTTCTTTGAAAACCACAATTTGAGTATCGTTAATAGGGTTAAGACTACTTTGGGCTTTATTAAGAGGTGGTCTCCAGACTTTACTGATTCATTTGCTACCAAAGCACTCTATTGCGCTCTTGTTAGGCCTATCTTTGAATTAGCCTGTCCAGTTTGAGCCTATATTACTACGTCCATATTAATCGAATTGAGGTGATCCTGATTTTGGCCTGCCTTAGAACAATACTGTAGTCTTGTCGCCTTGCGCTAGTGTTTTTCAAGTTGCTTTCCATCGACACCCTTGAGAGGAGACGTAACATCATCAGGATTTTCTTTGTATACAATTGCTTGTATGATACAATTAATATTCTTGATCTACATGGCCTCCTAAATATGTTAACTCCTTGTCGCTACTAGAGAAGACATTGCTTTATTTATCTGTCATTTTATCGTACTAATTACACTTTTCATGATCCCATTACATGAATGTTTCTTCTTTTTAATGCTCATTGGCATGATCTTGATTTTCATATAACTAGTTCAATTAAATCGTCTCTTGAATAGTCAGCTTAACTTAACAAAATTTTTTTCTATTCTTATTTAATCTAATGTATTTGCTTCATTCACTTAAGTATTTTTAATTTAAATTGGATCACACAATTTTTGAGGTAATTTGTAAAAACTTTTATGTAGTTAGCCTTTAATGAAAGTTAATAAATAAATAAATACATAATTATTTTTGCGAGAAGATTAAGCAATATACATATGCTGTAGAGTACCACATGATATATCAGTAATTAGCCGAATCCGTAACCGCCAATTTCAAAACCGATATCTAGTCAATACACAACATGGAATCAAAATTACGAATATATGTACATGACTCCATGAATAGAGGACTTACCAAAAATTCAGAAAATAGATACCTTTGGCAGAAAAAAATTCTTACTTCTTCTTCGAGGTGATCCGAGAGTGAACCAAGCTCAAAACTAATTAATTAAAATAACTGTATAGTGTGCTTGAGTAAATTGTAAAAAAATGGATTGTTTACATTAAAAAATATAATGAATTCAGCATCTATTAACTATCTAACAAAAGGAAAAATAAAAAAAAATTATAAAGTTGTGAAACTACAAAGTCATGTTTGCGCCAAACCGTAAGTTCGTAATTCAGTAAAAAAAACATATTAGCATATTTAATAATAAACAAAATATTCAGCCTAAAAGTTTGGGACTAAGAAAAAATAAAACACGGACTACATACAACAAGCAGAGAAGTTTTACATTCAAAGCTGTAAATAAAACACGTGGAAGCAGCCCTAACATAGAGTACTGCGGAGACCTGGTCAAGTGTATAGATAAGTGGAAAATTATTAGAATATTTTTCAATTTTCGTTGCTATAGTTATTTATTTATAACTATCAAAAGTTGCCCGTTCTTAGAACGGATTCTCTCTTAAATTTATAAAAAAAGAAGTTATTTTTTTATTAATTTGTTTTTTTAATATTTTGTAAATGTTTTAATTTGTTTTTAATTTAATTTATAGAAACAAAAGGCATGCTTGGATTCGAACTCATTACAGACAGAGTCCGTCATTTTCTAAAGTTTTCTTTAATATTTTTAATTTTTTTCTTTTCTTTTTTATTTGCTTTTTTTACTTTTCTTTTTTTTTGTAATTTGTTTTTTTAATAAACATAAAAGCATGCTTAATGGCTGATTTACATTACTCGACCATTGTTAGAAAACAGAGTAAGCAGTTTCCCCTTATCTGAAAATACTTTAGAACGATAAGGACAAAAGATAATCCAGCAAAATTTTACTGAGTTAAATGTCAAATTCCCCGACGAAGGGGAAATTTTTACTGCCATAATTAGTCATAAAAAGTTCTAGCCAGAAGTATATTTTATGGCAGTAAATTTTGCTATTATGGCAGCAAACTCATACATACTATATAACTACAAGCGGGTACGAATATAATTGTTTACACGCACGAAATTAAACATATTTGAAGAAAGTCACAGCACATTAGCTGGAATGTGTCAAAGTTTATTAAAAAATTTTAAACATTTTTAAAAAAAAATTAAACATTTTTTTTTACAATTCCTTTAAAAATTTTTTAAACATTTTTTTATAAAATTTCTTATAAAGTTATTATAAATTTTTTTAATTATGGGCAGTGTCAAAATTTTAAAGGGATTTGTCAAACATTTGTCAAACATTTGTGAAATGTTTGATGAGTGTGGAAGGAAATTCACAATTTTGAATTCTTAAAAAAACTTTAATTTAATCCAAATGAAACGGAAAATATTAGATGTTTGTTAGAGTTTGTACAGTACTTTCAGTCAGTTTTCAGCCGCTGTGGAAAATAGTAGTGAGAATTCATTTTTTGGAATTTTGGAATTTTTTCACAATAAAGTAGTCATGAGTGAGAGAGGGGGGTAGATAAATATTATACAATTAATATAACCGTACTCTACACACCGAAATTTCTGGGGCAAGTCGAGTTAAGAGCATAAGAACAAATTAAAACGTAAATACTCTTTCATATCAATTAGATATGACTTAACAGTGGTTTCGGGTGAAGCAAGCAAAAAGCTAAATTCATTGCTTACTCAGTATTGGCATGAAAAACAGGCACAAAGGGCCATTAAAGGTGATTTTTTTCTATGTTAATACTTGCCGACATTTATGCTTGTAATACAACTAGATATTAATGCTTCAGCAACTTCAGGAAAAAGAACTTAAATCAACTGTTTTGAGACTTTAAACAAATACATTAAAGAATTATAAGAGTCACCAGTTTAAAAAAACCCCTCAGAGCAATAGCCATCCGTTCATCTACACTTACACTATTTCGCCAGTTTCTATTTCTACTTCTTATTTTTGGCCAGATTTTTTAACTAGAATTTTAAAGTCACTTGAAGAGATTCTTGTGATGTTTCGAAAACCGAAAACATCGTCAATTTTTAAATAATTTTAAAAAATCACGACTACTATACTTTAATCTTCTGTCTAAAAATTTTCAGTTTCACCATTTCCTTTTTAGCGAATTTTCCTCAAACGTTGAGGCAAGTACGACGGAAAGATCTTGCCATGCACGTTAATTCACTCGGCAAATATATGATTAAAACTAAACATGTAGCAAATATTTTTCATACAAATATCTTATCAGATATTTGACAAATGTTTAAGAAACATTTGATAAACATTTGTCAAACATTTATCAAATATTCTTCAACTGCCTATAAATTGTTTGTCAAATGTTTGTGGATGCACTTTTACCCTCAAATACTTCATAAACTTCATAACGGGTGTGTATAAAAAAAACAAATGTTGTATTGGGCGCCACGTAGTTTTAATCGAGTCTACGAACTTTTTTCCACCAAAAAGAAAATATCTCCGAATTCAAATATTTACTTAACAAAATATATCTTTAGCTATGGGCACAATAAGATAACTACAAAAAAAAAATAAGATGGCGCAGATGGCGCAAGACACACGAAACGGCCGATAAAATTCGCAAATTTACTTCAGACTATTTTTCTATCCTTTTTACTAAACTATCAATAAATATAATCAAAATATTAACTTTTCTTATTCACTACATATCGGGTTTTCCAATAAGAGGTATTATTTTAATTAGGCCAATATTTCGGTAGATGTCACTTTTGGAGCTGTCATTTATTGACATTTGACAAGTATAAACTACGCCATTAATAAAAATGGAACGATACACGATTCAACAATGCATTGAAATTATTAAAATTTACTATAAAAATGGTGAAAATGTGGCAGAGATGGTTCGTAAAACTCGAACATTTTTGGGTCGTCGTGAAGCACCTTGTCGGACCGAAATACAGAAATTGGTAGAAAAATTCGAGCTGTCGGGACAAGTTAGTGATGTGAAGAATAAAACCCGTGCACGTCGCTCAAGAACAGCCGAGAATATTGCTGCTGTAGTCGAAAGTGTTGAAGAAAACCCAGGTTTGTCCATTCCTCGTCGTTATTTGTAATTAGGCATTCCACAAACATCATTACACCGTATTTTGCATAAAGATTTGGGTCTTAAGGCTTATAAAGTTCAGTTAACACAAGAACTCAAGCCGGTCTATCATCAACAACGTCGAGTCTTTGCTGATTGGGAAATGCATGAAAATGATCCGGAATTCCATCGAAAACTCATCTTGAGTGATGAGGCCCATTTCTACCTCGATGACTTCGTCAACAAGCAAAATTGTCGCATCTCTATCCTCAACGTGTGACTGTTTGGTGCGGTTTATGGTCCCGCGGGGTCATTGGACCTTACTTTTACGAAAATAAGGCTGGGGCAACAGTTAAGGTGAATGGATTGCGCTATCGACAGATGCTTAATGATTTTTTATGGCCGGAATTGGATGGTATTGATCTGGACAACGTTTACTTTCAACTAGACGGCGCTACGTGCCATACAAGCAACGAAACCATTGATATTTTACAGGAAAAGTTTCCGGACCGTGTTATCTCTCGAAGAGGTGATCACAATTGGCCACCGAGATCTTGTGACTCAACACCTTGCGACTTCTTCCTTTGGGGCCACGTGAAAGAGAAGGTCTACGCCAACAGCCCAGCGTCGACTAAAGACCTCAAAGATGGAATTCGTGAGGCTATCGAGGACATAGGGCAGCCACTTTGCGATTTGGTTATGGAAAATTTCATGAAAAGGGTATGGTCCTGTAGGCGTGGTCGTGGTGGTCATTTGGTTGATGTTATTTTCCATTATTAACGGAATACCTTCCCCTTTATAATGAAATAAAGATCCGATCATTTATCTCCAAAAATGGCATTTTGCTTTGAATATCAAAATTAACACCTCTTATTGGAAAACCCTTTATATGCAATCCCTGTTCAGATCTCTGATTCCAATTTTCATTTTCTGTTGACATCTTAAAGACGTTTTTTTTTATCGTTTTTCACCCCCTATTTCGTATTATACTGGAAAATGCATCTTGATTTCCAGATCGGGCAGATCTGATTTAAATTTTATAATATTATTTTTCCTTTTTATACCCTAGATGAAATCTAATGGGGTTGCCATACAAAAATTTCGTTTTCCACTATATATTTGGACACTCCTGACAACGCGTCGACATATAGAGCTGAAACACGTGTTGCCATATAATAATTTAAGGTTTTTACATATGCTGTGAAAACGATCAGTTCTAGAATACGAAATCCTATAAAGTTGGTTATAATCATTTTTCTGTTGAGACGAACCGTTCTAGAAATATATGCGAAAAACCACTTTAGAAATCAAACTTGCATAGATCGGTGATCATACGAAATTTTATATGGGCATTCATCTGGGGTATCATAAGAATTGGTCTTAGACCAATTCTAATTTTTTTACTTGTTTTATATTCAAATAGTCGAGTCGTCTCGCTGATTCTTTTGGTATATTCCGCGCAATGAATAAAAGTCGTTAAGGCGTTGAATTTAACAATAAATTAGTGGTATTGACTGACAGCTTAATTAGCATGAAGCATAGAATATGAGTAGTATACAAGGTGAGTAGTCGTATTTCTAACAGCTCCTGAATTTTCGTCTTATTCCGTATAATATTTCCCAGTTTCGAGTGACTATAGAGTTTAATTAACAAAAAATTAACTTGTTTATCGTAGCGATCTGTAACATTTCTTGTGATTAGTTAAATTGTGCGTGAATTTCTCGGTGAATTTTTCACCCAAATTCATTCCAAAATGAAAAGCACCACTACACCCACAGATAACGTTAGGAGCACGAGAGGCAAACAACAGCAGCTGGGAACTAGTAGTAGCATCAGTACCCCTCCTTCATCCACTCGATCATATTCTATTATCTCTACGGACTCTTTCGAGTGACGGATCATGAAAACGTTTACGAACGTCATATTGGAGAGGATTACTGCACTTGAGGAGTCAATGACCGATAAAATTAATAAAATTATTGCATCTATCAGAGGGGAGATGAACGAGCTGAGTGCAGAGCTGGATGTACTTAAAGGTGAGCTTGTTAATGTACAACATGACCTTGAAGATGAACGCAGGCGTTTTAGGCTCACTGATGTTGTGTTAACTGGTATCCCTCATACTTGCTTCAAACGAGAATCCTCAACAAATTTTAAGCAGCATCTCTTCCATCATAAACCATACGCTATCATCTTACTCGACTGCTTTCCGTAGTAAACCAAAAAAACATCATGACCGTGGTGGCAAACACAAAAATTCTCCGATAGTCGTAAAGTTCTCCTCTGTTAGTGAGCAGAAAATATTTTTGCAGAATTTCAAAGCTTTTGGTTTGCTACAACTAAATTAAATGCGTTTGAAAGTCTGACTACATATAACCAGCGGATTCTGCGTAGGGCTTTGGAGATTAAGTCAAACAAATTGGTCCACTCTGCCTTCACCCGTAATGGGTGTGCGTATGAAACGAGATGGCGTCCCAATTATGATCAGCAACATAAACTGTCTCGATCAACTTGTTTTGGATGCGGAAACTGAAGAGGCTTAGATTAACTAAATGGTTATTCAATCTTAGTCTTTTTAGTAATTTTAATAAGCACTTTTTTTATCTTTCTTCCATTATTCAACTTAAATTTTTGCATTAGATAGTTTCTTTTTATTTCTTATGTTCGTAATGTCAGAATATTTTTTCTCAACTAATAATTATCCCTTCCGAGAGTTTCGCTGTGAGAATAATTTGGGAAATTTTTTGAATGGGACCATGAGCTTTCTAGTCCTAGGCACTGATAGGGCTGCGGGACTATTTATCACCAGCCGGGATAACATTACTGGTTTGGACAGGATAAGTGTTTTATTCAATATTATGTGCAATCGTTCCCAGGGACTCAATGTTTGCGTATTTAATGCGAGAAGTTTGCGTAATAAATTTGATGATTCCAAGTACATTTTTCAGACTCTGCTATGCATGTCATAATGGTCAGTGAAAAACGGTTGTATGAATCGATCCCTTCTTCTCTTGTCTCGATTCCCGGCTACAATCTTTTTCGAAATGACAGCAAAGATCGTGTGTGGCGATTTTTGTAAGGGAAAGTTTGAGTCCGAGGTGGGTTTTTTCATCTAGGGGTGGAGTGATCTAATTTTTCGGCATTTAAATAGTGTCGGGGAATTCTAAATGTATTTTATCAATTGTACACTGTCCGCCAAATGGTTTCAGATTGGTCCTTGTGCAGGAATTTGAAGGTATATTGTCTGATATATCGCATAATTATACGAATATTATAGTGACCGGCGACTTCAATGTAAATATTCGCCGGCAGGATCCTTCGCCGACCAATTTCTACATTTTCTGGAAGGTAGCACTTAAATGCTATTAATTCTTATCCTACATACTTCAACTCCACAAATCCGTCACTACTTGATTTGATCCTTTCTTCTGATGTTACCAATGTTAATTTTCAAGATCACCTATGCCCATTTAGTAACTTGGATCACAATATTTTATAACAGATTTTCTTATCGAGACTATAAAAATATCAACGTCAACGATTTATCCGTCTATTTATATCAAAAATATATGCCGTTAAGAACTAAGACCTCGCAAGTTAATGGATGTCCTTGGTATACACGTGAGTTTCAGTCTATCATAGCAGAACGTGAGTTTCTTTATCTCCGCTATATGCGTACTAAAACTGACCATGACGACCGTTCTCTATACCGAGCAGCTCGCAATATCGCCACAACTGCAATACGTAGAGCCAAACGCTGCTACTTTAGCTTCAAATTTAATTGCCATCTCCCTGCCAAAGCTCTTTGGCATAACTTGCGGGAATTTTTGGTAAGGACAAAACAAGCTGTGAACTTGACCCAGATGTACTCAATGCTTTCTTTACATCTCCTACTAACACACAGCAAGGACTTGCGGATGAAATGCAAGATAATCGAAATCTAATGACTTCTAATTTCACAACAGGAAATGATTTATCTTCTTCCTTCCGCCAAATTGACCGCCGCGATTTAATTGAAGCAATTTTTTCTGTCAAATCTTGTGCTATCGGTCCAGATAATATGAATCCGCGGTTCGGAAAGTTGCTGCTTTCTTTTATAGATGCCTACATCCTCCATATCATAAACACATATCTTATGGCTTCGTCTTTTCCTAGCGACTGGAAAACTGCTACTGTGTTGCCAATACACAAAATATCTTCTCTTCAGTCGCCTTCTGATTTCATACCTATAAGCATCCTATGATTTTTATCGACAGTACTGGAAAAGCTAATAAATAGCCAATTAGTTGAGCATTTCGATTTGAGGGAGCTCCTATGCAAATGGCAGTCTGGCTTTCGTCGTGACCATAGCTGCTGTACTGCCAGTGTCTACTGACATTAGAACTGCCCTAGATCAAAACAAGTTGGTTGACTAGGCACTGCTCGATTCTTCGAAGGCTTTTGACAGCATTGTTCTTGGGATCTTGCTTCGGAAACT
This sequence comes from Dioctria rufipes, assembly GCA_963924295.1. NCBI lineage: Eukaryota > Metazoa > Arthropoda > Insecta > Diptera > Asilidae > Dioctria > Dioctria rufipes. The sequence continues at coordinate 341,020,832 of OZ002740.1, read as the reverse complement.
CATTGTTGCTTTGGTTTTAGTCCCTCTGCCGTCGCTCTTATCCGGGATTTTTTGGTCGATCGTAAGCAAGTGGTGAAAGTGGATCTTAATACTTCCTGTTCCCTCACTCTTCTGTCTGGCGTTCCTTATGGCTCAATATTGGGCCCTTTGTTATTTAGTTTATTTATAAATGATCTCCCTGAAACCTTTCGGGACGTCAGCATGCACATGTATGCTGACGATGTGCAAATCTATTTAAGCAGACCTGTTGGTTTGTTTGAGGACTGTATTGCTCGTATTAATAATGATTTGGAAAGAATCAATATTTGGTCGAAGGCTGATGGCCTCAAGCTAAACCCAGATAAGTCTCAATGTATTGTATTCCATGATGGCACCTTTGACCTGCATGGTTCACCTCTTGTGGTCTTGGATGGTACAGTTTTAAATTTTGTGCCTAAAATTAAAAAACTAGGCATCATTTTGCATGAACATAGGAAATACTGCGACTATACAAAGTTAATTATCGGAAAAGTTTATGCTGTACTTCGTAGACTCTGGCTCTCTGCTAACTCATTATCTTTCGAAACCCGATCAAAACTGATTAAAAGTCTAATTCTATCTTACTTTACTTTCGGCAGTTTGATTTACCCTAGACTCGATAGCGTTTGTCTTCGAAAGACGGAAGTTTCCTTTAATGATTGTATCCGCTTCATTTATGGACTTCGTAGGTTTGACCATGTTTCACCTTACCGTACAAAATTGCTGGGTCGCTCAATACTAGATTATCTAAAGCAAGAAGGAGTGATTCACTTTATAACATATTACGGACAACAAACCATATTTTCTGCATGAATTTTTAAAGCACACAGCTTCAGAGGGTAATCACAATGTGATAATACTCCGTTTTCATAAATCAGTAATGGAGGTCTCTTATCCTGTCCAGATAGCCCGTCTCTGGAATAGTCTTCCCCTAGTTAGGTATCAGAACGCGCGATCTGTCGGTGCTTGCAAGGATCTCATGAGGGTCCACGCTTTTAATTAATCTTGCCCATTTTCATGTTATTATCCTGCCTTACAGCGTAGCTCACTTTCAATTTTTATAATTTTTATCATTCTTATAATTTTATAATTTTTAATTTTCAATATTGTTTTATTTCGTGTATATTAGCTATAATTTTCGTTTTATTTAATTTTTAATTTTTTCTGCCACTGTTTTTTAGCAGTATACTTTTTCAGTTATTTTATAGTGATTCCCAATTTTTGCATAGTTTTAGTAGGTTTTTAATTTTTAATTTAATTTTAGATATTCAATATTCTCTACATTCTCATGTATTCGTTTAAAATAGTTCCAAAACTTTTTTGTACTAAAAAGATTGTAAAATCTTGTGTACGTTTTGCCAGTCCAATAAATAATAATAATAAGTGTATTTCTTTCGACTGGAAACACCTAGTTTCGTACATTTTCACTCGGAAAATATGAAGAACTGGGGAAATTCGCGAGTTTTTCAACGTCCGTCAAGGATTTGTTGAATTATGATGAAGTGTCTTATATTGGATAAATATAGAGAAATCTGGTTCATGTAAGCATATTTTTCCTCTAATAATTAATTTTACATTAATTTTATACAATTTAATTCACAAGAAAAATAATCCAATAGACTGGTGATTCTTTCCAGGATACTCCACGCCATTATGTAAGCTCCAGTATAAGAACGGTGCGTTATGTACCTTATATATCCAATATATTAATCCTATCTAATTTTCAGGCTCAGGTTAAGGAAATTAGCTGCATTCCATAGCTGCGACAACTGCTGAAAAATGGCCAAGAGAAAGCAGCTTACTCCTCCGTCGATGTCATATCAGATACTTAATCCTTCTCCTTATTAAACCTGTAATTAAATAAATATCTGTTCAGAATCATTCTAATATGTGAATAATACAAAGTGGACAACACATCGTGAAGCAGAACGTACGTACTCTTTTATTTATTTTTCAACTAATTTCTAATCAGCACCTATGGTTAAGGCTTCAGCGTCCCTGAATTTTGCACGTAACGCTATAGCGACGCTTATGTAGAGGACTAATCAATAAAATTCGGACTAGAGAAGAATAAGAAAAAACGTGTACAGGCAAGCGCCTTGGTCCTCATATTATTTTGACCTTCAAAGTGACGTTTCGCTTCTTTTCCTTTGTACTTATTATACTCGATATGTTCCTGCATACCTACTTTTATGCATGATCTTTTTCCCACTGGGGGTTGTCATCCATAAGCTATTAAGTTTTTCCATTGCATTACCTCCCAGATCTTCGTTTTATGTGTTCGTTAAAAGACGCATTCGACATCAGTACTACCCGTAAGAATGTGTAAGCCTTTACAACTTCAATTAGTGTTCCCTCACAAATGTCCATTCTTCATTCGCTCTTCTTAAGACCCATCCTCCCTTTTTAAAAACCATTATTTTCGACTTACTCCTAATGACAGTTAAATTCCAGAAAATAGAATAACCTTCCAATGACAAGATACATAGTCTATAATTTTCTTGAATAGTCAGATATTACTACCACGTCTTCGGCATATAAACAACTTCAATTCAAAATCAAAATTAATTTATATACATATATATACTACGTACATATATTAGTGCGTGTCCGTCAAACAACTAACTTGAGGATGCGATATTAAATACGGTGTCATAAAATATGATATAACACCGGGGTGACCAGCATCAAAACCCCCGGAAAGTACTAAAAGTTTGCATCTTGAAAGTGATTATCAATCTCAGCCAAGCAAATGATGTTTAATTCTTTGAGACAGGACTTTACGTCTGCAAGGACAAAAAATTAAAGCAAGCAGAAAATTGTTACAGCAAAAAAACATAAGCAGTCGGTGGGTGTCATAAATCTTCAAATCCAATAATGAACCATTCAATTAGGACTTATGAAGAATCTGAAAGAGAATATGAAAATGCAGGTCACGTTTCTTACACAGAAAAATATCAAAGCAAATATTCTAGGAAATCTGATTAGCCGTCCGTTGTTGAAATGCTTTCCAATGTGAATCGGGACACCCATCTACGAAAAGAACAAATCAATGTTGTTCGAATATGACAATCAAATTTATCCAGAAGAGGAAAGTGGTACAGAATTAATATGGTTTTTTTTTTTACAAAGATATTTAAAAAAGAAGTATGTGAGAAAGATGTTTTTTAAAGTTCCTGGACCTTAAAAAGTGGCTCATTATCACCTCGGCTTACGGTATCTATAGAAAAATATAAAATGGATCTAAAAAAATATATAAAGTGTATGCGTTAGAAATGTATTTTTACAGTGCTTTAAAAAAGAGTAAGTAGAACAGAAAATCACTTTCGTATTGCCGTTTCCTCAAACCAAAATTTACATAAAATGTATGCAAATCAATATATGGCCCTTGAAGTCAAAACTCAAAACAGAATCAAATTCTTCCAAAAGTTTTATTAATTACTGTAAGGCTTTCTATAAAAACCTAAAAAATTACCTGAAAACACTACAAGACCCAGAAATAGTTTTTATCGATACTAATAGTAAAAGGACTGATTCAGAAAAAACTGACCATCTAACCCCTCCCTCAAATTATTCATCAACAGGTAAACAAAGTTAAGGCCTAGGCCCAATTGCGACGGCGACAAAAAACGGCATACTAATGCAGTAATAGGAACAATTTTCTCCGGGAGCATTTTATGGAACGTGTATACATAAGAATCCGTCGAGCGTCTGCCTCTCTCGCCGTCGTAATTGAATGCGAATTCTTCATCTAGGGTGTCATAAGAATTGATCTTAGACCAATTCTTTATACTTTTTTTATACCCTAGATAGAATCTATAGGGTATACTAAATTTGTCATTCCATTTTTAACGCACAAAACTAATGATGGTCGACCAAAATGGATTGGACACCCACGCATAATACATATTAAAAGATATTTTGATTTTTACATGTCCGTCCGTCCGTCCGTCTGTCTGTCTGCGCGCACGATAACTCAAGATCGCGTATACTTAGGGAGCTGAAATTTTGTTCTCGTACTTTAAAAAAAAAACTAAAATTAAGTTCGAAAATGAGATAAATCGGCCAACTCTTTCTTGGGGTTGCCATACAAAAATTTCATTTTCCACTACATATTTGGACACTGCCTGAGAACGCGTCGACAGAGAGAGCTGAAGTTTGGTACATGATGTTTTTATAGTAATAGCAAACAAAATTTCAAAAATGGAATACATCGGGCTATCCCTTCTTGGTGTTGTCATATATACATTTTGAATTGTACTAAAAACTTCTTCAGAATATGAAATGCTATAAAATTGCTGATAATCATTTTTTCTGTCCGACGAACCGTTCTATATGCGTAAAACTACTGCAAAAATCAAAATTTTTCAAATGTGTGACCATACGAAATTTCATACGGGCATTCATCTAGGCTCTCACAAAAATTGGTCTTAGACCAATTCTAGCATTTTTATTTGTTTTTTTTTTACATTATATTTTAATTAGCTATTAGTGATGTGTTTTCTTATAGTTATCTTATACTTTGCTATATTTTATCGCTCTAATTTATATATTATATATATATATATCATAGGAAGTCTATTAAAATATTCAAATTTATTAGAGTTTTTAGTAATTATTATTATTATTATTTGGTAATGCATTTAGTGACATTCAAATTTTTCTTAGTCTGCAAAATTTGTATGATCGGTAGACTGAATTAAGTAAATATAAAAATAACGTTGAAATGAATTGTCCTACTCTAATCTATTTCTCCTTCCCATACGATCAATATTATGTATATTATGAAGCAACAATTTTTTCTTAATCAGTTTGTTATTGTGATATATTTACATTTCTATTGTATAATTTTACTCACTTTCAGTTACACTACACAACCTCGAAGTATTTTTACCAGCTTCCAAGGAAATATTTGCAAATTTGTATAATAGTAATATAGTAATATTTATTCCATGAGAAATACACAAGATTACATCTTATCTTAAAATATAAATTCAGTTGACATATTTAGCTATATCATAATTTATGAGCATCAATAAGCTACTCCATATCTTCAATAGGAGCTGAGCTTCAACAAGCTACTCCAAATTTTCAATAGGAGCTGAGCTTCAACAAGCTACTCCAAATCTTCAATAGGAGCTACTCCACGCGACTCAACGTTCATAACAATAAGTCTGGGAGGAATTAGACGACACAAGAAAAAAGAAATAATAAAAATTCTTTCAACATAATTAATTTAATTTAATTCAGTTTAATTCAATTTATATATTAAGAAAACGGAAATAAAAGAAAAGAAAGCATATAAATAAGGAACCAAATCAAAAAGAATATTTGATTAGTAATTAAAAGCATTTTGAGAAACTTTCTGAAAGCTGTCGTCATTCTAATTTCCCTATCGCTACGAAGCAAAGTGTTCCATATACGTGGGATTTAAACAAAGAAAGAAATCTCGAGTATTGTTTTATTATAGAGTATTAACAGCAATTAATTATGTCTAGTTGATTGGAGACATCGTATTCGGCAATACAGATATTCGGGCTCCTTTGATTGCATCAACTCATAAAGGAAAATAACTGCTCTGTACTTTAAATATAATTCAATTGGATATCCCAATAAATTCAGTTTATACGAACTTATGTGTTCATATAGCAAAGATTATTCAGTCGTCGAAGGTAACCTCAATTCATCTTGCATAAAGTGAGCCAAGTTTGGGGTAAAATATACTTCCATATTTATAAAGTAGGGAAATAGAAGAATTTTGACAAATTTTGAATGAAAATCAGTCGATAAAATACTTGCGGAGAAGCAGACCTTACGCAATCCAATGTATACCTTACGCATTATAGTACATCTTTGACATAGCCGTAGCACTTCATTTACTTGTCTAGGCATACTCCCAGATTCCTTATCTAACTTATGAAAGGCAGGATCGTCCCATTTAGCGTTATGGGATAGATATCCGCGAGGACAGCAACAGTTTGGCTAAATCGTATACACTAAGATCACAGACACGAAATGGCCAGATATCGACGGTAGTACCAAGAAAGCGATGTATGGAAGAGCTCATAGCAAATCTCAATAACTCACTGATCTCTGCTAAATATATCATGGACACGAACCAAAAATGTTTTTCAATATAGGCAAAAATTCATTTTATTCTTAGAATTTAAATCGACCATATTTCTTCAGAATTCGTGTGCATTATTGGTGTCTGTTGAAGACGATTCGAATAAGTTGTGAGTTGTGTCTGGGCTTATTAGCTAAAAAATTTTATAAGCGTAGATCTAGGTACCTACATCAGCGCGGATTTTTGTCTCAGGTCTTAAAGGCACTTTCACATCGAAACCGAAAACCGAAAACCGATATGTTCTACACCGGAAATTCGCTTTTGCATTCACATTAAAAACCGAAAACTTTTTTTCGGTTAATTATCATAAAAGTTGTATGATGAGAGCTCATACAAAAAACGTATTTTTATTTTACTTCGAAATTACTATCAATATTATAATAATGTAATAAATAATAAAATAAAATAATATAATTTTCAATGTAATCACAAAAGTGAGGTTTAGTTCAACCGAAAAAATTTTGTTCCACCCACATGTGGAAACCGAAAAGAAATTGACAGATGCAACCGAAATTTCATTTTTCGGCCGAATAATGAGATAAATATTCTATTTTATTAGTCAAATTATTAGTTTATCCTATTTTCTATGATTTTATTAATCATTGGAGCAAAAATCTTGTTTTAAAGTGGAATAAATTGATTTTTTCGGTTTACATTTTCCGGTTTTCGGTTTTGATGTGAAAGTGCCTTTATAAAGTGTTTTTAATGGAGAAAAGAGTTGATTTATTTCTTAGAATTGAAATCGATCATATTTTCTCAGAATACGTGTGATTTATTTGAGGCTATAGACTGTCCGAGCAAATTCTGTCTACCATCTTGCTGGATGAGCTAGTTGTGAGGGGTGGGTGGAGGTAAACATTAACAAAAATTTACTTCTTTTAATAGTTGGATAAGCATACAAAATTTCAGACTTTAACGAAATGCATTGTCATGGGTACAAACCCTACATCTAGGGAAATAACGCCTAAGCGGCTATCACTAATAGGTACAATCAAATTAGATTTTGCATTTTTTCGTTTCCGTATTTAAGAAAATTGCAAATTTTAACAAAAAATGGACTCGAAAGATATTGCTTCACACATCAGAAATGTTTTAAATATGATAAAGTATTTATTGAGGTAAAAATTTCATTGAAATTACATTAAAATTGCAAGTAGAGAGAATGTTCGGCATACAAGTAAGAAGTTAATGCAAATCGACGATAAAATGCGAGTGCACAGTGAAATTTCAACTTACTCCAATGAATTCAGTTCGTGGATTGCAAAGAACGACAGTACGTATGTACTAAAGTCAAAGAACGAATAATTGCCAGAACTCTCAACGGTTTCGGCTGCCTGACTAGTCGTGAAATATGAAACAGTCTATAGCCACCAATAAACCACACGAATTCTGAAGAAATATGGTCGATTTCAATTTTAAGAAAGAAACGAATTTTCGCCTATAATGAAAAACATTTTTGGTTCATGCCCATGATATATTTAGCAGAGATCAATGAGTTATTGAGGTTTGCTATAAGCTTCCATGCATCACTTTCTTAGTACTACCGTCGATATCTGAGTATTTATTGTCTGTGCTAAGATTTTAGCGGTTTTAACATCCGATTATTGCTTTAGGACGATTAAGTAATTCGGTCTATATCACAGTTCTTGCACTCAACACAATCTATAAATCCGATCGGCCTGCTGCAGTTAAATTAAACGTCACGCGCATCCAGTTGAATTTATTTCAATATCCTGCAGAACATCAGGATGATCGTTTATGTATATGCAAAAAAGGAGAGGTCCAAGTACTGACCTTTGAGGAACATTACGAGGAAGAAGAAAAGTATCAAAAATCTCATTGTAGACTTTCACTCTTTGAAATGATTAAATGAAGCCAAAGCGAATTCTTTCAGAGGCAGAGAAATCTAGAAAGCCCAGAACGCTGACATCACCATTATCAAATGCTTCGGGAATGTCAGTTGTCTTAGCGGTGCTAATTCACACCTGTGTCGTGTATGAAAACCAGACTGCCAGCGAGTACTTTTGTATTTAAATATCGTGCGTATCACATAATATTGTAAATTTGCTAATTTTAACATTGTCAATTTTTGTGCCAATATTTATCCTTGTAAAATTATACAGGGTGCTTATATGGCAGGGGTTGGGGGGGTCTACATTAACCATTCGGGAGTTACAGGGTGATTAAGAAATTATACCAGTCTTTCACAAAACACCCTGTTTCTTAAAAAGTACCGGGTATACAGTCGCAGTCAAGAGCTCGTGGTATGCAGAACATGGCCTTTCCAACAACAGTTCAACCAGGCCCGCACTCTTTAAGAGACAGGGTGTTTTGTGAATTACCCTATATCTTCCAAACGGTTGATGTGGACCCTCCCCCAGCAATAAAACTTTTTGTTCGTCTAGGTAAGTGTTATTACTTCCTGCTCTATTGACTACCTAGATGGAAACACCCTGTATAGTTCCTTTTTGTTTTAGAGTAATTAACCAACAATTAGCAATCATTTTATTTCGAATAATATTTCATTTAGAAATAAATATGTTAATTCAATATTGATTAACTACTTTTAAAATTTAGAAAAGCAAGATGAATTTTAAAAATAAATAAATGAAGTCAGAAATTATGTTTTAGGGATTGTCTCATAGAGACCTTAGAGTTCAATGACTATCCAACAATGAATGATAATTTTTATTGAATATGTTCAAAATAATAATAATCATAAATAACGTTAACACATAAATGTCTTCATTTTGTATCTGATTATATTTTGAAAAGATAAGAAAAACTTTACGATATTCTGTGTAAAAGAAAATTACACTTTGATACGTGTTTTTATGTAACTAGGATAACCTTAAAGTTTCTAACGTGTCCGAGGACTTAGATCTCAGGGCTATAAAACAACTTATTTTTTTTTTTTTAAATATATATGTATCTCACAAAACCATGTTAACACAATAAATTCTGAAGATTCACATTAGCCTATAACACGTATTTATACATTTAAAACAGATCTCCATTTCTGATTATATATTAGCCGCGCCTACGCACTTAAAAACATCTCACACACAGTGACCTGACCAATCTCAATTTGTTTCTATGTCAATGAACCACCTATAATTTATGTTGAAGGTACGCGTGCGTAAGTATATAATTTGATCTATCAAAGGTGAAAAGAGTGTAAAAAAAAATATGAACCGCTTCAATGGGAAACCCCAAATTGCGTTAATCAGCCTGAACTCGACCTTGACCGAATTAACAGAAGTAAATCAGGGAGAAGAAGAATTTTACAATGTCCATCGAGCCGTTGTGTCCGTCCGGCGTTGAATATAGTAAAATCGAAATTAAAAAGGAGAAAAAAAAAGCATTTAAAATCCCACTATCTCACCTGTTAAGGTCTCGATTTCATTGTTCTTTGAGTAATATTAGCTGTCGATTCATGTAGCTTGACATGGGTGACAAGATAGCTGAGACCGAGAGATCTTTGTTTTTAAAAGGTTTCGACTAATATATGACACACCTCGCCGAGTCGTAAAGTGTACCCAATTAAATTAATGTTGTAATTTATGCAATTATTTTATTTCAGTGGAAAATATCTTTCTCGATTTAATTTCATAATATTCTCGTTGTTATTGTGCTTTATGAGAGAATAATACAAGAAAGAAAAAAAACAAAAACAAAAAACAAAGACAAATCGACAATTTATGCGGTCTGCATTCTCTTGCAAATTACTTTCTCGTCTACCTATAAAAAGACATTTGTGCGGCATTTCTAGATGGAGATAATTTAAAATCACAAAAAGCGTAATCAATCTTGCGGTTTGAGTTAATTGTCATTTTGTTGAAAGGAAGCAAGCAGGTAAATGAACTCCCTGTTGTCGGATGAATTAGCACTTTGACAGAAAACTAGAGTTCAACATTCATCATATTTATATATATCTACATATGTAGGTATGAATGTTGAACTGTGGAAAATTTTGCGAAATTATTCTTCATGTTTTGAGATGTTCTGATATTCTCAGAAAAATAAATCAAAAAATTTACACGGCTCCGCTGGTACTTTCTCGTAATTATTTACTTAGGTTAACGAATTTTTGTCCAGAAGCGTTTTTAAAAAATCTGTCAAAACGAATAAAAAAGCATTGGAAAAAAATCAACTTACGACCAATTATAAGTTTTATATCAGTAGATGAGATAAAAATTAAAAACAGTAATACAAAGTTTAAGACAGATTTTAAGACTCCAAAAATATAAAGATTTGGAAAAATTGATAATGTTTTGAAAATGACATGACATGTTTCAGTTGAATTCCAGAAGTATTAAAAAATTATTTCTATCCATCCAACCACATAATAGTTTACTGCCTACTAATGATAACAGATGAGAATTAAAAGCTTTTATGCAGAGACAACATTAACAATAATTTTTTATTTTAAGTACAAAATTTTATTTTCTACAGAGTAAATTGTGGAAAGACAAAAAATATATAAAATGAAAAATAAAATTAAGATTATGAATAAAAAGAATAATTAATAGAAAAACAATGATAAATTAGACAAAAATAAAATAAATTACACTAAACTATATAGGTTTACAAGAAGACTGTATATTTCAGAACAATGAAGATCTACAGCGAATACAAAAGTGATCCTTGGCAAATAAGCTCATGCTAAATACTAAGAAATCAGTCTCTATGCCTATTGAATTGCCTGATATCTCACTTAACAACACTATCTCAGCTCTGTAAAAATCCTAGAGGTTATAATTAATTCCAAGTTAACCTGCTGTAGCCATATAAATAACATCATAGCCAAAGAATACAGTTTCTTTCGACAATTACGAAACAGATCTTCTATCGGTTAAGATGCACCTCAAATTGGTACGGACGCTTATCATACCACTCTTCACCTGCGGAACCATATTATTTCCGAAGATAGATGTAAAATGCTGTCGAAAACTCAATGCCGCTTTCAATGATTCAGTTCATTTTATATACCAATTGCCCGCAATGAACATATGTCTATATACCATTAGATATTCATCTTGCTCATCGTCATCTATATTTAAAAAATTTTACCGACGCCTCTTTCACTAATTAGGGTGTTGGAGCAGACATCTACTACCCCTAACCTGACATTGGGGTGTAGTACTGACTAACTACTGGGGAATTGCAAGTCGTCTGTGGATAGGCAGTGTATCCACAACAAGGTATCACTTCAGTGGGTTCTTGGTCACATGGGGATCATGGGGTATGAAAGGCCTGACGTTTTAGGGCTGGCTCTGGGTCTCCATTCCTCGGACCGGAACCCGCCATAGGCGTTGCCACCACGAGTATCGGGTCTCTCATCAAAGCGGCTGTTCACAGGAATGTTAGGTATTTTTATGTAGGTTATCACAAACACAAGATGTTAACACTTTTTTATCATTTTATTATTTTATAAAACACTTTTCTAAATATTTAGTACTGCTAATACATTGTAGTCATTTTTATTTTCAAATATTAAACACTATTTGTTGAGTATCTATATTTCTACACTAGATTTTATATAGAACAGACACCTCGATCACTCTTTATCAATTGCACTCAACTTCCGCACAAATTTACGGCCCGCTTATTACCCGCTTCGTCTTAATTCAAAACTAATACCCGTCGATCTGACTCCAATACAATACCTCCCATTGAGGGTCACTCAAAAATTCTTCCAATCATGAATTCTGTCCAATATTCGATTTGCGCGATATTGAGAAATTTCAAAGTGCAAAGCTTGCAACTAATTAATAATTTTAGTTTATCTGGGTAAGCTTGCAATTTAATTTATTTTGTTTATTTTCGCCAAGACTAGGTCGTGAATTTGTGGAGTAATTACTTTCTTTACAGGAAGCATCAGCAGAGATGGGAGAATCTGAGTACTCGTAAGTGCACAAATCTTTTTCTTGATAGGCCCAATAGGAATATCTCTGAATTTCTCATAGAACTTGGAAGGAAATAATATAGAACTGTGGTTTGCATCATCACCGGCTACAGCTCGCTTTACGCTCATATAGCAAGGATGGGAGCTATTGATAGTCCTGAGTATCTGTCCGGCCTAGACGGAGAGACTCAGATAGCCGAACAATTTTTGTGTGCGTGTCCGGCTTTCAACCGGAGCATGTTAAATACTCTAGGGTCTGTAGATGAGCTGAAAACCCTTTCTCACCAAGACATGATGTACTTCATTGAGAGGTCATGAAGGTTCCGGTGAAGCACGATGGACCGCTCTGGCCTCCATAATTGGGATGGAATCTTCTGTCCCCTACCTTAAAACAAACACAAAAGAAGATGGTGCCATCTGTGGGAAATTATTGAAGTTTCGTGTTCACCATTTGTGGGAAAGAGCTCTTCAACGTTTATTCTTAGCTAAAGGATCGCCATCTACGGAAAATGGTTGAAGTTTTCAATTGTGACAATTTCTACACGCCACCCCAACTTAACTAAGATACGAAAACTCGCCCAATGGCGTACTTAGAACTAAGGCAGAAACCATCTTCCACACTTAGCTAGGTCTCGAACTTACAAAAAGTGGTCCAGAACCCAAATAGAACAACTACTAATGAGTTAATGAAGGCAATGGCACAATTTTCTGTCATGTACTCGTATTTCAAGTTTATAATTTTTTACATTTTCAAAAAGTCACAACAACAAAATTTCGAATCTTGGAGACCCAAAGATTATTTTTCTAATTTGTCATCCTGTCACGTTTCGCATTAAAATTAAATTTTTTTATTTTTTTAAATATATTAATATTTTATAAATTTATGAAAATACCAATGATCACAAAGACAGTAGGTATTCAAATCTTTTGAGCAAACGAATCTATATTTACTCGCTTATCATGGAATGACTACAAGTTAACGGAACTGGTAAGAAAATGTACTTGTATTATATTTACTCAAAATGTGGCCAGTTTTACTTCTGCATTATGCATATATAGTACACGACTTCCTGATTTCATATTTGGTGCATATTTCTCTAATTGAATCTTATACACATTAAATTCTCTTCAATATCTTCTCCTTCTTCCATCTATACCGCTTCTCTCTCTCTCTCTCTCACCTCACTTTTCTGTACTCATTTTCCTTGTTGCCTAAACATTGTATATCCGCAATATCTTCCACCCCCTACCCCACCCGCGCCTTTCCACAACCGGCCAGTTTTCACCTAACTTCTCCATTTCCAGCGCACCATTCCATTTCCGCTTCAGCCATTCAGTTCCACACTCATCAGCCTACCATACCATACCTATTGTCAACCTTTCCACATAAACTTATCATTATTCACCCCATTCCCAATTCTCAACCCCCTATCATGAAGCTTTAAAATTGCCAGTCCACCCTATCCGAATAACTTTGTCACTATAAATGAATGTCGCAATAATTTTATCATTTGTCATTTTGCTTTTGATTTTTTTTTTGATTTTGTTAAGCAGAATCTTCCTTTTTTTCTTGAATTAATTATTCACAAGCCTATGAGTAGCTTATTAAATAAATATAAACTGAAAAAAAAATTAGTTATAGCAGTTATATTAATGGCTTCACTCTTCTGTATGTAAATTTCATTGTCCGAATAATTGTGGCAAGGACTGTACATGATTTTATTTAATCACGTGACATTGCGTTAATGATATCCCTTTACCGATTCATTACATTTTAAAATAACTCCGGCAATTTTTCAAATATTACAAAAATCAAGATTTATTTCCATTTATTCTGCGCATTTATTTTTTACTTTACGGATGACATCTTAAAGTCGAAATTTCAGAGAATTTCTGTCATTTTTAATAGCGGAATAGTTTCGTGCGAAGTTAATTTATGGAGCTAAATTTTTATTTATTTAACATTTGCACCTAGGAATGTCACTCTACACGTTTTGTGATGAAGATAAGTTAAATTGTAGAAAACAATCCACAACTGCCGTAGTTTTCATTCAAAATGCCGCGGGTTCAATATATAAAATGTGAACACAAATTTTTTTTTTTTTGGTTTGATAGCGTGGGTTAGCGAAAACTTGGGCTTGGCCTCGTTTAAGAAAAAAAATTATCCTACTATCATGAAAATAGATCGTATGCAACTAAAATCAAATGTTTTATGGGCTATTTATACGAATCGAAATTATGGTACATAGTAAAACACAAACAATTTGGAATTAGGGATTAAAATCTTCTGTCTTTTACTGCATACCGCATAATTTTCGAATAATTGTTAAATAACATTGATGTAACGCGTAGACGCAAGTTAAGATAATTATCCATGAATTAAGAGTCACCAAAGTCTTACGTTTTAAAAAATTTATCCAATATAGGGTCCTTTGAAGTGTAGTGACCCAGGCTATAGCCTACAAATCAAGTCAGGATTCCTGTTACAAATCGATGGTTTCATAGAAAACTAAAGTGAGCATCTTGGTACATGACCACTGCATTATTTGACAGAATAAACATTTGCTTTACTATCCAAGGTGATTACTTGAACTCAATCGGAAATGTAAGTTATTTTAAGCCGTGGAAGCTAAAAGGCAACTATTTGTAAATTTAAATTAAAAAAGAATGAAATCGTAACCAATTTTCAAGAAGTTAAGAGACTCATATAGAATCAAACGGATGTTTGTCTATCGAACTGTGTTAAGGTTTAAGGGCAGTACTCGGACTAGACGAGGCACACACTGCAAGGACAAAGACGATGATTAAAGTGATATGACAACGAATAAGTAGGAACAATGAAGAATATTTACACAAACTTTATAAAAGCATAAACAGCAGGTGGTCATCAGCACATACTTAGGATATTACAGAATATTAAAAAGGGATATTGATTTTAAACCCCACGAAGGAAACTTATGCAATTTCAGATGTCCAGAAAAAGAAAAAAATTGAAAGAAGTATGTCACTTAAGTCGAGGCATTCTGATGGATAACTTATAGTTTTTTAGATGAAAACATTTTCAGTAACATTATAATCCACAAAATTGTAGGTTAAATCAATTTCTGATTCCAAAGTCCATTTTCTGTCATGGTTTGGGTGGTAGTTTCAAAACCAAGTCATTTACCACTGGTTTCCATGGAAAAAGGTATAAAATATAATTAGGAATATAATTTAAAGGAAGTTTTAGAGGAACCCGACATTGCAGAAGAAAAAAAATTTATTAAGAATGGCCTTGTTACAAATAAAAGTTCATGCAGAGTAAAGGGGATGTGGTGACCCGCAATAAAAGCGAACATACCAAGGAAAACATTGTCAACACCTATATTTATACCGTTTTTTTTTTATGTGGATGTCCTCATACCTTATTAATGGAAATAATTCTGCAAAGTAATTTATTTTTCAGATGATCAGGCCTAAATGACAGAATTAACGAATACTCACGGATCATACAAAGCGGGCTATTTTTCCTAACCAAGATTAGTTCCTGTATAGTTACAACTCCGATTTGTTCTTGAGGGCATCATCCTATTTGGCCTATACTAGGATACCATAAATATATTCTAACTCTAACGGCGTTTATTTGCAATACCTGGAAGACCAAATAGCTTCAAATACCATAAAGCTTTTATCCAACGAGCGAAATATGTACATACCTGCAAAAAAATTAAATTAATGAAATAGAAAAGAAAATTTAATGGACTGAAAATTGTTTAGAATTAAAGAAAAAAATTTACAGTGTAAAGATGATGGAAGCGTACAGGGAACAACACGAATAGTGAGCCCTTCACTAAATTATCTACGATAAAAATGCAGTACTTATTAAAATTTAATTAATTAAAAATATATTTACCTGGTGCAGTTTTCTCCTCGATTCACCTGGGAAAAAAAACACAGCCTAACCTCAACACTGACAAGAAAATGACCGATTATCCATTAGACGAACTGGGCTGTTTGCAACCGAAAGCTTAAATAAGGAAAATATTTAACCCCCCGGGAAAGGCCTACAAGAAAATCTAAGTGATTTAAGACTCTATCAAAAGGGAAAATTAGATAAAAAATCTTCCACGAAATTCAAATTTTCATATAATTATCAAAGAAAATATAAATCATAAAGAATATTTTGGGAAAAAAAAGAAGAAAAAAAGAAAAGCAAATTATTATTAAAAATTTTCAACCGACTGGAAACGGTTGTCCCAATCGGGAAATCTATTGGAAATTCCAAATACGGGTCATTTTCTAAAAAACCGATAGCGGTTTAGTAGGCGAGACAGATAGTTCCCGACTTTCGATTTCGAGTGAGGTGGTCAAGTGGTCAGTACGCGTACCGAGTAGAGAACAAATTTTTCTTTTTTAAGTAAAAAAAAAAATGAAACGAGAAAAAGTGGATAAAGGAGACTAAAACAAAAAACAAAAGAGGATTGTAAATAAGATTTAACAGGGGACAAAAGGAAATTGTAATGCCCAAGAAAAGATAAGTATTGCATTTTGGTTTATAGTTAAAGATTGGGTAGATTCATATATATATATATATATATATATATATATACATATGTACGTGACCTTTTGACTTTGGTACAATACGTGTGTAACCTTACTATGCCAAGTGCATGACCTTTTAGTGTGAAAGTTTAAATTTAAGTTGAAGTCATTAAGTGATCGTAGTTATTTCCTTTGCTTTAATTTTAATTTTTATTAAAGTTACAACGTCTTGAATCGTTTTGTTTTCTTCGAGTTCGTGGACTCGAAAACCACGTGGCAACAGGTGTTTTGGTCATATTTACTGAAATTTAAAGAAATTGTGCAAATCCACCCCTTTCTTCATTGCTTCGGAATTAGAACGCACGACAGGGTCGCGTAATAGCCCTTTGTCTTTCAACTGGACTCCGCACCCGTCTTTGCGGCAAATAGTGGAATGAGAATCAATTTCCCAGTTTTATTTCTAAAGATTAATGGCCGCCTTCTTCCCGAAATTTAAACTTATTAGATTATTGTATGTGGGATATTATTATTATTATTATTTATTGGATTGGCAAAACGTACACAAGATTTTACAATCTTTTTAGTACAAAAAAGTTTTGGAACTATTTTAAACAAATACATGAGAATATAGAGAATATGGAATATCTAAAAGTAAATTAAAAATTAAAAACCTACTAAAACTATGCAAAAATTGGAAATGACTATAAAATAACTGAAAAAGTATACTGCTAAAAGACAGTGGCAGAAAAAATTAAATATAAAGAAAATTATAGCTAATATTCAATTCAATTTTATTGTTTATTATGGCCCAAGATACAATCAGATTAAAATCTTTAAATAGTATTCTATATAAAAAAAAATAAGGAGTAATAACGGGACTAGAATATTTATAGACTACCTTAAAATAATTAGAACTAAACTAAGACAACAAAATATGTATATGTAATTGCAAAGTTAAATTTAATAACATTAAGAAAAGTTGAAAAAAAAACAAAAACGCCTAATAGGAACAAACAAAATCTAAAAAAGGAAGAAAAAGATATTAAAAGAAGATATGAATTACAAATAAAATAAGTAAAAAACGAGATTTCAAACAAAACTGTGACCAAGTGTCGCATGAAAAAGTAGAAAATAAACTTTTCCTCACACACAGAGGTGGACTCAGATTTTATCTTCACACACAGAGGTGGATTCAGATTTTATCATCACACACAGAAGTGGACTTAGATTTTTTGATTGGGACATTTCTCTTGAATATTCTTTCTCTTCATGAATCAAATCACTTATTACCTCTAATTGATCATACTGAAATATATCGGTGAATGTCAGCGAATAAAATCTGGGTCCACCTCTGTGTGTGAAGATAAAATCTGAGTCCACCTCTGTGTGTGAAGAAAAGATTATTTTCTACTTTTTCATGCGACTTGGCCTCAGTTTTGTTTGAAATCTCGTTTTTTACATATTTTATTTTCTGCCTTTTTCACGTTAACTAAATTGGAAAATTCTGCATTTTTCCTGAAACAGATTTATCACTAATCATATCGATGAAAATTTTTCCGATGATTTTCCCGCTTTTCCGGGTTTTCCATGGAGTTTTCCACAAAAGCAACTTTATGCAACTCATTTCGCTCGACAACTTTGTCTTAGGTTGCAAAACGCTCAAACGCTTCCTTGGTCGGAAAATCTCCGGAAAAGCGTTTTACATGAATTTTCCTCGATTTTTTCTGCAAGTTTCCACCATTGTCGGAGAGAAAGTAATGATGCCACTTGATAGGGAACTTGATCCTACATATTTTAGAAAACCTTTTTACCGGAAAAGTTCCGGAAAAGTCGGAAAATTCCGGAAATTTTTTCGGAAAAATCGGAAAACTCTGCATTTTTCCTGGAACAGATTTATCACTAATCAAATTTGTACCAAATTTTCAAATGATTTTTCCGATTTTCCGAGTTTTCCAGGGAAATTTCCGGTTCAAATTTTGACAGATTCAATTGTCACGCGACATGAACCTGTGAACCAAATTTCAGCTCGCTGTCATGACGAAAAGTGGGTCTACAAGAGTGTCGAAAATAGTAAAGAAATATATAAATAGACAAATTCGTGTACGAGTTAAAGGGAATGGCTGGCCTCAAGAAGAATCGATTGGCCTTTAAATCCATATTGTCCTTATCTTCCGGAGTATTTGACAATTTTAATAAACGGAATTACTCTTGAAAGAAGTCGTTGTTCTACATGTGAAAAGACATAAATTTCATTTGGAATTCTTCCAGGATCCAAATTATTCCAGTATGATTTTGATGGAGGTGTAGCTTTTGAACTTGTAATATGTGTCTTACAACGAGTGCAGAGCAAAAGAACTGATTTATTTGAAAGTTTAACGGGAAGGTAATGAGGAATTTTGTCTGGAATTAAATAGTGTTTTCTCGTCTGATTTGGATAGCATTGTTGTAAACAAATATCACAAGTTAAATCGCAAAATACGTTAATTGTGTTTTCAAAATTATTGAGATCTGTAGCCTTAATCATGATCTGTTTGCGTCTTTCTTCGAGACGCTGATTCTTCTCTTCAATAGTTTCCTTTTTCAAACGTTGTGACTGTCTTTCCCTCTCAATATCAAGTCTTATTTTGCGCTGCTCCTAACTCTCATTTTTTCGATGTTGTGAATGTTTTTCCTTATCAACGTCAAGTCGCTTTTTGCGCTGCTCATTACTTTCATTTGTCAACTTATTTTGTTGTTTTAATCGAACTTTATCGATTAATTTTTCACGGTCTTCTTGGGTTTTTTGTTTATAAACTTCTCATTGCTTTTTCAAGCGTTCCTCTTTTTGCTCAGGAGTTCCAGCTATTTTTTCTTTTCTGATTGATTTTCCTGTATTTATTTAAACGTCGCTCACGTTGCGTTGGTGTTTCTTTTCGAGCCATTTTAGAATTTCTTTATTCGTGTAACTTTACTTCTTATTTTGTTTCTAAAATCAATTTAACCGAACTTAATTATATTTTTACTTAATTCTAATTTAATTTTAGTTTCTTACTTTCTTTTTAATTTTCCGTTTTCCTTTTAATTTTCCGTTTTCCCTTAATTTTTCTTATATTTATCCTTATATTTCTTTCTATATTCGCAGTGAAATTTTTTTGCGTCCATACGTCTCGAGAGTTTCCATTGGACTGATCGTACTTCGAACACAATCCGAACAGTTTCGATAACTCGGACTACGGTTTACTGAGGTTTCGAAAAATTTGAAATTTTGAAGGCAGTTACGATGAGATGATTGGAAGTCAGCACCGTGGTTGCCTGGAAGTCTTTGTTCAGCTTATCATTACCGACATTTTAAGTCACGTACTTTTTTACCGGAAAATTTTCCGGAAAAGTCGGAAAATTCCGGAAAATTTTCCGGAAAAGTCGGAAAATTTTTCGGAAAAATCGGAAAACTCTGCATTTTTCCTAAAACGGATTTATCACTAATCAAATTTGTACCAAATTTTCAAATGCTTTTTCCCGATTTTCCGGGTTTTCCATGGAAATTTCCGGTTCAAATTTTGATAGATTCAATTGTCACGCGACATGAACTTGTGTGCCAAATTTCAGCTCGCTGTGATGACGAAAAGTGGGTCTACGAGAGTGTCGAAAATAGTAAAGAAATAGACAAATTCGTGTACTAGTTAAAGGGAATGGCTGGCCTCAAAAAGTAAGAAAACTTACATACAAATGAATGAATACAGATCTGGGACTTAAATGGAGAGCAGCTAAATCGCACAGTTGAGAAGAAGTCGCCTGAAAGTGCCAACCGAGGCCGCGCATTGAACCCGGGAAGGTAAACCATTCCAAGAACCATTGAGATTAGTAGTACGACAACGCTCCAGCAGCAACTTTCGACCCCCGGTGGAATGTAACGGTTGCAGAAAATCAGCTAGAAAAGGAGGCTGGCCCAATTACAATATCCTGTAAAGAAAACCCAGGTTCCTACGTTTCAAATATGTCTCTAGAGAACATCCCAGCAATAAGAGACTGTGATAGGATACATGATCATATCTGCGCAATCCATAAATAAACCTAATACGATCACTGAATGCCACTTTAAGTTTTCTAGAGCACACAGAATCTAAGGCTGGGAAAATAAGGCATCGATTAGTGAAATGAGTGGGAGGATACTAGCATATAGCCAAAGACGACGAAGGCCTGCTTAGATTTTAGATAGTATGGCACGGCACTTATGTGAGCACAGCAGCTCATCCGGCAATTAAGGTACACTCCAATATTTCGAGTCCTACTAACATATGGGATATTGATGCCATTAAGTAGAATTTCTGGCAGTGCAGACAGATCAATTCGTCGTGGATAGAATGCAATGCACTGAGATTTACTAGGGTTAAGACTAAGAACATTGTCAATTGACCAGCAGTAAATTCTTTGGAGGTCACAGTTAATGCGGCTTACACAATTTTCGATAAAACCAATGGGACGACTCAAATAAAGCTGGACATCATCTGCATATAGGTGAACTTTCACGTCATGTGTCACCTCTGGGAGGTCAGTTATGTATAAACTGAATAATAAGGGTCCAAGAATAGACCCCTGCGGAATAGCACAAGAAAGGGGCAAAATATCTGAGGAATGACCACTATTCGATATGACACGTTGGGATCTACCGAACAGAAAATGTTTAATTAAAAGAATGGCAAAATGGGAGAAACCAAATCGCTAAAACAGTTTCATCTAGAGCCTCTTGTGACAAACACTATCAAATGCTTTAGAGAAATCTACTAAAAGCAAGATGGATATCATATCATTATCAAGAGAGGTGCGAATGTCAGTAGTTACCGTGAGTATAGCTGTTTCGTAGCTGTGATGCGAGCGAAAGCCTGACTGACACGAGCTGATTAGATTGTTTACACATAAGTATTCCTGAATTAGCCAGTACATTAATTTCTCCAGGATCTTAGAGAGGAAGTAGACTAATCGGTCTAAAGACGGTTGGGGATGCATGTGTGGCGCATTTAGGAATAGTTAAAACGTTAGCTATTTTCCAAGTCGTTGGGAAAGAGAACGATGCTAGACACGTATTAAGGACATGCCGACGGGGCCTCATAATTATTGGCAAGATTAGTTTGAGAAATTTCGGCGATACTTGATCATGATCAGATGAATTAGATTTGCCAGAAAAAACTGCCTTTATCACCTCTTCGCCATCCATACAACGAAAACTGAAATCATCAGAGTTCTCAGAATCTATCGAATGAAGAGGCGACCATGATTGAAGATTATCACTACCAGGTGCATGATGAGCTACAAAGTTGTTATTAAGAACATTGGGATTAAATTCAACGAATAGAGATATTCCCGTTCAGTGATGAAAGATCTTATTTCGGTGGTAAACCAGGGGCTGGCCTTGGACCTAATTACTCTATTGCGCAGAGGCACATATCTATCAAAGAGATTATGAATGAAGGAACTAAACACGAAATAAAACAAAATTTTAAACAATATTTAAAATTATAAAAATTATGAAATTTATAAAAGCTGCGAAAGTGAGCTATGCTGTGAGACAGGATAATAACATGAAAATGGGCAAGATTAATTAAAAGCGTGGACCCTCATAAGTTCCTTAAAAGAACCGACAGATCGCGCATTCTGATAACTAGGGAAAGACTATTCCAGGGGCGGGCTATCTGGACAGGATAAGAGACCTCCATTACTGATTTATGAAAACGGGATATTACCACATTGTGATTACGTTCCGAGGCTGTGTGCTGGAAAAATTCATGCAGAAAATACGATTTGTTGTTCGTAATAGGTTATAAAAGTGAATCAGTGCTTTAGATAATCTAGTATTGAGCAACCCAGTAATTTTGTACGGTAAAGTGAAACATGGTCAAACCTACGAAGTCCATAAATGAAGCGGATACAATCATTAAAGGCAACTTTCGTCTTTCAAAGACAAACGTAATTGAGTCTAGGGTTAATCGAACTGCCGAAAGTAAAGTAAGATAGAATTAGACTTTTAATTAGTTTTGAGCGAATTTCGAAAGATAATGAGTCAGCAGAGAGCCAGAGCCTACGAAGTACAGCATAAACTTTACCGATAATTATCTTTGTATTGTCGCAGCATTTCATATGTTGTTTCAAAATAATGCCTAGATATAATGAAGCAAAAACTTAAAATTGATAAAATAATACAAATTTAAACTTTCAAAAGAGAGATCATAAAGATATGGGCCAGTTTGCCTAATCAAGTAAACTAGCCCGAAATGGCGAAACAGGATCGAACCTTCGAAGACCAAAAAGAAATCTAATGTGATCATTAAAAGCGGCCTGTAACCTATGTGTTATCTAGGTTAGGAAAAACCACGCTTCCGAAAGTTAAAAGGGCAAGAGTCAGAATTTTAATAAGTTTTAAACGAATTCTTATGGGCAGTATACTCGCTGATCGAATTCCAGTGTAAATTTTACTGAGCGGACATTATCACAGCATTTCATTCTCTGGTTTAAAATAATCCCAAGATCATCCTCATCGTATGCTCTATTGTAGAATATAATGCATTGAGATTTTCTAGAGTTTAGCCATAACCAATTAAATAAGGACGAAGAGTTGATTCTGCCTAGGCCACAAGAATTCAGGGGGGTCTATTTCAATCCCGTTTTCCAGGTTGTAAAGGTGCGCCTAAGCCACTTGAATGAATGATGAATTACCAAAACTCCTTGTCTCTTTCCTTCTTACAGGCACGCCGCCGCTTTTCAACTTCGACTTTAGTGAGGTTAAAACAATTTAATTCGATGAAAGTATGTTACTGCAAACAAATTAAAAAAAATACTTAGATTTATTTCACTTTACAAGGGCACGCCGTCGCTTTCCACTATGTGCAGGTGAGTCCGTCTCAATGATGTCAATAAAATTTTAAAAATTTCTTTGATTTCCCTAGGGGCTTTCCCCGTTTTTCACGCCATAAAGATACGTTTAATCCAATTGTATCCAAAACAAAACTTGGTTTTCACTTTCTGTAGGCGTCTTACCAAAAACACTTCAGTAGATTAGATTTGATTAGATCTGTGAAGGGGTGTGTAGGCGTTAGCCTCGCAATCACTGCGACCTGAAAGATCTATTGTAAGTCCCCGTTGCATTTACTCCCTTTCTAGGTTCAGACTGTTAATAAAATCTAGAATCATTCTGGGATTAAAGTTCCACACGTAGGTTGGTGGAGAAAAAGCATGTTCGAGGTGGATTAGTCTGCACCTAACCAATGCTTCGCAGTTGCAGTGTAAGTGCTCCGAGGTTTCGTGAGCATCCTGACAAAAACAGCAGGATGAAGTTTCAGGCAAGCCCAGCTTGTTTAGGTGATACCTTAAGGGGCAATGGCCTGAGAAGAGCTCAGTAATCATTTTGAGCGCTGTCCTTCTAAGGATTAGGAGTTCTTTTGTTTTTCCGCCAGAGGGTCGATAAACTTTTTTGCCTGACGAAGTCCTTGTAGCCTTTCCAAGTACAGAGATTTTTGTTTATTCTCCCAGTTGTTTAGGGCAGCTCTGAGGTAGCACCTTGAAGAGCCACAAAATGGCTCTAGTCCGACCAATTTAGTTTCCACGCCTCTTTTGGCTAGTCCATTAGCAATTTTATTGCCTTTGTGGCCCTCATGTCCAGGTACCCACATGAGGACAACTTTGTTTCTCCTTGATAGGTTTTGAGGGTATTTAGACATTCCCAGACTATCCCTGACTTGACAGTGTAGGACTCTAAGGCCTTGAGGGCAGCTTCACTGTCCGAGGGGATATTAATCGTTGAGCCATTTATGGCTTTTCAATGCGTGTTATCAAGAAGAGGACCGTTAGTGAAAGCTTCCAGCATCTTGTAAACGGAACGATGACCGTTTTATTGGGGTTTATGCTAAGGCCTTTGCTTAAACACCATGTGCGGACTTTGGAAAGGGCATTCTGCATTAGGTCATCCGCGTAGCCTTATACATTAAAACCTGAACTGGTCAGTTTCTCTAGCAGATCCTCAATTACGATCGATGTATGAATGGCAGTCTCGGTAGACTTGCCAGCTTGATAAGCGAATTGCTTAGAATAAAATGGGAATTTAATCAAAATTTCACTTCGAATCTGTCGGTCTTGGATTTTTTCCATCGACTTAAGTAATAATGAGTAGAGACTGATGGGTCGGAACGAATTGCCTAGACAACTAGCCCTTTTTCCAGCTTAGGGTATAAATACCACCCTGACGTCTCTCTACCATTGGGGAACGTATCCTACAGCGTAACTGGGAAGATGCCGTCCCCTCCAGGAGACTTAAAGGGCTTAAATGTGCCCATGGCCCATCTAACCTTGTTAGGAGTGAAGATTCTGCCTCCAAGGCTCTTGCTCCTGTTAGAGACCCTATACTTGTCTACCTCAAATCGGTCTGGAGCAACTATTCCTTGATCGGGATTTTTAGTTCCCAGTTATTTCGTTTAGGGATTCGGTACTCTTGACATGTGTTAAGAGTAGCGTCTATATCGAACCTGATATATCTGTGATCGGACATGGGACTCACGTTCGATAAATGCCAACTCCTTATTTTTGTACTTATGAACATACTGGCAAGTATTAAGTCCAAGACCTCTTGTTCAATAAAGTTCATAAAAGTTGCTTATTACCTCGATTTGGTATCTTTAAATTGCTAGACAATATAAAATCGTATAGGTACTCACCCCTGGCTAAGGTATCCGTCCTACCCCATAGCATGTGATGTGCGTTTGCATCGCAGACAACGACGAATTGCTTTGCTCTATGTTTGCACTACGGTATCTACCTTCCCTGCTGACGCTCAGACCCAACTCTTGTTACTTCATCCCAAAAAACACTTTGATGGCTGTCATTCTTCCGGCATTCTATTACTCCGATTCTCCTAGTTCCTAGCTCGGGCTAGCAGATGTCAGGACAGTAGCATAGGAGTCGGCTGCCATACTTACACATGACCATAATCGTGCTACGATCGTCCCTACATGCGACCATAACAAATTGCATACAAATTTTATTTTATAATAATACTTTCAGTGGAATCCTAATTGACTCAATAACCATCAACTTTATCAAGCAAAAGATTCTGAGTTCAAATCAAGAAATAAGAAGTTATCTGCTTTATCTGCCCCAGAAGTGCTTGAAGTGTTGAAGTAATTTAGCTTTAATATCGTCGGTGATATAATAGAAGGCATAATGGATCATAATTCTATGGATTTGAAAATATAACAAAAGAGGGGTATCTTTTGTCTAAGTTGCTTCCTTAAATAGAATAAAATAAAAATCCACTCAAATGGCACCTCGCTTAACACTTCAAACGTCAATCTTGGCTGGTAACAGAAAATTGACTTCTAAGGATTTTGTCAAATCTTTGCTTTTATAAGTTTCCATTAAGGTTTTTACCTCCTATTTGAATATAATTTATAGTTAAACTCTTAATTATAAATCAATTCATATTATTGCACACGTGTATCCACTAATTAAGCTATCTAGAATCTTACAAATGTCTATTGTACATAGACAATTGTCTGTAAAAAATTTAACTATTAATTAATGAATCAAAATTTCGTCAAAAAATAGTACAAGATGTATCATAAATTAGCAGTTATTAATATATTCCACGAGGTATCATATTCAAAAGCTTTAAATAAGCAGTTTGATAAGTAAATATCTACATAATCCGCTCAAAATAAAAGCGTTTTCTCAAAACTCCGCTAAACTAATGTAAAACTCATTAGTTTAAGATTTAAAAAAAATTATTCCGCTATAAAGGCGAAGATTTTAATTTAATGTGAGAAAATTTACGAAATTATGCAACACACGACCTCTACATGTTAACACGCGACTCTTGACCTTATTCGAGCTACTAACGAGAAATATTTTTGGAGGAATATCAATAAATGATCGATTTATCAACTAATAAACGGCCGATTTATAACAACAAAAAAAGTGGAGTAAATATTTTATTCCTACATTTCATCATCATTTAAGGAAGGAATTAGCTTGAGAAAATCACAGACTAAATGATTTTCACCGTTATGATTATTTAGTTTATGAGTTTTCAATCAAATCTTATATTTCTTAATTTTTTTAATAGAACCATGGGAAAATTACCTGAGCTTCTTTATTATATGTGTATGTGTATTTTTATATGATGGACACAGCCTAAAATCAGTCCCCAGCTGACCCTCAAATTTTAAATTAATATTTAATGCAACCATTTGCTACGATTTTAAACAAACGGTTAAAACTAGCATCCATTTAAAGCTGCCTAAATTCTAGAGAAAAAATAAATACAAATAATATTATGAAAAAATAAAAGTGAAATTTAAATGTAAAGGCCACAGTAGAGGAATTCTGTAAATTTTATTCAAAATGCGTTGGTAATTTTCTCTATTATGCAATTCATAATGAATACTGACGCACGTTTTGTGGGTGGTTTACAGCAATTTGAGTACCATACTTGAATACAAAATTGCCCGTGACCTTTTTTTAGTGTTTTGCCGTCCGTCTACTTAAGATGAGGTTGTTTTACATAAAAACGTAAATTTATAAAAGTTTACATTTTTGAGTTATTACCTGATGAATGAATATCGAGAGCCATATATAAATATTTTTACCTACATACATATGTACATAACGATGAAAACATAAATCCGATTTTAAGCTTGAAGTCACGAGCGGAAATTGTTAACAAAAAAAAAAAAAAGGAAAGAGGTCAATGTGCTTTTAGCGCCAATTATTGACCTGATCATTTTTCAAAATCAGAAAGGGAAATCCATTTGAAATATTTATAGCTAGGTTCGATTGAATGTAAATATAACAGGTGTGTGTGTAAATATAGATCTCAATTTCTGTCCGTGACTTTGATTATGATTTCTGCCAAATATCCATCTACGAGCTGCCCTCAATTTTTAGTTAAAGAACGACCTCGCATTTGAATTTAATTTCAGGTTCAGTGGATGATGTTCTGTTCTATTATTAGGAAAAAATTCATGAAAGAAAATATCACTCTTTTTACCTTCAACTTTTGCCTATGTAGACACAATGAACAGTTTATCAAAGCTACATGAATCGCAACTGAAGAAATCAAATTAATTGGAGGCATTATGGAAAAATTTTAGATTTGTTACGGGTGATCCTGGATAAGTGATGATTTGATCTGAAATTGAACAGAAAGCAATAAGGAACACTGTCAGGGGCGGATTTCCCTATAGGCCGAGTAGGCCCGGGCCTAGGGCGGCAGATTTAGGGGGCGGCGATTTTTTCTTGTAGTTGTGGGTATTTCATTACATTTTTATACTTTTTCGTTTTTTTAAATAAAATAATTCGTTGGAAAGTGCTATTTTTAATTCTACTCCATTATTTTCAAATCTACTCCGATTTATGAGGCAGCCTACTCCGCTAATTCTAGCCTGGGGTCCCTTCACTGGATATAGATCATTCAATTTTTCGTGTTTTACAGGGAGTAGGGGGGCGGCAATCTTCCATAGCCTAGGGCGGCCAAGTGATCAAATCCGCCCCTGAACACTATAAAAGATTTTCAACTAGATTCGTATTAAAAGTGAACTAGAGTGGATCTCCTAGATACTTCAATTGCATTTCTAGTGCATATGTAACAGATTTCTGGACATGAAAACTACATATCCAGTCTTATTTGATGAACTGGGTTTCAAGTAAATTTAAATGTTATTTCTCATTTGTTGACTGGATGAACTATTTTGCTCATTTATTTGTAACATTAGATAAGAAATAATTTTTTTTTATTATTTAAGAGGAAAAAATAAGCCAAAACTAGATAATTTAATTAGGCACTTAATTATTGACTTTTAAAGACACGCTACTTGCAAATACATGTGTACTTATACTGTACATGGAAAAGAAAAGACTAAAACAAAAAAGAAAACAAAAAAAACAAAAAAACAATATTTCCAAACAAGCCGGAGTTTTGTGAAGTAGGGACCCTACCCCTAATGGATTTATAGATAAAAGCGTAAAAAAATTAAAAAATGTGTCAAATGTGTACTGTACTTAAAATTGAATACATAGTGAAACTTATACAGTATATCAAAGACATGGGGTACATCATCCCCTGTTTCTATACAAACATCCTCTAAAAAAACATAAAAAACTCCCTTTTCAAAAAGTCACTCATATCTACAGATGATTATGTTTTTTCTTATAATTCTGTTGACGTCATCTTCAAGCTGAAAATACGAAAAGTACAAAGTTCAAATTAATGGTTGCATTCGTAAATTATTTTCAAACTTACATTGATCCATTGTATTAGTGGCATTAAAAATATTTTGAAGTTCTTTCCTTCCCAATGCTCCATATCTGTGGGAATTTGGCAGTATGACCGTTTTATTTAGCAGTTGGGCAGTTTTTTTAAGACCATTGCGAGCACCCTTAAGTTTTCTATGTATAGTAAGTATTTAAGAAAAGAATATAAAATATTTTATTAGAATTAGAATCAAGATACCTTCCGGTATACCATGCTATTCCTTGAGGTAAGATGATCAAAAAATTGTTCCACATACCCGCCCCCCCCCCACGCCCCTTAGAAACCTTCCTTTAGGAGTTGTGTCCACTTGAAGATTTCGCCAATATTCGGGAGAATAAATGAGTATAAGTTTTTAACCACCCTATAGATTTTGGTTATTGTTGGCTTATTAAATAGCCAAGAATGGTAGCTGTCGAAAGGCGTATTACTCTGTATTTTTTAATTAAGCTTCTTTAAATTATTCTCAAATATTTCCAAAATTTTGATTTTTTTACTCATCTCGTCAGTATTTATTGCCCACCCAACATATTTAATCTTGAAAGTGCTAAAGAGCTTGAGTGTTCACTTTCCAAATTATCACAACGATATCTGAATGTGATTATCGGTGGAGTTTTCAATTTGAATCTATTACAAACTTTTGGTAGTGTGGGTAATTTTATTCACTTTTTTCAATCCAGTCATTTGCATGTTATACATCAAGGCATCCCAAAGTTAATAATCCATCAGTTTTGGATTATTTCTTTGTATCTAGTGTAGACAAAGTTCCGTATCATAATCAGATTACTCCTACCAACTCGTTCGATTATGGTTTATTTTCTTGTCATATAGAATCTTATTTTCGTTAGTTTCAGAAATATTCACATATCGATCTTATAATGGAATTGCTATTGATGAGTTACTTAGAGAAATATCTTCAATACCCTGTCATCAAATTCGGAATTATGCAGCAATTGATGAACAGCTTTATTATTTTTACAATATTTGCTCATACTTGCATGATAAGTACGTTCCGCTACGAATGAAGCGTATTTCGCCGTCGGCTAATATTTTTTGGCACAGTTTTAATATTGATTTCATGATCGCTGAAATAGAATTTTTCTTCCGTAAATGCAACGTTTCTAAAAGGGATGAGATGAGGATATGCCCCGATATAAGATATTAGTAAACAGGATTAACAAAGCAGTACAGACTTCTTAGAGGAGGTATCTAGCAGGAATGCTAGATCTATCCCTGTCAGCTAGGAAATTGTGGTCTAATTTAAATCGCAATGGAATATGTGGAAAGGTAGCTCAATCATGCGATCTTAATCCTTATGACCTTAAGTCATATTTCACCAATACCACTAATTCTCAATCCTTACTACCTATTTCTATGGAAGGGGAGCTATTAGATTATCACAATACTTTCGGCTTTCCTTGCGCTTCTCATGAGGAGGTTCTTAATGCAATCATGTCCGTAAAATCTGAAGCCTGTGGTTCTGATAATATTCCACCAAATTTTTTTTAAAACTGTTCCCTATTATTTCCGATAGCTTAGTTTAAATTTTTAACTCTTGTCTGACATATTCACGATCTCCCTGTTTCTGGAAGAGAGCTATTTTTTACATTTAGCTAAATGTTCTACTCCAGTTATTGCTAATGATTTTCGCCCTAAAAGTCAACTTTGTGTTCTGAGTAAAGTTTTGGAGAAAAAATAACGTCGGATATACGCAGAGCATTGGATATTAACTATTTCACGTCTGTGGTATTGCTTGATTTTAGCCAGGCGTTTGACACAGTTAATCATGGCTTACTTCTTGCTAAACTTTTTGTTGTATTGGTTCAATTATGGAATACCCTTCCCCAACATGTCAGGGGACTTGGCAGGACGCGTGAATTTAGACTTGCACTATGGAAGCATTTTTCTGTTGAGGAGTAATGCAGTGATGAGCAACGTTCTCGTCAAACAGTTATTTATGTAAATATATAGATATATGTTTTCTTTCAATTAATTTCTTACTTTAAATTCTTTACTTTTACACTTTTACTTACATTTCTTTCATCAGACATAAACTATTATTATTATTATTATTACTCTGTACTGAGATTCCTCGAGCTCACAAGAAGCGGTCCTCAGAATGGGTTCTTATCCCCACCAATTTGCGCTATTATTAATGAAGAGCTTCACATGCATTTTACTGCAGGGAATTTTCTTGTGCAAGGCTACGCTAACGAAGTCGTTAACCTATGGATAGCGCTGGGGTGAGTACTCCAAAACCCCTTCAGCGTGTTCCGGATTTTTTTTAAAGGCATTGGGATCAAATATTCGTAGGGTGGATATCAAAGCAGCCTATTGTACTCATCTGCTAAAAAAAAGAAAAAACATCTCACCAAAACGTTCCTGCCCTCTTAATGAAGTGAATAAGATCTAGTTGAGGTAAACTATTCAGCTCATCGCGAGAATAGAAGGACAGTCCCAGGATTATCCAGCCTACGCCGAGCAAAAGTTGGACAGGTTTATCAAGTTTATCTTCTTCTGACGTTGAGATAAGCTTCTTTGACCAGTGATGATAATGATGATAGTTCGTTCTTAAATGAGTACTCCAACCCAATGTCAGGCTCAAGAAAGTATACACCGGCACTGCCTCCCTCATAAGTGAGGGAGATGTCTGTGAAAATTTTAACAACGGATAGAGGAAGACTGTAAGCCACTCTCCTCAGATTCATGACTATCAGGAAAACCTACAGAAAATAGTCGGTCAAAATGAATTTCCAATACCATCGCATCAAATGTCATGTGAGGCTAGGAGATTTTGTGTTTCACCCTACATGCCAATAAGCAATGAAAAAAATCACTCCAGCCGTCGTCCCAAAATTCCCATGAGCGTAATCTATACGCAGACTTTTTGGGATCAACTTGAGTGGCAACATCCAGGGGTGGCAGTTTATGTAAGACCCCAAGCAAGCCTTTGCATGGCCGCGAGCTTCCGAATTTTAGTCCTCACTTACAGAAGGAGCATGCGTGCTTCTTACCAACGAAGTGTACATCCCGTGCAAAATACTCCTTTTCATCACCCATGTGCAGCCAAAACCAAAAGTGGCTATGTGGCTATGGCTAATGACATAGTACAACGAAGCTGATCTCAATGTGAGCAGTACCTTTTACTAGGAATGTACTAGCGGTAAAGGTGAGGCAGCAAAAATTATGAGATTCTAAAAAACGTCTATAACAACAAAACCATCTTTATATTCTCTGATAATTTTGCGACAATTAGGACTACTGCACTTTCCGCCATGAAATTAAAGCTCATAAATACTCTGAACTATTTGACTAAATACCAATCGGCTCAGCTTTATATCTAGATATCGGCTCATATACGCTCTACTGGCATCAAGCAAATAGTTGAAATTTGTATGCAAAGCAAATCTTAACATTTACTTAACCCAAATCTGAAAAGTGGATTAGCTCTCTAATGGCCGGTTTCACAGTCCAGGCTTAAGCCAGAGTATAGCTAAGCCATGGGTGTGGCTTAAGCCCAGAACTTAAACCTACTCGGTTTCACAGTACTCAGTAAGCTGAAGCTTAATTAACCCGCGGATGCAAATATTTAAGTTGTCAGCACTGCTGTAATTGTGAATTATTTTAAAAGAAAATTGTCATTGTGGTTTTTATCTGGGAAGATATCAAATCAAACGTAAACCATCATAGCCGAGAATAAAAATCAACGTCATTTCGCGAAATGTTGCGGGTACCATCTTATTATTTTTTTCACGGATCACATTTTGCGATATTAGATTATACATTTCTTCGTCGCTTATATCCTCTGCATCAGATAAATATCTCATTTTTGTCTTAAACTGTTTGGTTTCTCCTTAAAACGTCAAATGGAATGCTAACACTAGCTACCAGATAGTACTCAAAACTAGATAACTATTTTTCGCTTGAAAAATTTCAATTTAGTTTTATAGTATAACTTTTGAAATATGAATGTTCATTTAATAACAATAATTATAATAATTTCTTATGTGTTTCACAGCAAAATCTGAAGCTTGAGCCTTCAAGATGACGGTCTTAAATTAAGCTTGCCTTAAGCCAGTGATTTCACTTACGCCTTGGCTTAAGCCATCGCTGTGGCTTAAGCCTTTCCTTAAGCCATCGCTGTGGCTTAAGCCTTAACTGTGAAACTGGCGATAAGTAACCGCCAAAAGGAACATTCTTTAATATTGTAACTGAGAGGAATGCTATGTGCTGTAGGAGCGTTGTTGGTAGACTCATACCAAGAAATTCATTCAATGACAATGGTAACGAAGTTTTTGTTGAAACTTAGTTGGTCCGATAACTGAATGCTCTCAACTGAACTGACGTATCTTATCACTATTGACATGAGTGCGATATCAATAATATCGGCTTTATCTGGAAGAGAGTAATCAGACAATACTTTACAGGTCTTGTCTTGTCAATCTTTGGTAAGACATTTCTGAATGACTTCTGAGATGGAAGCGTTAACAAACAAGAGAGCAGTACTTTACTACTGATTTATATTTCCTTTAATAAAGATTTTTCTATATTCCACAAATTTTCAAAGCAATATTTAACTCTAACAATTCAAAGTCCAATACTAGATTTACTTAACCTGACCGACAAATCTGTGATAATTTGGAACACCTTAAATGTGTTACCTTCTATACGATCCATTCTACGAAATTCTTTTATGATGCCTTCACAAAAATTTCCGATAATAACATGACTCAACAATATTCCATTCTTCCTGCCTACAGACGATATACATATATATACACACTACATATTATTATTATTTACCTTTTCTTATCCTCAGTCAACATAACCTATATAGTTTTTCGCTGCATATATCAAAATTTTTGTTGAATTTTCAAATTCACAACTTCAACCACAAATCCACACATAATTAATTTTAGTGTTGCTCTAATTAGGAAGCTATAAATCACCAGAGATATAAAATTTGATGTTTATCACACGTTTCTATGTGTCATTAGAAAATTAAGAC
Source organism: Dioctria rufipes (assembly GCA_963924295.1). Classification (NCBI taxonomy): domain Eukaryota; kingdom Metazoa; phylum Arthropoda; class Insecta; order Diptera; family Asilidae; genus Dioctria; species Dioctria rufipes. The sequence continues at coordinate 340,986,982 of OZ002740.1, read as the reverse complement.
GTATAACCTCCAAGAAATTCGCTAAGCTCTAGCTAAACCACTCCTTTTTTATGTGACAATTAAAGAAAATGATGAGTCAATTAGCATCGAATAAAATAAAAACTTAGTTTTTGGCGTATATGACAAATGAATACTTCCAAAATTTTTTGGAGGGCATTAAGCGCATAGTTGCGTCTATATATTTTACAAAAATTTTTACATACCTTAGATGAAAATGAGTTATGGACTTGCATTATTTTACTGTAAAAATAGTTTTTCCCAACTTTTCTGTTTTCAATGTTGGAAAAAAAAAAGAAAAATTATCGAATTTTTTTAATTTCAGTCGATTGATTAAAAATTTAGTATTTAGCATAATACTAAGTTTACGACTAATCATCACAACAACAAAAAAAATTGTTAACATAAACTCATTTCCGCTATATTAATTTTTTTCATCTCGAATCAATTGACCTTAGCTGACCGCAAATAGCGCCTCATCTGTTTTATTTTATTTTATTTTTTTTATTTCTATGAAATCATTTTTTCACTTCATAGTTTTTGTGTGCTGGATTAAATTTTAGATATAGCCACTTTGCCACCTCTCTTTTGACCTTTTTCCATACATAAAATATCTCCGCATGAAAAAATGGTTTTCAATCAAAATAAATAAACAAACAAACAAACAAACAAACAAAATATGCCGCACCCTACCTTTTTTTTATTATTTTCTTTTTTGTTTTTTTTTTTTTGCGAAAGACACTGTTATTGTTTCCTTATATCGCGTTGACGTGTGGTATCCGAATATAATTTCTGTGCAGACACGTTTTTAATATCAACTTTTAATATTAAAGTATAATTCTAATATAAATTTTTATTATAATTTCTGCAGTAAATGATTTTTACCTACGGCTATATACTTCATAATTTCTTCTTTAAGTATTCATACAACAATTCCATAACCTTGAGCCTTTTCCTTAATATAAATATAACTGAGGTTACCCAACCAAAACTAATGATTAGGCACTTATGTAGTTCATAATAAGATCAAGATTACCATACTAAATTTATTACTACTAATAATAATATTAACTTATATGTTAGCGTTGAAATTTCTTTTTAAAGTAGGTGAATTAATAAGTCTTATTGAATATTACCTGCGTGTGCACCTACAAACTCATCATACAAATAACTGTGTGAAATTTTACGGCCTTGAAACTTATTTTCATAATTTTACGATCGATTCAAAGTCATAATTATTTTCCAGGTATTCGAATTGAAAATTAAGAATTTCCGCATAAAAATAATGGATGAAAATTTTATATTATCTTTTAGTTAGATACGAAATCTAACGGTTAATTTTAAGTAAAGTTTTAACAAAAATTTGTCCGTATAAAAGGTATCAAATTATGCCAACGTCGGCGATGGTGTAATAGGTTCATATTTTAATATTTCACCTATGAATTAATTGATCTTCAAGTTTTTAATTCCGAAGCTCGAATATTTCCTTGGGATACTGTTTATTGTATGGCTAATGTTAATGATCAAATTAATTATATTATAATAACTAGTTGAACTATTTTCATGACAAATACATATATCCATCTCGTTACAAAGGATATTGTTAATTCACAATGCCCTTGATTTATGTACCGTAGACACTAAATGTCATCTAGAGATTTTGCATTTGCCAAGTGGAAGCGATTTAGGAATTCCGGAATTTCGAAAAGAGTATCGAATCTTTCGCAGTAAGGCAATTATTACTATATATCTTTCTAAGAACAACTACTTCTCATCAATGCTCAAAGTTAATTTACCATCTATGGAGTTCTATGGAAGAATCTTAAAACTATTTGCATTAAGACGAAAAATGTTACAAATACTATACTTGATCCAGAAGAGCCGGGCACGTTGATTTCCAGCCACTCCAGAACTGATTACTGACTAGAGTCGACATTTTTACTCCGTTTCCACAAAAATTGATAGTTGTCCATCGTAACTGATCCCCCTCCCCACAAACTACAACAGATGCGGAATGGTGATCTATTTGAATCTTTGCTACAAACTCAAACGTGTCCTTGAATGACCGACCTTAATCTCAATCATTCTGCATTTTGTAGGATTTTTCCATCGTGAATACTTTTTCGCCTGTAAAGACAATTTCTCTATGCTTTCCATGCGCGTACCGAGTCAACAGATTTTTGATCTTTACTTCCGCTATTTCTTCAGATCAAGAGTGAGTAAACATCCTCTATACAAGGTGACCCGTATGTAATCTGGCACACGAAGGCTACGGACAAGTCATGCTTAGACAAACAAACAAAATGTATGGTTTGGCCGGGGGGGGGGGGGGGGGTCGTAACGGTTGCCGAGATAACGGGACTTTAAAATATTTCGGTATATTTTTATAGATCACCTTGCAACTTCTTAATGTTACACCCTATGATGATAAATTAAACTTTGGTGGAGAGATAATCACTGGACCTTTCCAATGGTCTATAGATTTTTTCCATCTTCCTTGCCGTTTTGAAGTTATGGCTCAACAAAGTTAAAATTTCGGAATTTTTCCTCGTTTTATTTTATTTAACTACTATTTTTATCAAAAAACACGTCATCACACTCTGTACCTAAAATATAACGTTTTCTGCGTTTTTTGTACTTTTTCTTAGGAGTCGATACCAAGATTAGCAAGTTTCATACATTTTTCAAAGCGAATTTCTGGCAATCTATTTGTAGCAGAATAATGGTTTATATCTGAAATTAAAGCTACCCAAGGAATCTAGTAAATAACGTCGGCAAATGTAAAAAAAAAGTATTGGAATGGAGAAGTTTTTTAAATCAAATTCCTGTTAGTAGGTATTCTCATTTCTTTAGATTGTGACTATTTTAGAGAGATAAAGCCTAGATCTAGCAAATAACGTCGAGTTTTTTCATTTTTAGTGGCGAATTTTTTAATGGTTTAACTCTAATAGTACTTGTTTTTTCTCCCGATAGTTCATCGACCTGAAATTGCAAAATTACGTTTAAAGTTGATGAAATACAAAACTAAATAGTATATTTAAAAATTAGAGTATGTGCAAAAAAACAATTAAAATAGTTAATTCTCGTTAAAAAAATTCAATTTATTTGAACTGGAAATATTCGTTTTTCGTCTTAAATTGTCGCAGATGTCTCTAATGTTACTTGTGGTCTCCGTCTAGGATAATTTTATATGAATTTTCTCATTTTCAGGACACAAACCTACGTATAGTAAATTTTATTGCCTGCAGGTTCGCTGGTATCAAAATTGAAACTTTTGCTGAGTACTGACTGCACTTAAGCATCTTCAGCGAAAATGGCTGAAAAAGTTCACTAAGTGCCAGAAAGTAGGCAATTATCTTTTGGAAATGACCTTTATCAGCCATTTTCGCTGGATATGCTTATGAAAAAGTTCAAAAAATAAAAGAAAAAGAAAAAGTAAAAGAAATAGTTACATTTTGGGTACAGAGTGTGATAGGTCATTTTAAAGCTAAGCTTTTGGGCTTCTTAAATTCAATATGAAAAATTGATATTGATGACGTGTATTTTGATAAAAGTACTAGTTAAATAAAAAAAAACGAATAAAAATTCAGAAATTAGCCTTAGGGTGCCAGATCGCATACGGGACACCCTGTATATCCTTTATATTTTATTTTGTATTTACCTAGTAATATAATTGTATCAAAAAAATTTAAGAAAAAAGTATTTTCATTTAATTTTGTTTCAGAGGTTGTTGCTTAGAATTTATATTCCATATAAAGAAATACGGGAAAAAAATTATCCTCTTGTTTGACACTATATGACAGTATTTGCTTGACTCCATTTGTTTTTTTTTTTTTGCTAAAATGTACAAATACAAATGCGATACTGTTTTCAAAAGGAAATTTTGTTTGTTTTAAACTAGGGATCTAGGGATCGTAACGGTTATAAGTTTTATTGTAAAAGTAATTCTTCAATGAGTTTAGATATGAGTTTTACTTTAAATCTGAACAAAATGGTTAAACCCTACTTACTTTAGTTTACTTACTTACTGTTCGTTGGTAAGAAATCGCAACATTTGGGAACAGTTGGACCGATTTGGCAAATTTTCTAATAGGCCGAATAAGGTTTTTGTGGAATGAAAATTGAAATCCCCAAACCTTTCTTAGTGTTGCCATACAAAACTTTGGTTTTGCACTATACGTTAACGTAGAGAGCTCAAATTTTATGAGTGACGTTTTAAAAGAAATGTAAATTTAAATTCACAAATGAGATAAATCGAGCAACTCCTTTGTAGGATTGCCATACAAAACTTTCGTGTTTAACTATATATTTGAGCACTGCTTGAGAACGCGTCAACATGGTGTTTTCATGGCAATGGTAAATAAAATTTAAAAATAGACTAAATCGGGTTACCCCTTCTTGGTGTTGCCATATAAAACTGTGATTTGTAATTATTCTATAGAATTAAATCAAATTATCCTTAAAATCTAATTAATACTTTTTTTTTGTTCAACGGAAATTCATCTTTTGCAAAGGTTTCAATTATTTTTCCGATATCTATTTCTTGCTTCTTTACTTTCGATGGAAAGTATAGCTAGGCTTGTCAACCTTAATTAGGCCATTGTGATTCTTAAATATTTTTTTATTATTTTCAGTTTAGAAAATTACCATTCCGCACTGGCATTTGTTAATCGTTTATCACTACAAAGTTTCACAAATTTTTTTTTTATATTCGTATTTAACTTATAATATTTTCCACGACATTCTAACTTAGTGAGAATTACCTCGCAATGCTGCTATTTTATTGTACGCATTTCTCAAGCGATCACATGCTTTTTGCATGTCGAAATTCGGGGTTTCGAGTAATTAAGATACGACATCTAAGGTATTTAAGATTTCGGATTGTATCACAACATGAAGGACAGTTTCAAGACTTTTCATTTTATTTTTTATTTTATTGCGTCATTCCTTTCGAGTGCGTTTTCTAACACGAGAATAATTTTAGTCAGCGCTTTCAAGATATCTTTAAAATGAAAACTTAAGGAAAATATCGCGTTGTTCCGCGAAGATCATCGAGTAGGACACAAACGCTTCAGCATATGATTTTCACTTTTGACGACAGACTTTAATAAGGCCCGCCTCTTAAGACTGTGTCCAAAAAATGCGTAAACAGTTTCAGTCATTAAAGTTATTTACTTCCAAAACTAAAGTTACCACATCATTAATAACCAAATTAAGATTGTGGGCAGAACAGTAAATATACGCAGCTTTTGGTTGACTCTAAGAATTAGAGCCATGTAAACCATTGTAAGTGCCCCTCAGATTAACTGTACCATCGTATGCCTGACCGCAATGTTTATCTACACTTAAATCATTTCTTTCAGCAATTTTAAAATTTAGAAGTTTCTATTGTTTCTGATTTTTGATCGTCTGTTGTTACCAAACCTAAGAAAACTTCTTTAATTTCAATTTCCGGAAATATGGTTTCACCTTCTTTTGAGAGCTTTACGAATCGAACCATTATACTGACCTGGTCGATTTTAGGTATGTCTTGTGTACTGTCAGTTATTATTGACTATGTTTCCCAGAAGTTCTATAATTTATAAGGACTCAAATGTTTTATTTTTTTGAGTGTAGTCTACTAAGAGCTCATTGAGAACTAGATTATATTTTGCTAAGAGTTTTATGATGTTTAAGAAATTTCTTGAATTCAAGTTTTTATTTTTGAGATTTTCTATGGCCTATAAATGGTAAATTACTAATGACAAAAATTAGAGTCACATTAAAGATTCTAAAGAACTACTCTCGTTGATGATACCCTGCTCAAGATCTTTGTACTGTACTCTTTTACTTTTCCATTGACGCACGTTATGATCAGCATCGATATGATTCTGTGAATGTTTGTGCATTTTAATACCCTCAGGCATTTGACTCCGTTTTCTGTAATGTGATACATTGAAGCTTTTATTAATGTGATTTCTTTGAATATGTCCAGTCAGTTTACACGATCCGTACGGAATGATAAACCATTTATTGATTGTGGTTAAGGGACATGCGCGTACCTAGGTAGGGGCACGGGTGGGCATGGCACCGGTGCCCCCCCCCCCCTCAGAAACTTTAGGCAGAAGAAAAAAATTACAGCTTAGAAAAGATTTAAAAAAATCATAAATATTAGATTTATTTGTACTGTTTAATACGGTTTTAAAAAAATAAGTAAAAAACGAGTTTTCAAGCAAAACTGAGACCAAGCCGCATGAAAAACTAGAAAATAAACTTTTCTTCACATACAGAGGTGGACTCAGATTTTTTCATTGGGACATTTCTCTTGAATATTCTTTCTCTTCATGAATCAAATCACTTATTACCTCTGATTGATCATACTGAAATATATCGGTGATTGTCAGCGAATAAAATCTGAGTCCACCTCTGTGTGTGAAGAAAAGCTTATTTTCTACTTTTTCATGCGGCTTGGCCTCAGTTTTGTTTGAAAACTCGTTTTTTACTTATTTTATTTTCTGTCGTTTTCACGTTAACTAAATTGTTATTACGTGCTGCATGGAGATATTTTAAAACAATTTTATGACGGCTGAAAATCATTACCGACATTTTAAGTAATGTTTGGTGCCGATCCGAAAACAAACATTTTTCGAGTATCAAATCGCTGAAGTACTGCAACGGTTTTTCGAAATTCAAATTATGTTTTAAACAGCGCTTTTTAGCTGTATTTCAACTTGATCCCATATACCATGAATTTTCCCGATTTTCCATGTTTTCCACAGACTTTTCCTATTACTATTAAATTTTTTTTAAATTTACATGTATTTTCCTCGATTTTTCATGCAAGTTTTCATGATTGTTGATGAGAAAGTATTGATGCCAGTAGGACGGAAAAAAAATGATTCCGCATAGCTTATAAAACTTTTTTGTCGGAAAATTTTCCGGAAAAGTCGGAAAATTCTGGAAATTTTCGAAAATATTTCCAGAAAAATCGGAAAATTCTGCATTTTTCCTGAAACAGATTTATCACTAATCATATCGATGAAAATTTTTCTGATGATGTTCCCGCTTTTCCGTGGAGTTTTCCACAAAAGTAACTTTATGCAACTCATTTCGCTCTACAACTTTGTCTTAGATTGCAAAACGCTCAAACGCTTCCTTGGTCGGAAAAACTCCGGAAAAGCGTTTTACATGAATTTTCCTCGATTTTTTTCTGCAAGTTTTCACCATTGTCTGAGAGAAAGTAATGATGCCAGTTGATAGGGAACTTGATCCTGCATAATTTAGAAAACTTTATTACCGAAAAATTTTCCGGAAAAGTCGGAAAATTCCGGAAAATTTTTTCGCAAAATTCGGAAAACTCTGCATTTTCCCTGAAACGGATTTATCACTAATCAGATTTGTACCAAATTTTCAAATGATTTTTTCCGATTTTCCGGGTTTTCCACGGAAATTTCTGGTTCAAATTTTGATAAATTCAATTGTCACGCGACATTAACTTGTGTGCCAAATTTCAGGTCGCTGTGTTGACGAAAAGTGGGTCTACGAGAGTGTCGAAAATAGTAGAAAAGAAATATACAGACAAATTCATGTACGAGTTAAAGGGAATGGCCTCAAAAAAGAACAATTAAGAAATTTAAAAAAAAATAAGCATTTCCAATTATATACATAAAATAAAGCACACAAAAATATCCGGAGTTATACAGCACTATAAATTAATTTTTAATATTTGGTTGGATAACCGTTAGATTTTAATACACTTTTCAGTCTGTTAGGCATTGATTGCAAAAGTTTTTTTTTTGTTAAGTCGGGATTTATTTTGTTCCATTCTTCTTGAAGATGTTTTTTTAACATACTTTTTTCTGGAAATGTTATGTTGAGTTAAGGACCTTTTTAATTCTGCTCATAAATGTTGTCCGGCGACTGAGGAGGTGTTCCCAGCCATTCCTTCATTGTTCTGGCACAATGTTTAGGATCGTTGTCTTGTTGGAAAGCAAAATTATTTCCTTATCCTAACTTTTCTGCACTGGATTTCAAATTATGCTTTAAAATATTGATATAAGCATATTGATCTATCATTCCATCAATAAAATGAAGATTTCCAACACCAGGCGCCGACATACAATCCGATACCATAATAGCACCACCTCCATGTTAACGGTTGGTTGCAGTTTTTCTTTGTCGAACTCAGTTCCTGGCTTTCGCCAGACAAATTGTTTCTAAGATGAGTTCAATATTTCAAATTTACACTCATCGCTAAAAATGATAGTATCCCAAAAGCTTTGAGCGTCATGATAAAATTTTTTAGCGAACTCGATTCTCTTTTTCCTAATTGTTTTATTTATCCACGGGTTTTTTCTTGCAATCTGTCTACGATATCCGCTTTTCCTTATCGTTCGGCTCACTGTTTCAACACTTATATTTTTGGCAGTACTTTCGCGAACTTCTGCGTATATCTCTTTAGCACTAGTATGAAGATTCACCTTCACTCGCTTCAAAATTTTTCTTTTCCTCTTTCATTTAGTATCCTTGGTGCCCCGTACGCGGTTTATTTATTAATAGTTTATTTATTAATATACCGTCACGTGTATACTTATTAAAAATATATTTTACTGTTCTTCGCGGTATTCCAATCTCCTTTGAAATTTTTCGTTGCGAATACCCTTTTTCAAAAAAAGAAATAACCAATTTTCTCTCTGGTAAACTCGTTTCACGCTTTTATGGCATTTTGGAAATTTAAATGTTTAAAAGAAAACTTACTTAAACGAAAAATACGATAAACTAATAACTATGTTGGGACGATACTCCGCATGCACATATTTATATAAATTTCAAGGAAATTTACCCTATTTCGTACATGATCACTTCATGGGCGGATACTTTTGTTTCTTTGTTTTGTGAGTTGATTCATCATTGTTAGTTTTTCTCTGGAATTCATTTATTATATATTATTCTTGAATATGAGGAGACATGGTACACATGTTGGAGTTTATAATTGTATATTTTTTAAATTATTAGCAAATGAACAATCTTATAAATTACATGCAGTTTTACGGGAAGATCAGATGGGCGCATACTTTTGTGACTAATAGTATATACGAGTACAAATCGAAAACGTGGCTATACAAGTGCCAATACAAATCCAGATACTTGTATCTAAGTGTAAACTCACCTTAACAATAATTTTACTTTTTCCATTTCGACCGACTGATAACAAATCCATCAGAATTATTGTCAACTTAACATTTTTTCCATTCTAATGCCTTGGTTGCGGCGGTGCAATTGCAATTGCGCCGCATTCTCATGAAAACCAAGGCTTTAGCATAATGCGACAACGCACTATACTGTTTACGTAGAAACAAGACCCTCAACCATATGTGAAGAATTATGCGCAATGTGCCTAATGCTTGACCTACAAATTGGACTCTGTATATTGTTTTTTGTTCTTTCCTATTTTCGCTCGATTTGCTCATATGTTGAAAATACTATGCGCAATATGTATGATGCTTGATCCACATACTGGCACTACATAATCCTTTTGGTTATTGGCCATGCTAGACAAAATTATACACTTACGTTAATTTATAAATATTCGCCTCTTTACTAAATCTTGCTGGATCACCAATTATCGAAGAAAATCGATCGATGATCCTAAGTAAAAAGCCGGTGTGTCGCTGTAACTTAGGCAGACATTTTTAAAACTAAAAAAACTAAATCAAAAACGAACCAAGAGATCCCCGACCCACGGTAAGTTCTCTTGTTCCCCTAATAAAGAACAAAAAGGAAAATTAAGGAGTAACTAAACAAATTTTAAGGCATTAAGTCAAAAATAAAAAACGTAATAAGAAAAACTTAAGTTCTGAGTTTAGAAAGTCAAAATGTCAAGAAAGAGATCTAAATCGAGGCTGGTGAACTTCTTGCATAAAAGCACCCCCACTTCTTACTGTTATTGGAAAACGTAACCTCACAGCAGCTTTAACAACTGGAAAAAATTAGCAGAGGTAGAGTAATTTCTAGAAAATTCCTTAATTTTATTGTAAATATGATGACAAATTTCTTAAATTCATCAGTAATTATAAAAACATCTTAAAAACTGATACAGCCTTGGATGCTGAAGCGATGGTCATGTAAAACATGCTTAAATTAAAAAGTTATGAGATAAATGCTGAAAATTTGAGAAAAAATATTAAAGAAGAGTATAAACTTTCTAAAGCGGCAATATTACTCCCAGTGAACTCCGCCGGCTGTGAGGGAAGCTTTTCTGCTATGAGGCGGATAAAAACGTTGCTTAAAAGCACAATGCTTCAAGAACGATTCTCTCGCATATCACGCATGTTACTGCTCAACACAGAGAATGCCATTGTTAAAAAAAAATTACAGCTGAAAAGGTATTGAGCCGATTTGCAGAAAAAAATAATAAACTAATGCTTATTTAATTGGTTTTTGGCGATTCTTGTTATGATTATGACGATATTAATTTAGATGGTAGTGATGGATGGTGACGAGTTCAAATTAAATGATAATGTACTGAGAGAAATTTTCACTGGGAATAAGCCCTGTTCCATGTGTATCCAAGAAATTTAGGTGCGATTTTGAGCTTAACAAACATTTCCTGAATGTAAGAAAACAAATTGCTTCGTCTTATTCAAATGAATATAGAAAAATTAGATTAATAGTAGTAAATCAATTATCTCCGGTTATGATAATAGCAGAAAATTTTATAACAGAATTTGAGAAAAGGTTATATATCCTAAGAATGGAATTGCTTAAATGTAGTCTACTTTTCGTTATTCTAGAAAAAGATTTATTTTGTTCAAATTAATTTTTAGTAGGAAGGTATGCTGACTTCATGTAAAATGTTCTTTTTTGTAGCAAGTCAGTTTCGTTGTATAAGCGAAAATTTTCTTATAACAAGAAGGATTTTTCTCGTGTTTCTACCCACATTAATTAAATTTGGTTTGTATTAAAAATACGGTTTTATTGTCGTTAAAAGAAGTTTTCTTCTTTCTATGAAAATTTTCTCACTCCAGTAGAAATCGTAATGCTAGTAGATTTGAAAAAAAAAACATCATATGTATTTTGTATTCGATGTAAAAAACAACGGTAATCAATAAAATAGTTTGGTTGATGTAAGGAAACTTGGTGTTAACACTGAAACTTTTATACATTTTGAGAAACAATACTTGATTGAGGATTATTCTTTTTCAATTTTTGTGTCAAACTGGCCCCTACTACTCCCACGCCACAACAAAACCCTTGCTACACCCATGTTAAGGGATCTTGGAAATGTTCTTGGTCAGTAGGAATTGATGTACTAATGTATTTGTCGGCTATAGTAGGGTTTGAGTTATCTTCACTCTCGACTTTTCGATGGCCATTTCTACAGCTGAATCTGCACTCTTATTTGACGAATCTGACGAATTTTTCCCTCCAAGACCTTGTAAATCTCGTTGGTCCTGTGATTCAGCTTTTTTCTCGCAATTCCGTGGAATCGGTGTTATAAATTTTCGATACAGAGTTATCCTTGAAGAAACTTACAAATTTATATTTCATGCAACTCGAACACATGTAATAAACATAATTCTATATAAATTATGAATACAAAGTATAATCTTTCCTCATAGGTCCAGTATTTTGAATAAAATATTAGGTTTATAATAGGTTTAGTATGTAGAGTTCCATATGCCTCAATATCTAAGCAATTAGATGTTGTCACTCAAACCGCAAATTTTCAATTTATATAACACTTGGCCTGCTAGCTCTTTAAGTAGTCTAAATCACCATATAAAGGCCGGGAAAAAGTCCACGGTTTCGGATAAGTTAATGCAAGCAAATGAACATGCAGAGTCCTGCAGAAACAAACGTATCTGAGTGTCTGCCTGTTCGATAGATGCTGCATAAAGAAACAATTTAACTTAAAGGGTTTTCCAATAAGAGGTGTTATTATAATTAGCCCGCTATTTCGGTAGATGTCACTTTTGGAGCTGTCATTTTTTGACATTTGACAAGTAAAAACTACGCCATTATGCAACGATATACGATTCAACAACCCATTTAAATTATTAAAATTCACTATAAAAATGGTGAAAATGTGGCAGAGACGGTTCGTAAAACTCGAACATTTTTGGGTCTTCGTGAAGCACCTTGTCGGACCGCAATACAGAAATTGGTAGAAAAATTCGAGCTGTCGGGACAAGTTAGTGATATGAAGAATAAAACCCGTGCACGTCGCTCAAGAACAGCCGAGAATATTGCTGCTGTAGCCGAAAGTGTTGAAGAAAACCCAGGTTTGTCCATTCCTTGTCGTTCTTTGGAATTAGGCATTCCACAAACGTCATTACACCGTATTTTGCATAAAGATTTCGGTCTTAAGGCTTATAAAGTTCAGTTAATACAAGAACTCAAGCAGGCCGATCATCAACAACGTCGAGTCTTTGCTGATTGGGTCCTTGAAATGCATGAAAATGATCCGGAATTCCATCGAAAACTCATCTTGAGTGATGAGGCCCATTTCCACCTCTATGGCTTCGTCAAGAAGCAAAATTGTCGCATCTGGGGCTCGGAAAACCCAAGAGTTATTGTTGAAAAGCCTCTCTATCCTCAACGTGTGACTGTTTGGTGCGGTTTATGGTCCCGCGGGGTCATTGGACCTTGCTTTTTCGAAAATGAGGCTGGAGCAACAGTTACGGTGAATGGATTGCGCTATCGACAGATGATTAATGATTTTTTATGGCCGGAATTGGATGGTATTGATCTGGACAACGTTTACTTTCAACAAGACGGTGCTACGTGCCATACAAGCAACGAAACCATTGATCTTTTACGGGAAATGTTTCCGGACCGTGTTATCTCTCGAAGAGGTGATCATAATTGGCCACCGAGATCTTGTGACTTAACACCTTGCGACTTCTTCCTTTGAGGCCACGTGAATGAGAAGGTCTACGCCAACAGCCCAGCGTCGATTCAAGACCTCAAAGATGGAATTCGTGAGGCTATCGAGGACATAGGGCAGCCACTTTGCGATTTGGTTATGGATAATTTCATGAAAAGGATATGGTGCTGTAGGCGTGGTCGTGGTGGTCATTTGGCTCATGTTATTTTCCATTATTGATGGCATACCTTCCTCTTTATAATGGAATAAAGATCAGATCATTTATCTCAAAAAATGGCATCTTTCTTTCAATATCAAAATAACACCTCTTATTGGAAAACCCTTTATAAAGTAATTCATTCGCCATTTAACAAAATTCATCTTCGCTTATGAATTAATGAAAGATAAATTAAGAAAAATGATCATTTTTCATCAGAAAATGGTGGCTTTAATTGAATCAATATCATCGATATTTGATTGATTTCGATAATAAATGAATGACTTCGCTTACTAAATGATCTTTCGAGAGGGGTGTTTTTGTGCATATTCAGAATTTCCGCTTCTCATATTACGTGTAATAGCGCTGACTGAAATTCTTAGTTTGAATGTTAAAAACATAATTGCATTTAAAAATGTGGGTATAGTATAGGGGCCCAGATTGATTAACTGCACACGGGCCCATAGAGACATAGTTACGCTACTGTTACAGAGAGGTGACCTTGTAGGGAGACGATTCAGTATTCAGATTGCATCTGATATATACAACAACATGAATAGTAAAAACAGAGACAAGTTTCCCGTTGCTCATACTCATGTAAAATAGTTTGATCAGCAGACGATAGACATTCTTTTATACAGGGTGTCAAACGTAACGTGTTCCCATTTTGGCATTTTTCTCGAAAATGTGCGGAGATATCGAAAAAGTCCTAATAATAAAAGTTACTCATCGTTAGTCAAGGTATCCTCTGGCATAACCAAGGTCCTTGAACAAGGACCTGGGAAAGGATATATTTAAAAAATGTCCTTTTCGTCCTTATTAAGGATACATTTTAATTACATTTTTTAACTCCGCAAATAAAACTATTGAAAATTCCAGTTGAACCCTTTATTATCGAGATATAAGACCTCAAATTGTACTCTATGTACCGTGTTCCTTTGCCATTTTTCTCGAAAATGCACACAGATACCCATCATAAGCCGGGCCAACTTTTGGTATGGTCAACATTTAAAAACAAAAGCCACAGGAAAAAAGGATATCTTCGGTTTGGTCCTTTTCGTGCTTTCTGAGGATGTATTTTGGCTACATTGCAGAATTCTTAATATGTATACCACTTTTTATCTAATTTGATTTGCAGTTATTCAATGTAGCCAAAATGCATCCTCAGAAAGGACGAAAAGAACCAAACCGAAGATATCCTTTTTTCGTATCCTTTTTTGTGTGGCTTTTGTATTTAAATGTTGACCATATCAAAAGTTAGCCCGGCTTATGATGGGTAGCTTTTGGTACGGTACTAGCACTTCGGTGATATCTGTGTGCATTTTCGAGAAAAATGGCTTTTTCGATATCTCCGCACATTTTCGAGAAAAATGCCCAGGGAACACGTTACGTGGGACACCCATAGATAATATTATTTCCATGAAAACTAATTTGCGATAGCTCAGGTTTAATTTTTCGTACTGCCCTTATAAATTTCATTTTTTCGACTGAGCTATTAAATTTGGCGACAATTGGAACTTCATACCCTGTGTGTATGGTCTTGTTGCCGTCCCGCTCACTTTCCTCAATCTAAACACGCTTGTCCCAGCTGAAATGGAACAATTAATCACTTCAGACATTTTGTAAAAAAATTTCATTAACATATTCGCTAGCAAGCTCAGGAATTCCATATAAAAAACCATCTCTAGATTTAGAAATTCTTTCAAGCGAATTAACCTTGTTTTCGATACTTGAGACTTGTTTCTCTAGAGAGAATATCTGTGATTCCATGTTTTTCATGTTTGCAACTGCATCACTGAACTGCTTAGCAACTTCCGCAATTTTAGATGATAACTTCGACTCAATGGCCTTCAATTTGAAGTAAAAATGCTGCTTGACACCTTCTAGCAATTGTTTGATTTCAATAGAGGTCACAGGTCCATTAGGTGTCGAGCTGCTACTGGCACGTGTTTTAGTAGACATTGCTGGAGGTCATGAAATGTTCACCACAAAACTTCAAAATTTAAATGAGGTTGAGAAGAATATGTGTAGCTTATTAAAACTTTTTTCTGAAAATCCCCGCGCACTGACTTCAAATTACTAAAGAAAAAATGCAAAAATTACGGAGCCAAGCTACGCACAACTATTCAATCGCCATTAACAATCATTTTTTACTTGCCGATGAAGATTAATGAATGCTTTTTATATTGAAAGTAGGCAGATCATTTACTAGCCTGGTTTTAGTTTCGAGGATTCAGGTAGCAAAAGTGGGATTTTATGATTTATATGAAGCCGTGCAGTGCTTTCTGGGACAATCCTTATATAGTGAAAAACAAAATTTTTATATAGCAAGCCTACGAAGGAGCTACCCGAATTGTCCTATTTTCGAACTTAAATTTACTTTTCTTTAAAGATCCATTGTGCCTAATTTCAGCTATCTAAGTACATGCGCTCTCGAGTTATCGTCCGAACGGACAAACGAACATGCAAAAATCAAAATAAATTTTAATATGATGCGTGGGTGTCCAAATCATTTTTCTCTAGCAGCATTATTTCTATGTGTTACAAACGGATTTGATTTCATTTAGGATATAATAAAAACCAGGCAAAATATAAAGTTTTATGCATAACAAAATTTTTTACTATATTGTTCAACTTTGAGCAAAGTCCGGTCTAATATTCCCGCAAACTATTCGACCTCTTTTCGCACCCAAAACAAGTTTACAATACAAAACTTCAATGAATATAATATTACAAAATTAAAAATTAAAAAAAAAAAATAAAACAATAATAATGACGCCAGACTATCAATTTTTATGTTGTTGAATAAGCTGAACGTCCGGATTGAAACATTTGCAGACTGACTTTTGCTGACCATCGTTCAAGGTTCATGATTTTATATTAATTCAAATGATCAATCTTGTGTTGTAGTTTTTCAATTCAATTCTCAAGAAAATTCAATTGGCTTGATCTTGACTTGGAAACGAATCGTTTTAAATCATTTAAAATAATCATCTCGCTTAAGAATAAATTAATTAACAAAATCAGTCTTCTGAAGATTGTGTGAAGTTCAATAACTTGAAATCCCACCCAAATACATATATGTATGTATATCACGAAAAAACATGACAAATTACTGTTTTCAAAAACAAACGATTAAAAAAATACTCACTCTGTCCTGATATTAATGAAAGTATTTAATCAAAATCATTAGAGAAAAATATTACTTTTTTTTTACATATACTTTTTGGGTTGGAGTTCCTGGAAATATTTTTTATAGTGCAAATCAATTTAAGAATGAAAAAATATTAATATAAAAAACAGATAATTCACTCCCTGTAGTTGTTTTTGGTCTTTACATACTTCGAAATAATTAATTTTGGCTTATCAGCATAGGAGTGTTGCGCGTATGTATCTTTTTTCGTTCAATAGATCAAGCAAAATTCTTAGAATGCTTAGAGTATACACATTAGTTCATTCAATACGGTCTATACTAAGATAATACTCCGGTTGTAATGCCACGACGTATATGCCAGATCCTTGGTGATACCCGTGGGGCTACACAGGAATTACCGATTAGCAAAAAAGATCGTCGCTGAAGCCAAGTCTGTCAAACCGTTTAAACAATCTGGCAGTGATATATTTCCAGTGCTACTGAAAGAAGAATGGCTGCTTTCTACAGAACTCCTTCTCACTGAGTAGTTTAGGGCCAGTCGACTCATTGGACACATCCCCAAGATATGGAAATTAACAAAGGTTGCCTTTATACCAAAAAGGAAAATAAATCACCCAGCGAGGCAAAATCATATACAGACCTATTAGCCTGACATCATTTCTCCTAAAAACTCTATGGCAAATAATAGACAACTCTATTCGGAGGACATCCCTTCATGGGCATTCAAGGAGGACTCGAAACCTTCCTGTATTACTCTATCAAGAATGTAACCGAAAATAGAATATCGGGCCGTTATTCAGCAGCTAAATTATGACAGCGTAGGCTTAGAGAAAAGATATGCTAAAAACAAGAAGAAGAAGAATTTTGCATTTTTTTTACGGAAATGCAACGTGCGGTGATGATATTTCTAAAAACAGGTAGTTAAATTATTTGGAAATATTGAAAATATTAAAATAATATGCATAATGTATACAATAAAAAAAATTAGCAATGATATTGAAAATACGGCCACGCAAAGAAATCTACTTACAGCAAAGACGTACAAAACTACGTTAACTACAAAAATCCGGTCAATAAACTTATCAAATATTAGAACTCTCACAATGAATTTTTTTAGCGCGCTAAAGAACAGCCCGGGCGGATAAATTCAAGCTAAATTTTTTGGAGACTTACTGGTGGTGCCATCTTTAATCAAATTCCAAAGGCAAAATTAGCGCGTTGACCTTAGTACTGCTCTCGCTAAAATTTAGGATAAATTTTCGCCAATATCTTTTAGCTTGCTAAATTTTCATACAAAATTTAGCTTAGCGCGGACCTTAGTACTAGGATTAAGTCTGTATCGTCAGATGGAATGGTAACGTGCTGGGAAAACGCTGCATAACAGCTACTTTAAACGGCAAGTCCACCACAATTAGAGGGACTAGAGGCTGCCAACAAGGTAAACTGTTATCACCACTACTACTCCTACTACATAGCCATTTGTGTTAAACATAATTTCTGACTGGTGTCAAAATATGGGACTATAAACCCAGGTAAGACGGTGATAATCCATTTCACCATTAAAAAGAGCCTACTTGTCCCAGATTCTGGGTTAAATTGACTTATAGTAGAATATTAAAAACAACAAATTTTTAAAAGAAATCCTGGATTACAAGCCCGACCTTAAAATGATAACCAAAAAAGCTATGTAGGTATCCGGATCATGCTAAAGGTGTTTTTGGAAAAATTCGGGTGTCCAAGTCCCAAAATGAACTTATGGGTCTTTCTTTACTTCTATATAGAGCAAACGCCTGGTGGTCTAAAATATTGTCGGCAGCCACCAAAAATGGTGCCACGCTTAGGCTCGACTGGTGCCTTCACATTGTATGCTCAACGAGTACTTGAAGCTATACTATACCGCTTTATCAAAGGAAGTAGCATGTAGTATGCTTCGAAGGAAAAGGTCAGATAATGACACTTCTTCTGGTGTAAGATACCTTACCATCCTCGAGCAGTTCAACATTAAAGGCCTAGAAGCTGCAAGAGATATTATGGATCTTTGTATGTACCATAATAGTCAATACACCGAAGCTGTCAGAAGTGGTCAAGGTTGTATTTATTCTCAAGGCTGGCAGGGTTAATTACTCATCTGCCAAGGAATATAGGGAAATAAGCCTTGCTTCTTTGGTACTAAAAACACTAAAACGCACTTGCGCACGCGTATTTAAATAGAAGGTCAGTTGATACAGCTCTGCATGAAGTTATTCACTCAATTAAAACGGGCTTCCTTTTTAATTTAAGCTGGCTATTTTCATCGATCGATGTAGATGTCGTCTTCAATACATAAGCTTACCGAAATGCTAACAAAACAGCGACCCAAACTCTTAAGTACCCTCAGTCCATATACTGAACTCGAATCCCTCGATGAAATATCCTTCCTACAAATATAAACGAAGAACGCACAAAGAATTTAAATCTTTAAAAAAATCATTAAAAAGCATTTGTCTGATTCTAGAGAAATGAATCCCTGTGGTCCAGCGATATCTCAACTTTCCTCCAAACATATTTATTTCCTGAAATATACAAGAAACATCATTATTTCCCATAAAAATACACAAAATAACACAAACTCACCAAATTCCCACTTCCATCCGTGTATTCACATTTTGACATGTCAAAATGTCATTACATTAAACCAGATGTTTTCGCCCTCGCCGCAGTCAAAACTCAGAGGAATGAAATTACGAAACCAAGCGTTGCCAGAGTAACATAGCATGGCGCAGATATGTAACGGTTCACAGTGGCTATATATAGAATTTACTCGGAACGTAACCTCCACCAGAATTTCAGCCGTTCCTATCCTTTGCAAAAAATCTAATTTGCTCCATTATATAGAAATTTAATTCTATAGTCATAAAAATTTCATTCGGTGAAACCTCCATCCTTTACCTAAGCAGGGATTTACTTCTGCTTCACCGTTATCCTACACCTAAGTAGGAATTTACACCTACTGCAGAAATTTACTTCTGCTTCATTTTCATCTACATCTGAGCAAAAATCTAATCTGCCATTGATCCCGTGCTCACACGGGCAACACAGACAAAACTTCATTTTATTGCACCTACACGGCACAGTATACTTCAACTTTGTTAGAAGTTCAACTCTGCCCTCACACTGCAGCTTTACACACTACAGCACACTCATTGCAGTTACATGTTGCAGCGGGCTGGAAAACACAGTAGCGGTACTGGACGTTGTATAAATTGAATTTTAGTTGAATTTTTTTTTATAATTTGTTGAAATATTGTAGTAAACTAGGTCATTCTTAAGAATTGAAATATTTTTTGAATTATACACTGACTTGTGATATTAGTATTACCAATATATCTTTAAATAAAATTTTATATTTGAATTTGAAAAGTTGAGTTGTCCTTTATAAACCGGCACCCGCTTTCCTTTGAGCACAGATCTCACAAGTACCAAATCGCACACGTGTTGAAAAATATAACTGTCTTTACCGATCTGGGCATGTTAAGCGGACTGAAAAGAATCCATAGGAATGCCCCCAAGGCAGTATCTTATTTTCGTTATTATTAGTACTCATTATGGATGATCCCTCACTCAGCTTGCTCGTCTTAGTGCAGCTTCAGAAGGAAATCCCTCTTCAATCAGGATCGCACCCAAACACAACACGTCTAACATTTCGGCTTGTGCCGCCTGCCAACCCAAACCCAATCCTCTTTGGTTAGATGTCCCTTCGGGTAAAACTAGACAGGAACTGTGAGGTAAACCTAACCTAAGCTTATTGAAAAAGCTACTGAATATAAATAACCCAACTCTGAGAGCTCTATTGTCAATTCTAATAGCGCACTCATTTCTCAGGGGTCACCTACATACGACAGGATAGGGATATTATGAACATCAGAGATAAATAAATTAAAACGAAGGTAAGAATTCACTGTCCATGTTTTGTTTACTTACCTCATAAGGGCAAATCGGGGTAGCTAACCGATGCAAAGTGCGTACCTCAATTTTCCCTAAAATAAGTTAGAGTTCTAATAGGACATTCATTTGGTGCTCAAAAAGGGGGTTACCTGGAAAGTTTTCCGGAAGTTTTTAAAATTGGAATTTTCTTTGGTTCAAATATTCTGCCTGAATCATCACTACGAGTATATCCTTTTACATATCGATTGCTTGTTCAGAGCCAAGTCTTCTAAGGAAGTGAACTGTTTTATTGCAAAAAAGTAAGATGACACTGAAGTGAAGTATTGGAGACATTTCGTAAGTAAATGTTAAAAACATACAACAAGGGCAATAAACTCTTGGAGGGACTGGAATCGATAGTGGTTCACGATGTGTGTCATGCATTTCGTCTACATTTAATCCGTAATAGTTGTCTTATCTATGCGCTAATTCAAACATGTATGTTATCAAACCAGCAAGGGTAAAAATTTTCCAACAAATTTATTCAAGAAAAAGTATCATGGATAAAACAGCCCCAGATAACATATTATTCTTGCACGGCTTCATTGGCTGTGATATAACATCATCACTCTTTATTCAAGGAAAAATAAAATATGTCCATCTACTCCGCAAAAACCCTAATTTATCCAAGCTTCTCCTTGTATTCAAAAAGCAAAATGTGCTGACCCAGAAATCATTGCTGAAGCTAGAAAATGCTTCCTCCTTCACTATACGGCAATTACAGCGGCGGAAAAAGTATGTCGTTAAACAATTATCGATATCCATGCTTCACAAAATCAGCATTTAAAAATGAATTTAATATTGCATCGCTGCCAACGCTAAAAGCAAAAGAACGACAACATTCGTTCTGAACCTATCGACAAGTCCAGCAATTTTATGGAGTTGGAAAAAATCCAGAGCGATTGGAATGAGAAAAAACAAGAATGGGCTAATTCCCCTCACCATACTTGAGCCCCCAGCTCCGGAAACCTTGTTGAAACTGATAGCTAAACAATATGCACTAAATTTCGCAATTAGTCCATGGCATGTGGATTAGGCCTACTGGAAATACAAAAGAAAAACAACATTTACTCTACCTCATGGTGCTGTGGAAATGACTGTTTTCGCCAATATGCGTGTTGGAGTAGAATTTGCGGCGCTCTTACATTAAGACTATTCATTTTACAGAAAAAAGGTTAGTACATATATTATAGGAAAATTTCTCTAGTTTAATTTATTACATAACTCTTATCATCGTAAAAGGCACGAGGGGCAAAGATACGAGGTAGCAAGTACAAATTTGAAAAGAGCACATCGAAATTTTTAAAAATACCAACTTTCAAAACAGTCGGAAAACTTTCCAGATAAAACTACGAAATAACGGTACTATACCTTCTTAAGGTAGAGAGCATTGTGCTGGTTCCTTACATCGATTCCATTTGCAGGGCATGAATCGCTTTTGGATATGTCCCTGCAGAATGGAGGAAAGTCAGGGTTGCCTTCGCTCCGAGGCCTGTTAAAGCTTCATACATGCACTAGAAAAGTTTTCGAACCATAAACCTCTCCTCATTCCTTTTAAAATACCTGGAGAGGCTTGTGGATGAATATATTGAGGAGATAGCCCCAAAGGGCTCTTCCTTACGCACCTCACAGCAACTTTACCGGAGGGGCAGATCTACTGAGACGGCTCTCCATTCAATGTCATTGAGCAGGGACTAAATCGTGTTTACCTTGGGAACGTTTCTGTACATCGAGGAGGCTTTTGACAGGAGCACCCCCAAGTCACTGTGTGAGGCAACTCGTCAACATGGTCTGTTGGCCGCACTGTAGTGCAATGGATTAACCAACTCTTAAGACAAGGAGGCTGTGCGCAGGGTAGCGTGCGTTCACCCGTTCTCTGGTTTATGTTGGTTGACTCATTCATCACAGTGCTGAAAAACGTGAGACTCTCATGTGAAGCGTATGCGGATGACATCCCTCTGCTCTTCTCTAGGCACAGCATGGCTGCTATCTGTGCCTTCATACAACGAGGCCTCAATATTGTTGAGGACTGGAACACCCATCGTGATATGACAGTGCACCCAACAAAGAACAGCTTGGTACTCTTCTCCAGAAGACGAAAGCTTGGATACCTTGCTCTTCCAAACCTCTTTGGACATACTCTGCAGCTCTCTCCCCACGTCAATCACCTTGGAATCTATCTTGACTCTAAGCTGACGTGGGGATTACACGTAGAGAGAAACTTAATGCGGCTATGAGGTCTTCGCTGAATGCAAGGGAGCCTTTGACTGCACATGGACTACGTTCCGAAAGTTGGCGGGTCTGCAAATGCTTGCCTGCCTGGAAATTACGGGTTCCATGTGATTTATGGCTACTTCTGCTCTTGAGGTCCTACTTAATCTGCACCACTGGATCTTGTCGCTGTGTGCAGATTCCGCTCTTGGGAATGCCGGTAGGACGGTTGGACTGGCTCTTCTTATTGCTCTATAGCATGTGGGCTTGAACTGGAAAATTCTCTGGAAAGCATACCACGTAATGCGATGGTAACAAAGCTTCGTTTTGGGGCATCAACTTCTCTCTGAATTTTCCTGTATGGAAATCGTGAACTGAGGGAAGTGCCTTATCGAGCCTTCCCCGGTCCGCTCTACAAATTTTTACCGACGGCTCTCTCATTATTGAAATAACCGGGGTGGGCGTTAACTTTCCTGAACCAGACATTGGGATAGAATACTCACTCCACTATCTTCCAAGCTGAAACCTTCGCCATCGCAATGGCAACAAAAATAGCCCTTGATACAGAGATCAAGGGAAATGGCATTGCTACTTTTTCGGATAGTCAGGCAGCCTTGATGGCTCTGAGCGGCTCTCGGATAACATTTAAGTTACTGGGGGATTGCTGGTCGTCTCTGGATAAGTTGTGTATATACAAAATGGTGTCACTTCAGTGGGCTCCTGGTCACGTGGGGATCATGGGGAATAAAAGGGCGGACCTTTTAGCTAGGGCTTGCTCTGATTTTCGTTTTTCGGACCGGAACCCGCCATAAGCCTCGCCACCCCAAGCATCGAGTCTATCATCAAACCAGATGTTCATAGGAAGCATCAACAGAGATAGGAAAACCTGAGTACTTGCAGCTGCACAAAACTGTTTCTTGATGGGCCCTGATGTTCTCATGGGTCTCGGAAAGAAACAATGTAGAACTGTCGTTGGCATCATCACCGGCCATAGCTCGCTTCACGCTCATCTAACAAGGATGGGAGTTGTTGACAGCCCTAATTGTTGCTGTGCTATTGGTTTATTTGCTACAGCAAGGACTGGGAGTGCTTTTATACAAGAAGTTCACCAGCCCTTAATAATAAAAATCACTACTTTGATATAATTTCTTTTTATTACTAACTTTTCTTTTAAAATTGGCTCAGTGCCCGTTACACTTTTAATTTATTTTATTTTACTTTATTTATTTATTTTACTAGGGAGCAAGAGACCTTACCGTGGGTCGGGGGCACTTGGTTCCGTTTACAAAATCACTTCGGCATTCCTAACAACGCACCGGCTTTTTATTTAAAATTTTACGTCCAAATTTTAAATAATCAGCTAAAGGCTGAAGTATTCGTAGTGGTGTTAAAGAAGGGTTAGTACATAACTTGGATTGGAATAATCCTGGCAATGTTAGCAGTATTCTAACCATTGTATGTAACCATTGTATGTATCAATACATATCGGTGAAAGTTACTATTGCATGCCTAAGCAATATTCTAAAAGATTCCCCTACGCATAAGAAATTTTAAAGATTGCTATTGGCTAGTATTGTATACATGAATATCATGTAGTGTCATTAAGGGTGTCAAAACATCGTACATATTATGTGCTATCATACATATTGCACAAAGTATTTTCTTTATATATACATATGAGCAAAAGCGAACGACAAAAAAAAAACGAAAAAGAACATACAGAACCCAATTAGTGGGTCAAACGCTAGGCGCATTTCGCATATTTCCCAACATGTGGGCAAAATAATTAAAACAACCGTGCACTGGCTGTATGGTAGGCCAGGGACAGCCCAGTGCCGCTACATGGCTAGAATTGGTCTCGTGCTGAGGGGCTTGTTTCATGTAAACAATGCAGCGCGTTGCCGCTATTGTATTAAAAATGGAAAAATGTTGAGTTGAAATAATTCTGATGGAATTATTGTCAATCGATATGAATAGAAAGGGTCAAGTCATTGTTACTTGAAAAAGAAAATGCTTGTAATTTGAGTATTCTTGAGAGAAAATATTTAATGACTTTTAGGAAGAAAGTATTGCATAATTTTATGGATAATTTGCCGGGAATAATCGTATGACAATAGATATGTATGTACATACATATGCTTTTGGAATATGTATGTACGTACGAAAAGATATGTATGGTAGGTACGTATGTACATTGGAACCATGGGATTTTCGTTCATTTAATTTGATCTTGGTAGCGTTTGATTGATTTGGGGAAGTAATGAATGCCGCTTAATGAGTGGCGCTTCATTACATTATCTGTTCTGCCTGGAAGGAGAGCCTGAGATAACCGAAACTTTCTGTGTGCTTGTCCGGCAGGTTGGATACTCTAGGGTCTGCCTTCTTACCTGTAGATGAACTGAAAAATCTTATCTTCCTCACCAAGACCTGATGTGCTTCATAAAGAGAATTGGAAGGTTTTGGTGATGGGATTTCTAGCAGGATAGCACAATGGACCGCTTCGGCCTCCGTGTTTGGGATCTCTCGTCCCCCTACCTTAAAAAAAAACAATGGTACTATGGTCTGTACCTCAAATTTCACCTGAACTTAGGTAACCCTGATTTATTTTTTTCTTTTTGTTGGTCCCTTTCGAGCTTCTCCAGTCACTCTCTAATCTAATCTATACTGTAGAGGTAATCTATACCGTGTAGGCTAAGGATAATCAATTTAGTCGATTGAGACATTTGTATTCATATAATAATATTTGATGAAACTACATACAAAGATACTGATGAAGATTAGATAATACCGCACTTTTCCCGGTCTGCCCTATCCAGCGCAATGTAATTTTGACTTTTCAATTTTGCATCCCAAACAAGAAATCAACTTTTCTTTGCCAAACTAAATATTCGGGTAAATTGTAATGGTGCGCGGTCTACAATACCCAACAAAATGGAAAAGCCACATTATGACACGTCTATCATTTTTTTTTAACAAAATAATTAATTTTAGACTGTAAATAAAGTACGTGACTAAAAATTACCCCTTTTTTCGCCATATAAACCTTTATAAATACATACACCTACAACTTCCTAAGAAATTAGTAGAAAAACTAATAAAAAAAAACTATCCAAAACATGTCTCCGTCTTAATTACATTTGCACATCTTATAATTATACAGTCACGTAGATAATAGGCCAACTTGGTGAATATAAATAAACAACAACAACATATAATTTGCATTTCCTGTATAGCTTATGATAAAAATGTCTTAAGATGATTTCAGAAGAAAGAATTATAAAATAAGCTGACAAAAAAGATAAAATCTGAACAAAACTTCTTCCCTCCGTCTTAACATTTTTTAGTAAAATAAAAAACAGTTAAACTGCCCGCTGTTCCATGCACTTTTACTCATTTTTTTCGCTATAGAGTAAACCAAGAAATGCACGTGACTAATGATTGGTTCTTTCAATATGGCGACAAAAGTTGGGTTCATCCTTTAATATCTTTCTTTATGGTCGTTATGGTAAGTCATTGTATCTTGCGACAACAAGAGTCTCTTTAATCATACAAGAAGTGTTAAAAATAAATTATGCCCAGATTCAGGTTCAAGTGAAGTGCAGACGAGAGCAAACATTTTTGTTTATATTTCTTGTAAGAAGCAACTTGCCTTCTCTAGGTAATCTACATGCAAAGATGGCAGGGAACAGGTTATTTTTACCTTGAATTAAAAGCAAGTTGAATTGCGAAAACTATAAGAAGTACTTCGCTTAATTACTAGAGAATTCCATATTAATGTTTTTTAATCAAATTTTTATCGCAACGAGATATCCAAATTGATTCATATATCATGGTTTACCTCCAAAATTTAAAGAAATACTTTTCTATGCAAAAAAAAAAACGAAGAAAAATTGCTTCCTGGACTGAATGAATTTTTTAGAAGGGCTCCGCGGTACTTACATGTTTTAGTCAGACCCAACTTTTCTCAAAACTGTATTGTAATATAATAACTAGGAATAATATGTAGTTATAAATGACATGACTGCTTAAAACGATATATACTTTATACCCTAAATGAAATCACAAGTTTATCATCAAATGTAACCCACAGAAATAATGCTGGTAGAGCACGTATAATAACTAAAAGTTATTTTGATTATTACATGTCAGTCCGTATGTCTGTTTGCCCGTCCTCATGATAAGTCGAGTACGCTGATACTTAGAGAACTGAAATTTTGCACATGGGCTTTTAAAAAAAATTAATTTTAGTTCCTAAATGGGACAAATCGGGTAACTTATTCGTGGGGTTGTCATATAAAAGCAACTTAAGTTTTTTACGTATACTGTGCAAACGATCAGTCCTAGATGTTTTTATTGTACTAAACACTTGTTTAGAATATAAAATCCTATAAAATTGGTTGTAATCATTTTTACTTTCCGACAAACCATTCTAGAAATATATGCGAAAAAACACTTCAACAATCAATCTTGCACAGATGGGTGACCATACGAAATTACATACGGACATTCATTTAGGGTATCATAAGAATTGGTCTATTAGACCTATTCCAGCTTTTTCACTTGTTAATATGACAGGCAACATTATTAATGTTATAGTAATTTAACCAAATAAAAATAAATATAATAAAATCTCCCTAAATACATATTATACGGAGATCCCAATTTGTTTTCCCTTTTTCCTCACTACTCTTGTGATCTGAGAGCTTCCAAATAGCTTCTCCATCCAGTAGCGGATCTAGCATTGAAATTAAGGGAAGGGGGGTAATCTTACAAATTAAATTGAGAAAAAAAACAGCTCGATATGCTATTTCATGCGGATACAATTTTTTGTGTCAAAAATAGTTCTTACGTCAGTGCCAACATTGAAAAAACCATTGGCGGGAAGTTGAAAAGTGATTTTAATAAAATCTTTGGAATTTCTGTTGAGCATCTATGAATATATTGCCTTTGATAAAACACTTTTTATCATTAATTAACCCCAATAATTAATTTAAAAACATTTATTTCGACGAACCTACTTATTTATTTGTTGGTTACAGTTCTTTTTCAGTTGGTACTTGGTACTTAGACCGAAACAGAATGCTAAATAGAAGTGAGCCGATTTTCTGCAGTATATTTCTATGAACGTAGTCAGTCCATATTATACATGTCAGTAGTTTTACATAAGAATACTGCTAGGACTAAGTTAGTGCTCTAATGTGGTAGTGAGGGAGTCTATTTCGTACCTTGGAAAGTGTTTCTCGAGAATTTTGGGTCACCCAAAGTTGGGGTCCCAAACTCAAATTCTGAGAAAACCTATACACATATGTATATCACATGCATACAATAATATTCATTGAAATAAATTTTTATTTGACGAAAATTAGGTTGTATGGGTCCTTTTATGTATTAACTTGCAGACATATATGGGGTTATTGACCCTTAGATCGTAGAAATTATAATAAAACTACAGCATGATTTCCGTAGTTCTATACTTTATTTGCAAATATTTCGGTCTCCTATTTAGATCATCTTCAATGCCTAAAATAAAGGGTTTTCCAACAAGAGGTGTTAATTTGATATTCAAAGAAAAATACCATGTTTTGAGATAAATGATCAGATCTTTATTTCATTATAAAGAGGAAGGTATGCCGTTAATAATGGAAAATAACATCAGCCAAATGACCACCACGACCACGCCTACAGGACCATATCCTTTTCATGAAATTTTCCATAACCAAATCGCAAAGTGGCTGCCCTATGTCCTCAATAGCCTCACGAATTCCATCTTTGAGCTCTTGAATCGACGCTGGGCTGTTGGCGTAGACCTTCTCTTTCACATGGCCCCTAAGGAAGAAGTCGTAAGGTGTTAAGTCACAAGATCTCGGTGGCCAATTGTGATCACCTCTTCGAGAGATAACCCGGTCCGGAAACTTTTCCCGTAAAAGATCAATGGTTTCGTTGCTTGTATGGCACGTAGCGCCGTCTTGTTGAAAGTAAACGTTGTCCAGATCAATACCATCCAATTCCGGCCATAAAAAATCATTAATTATCTGTCAATAGCGCAATCCATTCACCGTAACTGTTGCTCCAGCCTCATTTTCGAAAAAGTAAGGTCCAAAGACCCCGCGGGACTATAAACTGCACCAAACAGTCACACGTTGAGGATAGAGAGGCTTTTCAACAATAACTCTTGGGTTTTCCGAGCCCCAGATGCGACAATTTTGCTTGTTGACGAAGCCATCGAGGTGGAAATGGGCCTCATCACTCAAGATGAGTTTTCGATGGAATTCCGGATTACTTTCATGCATTTCAAGGACCCAATCAGCAAAGACTCGACGTTGTTGATGATCGGCCGGCTTGAGTTCTTGTGTTAACTGAACTTTATAAGCCTTAAGACCCAAATCTTTATGAAAAATACGGTGTAATGACGTTTGTGGAATGCATAATTCCAAAGAACGACGAGGAATGGACAAACCTGGGTTTTCTTCAACACTTTCGGCTACAGCAGCAATATTCTCGCCTGTTCTTGAGCGACGTGCACAGGTTTTATTCTTCACATCACTAACTTGTCCCGACAGCTCCAATTTTTCTACCAATTTCTGTATTGCGGTCCGACAAGGTGCTTCACGACGACCCAAAAATGTTCGAGTTTTACAAAACATCTCTGCCACATTTTCACCATTTTTATAGTGAATTTTAATAATTTCAATGCATTGTTGAATCGTGTATCGTTCCATTTTTATTAATGGCGTAGTTTCTACTTGTCAAATGTCAAAAAATGACAGCTCCAAAAGTGACATCTACCGAAATAGCGGGCTAATTAAAATAACACCTCTTATTGGAAAACCCTTTATAACATATCCACATTGAGCCTACGTTATGAGAGCTTATACTATACATAATTACCTTATTATTCTATGTTCTAGGTTTAGGCCCTCAATTCTCCATTAAAGTCACACATAACACTAAACAAATTATAAACATAATTTCCGACATTGATGACATTATCGGCTCCAACGATAATGAGGATTAGAAGACAACCACAAGAAGTAACATTCCCCATACATTAGCACGAAAATTAAAAAGGCCATCTCAATTTAATACCAAAGACCGCCGCATAAGTAAAGCACTCAATTGCACCCGTAAAATTTTACATGATAATAAAGATTTATTATTTGTTAACAGCGACAAAG
Source organism: Dioctria rufipes (assembly GCA_963924295.1). Classification (NCBI taxonomy): domain Eukaryota; kingdom Metazoa; phylum Arthropoda; class Insecta; order Diptera; family Asilidae; genus Dioctria; species Dioctria rufipes. The sequence goes on along the minus strand of OZ002740.1, from coordinate 340,957,418 downwards.
GCAACAAGCAAAACCCTCGAGAATACTTCACAAGCCATGAAACAGACTCCCTCACTACCACATGCGAGGCCCAACGGAGTCCTTACATTTTAAAATATTTGCAGTGTTCTTATGTAAAACTGACAAAAGTTTGATTTGAATAGCTTCTCCGCCCCCAAAATACTATTCATACAGAAAAATGGTGTTCTGATAATCTTAAGCTTGCTTTCTTATCTTCCGAACCATAATAAAACTTTCATACCTTTCCTAACAAAATTATTTAAAACAAGTAAAAAAGCTAGAATTGGTCTAAGACCAATTCTTATGATACCCTAGATGAATGCCCGTATTAAATTTCGTAGTTGATTTTCGCATATATTTCTAGAACGGTTTGTCGGACAGAAAAATTTTTATAACCAATTTTATAGGATTTCGTATTCTGCAGAAGTTTTTAGTACAATAAAAATGTCTTGGACTGATCGTTTTCAAAGTATACGTAAAAAACCGAAATTTTTATATATCAACACCAAGAAGGAGTTTCCCGATTTAGTCCATTTTTGACATTTTATTTGCTAATGTAGTAAAAACATCATGTACGAAATTTCAGCTCTCTACGTTGATACGTTCTCAGGCAGTGTCCAAATATATAGCGGAAAACGACATTTTTATATGGCAACCCCACGAAGGAGTTGCCCGATTTGTCTCATTTTCGAACTTAATTTTACTTTTTTTTTTAAGTCCATGTACAAAATTTCAGCTCTTTAAGTATATGCGTTTTCGAGTTATCGTGCGCACAGACGGACGGACGGACGGACAGACGGACGGACGGACGGACAGACGGACAGACGGACGGACGGACAGATGGACGGACGGACGGACGGACATGCAAAAATCGAAATAACTTTTAATATTATGAACGGGTGTCCAATCCATTTTGCTCGACCATCATTATTTCGAGGTGTTACAAACGGAATGACAAACTTAGTATACCCCTATGATTTCATCTAGGGTATAAAAAGAGTAAGATACGCACCAACATACAATGGCTCAGGTACATAAAATAATAGTGCAGCTACTACACATAATAGCAATCCTCTCAATGCACAACCGACGCAATATAGAAAAATGACATATATAGTATACCGGACCTTAAGGTACTCCTAAACGATTTGGCAGAATGCCAGATATCTGCCCATTTAGATACGTGTAAACACGATATCTGGCGACAACGTCTCGCACTCAAAAATTTCCAGATGTCTGCCGCACGTTTAAGCAGCCATTTTTTCTATCTGGCAAATTTTGGAACATCGTCTACCAATCTGCCCATTAAATTTTTGAACGGAAAAATATCTGTCCAGTTTACCCAATCAAAAAATTATATTGTGCACTTAGTGATGGGAAAATAGAACAGACTGCAGGAGACAAGTTCAATCAAGTTTTTTATTATATTTATAAAAGTTACGCGTCACTGTATTCGTACACGCTAATCTCCGAAGCCGCCCCACCGATTTCAATGCAATTTTGTGAATGTGTTTGGTTGGTTTCAGCTTGAAAGGTAGAATAGTTTTGGATAAGATAAATGGGGCTGTCGTCGAGATCTAAAAAACTGCCTGAGAACGAGTAGTCTTGGAAAACTGAAGTTTTGTACACGGCGTTTTCATAAAAATTGCAAACACAAGTTAAAAAGTAGACTAAATCGGGCAACTCCTTCGTAAGGTTGCTATACAAATATTCCGCTTTTTAGTATATATTTGTTCGTAGAAAGCTGAAATTTGGTACGTGGTGTTTTCATAGAAATAGTAAATAAAACTTGAAAAATGGACTAAATCAGGCAAGCCCTTCTTAGTGTTGCCATTAAAAATTTTGATTTTTCGCTATATATTTAGAAACTAACTGAGAACGCATCCACGAGGAGAGCTCAAATTTTGTACATGGCGTTTCCATTAAAATTGCAAATACAAGTTCAAAAATGGACCAAATCGGCCGACCCCTTTTGGTGTTGCCATACAAAACTTAAGGTTTTCACTATATATTTGATCACTGCCTCAAGCGTCGACGTAGAGAGCTGAAATTTTGTACACGAGCCTTTTTTCTTAAAAAAATTAAAATAAGTTCAAAAAAGGTACCAATCGGGCAACTGCTTGGTAGGGTTGCCACACAAGAAATTCGGTACGTGGTGTTTTCATAGCAATGGTAAATAAAATTTCAAAAATGGACTAAATCGGGTTACCCCTTCTTGGTGTTGCCATACAAAACTTTTGTTAGTCACTATATACTTGGTAGCGCCCGAGAAGGTTCAAGGTATAGATCTCTTGCAGATGGCGTTTTCAAAAATATTGCAAATACCTACAACTGTAAAATGGGACCAATCGGACAATTCTTTCGTAGGGTTGCCATACAAAACTTTCGTGTTTTACTATATATTTAGGCATTGCCTGAAAACGCGACGACGCGTCGCGACGTAGAGAGCTACACTCTCCCACACATATGAATGTATGGATGCATACTCATAAACACACACACACACACAGACACCGAGTGAAATCCCAGAGTAGGGAATTGCGCGATCGAGTCAGATAATAGGTAAGATATTATGAATCTCTAACCACCCCACCCCAACCCCAACCCATCTAGGTATCTATATTATCGCTGAACAACGCTAACGGGCTCCACCTAGTATTATTATATATTATGATATCTACCAGGAGTATACAGTATATGAATAACATAGCTATACATATGGGTGCCAATTTTCTATTTCTGGACGGAGTTTGGCATACGCTCCTTCTATATATATTTTGCTTATCCACTCTTTAATCCAAATTTGTCTTTTCTTATTAATTTTATCACTTGTTTTTTCATTTGTACAAAATGCACTATACACAATAAAAACAACTGCGTACCTTTCTCCAGTAGTCATTTTTGAACAATGAGCTTCACATTAACTTTTGTTGTCTTTGTCAGATAAAAGCAGTATTTTACCAGATGAAAAAAAGCAGATCATGTAATCAGTAAAGACAGACGCATGTCAGATAAATAACAAAAATTATCTAACAACTCTGTGCCAGATGAAATCTGCCCAAATATCTACTCCGTGTGTAATCAGTATCTGCCCACAAAAATTGGCAGATATCTGGCATTTTGCCAGATCGTTTAGGAATACCTTAAGGAAGGAAGCAAGATGAAAACAGCCCTTCGGAAATAAAAAGCCGTCTATGCGATTCTTCAATATAATTATCCTTTATTGGGACTTCTAGCTTCTAGTGCAGCTTGTGGAAATTTACAATCCGGATGATTCGCCTGGAAACTGGTGTGCCCGACTTGGCAATCTAAGCTAGACTTCCTTATAAACTAACACCATTTTCCTTTACAATTTAATATGCCTAGTTTTTAATTCTGATAAAAATACTCTTACGCCGTACAAAGTAGTTTTCAAGTAGTTTTTTTTTTATTTGGAAACTACCTAATTACAAAGGTCAATACAGCGGTTCATTTGATTCGGGTATATACTGCGACAAAAGTGTGGCCGTATCACCACATATATATGAAAAGCTATAAATCTCCAGTGGAGAGATTGTCATGTACAAAATTTCAGTCAAGTAGCTCAACAGCTTCTGAGGTAATGTTTGTATAACGAAACTACAAATGAGCATTATAATTTTCAAAAAATTACTGGATACAAAATTTCATTTCAGGTTAATAAAATACTTTGAGCGATCTCAAGTTATCATCTTAACAGATGAACAAACTTACAGACAAACAGACAAACGAAGTTGAAGTTGGTGAAAATCAAAATGGTTTGTGAGTTTGTGCAATATTTGTCTACTTTTTTTTTACACCTTCATTATTTCTATGCCATACAAATGTATGCAAATTTAGTATATCCTTCGACTTCATCCAGGTTATAAAAATTATACATCTAGTCTGTACCTCGCTTTACCCTTATTGAGAAAAAGAGAAAAATAAACCACAAATACTATTAGCGGTCACTAGATGACGTTTGTGTCATACATGTATCCGATATCTGTATTTTACTTTTATTGAAACTTTCTTCAAAATTGCTCTGACCTGCTTTTCGGAAATTTTGCCCAAAATTTATTCCAAAATTCAAATCATTCATCTAAGTTAAATCAGAATAAAAGAAAATTTAAATCCGTCAACAAAATCAGAACAACCAGGGGTGAACGATTTTAGTAAACGTCTCATTAATTTGAAGGTCACGGTAAAATTATGCCAGACAAGAAAAGCTTCAATTAAGAGCTACAATTTACCACCCACACCTAAAACGAACAATTAAAAAAAAAATTACATTATTTTAATATTATAGTAAAATATAGCACAAACTGTGATATGAAATATCTACTTAATTTTTAATATATAATTAAGACAATAAAATTATGTAAGCAGATAATAATGAATTTTATACAAGAACAGTGGGCAAAGAAAAACGGAACCATTCGATTGCTTTTGCGATCTTTTTAAAAGCTTTCGCGAATTCTGATGATATAAGTAAGAAAGCTTTTTAACGATAAAAAATCATTTAGGTTTGAATCTAAATTTCGCGCTTTACTTTGTTTTTAACGAAAACTTAAGCAACCGACTTAAGGTGTAAACTTCATAGAAAGAATATACTTTTTTCACAACAAAATTTAAAAAAAATCATCCTTTTTAAAAACATACTTTAATTTAATAATAATAATAGTTAAAATCCCAAAACACTGCAGCTCCCGAAAATCAAAGCGAATTAATTAACTTGCACTTTAGAGTTAAAAAAAGTTCTTTACGCTCCGATTTTAGATCTTTTTTTGTTGGAGTACTTGTTCTGGTCGTAACGTATTGCATGTAGCAATATGCTACACTGAGCTAAGTACACGTCTACGCTGACCCGTAAAACATGAGCAGCGAAGAAAAATGGACGGGATGCGACAGGTGAAAAAGGAAGAAGAAGAAGCGACAGATGACAGACTTTTGAGTCTTCTCGTTGCTCTCGTCAGTGTACTCCACGAAAGGAAAGTGTTATGGTCGCAGCGTATTGCATATAGCAATATGCTACACGAGAGACTGCAGCGTTTATGCCGGCGGCTGTCAATCAGAATATTCGAATGCACCCAGACCGAGAGAAGTGCGTTTCCTCGAGCTCGGGGTGACATGCTGATGAGAAAAGGAAAAGACAAAGAAGACAATCTTCTCTGTCATTTGTGATCCATCGAGCAGCTACATCAGTGAAGGAACCAAAATTAAATTTCCGCAATCATCTGCTAGTAAGCTGTAAGTAAATTTAAAATATTTTTCAGTTCTAAGACTGACCTATTTTCCAATAATCTAGTTATTTTCGTCTACCCCGCACAAAATCCGCCACTTTTTCGGGCAGTAAAAATTACTTGGCTGTAAGAACAGTCGACTCTATTCAAAAAGGTGCCTAAGGATATTCTAATGTATCAATTACACCAACGCTATACTAATTAGTGGCAGCCACTGTACCTTATTGCAGAAAGTGCAAAGTGCAAAGAAATTTGAACAATATTAACTGGATAGTTTATATATACGGAGAAAACTTGTACCAGTGCAACACTTTGCTTGAAATAAGGCTCCATGATTTGTTCAATTTTCGGTGGTATCCACATTTGCCAGCATTTAATACAGTCATAGTGGCGGAATACTTAAAATATGGTATAAACTCAATACTTTTTCAAAGGGGAATATATCCGCCTGAGAGTTTTGTGAACACGCAGCAATATGGATTAGCAATTCTCAAAATTCCAACAATCGTTTTCTTTGGACTTGTGCTCCAAAATATCAACAAAATCCAGCACAAAAAGTGTAAATGGTCATTAGATTTTACTACAGGTAAAAATGCCAGGTTATAATCCTTCAGTTGCACAACGTAGATACAGTCGTCCACTACGGAATGAATTTGTAAATTGTTTTAAATTTTAATTTTTATTATAATTACGTTCCGCACATTCTTAGTTAATTTCGTCCAAGATAAGTGTAGATACAAGTGCCGCTGGGCAATATTATTTTAACTCAACAAAAATTACTTTTGTGATAGAGCCTACAGACAGCAAGTCGAAGCATTAAATTCCAATTTAATTCTTTTAACTAGATGGCGGATGCTGAAGCGCTTCATCAGGCCGTGGAATTTTCACCGTGAGTATTATTGATATATTACACATTTTCTTTTGGTATACGCATACTTCGGCTTCTGTAGCGACTTACACATGTGGGACTTCCTTTTTGTTGATATTCTTTTCATGTGGCTATGGATAACTTCAATTTAATACTATATATATATATTTATTTGGCTTAAGTTTTTGATATATTTACATGTATGTTCCTTGGAATAATGGTACTTTTGATTTAATATTATATTTATATTTATGTGGCTCTAATTTTTGATATGCTTACAAGTATATACCTTTGAGCTAGTGATATACTTGTACATATACGTATGTGCCTTTGCGGGTAAATGAAGCATTACCTATCAGTAATTATAACGTGAACATGAACCATTAAGAGTTTTAATTTCTCCTCTTACTTTCCTGGAGCCCTCTCGTATGAAGGTCGTCTAGGTCCGCCTAGTCTCTCTTTCCAGGTCAACTAGGGACTCTGAAGAATTATGCCCCTCAGAGTCAGATGGGAGCATGGGGCAGGCAAAGAAGGCAGAACATCTGCGCCTTCGATGGTATACAGGTAAGTGACGTAAGGGTCCCTTTAGGACCGAATGTGTGCCGGCTTTTGTGTTGATAGGCACGAAATTTTTTTGATTATGGCTGGCGGCAGCGGCAGGTTTTTTTGTGGAACCTCCCCACACTCTCCGCCAATAGCTGAGGTGAACTAGCGTGCCGCCCTACAGTCAACGCTGCCCGTCGAGTGATATGTCAGCTCATGCTCACAGTCGGGACTTTACGTCCCAAACGGATCACTCTACATAGTTCCATAACAAAAGTTTTGTTATTTTGAAGAAAGGAAATGAAAAGAAAATCAAGAGGAATCCTATGGTCCGGTATAAGCTAGGAAAACATCCAACTGGGTAACAAAAAGGCTCAAATTGTCAGCATCCTTGATGATTGTATTGTCTAGTTTGTATCAGCAAATTGTTGAATCTCCTCCCACAGGAATTGCTGAGCCATATATCACATAAGTGAGCGCGTATAGCACTTCATATATCGTCCGACAGTGTAGCTCTTGCCAGAAATTGCATAAATTAGCGCAGCTGAGTGAGAGTGCCCGGCACCGGCAGTAAGAGGCTATAAGACTAACGTTGTTTTACAGTTAATGGCAAGTTGATCTTCCTTGGAGGCGCCTCTAAGGTGGAACGCCAGCAGCCAAACGTAAGTTGTTGCAAAAATTTCCTTTATATATTAATGCAATTATATTGCTTTTATAATTATGCGTATAATTAGAATATTTATTATATATGGTGGTCTGAAATCACCTTCGTGTGAAATGTAACAAGTCATTACTAGATAGGTGTATCAGATGCCCAGTTACCTTGTACGGGTCCACTCTCTTGTTAAAATAACGATTAGAGTAAATTCTTTCGCCTTAGCAATAAACTAAATTCAAGAGTTTTATGGTAACACATTGTAAGGGCTGTCGTCCACTGTCATAATCCGGGTAATCAATTTTAAATTCAACAATCGTTTTTTTATGTAATTAATAAAAGAAAAAGGAATGTTAAGTAGCAAATGGTTATAGAATAATGTTGGAATCCTTTTAAACGGAAAGAAGTAGAATATTAGGCCGTTTTTCTTAAGTCAGATCTATATTATTACATATAGCTACTTTTTATAATCGTTATCAAGAAAGCGAGTAACATTTAAATTTAAATCTGAATAGTATATTATATAATTTTTATTATGCTAGGAGATATCTACCAATTTGAATTTTGTCTCTATTCCGAACTATAATTTTTTTGTAGTCTATCTGAAATTAGTCTTGTGTCTTCAGGTTATTACAACAACTAATGATAGCACACAGGCGAATCCTGGTTTCTTTATATGATTTGTTCTTTCAATAATGGGCAACTCCGTATATTGAACGATGAAGTATGTCCAAAAATAGTTTATTAAATAGGAGATTTAAGTTACCTATATTAAAGCGAGTCTTTCCTTTTATAACGTAGTGACTTGGTAAGATCTTTTACTTTTCCTCTCACTCTCCTAGAGCCCTCTTAGCATGAAGGTCGACTAGGTCCGCTACTCCTTTCTTTACAGGTCAACAAGGGACACTGTACAACATGACTACTGCCCTCAGTGTCGTTGGGTGGATATAGGGCAATGCAGCGGAAGGAAGAACATATGAGCCTTCGCTAAGGTTAGGGTAAGTGGAGAATTAAAAAATATTTTATTTTAATACGCGATTAATATTTAGAACAGATTATTACGTATTTCTAATGCGATGCAATACAAATAATTGCATTCTTTTACATACATACCATAAAATTGTATTTTCTTCTCGTTATTAAAAACACTTTGAATGCAATTGTTTGTATTCCATTGTATTACAAATATACAATAATCTGTTCAAAAGAAGTTGTTTGAATCTTTATAATAGCCTGTAGTTAGCTATAATTCCTCATTTGCTGGTGAATATTGTTAGTTCGGTGATAGGCACTCTAAACGGGAACGGGAATTATTTAATTTTAATTAGAATGGAGATTGATATTGTAGACAGTAATAAAGGTGGTGTTCAGTCTTCACATAAATACAAAAATCCCACGATGAATTTACTGAGCAGCAAGCATAACAATAGTCCCCGGATGTATCTACAGCTCCACGCTTAATCTACCTAAAAAAAAAAAAAAACAAAATATATAAACACAAAGTATCGTATTTCTAAAAAAAAATGAACATAATACTTATCTAATAGCAATCCTGCAATCTCAGTTGTGTCCATATGGCTCTCCTCAATATCCTGGACATCTCCGTCTCTAAACCAAAAAGTAAAGAGAGGCTCATAAACAACAAATAATTACAAAAGTATTAACGAAATTCTCACCAAATTACGGGCATCTCCGTGTATTTTTTCTTGTAATTTCATCAAATGTCATTATGACAGTCAGTTGTTTTCTCCTCAAATAAAATTCAAGTAAACGTCGCTAGGGCAACACCAAGAGGCGAAACAGACATAACTGGTTACAGCGGCTATATAAATCCGAAGAAATTCAGTAAATGGCACCATCCTTTTGCCAGAGTTGATCTGTATCAGAGCTAATCTGAGTTATAAAGAAACGTGTTTCCTACCTTTTCCACCGAAGATAATTCTGGTCAGGGATAACCTGAATTTCCTATCCTATCATACAGAAGATAATTCTGGTGAGGGATAATATGAGCTTCCTATCCTTCTATTACAGAAGATACTACCCTAGGCAGACGGACAAAATCAATGTCCATTCGTTCGTAATTTATTTTTTCAAAAATCAATTTATCCAAGATTTTGTGAATTAAAACGAAAGTCCTATCAATTTTAATACGTAATTGACAGCACATTTTTAATAATTAAAATTAAAATTCAAAGGTAAAGCGATTTTGGAAAAATTCAATTACGAACGAATGATCATTGATTTTTCCCGTCTGCCTAGGGTATAATTCTGATCAGATATAATCTGAGTGGCTGATTTTTCTAACAAATCATTTTACTGCCCTTGTGCCCTCACGCACCAACGAATGTCAATTAATACCAATCAAAAGATTATTTTATTGACAGCTGCTTAATTCTTTCTTCTTCTTATTTTTCAGAATTAAAGGACCAAAGAAGGCGTATCAATCCTCATTTTTTATCTTGAATTTTTATAACTTGTTTTTATATTATCTTTTATTTCTTTTATCTGATCTATATGAAGTTTTTTATTGAATTTTTACATTGAGTTTTTATAATCATTGTCTTTTATTGAATTTGTGATATTAGGCTAAGCAATTGAATTTTTATTTAATAAAATTTTATATTTGAAAAACTGAGTTGTCCTTTATACCGGCCTTCCTCCCTCATGAACGGGACTAGATCTCGCAGGTGGTAAAAAACTTATTACTGACGGATATAGTTATCATTTAGAAAGACGTAAAATTGAAAAACATTTTTTGTGGCGCTGTTTTGCATTCCTGTACCCAACACAAAAATACTGCAAAATCTTTTATTTTAGGTCACATATGAGGTTGATAACCGAAGCTCTTTCGCGGGTATACAGAAACAAAAAAAGGAAGAAATAAACGGTTGGAGCTCTGTCACGTTGGATCATCCAAGCCCATAGTACAGTCCAGGATATTTCTATAGGACTACCGAAAAATGTAGACGCAACGCTAAACAAAATTAAATAATAAGGAAATAACACATGATTATATCGATTTATGTACGGTAGAACGAGGAGGCTCACGAAAAGCTTTTCAATAGTAATGTATTAGCGCAATTCGCAGAGGGATTCAATAGGTACCGTCAACTGAGGCAGCAACACTTGTTGGGTTGGTTAATTACTTAAAAGGTAGTTCTAGTGAAGGAATTATCTAACACTCCTTTCCTCAAGCTAAAAGTCACCTTCAATGCGTATAGCTTAGGTTGCAAAAAGGATTTTAAATTGCGCTAAGAATTTTATATTTCCGAGGGCACCAATAGTAAAATAGCTCCCTCATACCGAGGGCACCAACAGTAAAATAGTTCCCTCACACCGAGGTCTGCGTTCTATAAAAGGAAGATGCCAAAACCTCGAAAAATAATACAAAAAAAAAAGAAAATCCAATCTTGTAGGCAACTGTCAAGTACTTCCGTTGGTCAAATATATCTAAATTTCTAAGTGCCTAATAATTTTTTGGCTTACTTAGAATAATTAATAAATAAAAGAGACCCTTTTAAAACACAAAAAAAAAACAAAAATTAATAATAATATTAAGATGAAAATGACATGGAAATATTGCCCCGATTGGAAACAAAATTGGCAGTGATTTCCAAATTGGGGGAAAAAGTCTATAAATCGTGACCCGAAGTAAATTCCAAGTTCAGCAAGTACCAGGAGAGTAATTAATTTTAAATAAAATAAATTAAAAACAAAAAGGAAAAATCTGAAGGGGACTGGAAAGAGGAAAGGAGTTGGATAACTATCCACAAAAGATAAGTTCTACCTGCCTTTTGTTGTAATCTTTTTTTTAACGAAATATTCCAATTGCTTTTGATGCGCGGCCTCGTTAAATCCTTGTTCTATTTTCTTTTCTATCTTAGTTTAATCCTTTTTTTATGTTATTTCAGAATAAATTTTATAAAGTTTTAATTTAATTTTTTTTTTTTATAATTACCTTTGCCATTAAATATAGAATGCACGAGTTGGTGGACTCCAAAACCACCTGGCGCCCAGAACAAGTGTGTATAACACATCGAACCCCCCTTTTCCTGAACTAGCCTCGTTACTCCACGAGGGGAGTAACAACTTAAATTTACTTTTTTTTTAAAAGCCCGTATGCAAAATATCAGTACGCTGAGTGAACGCGTTCTCGAGTTATCCTGGATTGGGGTAAGTTATACACATATTACGCGTCTTTCTTGCATATGCCACCACTTTTACAACAGCCATTTTTAGCATTGAACATGAAAACCATTCCTTGCTGCCAAAAATCAGCTGTTATTATATCAAATTTTTTAACTGATTTTGTTTAAACCTTCGCGGCCGTCTCGTAGCGCTCTTCATTACTCGAAACTAGGCAGACTTCCGAATAAGTTACCAACGATTTAAGAGAGTATGATAACATGGAAAAATTTCTTTATGAAATGACGTAAGTATTTTAATCGCCAGCTCTCCATCTATAGATTCAATCGTTTCCGTGATGTGGTAACATAATCCAATTTGAATCAAATTTGACCCGGATAGCTTCGATTTGGATGAAACTAAGCTATAATGCTTTACATTTTTCACACAAAAATATAACAGCACCGAATGAAAAAATTGTAAATAATAATAATATTTTTTTTGTTAAATAGTATTACTTAAACTTACTATTGAAGGCTTCTAGCTTCTTTTTGTTTTTTGTATTTTCATTTTGAAGGTGAAGCCTTATCTATCTATATACAAAAAATTGGCGGTTCGTTTTTGTGATATAAATTTTTAAAATCACCATGTACCTAAATTAATATCACGGAAATATTAAATTTAGTGGAACTGCTCTTAGCATCATCCCCATCATCAGACACAGAAGACTCCACCGCATTGAGGTGGCAGTTCGCGGGAGGAATATTTGCTAAACGGACATATTATATAAAAATTTATAAATTTTTTAAACAGTTTTTTACTTTTTGATATTAAAAACTACAGCTTCGTTATAAAATGAATAATGTCTTACCGAAATACTACTATAATTTTCCACAGGTATAAAAGAATGATACTTTTTTGTTCCTGGTATTTGCTCCACATATCTTTTTCTTCAAGTTTTTTAGACCCATTCGTTCTTAATATTTCCATTTACAAAGAATAAAATATCAATCCTACAGCTCCTCTGCATTGGTAATATGTCAGTCTAGCGGTCGTTTAAGGTTGGCTAATGTGACGTTCCTTTATAGTACACCTCCTACAACGTCGCATCATATAAAAATAGGGCTTCTATCTTCGAAATAAAAATACAAAAAAAATATTGATTGTATTTTGTGTGGGCACTTTGTGAAACATATTAATATCAATTTTAAATAAATTTAAAGAACTTAAAAAAACACTTGGCAATTTATGTTCCACTTTATAAATATATTTTTCATTTTATTAAAAAACAAAAAATAAAGCCGGAGCGTTTCGTTCGATTAGAACATTATCAAGGCTAAACGATTACTAATTATCGATTATGATTGTGCTGACTAGATACTCTGAGTTTTAATTTTAACTATAACAGGATCTAGCACAGGGCTTCTGTTACTGAAATCAATTGGTTCATTAACTAGAAAAGTACAATTCTTCTGTTGCTTTCTGATTTCATAGATTTCATACTTGTCTAATATTTTTCCACCTTTTAAACAATGCACCAGTTCCATGTCATTTAAATTAACTGAATGTTTATTATGGCGTAGACGTTTTGCAAAGGCAGAGTGATGGTTTGGCTATGGGTTCGGCTCTTTCACATTTCTATCCGAATTCTTTATGTGCAATCTAGAAAATGAGCTTTTTAATTCTGGTCTTGCTGTTATAAAAATATTTTCTTTTGGACAAGATGTGTAGACGATAAGAACCGAACGACAACTTGAAAATTTTGTGAGTGAAATTCTAAATAAATTAGACAAAAACGTTTTATTTTCTGTAGAACTAGGCAATAATAAAATCAATTTCTTAGATCTGACAAATTATGTTACAATATTTTTAGAAAACTAACATTTTCTGATACTGTAATTCCAAGTAAATCTTGTCACCCTTGGAATAAAAAAATTGCATCTTTTCACTGTATGATTTACATACTATTAAAAGTTCCCCTTAGTGTAACGGATTTTAATAAAGAATTGTGTACCCTATAGCATTAAATAATGGATATAAAGAGAGTGCAATTATCTGTATTCTAAAGAAAAAATCTTTCAATCAAGTTGTCGATTCCATTTACCCTTCAGTGCGGGGTAATAGTCTAGATGCCATATACAAGAAAATTCCACATATAGAAGCAGACTGCTGCCAATACTTTTTTGAAAAGAATAAATTAATAACAGGCAAGGACCATACGGAAAATTTAGTTAAGCTGATAATTGAGAGAAAAAACAAAAATTAAATACGAGATAAAGTCAAATTCTGAAAGGGGGGGGGGGGTGTTAAGGGGTTGAAAGTGTGTTTTTGCAAATTTTCGGCGAAAGGTGACTTCCTAGTGGAAAATTTTCTTCGCGAAAGTTATAGATAATAAAAATATCTAAAACTTTCATGTAAGGCATTTTCAACATAACCTCCAATTTTTCGAGAAATTGGTGGAAAACCGATTGTTCAGTTTTTTATTTTTCTCTCTCGTAAAAATAATTCAAATTACATGAAATTTTGTGTAAGTATACTTTTTTACATTGAATAAGCACAATTTTTTTTAAATCTGCGAAATATGTAGTTTCCGATATATTTACAATTTTCGAAAAAAGAAACCAAAATCTTCCACGGAAATTTTTTTTTGTGTTTTTTTTCGATTTAAATATTCTATCTTGGCTCATTTTAATCGTTGAAATGTCTACTTTAAAATGATCTATATATGTTGATGGTTTATTTTTGAAGAAACCGCTTAAAATTAAGAAAAACCAAAAAATTGACTTTTCGGATCACGAATTTTTGAATTTTTTTTTTTTATGATTCTCAATTTTTTTTATTATTTAAGTAAATAATGGATTAAATTTCAGTCACAGAATTTACTTTAATATTATTAAAGTTGAACCAATTTAATTGAAGACAGAGTCGGAAATCATTCAGAAACTTAAATTTTTCATGGCAACGCACCGTACCGTACTGAAAGTTGTAAGCTAGAGTAAAAACTCGCTGGCCCAGTGTACGTATATTTTATCGAAATGTGTACTTTTATCGAAATTATAAGCATTTACCAATAATCTAAATCACAGTTCATTATTAAAAGGGATACAAATGCAATATTACTAAATTTCCACATAAAAGAATGTGAATATTTTTCTATTTAATCCTCCAATCCAATTTTAATCTTACCTAGACAGAGATGCAACCATATAATAGAAAGTGAAAAAAATCATAACGTTGGGCACACAAAAATAAAATATATGTATATAGACGTAATGGCCTCTCCTTTAGTTGCTTAGGTAGTCGTAGGCTAGAAGTCCTCAATAGTAAAAAAAAAAATTTTTTTGAAAAAAGCTATTATTAACAAAAATGTTTGTACGTTCGATACTGCTATATTTTTTATGAAAAATAATTAGTATTATGCTTCATTTGAATCAGAAAAATCGGTTGCTTGATTCTCAAGATATGAATTTTTAAATGACGTTTCGTCGTAAAATGACGAAATATCTAAACCCCTAGTTTACGTGGTGGAGAGAAACAAAAAGTATGGGTGAGCTGTTCTGGTATTCCATACAAACTATGAAAGTTTCATCCAAGTTAGAAATGGTTGGGTCCAAAAGAAGTTCCTTTTGATCGTTTTCGTTTGCAATGGATGATTTTCCAGAAGCTTCTCGAAGTTCCAAAAATGACTTTTATATTTAAATTGATTACGGGTAACATTGAAATATCTGAGCATTTAAACCAATTTAGGTTTAATATGTATTGCCATTTCTTTTTAGAGAATCAAGTGATATTCTGGATAATTTTCTTCATCATCGTGCCAATTAATGAGACCTTAACATCTATATGGAGAATTTGATTATGTATAAGGTAAATAAATAAATTATACAGCACAAGTAATATCGGAAGGGTTATCAATGGAAAACTTCTAGAAGAATTATACGAGTATTATACATTTAATATTAAAATAAAAAAATTTAATGTGAATTTATTTCCTATCATACAATTTATAGGTAACTTTTAAAATATTTTTATAAACTAAATAACGTTAAGCCGGAAGAATATTCGTCTATCCTTATTTCCATAGGCATACTTTACAGAATTTGTTTGTGATACCAAATTTAGCTTAAACCTGATATTGATTAGAAAAAATCTTATTAATAATCTTACTATTTGTAAAGTAGTAAGTTATATAAAATAAATAAAAGAATAAAAATTTTTAATCATATATACGTGAGATGTATCTTACCTTATCATTTGAATATTTCAAAACTATGGATCCAGCATAACGAATAATTTCAAAAAGGTCCATTTTAAGGTCAGTACTTGTTTTTTCTGCTCTACTCCAAGTGACACACTGCACTAAAATGCTTACGTTCTTTCAAATGTTTTGGAAATTTATACCTTTGCGGTTCAAGTAAAAATTTTCAATTCAAATATATGGCAATGGCCTAATCTCGTGGTGATCTCTGTTGCATTATAAATCACTGGGCTCAGTATAAACCTTCCGTATTAGTTAATGAAAAAAATTTACCCAACTCTATATACAATAAGGTAAATTAGAAAAGCCCAATGGCCTCGAATATTAACAACTTCCGAAAGAGAAATATGTATAATGTAAACAACATTTGCTTACGATTAATATTAATATTCGAAATTCATTAAATTTAGAAAGCCTATTAACATTAGTTGCTGCCCTATGAAGGCAATAATTATAATTTTACCTACAGTTAATATTTTATTAAGCTTTTCATTTCTGATGGAGCAGAAAGAAAGTGTTTTCTTATATTAATGGAATTTAGGATAAAAAGAAAAATGCTTCAAGTATACGGACCCAAAGCAACACCATTTATTTTTAACGATAGAAAACTACTACAACGCCATCTTGTGTCTTTATTGAATTATAAAAACTTTATGCTTTTTTATTTTTCAGAAGATTCTACTAGTTGCAAAAATTTCATAATTATTTTATGTACTGCATGTAGAATAATTACTTTATTTATTTAGTTATCTATTCACTTACTTAGTTTTTTGATCACCATAGAATAATAAAGTTGGGTTCAAATTCAAGTAGCAAGCAGTAAGCAAATTTATTTAACCTGTTTTGAGAAGGCCTGTAGCATGGATTCAAGTCAGCTTTTACTATGTTCCACATTTTGTTTGAAATCTCGAGATAGAGCTTTATGTTAAAGGTGGATTACAATGTACTATGCAATACGTATATGTATATATGCAAATGAAAGTAGAAAATGCATAAAGTAATAATTAAACTTTGAGATACTTTTCACTTTTCAGGGAGAGAATATAAATTTTCTTAGAATTTGGTTTTACGGTTTCTCCGAGTGTAGGATTAACCCTCTAAATTTCAGCCCTGATTTTCCTAATCTGGAGTCGAAAATAACCCCACTGTGAAATTAGCCGATATAACTAGGATATTCAAAAGTTTTTTTAAGTATAAAAGTTTTAATAATTAAGGAATAATATTATTGTGGGTACAAATGCCAACTAATTATTCCTTTTGTTTTAGTTATGAAGACATTTAAAACATAATTTTTTATAATGTATTGAGCAGATGTATTGTTGGCAGTTATCGCATTGCGAGCTCATTTTTCTATGTTTTGATCGTAGACAGGAAGCCCACCCTGCTCTTTTTCCATGAGGAACTTCAAACTCTTCAACATGTCTTTCCTTTTCAATTATTCCGGCAATTTTGTTCTTGAACCAAGTAAGCAAAGTCCGGCATTCAAAATGTTCTTCCAAATACGGTCTTAGAAGACTTAACGCTAGATTTTTTAAAAAAGTACGTCTTATTTCACCACCAGATATTTTGTTGCTTGAGTTTGAAGGACGTAAATGTATAACCGCGCTTATTCCTATAAAATTTAAGACTCCATAAAATACACACATTAGCCACCGGCGTGTCTTTCTTGACACACTATATTTGTGACACAATTGGTCAAAAATGTCCACACCACCTTTGGTATAGATACTACTAGATACTACAAATTTGGAGAAATTGCGAAAAACAGCTTCAACTTCGATTGCAACAACTACTTAGAAGTAGGAATAGAAATAACGAGACGGGCTCGCGGCGCCAACTTTATTTTGTCTCCTGACTCTAGACTAAGATTTGACGAGCTGGAGCAGCATGAAAATTTGCTTCAAAGCCTGCAGCCGAATGATAATTATAAGCTGAAACCGCAGATGCTGCAAATACAGATTAAGCATCCTCAACAGCAGTACGAACAGCATCAGCAGCAACAGCAACAAGAACAGCAACAACAAC
The DNA here is from genome assembly GCA_963924295.1 of Dioctria rufipes. Taxonomy (NCBI): domain Eukaryota; kingdom Metazoa; phylum Arthropoda; class Insecta; order Diptera; family Asilidae; genus Dioctria; species Dioctria rufipes. Next base: position 340,939,704 of record OZ002740.1, on the reverse strand, counting down.
CCCAGAAACACCACATACTACAACAAAAAAACACGGGTGCATCAACAGCGGCAGCGACCTAATAAGCAGCAACAAACTCCAGAGCTAGAGCTGCGAGGACAGCAAAGCAACAATATCAGCAGCAACCGCAGCTGCAGAAACAACCGTGGTTACAACAGCAACAGGATCATCAACCTCCGAATTCTAGCCTACAGGAATTAGAATCTTTTGCTTTATCTCAGACTGCAGTGAACACTAAACATGTTCCTCAGCAACTAATAGCTGTTAAAAAACCTAAAGTTTTATTCCTTTCTAGACTTCACCCAGCTACAAAGCCTGAGGATTTGTTGCACCATATATCGACCCAAGGTACTTTTAATAGTTCCTCAGACGAAACGATATCTTGTGTTAAGATCGACAGACACGAGAGGAATATTTCATCTTTCAAATTAATCGTTCCTGAAAGCTCTTTGACTATATTGGTCGACCCATCTTTTTGGCCGAGTTATGTGATTGTTAAGGAGTTTATGCAGCGCCGCTAACCGCATAATGGCTCAAAAAAACCCAGCGAGGTCCTTACGTTCTATTACCAAAACGTAAGGGGACATTACTCCTATTTTCATCGTCATGGGATTGCACTTTCGACGTGATAGCTCTAATAGAAACCTGGCCATGTTCAACGATAACGGATGCAGAACGTTTTGGTTCTGATTTTCATGTATTCAGAAATGACCGATTCTCCGACGCTAGTATTACCACCGTTGGTGGAGGTGTACTTGTCGCCATTCGCAGCTGTTTTAGCTGCAACTTGTTGAATCCACCAAATAGCAACCAACTGGAAATAATTTGCTTGTGTATACAGTTAAATAGAAAGAAGCTATTTCTAGCGAATATCTACATCCCACCTGATCAAAATCTAGAAACTTACAACAATTATATTAGTGCTATCGAATGGATCGCTGATAGATGTGGAGTTGTTGACGATCTTAACCTGATGGGAGATTTTAACTTGCCGAACCTCAGGTGGGTTGAGGATGATACTAATGAATTTTTCTTTCCAGTTAATGTTTTCTCTGCTATTGAATCCACCTTAATTGACGCTTTAATGGCAGAAACACATCCAGGCCTCGAAGCTTCCTCGAGATGTTGTCAAAATTTCCAACACGGGTTTTTAAATGATGCAACACAAAGCCAAGCCAGCAGCTAGCCTCAAGGCCCAGCCGCTAATGGTATAATGGTTGTAATATTTTCTTTCAAGGTACTTATCTCAGGGACTTCCCATTGGTGGCACCTATGAAGATTATGGAAAAGACCAAAAAAAATAAAACGAAACCCGCATCTATTATGGTTCCTCCGAATTAAGGCGGTAAAGGTATTTTCATTGACGACAAGTATGAGTGAAATTATAGCTCAACCAGTTCTAATTGATCAAGGATCGTAAAAAAAGGATCCATTTCTATTATATGTAACAACAAAGAAATATGACAGAGCATCCATTATGATCACAGCAAAGTAGAGTATACAGCGACGATGCTATCATTATTTCTGCAAAAGGTTAAGGTATGACTAGCTTCTCTTATTATGATTTTGCTAATTATATAAATTACGTTCTTCAGACGAAATTTCCGGGAATGATGTTAAAGTGCCCGACGTATCTGGGATGTTTACATCAATCGTTGCAAAGGGAACACCACTTTTTCTAAATCCTTCTCAATTTATGGATACAGAGCATTACATAAAAATTATGGGCTATGAGAACCCTATAGATATGAATGCTGAAAGTAATAACACACCGAACGATACAGATGTAAAGATTTTAAAGTCAAAATATGTAGAAAATATATATGTATTATGATACCTAAATTAAATCACGTTAAACATTGTATTAATTGACGTTGAAATTAAATTGTTTGTGTTGAACCTATTTCATATACCATCAGACCTAGTGGCTAAGATTCAGGTGGTGGTAGTTCTAGTCTATGACCTTACAATAATTTACACAAATAACTATTTGTAATTCGAGATAATCTTCCTTAAAACAAATTTGTGGTTCATAATTTACTGAAAACAGCGCTCTAACCGGTAGGAATAGCAATCTTTCTTTTCTCATTTCTCTCACCGTATTCCCTAATTCTCAAACCATATTCATGAATTGGGAATGGTGAATTATGGAGTTTAATCGGAGAAAACGAATATTCCCATCTCCCAAATTCTCCGTCGTTCGTGAATCCGGGCCCTGATTTACTAACAAAATTACATTAACAGCACCGAGCCCGGTGGTATCATTTTGTTTTCATTTCTCTGAGGCAAGCCTTGAGGCGAGCTGCGAGCAGGGCTGCCATCCGTCCGGGTTTCCCCGGATTTGTCCTAGTTTGAAGGGCGTCCGGGGAGAGTCCGGGCGGGGTTTTCTATACTGTCCGGGTTTTAAAATTTTGAAAACCAATTAAACAAAAATTTAATTTTTTGTGTATGTACGGTGTAGTTGATAATGCCGACAGTCAGACCGGCTCGACTCTGACTCAAGTTCTCTATTCTGGTCCCAGCTAGTCTTAGCTCAGTAACGAAGCTCGCAGTACGACAATTGCTTATGTAACTTGCCTTGAGTACCTGTGTTTGTTTTATGTAGCCCCCCCTCGCCAAACCAATGTAAAATATCGATACTACAGTCCGTCAATTGACATATGTAAATAATTGTAAATGCCACTGTACAAATAACCCAATTTGGCGACACTTCACGAGAGAAAAAAAGACACAAAAATTTACAAAAACAACAAGAAAAACAAAAAGTATGTACTTTAAAGGATGGGTATAACATAATAAAAAGTAAAACTCATTTTTAAAAGGAGGAAACATCGGAACTTTTACCGAAAAGGGGAAGTGTAGGCATGTGCATTCTACTAAGATCGTGCTGTTCCTCGGCATAGTGCAAGTGTATAATTTTTACAACAATTTAAGCAGTTTTACTGGATTTTTTTGGCACTCCATAGACTGCAATTAAAAATCAGTTTTTTTTACAAAACAAAAACATGGAAATTGATCACACGAAATTGATAGATGAGTGGAAGAATGCACAAAATTTTATTTAAAATCTAAGCGATAAGAAAGGATTTTTTCGGCAAATCAACATTGGCTTACTTTTTTAAAACATCGTATGTTCATTCGTGCACCGACGTATTGAAGATTGCACAGTATGTTTAAGCGTACCAGCTCATAATGCCAACGAAGAGAGAGTGTTTTAACAATTTCTAAACTTTGGATGAAAGGAAGAAACTCGCTAAATATATAAACGGCTTCGTCACTAATCAAAACAAAATTTAATTTTAAAGATTTTAATTGTGTTGATTTTTATACATTGTTACAAAAATGACACACGATGAGAGGCCTTTGCTCTTTAGTCTCAGGTTTACAGAATCTAAAATCTCCAAAATGTTTACATGGCAAGACACTCTTGTATCAGATCAAAAATTTAGGTTCTGAAGACCATAAGAAAAAGTCTCTAGAGATACGTCTTGAAGTGTATACACGAAATTTATATTTGATCTTCAGAAATCTGTGTTAATTGTCAAGAAAAACATTGTTAGCAAGAAAGTGAAAAAGCTTTAAAAAAATATATGCAAACATTTTACGGGATAAAGGACAACACAACAAAGTGTGTCTTTTTTTTTTGTTTTTTTTTTGTTTTTTTTTTTTTTTTAACTAACCATTACTTAAAGCCATTACTATTCCAACTTGAGACTTCTGTCTGTTCGTCTGTCCGGCCGTTCGTAAGTCCGTCAGCACGATAGCTTGGGAACGCGTATATTTAAAGAGCTGAAAATTTGCACATGGGTTTTAAAAAAAAAGTAAATTTAAGTTTGAAAATGGGACAAATCGGGTAACACTTTGCTAGGTTTGCCATACATAAATTTAGTTTTTAACTGTATATTATGGACACTACCTGAGAGCACGTCAAGGTAGAAATTATGTACATCGTGTTTTTTATAAAAATAGTAAATAAAATTTCAAAAATGGACTAAATAGGGCAACGGATTCTTGGTGTTGCTATATAAAAATTTAAGATTTGTACGTATACTGTGAAAACGATCAGTCCTAGACGTTTTAGTTGCACTGAAAAGTTCTTCAGAATATGAAATCCTATGAAATTGGTCATCATCATTTATACTTTCCAACGAACCGCTGCGAAAAGCCACTTCAAAAATCAAACTTTTGTAGATAGGTGACCACACGAAATTACGCACGGGTATTCATCAACAGCATCATAAGAATTGGTTTTATACCAATTCTAGCTTTTTTACTTGTTTTTCTTATAAAAGGCATTTTTTATATAACTTTCTCTGAAATAATTTAAAGACTGTGCCTCTGTGATAGATATTTGGATTCAAAGTTAACATTTTTCTAATATAACGTTCAGGTACGTGTAGTAACTACACACACCAAAAATTGGAAAATTTTAAGGGTTTCAAAGTTATTTTCAATTTAGTATAATTCAGGCAATATTCATCGCACGGCAAAAAACTTAACTTTCAGTAAAAGAAGAACGTTGGGAAAGTGTAAATTTTGTTCGATTTTCAATGGAATTACCCTATGATAAATTAAATAAAAATTAACAAAAAGCCTTGCCAAACTCACTACACAGTAACCTTAATAGCAGAACACGCAATAGTCTCCGTCTCCGGAAATCTAGAGACGAAAAATGAGCAAACTTCGAAGACTAGAGACTGAGTATGAAAACCCGATTGATTTGAAACACACGACGGGGGACTGGAGCCGGAGAACGAAATAATTTCTAGTAATTTGGTATCTTTAGAGATATTTTGCATCTCCAAATTGTATGTGTCCAGAGATCGAGAAAATGGTCTCTTGAAGTTAAAGTCTCTCGCCATGTAGCTTCACCTTTCCCGAGAAATGAAGCTATTTTGAAAGCTATATGGCACACTAAATGTAAATGTAAAATTGTATTTTAAATTTTTAGAAGATTTGTTTATGTTCCTAAATGTAATAGAGATTTAATTTAGTTCATTCACATAGTTTTATTTTACTGTTTTTTTGTAAACTTATTAATTTTATAATAAATATATAAAGAAAGACACTATACATAACAATTTCAACATACATACTTCATTAGTAAGTAAAACAGAAAATTATTTGGCTACAATGTCCGGGTTTCAACCTAAAATGTCCGGGGCTTTCGAACTTGTTGTCCTAGTTTAATGATTTTACAGATGGCAGCCCTAGCTGCGAGGAAGCCTGAGAGAGGCCTGGCCTGAGGCTTGCTTGGATATGTTTCTACCTATATGCCTTAGCCATAAAGCAAATTAATTGCATCCTGAACTCTTCCAATAGACTGTTGGACTTAGCATTCATATCTGATTCTGAAAATACTGCTGTCAGTCGAAGTGACGTTTCTTTGGTTCCTGAGGACTCTCCTCGTCCTGCAGTAGTAGTTTTATATAGAAACATTCCACCTGACCCTAACTTAGTTTTCACTCATTCTTATTCTTTTGACTTTCTTAAAACAGACTTTTCACTGCTGAATAACTTTTTATTAACTTGTGACTAGTCTGTGGTGGTCAATGAAAGTGATATTAAGGAATCTATTCACAAATTTTACAAAATAATTTTTGATGGCTTTATATTATCAACGCCATATATTTGCAATAAAAATGCAGCTAGGTCCCCTCCTTAGTATGATGATGAAATCAGGAGGACACGTAACTTACGAAAAAACGCGTGGTTGAGATTTAATTTATCTAAAAATTTGACTGACTACAATGAATTTGCTAGACTCCCGCGAAGTATCTCCGAGCTAACTAAAGTTGCTTTTTTCTATTATTTACATCAAGTTCAAGTAGAGATGAAGATTGATTGATTGCTGAATTGTTTAGCAATAGCTTTACCCATCACAGTCAGGTAATGGATGAATCCTATTTTGATTCTATTCTTTCGTTCCCAGGAGTTGTGTTTGGCCTTAGTGATCTTACGATATCTGAAGATGTTTTGCTCGAGTATATTACCAAACTAGATTCTAAGTTCAAAGCTGGCCCTGATGGAATCCCGTCTGTCTTCTTAAAATATTGCGGGCATAATCCCTTGTCGCATCTATTTAACTGCTCTCTGCGGTTCAGTATACTCCCATTACCATGGAAGTTATCCTATATTATTCCTATACGCAAAAAAAGCAGAAAATATGAAATAGCTAATTATAGGAATATTGTTCAGCTTTATGTAATTACTAAGCTATTTGAAGCGATTATATGTAATGCTGTTTACTTTCACTGCAAACGGATTTGTAAAGAAGCGATCAACTTCCACTAGCCTGGTTGAATTTACCTCGGCTTGTCTCAACTCAATGGAAAATGGAAGCCAAGTTGACTGCATCTTCACCGACTTCAGTAAGGCCTTCGATAAAATATCCCACATGATTTTGCTTTTTAAGCTTAATGTCCTCAGATTTCCTACTTTTTTAATTAAATGGCTGGAGTCATATTTATCAAATAGGATCCAGCAAGTTCTGTTTAGGTCGGCTGTCTGTTGTGAAATACCTGTACCTTCTGGTGTTCCTCAAGGCAGCCATCTTGGTCTGCTTCTTTTCATCTTATATATTAACGATCTGTCAAACGTTATTAATCTATCTGATAGTCTAATATATGCTGACGATCGATAGCTCTATTGGTTGTGACACTTTGCTATCTGATATTAACAGTTTCTTCAGTTGGTGTAATAAAAATTTTATGTAACTAAATATTGACAAGTGTAAAGTCATTATCCGTAAAAATTATCCACTTCAATGGTATCGCTCTTGACAAAACCAATGAAGTCAAAGACCTTGGTATACATGGTGTACAAGATAATTAATAAAGCTAATATCACATTAGGCTTTATAAGAAAATGGACGCCTGATTTTAATGATCCTTTTATTTTGAAGCCTAGTACGCTGATCAAGCGAAAATTTCGCTTGCATTCTAGGCATATAATTCTCCACGGAAAAGAGTTGTGGAGAAAATATAAAACACAAGTGGAGAGTGAATAATTGAGAAATTAATTGTCAAACAAACTTACTGTGCAAACGTTTTAAAAAAATGTTGTGATGAAATAATAATTCAAGCACATCATAATTTAGTGAAAAAATCATCTAGAAGGCCGCCATCAATAAAATCACAAATTAAATAACACAAATTGGTTATATATACCAATCTGTCAATTTTTCGGTGCGAAATAAATGTCTGGACATATAAATCGCTGCAGAAAAATCTCTCACTTAATGTTAGCGCCATCTGCATTCCATCTTTAAACAATGATTTTTTTCTTTCGAACAGCGTACTGCTTTACGAAATCTCAGACCGAAATTTCTGTGGCACTTTTCGTCCACATTTGTTTTACATAGATTTTGTATAAGAAACGAAATTTTCGCTTAATCACCGTACTAGGCTTAAGGACATTGTATCTAGCTTTTGTGCGACCTCTTATTGATTATGTTATCTTTGTTTGGTGTCCTTTTTATGATACTCATCTAAGGCGCTTGGAATCTATACAGAGGAGATTTATTTGTTTCGCACTTAGACGTTTCCCATGGGATAATCCTCTCACTCCTCTTCCTCCTTATGAGCAGAGATTTAATCTTCTTAAGCTACCTACGCTCATCAGAAGAAGTAAGGTAACTTAGGTAGTCTTCTTGTTTCAGATAATTACTGGTGCAGTAGATGCTCCTGAGCTCTTATCTATAATTAATTTTAATATTCGTCCACAAACTTTAAGGAATGACTCGTATGCCTTGTTACATGTACCTCATCATCGCACCAACTTTGGTTATAATGAGCCTATATGCTCTATGTTGAGAGCCTTCAATGACCACTCTGACCTCCTTGATTTTTGCTTAACTTCGACAAAGTTAAAAGGTCTACTTTACGAGTAAAATAATTTTTTCACTTTTATTTATAAACATGTTGCTGTGTTAGTTTTATAACTTATTATTCTAGTTTTATTTTATTTTATTTTTTTCTTTTTTAAACTGTTCATTGTTTTTATTTTTTATTTACATTTAATGAGTATTGTTTTTTCTGCTTTTTTATGGTATTGTGTTTGTTTCTATTTTTTATTTTGCTTTGTATTCTTTTCTTTTATAATAGTCAGGTGGAATTTTGTCCTGTTGGCTCTACTAAATAAATAAATAAACATTGAAACTTTGCCTTCACCTTACGTATTGGGTTTTGGTAATTTAACCTGAAAGAATGTTTGGAATTTTCAATGGAGAACAATGACTATTTTAGTTAATTATGCAGAATCATAATCACAAAATAAACAATTAATTCAGTGAAAGAATTATTGAAATCGGATAAAAAATGACGAAGTTATAGCTATTTTAGCGCCGCATTCTCAAAAACGCGCTCTAGCATGATGACGTCACTATACACAATACAATTCGCGGTCTAACGCAGCGCGAGTATAGTTGCTGCGCCGCCGTGATAGTAAGCGCACGGGATTGGATTTGTTTTGTATTTATTTCATAAAATATCGTCTTATAAATATTATATTGTGCAAACTGGCATCGTGCGTGTTGTGTACCGTGACGTCATCACCAGATTCGCCGTTTTTAATTTCCGTTTTTTTAAACTTCAATAACTTTGTCATTTTTTGACGGATTTGAGTCATTCAAAAAGAAATATACTCAGAAATATATATTGCTTTTGATCTGATATATTAAATTTAAATATCTTGTAGTAAGATTGTTCTCCATTTGCGTTATTCCTACCCTGGGGTCGTAAACGACCACAACCCCTTTACATTTCTCAGAAAAAGGCGCGATTTTTTTTATATTGGCGCCGAATGAATTCAGTTATCTTTAGTACGTTTTTAAAACAATGAGTGAAGCAAATTTTCAGTATATTTTTAGAAAAAAAAAACATAAATGAATCATTTTTGGGGTCGTTTTCGAACCCCGAATAGTAATAAAGAGTTTTAAGGATTATTTTTTCCAATTTGACATAACATTTTTATATCCTATATGATGAAATAGTAGTTCCGCTCCACACTTGGATCCCAATTGATTGAAAGTTTCGCTGGATGACTGAAGCAAGGTCATGTTACTCAAACTGGATTAGGTTTGAAAAAGAATAATCTGGGCAGATGGCCGACTGTGTATAATGCCATACGACTTACAGAAGAACACCTTTCAACAAAAAGATACTACTTTTGGAATATATGCACAATCTAGGACAACAAAACAGCAGAAATGGTCTACCACTATATGTGTTATTTTTCTTATATGTATTAAGCCAAGCTCAGCGAATACCCTATGATGCAAAGCACAGCATGGCAAGATGGATATAGGGAAACGATTAAGGGACACGCGGAAGTGCCTATGTATGTCGCCCTTAAACTTCCACAGATTGTATGCCAGAAGAAAGTCCTATGTAGCCCTATGCATTGAGTACTTCATTCCTTTTCATAAGCCTACTTAATTAGGTTTACATAATTATTATTAGTATATTATACTAGCAAAATTTTACAATGTTCTAATTAAATTTAGTTTACTTAAATGGAGGTTACATAATCGCATAAAATCAAATTTCGAAGACACCTAGAGTTTTTCCGTTTATCATTTGACGTATGAATAGGAATAGAATTTTTTCAAAATGACTTTTCATAGTAAAATCACTAAATGGCTTACCTAGTATGCCCCCAGTTTAGGGAAATAAAAAAGCATGTTTAAGCTAAGTAGTTTCGTATTCCATACAAACTCTGAAAGTTTCATCCAAATCGAAGATATTCGGGTCAATTTTGATTGAAATGGAACCATGTTACCATATCACAGAAACCATTGAACCTATAAATGGAGAGCTGGCGACCAAAATACTTACGTCATTGCATAAAGAAATTTTTCCATGTTATCATATTCCCTTAACATCGTTGATAACTTATTCAAAGTCCTGGCTGGCCTCTAGTGGTGGGGGCGCTGCAGGACGGCCGCGAAGTTTTAAAAAAAAATCGGTTGAAAAACGTGATATTATAAAGGCTGAATTTTGGTAGGGCAGCAGAGAATTACATTTCATGATCAATGGTAAAAATGGCAGATACTTCAGCTGTCGCGAGAGTGATGACAGACGCAACAAAGAATCGGCAAATATGTATAACTTACCTCAATCCACCATAACTCGAGAACGCGTTCTCTTAGAGTTCTGGAATTTTGTACACGGACTTTATTTAAAACAAACATAAATTTATGTTCGAAAATGAGTCTCATCGAGCAACTGCTTCGTAGGGTTGCCATACAAAAATTTCGTTTTTCACTATACTATATATTTGAGCACTACCTGAGAACGGGTTGACGTAGAGAACTGAAATTTGATAATACATTTGATTTCATAGCAATGGTAAATAAAATTTCAAAAATTTACTAAATCGGAGAACTCCTTCTTGTGTTCCCATACAAAAAATTGGTTTTTCAGTTTATATTGGGATACTGCTTAAGAGCACGTCGATAGCTCAAATTTCGTACACTGCCCGATTTGGTCCATTTTTTAACTTATATCTGCAATTTTTATGAAAGCAGCCTCCTCTTCTATTATAGATTGAAAATTTTTGCTCTGTTCGCCTAATATAAGTTGTACTAGATGGCGTTTCATCAGAATCTCACCTTATAAATACTGACATACCAAGCTCTGTTATTTCTTTATCTCTCTTCTTAATTTTCATTAATGATCTGCTTTCTCTTACTTTCAATCCCATTAATAGTTTTGCTGATGACAGTACCCTTGATTTCACTTACTTCTTTAACACTCTTGGGAACTCCGGATGAGCACTGATTTACGATGCACCGTCTTAATGCATTTTTGGCATTAATATTTCCAATAAGTAAAGCCGGACAGATCACATCTTCTCTGTTGCCAAGGAAGCATCGAAATGTCTTGCATTTCTCAAAAGGTGTAAGATATATTTCAGACCGTAAAATCTAGCGTTTCTCTATAAGTCTTATGTCACACCTAGACATGATATCATACAATTCCCATGATATGGCAATAATTTCTCATATCGACTAACTAGAATAATGTCGCAATGTTGAATGCCTTTTGCCCCTTTTCCGCTCATGCATGGGCAATGTTCTAAATGAAATATCGGGCTGCGATCCGCGCATATACTTTTATGCTTCAATTTACTTTCGGCCGTACAGTAAAACTCCGTGATGCTTTCTCGAACTATGCGAATGTGGAATAGTCTATTATCTTCTGTCCTTCTTCATGTATACAATCTTCAAAAGTTTAAGCAGCGACAACATACAAATAGATATGAAATCTCCCATTCCAAGTCCGGACATACTTATTAATGTTTGAGTGGCCAACTTTTATAAATGAATTATGTGACCAGCTACAAATGTTGCGAAAGTATGAACTGAGAGAATCAGAACTTGAACCTCTTCTGTGGGCGCTCCTAAAGAATCTTTCAATTTTTCTATGCGTAATTCGTTCATAGATCATACAATGAATGTAAATTCAATATGAATAACTGAGCCTCATGACAGAAGTAAGGAATATTTTCAGTGAACTGCAATAAGTCTCATCTATGCGTGTATGACTGGCACCGTACATAGAATTTTTTATATGAGAAATTGGGAAAATGCATTACTTTCCCTTGTTCTACACTTTTTTGGAATTTTTGTTTTTGCTAAATATTGGAAAATATATTTTTTCAAGAAACACAAATTTTGACGGAATTCCGTAAATTTTATTTTCTTCTTATTTTAAAAATGGAGACCCAATTCAAAGAAAAATCAAAATATTTAAAGCATTCCAAGATTAACTTAAAGAGAAACGAGTGCAATATGATCTGTGAATTTTCCGAAAATTATTCTTACGTGGTTCAGGATACTGTTAAAGGATATCAAAGATAGCGTTGATGTTAAAGAATATTCGTTTTGTAATGAAAATGAGATTATAAAATTTATAGAATGATAAAACAGAACTATTATTATATTATTTTTTAAACCTATATTTCATTAAGATATCTAAAAACAATAAAAGAAATCATTTTTTTGGAGTAAATTCAAAAATTTTTAAATGAAATTTTGGATAGACGCTGCTAATAAAAAAAATAATTGTATTTCCTGAACAAAGAGCTAAGCATCCGCAATTTTTTGATATGATATGTATTAATGTTAGAGCATTTCAAAAATAATATCGTTTAGGTCAAAAATACAAAATTAATAAAAATATTGCTTTTCCTCAACATTTTTTTTTAATTTCTAATTAATTTTTTATTTTTTTGGAAAGCCCCATTTAATACCAATAATTTAACATATGACACAAAGAATCGAGTAAGCCGGTCTCAAGTAATCAGCATATCAAAAACATGACCACAGTGAAAACCATTTATTTTGAGTCACCCTATATCCAAGACCTCAGGTCGTCACACTAAACAAAAAATATGGGTAGAGTATTTTTTAATACTTAATTAATTCGGAAAGTTTCATCGAAATCGCAGGGGGCTCGAGTCTGAAAATTGATAATTTTGATCGTTTTCGTATGGAAGCGCTGCATATGTATATGCCACCCTTCTAGGCAAGTTAGCTCGTTAAAGTGGATTTTTTCATTTATTTTTAGAAAGGTTCATCGGGCAGTAACAAATAACCGGCCAAGCTCCGTACCGTCGTACAAAATTTAACACTATGTACTTTTTGTTTATTTTTTCAAATGGGAGTAGGCGTCATGTGAAGAAATGCTATAATTTGAAAGAATAATGTCTATTTATAATAATAATAATGAATGAGAATAAAATGAAAAAAAAAAGCGCCGAAAAAATCACGTTTCTTGTATGGGGGCCCCCTTTAATTTTTAATTTAATTTTATTTTTATTATTCGTTATTATGGCGGCAATAGAAATACACAGTCTGTGAAAATTTCAACTATCTACCTATTACGGTTCATGAGATACAACCCGTTTACGGACAGACAGACAGCGAAGTCTTAGTAATAGGGTTTCCGTTGTTACCCTTTAGGTACGGAACCCTAAAAAGGGTTATAACCAATTTCATATGTTTTGGCATATACTGAAGAATTTTTCAATGGATTAAAAATATGTGGATGGGACTGACCGTTTTCCCAGTATATATAAATTTTCTTAATTATTGTATGACAACTTCACGAAGGAGTTGCCCGATTTAGGCCGATATTCACGTATAAAATTTCAGCACTTGCCGTCAACTCATTTTCAATCAATGTCCAAATATAGTGAGTGTAATTTTGTAGGTATTCAAATATAGCGAGTGTAGGCAGCCTTACAAATACCTTACCTGATTTATCCTATTTTTGAACTTAGACCTGCACCTTTAAAAGGCCCATGTAGAAAGTTGCAGCAGTTTAAGTAAATGCGTTTGTTCAGTTATCGTGCAGACGGACGAACATGCAAAAATCAACATCCATTTTGCTCTACTAGCAAATATTCTATGCACTACAAATAAAAGGTATTTTCATAATACTCAAGGATTTCATCATCTATGGTATAAAAAGTAACTGCTTCGTCCGGTTGTTGAAGGCGGTACCTTCCGCTCTTTCCCCGACTGTTCTTACAGGAATTCATGAAGCAGATGAAGTAGATCTCTTTGCCTGTTATATTTGTAATTTTCTAACCTTTTCAGCTGGCATTAACCAGAATCGATGGCAGATGTCGAAATTTCAATTTATTTATGGTTTCAATGAATCTAATTTTATAGCTTTGTAAGTACAGTACGTTATCGCTGATTTAAGAGTGATGTATATCAGCACCGCCGCTACTCTCCATACATTCCCTAATTAATTTTCCTCCATCCGCTGATCATGACTTAATAATAGAAAAAAAATTCAAAGTATCTTAACTTTAAGAGGGATAAAGTTCGTAATACTTGAATTCCTATATTTTGCACAGTTACAATTTATGATAATTTCGTCAATTTGTATTTTCCTATTTCCCTATTGTTACTAACTAAAGTGGATAATTTGATAATTTGGAAGATTTACACTTCCAGCATTTACAAACCCAAACAAATTAAATAATTTAACACCTCTTTTTACTGTCGATAATGGTATAGGTTTAATGTTCAGAAACTCTTCTGTATCAGATTCATTATCAACTCCAACAGATCATCAACCAAAATATCAGTGAGATGGCTTACAGCAAGTGAATTAAAAGATGCCTTGAAGATATGCTTACGATGGACGCAAGCTGATGCCTTCACAGAGGAGATTCAAGCGCTACAGGATGGAAAACAAATTGCCAATCTAAGACTTCTAATCTTGCTTCAAATTCTTCGAGCGTCTTTTTTTCAGGCAGAGTTTTCTCGACAAATGTTTTCAGCTTTGTCATCGAACCCTTTATGCGGCCTCTCTTGACCTTCAGCTCAGCTTCGGACATTTTTATCTAAATATTTGATTCAATGCAAATTCCCGGGTTTCGGCACCATTAAATGTTTTGATTTTTATTAAATCAGAAAACAAAAACGCCTTAGTTGACTTGATTGACCTGGGTTGCTTCGACGTTGTATGTCGATAATCTTAAACATCTTCGTTGCCAGTGATAGTTAGTCACTCGCTTATCTGTTCGAGCCTTATCTTTTAAATGAAAAATTTTGTGCATTTGATATTTGCGAGTGGTGTCAAGTGTCTTCAAACTTTTGATCTGTTTTCAGCTTATACCATTTTTAAACCATAGCTACGCCGCCCCCCCCCCCCCCCCCTAAAGAATGCTGGATTCGCCTCTGCCTACACCAGAACGTTGTTAGTGAGGATAATTTTAATCTAATGCCGAGTAATTTAACCATGTAGTTTTTTTCAGATTACATTAGATGCCTTAGATTTACACCGATTTACTTAACTAAGTACCTAATTATTGCATGAATCATTCGTCGTATGTCCAAGATGTTACAGTTACTATGCATTTCAGAATTCTAAAATTAAAAATCTGGAAAATTTCCTTTATTAAAATCTTATAATGAAATTTAAAAAGCGACATCAGCAGTTCTTTGATCTTTTCAAGCCAAAAAGATAAATTATTTCCAAAGCTAATAGTGAAAAACACTTACCTTTCCGCAAATTAAGCTTTTCTTATCGCATATTATATAATCACAGCGGTACGTTCACCTTTACATTTTTTTTTTTTTCTAGTAAACACAAACGATCAATTTCAAACAACGCTGCCATATACGATCGTAAGAATGAAATATAAAGCTGCCGGCATAAACCTTGAAACTGGATTTTTACGATTAATTTCACTAAATTGGCCTTGCTGGCGCCAACAGGTAAACGGGGAGCAAATGGAAAAGAAAATTACTGTAAGCTTGTATTATGTATGTATGTAATCATCGGAGTCGATATGTGATTTTTAAAGTTTAGTTTTTGATTGGATGGATTCAGTTGTATTATGATTTGCGCATTAATTTACAAGTTTACAGTACAATGAAATATTGTGTTTTTTACTGTTAATAAAAATAGACAAGCCAGACATACAACAGTGTTGTCCTACAATTTTAAAACGTGAAAACACTTCCACGAAAACCGAAATAAGATTCGTAATATAAAGGAAGCTCATTTTCCAAAAATCAAAGAAAATCTTAAGAACTAAAAAACCCCTCTCTCTCTTCCAAAAAGCCGAATAACCAGTTAATAAGACAACGACAAGATATTTCTCGTAGAGTTGGGTCTGGCTGCAGAAATATCTTGATCTACTCGCTTTCAACGCTCAGGCTTGGACAATTATAACTGCCACTTCTGATAATGGGAAGCAGCTACCACCTCATGTAAGTCGTAATCACTACCGAGGAACTACCAATAGCTCACCCATGCCCAAATCAAAAATTGGAGAAAGAAGTGCTAACATTGGAGTAAGAAGATACATTGAAATCACCTGAGATAATTGCGCCCACTCCGCAAGACCAACAACTATTATCATTGCTGGATGACCCCAAAGCCAACTCATCTCAACAGCAATCTTCTTTACCGGATGAAGCTAAAGAAACTCCATGGCGACTCATAGGAGGAATAGGAGATGAAATCCATTCCGATAACATCAAATGAACAATTGAAGTTCTAAGATCTCGTGGTTGTGGTGCTGTACTATATTTGTGCTATAATTAAAGTTTTGTGGAAAAATCGTTTCACCTGAAAAACTTCGATTGCTCTCCAGTAAACTCTGGTCTACGCGACAACTATCAGTTTGCATCAGGATGTCCCTATCTATCCTATCCTGCTATCAAGTGTTGTGTTATTCATCTAACAATCGACCTGTCTAGCGAAATTTCAGAATATGACGTAGACACTTATTTATAAAAGTCTCCAAACAGCAAGTTATGGAATGGGTGACATTCCACATTTTTCTAGGTCGGTTACCTTTATATTGGAGGTGAATAGATGTATGTAATTGTATAGTCCAGTCAGTAG
The DNA here is from genome assembly GCA_963924295.1 of Dioctria rufipes. Classification (NCBI taxonomy): domain Eukaryota; kingdom Metazoa; phylum Arthropoda; class Insecta; order Diptera; family Asilidae; genus Dioctria; species Dioctria rufipes. The sequence continues at coordinate 340,923,325 of OZ002740.1, read as the reverse complement.
GGGATTTTGCTCTACAAAAGGTGGGGTAGTTGTGATTTTTATAAATGTTATTTAGCTCCGGGCACGGATGAAAAACCCAAGTTTTCACTATGGGGGGCGGCCCGCCATCTTGGATTAAAGGTACCACACTTTATCACAGTTAGGAACTGATTGTATGAAGAACTTCATGGCCTTTCCAACAACTGTTCAACCAGGCCAATACACCTCTCCCCTCAGAGGTATTGTGGTCTAAACAAAAAATTTCGGATTTACGTACCTTTCTTTTACTTTGACCTCTATTTTTTTTCCAAAACGGTCCTTAATATAACCTGTTTTTACAAAACCTATAAACTCTAGACTCTCTTCTTTAATTTGATCTATTACACCCTATGTCCCAACTGAAGCCTTTAAGGAATTATTAGCTCTTAGCCTATTCAGGTCATACGGAAATTAGACGTAATTTCAGTCACTAATGGAACAAATTACCTTTGAGAATAGATTTGAGAATGGCTTTGAGTATAGGTTAAGATCTAATGACTCCTTAACGGCTACATATAGCATATAGGGTGTACTAGATCAAATTATAGAGGAGAGTTCCCAGTTTACAGTTTCTGTAAGAAAGTTATGCTAATGAGCGCTTTGCAAACATAATAGAAGTCAAAGTAAAAAAAAAAGTAAGAAAATGCGAAATTTTTAGCTTAGACAACCATAATTCTTGAGATGAGAGGGGCACGTTGGAAAGGCCATGAAGCTCTGCATACAATCAGCTCTTAACTGTGGCGCCCTGTAGTTTTTAAGATACAGGGTGATTTGTGTCACTCTGTAACTCCTAAACGGTTGATATGCAACCCTGGCATACAATTTTTAGTTTTTCTAGTTGAGTACTATCACCTCCTAGTGGCAAACATGCTGTATACAGGAAATCCCGTCAGTGGTGTAATATTCGAATCCTAGCGGTTACCGAGAGAATGGGACTTAAAGATATTTCGGTATGTTTTTGATGATGATTTAAACTCTGATAGTTGGATAATCGTTGGACCTTTCCACTGATCTATGATTTTTTCCCTTCCACCTCTCCGTTTTGCAGGTTATGATTCATCAAAATTAAAATTTCGGAATTTTTATTTGTTTTTTTTTTATTTAACTACTGTTTTTATCAAAAAATACGTCATCAATACCAATTTTTCATATTGGGTTTAAAAAATCCAAAATCTAAGCTTTAAATTTACCTATCACACTCTGTACCGGAAATGTAAATCTTTCTGTGTTTTTTTGCATATTTTCTTTATCATATCCAGCGAAAATGGCATTTTTAAAAGATAATTGCCTACTTTTTGGCACTTAGTGAACTTTTTCAGCTATTTGCAGCTTACATCAGCAAAGATTGTAACGTTCAGAAGTTATAGAGAGATCTATAAAAGCACACCCAAATATTTTTCAGTTCCGTTATCTCTAAAAGCACACCGAAATATTTTTCAGTTCCGTTATCTCGGAAGCAGTTAGGGGAGTCCCCCCCCCCCCCAACCACCCATACATTTTTTTTGCTCGTCTAATCATGACCTAATCTGTAGCCTTCGGATAGGATATTGCACCACTTACAGGACACCCTGTAGATCCTCGAGGAACACCGCGGTGTAGGAAAGCTATATCTAAGAGCTTGATCATGTACTCTTACAACTTGGATGCGTCTATTTAGAAGGCTGCGAATCAGTTTAGCTGCTAATGATGAAAAATAGAATTGGCGAGAAAACTTTTGCAGTAAAATACCATGGTCAAGAGAGTAAAATGCTATGCTGAAATTAAGCTGTGGTGATATTGATAGATCATCATTATCTAAAGTCTCATGAATAAGTGATCCATTAATAGTTAAATGTGGAATACCACAAGGAACATTTCTTGGTCCTATACTTTTTATTATCTATATTAACGATCTTTGTAAATTAAAAATCATTGGAATGGAGGGGCATGCTATAGTTTTTGCGAATGACTCTGTTCTTTTATTTAAACATAAAAACGCACGTAAACTATTCTCTTTGGCAACTAGTGGATTCGGACAGGTGTCTAATTGGCTAGCACAACATAAACTTACTTTAAACTTAAACAAAACCAATTATATGATATTCGGACACGACCAACAAGAAGAAAATTTTGATTATCTTAAATTGCAAATAGAGGGAGAAACACTGCAGTCTATTAAAGAGGTAAAGTTTTTACGGGTCTTTTTTGACGACAAGTTAAAGTGGGGTAAATACATAAGTAATGTATGCAAGAGAATATGGAAGCCCATTTATAAAATTCTAATAATTATAAATGTAAGTACTAAGACATGACTTGACCACATAAAAATTATAAAAATTATATAATATGCAATAGTGCAGTTGTTATTACAAGACGGGATTATTGGCTATAGATCAACGCTCATGAATACAATCACACTAGTATGTAACTTGCAGAGTAAAATTGTGAAAATGTGTCTTAAAAATCAAAGTTTTCTTCAACTATATTAGCGTTTAATGAATTTAAAGTGATGACTATATGTCAGATCTATGTATTCTCATTGCTTAAATTCATGTTCACAAATCTTAACAGGTTTCCTATTCACTACTCTAAGGGTTTCACCAGCCGGTAGAGAAGTCGACCGCTTAATATTACGTTTCGTAACAAAACAAGTTGTAAAGGAAGGGCATAGTAGTATCGTTGATCCCAAATTGCATTTTTATTTTATATACTAATTATAATGTATCCTTTCACTTTATATTTGACATAGTTTTTTCTTTCTTTTTTTTTTCTTTTTATATTTTTGTAAAAATGTAAATGCTTTATGTCTACATTTTTATATAAAATGAATTAATAATAATAATAAGTTTTATAGTAATAATAGATAAATACTTTAATTTAGTGGAATTTTTAAGTTATTATTTTTAAATAGTTGTAACTTGACTTGATGTGTAATTTTAGAACTTGAAGAATACAACCTTCATCCAAACCTGTTGTTTATATTACAATTTTGCTTGTCTAACCGAGACCTGTCCATAGTTGGATAAGCAAAATTGTAATGCAAACGGGTTTTCATGCGGAGAGGAACATACCCCCCGTCTCAACAGTTGTATGGATTAACTACAACTACTTTACGAAACACCCTAATAATATTACTCTAATTTCAGATGATCTATCTAAACCACTTTCGACTACTGTTATATATCGTCAAAATACATGATAACTATAACTGTAGCACTTTATTGCAATATTTGGAATCCACAGAGTATTACAAGTCATTTGATCCACACATGCACATAAAATTGCTGCCTAAAGGTGGGGAAATGATTGAAAATTATTGGAAAGCTTGAACGGTTTACTATAATCTGAGATGAAAGGCATCTTAATAGTTCAGAAATAGATTCATAACATTTGAAGAAAAAAAAAATTAACCGCTCCACTTTAGCTTTAGGATTTACCACCCCCTTGCATACAATTTTTTGCTTGTCTAACTAGGTAGTGTTATTATTATCACTAGTGATAGTTATTGATTTATCCCTAGGTTAAGTCGCTAGAAGTGAAGTGCGTAGCCTGCTTCACTTAAACCACCATTGGGTCCACTGTGCCCCTGGTCCTCATTGGATAACCCTTAAAAATCATCCTAGTTCCATTCTGCTTCTCTTAGGAAACTCAGGATCAATCTGAACTCTTTTCTTTGCAGCTCCTCTAGATTAGAAAAGAAATAGCCACCTAATAACCTACCTCTTTTTTTATCATCAGAGCAAGGTATTCACAAAGTATGTGTTAGATGGATTCGCTTTCCTCTCAAACCTTACAGCTCCTACAGAAATCGTTCACCGCCATACCCAGTCTTCCAGCAGGGTCTACTGCGTAGCTTTATTCTTACTACAGGATTTTTTCGATAGTACTCGCAGGACCACCTTACACCGAACCTCAAAATTGCAGCCTGAAACAAATTAAATAATATTTTTAGTATTTTTTCGACTTATTTGACTGGACTAATTACTTATATTTCATTCAGACAAATCGTCTTCAAGTAACTTTATGAACTATAATTCCAACGACAAAAATATTCTTCCATCTTGCCCATATCTCAGGTTAGGTTCACTAGGTATATACAGGGTGGTTCATACTTGGTACACATAACTCAAGGGTTTGATAGCTAAGGTGGAGACAAACAAAAAATTATAAAATGAAAGGCGGGTAAGACGCGTCGTTTCTTTGGTAGGTAGGTAATTCTTCCCCTTTACACACTGTCATTTTCTTTATATACATCCTATCTCAGCTTTCTAATGAAAGTTATAGAACGTTAAAGTCAAAAAATTGGAGAAAAAAAAATTCCTAATTTTTTGAAATTTTAACGATTTCCCCGCCAAAATGCATAATAACTATACAGTTTTTTTACAATATTTAGAAACCCCGGAATGTTACCTTTAATTTGACTATAACTACCTAAATGCAACTGTTTTTTAGATATTCCCGTTTATATCATTCATAATTTCATTAATTTTGCTACTGACGCGCCTACTATTATGCAATTTCACGAAAAATTAATGAAATTATAAATAATAGAAACAGGAATATCTTAAAAACAATTGCATTTAGGCAGGTATATGTTCATAGTCAAATTAAAGGTCATATTCCGGGGTATCTAAGTCTTGTATAAAAAACTGTATAGTTATCATGAATTTTTGGGGAGGGAAACCGTTAAAATTTGAAAAAATTAGGAATTTTTTTCCATTTTTTTTACCTTGACGTCCTAAAACTTTCGACGGAAGGTGACAGGCTAATTGGCCATTCATTGGAAAGCTAAGATGGTTTGCTATCATCTGAAATGATAAATCCCACCTCTATAGGGTGTACATCAAGAAAATTACAGGATGTAAAGTGAAAGAAGTACTAAAAATCTTAAACCTTCCTTCTGCCCAAACAACGCGTCTTACCACTCCTTCACCTTATAATTTTTTGCTTGTGTCCACCTCAGTTATGAAATACCCTGTATAGCTTAGAAATACTTTTAGGATTTATCATGTATTAGTACGAGTGCCTATTTCATTGATCTACACGTTAATTCAAATACTTTGGAAAATCTGAGCTCAAACGCAGGTAAACTCCTAAATACGTAATGCCCAGAAGAGCTTATATAATATACAGTCGTAGGCATACCATTTTTTTATTTTCAGTTCTAAGGATCATTAGTTCTAAAATTCACTAAATCAAGCAACCCATTAAAATATTTTAGTATGCTAATATTAAATGAAATACGAAGATTAAAATAACTTTGATTTTTAAAAACATTTTAATTGCTACTTGTTTACGTAAACAAACCACCTCTTTCTCGTTTAAGACAAAAAACATGAAATTTATTTGTTTTTATTTTATTTTATCATTATAAAATACAAAATATGGTAATAAGATAGTTTAAAAATAACTTTTTAGGAACACAAATAGATACACACACATAGATTTGTATACATATACAAACTATAGACAAAAATCACTATGTCGTAGTAAAATAGTTCAACTAATTTCACTTGGTTTCAATTTTTTTCAAATTCATATTCGAAATAGCTCAATTATTCCATGCAATCGTTCTTAGAAAGTTCTCCAGATCATCTTCGATCAGATCATACTGACTAATATCATCTGCTGCAACCAATCTTTCTTTCTCCATCATAATAACAAAATATCCGAGAATACAGAGGAAAAGTATTGACCATTTCATTTTACGTATGGTATATATATATATTAATTAACCGAAATGCCGAATTATTGTACCTTTAAGCGAAAATTTCACTTTAAAATAGACTGACAATATAAAGTAATTCCGTGCTCGTTCAACGCAGTTGACTGTCTACATTGTCCTGCCGTCGGAGAATACTTAATTTTGTAAACCTGTTGCTGACGCCATAGGTAAATTAAAACAAAAAAAAAATACCGAAGTGTACGACTGGTACGAACACACAATATACAGGTATTTAAAAAAATAACTTGATATGTAACTTTAGTTTGTACATGAAGATGGAAAATTCCACCACTACGTCTAAATTCTATCGTATCGCACATAACTTCTTAAACAGACAAACGACGACCCATGCGTTTCGACTGTTTTTAATCACAAACGATTACGACGACTTGCAAATCATGCCAAGATGCTAATTAAAGTGGTCAAATGTCAGTTTGAGTGACGAATTCAAGTAAATTTTAGTAGTAGGCAAGCATACAATAAATAATGCGCTCCATTACCTGCATTTATTTGCAATTTTAAGTACATACTACAAAATAACAACAACAACAAAACAACTACTTTACTGCAATCGTGTTAAAGAAAAAACACTAAAAAACAAACACACACAGTGCTACGGAAATCTATCCAATTTTACAGAACCTAAGAACTTTCACTTTCAGTTTTACTTTTATCTTTAGTTTCTAAGTACGTTTTTCTGTATGTTCCTTCTGGATCGTAAATTTTCTCCAGACGTTCCCAGATTTCTGGCTTATTGTCTATCAAAAAGTGTGTCACCTTTTCCGATCCGTTCTTTTGCTTCTCGGTGCATTTTGCACAATCGTTAGTTACTGCATCCGGAAGATTGTCTGCTCAACATCAGAAGAATGTTAAAAACTTCAAATCAACAAATTTCAAAAGAGAATTTTCTTTTGCTGTACTCACCTCGTAATAGTTTTCCATCCGGTGTACAGGGTCCTTCAAATTCTAAACATTTTATGTAGTTTTTAAGCAATCGATCATTGTTTAGAATCTCATCTAGATCGATGTTATCATATTTTGTGATATATGTTTCCGATTGGGATGTTGAGACTGCAACTATGGCTAACAAAATGTAATAGGAAAAAATCATGATGGACACTTAGTAGATATACTTGTTAGCGATACTATGAGACTCTTGGAAGAGGTTTTTATGACTTTTATATGCGGATTCTAATCATTTTTAAAATTGAAGTGTAATTGAAAAGTAAACGATTGAAATTGCAGGTGATTCTATTGTTATGGAAGAGGTTATTTAACTTGTGTGTCTTATGCTGTGTTATATGATTTTTTTTTTTTGTACTAATATCAGTAAACTTATGAGAGCTGTGTAATATGTGAGTAATTGGATGCCGGATTTCTACGTCTATTTTATTAATGATTGGTACCCAATTTTCTTAATACTAAACTTTCCACTTGAAGTAATTTTGTACTTTTTTTTCCAGCTACCTTCTAAGTAATTCGTTATAATTCATATTAGCAAGTGAACTGAACAGTCATCCCAAGGAAATGCCACTTAAAGGATATAAGTAAAAGCTCGGTTTTATTCCAGATTCTTAAGAAGAAAAGCAAAAAATAATAATTTATTCACTTTTGATGGCTGTAACCATTAACGCAGTTTGTAAAAAATATGATCTTCACTATCACATTGAAAGAATTTGGTCTACTAATAATTTGACAGCATCGTACAACAAACAAATACGTACCCAGCAGAAAATGGAAGCGCTCAAAGACGAATGCAACAGTGCTTCCTTGGGAGCTCTCAGCGCTTCCCCACCATATCCATGTTCATAGCATTTTAACGTGAGCATGTCCGCAGAGGGAAGCGCTCAAGTACAGATTCTTGGGAAGCGCACTTGGAGTGCTTGCAGAATGACACTCTTGGAGCGCTTGTAAGGTAGCACTTGTGAAGCGCTTATAGGGAATTCAGAGGAAATTAAGATAAGGGCTTTACTAAAAATTTCAGTTTTATGCTGAATGTGATCCGTTTAATTTTCAATCTATATGAATTACAAGAGCATATTTTTGCTAAACAAAAATAGCAATATTGTTATATTATATTATTAAAAAATTTTAATTAACCGCACACTTCAACTGACTACTACGAGTGAAAATTTTGCTGCACTTTCAGATGCATATGGGTCATATTTAAACAGCAAAACAACAGATAGGTTATGAATAAGCCTAAACTCAGAGAAGGGATCTACTTTCGTGCAGATTCCTTTGGCTATGGTAAGAGAGTACTATGGAAAAGATTGAAACTTCTGGTACGCTTTCAGATGCATATGAGTCATCTTTTCACAACAAAATACGACTAAACTCAGGAAGAAGATCAGTTTCCGCAAAGATTCCTTTGGTTTTGGTAAAAGAGCGCTTCAGAAAAGACATTTTCTAGCTATGTTGTGAAAGCACTTCCCCTGAAAAGCGCTTGACATATTTCCCACTGGATACCTTCAGTACTTCAACTTCTTGGACACTAAATCCAATATTAATTGATAATATAAGTATATCTACCTACACTAGCCCACTACCAGACTCCGTTAAGTACTTTCTAAGGACCACTCTCTATATATCATTCAAAAAGAAGATGGAAACTATACCGAAAGTTGTGAGCAAACAGTCAGGCTCGCTCTTATTAAAATCTCATTTCCCGGACTGTCTCATTCCCGATCAAGGAATAGCAACTCCAGACCCAATGGAGGTGGAAAATTATAGGATATCTAACAGTAGTAAGAACCTGACATTAAGAATCATTGGCACATTCAAATCCTTTCAATCTGCTGGCGATGATGGCATCTTTCCATTCTTACAACACGCAGGGTGTTGAAAAAATATTCCTTCTACTAGAAAAATTGTTTCAAGCCAGTTACGCTCTGGGTACATTCCCTAATGTTGGAGAGACGTCAAATTGGAGTTTATACCCAAAGCAGGAAGAAGTTTTAGTTCTTTAGCCAAATCGTTCCGACAACCCATTAGCCTCTCGTCCTATGGAAAACTCCTAGACTTGCCCATTCAAAGTAAAATTTTAACTAAATCACCACTTCACACCAATCAGTGTACTTATCAAGCTGGCAAGTCCTTCAGAGACTGCCATTCATATATTAATCAACAATCTCCAAAAAGCTATTAAAACAAAAGAATTGGCCTTATATGAATTTACAGATATAGCAGCAGAACCCTCCGAAAACACCTCCCCCCTGCGATGCAATTAAATTAGCCGCTGTGAATAAAGGCTTTGGGCAGTAGTGGAAAACAATACCAATACCTGTATTAAAAAATCCATAAATAGCTGAACCATCAATATCCTCTCGGATAGTCAAGCCACTCTCAAGGCTTTAAAATCCGTCACTATAAGTCCAACATAGTCTAAATTGCAAAAAAATTAACAATTTATTTGTGCGCTTTCATCGTTACGTTACTGGTTAATGCCAGCTGAAAGCAACAAGCTTATTAGGCTAAATAAAATTAAGAAATGTTAGATGAACAGTCCTCTGCGTAGTTAGCTCAGAGGTAAGAGCAGTCCCTCGGAAATCGTAATGTCCTGGTTTCAAATCCCGGATGAGGCGGTGGTTTTTTTTTGTATCGTTGAAATATAAGGTTCTCTAAAATTTTTCTATTCTAGTCAAATAATGTCTGCAAACTGTTGAAAATTTACCGAGGATAAACAAACTTATTCTCATATGAGTACCAAGATATCAGGCCTATGAAGGCAATGAAATTGTCGACGACCTAGCCAAAAGAGAAGCGGAAACTCACTTTTTCGGACCAGAGACGACATTTTGTGGTACTTCTAAATGTTACCTCAGAGCTACCCTAAATAGCTGGGAAAATAAACAAAAATCTCTTTATTGGTAAACATGACAAGGAATTTATCAGGCAAAAAAGTTTATCGACACCTCTGACCGAGAAACAAAAAACTCTTACTCCTCAGGATAACAGCGCTTCATATAAACAGAGATCTCATCTCAGTCCATTGTTGCTTGCGATGTCGCCTAAAGAAGTTGGTCTTGACTGAGACTTCAACCTGCTCCTTCTGCCAGTGAAACTTCAGAGAACTTATTTTGCCAGATGAAGAATACTTCACCTTTAACATGCTTTTCCTCCCTAACGGCTCCTCTTCTTGACAACACGGAATTGATATTCTCAGACGAAGTCAAATATCGGGGGGTAACCCTAGATTAGATACTTGCCTGGAGTTCACATCTATCCCGAGTGATGGATAGAGCGGTGCGATCTCTCTACTCGTGTCGTCACTTCATTGGCAGAATATGGAGTCTGCAGCCAAAAATGATGTACTGGATGTACACCACGGTTGTTAGACCCATGATCATCTATGCGGCCCTCGCATGGTGGCCAAAACCAAATCAAAAAATGGCTGAGGCTCTGCTTAGAGTCCTACACTGTCAAGTCAGGGATAGTCTGGGAATGTCTAAATACCCTCAAAAACCTATCAAGGAGAAACAAAGTTGTCCTCATGTTGGTACCTGGACATGAGGGCCACAAAGGCAATGAAATTGCTAATGGCCTAGCCAAAAGAGGCGCGGAAACTTAATTTGTCGGACTAGAGCCATTTTGTGGCACTTCAAAGTGTTACCTCAGAGCTGCCCTAACCGAATGGGAGAATAAACACAAATCCCTGTACTGGGAAAAGCTACAAGGACTTCGTCTGGTGTAAAAACTCTTTAGAAGAACAGAGCTCAAAATAATTACTGAGCTCTTCTCAGGCCATTGCCCCATAAGGTATCACCTAAACAAGCTGGGCTTGACTGAGACTTCATCTTGCCGTTTCTGTCAAGATGCTCACGAACCCTCGGAGCACTTGCTCTACAACTGCGAAGCATTGGCTAGGCGGAGACTACTCCACCTCGAACATGCTTTTCCTCCACCAACCTACGTGTGGAATCTCAATCCCAGAATGGTTCTAGACTTTATTAACAGTCTGAACCTAGAAAGGGAGTAAATGCAACGGGGACTCACAACAGATCTTTCAGGTCGAAGTGATAGCGAGGCTAACACCTGCATACCCCTTCACAGATCTAATCTAATGCTTTTCCTCCACCTCTTCCTTACATATGGAACCTCAGTCCCAGATTTTATTAACAGTCTTAACCTAGAAAGGCAATAACAGGGAGTTTAATAGATCTTTCAGGTCACAATGAATGTGAAGCTAGTGCTTGCACAGCCCTCCACGACTCTAAACCTACCAAACATAATCAACAAGTCTTACCTATATCAACGCCAAGATACATACCTTCAATTATGAACGCAAACATAATCATAATTTAATACTCTTATATTTCGAATGTGGAAATATCATCTGTCTTTCCTCGGACTTATGGCATGTATGTACACCAGCACCTCCGCCACTCTTCTCTTATGTCACTTAATACTTCCTTATTGTCAAATTTCAGCTGGCTGTCTATACTCCATTTACATCACTTACATTCCTCTATACTGGTTATAATATTTGGTCTATGCTAATATATACATATGTCAACCGTATAAAGCGACATTTTTACAGTTTTGATATAATTAATAAATACAAAAGGTAAAGACATCTGTCTCGTTTTAGCTCAGAGGTAAGAACAGTCGCCCGGAAAGCGGCAGGTCCTGGCATCAAAAACCGGACGAGGCGGTTGTTTTTTGTTTATATTTAATAATTTGATTTGAATCGTAAAAGCAAAAAATTTTTCTAAAAATTCTTCTATTTCTATGTGTTACAAATGTAATGACAAGCATAGTATACCCCTTAGATTTCATCTGAGGTATAATAAAAATAATTCAGTTAGAAATATACATAAAACCTAGTTGTTAAAATAAATTTGAATTTGTTCATTTTTAAGTTATGTTTTATAATTTTGGTAAAATAAATTAAAACACTATGGGAGAATTTTTCTTGTAAATAATTTATTATAAAATGAAACTTTGAAATTTTTAATTTCTTATGCAGCTTCAGAAATTTACACAAATTGTGAAACTTTACATTGTAAACACTGCTTTAACGCCAAGATATATGCAATAAGTTATCTTTTAAAGCAAATTAGTTTTGTGCTCAACTTGGCTTGATAAATCGGACTTATATTTTTCACTCACAAAAGCTTTAAAAATATTGGTCTTTAAATTGTTGAGTATTATTGCAATCTGAATTAATATGAGATTTGCGATGGATGTTAGGCGCCATAAAATTAGGTAAGCTTATAAGACAAACCATGCAAACATATTTTACTAAATTTCTTCTTGTAGTTTTAGGTTCCTTGAATTACAATGTCTAATAAGTTCAACCTTCTTTTTAACATGAGTGATCCCTTTATTTTTTAATAAATGTACAAGTATTGACTTCAAAAGATATCTTTGTTATGTATAGAAGTTGATTGTGAAATAACAGTCGGCAGTTTATTCGTAATAAGTAGGTTTTATTTTAGTTCCACTGGAGTAACTAACGCTCCCTCAGGGGGGCCCACGTAAGCCTACAGAATTAATATTTTCATATGAAGTGATGAAACTTGAAACCACATAAAATAACAACTCTGGATTAATAAGCAGTTAGATTCACTCAATTAAAAATTCGGTTTCTGAATAAAAATTATATTAACTCTGTAATGATTTTGTTATTTCAGTTCCATCAAAGGAGCTGATACCATCATAGGTTTTGAGAAGCTGCAAATACGCTCCCTAGATAGTAGTGATGATACAACAATAAAAAAGTCGAGAATTCTTCTATTTATTCTGTGTATTTAAACGGAGAAATAAGGTATGCCTGAATCATTGATTTTATACATACATCTGTTTACAGATGGCGCCATCTATTAGAAAAAAATTGTAAAATAACAAATGTTCGATGTTCGATAACAAATATTTTTTCTTCTTCCCTATCTAACAATGCATCTAACAATGTCTAGGAATGGTGGAAAAAATGTAATAAAGGAATTTCAATTTTTTTTCTCAATAAATTTGCTTTTTATGAGGTATATATATAGAGATACTTCGAGAAATTTTTTTGTTGAATTCTGTATTCCTTCTAATTATTATTCAAATTAATGCATATGTAATTTAATACATATTTCATACTTATTTCACTAAAAAAAATGTAAAATTTATACTTACAAGTGAAAAGACACCACCGCAGGCTTTTTCTTCGAGTTGTTTTTAACCAGTATTTTATTGTCTATTTACTTTCAAACCACTTATTGCCAGTCCATACAATACTATCTCTTAAAAACTAGAAATAAATATACATCAAAATTGATCAGTTATTTCACTTATAAAATATTTTCTTACGAAACAATTAATAAAAACTTACTTCGCGGCTCTTTGTTTACAAAAAAGTGACAGTCAAACACCATGCCAAAATCAAGATGGCGAAAATTTTTGGCTACGCTGCCATACATATACTATACTATGGGATGTTGCCTCCTTTATTCCCCTCCTCAAAGTGTGTGTCACATAGTGCATACTACTGTTAGCTTCAGTGTAGCATACTGCTGCATGCAGTATGCACTACCATAAAATACCGTCAGATTTGAAAAACTTCTAATCTCACGTTGGTGAGATTTTGAGAGAAAATGCAATCTGGTGGCTCCACTCTACTCTGCCATTGTAAACGCTTCTTTAATTGTGGGAAGTGATGTTTTTGGAGTAGAAATATTCGGGAAGGCTCTGGAGAATTTGTCAAATATACATACATATATACAAAATTTGTCAGCACCAGGCGCGAGTCTTGTCTTAGGCAGTGAAGTGACTAGAAATCATAGTGGATAAATAGGCGAAAGTGTTCTAATTGGGTAACGATAATATGAAGTAGCTGGTGATAATTGGAGTAGAATTGAGAATTAATTGCTTATGAGTTTGTAAAATTAAACAGTAGAGTGAAATGAACCTTTGAATTATATCTGAAATATTGTGTTTTCAATAACGAACCTAATCCCACACACGAAGCAATATTCTAAATTCTACAAAGTTGGATATATTAATAATGTTTAAGAATAACTAACGGCGAACTTCTGCATAGGCAAACTAGGCAGATACCTAGATGCCCAGTTTTGTAGGAGAGGCCAAATGGTATACATGGAGGACATATAATACTTGACAATAAAAACAACTTTAATGTTCCTGCTCCTGCATAGAGGGGCGGATTTTCCAATAGGCAGAGCAAAACGGCAAATTCTCAATTGATGAATTAAAAGGAAACGAGGTGTAAGACTGGTCGGAAAAATAGGGCTCTAAAGTTACGTCCTATGCCCTTCTTCTTGCTTCTTTTGAACGTCTTGAATCTGAAGTTTTGTCTACTAAAATCTCGGAATGAACCATAAAGCCACTCTTTTCTTTATATTCGATAAATATTCGATAAATTAATGACAATTTCATAAACAGTGAAATCCATTTATTTATTTATTTACAACCCACGCAGTTTGTGCTGCTTTCACAAAAGAGAACAAGCAAATCTTAAATTTGTGGCGATTATAAATGTGACGTGTATTGTACGCAGTATGTATACGTCTGAAACTGATAGAAAATTTACAAAATAACCTTCCTACCGGTATACTAAAGATTTTCCATTCTTGAAAATTCTAATGCAGTTTCAATGAAATTTTTACCTCAATAAATACTGTGTTATATTAAAAAAATTTCTCGATGTGAAAAACAATATCTTTCGAATCCATATTTTGCTAAAATTTGCCAAACGGAATCCAAAAAAGCCAAAATTTATTTTGGTCGTATGGACGATTATTGCGGCTGGGGCATCATTTCCCTAGGTATATAATTTGTACCGCCATGGCATTAAATTTTTCAAAATTTTGTAATATGTTATGCTTATCCAATTATGAAAGGAAGTAAATTTGCCTTTTGGAGGAGAAACCCATCCCAAGCACGGAGGCCATAGCGGCCCGTTATACTATCCTGAATCCCATTCACCAAAACCTTCCTGTCCTCTGAATGAAGCGCATCAGGTCTTAGTGAGCTCATCCACAGATAGACGGGCAGACCAGTCTTCTCCGGGCGAAGGCCGGACATTCACACAAAAAGTGTTCCGTTGTCTCCGGCTCTCCCTCAAGGCAGGACAGACACTCAGGGCTGTCAACAACTCCTATCCTTGTTAGATGAGCGTGAAGTGAGCTGTGGCCGGTGATGATGCCAACCACAATTCTACATTGTTTCCTTCCGAGCCCCATGAGAAAATCGGAGATATTCCCATTGGGCCCATCAAGAAACAGTTTTGTACACCTACAAGAACTCAGGTTCTCCCATCTCTGCTGATGTTTCCTATGAACATCCGCTTTGATGAGATCCTCTAGGTTGCAACGCGTACGGCGGGCTCCGGTCCCAGGAACGGAGAATCGGAGCCAGCCCTAGCCAAAAGGTCAGCCCTTTCATTCCCCATGATCCCCATGTGACCAGGAACCCACAGGAGGGACACTTTTTTGTGAAAACACAACTTATGTACAGACGACCTGCAATCCCCCAGTAACTTAGACGTTATCCGAGGGCCATTCAGAGCCATCAATGCTGCCTGACTATCCGAAAGGATGGCGATGTCTTTCCCCTCGATTTGCATATCAAGGGCTAACTTCGCTGCAATCCAGATGGGGATGACTTCAGCCTGGAAGACAGTGGTGTGTCTTCCAAGTGAGTACTTCATTCCAAAATCAAGCTCAGGGAAGTAGACACCTGCCCCAGCAGACCGGGGAGGCTTGGTAAGGCACCTCCTTCAGTCCACGATTCCCTTGCAGGAAAGCTCACAGAGAAGCGACGCCCGAAACGAGGCTCAGGTACCATTGCATCCCGTGGCATACTGGCCAGAGGGTTTTCCCAGTCCAGCCGATACGCCATAGAGCAATGAGAAGAGCCAGTCCAGCCGTCCTCCCAATATCCCCATGAGCGCAATCTCCACACAGCCCTTTTGGCCTCTGCCTGAATGACAAGATCCAGGGGTGGCAGACTGAGTAGGACCTCAAGAGCCGTAGGAGCCGTAGATAGCATGAAGCCCGTAATTCCCAAGCAGGCAACCAATTGCAGGCCCGCCAACTTCCGGATCGTAGTCCCCACAAGCATCTTCGGCCACCATACACAGGAGGCATATGTGAGCATGGGTCTGACGATCGAAGTGTACATCCAATGCAAAACCCTCGGTCTCATGCCCCATGTGCAGCCAAAGGTTCTCCTGCATTGAGCGAAGACCCTCATAGCCGCATTAACTTTTTCCTCTACGTGCAATCCCATGTCAGCTTCGAGTCAAGGAAGACTCCAAGGTGCTTGACATGAGGAAAGAGTTGCAGAGTGTGTCCAAAAAGCTTTGGAAGAACAAAGTTCGCCAGCTTACGTCTTCTGGAGAAGAGCAGCAAGCTGCACTTTGTTGGGTTCATATCATGACGGGCTCACCAGTCCTCAACAATATTGAGGCCTAGTTGCATGAAGGCACAGGCAGCAGTCATGCTATGCCTGGAAATGAGCAGAGGGATGTCACCCGCATACGCTTCACAAGAGAATCCCACGTTTTTCAGCACCGTGATGAGTGAGTCAACCAACATACACCAGAGTACTGGGGAAAGCACACCACCTTCCGCACAGCCTCTCTCCACCAGCACACTGAGAGAGGTTCGGCCGTCTACATCCACTGTTAAGTATCGTCGTCTTAACATTTGGTCACATAATATAAAAGAATCTCATCGTTGTGGTGTAAAAGGTTAAGAAATATACAATCAGTTCCGGGAAATTTTTTATGCTTTTTTCGGGAGTATGAAACAGTAGAACTTTTATATCTTATGGCCGTTCTGTGCACCAAACATCGAAATTAACCATTTGGAATACAAAAAGCGCCATTTGGAACATTGATTTAAATATTATTTATTGTTTATTGTATGAAGACCGCCTTTAATTTTTAACTTTATTTTATTTTTATTATTTGTTCTTATAGCAGTTCCAAATGTTAGATATGGACTAGTATACGTACATTCAGCTGCAGTTTTAGCCATTTTGTCAGCTTTTTCATTACCGTCTACTCATTTGTGTCCAAGAACCCGAACCAAGGTTACGGACAGTAGTTGGAGTTTCGAGTAGCAGCTCCAAACTAGTTTCGGCACAAAAACTTGAAAGGAAAGAGCTGGGAGCGCAGCTTGGTTGTCTGAACAAATGTAGATGTTGGAGGTCTTGCACCCCTTATTTAAGCTTTCCTGAGCACCAACCTCTATAGCATACACTTCCGCCTGAAAAATGGAAGGTGAAGCACCAAACGGAATGAGTAGTGCTACTTCTGCACCAACCACCCCTGCACCTCTTTTCTCGTCCTTCCGGGATCCGTCAGACTTGGGCCCGTTGCGGAAGCTGGAGTCCTCTATCTAGTATCTGGCTTCTTTCATTATTAGTTCCTTCACCTTAGCTGCATGCAATTTAATTTCATACATACCGATACATATATATTTGGCGTTATTGCGTGATTGTTCACTTTCGAATTGAAAAAACCCACACGCGGTAGACCTATAAAAGTCTTGTAGCAGAAGTCAATACACATGTAACGTGAATCTCATAATAAGATCCACTATACTTAGATCCATCATAATTAAGTCTTTGTTAAAGTGACCCTGGCCATGTAGATATTCGTGGTTTAAAAAACACGATATTCAGCACTACCAAATGAACAAACAAAATTTGAATCGAAGTTCAGCATAGCTTACTAATAATAAAAATTCCTTTTTATAAGGTAGCCAGAACATCATTCTTTTGACTAGAAGGAATAGAATCAGGAAAAAATCATCCAGAAATGATAAAATTCAGAATCGGTGTTACGCCAATTTGTGTTAATCATTTAATTTATTTTTATCTATTTTTGTTTCAGTTACATGCATACAACATTGCCAGAAATTATTAAACTAAAACATAGATAAAAAAACCCTTAGTGTTGTTCAACAACAACAACAGCAACAAAACTTGAATTACTTCTTTTTTCTCGATTATTCTGATTTATATGTATGTCGTCAGAAAAATCAGAGTCCATGGTCAGAATACACACACACTCCAGTTCAAGTGATATTTGCATAAATCCACTGAACACTTGATTTCATTTTTCATCTTGCAACTTACATTAACCAACCTTACCTGGACATACGTATCAACACTCCAACCTGGAACAATCAATCAAATATTAATTTGTTGCAAATTTGAATTTCGATTGGGCATGAATACATGATTAAGGTGGCACTCCCACTTTAATTTTCATCGGGAAAAAAGCATGGATAAATAAAAGCAAAATTCCACATTTCTGTCATGGAGATTTTGCCAATAATTTTCAACTGAATACCTCTTCTAACATTTATGTAATTCCTTACGTAATAATACGCATGCATTTACCAACGAACTGGATTCACTTACTTTCTGCGCATTGGCACATTATAAGCACCTTGGGCATGCGCCTTGATATTACTTGATATCATTTAAATTGATACTGTTTTTATGGATTTTTTTTCCACTCATAAATGAAAGATTTTCTTGAACAGTAACAGTAGAAAATTAAATATCAAAAATTATTTTTTGAAAAAGAATTTATTTTTAATTTCTGATCAAAAATGAAAGGGCAAAACAAGATTACACATCTAGCAAACAATAGTTTTTGTCTAAAATTAAAAATAAATGTAGTAGTTAGAAACAAATCATCGCCCGCTACATAGCAATGTTCTTCAAACAGGTGTTTCAGTTGTCTACCTATAAAATTTGTAAAAAGAAAAATATTTTCATTATGTCCACGAAAAAAGTAATTTAAAGGTTATGTTACTTTGATTCCATGTTTTTCAGCTTCTGGACGATATTTCTTGGCATAGATACCCTCTGGATCGTATATAGCTTGAAGTACTTTCCATTCCTCCTTCTTATTATCAATCATAAATCGAATAACTTTTTCAACTCCTTTCTTTTGATTTTCACTGCATTTCGAGCATTCAGTCTTAAGAGCATCAGGTAAAAGCCTTTTCAATTCACGACCATCTGGAGTACATTTTCCTTCACCGTTCATACATAGGTAGTAGTTATTGAAGAGACGGGTAGATTGAAGAATTTCATCAAGATCGACCCCATCATATTTGGTTGTGTATTTTCCTGTTTCTTTTTCCTTAGATTCACCGGAATCATCAGCACAAACGGCTGCGATTACTAACAAAACAACAAGAAATCTCTTCATTTTGACTCTATATAGAAATGAGAAAAATTATCATATTAATTATTTTAAATAGTAAATTGAAATAAAGTAAATTAGTAGAGGAAAAATATGTAGAAATCGCGCGGCATTACTATTACTTGTATAACAAATATTTATGTAACATATGTGTAAATTTCCACACTGAAAGTGAATTTGAATTTATAATTAATAAAATCTATTATAGATTAGATCTAATTCGAACTGCATTCCACAAAATTAAATTTTAATCAAATAATATTTTCAGTTACACTGACTAATTCAAGAAAGAGAATTCAAGCCAGAAAACTTGCTTGGCCATTTGAATTCCTTGATAGATTCTAAACTTGAAGGAACTACATCTCTATTCAGATATGATACTGAGGAAAAACTTGTGTATGATGATGATACTGCATTAATGTAATGATTTTCAAGAGATATATGAAAATTACAGACCATTTTCTAAGCAGAAAGCTATGTGCAATATAATTCATCATACCTATAATCACCTGGCTCAACAAAGCACACAATCTTCTAGTATGTGATTTAAAAGCCACCTCACTCAGTTCAGATTATGAGAAAAGTACTTCTAGTAAGATAATTTTTAAAAACATCGCTTAAACACATAATCAGAACTGAAACTCTTAAATGATACTTTATTTGGGTATGCTCCATTTATATACCACCGCATCAAAACTGGTTTAGAAGAGTTCATATTTAGGAAGTTAATTTTGACTCCATTTTGACAGCATATCATGCAGTCTTTAAAACAAGTTCTAGGATTTTTTAAAATATTGAAATAAAAGTTGAGCCTAAATGTCAAAACTTCATATTGACAATTTAACATGTCTTCAACCTTGGAAAAGGAACGATAAGTCGGTAATGAAAATTGGAAAAGCCAAGGATCTAAAAATTAATCCTTGAGGAACACCATTAAAAATATATATAAGTATAGTGGATTCCAGAGCAAGTCATTGAAGAATATCGAAACTAGCATTGGTCCTAATATGGATCCCTAAGGAACTCCACTAATAGTAGGTGGAAATTTTCGTCACATTGTGCAGTCTCCCCTCTATAATATTAATAGACACTACATTGACATGTAATAGACTCAAATCATCAAAATTCTCGGCTATGATAGTATTATTACCTATCGAACTTGGAAAATGGAAAAAATCGTGAGCTCCTGTTACTAAACAGATTACAGAGGTATGAAAATATTATGATAAGGTGAGAAGTCCAAGTACGAAGATATAATATAAACAACGATACGAGATCCAAAATTTCACTTTAAATGCATTGAAATCAAATAAATTTACGACTTTGAAAATATTTTTAAAGTACTTACTATACAAAGAATTTAATATGACAAAATGTCAAAAGAAAAAGATATAGATTCTTCATTTTCTAGTCCTAAACCCTTCTACGGGCTTTTAGAAATGCACAAAATTTATGATTTATACTTGAACAGTTTTTCTGATGGTAAATTTAATATTATTAAGTTTTCATGAATAAAGTCGAAAATTATCGCATGAACGTCAGTTTTTTTTATAACTGGGTCTATTTTCTACCACTGTCTATTATAAGTGTTTTAAATCAGGAACCAGGGATTATAAGCTTGAGATTTTTTTATTTTGAACCCAATAAATTTGAATTGTTTCTAAAGTTCTCAGAAGATATATATATAAATCATTATAATGGTATGTATGTATATCCCCTTTTCACAAATTTTATAGCACACGCACACACACAGATTATTGTAAAGACCTCAAGTGATATCCAAAACCATATGAACTAATCCATATCCAATCAACATAAATTTTTAAGGTTGATATACTCTCTTTAAAGAATTTTTAAGGTTGATATACTCTCTTTAAAGATTATACGTATTAATCAATATTGTAATTAAAAGCAACTCTATCTAAGAAATAAACTACCGTTTAGATTCTTTTATATGACATCTATAGAAATTATCTATCCTAAAATTATATAAATTGTCACCAACTAAACTACCAAAGTTACTATTATGTAAATCAGAAATATTATTTTCACCAAGGTCTACGGAGCTTTCAATCTATAATTATCGAATTCAGTGATATAACAATAAAAAAATAAGGAGTAAGAGAACAATTAAATTGACAACAAGTGCGATGATAACAGTTATTAGTTACTATATAGTCAACATAACTGAATTGTCGGTAATTAAATTTAAAATGTAAAAATTATTATTAGACTACCTATGAGTAATTTTCATTGAAATATAATTAAATCGATTATTAAAACAATGACAATTATTATTATTAAATTTAAAATTTCAATTCAATTAATTCAATCTCATTGACTAATTTTAAACAAAACTGTAAATGTATAAAAAAAAAAAATTTTAATACACAATAAAACAAAAGATCACAATGCCAACAAGCGAGAAACTTGATTACATATTAAAAACCAAAATTCCCTGTACAATAGATATTTCCACTTCACTTAACCACTCTTCCAAAAATTAATTATAATTCGATAACTTGAAAGAAAATGTAATATACGAAAAAGAAAAAAAAACAAAAACAACCAACCGACTTATTGCTCTGATAATCAAAACTAAAGATAACAAATATCCACTCACCACACACAATTGATTGATTTTACGACAGAAAAATTGCTTGGTTAACACACTTAAGTATCAGAGAACTGACTGATGCCTACCAGTAGTTAGTTGAGGTCTTTTATAGTGAAAATGACTTCGTCACAAGAGCCCCCCCAACCAAAACATACAAATCTCATGAGAATCCAACTCATGAACCCCCCAAGTTGGACCGCAAATAAAACGCTCATCGCTCTACAACATTTGCACGTTGCGTATGTTTGTACGTAAGCAGGGTATACCTGGAAGGTGCTTTAAACACGTTAATTTATATATATATATTTTTTTCTTATTTTTTCTTAACATGTAACACCAAAAACAAAAATAACAACGGAAAAAATTATTTAAAGCACAAAAAAAGTTTTCAAACATAACTTACAGATCGCAATTAATCTTCTTTAAGAACTTTTGAATATATTAATTTATTTATCCTATCAGCCGCCATATGTATGCATATATTACAACGCCTTCTATATTTAGATATAGTTTATCGTGTATATACATTATAGGCACTCCGTTTTTTTTTTAGAAGGATAATAAAAAACTCAGGTGCAAATGTTCGAACCTGGTACGTATTAAGAGCAGAAGATGTCAACACAAATAAAAACGGAAAGTTTTGCGTACATTGATTTCCAAGAAAGTCAAGTTCATCTATAGTATGTCAGTCAGTCAGTCATACTAATAGACAGGATGAGATAATATTAAAATAATAAGAAATATGTGTCCATCCAATCATCCACATACATGTTGTACGATCCAGTCCGTTTGCTTCATTAGGGTTCAAAGGTTACTATTTCCTATGGGTACTGGTTATGATGTTACACATATTATTTTTGCTATGTTTCACTATAAATATGTGACTCATCTCACCTTGCTGCTATGTTACGAATGATTTCTCATAATAATTTAACCTTCCCAGATAACGTTGAGAAAATTTATTTAGAACTTAAATTTTTCGATTTTTATTTATTTATTTTTTATTTTTTATTTTTTTTTCAGGAAGGTATCACTGACATTGAAGAACACGAGACTGCAGATTTTTACTTAAGTTTATTATGGAATATTTTCGATAATGATTTTACGTGGATATATCTGTACATCTTTAAAGTTGGTACGAAAGTGGAAAAATCCAATTTGTTTTGTTTTTTATTTTGTGTTGTTTTCTGAATATTTTTTTTTTTGTATTGGAGTGAAGTAATTGTTTTGCAAAAGAAAATTAACTGACGATTGGGATGTTTATATGCATCTGTAGTTTGAGGAACATCTTTTGGACTCATATATAAATCCATAGCTATACATATATGTATATATAATTACCGCTGATGGAGCCACTGGCAATTGTGGGTAATATCAACGAAATTTTTCCCACTGGAAAAAAAATGTATCAATTTCTAACTTTATTCATCAAGAAACTATTTGCGGTAAAATACTTTCACTCGAAAATGTTATGGAAATAGTTGTAGAATTAATAAATTATATTGCATTAACAAAAGTTAATTTTTAAGAAAAATTACTGTTGTAGGTTTTCTCATAGAACAGATCAGAGATAATCAATCGAAAAGAGATTTGAGTAGTTAGCAGTTTTCTGACAAATGAATATTCATAAGATAAATAACTCAGAAAATAGAATAATAATAGTCCTACAGATTTTTTTTTTTTTTAATAAAAAATTGATTTTAAAAAACAAATTTCTGATAAAAACATTTTTTCACTGTAAACAAAAATAAAAATATTACGGATAAATTGAAATATATAAACATGTTGATGTAGCGATAATGTTAAGCTATATGAACACATTTAAGGTAAAACTGAATTAATAGATATCTTATCTGTAGATGAAGTCTCTCCTATATTTCCAAAAAAAATTTAGAAAATAATAGATCAGAATAACTTTAACTCGTTATTATAAGTATTTCGTTATTCACTTAAGGGAGTCACCCAATGTGACTGATTCAAAAAAACATTTTTTTACATTTTTTTTTACATAAGTTGCATCCAAATATAGTGCAGAATATGTGGGTAAAGTGATTTTCTGATATTCGCAGCCGTTCGAAAGTTACAGCGTTGAACCGGCCAGGTATATGGAACACGCGCTCGAACATCGGACCCCTTCTCTTGCGCTTCGGTTTCTTATCTGTGCCCTTTTAATACAAACACCGGTATAAATGATAATAGAGAGGCCGTTATATCTCTAAACTCATTTACTGTTTCCGATATAACGGTTAGTTTAGCCTTAATTGAGCACCCAGAATATTCGAATTTTATTGGTAATAATCATTTTTGAACTTATAAACGGGTTTTTCTCAAAACCAAATTTTTTTTCTAACTGGTCTTCACGATATCTCACAAATGATTAGACCGATTACTTTGAAACTTTAACGGTAGATTCGGCATATATATAGTCATCGAGTGAACTAAAATAATGCAAAAACTCCAATCCGTTTGTTTTTTTCGTAACAAGATAATCGAAAAAATCACGAAATTTGAAAATTAATTTTCAAAAACATGTCAATTATTCATGTATTAACAAAATAATTGAGACAACTTGAGTATTTTATATATGCCAGTCTTTATTCATAGAAGGCTACTTACAGACTAAAATGACAAGTTATCAGATTGCTTGCATACATTTACCTATACATGAGGTTGTACACTCTTATATTTTATATAGATAAATATTGACATGAGAGTGTAATCTTCTACGTATATTACAATTCAATTTTCAAAAATTTCGAATGATTCTAGTTCATTCGATAGCCACAGATTTATAGATTGAAACTCCGGTTGGTTTTTTGCTTCAAATGAGCCAATGAGCCGGAATCACGGAAACCGTCAACAAATCTTTTGTCGACATGGGTACCTTTGTAGTGGTGCAACACACATTGTGATAAATATTTTGGTCTGAAAATATTCTAGCTTACTGGCGAAATGTCAATAAATATGTTATATAGTAAAAAGTTCAAGCTTCTATATTTTTATTGTTCATTTATGTAATTCCTTACGTAATTTACCAACGAACTGGATTCACTTACTTTCTGTACATTGGCACATTATAAGCACCTTTGGCATGCGCCTTGATATTACTTGATATCATTTAAATTGATACCGTTTTTATGGACTTTCTTTTTTTTTCACTCGTAAATGAAAGATTTTCTTAAACAGTAACAGAAGGAAATTAAATATCAAAAATTATTTTTTGAAAAAGAATTTATTTTTAATTTCTGATCAAAAATGAAAGGGCAAAACAAGATTACACATCTAGCAAACAATAGTTTTTGTCTAAAATTAAAAATAAATGTAGTAGTTAGAAACAAATCATCGCCCGCTACATAGCAATGTTCTTCAAACGGGTGTTTCAGTTGTCTACCTATAAAAGTTGTAAGAAGAAAAATACTTTCATTATGTCCACGAAAAACGCAATTTAAAGGTTATGTTACTTTGATTCCATGTTTTTCAGCTTCTGGACGATATTTCTTGGTATAGATACCCTCTGGATCGTATATAGCTTGAAGTACTTTCCATTCTTCCTTCTTATTATCACTCATAAATTTAATAACTTTTTCAATTCCTTTCTTTTGATTTTCACTGCATTTCGAGCATTCAGTCTTGAGAGCATCAGGTAAAAGCCTTTTCAATTCACGACCGTCTGGAGTACATTTTCCTTCACCGTTCATACATAGGTAGTAGTTATTGAAGAGACGGGTAGAATTAAGAATTTCATCAAGATCGACCCCATCATATTTGGTTGTGTATTTTCCTGTTTCTTTTTCCTTAGATTCACCGGAATCATCAGCACAAACGGCTGCGATTACTAACAAAACAACAAGAAAGCTCTTCATTTTGACTCTATATAGAAATGAGAAAAATTATCATATTAATCATAATATTAATTATTTTAAATACATAGTAAATTCATATATTATTATCATAATTAAGTAGGAGGAAAATATGTAGAAATCGCGCAACATCACTATCACTTGTATAACAAATATTTATGTAACATATGTGTAAATCTCCACGCTGAAAGTGAATTTGAATTTATAAAATCTATTATAGATTAGATCTAATTCGAACTGCATTCCACAAAATTAAATTTTAATCAAATAATATTTTCAGTTACACTGACTAATTCAAGAAAGAGAATTCAAGCCAGAAAACTTGCTTGGCCATTTGGATTCCTTGAGAGATTCTAAAATTGAAGGAATTACATCTCTATTCAGACATGATACTGAGAAGAAACTTGTCTATGATGATAATACTGGATTAATGTAATGATTTTAAAGAGATATATGAAAATTATAGGCCATTTTCTAAGCAGAAAACTGTGTGCAATATAATTCATCAGAAGACACTATAAAAATGCTAAGCATATGCGATTTTAGAACGAATAATTAATAACAGTACCTATAAGCACCTGGCTCAACAAAGCACACAATGTGATTTAAAAGCCACCTCACTCAGTTCAGATTATGAGAGAAGTACTTCTAGTAAGATAATTTTTAAAAAAATCGCTTAAACACATAATCAGAACTGAAACTCTTAAATGATACTTTATTTGGGTATGCTCCATTTATATACCACCGCATCAAAACTGGTTTAGAAGAGTTCATATTTAGGAAGTTAATTTTGACTCTATTTTGACAGCATATCATGCAGTCTTTAAAACAAGTTCTAGGATTTTTTAAAATATTGAAATAAAAGTTGAGCCTAACTGTCAAAACTTCATTTTAACAATTTAACATGTGTTCAACCTTGGAAAAGGAACGATAAGTTGGTAATGAAAATTGGCAAAACCAAGGATCAAAAAATTAATCCTTGAGGAACACCACTAAAAGTACAGGGTGATTTAGATCAAGATACCTTCCGGTATACCACGTGATTCCTTGAGGTAGGATGATCAAAAAATTGTTGTACATACCGCCCCTTAGAAACCTTCCTTTAGGAGTTGTGGCCAGTTGAAGATTTCGCCAATATTCGTGAGAATAAATGAGTATAAGTTTTGAACCACCCTATAGATTTTGGTTATTGTTGGCTTATTAAATTGCCAAGAATGGTAGCTGTCGAAAAGTGTATTACTCTGTGTTTTTTAATTAAGCTTCTTTAAATTATTCTCAAATATTTCCAAAATTTTGATTTTTTTACACATAAAAGTTTTTGAAATAAAGAACGGTATTTATGAAATTTGTGTGTAGGTTGATATACTCTCTTTAAAGATTATACGTATTAATCAATATTGTAATTAAAAGCAACTTTCTCTAAGAAATTAGAAATTATCTATCCTAAAATTATATAAATTGTCACCAACTAAACTACCAAAGTTACTATTATGTAAATCAGAAATATTATTTTCACCAAGGTCTACGGAGCTTTCAATCTATAATTATCGAATTCAGTGATATAACAATAAAAAAATAAGGAGTAAGAGAACAATTAAATTGACAACAAGTGCGATGATAACAGTTATTAGTTACTATATAGTCAACATAACTGAATTGTCGGTAATTAAATTTAAAATGTAAAAATTATTATTAGACTACCTACGAGTAATTTTCATTGAAATATAATTAAATCGATTATTAAACCAATGACAATTATTATTATTAAATTTAAAATTTCAATTCAATTAATTCAATCTCATTGACTAATTTTAAACAAAACTGTAAATGTATAAAAAAAAAATTTTTAATACACAATAAAACAAAAGATCACAACGCCAACAAGCGAGAAACTTGATTACATATTAAAAAACAAAATTCCCTGTACAATAGATATTTCCACTTCACTTAACCACACTTCCAAAAATTAATTATAATTCGATAACTTGAAAGAAAATGTAATATACGAAAAAGAAAAAAAAAACAAAAACAACCAACCGACTTATTGCTCTGATAATCAAAACTAAAGATAACAAATATTCACTCACCACACACAATTGATTAATTTTACGACAGAAAAATAGCTTGGTTAACACACTTAAGTATTAGAGAACTAACTGATGCCTACCAGTAGTTAGTTGAGGTCTTTTATAGTGAAAATGACTTCGTCACAATAGCCCCCCAACCAAAACATCATCAATATACAAATCTCATGAGAATTCAACTCATGAACCCCCCAATTTGGACCGCAAATAAAACGCTCATCGCTCTAGAACATTTGCACGTTGCGCATGTTTGTACGTAAGCAGGTTATACCTGGAAGGTGCTTTAAACACGTTAATTTTTAAATTTTTTTTTTCTTAGTTTTTCTTAATATGTAACACCAAAAACAAAAATAACAACAGAAAAAATTATTTAAAGCACAAAAAAGTTTTCAAACATAACTTACAGATCGCAATTAATCTTCTTTAAGAACTTTTGAATATATTAATTTATTTATCCTATCAGCCGCCATATGTATGCATATATTACAACGCCTTCTATATTTAGATATAGTTTATCGTGTATATACATTATAGACACTCCGTTAATTTTTTTTCAGATGGATAATAAAAAACTCAGGTGCAAATGTTCGAACCTGGTACGTATTAAGAGCAGAAGATGTCAACACAAAAAAAAAACGGAAAGTTTTGCGTACATTGATTTCCAAGAAAGTCAAGTTCATCTATAGTATGTCAGTCAGTCAGTCATACTAATAGACAGGATGAGATAATATTAAAATAATAAGAAATATGTGTCCATCCAATCATCCACATACATGTTGTACGATCCAGTCCGTTTGCTTCATTAGGGTTCAAAGGTTACTATTTCCTATGGGTACTGGTTATGATGTTACACATATTATTTTTGCTATGTTTCACTATAAATATGTGACTCATCTCACCTTGCTGCTATGTTACGAATGATTTCTCATAATAATTTAACCTTCCCAGATAACGTTGAGAAAATTTATTTAGAACTTAAATTTTTCGATTTTTATTTATTTATTTTTTATTTTTTATTTTTTTTTCAGGAAGATATCACTGACATTGAAGAACACGAGACTGCAGATTTTTACTTAAGTTTATTATGGAATATTTTCGATAATGATTTTACGTGGATATATCTGTACATCTTTAAAGTTGGTACGAAAGTGGAAAAATCCAATTTGTTTTGTTTTTTATTTTGTGTTGTTTTCTGAATATTTTTTTTTTTGTATTGGAGTGAAGTAATTGTTTTGCAAAAGAAAATTAACTGACGATTGGGATGTTTATATGCATCTGTAGTTTGAGGAACATCTTTTGGACTCATATATAAATCCATAGCTATACATATATGTATATATAATTACCGCTGATGGAGCCACTGGCAATTGTGGGTAATATCAACGAAATTTTTCCCACTGGAAAAAAAATGTATCAATTTCTAACTTTATTCATCAAGAAACTATTTGCGGTAAAATACTTTCACTCGAAAATGTTATGGAAATAGTTGTAGAATTAATAAATTATATTGCATTAACAAAAGTTAATTTTTAAGAAAAATTACTGTTGTAGGTTTTCTCATAGAACAGATCAGAGATAATCAATCGAAAAGAGATTTGAGTAGTTAGCAGTTTTCTGACAAATGAATATTCATAAGATAAATAACTCAGAAAATAGAATAATAATAGTCCTACAGATTTTTTTTTTTTTTTAATAAAAAATTGATTTTAAAAAACAAATTTCTGATAAAAACATTTTTTCACTGTAAACAAAAATAAAAATATTACGGATAAATTGAAATATATAAACATGTTGATGTAGCGATAATGTTAAGCTATATGAACACATTTAAGGTAAAACTGAATTAATAGATATCTTATCTGTAGATGAAGTCTCTCCTATATTTCCAAAAAAAATTTAGAAAATAATAGATCAGAATAACTTTAACTCGTTATTATAAGTATTTCGTTATTCACTTAAGGGAGTCACCCAATGTGACTGATTCAAAAAAACATTTTTTTACATTTTTTTTTACATAAATTGCATCCAAATATAGTGCAGAATATGTGGGTAAAGTGATTTTCTGATATTCGCAGCCGTTCGAAAGTTACAGCGTTGAACCGGCCAGGTATATGGAACACGCGCTCGAACATCGGATCCCTTCTCTTGCGCTTCGGTCTCTTACCTGAGCCCTTTTAATACAAACACAGGTATAAATGATAATAGAGAAGCCGTTATATCTCTGAACTCATTTACAGTTTCCAATATAACGGTTAGTTTAGTCTTAATTGAAGACTCAAAATATTCTAATTTTATTGGTATAATAATCGTGTTTGAACTTTTAAACGCGTTTTTCTCAAATGTAAATTTTTTTTTCTAACTGGTCTCCACTTGTTTTTTTTTCTTCGTAATAAAATAATCGAAAAAATTACGAAATTTGAAAATTAATTTTCAAAAACATGCCAATTATTCAATTTTCAACAATTTCGAATGATTCTAATTCATTCGATAGCCACAGATTTATAGATTGAAACTCCGTTTGGTTTTTTGCTTCAAATAAGCCATTCAGCCGGAATCATGGAAACCGTCAACAAGACTTTTTTCGACATGGGTGCCTTTGTAGTGGTACAACATACATTGTGATAAATATTTTGATCTGAAAATATTCGAGCTTACTGGTGAAATGTCAATAAATATGTATATAGTAAAATGTTTAGGCTTCTATATTTTTATTGTTCGTCAAAACAAATTCCCAAAAACATAGGCCGTCACACGGGGTGACCCCCTTAAGGTTGCTTCAAAATAAGTTTGAAAATAGATTTTTGAGTAGTTTACTATCATTCAGGTATTTTATAAATCCATCTATAATTTCCAACTAAATATACTGAAAGGACTCCAATTTATGAAGTTGTTACTGCACAATGAAATAGAAAGCCAGAAATCATATTGATTTATATCTTTGAGAATTAAATTTTATGTTGTTTCACATATAGTAAAACAATCATTTTTATACCTTGGATTTACAAAAAATTTTAATAATAGGTTGTATTGAATTTCTGAATAATTTTTTTTTTTAGAAAACTTTTTGTTTTTTAGATATCAGATCGTTTTAGTAAAAAGTATAAGTTTGAAAAAAAAAATATTTAAATCAAAAATATAATTTATTTATAATGAAAGAAGTGATCCAAATAATTGGTGAAAAGTTTTTATATGTATAGTGATCTCAATAGTTCTAGAGACGTATCTTCCAACCAGATGATAAACGGGTATTACAATCAAGAAGAGAAAGCCTTGATAAACGAGCATAGCAGTAGCCTATTGAATACTGGAAAACTTAACAACCTTAAAATTTTAGTAGGCCCAAATAAAAGAATAAATGGTACAATAAATAATAATTTAAAAAAATAATAATAATTATATATTTAATATTTTGTAAAAGTATTGTGCTCACAACAAAACCAAAGATTTTCAGATAAAATATTTGTTTTTAGCAATCTTTAAGTGTTTTTTTTTGTATTGAAGTGAGATTTTGGACGATCTTTTTGACAAATTTTTCGAAAATCAGATTATTATCTTTACCAAGTTTTTTCCTTGAACTAAGATATTGACGGTATTACATTTAGTAAGGAGATAAATTTTCGATTGAATTTATTTGTTGCAGTAATCATAACAATAATTTATATATATACAGGGTATTGGTATTTCAAATCAAGGTGCCGTTCGGTACGCAACGCTATTCCTTGAGAGGTGAGCCGATCAAATAATCGTTCTCCTTTATGAGTTATATCTATTTAAATATTTCGCCAATTTTTGTGAGCCCTGATGGGAATACACAAGTATAACTTTTGATTCACCATATAGATCCAATATTAAATGGTATTAAATACTCAATTAGTAAACCAATAGCTTCTATGATTGAAAAAATTGCAGATCACGTTACTAAAAAAATCAACATACAAACGTCTCTGGTAATTTTATTATCTGGCTTGAGTAAGTCAATTTACCTTCTATGTCCTAAAGCAGGTATTGGAATGTGTTGTTTTTCTCATGAAAAATAACATTTGTGGCTTTAATAATTGTCAATAAAATTACGTCAGATAAATAAAAATTATTAAGATAAGTAGGGGCGGAGTGGGGAGGTAGCTTGATTTCTCAAGGAGCTGAATTAATATCAAGACACTTGGACTGAAACACCCTATATATAATATTGAGTGCATAATTTCAGTTCTAGAATATAACAAAGTTTATTCAGTAAAATATTTTTGCAGGTATACTCAGTATTATATACCTAAGACTAGTAACATTTTTGATTTACTTTATTAGAAGTAATTTTCAAAATCCAGTGAACAAAATAAAAGCAGTATACTATTTAGAGTGTAACCTATTTCCTAGTTAATCTAACCCAAGTCAATGTTATGTAATTAGCTTTGAGATGGCTAAATACAAAAGAATATTAAAAATCATTTTTCGAGTCGTTTGTAATTTGTTAATTTCGACCCCATAGAATATTTCTGATTGAAAAATCATTTTAGAGATGAGACGTATATTTTTTATGAATCCTGCTATAACTCCTGAACGATAGACTAGCATTTTTAAAATTTGTTATATATAAATAATTCTTCTTTTCCCCGTTTCGAAGCTTTTGCTTAAAAAATACAAAATTTCGAAATTTTAATTATTTATGCAACAACTACTGAAATCATCGCAAATTCCCCCCCTGCTCTCTTCATAACAAAAATGCATTCCTTTTTGCATTTTTTATACTTTGTTAAGCATAAAAATTTCAGTAAATTATAGGTTGGCACTTAACAGATTAGTTTTAGAATTTATTTATATAATTTAAATTATCAAAAATTCTTAAGAACAAGTAAAAAAATAGAATAGGTCTAAAAGACCAATTCTTATGATATCCTAGATCCCCGTATGTAATTTCGTATGGCCACCCATCTGTGCAAGCTTTATTTTTGAAGTGGTTTCTTTCATATATTTCTATAACGGTTCGTCGGAGAGAAAAACTGATTATAACCAATTTTATAGGATTTAGTACAATACTAATGTCTAGAACTGATCATTTTCACAGTATGCGTAAAATATACGTAAATTGTTATATGGCAACTCTAAAAAGCGTTTGACCGATTTAGTCCATTTTTAGAGCTTTATTACTATGAAAAAACCGTGTAAAAAGTTTCAGCTCTCTACGTCAACGCGCTCTAAGACAGTGTTCAAATATACTGTGAAAAACTAAATTTTTTATGGCAACCCTACGATTCATTCCATTTTCGTGTGCGAAATTTCAGCTCTCTAAGCGAATGCGTTCTCGAGATATCGTGAGGACGGACAGACCGGCGGATAGACGGACGGACGGACATGAAAAAATCAAAATAACTTTTATTATTATGCGTGGGTGTCCAACCCATTTTTATACCCTAGATGAAATCTAACGACGGTATACTAAATTTGTCATTCCATTTGTAGCACCTAGAAATAACGAAGGTAGGGCAAAATGAATTTGACATCAACGCATAATATTAAAAGTTATTTTGATTTTATTTTTGCATGTCCGTCCGTCCATCTGTCCGCCGATCTGTCCATCCTCACAATACCACGAGAACGCTTCACTTAGAGAAAATGGAACGAATCGGGTAACTTCTTCGTAGAGTTGCCATACAAAAATTTCGTTTTTCATTATATATTTGGGCACTTCCTGAGAATGTGTCGACGTAATGACCTGAAATTTGGTACATGGTAGTCTCATACGAATAATAAATAAAATTGAAAAAATGAACTTGATGGGAAAACCCCTTCTTGGTGTTGCCATATAAATATTTATGATTTTTACGTATACTGTGAAAAGAATCAGTACTAGACGGTTTTAATGTACTGAAAAGCTCTTCAGAATATGAAATCCTATGAAATTGGTTATAACCGTTTCTACTGTCCGACGAGCCGTTTAAGAAATATATGCGAAAAACCACTAGCACAGAGAAGTGACCATACAGAATTACATACGGGCATTCATCTAGGGTATCATTAGAATTGGTCTGTGCGTTGTAAACAGAATGACAAACTTAGTATACCCTATGATTTCATCTAGCGTATAAAAACTGAGTTATTATTATTATTTATTAAAATATTAATAAGTCTTATTTGTTTTTTAATTAGATTTACATTCTAACTTTGTTTGAATGTAAAGTTTTGGGGTATATTCAGGTTCGTAGGGTTTCTAATCCTAATACGGTTTGGTTATGCTTTGCATAATGCAATCAAATTATTTACTAACGAGGAAACTTATCGATTATTATCTCCTTCATTTCTTATTATTTTTTGATTATTTTTCTTTATTTTTGTCATTGAAAATATAAGTTGGCATTCCTCTATTTGTAAAAGTCCATTAATTAATTAATTATTTAATTTAAGATTATTATTTTTTTATGTTGTCTAAATTTAAATGTTTATTATTTATTTATTTATTATTATTAGGTAGTGTTCGTGCAATTAATTGCTCAAACCATTTTTTATAAAGTGAGGTTAGTTTTAATTTTATTAACTATGGTATTTTTAATTGGAGAATATAATTAACTTTTTTATTTACCAGAAATATATTTAATTTTTTGTTAAATTATTATTTTTAGGCAGGTAGAAAAATTTCTTCTATAAAACAATTTTTTGTAAGACTAAAAAAAAAAATCTTTTTAAGTAAGTTGGCTTAAAAATTTCTATTTTTTATTCCCTTTCATTTGCGGCCTTTTCTAGCGCTCAATTAAAAACAATTCTGCTGCTACAGGCATTTGTCTACCTGTTCGGAGCATCTGCGAATCAGTTTCATTTCAGCTGCTTCACGTCCGCTCTCTATACACCTTGCTACCCTTCTTTCGTGCTCGTTTCCGAACTCTTCTCCGTAGAAACTGGCTGAGTGCAAAGCCTACAATTCAAAGCTAACAAGAAGTCACTATTGATAGCTTTAAACAGCTTCCTCTCAAAATGCCTTTTTTCGAGCTGGTGGGCAGCATAAAAATTAAAAACAGAAATATTAACTTGAAATTCTTTTTTTTTTTTCAGTTGCTTAAAATAAGTGCCTATCACACAAACCTTCAAAACCTGGCCTATTGTTGCTTTTTTCATAAAAAAAAGTGTTAACAAAAAATTAATTAAAATTTTCAAACGTAAAAATATATTATTATTTTTGTTTTTCAACCATTTGTTGTTTGTTTGGGACGTAGACTCCTATGATAGCCACACATTTACGAAACACTAGAACTTTTCAATCGTCTGTTTTAGAATCTCCAAGCATAGTTTTATTGCCTATCAGAACCAGCTTAACATAACATCCTGCATGGACACGTTTAATAAATAAACGGTCAACAATACATGCGTTTCATCACTTAGTCGATGTTTATTAGTATGTTATACCAAACATAAACCAAACACCGGATGAAATTACATGCAATGAACAAAAGAATTAAACAAAAAAGATTAAATATTATATAGGGATTTTTTTAAAACATGCTTAGAAACGTCAACAACAAAATGCTCAGCCATATTACTAACAGTAATACACATGCAATTAACAAGTTCATACATGCTAAAGTTAGACCTTGAGGAATTAGAATGCAACACAGGTAGCGTTCTCAAATTATGCCTACTATCACAGAAAGAAATTTTGTTAAGTAATAACGGAGAATCAATATTCCCGCTTAAGAGTTGATGCACAAAAGTCACATCGGCAACCATGCGACGTTTCTCAAGCGAGTGCATATTTAAAAGCTTCAAGGGATACTAATAGGGCGGAAGAATTAATGAATTATAGGTAGGTGCCTGAGAGAAAATCGTAAAAAATTTCTCTGAACAGACTCGATACGGTCCATGTACCATAAAATGTGTACAATAAAATGGAGACCAGACCTGGATAGCGTATTCAAGAAGTGGTCTCACAAAGCAGGGGCACAAACGCAATGTTATGATAGAATTCGAAAACTCTCAAGACTAACGTTTTATAAAGCCAAGCATGAAACTACTCTTTGATACCATATAGTTTATATGGAAAGTCATTCATAACCTCACATTTGTAGATATTGAGTACCATATTATTGCTCTTGCACAAATTGTAAAATTTTTGAAGGTCACCCTGTACCTGTTCTCAATCGTTAATAGATTTAATCTGAGCGAAAAACTTAACATCGTCAGTATAAATCAAGACCTTACAATACCTCACAATAGAGACAATGTCGTCAATAGACAGAATAAAGAACAACGGGCCCAAATAACTCCCTTGAGGTACGCCGGATGAAGCCTTCAAGACTCTAGAGATGGAATGGCAGAATAAAATTTGGTATGTTCTGTTATCTAAATAAGACCCTGACCATTTCAGAAATGTTGGGGGAAACACATACTTTTTCATTTTAAAGAGTATAACGGAGTGAGATAACTTGTCGAAGGCTTTTCTTAAGTCTGTATAAATACAATCTATCTGATAGCCTTTTGCCAACCCGCCAACGGTATTAGAGACAGATTCCAACAAGTTAGTGGTTGTAGATCGAAATAAACCCATGTTGGTTTTAAGAGAGTAAATTCTTACAGGAAGTTGATAGTTGACAGTAAATTATAGATTCGAATAATTTAGTCATGCAAGATAATTTTGCAATAGGTCTATAGTTAGAAATTTCATTTTTACTACCTTTTTTGTGGATAGGTATGATAAAAGAATTCTTCGACAGCAGCGGAAAACAACCACTATCGAGCATTTTTTGGAAAATAATTCTCAGCGGGGTTGCCAGGGAAATGCAACATGACTTAAAAAAGGCTGCTGAAATCCCATCAGGACCAGTTGTGAAGTCATTTGGAAGCCCATTAATATGATCCAGTATATCCTCTTCTGATATTGAAGGGATAGTGAATGAAACGTTATGAGAGTCGTTCATATGACTGAGGTTGGTATTTTGAGGTTGAAAATTTGACGAGGCAAAGGCATTGTCAAAAAAAAACATAATTGGTATCTTCCCCTAACACTATTCCTGGACTGATTTTAATATTTTTAAGTTTGCCTTAAGTTACCTCTTAATAAATGGCAGTCTTCGTTTAGATTTACCTTGTTTCATTTATTTGCAATTCAAACCCAAACCTAAGTCGAATTTTGAAGGGTTCTCTTTAAAAAGAAGTATCTAGATATTATTAAATGCTTTAATGCTTTTGTCTTCTAAATTCGATATTAAAAACTTATATTTAAGTGGCGCGATTTTTTATATAATTAGTAGTTAAATTAATAAAACTGAATTGAGATTTGAATTTGGTGGGCCATTGTTGTTATTATAAGTAGGGTTGGGGCCGGAGAGCCCAGCCGTAATCACTGCGACCTAATAGACCTGTTATGCTATGCCCCTGTGTTGTTAAATCCAGTCCACGTTCGTCTCTTTTTGGAAGATTATTTCCTCATCAGGGTCAATTTTCTGGATAGCTGATCGGATTACATAACCCTTTTTCAGACATCGGAGCCTTTGGCGAACAAGTTTGCTTAGTACGTCCTACACAGATTCAACCTGTTCGTTGGAGAATTGGCGGTTGTCATCTGAGCTCTTGCCCATTTTCTTAAGCATGAATTGTTGGGCAATAGTTTAAGTATTTTTTAAATATGAAGGAAACATTTATAACTTCTTAACGCGACGTGTTTGATCACCCCCACATCCTACCCATCTCTCTCATACAATTTTCTGTGAATCTAGACATATTCCAGAGCATAGTTCCCAGAAAATGTGAAGAAATAATTTCAGGAAGTTGTGAAGAAATAATTTTAAGAATTAATTACAAAATTTGAAGAAAAAAAATCTTATGAAATTATTCATAAGAATAATTCAGTAAAAAGCGGAAAAATTAAAAATTGAAATCTTTGTCGAACAAATTTAATTCAATGAAAAACCCAGTAATTTTTTTCTTTCTTGCTTGCATGTGTGAGATTAAACATAAACAACTATGATGTTCCATTTTGAAAATTATCATCAAATAAATAACCGTAGATTTTCTAATAAGGAAAATAATTTTTTTTTTCGTTATAATCGCATTATTATTTTCTTGTCATTAACTAATTAAGAATATTTTTATATTTCTGAATTATCTAATTATAAGAATTATTTGTGTTATTTAAATTACTCAAGCTAATCCAAATATGGAATTCAATTAAGAACCATCATTCACGCTTGCTGCCTTAAACCATAATTTATGATACAACCTTTACCAATAAGGTTCGTGTAATATGTATTATCCTAGTTTGAACGCATTAAAATACATGCAGCTAAAAAACAAAAAAAGTTCCTTAAAGTCTGACTTTCAGATGTGTTTTTCCTACCTTCTCAATTGTTTGCACAATCACAATAAGTGTTACACTATTTACCTTATTTTTAATGTTTACTACAGAGTTTATGCTTATAATTAAATATCTACTGTAGATCTTTGTACCCACCATTTAAGAACGTGGCCTTAGCCCGGGTCTTTCAATAGAATATTTTTGTATTGTATTGTAATTGTGAGAAAAATGTTCAATTAAAATTTAAGTTATACTGCACAGCCTTAATAATACTATTGGAGCTCTACCTTTTTATCAAACCATGCCATCTTTTCAATTATCATTAACAACATAACTTTCTGTTCGTAAATATTTGTTGGTTGCTTATTTTGGTTCAATAAATAAATAACAAAGAAAGAAAACAGTTAATTAAATTGAAAGTGAAAGTAGTTAGAACCGCGAAACTTAATTTTAAAATTTTCAAGATGACTACATGTGATTTCTCTTAGTAATGGCAGACGGTAAGAAATGAAATTGTGGTTAAATAAAATTCATAATTGGAAGCGTTATTATCG
Organism: Dioctria rufipes; assembly: GCA_963924295.1. Taxonomy (NCBI): domain Eukaryota; kingdom Metazoa; phylum Arthropoda; class Insecta; order Diptera; family Asilidae; genus Dioctria; species Dioctria rufipes. The sequence continues at coordinate 340,885,038 of OZ002740.1, read as the reverse complement.
ATAATTAATGTTGAATTATTTATCTAATATTAAATAATGTAGGCGACAATACAATCGGATATTGACGACTTCTTTTAACAATTTGGCTGATTGATTTGAGTGATTCGCGTATATCATGGAATCTTCTATGATGCAAGCTTAGCTTTGGCTATAAAGAAAGTAAAACCAAGAGAGTTAACAATTTTTTAATTAATTGTTCTTCTATTTTGAATTTTAATTCAAATTAGCTCATCTTTAGTAGTTTTCATAATACAAAAACATAAAGGTATGTACAATTCGAATAATATGACAACAATATCTGATTAAAATTTTTAAATATCCTCTGAAAATTATCGATATTTTTCAAATGTTGAACTCACAACTGGTGCGTTCAAGATGAATTTCATAATTCCTTCAAGAGATTTTCAATATGCGATATTGGATTTGAACAATGAATTTTGAAATTTCGCTTGGAAAAGAGTCATTTTGAAACCTTTCGAAATAGAATTGCGGTATTTTAACAAAGAGAATCAAGCAAAAGCTTACTAATTTCGCAATTCAGTAATAAAGGACCAAGGAAAATTTTTAATATATATTTTTTATTTTTTATATATAAAGAATGGTTTAATTTTTGGTATTTTATTTTGAAAAAATTTTTGTTTTCATTGCGTATACATTTTAGAAAAGTTGCAAAAACTGAAATTTACTAAACATTTAACAACACGCAAAAAAAACAATGAATTAAAAATAATAAAATATTTATATGCGAATTTCTTCTTCTTCATCTTCATTATAAGACTTATTAGGCCCTAATTTGCCGTCATTAACACAGTCTTAGCGGATTTTGCCTAGTTTTGTGGTGGCAAATCGTCCTAATTCATACGTCCTAAGTTGATAACTGTCAACACAATGGCGGAACTTTTCTGCGAGGATAACAGAGTTGCTTCACTCTGTGCACTGAGTTCTTGAAAGTTGAATCTGTGGGATAGATTCACCTTGGCTACTTGATACCGGAAACCGAAATCTGAGAATCAAATCCGGGAACGTATTTATCAAATCGCTTGACCTGGTAACGGTTCAATTCGGGGCTACCTAATCAGCCTTACTAGGCCTGAGCAACTTCGGGGCCTGAAATATTAAGAATCAAATCAAACTGTCTTTATAACAGGTTGACGGTGGTAAGCTGACCTTGTGGCTGGATAAATCTAGTAAGTCCTAACAGAAACGCCCTTATTACAACCTGACTACTGCAATGGGAACTGCCAAAACCCTCGAGAATACTTCCCAAGCCATGAAACAGAAATCTATATGTGTGCGTTGTGAGTCCGTTTTCTAAAATGTTCTATATTGATACTTATGGAAAAGTGCCAAACATTGACTTTATATATGCGATAAAGCCTAAACTACTATTCCTACAGGAAAATAGTCTTCTAGTAATTTAAAGCTTGGTGCCTTACCTTCCCAAATACTACACTTCCTATATACCTTACTTAACAAATTAATAAAATAATTTTGATTACAAAGAATAACCTTACCTTTTTACGCTCAATACTTCTCAGCTGAGTGATAATTGCATGTGTGTATGTGCAGCCGGAGTCCGGATCTGTAGGCAGCTACATTCGATATCATTAGCCTACGGCACAGCGTCATATACAATGAATACACAGCTCAGAGTTTTTGTTTGAGGAATCGTAGTCATTTGGTTGAAATAAATTTTTTTCAGTAATTTTGTTAGGAAAGGTATAAGAATTTTATTTCAGTTCAGAATATAAGAAAGCTAGCTTAAGATTATCAGAACACCATTTTTCTGTATGAATAGTAGTTTAGGGCGGAGGAACTATTCAAATCAAACTTTTGTCAGTTTTACATAAGAACACTGCAAATATTTTAGAATGTAAAGACTCCGTTAGGCCTCGCATGTGGTAGGGAGGAAGTCTGTTTCATGGCTTGTGAAGTATTCTTGAGGATTTTGAAACTGCTGTTTCGGTGTTGGTATACGCTTCGTTAGTCCAGGTTATCCCTGTGATAGTCTGCACTGGTACAAAACTTGAAGTAAGGCTGGATCTTGATACCAAGTCAACTTTATATCGACTTGATGATGTGCGGGAAGTTGCAGAAATGTTGATTGGGATTACTAGCCTTAATTCTACTCATTTTGTACGCACTGCTTGTTTTATTTTTATAATTTTTTATAATTTCTTAGCTGTGTGAGAGTTTTGACATTATACTCTTTACCAAATTAACAATTACAGCGATTATATCTGCTTTTTTGGGAACTATCAGTTGTACAGTCCGGAACTAAAGTGTTGCCATAAGTCTAAGTTAATAATGTAATTATAAAGTTCAATTTCTTGAAGATGTATTGCTCCATTTTTGTTTTTTGTATTTAGAAGCCTTTCCTAAATAAGTGAAAGTAAGAGTAACGTACATAAATATTTGCATTTGTATCTGGAATCTATGATGGAAAATTAATAAATTAATTAAATTTTTTTTTCAAGTTACATACACCAACCAAAACCTTTAGACTTTCCTTGTTATAAACTTCTTCCGACCACACTACACGGATTGTCTTAATATTCTTCAATTCCACATCAGAAAAAAACCGGATGTAAAGTTTTTTTTCTTGTTCAATTTAACGAGATTATTAAACGAAAACTCGGCATTTTCACTCTAAGGGTATATCACTATTATCGAATGGACATCATAAAGTGATTATCCAGCTATAGAAAGTGGAATATGGATGCTATTTACCTATTTATACGACATACATATATTCACTTTACTGTCTGAGACAAGACCCGCTCCTGGCGGTGACAAGTGCTGTATTTATACTGTACAAATTTGCCCAGAACCTTCCCGAAGATTCCATTCCAGAAACATCATTCGGAGAATCGATGTTTCTTTACTGTCCGAACCAATAGATGTCGCTTGTCCTTTTCTATTGTACGTAACAATTTGAATGCGCGGAAATGGAAATAAGGTACTTTAAGCAATCTTTCAAAAAACGACTGATATGTCAAAATGTAGTAAAAAGTTCCAAATAAAAATTATATAATAAAAACCTTTAAAGAAAATTTTCAACTATTACAGAAAGAGCTAGTAGAGTAGGTAGGTATATTTTTACCTTAGCTATGTATTATGAATTTTTTCACACAATGTTAAAAAAAGAAAAATCTTTCATATCTCTTTTACTTCTGCATATCAGAGGTTAACAACAGATTTTCTGCTGTCTTAGTATATATTTATTTATTTAAAAAAATATTATACAGTCACTCTTATGTGGTTTTACTATGCTATAAAAATAACTATAGCAGAAATCTTAAAATCTTTTTTGGAGAGAATTATGATAAATCTCTCTGATATTCAAGAATTTCTCACAGTTTGATTGATGCGGAGTGTTTAAAATGTATTTTAGTAATATTTTATAAATGATAGAATCTATGATGTCTATTTAAAAAATATTTGTTAGAGATAGATAAAACTTTAATGTTTTCAATACTTTAAAATATTTCCCTCCATTTTGGAGCTAAATTGCAAATAATCTAAAATTTCATATCACTCTTTGTACCCAAAAAAGTATGTACATATTTTATTCTATTTTGCGTTTATCTTCAAAATTTCAAATCAATAGTTATACCGTAATTAATAAAATAAAAACAAAGGAAATATTTTTATCCCCAAACATTACCCCCATCCTCTTTTCCTACATATCCCATATATATATATAGTTTCAGAAGGTTAGAAAAACTCAGGCTTAAAACTTTGATTTTCTTAAATTCGATTTCAAAAATTGGTGTAGACAATGTTTTTATTTATTTATCTTAAATTCTTGTTAAATTAAAAAAACTTTGTTAAAATTTTAAGTTATTTTTTAAGCCTTAAATTCAAAACGGAGTGAGTACAAAGGAAAAATATTCTAAGACATTATTTATCTATTGAATTTTAAATTATCATCATAGCATCGTTCAGAAGTAATATTAAGAAAAATGTTTAAACTCATGATTTCCGAACTTGGCGACCAATTAAAATTTGATGTATTTACTCTGTGTTTTATCATTTGTAAGCCAAGTTTAAACAACTGAAATTTTTGTAAATTTTAATTTGTAAGACAAAAATTTCAAATGTTGATATTTATTAACTTTCTTCCTTCCTTCTCTCTTCATATAAAAGTTTTTGATAGGAAAAAATATATTTGCTAAAAATAGCCATTCTTCTATACCTATAGTTTATCGGCTTCCAAAGTTACATAAAAATAATACCAGTTCGACCCGTTTTAGCTTCTTTTAACCCATTGCCCGCAAATGACGGCTATAGCCGTTCAATTTTGGGCGATATGTGGGTGTAATGTATTATAATTATATACATATATATATATATTTATATATTCGTGCAATAAATCACAAATTATTGATCAGAGCATTGCGACATTCCCGACCTGGATTAACATGCATTTTGCAATTAATCCAGTGTCTTCGCAAAAAGCATTGACCTCTTGCAACCATAAATAAGAAACGAAAGTATGCCCAATTCTGCTGATTCGTTCTGATCGCAGAATTGGGTCACGAAAGTGACGAAAGGTAAGTGCGCTCAAGAACCAAGTAGTGACGAGGAGTTTGATTTTGGAGTTTGAACGGTGAGCGGTTTTCGGTCTTGAAAAGAATAAATTGAATTAGATTAAAAAAGAGAAATTAACCTAGCAAAAATAGAAAAGGTGTAGTTTAATGTTAATAAAGTGAAGTTGGATGAGGATGTTTTAGGAATTAAAAAGGGGTTAATAATGAAGAGTTGTTTTAATTACAATTATCTGACCTGTGAAAAAAAGATATGTTACATTATTTGGCGCAGCCGGTAGGATCTTTCGTTTTTTGTTAGATCGAGAGTTCGATAGATCGATATTAATATCGTGTGTTGTAACTTATTTCGCGGGCTCAGAAATTTAAAAGTGACACACAAAGAATTTTTAAAAGTGAAGAACAATAATCAATCAACGCAAAACAAAAATAAAATAAATAGAATTGAAAAAAAAGCAAGCAAAAAATAATCAGAGCACAAGTGGAGTAGTGGAAAAAGGAAAAGAAAAAAAAACCAGTACAAGAGGATTATTGGATAACCTTCAGAAGCCGAATACAGCATACGACTTAACCACAAAAAATAAGTCTTCAGAAAAGGGCAAAAAGAGTTTGTAATGTGTAAGCAAATTTAATTGTAATTTATTATTAGTTTTAACCTTTTAACCAATTTAAAAAAATAATACGAGAGTGCTTACTGTATACAAAAACTATATAAAAATATTTCTATTTCTATTAAATCGTAAACAGAATTTTATTCCAAAAGGCAACACACATTGATAATAAATTTTACAAAGATGAAAGGTTAGCTAATTAATTTTTTTTTATTTAACTGAAATCTTTTTTCACACAAAAAAAAATCACTTAATTTACATGAACAGTACGTTTTTCTTTATTGTTTTAGTTGTAATATGCTGAAATAATTTTTAACTTAAATTTCTGACTCAATAATTAGAACTTTAACATAAATCGTATATTTCTTTCAACTTAATCCTATCGTTAGCATTTGCTTTCATACTTTTAAATACCACAAATTACTCTAATTTTTCGGCACAATTTAATAACATAAAGCTCCAAAGTATTCACAAAACCTCGCTAGCGAGCAAACCTATTACGAGCTCTTAATTTCTTTGTAATGCTTTCTAGAAAACTAAAATCCTCGATAATTGCTATTTATTCCGCATGTATTTTTCTCTACCAAAAAGACTAAAATCGAAACTTAAGACGCCCCGCAAACGTGCGAAGTCTTTGTCTAACGTCCATGAGTCAGAAATCGGTGACTTTCATGCCCGTTTGGAGCAACTCTCTTTCGAAAGCGTAAGCCCACCAAGAACAGAAAAAACCACCCCTCACAAGATAAATGAAAATCTCGAAAATCTGGCACAACAAAATCAACAGGGAATATCAAACCACATTACGAGATTTAGTGACTGCCAATTAAGAAGTGGACACATTTTTACACGCAGTCGTTTCAATTCTGCACCCACACTCCTCCAAATGGCCCCCTCAAATGAAACAGTGAATGCACTAGAAAAAGTATCTAAGCTCGCTAGCCGTTTGGTCCCTAACTACCCAGAAGGTAATAGAAACGATGCAGCGAACGAGCTTCATAACTTTCTTGACTGCTGTAAGCAAGTCCATAAGGCGTTATCATCAGAAGAAGAAAAAAAATTTTTGATTCCCCTCTTGAAGACTAAGCTGCGCGGTGAAGCTTATGACTTAGTCAAGTATCTAGATATTCAGACGCTAACAGAACTAGAACAATTGCTCCTCAATGCTTTTGCCCCAGCAAAATCCATAAACGACATTCTGGGCGAAATTCGCAAATGCATTCAGATTCCCGGTGAAAGAATCCATACATTTGGCGCAAGACTAAACAAATACGTAGTCGAGTGTAAAAGGGCGATTAAAAATAAATACGCTGAGAACAATCTCGCTCTCACGAAGGAAATTGAAGAGGAAGCTTGTTACGTCTTCAAAACTAGAGTTCTAAGCCCCGTGATAAGGCAAGTTTTGATCACTCAAAGAGTAAGTTCACTTGACGAGCTTATTCAAATTGCAGTGGAAGTAGAGAAAACTGAAGACAGGCAAATTCATGGTAGACATATGCAAACAAGCTTGTTTGACCATACCTCCATTTTCAGTGAGCAAGAAGTTGAGCGACTAAAGATTATCGCGAATTATCAAGCTACACCGTTTCACAAACCGCCCGAACAAAGTCATCGCCACCCAGAGAAATTTAGTGTACAACAACACCCACCACCCACCACTTCATATACTGCTCCATTTGGTACAAACGGTGCTTTTTATCAACCACACACTGACCAATATACACCAATCGCTCACCAATCAATGCCAGCTAACTATTTACCAAATTCAGTAAATTATAGTACACCTTCATATATATCCCCTGTTCCGAGACGAGAAATTAAGCAATGTATTTTTTGTAATAAAATTGGACATACCATTGCAGAGTGCCGTAACAAGCAACGCATACCTCACTGCTCAAGGTGTAAAGGCTATGGCCACATGTCACAAGCATGCCCAGTTTCTATAATGAATCAATCAAACAACGGACGTTTAAGTACACGTCTTAAATGTGATTGGTGTGCCCGATTCTCTCATAAAACAGAAGAGTGTCGAGCAAAAATAGCATGGGAAAATAGACAGCGTCAGTCTCAACAGCAATCGGGAAACTAAACGGGGCTAGCCTAACCCACCCTATGGCTATGCCTACTACCAAAGGGTGTAAAGAAAACGAAAAGACCAATTGTCATTCAGACGAGTTTACTTTTAAGCCTAATTATAATACAAATAGCATTATTGAGCAAAAATCGGTAAGCACAGAGAGTAAGACACGAAAATCATCAAATGGCAAAAGTACTGAAGTCTTCAAATCCGTAGCTTTACCGCAACAATACAATCATATATCCTTAAATGACCCTTCAATCGAACTACCTTTAAACATTGCAAGAGGTGGCATAGTTAAACTATTAGTGGATACCGGCGCGGAAGTTAGCTTGATCAAAAAAGATAGCTTAGCTACAAGTACTAAAGTAGACATCAAAGACATTCTCCGCCTTCAGGGCCTCTATGGAGGATGTGATATTACTTTAGGATCCTGCGTTGGTATTTTTCAAATAGGAAAAGGTATTGAGTGCGATTTTTATGTCTGCAATAACTCTCTTAATATACCTTTCGATGGAATACTAGGCCGTAATTTTCTGTGGGATAATACAAATATTCTTACTACAGAGCGAGTACTACATTTCCCTCGAACTAAAACTAACCCCATCGACTTGAAAATTCCTTTTGCAAAAAGCTCTAGTAGCCAAAAATTCATCTCCCAAAATAAGAACGATGTTTACGAAAACTCCAATATTAACAAACAAATAAATAACACGAAACAGTCAGTAGGAAAGAATAATATTCCCAGTAGCAACATATTTCTACCAACAAACCAACAGAAACAACTACATGGACCAACCTCAAGAAATAAAAATAACGCAGCTTCCGAAACTACACCTGCGAATACAAGCACAAGAAAACCATTCAGTAGCAGAACTGCGATACGAGTACCTCCTCGATCAGAAATGGTATTAGAAATACCAGCAGAAGACTGTAAACAAGAGATGTTATGCTTTTCGCAAGAAATCGCGCCAGGAATATTCACGGCTAATGGAATAGTGAAACCAAGATACGGAAAAATACAATTAAGTGTAATTAATACCCACGAAAGAGAAGTAGAACTGCCTACTTATCACCCGAAATTGGAGTACCTAGATAAGTACGATATACGTTGGAAAAGAGGCATGAGGAAACCAAACCTCAAACAAAACAAAATCGATTACTTCTACTTGAAAACGAAATAAATATTGATCAAACCTACAACCAAGAAGAATTGCGGGCCATAAAGGGTCTCTGTCAAGAATTTAATGATGTTTTCCATTTAAAAGGTGACCACTTACCTTACTCAAATGTAACAACACACCTTATACCTCTCAAACATGACACAGCTCCCATAAACCAGAGACCGTACAGGCTACCTGAGGTTCATAAAAACGAAATTAATGAGCAAATTCGTGAGATGCTAGGGGATAAAATTATTGCTCCGAGTAATAGCCCATGGAACTCACCATTACTATTAGTTCCAAAGAAACCATCACCAAATGGGTTAAAGCGTTGGAGAATTGTAGTAGATTTCCGCAAACTCAATGAGAGCACTATAGGCGATGCATTCCCACTGCCAAGAATAGAGGACATCTTGGACCAATTAGGAAATTCGCGCTATTTCTCAACGTTGGACTTAGCAAGTGGATATCATCAAATTTTAATGGATCCATCCGACAGTGAGAAAACTGCTTTCAGTACAGCTTATGGCCATTACGAATTCCTTCGAATGCCATTTGGCTTGAAAACTGCACCCGCTACTTTCCAAAGAGCTATGAACCAAGTCTTAACGGGACTTCAAGGCTTGAAATGTTTCATTTACTTGGACGACATTGTAGTATATGGCAAGAGCTTAGACGATCACATTAAAAAGCTCAGAGAAATATTCTATAGGCTGAGGGAATATAATCTAAAACTACAGCCAAGCAAATGTCAATTTCTTCGGAAAGAGGTGGTCTATCTGGGACATAAATGTTCCAATGAAGGCTGCGCTCCGGACCCCGACAAAGTGAAATGTGTATATAACTTCCCAAGGCCCCATACTATAAAACAGTTACAAAGCTTCCTTGGTCTAGCTAATTATTATAGGAAGTTCATTCCTAATTTCTCTAAAATAGCAGAACCCCTCACAAAACTTCTCCGTGGAAAACAAAAATTTGTGTGGAACGACTTGTGTGAGACTTCATTCAACAAGTTGAAAGAATTGCTAACCTCACCTCCGTTACTAGCATACCCAGATTTCACAAAACCATTCATTGTGACTACAGACGCAAGTAATGAGGCTATAGGGTCGGTGTTATCCCAAGGAACACCAGGAAATGATCGACCTATCGCATTTGCTAGTAGAACTTTAAACAATACCGAAAGACGATACTCTACGATAGAAAAGGAATTACTAGCTGTAGTATGGGCTGTAAAGAATTTCCGTTGTTATTTGCTAGGTAGGAAATTTACAGTTTACACTGACCATCAACCTCTTATAGGAGTATTCAATGTTAAAGATCCTACCTCGCGATTAATACGTTTCCATCATAAACTTTCAGAATATGATTATGAAATAAAATATAAGCCCGGAAGAAAAAATGCTAATGCCGACGCTCTGAGCAGACTTCCGCAGAACGAAACAATAATTTCAATAACGACAAGAGCCCAAGCGAGAAACCAAAATGAAATAGCTCCCCAGACGGACTTACCATTAGAGGAGAAGATACCGTGTCCACCTGTGCGAGATGACGGTAATACCGAGATATTATCCGAAATAGAGGAAACCAATAGGATAAACGAAAACAGTTTACGCGAACAGACTTCACCCTTTCAAATATTAACAAACTTAAAGGATATACAGAAAATACTAAAGGCATTTCACTCAAACCCACTGGGCGGGCACCAAGGAATCGCCAAAACTTATTACAGAATTCGTCGACAATATAGATGGAAAAATATGTTAAAAGATATAGTGAAATTCATAAAATCCTGTCCGAAATGTCAGACTAACAAACATAGCCCTCAAATAAAAATGCCAATGATTATTCCCGATACTGCGGAAAAACCGTTTGACAAAGTCTACCTAGACATAGTAGGACCACTCCCTGAAACTCACAATCGAAATAAATACATACTAACTTTTGAAGACGATTTAACCCGATTTATGGATTGCTATGCCCTCCCAGACGCTGAAGCAGCCACTGTAGCAAAAATTTTTTACGAGCAAATAATTACCCGCTATAGAATTCCCAAGAAGCTTATAACTGACCAAGGCACTAATTTTATGAGCGATTTATTCACCCGCTTATGTAAATTCCTACGAATTCGAAAAATTAATACTACAGCCTATCACCCACAATCTAATGGCGCCCTAGAGAGAACTCATAGGCCATTGGCAGAGTATTTACGAAATTTCGTAGCCGAAAATCCTCAAACATGGGACGAATGGCTAAGAGAAGCAGTGCACGTTCACAACAACACAAGGCACGCCTCAACTCGTCTCACACCAATGGATTGCTTGTTCGGATTTACGGCTGAGCTGCCAACAAATTTAAATCAAAGGGTAGAACCTTTATACAATCATGAAAACTATTTTTACATCCTTAAAAATAAAATTCAAAGAGCTCATGCCATTGCCAGAAAAAACATAATCAATAGCAAAGAGACAACGAAAAAATACTACGATAGGACCACGCGTGAAGAAACTTTCCAAATCGGCGATTTAGTTCTTCTAAAAAACGAAAGTAAGAAAAACAAGCTATCTCCTATTTGGATAGGTCCTTATGAAGTGAAGGAAATTACTTCCCCTGTGAATTTAAAAATTCAGGTAGGTAGGAAAGTTAAGACTATTCACGCAAATAGATTAAAAAAATTCCACACTTCGAATTAACACCTACACAAGCACACACACTGTCTATCTCGACGAGTAGACAAATAACAATACTATTGAAATAAAATAAAAGAAATACGTTTTAGGGAACATCGTCTGGATTATCTTGTGTGCATCGCTCACGGACGGCTCTTCTCAAGGAATAGAATTGCCTTACACGAGCAAGAAATTAGAAGGAACTGGAATAGTATTCGAAGACATCGACGAAGCCCTAATTTATAAAGACGAATGGAGAATATTTACCACCATTAATTTAGCGCAATTGAAAACATGGGAAGAATATCTGGACTGGAGCAAAAACTCGGTAACGCAAATGTGCGAGCACTACCTAAAACTAGAACGTAACGCTTCATGTGCTCAGAATGTTCAAAACGTGCGCTATATTACGGAAAGAGCGAAGCATATGTTACAAAGACTAGACATGGAAGTTACTGGCAGGCATCGACGCGCAGTTTTCGACGGCGTAGGGACACTGAGTAAGTTCTTGTTCGGCACAATGGACCAACAAGATTCAAACCAAATTAGTTCCCGACTAAAAGATCTAGAGGCTGACAGTAAGCAAAATTTGGAACTATTAAAAGAACAGGTTAGTTTAGTTAAGTCTAATTACGAAAATACCCGAGAAAACTTTGATAAACTTCAAGTAGACTTAAATGAGACGAAAATTCACACATTAAACGTTATCAAAACCTTTAAATCTCAAATAAATTTTGCGATATCAGAAATCAATTCGCTCCAGGCCAGAGTCACATTTGATGAGGCAACGTCTAGCGTAGTTATTCACCTACAGGAAATAGAACATCAAATTAATACTTTATCCATTATTCTCGGTTCTTTAGCCACTAAACACTTACACCCTCTTTTTCTTAGTTATCACCAAATTAGTGAGATATTAAAGGAACTCCCTCTATCTTTCCAATTAAATACGGTAATGCATGATCCCTTTATATTACAGCAACTTGCATCTGTCGAAAGTGCCCATATAGGAGATCATCTCTTCTGTAAAGTAACCATACCCCTCATTGAAAAATGGTTCACTATAAAGAAAGCTTATTCCTTACCATTTCCGTTAGGAGAAAATATATTCGTTCATTACGAAATTGAAGATGAATACTTAGCTACGGACACAGGTGGAAATAAGTTCATACCCTTAAAAGAACAACAGCTGAATCTATGCGAGAAAATAAATTTGAATAAGTCTGCTAGAATTAGAGTCTGCCATTTTGCACTACCGATTTACACTACTCCCCAAAATAATTGCATCCTACTTCTTTTCAAAGGTTGGTCTGAAGCCAACGAGATTTGTGCTAAGGCACCAATCCGTAATAATCATAACGTTTTAATTAAAATGAATAGTGAAAACTCTTGGCTATATATTTTCCCACAGGAATCAGAGGTTAAATTGCATTGTACCGATTTTCAGACAACTCTCCGACTAACTCAATGCGGTATACTTTCCCTGAAACCAAATTGCCAAGCGCAAATTGATAATCTTCTACTGACGACTACAAACAAACTCACTAAGGCAGCTGAGGTAGTAGAAATTGACCTTGTACCGAAATTAGATCTTCAGCCATTTACCGAAATGCTCAAAAGTTTAAGACCCGAAAATAAAACCTCGAAAATTCATGTCCAAAATTATAAGCAACATAATGACTTCCTAAAAGAAAAAGGTGCAGAATTTAATAATCTACTGCAAAAAATTCAGAAGGCACAAGATGACAGAGAAATTAGAAATAGAAATAAAAAACAAACCATTGCCCTCGGAGTGGCGGGCTCCGCTCCCATAGTAATCATTTTAATGCTAACATTAATATTCAAATTACGAAAGAGACACCACAAAACCCTAACTCCTATTATAATCTTAGCCCCCACAGAAAAAGCGGTCCGGGATAAGGAAGTTTCAATCGAACTAAACAACAAAAATCCTTTCGCAAAGGCAAAACCTAAAAAGGCACCAAGTTTAACACGAGAAACTAGCATGACCGTAAGGTCTAAGCCTAGCGAGTTTGAAATCCTCTAATAATAAATAAAAAAAAAAAAAAAAAAAAAATTTGCCTAAAAATTAGAGTAAAAACGATACGACATTAATACACTTGTAAAACATAACTCCAAGTAAAATAGCGTAACTCAATGTACAAAAAAAATGTACGAACATATGTATATGTATGATTCTTTCTTTACTTGAGCACACCAATGTAATTTAAATACCCCTAGCCTTAAATTAGACCGAAAAAATAAAAAACCTGCAGTGTGTTAACCGCAATATTACGCATATTTATTATATTATATACAGGGCCAAATAGAATAATTTACTCAAGATGTAAAAAAAAAAAAAAAAGATTTATAGTTACGGGTACCTATAGAAATAACGAATGTAACCTAATCTCCCTAATTTTATTACAAAAAAAAAAAAAAAAAACAAAAAACAATAACAGAAAATATTAAAATTAAAATAAATTAGAATAAAAAAAAAAAAAAACTTTCAATGTAATAACTACACAAATATATATTATACAAAGGGCTAAATAAAATATTTTACTCAGATAAAAAAAAAGATAAAAAAAACATGTTTACGTAGAAAGAGAAATTGTAACGAAGGCGAACACCGCTCATCTTTGGCGTAATTTTATTCCATAGTTTTTTTTTATTTTTTACAAAAAATTCTTGGTTCCGGACAAACTCACTGGCGGCTTAAAGCATTACTTTCTATACCCGAAGATATATGATACGTCATATACCTTCTTTTCGATGGTGGAGGAATGTAATGTATTATAATTATATATATATATATATATAATATATATATATATATATATATATTCGTGCAATAAATCACAAATTATTGATCAGAGCATTGCGAAATTCCCGACCTGGATTAACATGCATTTTGCAATTAATCCAGTGTCTTCGCAAAAAGCATTGACCTCTTGCAACCATAAATAAGAAACGAAAGTATGCCCAATTCTGCTGATTCGTTCTGATCGCAGAATTGGGTCACGAAAGTGACGAAAGGTAAGTGCGCTCAAGAACCAAGTAGTGACGAGGAGTTTGATTTTGGAGTTTGAACGGTGAGCGGTTTTCGGTCTTGAAAAGAATAAATTGAATTAGATTAAAAAAGAGAAATTAACCTAGCAAAAATAGAAAAGGTGTAGTTTAATGTTAATAAAGTGAAGTTGGATGAGGATGTTTTAGGAATTAAAAAGGGGTTAATAATGAAGAGTTGTTTTAATTACAATTATCTGACCCGTGAAAAAAAGATATGTTACATTACATTATGGCTATAGCCGTCTTGCATAATTTCATCAATAAAAGAGTAGAGATTTTTAGTACGGACTGTAGTAATGCATTTATTTGTTAGTTCTTCAGTAGTACGTTGAAAAAAAAATACATCAAATTATAGAAAACTTGTAAGTTGATTTTGTGTATGATTTTTCTTGTCTTGAACAAGTCGAAATATGTTTACTTTTATAATCAAATGACCGCTATAGCCGCTCGCATTTCTGGGCACGTTTGGCTTTGCAGAGAATTGAATGGATTATTACTAGTTTTGAGCATAAATATTCTATTAGAAACACTAAGGAAATTTATTCAAAAGAATTAAATACCTTAACTTACCCAAAAATTCGAAACTGGTATCATTTAATGTTTGCAGGCTTTTCCCTTCGGTCTCTGTTAACAAATTAAACGATTTTCTGACTGAGGCAATCAATACGAAAATAACTGACATGTTACAATCCTTACAATTAATAAATTTGTTCAATATGTACTTATATTTGCAAAAAGTTGTTCTAGTCTCTGTGATCTGCCCTTTCTCCATTTCTAGCTGAATTTTTCATTAATTATCTAAAGAAAATTCTTTTTAACTCAGAGAATTCGCTTGTAAAATATGTTTTAGTTTCGATGCATTACATCATTGCCGTCTTTATTTTTCAGGCCATGACATCAAATTCTTTGAATGTATTAGAGTAGTACGATTTTGTATAATTTTGCAAAGGAAAATCGCTCTTTGGATGTATTAGAGTAGTACGATTTCACACTTTTGCAAGTAAAAAAAAAAAGCGAAATCACTTTGTATCATGGCCTGGAACATAAAGACGACAATGGTCGATGATGTATATTGTATTTGGATAATAGGCAATTAAATAATTCCCTTAATGATGTTTTAAATAGACTTGACAACAATATAAAATTTACAGTAGGCAATAAATCCATTAATTTCCTAGACTTGACAATATCTTTAACGGATAACAAACTAGATTTTAATATATTTAGGAAAGACACTTACTACGACCCGGTAATACCCAGATCTTCTTTGCACCTGTGGAATATTAAAATGTTCTCTTTTCACTCCATGCTTGACATATTTCTAGAAATACCTTTAAATCAAGAAAAGTTCAACAAAAAAACTCATGACAATAAAACTGATTGCTAGAAAAGGGACCGAAAGAGTTATAAGAAATATTTTAAAAGTCTGGGTTTAACACTTTGTTATTGATATTTTATATTTTATCTTCTAATGAAATAGTTAAAAAAGAATTTTATTTGCTTCTGAGTAAATAAAAGTCTTATCTTAAGTTTTGTATTTCTCTCTCGGTTTAAAATTTAAAAATGAGTTTTATTTTTTTTTTCTTACAAAATAACACTCATAATTCGAGTTTTTCATTTTTCTCAGCTTTTAATAGTTAAAAGTGAGTTTAAGTTTTTTCTTCAAGAAATAAAACTCTTTAATTAAGTTTATCATTTTTCTCAGCATTTAACAGTGAAAAATGAGTTTTGTTTTTTTCCTCAAGAATTAAACCTGTCCGAATAAGGTTCTTAAGGAAAAGAAAATTAGAATCGGAAACCCTTTCTTGGTGTTGCCATTCATAGCGTTGGTTCTTCACTGCAAATTGCGTTTAAAAAAAAAGGAAATTTAATTTCAAAAATAGGACCAATCGGACAACTTTATCGTACGGTTGCTATACAAATTTATTTAAAAAAATTGACAAATTTTATCTTGTAACAAATGCATAACAACAAAAATAGAAAACCTCCATTAATAAGTTTTATTTCCTGAGGAAAATAAAAAACTTGAATTATGAGTTTTATTTCCTGAAGAAAAATATAAAACTCATTTTTAACTGTTATAAGACGAGGAAAATATAAAACTCGAATAATGAGTTTTATTTTCTGAGGACAAAATAAAACTCAGTTTTAATTCTTATAATATACGAAGCATGTAAAACTCTGACAAAGAGTTTTATTTCGCTGTAAAATAATATAATTATTATTTTTAACAGTTAAAATTTAAATATAAAAAATATGTCTTACAATAACAGTTAGGATTGGATTTATATATTAAAATCGAAACTTTCTTAATTTCAACATAGGCAGCTAGTCTAATTGCTGTACATAGATCCCTTTTGTACTACGCTACTTCCTAGAAAACTTTATGAAAGAGTTTTTTCGCTTACAAAAAAATAATAACAGTTAGTTACGGTCCCTGACAATCGGTAGAGTAATAAACCTATCTGTAAATTACTGACGGCACAAACATTATAAAAAGCCCATTGAAATGACTTTTCCTACCAAACAACTAAGTTTGGATCAAGATCCAATAAAATCGAGAAGGATTCCCTAATTTATCGAAATATCAAGTAGTTTAAATATATTATTTAGGGAAAGGAAAAAAAACATAAAACTAGCCTTCTTTAACAATAGAACTCTTAAAAACATCCTAGTCAACAACAAATGAAAACCTGAGTTTATAAGCTGAATTGTGCAGGCCATTTACATTGGACAAACCAAAACATCCATAAGAACTAGATTTACAGAGCATATTAATAGCGCAAAGGCTGCAAACTGCATACTTAACCGGACACAAGCCTAATCCAGGTGACATTAAATTACTATATAATTTATCAGAAAAGATATTACTAGTTAGATATGAAACTTTTGAGATTAAAAAAGCTAAAGGCGATAGCTATTTTATAGTAAACGAACAGTTAGATTTTAAAAACAACAGCCCACTTTTAAATGCTAACTACTCATGAGACAAGAGCCCTGATGATGTCCTAATAAGACGAAACGCGTTGGCTGTTACATTATATGTAAAATTAAAATATATATGTAAGTTGTGGAAATAACAAGAAGTGTTCTTTTATCTTTTATAAGATGGCAGTTTGTACTCTCTGTCTCTTTCCTTTAAAAGTCTACAATTCTAATTATTACTTAAATTAAATAATAATAGTTTTTAGCAATTCTATTAAAATATTACTCTTAAGGGACCATCTCAGGGTAACCGTCCAAAAAATTGTTAATTTTCGCAATTTTTTTTTTTTCGGAAGGACAGGAGGAGCGGATCGCGATGATTTTTTTTACGAATAAGACCACTCTTTAGCAATACACAAATATTTGTTATTTGTTGTTAATAATTTTTTTAGAAAGTGTTGTTAAAAAAATGGGGGCAATCGGTGTCCACGGTTGTGGCCGCAGTTTGCATTTGAAAGAAAAAAATCAAATTGATTATTGATCTGTAGGGGAGGCGCTATGTCTCTAGGGAGGTTTTGTTTTTTTAATTTGATAAAATGGCGACGGTTTGAGGGAAAAGTACGAAATTTAGCCTCTGTTTTTCAACAGTTTTTCGAGTAATAAACTAGGAAGATTAAAAAAAAAACAAAAAAAAACTTCCATAGGGACATAAAAAATGAAGTAAAGAAAATTTCGTAAAAATTTCAAGTCGATATCTTGAAAACTCTCCCTCTGAGAGTTGATATCGTTTCTAAAAAGGGTATTTCGAGAAAAACTCGTTTAAAGTTTGAAAGACGGCTTTTTACATAAATTGTCTACTTACAATCAATCGGCCATCCCAGCTCCATACAAAATCCCTTCTGCTTCTCGAACATGGAACTGACGAATTTTACCACTCTATTTCGATTATAGAAGAGCAGATAATTACCCTAGGTAGGGATTTGCCGGTAGGGACGGAACAAAAGAAATGACGGTTGAACGGAAGGCCGGCCCATCCACGCGTCGTCTTTTTCTAAGAAAGGTTGCAGCTACCGTAAAGCAGGATTTACATTATGATGACATCCAAAAATTGTGAGGGAAATAGTTTATTGAAATTTAAATGCTGCGGAAGCAACATCGCAATACCTCACACGTACAGTCCTCTACTTTTTATGGCAAAACTCTCAAACTGTCTAATTGGAAATTGTCAAGTTTTTAATCGTTTTTTCGTAGATATTCAAAGACGGATCATGAAAAGAAGTATAAATTTACAATTTCTAAAATATTGCATGAAAGCACGCAGGAGTTCAAAGCAAAGGATGAGATTATATCGAAAAAATTTGTCGCAAAATATCAGGTGGTACTGTAATTCAGTTCTACAATCATCATTTTGTACGATAACGAAATTTTTATTTAATAATTATTTCATATAGTAAACAAAAAGTTCAGTAACTAATTTGCTAATATGTAAACGTCAATCCATTTCATCCACTCAAGTGCTCACATGAAAATAATCCCACTTAACTACCCTACCGAACTAACGCCGGTGAAGATAATTCCAGTCCAGTTCGTGTTCACATGACGGATTATCTCAAAGGCGGAATAATTCTAGCAAATTATAAAGAAAAAGCACCACTGCAGTCAATCTGTGAACACACTACTCTCTGCTTGTGGACAAAAAACTACCTCAGAAATAACTTCAATATTTTCTATAAAACAATATTTAATAACTTTCAATTTCGCAATATTTAATTACAAACTCAAAACTTACTTTTGTTTATTTCGACAAATAATTTTACTTGGCAGATATGTATATGCCATAAAATTATAGTAACAAAACAGCAATATGGCAGCTCCAGTAGTCGAAATTGACAAATTAGGGTTGCCAATAAATATGTTTTAGTTTCAGTAACTAAAAAAACTTCCTATGCTTGAGGTCTTTTTATGGTTCCGGACACGCACACAGTGACAAGTCGACGTCCGGAAAAAATTCAGGACGCGTTTGGTTTTCTCGTCACTCATAAATAAATTTCCGTATACGATGCACTATCTCCCTCACAATTTCTGTGAAATTTGCATGTCATCATAATGTAAATCCTGCTTAATAATGCGAATTTTAATTTGAAAATTTGACAAAACACGCACAACTATATGTACTTCAAAATAAATCGATTTTTCAAAAATTTTACACTGAGATGGTCCCTTAACTTACATGAAAAACGCGTAGTGCCTAGAGTACTACATGTACTGCATGAAGTGTTGTGTTACCTTAGTATTTGATTTCCTCATTATATTATGGTCGCATCTGAACACTATTCTATTCATTTAATTACAAAGAATTGCCACCAGATAATACTCTACAGGTGGGTAAACATGGCCAAAGATGCTATGAAAATCTACAGTTGAAAGCTAGAACAAAAGTGGAATAACAGGGGGAAGAAGCCCTTTTTTTATAAGTAGAGACGCTGTGTATCTCGTTATTAACTACTGCTATAATTTTTATTGAAAATATTCGTAAAAAAAATTGTAAGTAAAAAAGTCACACAAAAGAGATAATATCTGGGAATTGTATTATTTTCATGCCTGCACCAGTGAACAATATATCAAATTACTTTAAAGTAATAAATGATCAGTTTACGAGAATAAAAATAAATCCAATTCAAAAGTTGATAGTTAAACACTTAACTCAAAGTATGAAATTCTTAACAAAATTATAGTTTAGATTTTCTGATTCTTTGTTTACGAGTCAATAGACTTCAACAAAATAACGTACTGATTCTGATATTTTGTTGTATGTTTTATCCTATATTTTTATCACATATTTTAACATTACCCCAAAAATTTTTTATTCTTCAATTTTCATTATAATTCATTTTGATTCATTATTTTTATTTAACCACAAAATAAACTAAAATGAATTTACAGTGAATAAAGAGCAAAATATACGATAGAAAGTTCGAGAAATTTATCAACAGCTTCCAAAGTTGTGACAAATGTATTTATTTTACTTACATCATGGCACATACATAAACTAACGATAATATTTTTCCAATTTCCAATTTATTCTACATCATTCCAGACTTACTGTAACACAAGCAAAATAGAAAAACAAATTCATTTCATTTTGTCATATATTTTGATATTAGAATACAACAAAAGATCAGAAGATCAACTCCTTGGAAATGGATGCATCAAACAAAGAATTATACGAATATTTGTAATTTCCATAACAACTTATGAAACTGGTAAGATTTTCAATGGTGGCTTTTGCTTAATCAACAAAAAAACCTTGACAGCATCCATCCATCCACTAGAACAAAAACTAGAATAGGATATAGAAAAACACATATAATTTTTTTGTTATTCTTCGTGAGAAAATTTAAAATTAAACTAATAAATTTATATGCCAGTAATTTTGTTAAAAAAAAAAAAAAAACAATTCTAAATTAAATTATTTAAAAATTGTTAATCGTTCACTGCCATTTTGTATCTCTTCTAATAAAGATAAAGCTTAACAGCTACTACAGAGTATTTCTATGAATGTTTTTCATTAAAAAAAGATTATATCCAGGACCAGATGGAACTCCAAACATAATTTGTAAATCAGGTGATTCTAGAATAGTTAAAAATTATCTTCCTATATATATTTCTAATGCGTTGGCTTTAATCTTTGAAAGACTTGTATATAATTAGTTTTGTCATCAAAACAGAACAGAAACGTGGTTTCCTTCCTTCACGTTCTACAGTTACTAACAGCTCTGTTTATTGGCACGATCACCTCCGCTCTAAATGGATTCCAGTTACACTCACTTATTGAAGGCGTTTGATATGATTCGTTACCAGTAATGTCTTTTAAAATGTTGAAAATTTCATTTAACACTAACACTGTTCTTTAGTTTCTGTCCTATCTACAGGAAATAAATAGCGTCATGGTTTTTAATGGTTCCCAACAATCAAACCTTCGAACAAACCTCAGGAGTCCCTCAGGGTACAATACTCGGACCTTTCGTCTTTCTAATTTATATAAATGATTTACCAATAGATATTACCTCGCCTTCTTTGCTTTATGCTGACGACGCAAAAGTTTTTATGGTAATTTATATTTGTATTTATGAAAACGATTGTAAATGCCTTACATGATGATATTATTAAGCTTGAAGGATGGTGTAAGAAAAATTATCTTGACATCAATGTCGATAAATGTAAAACTATAACATTCTCTCGAAAGCGTGATATAATCTTCTTCAACTACAAAATTAATAATATTTCGATTTCACCTGTAAATGAAATAAAGGATTTAGGGGTTACCTTTGATTACAAACTTCTTTTCACTTCCCATGTAAATCTAATTACTCCTAAAGCCTATCGCATGCTTGACCTCATTTTTCGGGTGCGTAAATCCTTCAAAGGCACTGCTGCTTTCATTTGCCTTTTACCTCATTGGTTAGAAGCATTCTTCAATATGGCTATTAAATGAGCCCTTTCTATTTATGCTTCATAATCAAGTTGAATCGGTCCAGAGAAAGTTTACCAGGATCGTCTTGTTTAAAGTATAAACATCAATGCGATGGATTATACTCAGAAATTATCTCTTTTAACCTGTCATTTTTAGAGCACCGTCGCATGTATTTTGACTGCTTAGTTTTGTACAAGCTCCTTAATGGTTACTATTTGCTTTTCAAAATCTGCACAATTGTCCCAAAGAGATACGCAAGACTCCATGTTATATTTAAAGTTCGCTTCTGTAGAACGAACAACCTCTAAAAAAAGTCACCTTTGGTAATGTTGTAAGTTTTAGTAAATGAAACAAGTATGTAATGCTTACTTATTATTTATTAGTTACAATAGTTAAATATATAATTAGATATGCTATCCGTTGCAACCAACCACTTTAACAGACCGTAAAGAAGCCGGAGCCCAACTTCACTTTACGTCTGTCCAGAAACTTGACATTCCTCAGGTTGGTGGCTATTATACTGTCCGTATTGCCATACTGAATGGATATGCAACAGGTAAGAATGCAGAAAATTTTTAACTGTAAATTTAGCAATCTTGATGTTTTTAGTTCTGACCACCTAACAATCAAAAGATCAGTTATAACGGAAATAAAAAAATTTCCATAAATAATTAATTCCTATAAAATATTAACGGTGTTCCAAATTCATATTTATCGTTTCCTTGGACTTTCTTTGCTCAGTTTTGTTTTGCTTTTCAAGTTTTTCAAAATCTCATTTCCTACTTAATTTTGTATTATTTGTGTTCTTTGTAATTTTACAATTTTAATTTTCCTTCTTCACATTTTTAGATTTTTGTTTTACATTAATTTTTTCTGGATTTTGGTTTTCATTTTTGTAGTTATATAGTTTATTTTTAGATGAATTTCTTATATGTTTTTGTATTTTTTCTCCTAGTTTTACAACTTTGGTTAACTTTATTTCACATTTTTTATATTTTATATTATTTATTTTAAGTTTTAGTTCTCATTTTATAGTTATTTTTTTTTATATTTTTATTATTCATTTACTACATTCATTAATTTTATACTATATTATTGAACTCTGTCTGTGTAATATCTTCTAAACTTCTAAATTAAATGAAAATAAAAAAATAAATTTAATAATTGCTATGAACTAAAAAGAACTATTTTATACCTTTTAGGGCATTTTAGATAATACAATAAAACTTGCTTAAAATGTTTTTTTTTTATTAATTTATTTTTATTTTATAAGTACTAAAAAATTTGCGTAAGTTTACCTAGCCTGTTACAAAAGTAAAACAAAGTAAATTTTCAATGAAAAATGAATTGAGTTAGATTTTCCACTTGCTTTAACCTGAAAATATTGCATTTGTCACTGAAACTTTGTTTATGTGCCAAGTTTCAATAAAATCACTTGAATAGAATAAAATCAGTTGGTCGAAAATTGGATTTAAAGATTTTTAATGGGGATAAGGGCTATGTGTAGCAATTGTTAAATGCCGCCAACTTATGGCCAATTTACATTACTCGAACATTATTAGAAAACAGACTAAGTAGTTTCCTCTTATCTGAGAATACTTTAGAGCGATACGGACAAAAGATAATCAAGCAAAATTTTACCCCGACGAAGGGGAAATTTTTACTGCCATAATTAGCCAGAAGTATATTTTATGGCAGCAATCACATACATATAACTACTAGCGTGTACGAATATAATTGTTTACACGCACACAAATTAAAAATATTTCAAACAAATCAGAGCACCGTTTTTATTATTCCTTAAAATCACTCGATTCGTAGGTAGTTGATTTGATTGCATTTCTTATGAAAAAAATGTTTCCCATTGCGCACAAAAATTTATATTAGCTCAGAGCAAATTGCAAAATAATTTCTTCAGTAGACAAAAAGAGCTGATAGAACATGAGCATAATTTGCAGAAAAAACATGAAAAATAATCATTGGGAGAAATGGTGAATGAAACAAGAAAACTTCTTGAAGAATCCAGTGAAAGGTTTTTTGCTCGAATTAATAATAGTTTTAGCGATGATGAATATGTAGTATAGGACGAAAAGGAGGAATAAATAAATAAAAAAACTACAAGGATTAAAAACTATTAATGTTTATTTCATTGATGAATATTTTGGTTCAGCTTTTGTATAAAATCTGGTTTGTTTTAAAAATTCAAATGATTGTTTGAATAAAATTTTCATGTTAAAAAACAAAACATTTCGATTTAATTCAATTTTCATGTATAAATTTACGGAAATTCTTCATTAAATAATTCAATATTATGTCTGACTTATCCGTCGCGAGTTTTTCTGTCAATTATCTCTTGTTTAGCGGGCTGTGGAAAATTTATTTCAGTTTCTGCTACTTTTCAACTATATTATGCAGGATTCAACAGGCTGCTACAATTTTTGTTACAAAGCAATAATCGTGTACACAATTTTCTCCAGCATGCTTTTAATCATCCATAAACATTTTCCACAACTATTCTTGCCTTGTTACAATGATTTGAACTTTGAAGTGATGTATATACTTACTTATCTTGTAATATTTTTGACGTCTGACTAATTGTTTAAACTGACAATTTGATGAAATGTCACATGTGACACTACTCTATAAAAGAGTGGAAAAAATGTTTTGACAGTCGATCATCTCTTCCTTTTTTCTAATAGTACAAAGTAAAAGACTCACATGTATATAAATGGACTGCTCGTTGAACCAAAAATGCATGAAAGCAAATGGCACCACTTACGTGTTCCTGTCACTTTCTGTGAGAGCATACTTTCCCACTAAACTGTAACGATTCAGCGGTATTTACAACCAAAACAGCCTTGTAAAAAACACTTCCTTCGCCTTATAATTAAAATTTAACAATACAAATAGTCCCAAATACTATATTGTGGTAAATTCGGTAAATCCCACTGATATGTATATATAAATAAATTCCCAAATAATTTAAATTCAGTGCCAGTGAGAGCATATTTTCTGAAATCAAAACTGGTGCCACATGGAACAGGAGATCAATCAGTCCATTTATATACATGTCAGTGGTAAAACCGCATGTTCAAGTAATGTAAATCAGCCATTACTTTGACCTGAAAATATTATATATCTACTGTCATGAGAACTACATATGCCTACTAAGTTTCAAGAAAATCAACTCGGTACAAGTGAATCAAAAATTAATTTGGGAAGCCTCTAGTAGAACAGGTACCTCATTTTCGTCCGGCATGATTTAACATAAAAATATTATAATGTCATCGAAACTTTGCATATGTGCTAAGTTTAAAGAAAATCAGTTCATTAGAAGTGGGTCAGAAACTATAATTTCATGATTTGACCCATAAAGACAAAAAACCGAAAATATTGTAAAAAACGTATTTAGATAGGTGTTAAAATTATGGCAACAAAATTCCTTTTCGAATATACATATTCAGTACGACAATCTAAACTTGCATTTTTTTTTTTTTTTAATAAATATTTATTTTTCATAATTTCAATTCGAGTTTTTCTTATACTATATTTAATGAGAAACACTTTAAATAACAAAAAAAATTGTTTTCAAGAATATGAAAACCTTTTAAATTACTTCCCAACAATAAGTCAAGTCAATAGTTATTATTTCTGTTGTCACCTCTCCATCTCTTACCTTACTCTCAAGATCACCGGCATTATTTAATATTAATTTTTTTTTATTTATTAATTCTGAGAATTGAATGAGGAAATACTTTAAAGTTACCAATAACTTCAAAGTAGAATAAATTAATTAACTGCAACAAGTTTTTCGTAGAGTAGCATTAGTTCAATTTTATTTACACTAAACTTAACTTCTTGATTCAATCGTAAATCATTAAATTATTTGAATTATTCCTTTAAAATAAAGAGTAATCCATAACAAAATCTGCATAAACAAAAAACAAAACTGAATACTTCTAGAAGTCTGTTGCTGTTCAATGATGAATTGACTTATTAAGCTAATAAGTTTTTTTGTAGTATTACATGACGCAGCTATTTACACGACCGCATCATCTTAAGTGAATTATTCATAATTAGATTCATCAGCATACAAAAATACCATCTCCAAAGTTATATGGTCAGAGGGCATTGTATTCTGCTCCAACCAGTTAAAATCTTGACATTGAAAACAAACATGAAATGTCGCTTAAATTAAGTTCGATGTATATCTTCCGCCCACTTGACTGCAAAAATTAAGTAAGTAATTATCATGAAGCATCGTGAAATGTATACACGCATATGTACATACTCGATTTACTTTCATACTGCGTATACCTACTGATCTGTCTGGTGTAAACATTGATTTTTGTTGGATCATTGAGAGTGCGCGAATGACTTACGTAATTATACTTATATCATGGCAAATCACGCTTACACAAATAAACATGCCCAATGATAATTATTCCAAAGAAAGAGCTAGTTTTTGGCCTTTTAGACAAGGGAAGTCCCTGTTTTTTTCCATTTACAGAATAAATTACGACTTGTTTCTCATTTCATTCAATGATTTATTCATCGAGCCCCCAAGTGTTAAACTATCGCAAATAAAAGTAACACAAACAGAAAGTTTTATTTACGGCAAAAATTCAAAGTCTAACAACTGCACTTCCCGTACCTTCAGTTGTTGTATAAATTGAGGCCGGGCGGAGGCAGTAAGAAATTATTTAGCGACTCTGTTTTTTTTTTTTCTATCTCTAATAAAAAACACTAATCAACTTGACCAATTATATGCCCTCAATCCATTCTCAAACTGAAGCTAATACCCTGAAATACTATTAGTCCATGGCTGATTCATCCTTTTCACTTTCCGTGACGTATGACTATAACAAAGCACCCAATGATTAGTACCGTGACTGATTAGAAATGGATAAGAATCGTGCTAATAATGCCAAGGTGCGATGTAAACACGATCAATTAGGTGGAAAAATAAATTACTGCCGCTAAGGTTCAGGTAATCAGGTATATGTATATAGGTATGTTAGTTACATATGTACATTTTATATTCTAAGAAAGCTTAAGTACCTACCTATGTAAGTGGGAGCTAATGTACATACGTCAATTGTGGGGATATAGCGCGAAACACTTATACTTAGTAGGCTGAGGTGCTCATTTCAATTGGACTTAGTATCGTACTTCTATCAACATCTGTGATCAGTTGGATATCTATAGACACACTAGAACTAATAGTTCAGCAGCCTTAGAAGTACTCCGTAACTTATTTAATTACAACAAGAATTCAAAAATTTATTATTCTTTAACTCTGTCGCAACTATCGGTTTATTTGTAATACGGTACGAAGTCTAGTCTACTGTAACTAAATATTTGTGATGCATATTGCAAAGTTATATAATCACATATATCTACGGGGTTTAGTTAGTGTAAATGATTAAAAATTTCAAGAAATTGCTTTCATAAACTTAATTAGACAATAGTAGATTGACTACTTTTATATAGTTATTGTATTCAAATTATCTAGTGTTTACTCTTAACAAAATTATTCAATTATACATATATGGTAGCTGGTGTTTTTAGAATACATGAAAACAATGATGTGCTCATTTAGATGTTAAGTAATTTTTTAAAATCTGAAATTTATAACTTCTGACAAGAATTTTGGTTGATTTATTATTACTTAATTTGTGGGTTAGTCAGTAACTAATTATATTTTACACTAGGTCATTTTCTCAATTGTTTATTGAAATTTAAATCTAAATAGAAAAAATTCTTTATTGCGTAACTTTATGACTAAGCCTACTATAATAAAGTTAAATGGCGCACTGCAGCATATCCATCTGGGCGCAATAAAAATTTTTTTTTTATTTTTACAAGATTAATTACTTAAAAAATTAACTATGAACTTTCTAAAGAAAATCCCTCTGAAAATACTACAAAGTTTAAGATTGGTGATATATTGTTACAGGATCAGCATGGACAGTAAACATCTAGATGCTGATTCTGATCATTTGTCATATATTTTGAAATTTTACCATAATTTTGTTATACTTTGATTTTCATTATAATTGATATTGATTTATCATTTTTAGGGTTACGTACCCATGGGTAACAACGGAAAACTATTACTAAGACTTCGCTATCCGTCCGTCCATCACCAGGTTGTATCTCATGAACCGTAATAAGTTGAAATTTTCACAGACTGTGTATTTCTATTGCCGCTATAACAACAAATAATAAAAAAAAATTAAATTAAAAATTAAAGGGGCCTCTATACAAGAAACGTGATTTATTCGGAGTTTTTTTTTCGTTTTACTCTCATTCATTATTATTATCATAAGTAGGCATAATTTTTTTGAAATGCTAGCATTATTATTATTTTTTTTTTTTTTCAAATGGCAGCATTATTTTTTCAAATGACGACTACTCTCATTCGAAAAAAATAAATAAAAAGTACATAGTGTTAAATTTTGTACGATGGTATGGAACCCAACGTGCGCGAGTCCGACTCGCACTTAGCCTGTTACTTTATTATGAATCCAAAATGATTTGTTGGAAATGCTATTTAAAATTTATTTCAAAAATGAATCACCTTAAAATATTATTTGTCTGGCTAAAAGATGTATGCAGCTTCACTTAAGCTGAACCCTAGGTGCTATAAAATTAGCACGGAAAATTTCACTTTGAAATTTTCCCGAAAGTAATAAAATAAAGGATCTCTTTCAATAAAATAATAAAATAAGGGACAACGAATTTCTTCGAAATTCGTTGAAACATCTGCTAGCTATATTTGATATTTTCAGGGGTATAGTTAGGTAGGATAAGTTTGAGTCTAAGAATAATCTTTCTGTCTTGTGTAATTCTCGTAGTGTCGAGTTAAGATATAGTATAAATGAATATAAACTTTCAGTATAAAAAAAGTTGGTTTGAATTTTTAGTAACCCTTCCCAATATGATTATACGAAAAAGGTATATAATAAAAAAAATTGGCCAAGTGCGAGTCGGACTCGCGCACGAAGGGTTTCGTACCATCGTACGGATAAATCTAACACTATGTACTTTTTATTTATTTTTTCAAATGAGATTAGGCGTCATTTGGAAAAATAATGTTGTTATTTGAAAAAAAAAAAGAATAATAATGCTATCATTTGAAAAAATTATGCCTACTTATGATAATAATAATGAATGAGAATAAAAAAAAAACACCGAAAAAATCACGTTTCTTGTATATGGGCCCCCTTTAATTTTTAACTTTATTTTATTTTTAATAATTTTTGTTATAGTGGCAATAAAATTACACACTCTGTAAAAATTTCAACTGTCTACCTTTTACGGTTCATGCGACGCAGCCCGGTGACAGACAGACGGACGGACATCAGAGGCTTAGTAATAGGGTTCTCTTTTTTTACCCTTTGGGTACGGAACCTTCAAAAGTATGGCAACTTTGTGAACTGCTTCCGAAGTTGCAACAAAGGTTTTCAAGTTTTTAGGTAAAGGAAGAATATTTAACATTTCCTTACTCGACAAAATATTAAAATCAGGCCGCTACTGGCACCGTTTCTTTCAAAAGTAATATGAAATAATATAAATATAATGTAAAAATCTTCCAAAATTTTCTCACAAAATTTGGGAATTTTCATAGAAAATTTCCCTTGAAAATTGAACAGGAAAATATTGGCCAGGATATTATTAGTATAGGTATAGTTTTCATCACTTTGAATAAAGAGTATACATTTCCCTTAGGGTTATATCTAAAATTATCTAATCCAGGAAACTGAATTACTGTGATTACTGAAGTAAAATATTCTGAATGGCTCTGAAAAAAAAAATTATTGGTTGTGCAGACACAAAATATACTCAAGTACACAAGTAATCAAAAAACATTTCGTTTGCATCAACAAAAGACGATACGGTTGCTTCCGACAATAAAGTTTAAGCAAGTATTCAATTAATTAAAAAGAAAAAGACGATGAGGAGATATAAGGTTGATGTTGGCTCCACAAATACCAGCAAAGTTAGTCGCTTAAAAATGCTCTCGGGTCATGGTTGATCTGGGATCTCAAAGTTCGTTGTTAATATTGTGGATTAAATTTTAAAAAAATCAGCTTTAATAGCATAATGGTGGTATCACTTCGATTGGTAACCAATTTGAAGTTATAAAGAATATGTATGCAATAATCCCTATAGGACAATGATCCAACGAATTCTAAGTAAACTCCTTTAAAGGAAGAATTCATATTTCATATTATTTCAAATTTTTCTCAATTTTTAATGCAAGTTGCAAAGTTATTGGAATTATTTTCAGTCCTTAGACGTGAAATTGTCCACCTATACCAGATTTGGCATATTTTTGTAAAGAAACTTAAATAAAAAGTTTTTACCGCAGTTTGAATTTCAAATTTGAATAGAAGAAAAAACAAGTAAGTCTAAGACCAATTCTTATGGTACCCTAGATTAATGTTCGTATAAAATTTCGTATTAGTCACCGATATATGTATGCAAATTTGATTTCTTAAGTGGCTTTTCGCATATGGGTGATTCTGCTCAAGATACCTTCCGGTATACCACGAGATTCCTTGAGGTAAGTTGATCAAAAAATTGTTCCACATACCTCCCCCTAGAAACCTTCCTTTAGGAGTTGTGGCCAGTTGAAGATTTCGCCAATATTCGTGAACCCTGATGGGAATAAATGAGTATAAGTTTTGAACCACCCTATGGATTTTGGTTATTGTTGGCTTATTAAATAGCCAAGAATGGTAGCTGTCGAAAAGTATATTACTCTGTGTTTTTTAATTAAGCTTCTTTAAATTATTCTCAAATATTTCCAAAATTTTGATTTTTTTTTACACACAAATTTCATAAATACCGTTATTTATTTCAAAAACTTTCTTCCATGTAACCCAAATTTATTGCTTCTAATTAATGCCCCTATTACCCTCTATCACTGGGAAAAAAACCGCATGCCAATACCTGAATCAGTTTTAGCATTGGAGGTTTATTGGCAGATTCAAGCCAGATCATAAAATTGAATTAAACCAATAATCACAGGTAGGTACGTAGGGTCTTTTATGACTGGACCCACAATTGCGGGGGGTATGTGGAACAATTTTTTGATCGGCTTACCTCAAGGAATCGCGTGATATACCGGAAGGTATCTTAATATCACCCTGTATTTATAAAACGATTTTTCGGACAGAAAAAATGATTATAATCAATTACATATATAGGATTTCGTACTCTGAAGAAGTTTTTAGTACAATAAAAATATCTAGGACTGATCGTTTTCACAGTATATGTAAAAAACTTAAATTTTTATATGGCAGTACCAAGAAGGGGTTGCCCGATTTATTCCATTTTTGAAATTTTATTTGTTATTACTAAAAAGCTCTCTATTTCGACGCGTTCTCAGGCAGTGTCCAAATATATAGTGGAAAACGAAATTTTTGTATGGCAACCCCACGAAAGAGTTGCCCGATTTGTCTCATTTTCGAAATTAATTTTACTTTTTGTTTTAAAGTCCGAGTACAAAATTTCTAAGTGAACGCGTTCTTGAGTTATCGTGCGCACAGACGGACAGACGGACGGACAAACGGAGCAAGGTATATAGAGGACAAGGGTATTCCCATTAAAATTTTAACACATTCCAGCTAATAGCCTGTGATGTAATTCTGTGACAAAGTATATACATTTCTATGGGAAACACAGAGAGAGCACAGAGAGTATTGCGTTCTCTGTACCGCGCTTTGCTATACATTTTCATTATATTTCGTCACCAATGGTGGAACGTGGTTCGTAATGGGAATATCTTGTATTCTATATACCTTTCGGAGGGACATGCAAAAATCAAAATAACTTTTAATATTTTGGTCTACCAATATTATTTCGAGGTATTACAAACGAAATGACAAACATATAGTATACCCTATAAATTTCATCTAGGGTATAAAAATTGAGATAAAAACTGAGCTCTTTGAAAGCATCTCTCTATGATGATTAGGAAAATTATTCAAGAGCACTCCCTGGACGATTGTCCTCCTCGATAAAGACGAAAAACTCATTGTTTTAGCTTTCCATTTCCTATCAACCCATTGTGCATTTAAATACGTGCATACTACTGCACAGCATTTTCGAACACATTAATTAAAAAGTAATAAAACGCTGCAACCAAAGAACGACTCTATTATGCTAGCCCTCCCATTTCCGAAAGCAAGACAGTCCCCTTGAATATGCTTAGAGGTTTCTGATGAAATCGAAATTTTCATAAACTCGCGATTCATACAAATTCAAATTTTACGCAATTAGAATTCTTTCGTGTTTGAAAAATTCGATCATGATCTTTTCATAGTTTCTCAAAGTTGCTAAGAACCATGATCACTCATAAAGCTGTTTAAACTCACTAAAGTTCAGCCATAATCAAAGAAGATTAACAACTTGTAAAAAAAAATCTGTTGATTGGATTGATTTTGAGTATAATATTCATTTTATACTATTCCTTAGAATATACATCACCCTTTCAGTTATTGAAATCATTATGAAACATTTGGTATGGATCTGCGCTTCGGTACTCCTCTAGTACTAGCTGTGCATGTTGGAGTAATGGACCTCCTTGCTATACAAAAATCAGATTTTATTACTAGAAGAGAACATAAACTTTAATTACTCTACTGTATTAACCTACACTAAACTCCTTCTTTAGTTCTATAATATGAAAAAAGCATAAAAATTCTTGATAGTGTACCGTAAAATGCGGTAAAATTATCATCAAAGATTATTTCCTCTACATTTCAAGTCAATCAAACAATTGGCATTTCGCCATTGAATTTAATTTCATAATTGCTGTTCGATTCTTTTGTCATATCTTGTCTCTCAATCTTATGCGTTAGTTACTTAAAACGTCCACAAAACCAATAAAACAACAAAACTAATATATTGCACATTTCACACACATTTCATGGGCAGATGTTTGTCTTCACCCCATTTCATTAAAATCGAGGTTTACCAATGATGTCAAGTTATATTACCCCCTGAAGAAGTTTTACCAAAGTTGAAAACTATCTAAATAACTTTCGTATTTTAAAAATATTAGATTCACCTGATTTCATCAAAATCTAATTTTACTCTCTAATTACTTCTTAAATATCCCCTAAATGAGTTTTCTTAAGGTCAAAACATATCTAAATAGCTTTCTCGCACCTAAAAATGGAGATTCAGCCGATTTCCCCAAATTGCATGATAATTTGTTCAAAGTCGACATCTAAGCTTTCGCACACCGCTAAGCGGTAATTTAACCACATTTAAAAATAATTTAGTATTACCTCAAATTTTCATTGAGTTTGTTACCCATGATTACCTCCGTTTTTACCCCTAATTACCTAAATAAGTTTTGCCAAAGAACCAGAATTTTCTAAAAAACTTCCTTGTTTCAGAAACAGTAGATTCACATCATTTCCACAATATCTAGTGTTACCCCCTAATTGCTCCCTATATACCCCCCAGTTTTAACCTAACCAAATCCGTTTCTTGCATCCAAATGCATAAAATTACCCCATTTCAAGCCCAATAATTTTGTTATCTCCAGCAAAGCAAACTCTCCTTATTACCGACCCTATATCCTTTTGACAGAGAGTATAACGAGCGCCATGTGTTTATCGACAATGATCCACAGGTAAAATTGATAACATTATACCGGGATACCGGGGACATTCCATTCCGGGGATATTCCAATTACGTTATATTGCAATAATAGAATTTCAGAGACACACTTGCAATTTACGATATTGAGAATTTATTAGAGAGCGTACATCTGATTTGTCATTTAATTTGTCATTTAACTTAAGAAATTGTAAAATTACTTGTCTATATGGAAAATCAAAACGAAATAGACACTTCAACTCGCCAAGTGTCAAATATTAAATGTCAGAAAAAGTTACGGCCAACATTGCAGTACAAAATTCGGTTCTAAAAGGTTCCTGGTTGAATTGATTATGGTTTATAACTAGGGTCAGATTGAAATAAGCTCTCTATCTACACCGCGAAATTTTTCGCAATTTGAATCTTGAATTCCAATGTTTTATATACTGAGTATACACCAAGTGTATACTGAGTTTATTCTCAGTATACAGAGACACACTTGCCGTTTAGTGCAAATTGCAATATTGAAACCGCAAAGCTGTCTGCGCTATAGCGCTTACCTAAACACCAATTATTTTTACGGTGTCCCAAAGGAATTTTTATGCAATTTCAAATCATCAACAGAGATTTGAAGAGGACATCTTGCTTGATATTCTTGATAGCTGACGAAAGAGTCACTTCACTTTAAATATAAGTAAGTACATAATTAATTGAACAAATCTAATTCATAGTTACAGTTAGTTACCGGACAATTTTCAATCCAGAAAAAAAAAACATTCTGGTACATGAACTTTGAACTTTGGGAACAATGAATATCCTAAGCATCCTAATTTTTGACAATATCTTTTTTATTTTTATATACATAAATACCCGTCTTTATCTATGCTAATCGGATTAGTCAATACTATTTACATAACGGTGCATGTATAGTATACCCGATTTAAGTGCCACAAGTACTGTTCACAACCAATCTTACATATTAAGGTTTCCTAGAACAAGTTTAGCCTATAAAATTGTCTCAAGCACATTTACCCTCTAAATATAATAGAGGAGAACTTTTATACTTTATTATAGCCCCCAAACTTTCAAGAAACTCATCTAATATGAAAATTCTTACATAACACCTAAGAAAAAGTTAATGTTCGCCTTAAACTAGCACAAGAAAGCAAAATAAAAAAATCTGCTATTTATAGTTTGCGGTTAATTATGCAAGAGACATAAATCTTAAATTTTGCTAACTCATCTTAGCAAGAACATTTCTAATGAATTCTTTTTTTATGTGCAAAGTTAAAAGAACACTCAACTGTTAGAATATAATGAGAGTACAACAGACAATCAAATTTTGGTGAATAGCTCGCAATCAAAAATGCTCTTCACACAATTCTTTTTATTATTAATCTATTTTTTTTTTTTCTTATCTAAATTTTATGCGTCATTAGATGATTATTCAATATTCCAAAAGAGTAATTTGCATATAAATATATACCTATATATTTTATTATTTAACTTTTTTAAAACTAATCCATTTACAATAACATATGACTGATGAGCCACGTAATCCGCTAATTAATATGTAAATAGACGGAGGATATCATTACCAAATTAAATATTTTACCAAAATTTATATACAACTTAATAAAAACGATCAGGTGTTGACCACTACTATCCAAATTATATTTAACCTTTTTTGACACTATTTCACCAATCGGTTAAAATAAAAAAAAATACCACAATAATAATTGGACATCAGTGTTATTGTTATTAAGATAAGCATTCAAGGTGATCGGTGATCACTGATTGTAGGTTTCACACTTGGGCCAATAATTATGTACGATCATCACACAGATCGATATGCGATCTTGATCAATCGATCAATTAGGCTAATGACTCTGACAGACATGATAGGAGTGCCAGCGTGTCCATCCACTATAATGATCATATTTTTCGGTCACTTTCACTATAGCAGAGGAGAAGATTACTGAAAATAATATGTTCGATGGCAGTGATGCGCCTGCGCTATACGACTAACTATTAATATACGTCGGGTGCATTTGGTCACGAGACATAAAGCCGGTTTTTGGTTGACTGGCTAGCTGGCTTCATCTTTTTACCCATAAATTATCGACTTCTGTCGATATAAGAAATTAAATAACATCAACCCAAACTGGGCTGTAGTTTTAATATATACATATGTACATATGGATTTATATACATATACTATCTTGCTTCTTTGAATAATACATTCTCTTTGTGTAACGATTAAATCTATTTTATTGATTAGCTGTTGTAAGTTTTACTAATATCATAAATAAACCTTGAGGTAGTACCTACCTACCATCAGGTCAGCAACTCTTATGAATTCACTATATTATATATATATGTATTTAGTGCATATGTTCACCAGTTGCATGCTGCCCCTTACCTGATGAAAACCTGGAAATATTTTTTAAAGAAAAAAATATGAAAAGAACCGGTAGCATCCGATTTGCTTTTTACTCTTTTCCTATTCAAATTAAATGCGAAATTTTGTATGTTCAGTTTAGCAATAAAAATTTCATCAAATTTGAAACATTTAATGAAAACAAAAAATTCCCGATTTCATGACAATGTCCAAGGTGAACCCATAAAAATACAAAAAAAACCATAGAACCTTCGCCTCTGCTGACCGCAACGATGGATGTTTTGGTCGTTAAGATACTTAATAGTAGTTTTGTAGTTTTATTTTGATGCAATAATGAGCACTTTACAATTGTCGTATCCAACTTCAAGAACATAATTTTGCATACAAATTAGGTTTTTACTATTTGCCGACAAAAAAGTTGAATAATTCACGGATCGTAGGCAATTTTTAATAGATTTATGGCTTATCACGAATCAAGACTTGTACTAAGGAAGTAATATAGTGTTAGCTTTAGTTTTTTTTTTTTTTTATGTTAACAAACATTAGTCGCATTTAGATCATTGAATTAAAATCATATACAAGATATTTATGGCTAAGGTAATGAGAAAAAATACAAAAAATCCTATCACATGTTCTTCACTTAAGTGTGATTAAATGGTAACTTCACCATAATCACACAATTTATACTTATGTATATGTAGGTGAAGAGAATAATGAAAGTCGTTAAATGAGTAAAGTCTTTAATTGCCATATTTAGTAGGGAATTTAAAAAAGCTAATTAACTTATTTTTCCCTTCATGAATAATAAGTAAGTTAATGGATTTTTACTTCTGATTAAATATGTAACTGACATCAAGTCTGTTTTTTACCGTCGTCTTACCGTTTACTATATTGTTACGTCATTTTTCGCGTGTTGAATTTCCTGGCCAAAGATAAAGAAATGAATGTGTTTGCATAATAATCTAATTAGAGTTTCGATAGCCGATTTTTATGAAAGTACTTTAAAAGATACCTAACCATTATGAAAATTCATAACTTGTTTTTCTCGACGACGCCATCTATCGGCCGAAAATTCTCCTTGATTTATTTTTTTATATCTTCCTTACTATTCCAGATACCTGAAATTTATTAAGCAGCAGTGATAATTAATAAGATATAGTATAGTATGATTTGATATAGAACAGTATAATATTATGTGGGCCCAAATTTACTAGCTAAATATGTCACTGTTAAAACAGCACACCAATTGCTCGAATAGTAACTTATTTATTTATTTATTTATTTATTCATATGTCTACCGATAAGATTATCTTACAGACTATTAATTATTAATGAGCATATTTTTAAGAAAAACAATAATTTCTAAATAAAATTTGCTTGATGATAATAATTCAAAAATTAAACTAAGCGACTAGCATTCTCATAAAGAGTTGATTTAAATATTTCCCTAGGCATTGTAAAATCAATAAATGCAGAAAATGAATTAAGGAGTAAAATACAATTTGAAATATTTTCATGTATGCCATAGTTTGTTCTATGTTGTGGAGCATACAGCAACTTTCGTGAGAGAATTGGTCTTTCCGGTGCATAAAAGCAGATTAAAAACAAAAGTTCAGAAGAATTAATTCTATAAGATAAAATATCTCTTACAAAATTGACACAGTTCACTTCACGTCTGAACTGAAGAGTTGATAAACCTAAAAGCAAGCATCTTACACGGTAACGTGGCATATTGTCATGATTTTAATAATTTAATTTATATAAAGCAAAACGAGTAAACGACTTTTGTACAGATTCGATACGATTAATGTGAACATCATAAAAGGGACACCAAATGACAGACGCGTATTCAAGAACAGATCTTACAAGCGAATTATACAGAACTTTAAGTGTGAATATATCGTTAAAATCTTTGAAATTACGCTTTAAGAAACCTAGATTGCGGAATGCTTTAGAAACAGTAAGTCCAACATGTGAATCGAAAGATAGTTTTGGATCAAATATTACTCCTAGGTCTTTGACCTCTGAAGCTCTAGGAATGAGAATATAATTGATCGTGTAATTAAAGCAAAATATGTCGTGAAACTCATAATTTTGCATTTGGAAACATTTACTTCTAATTTGTTCATTGAGCACCATGTAACTGATTAAGATCAGCTTGAAGTGAGAAGCAATCGTTCAAGGATCATCAGCAAATATTAAATAATTCGCGAAGTAAAAATTCCTCTAACTATGTCATTAATGAAGAGCAAAAAAAGTAAGGGTCCTAAATGACTGCCGTGAGGAACACCAGAAGTAACGGAGATGACTCTAGAAATAAGGTTGCCAATTTTCACATATTGCTTACGGTTGCTTAAATAAGATTGAACCCATTTCAAGATAGATGAATGAAAGCCAATACATTGCAATTTAAAAACTAGAAGCGGAATATTAACCCTATCGAATGCCTTAGCAAAATTAGTATAGACTACATCTACTTGGGTACCTTCTTCAATAGAACTAATCGCAAAATTGGAAAATATTGCCAAATTTGTGGAACAGGACTTACCAGAGCAAAAACCATACTGCTGGGAGACTATTAACTCCTTTACAATAAAGCTAATTTTAGTATTCACTATAGAATCTAATAATTTCGGAACATTATTCATCACAGACACTCCAGGATAATTCTTTATATCATATTTTAACCCGGATTTAAAAATTGGTGTAATAAAAGAAATTTTTCAATCATCCAAAACAAACTCCTAACCGAAGGGATAGATTAAAAATTTCAGTTAAAGGAGATGATAGCGATGTTGCGCAGTGTTTTAAAAACGAGGGACATAGGTAATTAGTATCTTGTTTAGTACTTAAATTAAGATTACATACATACATACGACAACGCATATAATTTCATTCAATAATTTCAATTTCAATTTTCTCATTTATTTAGTCGCACTACAATTTGTTCAATTTCTTGCATTCTTGCATTTTTCCAATTTAAAATTCTACAATAATTTTGCATAGTCAGCAAGTATAAAAAATTGCACACATTGTAAATAAGTTCAATTCACTTGCTTTGGAAATTTCAGCATTTTTTTCCAGAAATAAAATTTTAGTAGTGTTAAATTACGTCTGGAAATTATTTTCAACGCGAATGAAACTGTACGATCAATTGCTTATTTGCAACAATCAGCAAATTGATCATATAAAAAGCCGATAAAGAAAAATAAATTGTTCATTAAGTTTTGATCTCAAATAGAAACCTGTGTTTTTATTATACGTCGTCTTCATTTCATACACTGCGCTAATTATAGTCAGTGTAACCGGTTATTCAACAGTGTAACGGTCCAAGAACCCTTGTACACTTCATCAAGGACCTGGTCCATGAACCAGTGCCATATCAACACTACAAACTATTGGACGTACAATTAAGGAAAAATTGATAGCGGACATCAATGATTCTTACTGTTTTTCACTAATGGCGGATGAAACAGCAGATATTTCCGGTACGGAACAAATGTCGTTGTGTATTCGTTTTATAAAATTTGAAGACAAAGAGCCAACACTTTGTGAGTATTTTCTTGGTTATATTCCTCTTTCTATAAATACAACCGCGGACGGTATCTCTGAAGCAATACTGAAAGAAATAGAGACAATAGGCTTGAGTGTCAGCAAAATCCGAGGACAAGGTTACGATGGAGCCGCTGCAATGAGCGGTCAGTTCAATGGCGTTCAAGCCAAAATCAGAGAAATTGCTCCAACTGCTCTTTACGTCCATTGTTCAAGTCACAGCTTCAATTTGGCTGTATCAAACTCTTGCAAAGTTGAGTATATACGAAACTGTATGAATACTTTAGGGGAAATTTACAACTTTTTCAATACTCCTAAAAAGCAAGTACTTTTGAAAGATTGTGTGTTACGTATTATTCCAGAAGTGAGAAAGGAAAAATTGAAGAACATCTGCCCCACACGATGGATTGAAAGACATGATGCTGTAATATGTTTCCTTGAATTGGAACCAGCAGTTATTGACGCTTTAGAGCATATATCGACATGGCAGGATCCAGTGGCTTCGTCGAAAGCATACACAATTTTGAACATAATTAATCAAGCGGACTTCTGTATATCTCTCCTTTGCTTGCATAAAATTTTTAGTTTTAGTATTGGCCTTTGTCGTTTCCTACAAACTAAAACAATAGATTTGAGCGAAGCTGTTAATGTTGCTGAAGATCTCCTGCTCGAAATAAGAGCAATAAGAGAAAATAGCGACGTGGAATTCAATACCATATATAAAAATGTTTTAGAAAAAGCAAATGAACGTGATTTTGAAATCAAAATTCCC
Organism: Dioctria rufipes; assembly: GCA_963924295.1. Classification (NCBI taxonomy): domain Eukaryota; kingdom Metazoa; phylum Arthropoda; class Insecta; order Diptera; family Asilidae; genus Dioctria; species Dioctria rufipes. The sequence continues at coordinate 340,845,153 of OZ002740.1, read as the reverse complement.
GGATTAGTAAGCCGGCAGGCTCATAGAAATAATGTTCCTGTTGCTTCGGCGGAAGACTACTTTCGCATTACAATTTTTATACCATTTCTTGATGAATTCTGCGCTAATTTGGAATCTAGATTTGGGACAGATAAAAATATTCTTAAAGGTTTTAAATACTTGCTTCCCTTACATAATTGGAATGCTGAAATAAACAACATTGCGGAAGAAGTAAAGCATCTATGTGAATTTTACACGGGGGACATTGAAGCATCCCAAGAAGAAATGATTTTGAGGTGAAGTTATGGCAGCGAAAATTTCTTCGAATGAACAAGTTACCTACTACTGCGATTGAGGCTCTTTCTGCTTGTGATAAAAATTTGTATCCAAACATCTTCAAGCTTCTATGTATATTGGTTACTTTACCAGTGACGACATGCGAAGCCGAGCGGTCGTTTTCCACACTGCGAAGTCTAAAATCTTATCTTAGAAATTCAACTGCGCAACTGAGATTAAATGGGTTAGCACTCATGAATATTTATAGGGAGATCATGCCAGAAGTCCATGAAGTTATTACAGAGCTTGCTAAAAAACCTCGTAAATTGGAACTCCGCATATAAGCCAAATATCAGGTAGAGCTCGTAATTTTTTAATATACTTACATATAATTAAAGATTTTGTTCATTTTCAGATCTCTTTTCCTGGTTTCGTCAAATGAATAGTGATAGATAGATAAAATGACATTCTGACATAGAATAAATAAATATGAAAATTTCGACAAAGTGTTGTTTGTGACTGAATTTTTATCCCGGACCCCTCCCTTGAACAATTCCTGGCTACGCCACTGCTGCACCTGCATCACTAATAGCTAGTGACGGTTCTCACACTGCGTTTGTGCTGCCATTTTTCCGAAGTTCAGAAGTTGCACACTTGACGGCTGACGGGGGCAATGCGTAAAAAAAGAAAAAGAAGAAGAAAAAACGGGGCAAGTTGTCAAAAACAGGTGTGATTGGGGCAAACGAAAAGAAGTGTGCTTTTTCTCAAATTCAAAAGAAGACAAGGGGAAAAGTAAAGTGCTAATAAGAAAAATAGAAATTCGAGAAAACAGCGAAGAATAAATAACCAAATAAATCTATGTCAGATTTGATAGAAGCGAGGATGTCATAAATAAACGCAGAAGACCACAAAAATACATCGGCGGAAGAATTGGTACAAGGAAAACATTTCCCCATCACCAAGTGTTGCAGCAAGATAAATATATAGAGAAACGACAAAAAAAAACACAATACATTAAAAAACGGTATCATAGTATTAAGATCTAGGGAAAGGCTCCTCAAGGACGGCGTGCTGACGAAGTTCTATAGCGGCTAGAAGCTTCTGTGTGAGTGGTAGAAAGTTATGTAAACAAAAAAAGGACTAATGTGATAAACATTGCAGGTCCCTGCACGGATTTGACAATTTAAGGATTACGAAGAGCGTGCTCCTACAGAGTACTCTACGGAGTAAAATGCTTAGGCTGCCATAATATGGCCCGTTAACCAGTATAGGGGACCTATGTATTAAGTTCAACTTTCAATCACGATTGAATCGACGGTTCAAGAAATATGCTAGGAATCGCACACTATACGTATTCCAACTTAGGAAGTAGGTCAGAGAAGCGGTGTGAACTACGACCGAATGCAATCGTTACAGAATTCGGACTTTATTGAAACTAACACTGTACAAGGCAAAAGACAGGAATAGTCCTCTTTTACAAGTCAAGACAGAGAAGAAGTAATGACACTTATATCCCGGCAAGGCATAAAACGTTTTCACCGAGGCCTGAGGTGCCTGTCATAAGTTTTTCTCGATGTTTCTGACGAATATTTAAGGAAAGTAATGTTTGTAGATTTTAGTTTTTCCTAAAACGTTATTAAGAGTCTTTGTCGATGAATTGAGGGCAATCTAACTACTGAAAGCATTTATTATATTACATACAAATATATTTAGTTAATTTCTGAAGGAAATCATAATTCATTATATTATATATTTATTTTTTTTAACTACTTTTTGAGGGAAGTTATAATTTATTATATTGTTGCGAGCGTGGCTTTTGGTTTGTTATTTAAAACATAATATTAAATATTTAATATACAAGTTCTTTATTTCATTCTAATCTAATACAATTCACAAACTTTCAATTAATCAACTCAACTTTAATTATCGCTAATACTGTAATTTCAATTATCGCAATCCAATTACACCTTCGCTCGTTTATTACTTTCGCTTTTTAACACTGCAATGCCTAAGACAAGACTCTTTCTCTGGCGGTGACAATTGTTATTTATATACTCTAGAAACCCTCCAGATTATTCTGGAGTGTTCTATTCCAGAATCCAAAATCTTCTTAACTATTCTATTCCTGAACCTTCCCGAATATTCCGTCATCGATTCTCCGAACCTGAAGTTGTTTACTCTCCATTTCCGGTAGATGTCACCAGTTGTACTTTTTTGTTGCACGCAACAATATTACATATATACTCGTATATTTTATTCGCAAGGTCAATTCCTGAACCAAATTATATTATAGGTACAATTACATATATTTAAATATTATATTATTTGTTTATATTTTGTGCAAATAACAATTTTTGGTGAACACATATTAAAGAAGTACACCCGAACATTAGTAATAGTTTTAGAAATTGCTCAGATAAATGAAATACTGTAGATTTCTGTATTTCTTTTATTTAATTTGCAGGAAGGCAATTGATCTCCAGTAGGCCTTCGTGGAGGAGAACATCTCATGGAGGTAATTAACAATAACCCTGTTGGAAATGTGCCCGCGTTGTTTTCTTATTCAAATATTTTTTTTTATTTTCAAGAGTAGGTATTTAGCCTCAGTGATTTTTCTTTGAATTCGTATAATAGAAGGTTTTAGTAGAAAACCAGTATGCTACGGGGGTTGAAATTAAGGTTAGTACTAAACTCATGTAATTTCTTAAGTCAAGAAGTGTTTGGAATATTCGTGGACAGCGGTCCCATGTAAATAAACCTTTTGTTACTTATCTTATAATGAGGCAATAGTTTTGTTCAAATTCCTCTCACTCTCCCGGAGCTCTCTCGCAATAATGATTAAACAGGTTCGCTCCTCCACTAAAATAACAGGTCATCTATAGGGATATTGTAAAATTTTGCTCACAATGTCACAGGGTGGATGTGGCACGGCCTTAGGAGTAAAATTAAGTGGTGTAAGGGCCCCTTCAGGGCTGGATGCGGGCTTTTTATATTATGGTCCGTGACAGCGGCAGGTCTTGGTATACCCACCCCGCAACTCTCCTGCACCAGCCGAGGTCCTAGCGTGCCGCCCTGTGCTAACGCTGATCACGGAGTGACCTGTCAGTCCATGCTGACAGGAGGGACTTCAAGTCCAAAAGTACTCACTCGAAGGTACTACCATAACTCTATTCTTGAATAACGAAGGCAGATTCTGTATACGTTGAACTGTATAAACCGTTTTTTTCGTACGTAAACTATTCGTTATATGTAACGAATGGGGTTCAGCCATTCGTTATATAACGAATTCGTAAAAACATTTCGTAATTCAGGAATAGGCCTCCTGATCTAGAAAATTGTCAACATAACCTAATTTAACTTTACCTATCCTGATGTGGTCTAGCTGACTGCACAAAACTGAGCAATAATTGATAATGATAATAAAACATCCCTACAAAAGAATAGTAAATAATATTTATTGCATACAGTTGATATTATTTATTGCTAGATACGTATACATTTAAAAATATTGAGGTGAATCGGTTCGAAAGAAATAATCCAAGATTTTGTAGATGCTTGCATTCACATCAAGCTATCGTCATTTGCAATGTTAAAAAAACTCTGAGCACGATCTCAGCATTTAGGTAGAATTCTTGGAAGCTATAGTCATGAATTAATTGAAGCAAATCCAAAAACGGCTTTTCTCAAACTCTCGGCGTCCATTTTGCTAAGAAGATCGCCAAAAAGGAATCCAAAATCTTTGGAAACTTGTACCAATGTGTCATACTTCCACGTCAGTTAAAATAAAAAAAGATCAATCGATTCAGAAATGGGTATATGAAGCTTTTGTTTTATTGACATGTTTTGTTGGGTTCTCATATTGTGATTCAAAAAGTTCGAGTCACTTCTTTCTTTTTGTTCTTGTTTCTTTAACGTTTGCTAGTAGGCATATCCATATCTTCAACAAATTTTGTAGTACTGTAAAAAAATTCTCCCATGTCGATATCACAAACCAACCTCAGCCTTAATCTCTTCAAGCGGGTAAATTCAATTGGAGAACAGAAAATTTATTTGTATAGAGAAAAATAAGATATCAATTTGTAAAGATATGAATTTTGGTATAAATGCTTATTAAATTGCCTATAAAAAATCTTATTAATATTGTTGTATTTTTTTATCTCCAATACTTCATCTGTAATCCGACATCGAATAGAGAAGAAAATCTTCTGAGCTCTTGAAACTGATGTGCAAATGGGTTTTTACAACTTCATGACCTGTAAAGATTAGGACTAAATGACAAATCAAGAAATTCATTGAAAATTGTGCTACCTAGTATCTCTTAGATATATGAAAGTTCGTCTGTTCTTACCAATTAAAATCGTTGCATACCAGTCGTACTAAGTTTAGTATTGTCTGAAGCCCAATCGTCTGGTGGAATTGGTTCATCGGGGTTGGCATCGTTGAAGTTATCGTACTCAATTTTGCTTTAAGGCGCGTTGAATGGTTCCTCATAAAAGTCCCTCACAATAGAACTCTCATCTTTAATGTCTAGATTACTGTTTGAGTTCAAACACGCGATACCTTTGCAATGTAGACAAATCGCTGCGCATTTTAGAACGGCTTTCTGGTATCCACAAGATGAGATACATCCTTTTTTACAATTGCATAAGAATAATAAGAGCAACCAACTCTACAGTTCGGGAGATTTTTTATATCCACGCTATTTCTGGACTTGCTGATAAATACGAAAGGATTGTTTCTGGGCGACTGCAGCCGTAGGGGATAACAATGTTAGATTTGGCATACTCTTGTACACGAATTTTCTGAAAGTGTGATAACGAAGTAGTCAGTTTAAAGATCTCTCAATAGCAGGCACATTAGAAATCTGAAATGAATCATGGCAAGCAAGCCAGTTTTTCAGTTGTTTCACGTCTCGGTCATCACTTTGTATTCGAAATTCCCTCGAATCTACATGTTGTTCTCCACTTACAAATGCTGTACCAGAATATTGCTCCAAAGATTCGCAGATTTGATGGAGAGCAGGCATTTAAAGAGAACACTATCAGTGAATCCCCGAGTTGTAATACCACTGACTACCTTCATGCTCCGCATAAGATTTTGCTGTATCACCATATCCGACCAAATTCACGACCAATATTTATCTGTCCCTCTTATCGTATAGTAGCTATCATCCACAAACTTATGGTATTCGTCGATCTCCAAGTAAGACTATAGAATTAACGTATCTTGAAGATACATGTAATATGCTTTGGCTTATAGAAAGTGACCAATCCCATGTACGGTTTGAAAACTTAGGATAAATAACCTGAGCTTCGATTTTTTCGACAAACTAACAGGTTCTGCTTCATTTGGAATGGTCGTTTCAATTTTAATGCTGCAATATTTCTGTTTGACGAGTATATTCTTTTCTGAATGAAATATGCACAGTCACTGTATGCAATCCCTTCAATTTTTGTTTTTTTTGTCTCCTCTCCTGTCACTGGGTTTTTTTTTAAAGTGGTAAGTCCTTTAGCTTTAACATTCACTGTCCAGTAGAAAGATTTTCCACACAAATAAAACAATTTACGTCACTTGCCATGTTTTTGATAAAATGAATAAAAATGCGTAAAGAAGATGTGTGTCGTGTCTCACAACGTTTCATCACCAGTGAGAGCGAACAGCTGCGCTCGGGGCTAGGACACTTACCTACAAAGCGGGTCCTAAACGCTTTCTGACCTGCTAAGGACCCGCCATATAATGCTTCTTCTCACTCTCTTGCTCTCTCTCTCTCTCCCTATCCCCTATTTTCTTTTAGTTCTAAGATAAATTTCAAAAAATATATTTTACCGATTTTACAATGTACAGAAAAACAAAGAAGGCAAATCGAGTCAGATTACAGCTAAAGTATTGGAGATAGGAAAAAGTGATATTGTTTTTTATTGGCAATTTGTTAAACTATATTTTTTATCTGAGCTATGTTTTCATATCAGTTATAGTTGCCGAGATTTAAGCAGAAAACTGAAAAAATGGACCCTTTTTCCAAAATGGCGGCTCGAGCGCAACCGGTTTTGGCGGGGACTTTTAGTATGAGAAGCCGTAATAGCATATATACCAAAATTCAGATCGTCACCAATTAATGTTGTTATTTGTCGAAAATTAGTCTAAATTGACTGGACTAAATGTTGTTAATATTATTTTTTCGCCAGGAGTAAAATAATTTTTTTTTGCGCCTGTAAGATTCAACGCCTAAGGCAAATACCTCACCTTCTTTACTTTTTTTACGGTTCTGCTTCACGACTAAAATTGTTGATCTCTCGGTTACTCTGTTTTTGCAGAGAAACCCTGTTTAAGTTTTAACTTTTATGTGTTATGGATCTAAGTGGAGTGATTTAATTGGACGTGAAGTCCAGACTGCCAGCATGAGCTGACAGATCACTCCGTGGACAGCGTTGAGTGCAGGGCGGGTTGAGTGTGGGGAGGTTCCACGAAAACCTGCCATACTCAAAAAATGTTCGTGCCTACAAACCAAAGGCCGTTGCACACATTCGGTCCTGAAGGGACTCTTACACCACTTACCTACATCCATTGTGAAGGCGCAGATGTTTTGCCTTCTCTGCTCGCCCCAACCACCCAATCGACACTGAGGGCAGATAGTTTTCAGTGTCCCTATTCTAATTTTCATCCAAATTTGATATCATTAATCCTGTTCTACTTTCTGTAGATGCGAGCAGGTACTATCCTTGTAATTGGTATCACAAAGTTATTGCACAACCATAAACTCCAAGGTAAATACTCCAACCAAACCTTGTAGATGCAGATTGCCGTTAGGTTACTGGAAATGGTGTTAACAGCTGATGTCTGCATATGGGGTGATTATTCAGTTTAGTAACAGAGTTCGTGATTCAGCCCTATGATGGCCCTCTCTAGATTCTGATGGGGTGTAGCACTAGCGAAAATGTCTGTCTTCTCGTTCAAATGCAGAAGGATGGTTTGCAAGCCCGTAGACTCCGCAGAGCAATTGCCGATCGGCACGCTTCACCTGGACTCCGTTCAGCGTTCTTCGTTTAAATGGAATCAAATGAAATCGCTATTTCTTTCGTTGATGTAAACGAGATTGATTATAATTGTTCACCCGTAGATTTTATGCGATTTAAACCGATACAAAAAACAAAACTTTTAGGTGCAATTCGAAGCTCACACAAGACACGTCAGCTTTCTTTCCGGAGCTCTGCGAATTAAATCAAGTTAAATCGACAAAGCGAAACTACATCGACTGTCTCCGAACCCCACTTATTACTTACTTTGTTTAGGATTTTTAAATTTTATAAAAACAAATTCAGACTTTTTTACTTTATGAGGATAACTTTAAATTCGTTACCACCACAATTTATATCCGTTCAGCCGTATGTCACAAGGCAGAAAACTCTTCTTCTTCTTCTTCTTTTTTCTGTCCGTCGTCCTCAGCGCGTCTTTCTTCGCCATTCATGTGGCTATGGCCCGGCCGTATGCGAACAACTCGTCTCAGTGTAACATACTGCTACATGTAGTATGCTACGACCATAATATGGTGAAATGGGCCAATCGCTTTTTTACATACTTTTTGCATAGATGTTTCCTGTATTTATATAAAAATTTTCTTCTAGAAAAAAATCCAATTTTATCTATTATTTTTATGAGCCACTGTATTTAGCGTGGAATCTTGTATTCCTTCTTTGAAATATAGCATTATTTGTTTGTGAGAAGATTTCTCTTCGATTTGCAAGCATACTTTCTTTGGCACCATTGGAGCCACACTAGGTACAAAACTGACTTGCGAATAGAAAACCCTGTCTTGCTCAGTAAGAAATCGGCAGAATGGTTTTTTTATAAAAAAAAGTCTTTTCTGAAAACCCACACTGACTTATAACAATGGCGTATTGTCATTTTCCTATAGGAAAGAATGTCAGAAGTTTTATAGTTTCCTCTTTCGTGCTATGACAGAGTTGGAACTACCAACACAAAATATCCCTTACTGAACGTTTTTAATCCCATTTGATATTTTTATGTTGGTTGCATATGCAATCACCGCATGAAGAATAAGGTAAAGATAGTGTTTACCCAAGGTATATAGAATGCAAGCTATTCCCATTACGAACCACGTTTCGCCATTAATGACGAAATACCGTGAAAATGTATAGAAAAACATGGTACAGAGAACAAAATACTCTCTGCGCTCTCTCTGTCTTTCCTATAGAAATGTAAATTACGTCACAGAACATTATGTTAAAATTTTAATGGAATTAACTAGTATTCTATATACCATGGTGTTTACCATGCCCCGTCTCTCTTGCCTTTTGGAAGGATTCAGGTAAAAATAACCTTTTGATAATTAAATTAGGAATGAGTTTAATATCTTATAAGCGATTAAAATATCACTTGGACACAAGAAGGATATTTTTTTAATTTAATTCGATTTTCGGATGTAAAATTTCATATAATTGGTTGAGTTTTACATGTTTTTTATGTAGTAAAGGTTTTAAATGGTGCTCCAACTTTGATATACAGAAAACAATATTTTTTGTGCCACATGAAATAGCAAATCGCTCAGTCCATTTTTATAAGTCAGTGATCTGTCGTCATTTTCCCGGGCCGATTTCAACACCCAGTCCGGCCTTAACAAGACCGAAAATTTCTTGTTTATTAATTTGTAGTAAAAACAAATTTAACTCTAAAAAGTCAGTTGTAATTTGCTGCTTTGACAACATATACACAAAATTATCTTGATCATTTGAAAGGTGAGATTACGAAAATTACTTTCTACTATTTTTCTGAAAATAGTTTGTTGGACGGTGAAAAAATTCATTCTGAACAATTCGTCGTTGCATTGAAAAGTTGTCCAGCAACCTTATCCTAATTATCCAATTGATACCCTTTGAGAGCTTAGATTTGCTAGCCAAAAACTCCAAACTCATTTTACAAATTGTTGAGTAACGAATAGAAAAATTAACATAAAGAAATCAAAATATTTTATGATTTTACAAATAAAAAAATATTTCTTCCCCATTTATTCAACAGTAACCACGTAACAGTCCGAACGGAAGATTTTCAATGGAAATATTATTCTAGATTTATTTTTCGACGAAACTTAATCGGAAAGCATTGAGTTATGCACTATCAATATGCTGACCTTGCGCAGAGTGCTTGCACTCCAGGTACGCAGGTAAGACGACTATGACGCTAAGAGTTGTATTACTCAGTCAAAGGTATCTTCGTATGTAAAAGAAGTCTTCTTGGTCATCTTGATTTCTTTAGAACAGATCTTCTAGAAGGATTTACACATTTAATGAACCTCGACTTTTGCAGTCAACCTTAAACGTTGACGACAAGTTTGCAGTGACAACTGGCGAGGTAAGGCATTTCCAATGACGTCAATAAATTGATAAATGAAGGTTTTTACTAAAATGTAAACAAAAATCAAAACAAAAATAGCACGAACATTAGTTCTTGCTAAGAAATGAAAGTTTTTTCCCAGTGGGGACTTTTTATTTCTTGTTTTTATGAAATTTTTTCTTTCTTTATGCTAAATAAATTTATTAATTTGATACTATAGTCGCGCATGGTTGATTTTTGTGTTTATGTAGTTGCTTGTTGCTGAACAGATTCTGTTTTAAATTTTTGCTGTTTTTTTAACGAATTACAATAAAATTATGAGAATTAAAAATACTTACGCGACTGGAGTGTAGACAGGAATCCGAGATATTCTGGGCTTTTCGGTATTGTATTCCAAGTTTCGAAGTTTCCCGCATTTTACTTTGGATTTATAATTTTTCTCTTAATAGGATTTGATGTCTTTGGGTTAATAGGAACAAAATTATGTATAAAAGATCGACTTGAGTTGAACTGATTCAAACTTCAGAGCAGCCAGCTAATGACCCCCAATCAGCACTGTCTTTATGAGGATGACTCCACCACATACTCATCTGTCCCTAGCCCAAATGACGGGATTCTCAACCTCAAGTTAAAACTTATTGTCTTGGGGAACTATTGCACTATGTAAGCAGAAGTTCAATATAAAATGCGAGAAAACCAATCGAATCCGCTTTTGTAAGCCCACATCAACATCCAATTCCAAGTCTGCCTGTATTATAACTGTTTGTAAAACACTTCTATAATTCTCGAAACTTTCGAGAAAACCGTCATAAATGTTAAAATGTAATACTAACAGGTCTATCATAACCAGATGTACTTATTTATAGTGTAGGTAGTTTTAGCGCAGGACTATATAATAATCATGTAAATGTAGAAATTAAATAATAAAGGGTTTTCCAATAAGAGGTGTTATTTTAATTAGCCCGCTATTTCGGTAGATGTCACTTTTGGAGCTGTCATTTTTTGACATTTGACAAGTAGAAACTACGCCATTAATAAAAATGGAACGATACACGATTCAACAACGCATTGAAATTATTAAAATTCACAATAAAAATGGTGAAAATATGGCAGAGACGGTTCGTAAAACTCGAACATTTTTGGGTCGTCGTGAAGCACCTTGTCGGACCGCAATACAGAAATTGGTAGAAAAATTCAAGCTGTCGGGACAAGTTAGTGATGTGAAGAATAAAACCCGTGCACATCGCTCAAGAACAACCGAGAATATTGCTGCTGTAGCCGAAAGTGTTGAAGAAAACCCAGGTTTGTCCATTCGTCGTCGTTCTTTGGAATTAGGCATTCCACAAACGTCATTACACCGTATTTTGCATAAAGATTTGGGTCTTAAGGCTTATAAAGTTCAGTTAACACAAGAACTCAAGCCGGCCGATCATCAACAACGTCGAGTCTTTGCTGATTGGGTCCTTGAAATGCATTTAAATGATCCGGAATTCCATCGAAAACTCATCTTGAGTGATGAGGCCCATTTCCATCTCGATGGCTTCGTCAACAAGCAAAATTGTCGCATCTGGGGCTCGGAAAACCCAAGAGTTATTGTTGAAAAGCCTCTCTATCCTCAACGTGTGACTGTTTGGTGTGGTTTATGGTCCCGCGGGGTCATTGGACCTTACTTTTTCGAAAATGAGGCTGGAGCAACAGTTACGGTGAATGGATTGCGCTATAGACAGATGATTAATGATGTTTTATGGCCGGAATGGGATGGTACTGATCTGCACAACGTTTACTTTCAACAAGACGGCGCTACGTGCCATACAAGCAACGAAACCATTGATCTTATACGGGAAAAGTTTCCGGACCGTGTTATCTCTCGAAGAGGTGATCACAATTGGCCACCGAGATCTTGTGACTTAACACCTTGCGACTTCTTCCTTTAGGGCCACGTGAAAGAGAAGGTCTACGCCAACAGCCCAGCGTCGATTCAAGACCTCAAAGATGGAATTCGTGAGGCTATCGAGGACATAGGGCAGCCACTTTGCGATTTGGTTATGGAAAATTTCATGAAAAGGATATGGTCCTGTAGGCGTGGTCGTGGTGGTTATTTGGCTGACGTTATTTTCCATTATTAACGGCATACCTTCCTCTTTGAATATCAAAATAACACCTCTTATTGGAAAACCCTTTATATATAAATCATCAGAGAAGAAACCAGTTAGAATTTATTTATTTATTTATTTAAAACTTCATCAAAAATCTGATTACTGAGTTTACAACAATTATTTATACATAAATAACAATAATAATTAAGAAGTAAAAAACTAGAATTGGTCTAAGACCAATTCGTATGATACCCTAGAATACGCCGTATGAAATTTCTTATGGTCACCCATATGTGCAATTTTGACTTTTGAAGTGGTTTTTCGCATATATTTCAAGAACGGTTCGTTTGACAATAAAAATTTCTAGGACTGATCGTTTTCACAGTTACGTAAAAATCCAAAAATGTTATATGGCAACACCAAAGAAGGGTTTCCCGATTTAGCCCATTTTTGAAATTATATTTACTATACTAGTACTACACTATAAAAATATGTCTTGAAAAACGCAATTTTTGTATGGGAACCCTACGAAGGAGTTACTCGATTTGTCCCATTTTCGAAGTTAAATTTACTTTTTTTTTCGAAAAAGCATGCGTGCAAAATTTCAATTCTCTAAGTGCACGCGTTCTAGAGTTATCGTGCGGACAGACGGATGGACAGAAGGACGGACAAACGGACAGACGAACATGAAAAAATCAAAATAATTTTTAATATTATACGCGGGTGTCCAATCCATTTTGCTCTACCATAATTATTCCTATGCGCTACAAACGGAATGACAAACTTAGTAGTAATACCCTACAGATTTCACCTAGGGTATCCAAAGAAGATTAACTTTAACCAATCTGACCCATCTCCTTAATTTCAAACTTAGGAAAGCTTTTTGAGAAAGTCATCAGGCAACAGGTTATAAATACCTGTGAAGAAAAAAATATCCACCTGAATTCCCAATTTGGTTTCAAACCACAATATTCCACCTTCCAACCACTACTAAAGTTTCACACCGATGCAACCAGAGCTTTAAATAAGAACGAATGTATCGTAGGCTGCTTCCTCGACGTCGAAAAATCCTTTGACTCAGTATGGACAGCAGAGCTGGTTTTCAAGTTAAATCAGTTCGGTTTCCCCCACACCTCAATTTGTTAATCCACAGTTTCCTAACTCCTAGGAAAATCCATGTGGAACTTGAAGAACATAAATCACCACCAAGGCAATAGAAGCTGGTGTCCCCCAAGGCTCCATTTTAGGCCTAATCCTCTTCAACCTCTATACTTCCGACCAACCTCGAAACGAAAATAGGACAACACTCTTATACGCTGATGACTCCCTCACGTATGCCCAATCTCGCTGCCCAAATTTGGCTATAAATAAAGTCAACCTCCATCTTAACAAATTAGATTCCTACCACAGAAAGTGGGGAATCAAAATAATTGTCCAAAAATCTGAACTGATTTACATTCGGAAATTTGGCACTGGACGAAACCGCCAAGCTGCAAAATCCAAGACCATTGAAGACATCTACAACAGGGGAAAAATAAAACCAGCACATAGCGCGAAATACCTGGGTATCAAATTTCATAAACTTTTAAGATTCAATGACCACGCTAAAGCGACCATTAGCAAGACCAATTTCGCATATAGCTTACTTAATCCAATAATAAACTTCAAGGACGGCCTCTCAGCTCAGACCAAGCTTCTGTTGTACAAACAACTCATGAGACCTGTTATTACTTACTGCTTCCCTATCTGCATACTATTTCTCCCACCTATATGGGAAGACTCAGCAAGCTTGATAGAAAGATTCTTAGAGCTTGCGCGGGATTCCATAGACGATCCAACGGAAAATTCTTTCCCAACAGAGTAGTCTATGAGGCCAACATCACTCAAATCCAGGAGTACCTATTTGAACTTGCGAACAAGCAAGTTCAAAAATACCAAATTACCCAAACCCTCTAATAAACAACCTGCCTGGCCTTCTCATACCGGCAAACTTTAATTACCTCTGACCCCTGCTCTTAACAAAGCCCGAGGCTAGAAACATCTACCATCTAGATGATGGCAGAATACGTTTCTACGACCATTGGTGATTACTGTCACGGATAATCACATTTCAGCCACGTTTACTCAGAGAGTGTCTCTGAAGGAAGCCAATACCACAGTATATATCATACAGTAGAATAGCTTAGAACTAACTACTGAAAAGTGAATTTTAGAATTTCAATTAAAAAAACATAACCTTAAAATTTCTCCCACAAGAGGGAACTATTAAGTATGATACGGACATAAATGGGCGAACAGTAGCTAGCTGCACGACCGTTGACGGAAGTATTAGTTTTATGTATGTACACATATCGGCAATCAGCGACAAATGTATTGTTCCATTACTAAACATCTGTTTGACGGTAAAGTGGTGTCATTTTGCCTCTTTCCCTCTAGTAAAAGTTTAAGAATGCCATCAGTTCTCCTTTTTCCACTTTAGATTTACATAGGAATCCATGTATTAAAAATTGACTAGTGTGTTAGTTAAAACTGTTGAAAGAGAAAGTATAGTCTCTTTATAGAAGCATCCTACTCACTTGACAGTTTTGACAGAGCTGGGCTACTGTATGATATATGTATACTGTGCCAATACCATAAGAATCATTGAGTCTTAAACACTCCCAAAAATCCACATCCTATCCTCTCCCAGTAGCCAAAATATGTGACAAAAGAAATATGTGAACTCTCTGTCACGTAATTGTTATATATAATGTGATTAGCAATATTGCTTCAACTAAATGTCACAAATTTTAGACATTCCTCTGACAGCCTTTTTGGGTCACTATTTGGTGTAAACAGTGCCACAAAAATTTGTGGTCACAGCTTATACCAGAAAGAGAATGACATTTTGTCGACATGAATATGTTGCTGTGGGTTATCGCCATTTTGGATACTTTGGATATTTTGTAGTGAACGCAAAAGATGTTAGCTGTTTTCGTTGTGTTTAAAAAAAAATTTAAAATTAAATTAATAAAAAATATATTAAGCAGGGAATATAAATATAAAATAAATAATGCAAAAGCTGTTAAAAACTTAAGTGTTGAACCAACAAATCAATTATGGGGCAGAGAAGAAATACCGTAGGCGTCTAAGGATTTTTTATGTTTAGAGAACTTTAATAAAAAATTTCAAAACATAATTTTATACAAACATTTTATAAGAAATATATGGCTTTTGAACTGAAATAAGATTTTAATTTGAATCCCCGAAACAAAATAAAAACCAAACATTTTTTTCGATATAGGCAAAAAATTCATTTCTTTCTTAAGCCCGGTATTGTGCTCATTTAGCGGATAAATATTTAGCAGCAATCGAACAGGGACCTTTTTTACGGCTAAAATTGTTCATTATTTTGAACTATAGGTGGCTGCTTTTGTTAATCAGCTGTCGTGCATTTGTGATATTATTTCGTGTTCTTTTAGATAGCTAATGCAATTACCCAATCTCGTAATAGTAAGGAAAATTATATTTATACCTACTATTTTAATTTCTCCTACGAAAATTTGTCTAAATGAAGACGGAATTATTTGTCAGATAAAAATAATAAAAATACACTGGCACTCTTGTATTCCAATTTCATTCAACTTCAAACGCCAAAATTTTAGCGCGGAAAAAGGTATTGAGCGGATAAATCTGATGCTAAATATATGTTTGTTGAAATTACTGCCATCTACTTGTCAAAACTAAACAAACTTTTCGCTGATAAAGCACAATACCACTTTCTTCAGCGATTTGGCTAAATATTTCGCAACTAAATTTCACCGCTAAATTTTCATACAAAATTTATCCGCGAAATGAACACAATACCTTAGAATTTAAATCGATCATATTTTTTCAGAATTCGTGTGCATTATTGGTGGCTGAAGACTATTCGAATAAGTTGTGTCTGGGCAGTCTCGGCTTCGTGGAAGTTAAATTGATTTGATTGTTTGGGCTTGTTAGCTAAAAAATTTTATGAACGTAGGTCTAGGTAAAGGGTTTTCCAATAAGAGGTGTTATTTTGATATTCAAAGAAAATGTCATTTTCACAATGGAAACTAACATCAGCCAAATGACCACCACGACCACGCCTACAGGACCATATCCTTTTCATGAAATTTTCCATAACCAAATCGCAAAGTGGCTGCCCTATGTCCTCGATAGCCTCACGAATTCCATCTTTGAGGTCTTGAATCGACGCTGGGCTGTTGGCGTAGACCTTCTCTTTCACGTGGCCCCAAAGGAAGAAGTCGCAAGGTGTTAAGTCACAAAATCTCGGTGGCCAATTGTGATCACCTCTTCGAGAGATAACACGGTCCGGAAACTTTTCCCGTAAAAGATCAATGGTTTCGTTGCTTGTATGGCACGTAGCGCCGTCTTGTTGAAAGTAAACGTTGTGTCCAGATCAATACCATGCAATTCCGGCCATAAAAAATCATTAATCATCTGTCCATAGCGCAATCCATTCACCGTAACTGTTGCTCAGCCTCATTTTCGAAAAAGTAAGGTCCAATGACGCCGCGGGACCATAAACCGCACCAAACAGTCACACGTTGAGGATAGAGAGGCTTTTCAACAATAACTCTTGGGTTTTCCGAGCCCCAGATGCGACAATTTTGCTTGTTGACGAAGCCATCGAGGTGGAAATGGGCCTCATCACTCAAGATGAGTTTTCAATGGAATTCCGGATCATTTTCATGCATTTCAAGGACCCAATCAGCAAAGACTCGACGTTGTTGATAATCGGCCGACTTGAGTTCTTGTGTTACCTGAACTTTATAAGCCTTAAGACCCAAATCTTTATGCAAAATACGGTGTAATGACGTTTGTGGAATGCCTAATTCCAAAGAACGACGACGAATGGACAAACCTGGGTTTTCTTCCACACTTTCGGCTACAGCAGCAATATTCTCGGCTGTTCTTGAGCGACGTGAGCGGGTTTTATTCTTCGCATCACTAACTTGTCCCGACAGCTCGAACTTTTCTACCAATTTCTGTATTGCGGTCCGACAAGGTGCTTCACGACGACCCAAAAATGTTCGAGTTTTACGAACCGTCTCTGCCACATTTTCACCATTTTTATAGTGAATTTTAATAATTTCAATGCGTTGTTGAATCGTGTATCGTTCCATTTTTATTAATGGCGTAGTTTCTACTTGTCAAATGTCAAAAAATGACAGCTCCAAAAGTGACATCTACCGAAATAGCGGGCTAATTAAAATAACACCTCTTATTGGAAAACCCTGTACATCAGCGCGGATTTTTGCAAATTGCTTTCAATGTATGAAAGAAATGATTTATTTCTTAGAATTGAAATCGACCATATTTCTTGAAAATGAAATTTTAGTGTGCACTCCCATTTTATTGTCGATTTGCATTAACTTCCACTAATCTTCCTACTGGTATACCGTACATTTTCCCTACTTGCAATTTTAATGCAATTTCAATGAAACTTTTACCTCAATAAATACTTTATCATTTTTAAAACATTTCTGATATGGAAACAAGATCTTTCGAGTCAATTTTTTGTTAAAATTTGCATTTTTCTTAAATACGGAAACCAAAAAATGCAAAATCTAATTTGGTTGTGGCGATTAGTGATGGACTTAGACGTAATTTCCCTAAATGTGCGATTTCTACCCATGCCAATAAATTTTGCTAAAGTTTGTAATTTTGTATTTTTATCCAACTATTAAAAGAAGTAAATCTTGCATTAATGTTTACGTCCACCCACCCACTCACCGCCTCTCGCAACCAACTTCTCCCATACGATAGCAGACAGATTTTGTTCGGACCGTCTCAATAGTGCACACGAATTCTGAAAAAATATAGTCGATTTCAATTTTAAGAAATAAATCAATTCTTTCCTAAATTGAAAACAATTTATAAAGGCCTGAGACAAAAATCCGCGCTGATGTACCTAGACCTACGCTTATAAATTTTTTTAGCTAACAAGCCCAAACAATCAAATCAATCCAACTTCCACGACACAATTTATTCGAATAGTCTTCAGCCACCAATAATGCACACGAATTCTGAAAAAATATGATCGATTTAAATTCTAAGAAAGAAATGAATTTTTGCCTATGTTGAAAAAATGTTTGGTTCGTATCCATTTAGCCGAGATCAGTGAGTTATTGAGGTTTGCTATGTGAGCTCTTCCAAACATCAATTTTTTAGAATTGCCGTCGATATCTGGATATTTCTTGTCTGTGGTTTAATCCTGTCAACATATAGAGGTAGAAGAACATTGTTGTCTCAATGAAGTCAACACAGGACAAATCGAATGAATCTCCGCTGCACAGCCACGATGCGGTTTATGTAGATAGGATAGAAAGGAGACCAGACCGGACTAGCATACTTCAAAATGGATCTAACGAATGTGCAGTAAAGGATCTTCGTTATGACTGGATCAATAAATGATGACCCCTTTACAAACCCCAGAGTAGCTTTAGACCTGGCAACGATGGCGTTAATAGTTATGATCCTCGAAGGAAAGTCGAGTATAAAGGAAGACAACCAAATATTTGATTCAAGTCTAGTTAATAACCATTAAAATATAACTAAAGCCCAACGGCCCCCTTTTACAAGAAAAGGACATAGCAGTACATTTGCCAGTATTTAAATGAAGACAGTTAATAGCACACCATTAATGAAAGGTGTATACTCGTAAGTTCAAATTTAAAATTCCTCACTCATTTTCATGAGAAACAATGCCGAAGATTCATCGTCAGCATAGTAAATTATTCTTGAATTAGTCGAAGCATTGATATAAATTATAAATAGTAGTGGTCCAAGATAGCTGCCTTGAGGAACGCCAGAAGTATTATCTATTTCGTCAGAAAGCTTCGCGGAATATAACTCGCTGCGTGGGATCAGATAAATAAAAAGCCAATTGACAATTACAATAGGAAACAGGATGAATTAAAATTGTGTGATTGATTTGGTCGAAATCTTCACTGAAATCCGTAAAATGCAATAGACTTGCTTTCCACTTTCAATAGCAGATATGCAGAAATTAGTTATCTCAGACGATACCCAAGATAAAGTTATTGAATTAGTAAAATTTATTCCAGTCGAGACCCAGACTCTAACAAATTAATCGTAGGAGATTTACCTTTCATAAAGCCATGGTAAAAAGAGCGTAGGAAAGGATTGCAGTGGAAGTAGAAAACATCGCAAGCCAGGGCTTCAAACTGATTCAATTCTAGTAACCCACAAAAATAAACAATACATAAACGTGAACCTACACCCCATCAAGCTCTCACTCGCTGGTTTTTAGTTTCATATCTTACGTATAGATGCCACTTCTCTTTTATATATTTTTTTTTTCAGTTAATAACGTAACCCAATTTTTTTTAATCATATAAATTCAAGTTGGCTCTTGGAAAACATTAAGAATGTCAGGTCTTATGCTTGGGATATCAAGAGCGCGTTTTGCAATTTCCATACTTATAGAATCAAGAAAACCGGATCGTTTTTAGGGTTTTTCTCGAAAACGACGTGAACAACGTACAATTTTTAAATTTCGTAGAATGTTAAGTCTTTGTGACACCAGCATATTTCGATATTCAAAGATTTTGATTGATTGTTTTTTTATACCCTAGGCCTACGTGAAGTAATTCCATTTATAACACATAGAAATAATATTGGGTGTGGGAAAAATCGAGAATGCGTTGATTTATAGCACTTTGTAAACACGACACCTTGCACTCTTTTTATCAGTGGACCACTTGGACAAAATCCTCGAGAAATACTTCCCAAACCACGAAACAGAAATCTATGTGTGCGTGATGGTCTCTAAAATATTTTAAATTGATCCTTATGGAAATGTGACTAGATACTCATATTATACGAGTAGGTACTACTACTACTATGTACTTAACAGCTACTATGTACGTTACTTAACAAAATAATATAATAGTTTTGATTAAAAAGTAACCTTCCCATTTTACGCTCTCTCATCTGTGTAATGGTTGCATATGTGTATGTGCGGCCATAGTCCGAGTCTGCAGACAGATTTATTTGATTTCATTAGACCCTAGCACAGAAATCGTAGTCATTCGGATAAGATAAATTTTTTTAAAAAATTTTGTTAAGAAAGATATAAAAATGTGATTACGGTTGATAAGATAAGAAAGCAAGCTTAAGATTATCACAGGACCATTTTTCTATATGAATAGTAGTTTGGGGAGCAGGAGCTTGTTATAGTTGTAGGGTAAAGAGTGAGGACTGGAGGACGTAAAGTCCGACTACCAGCAATACCTGGCAGCTCACTCAGTGATAGTTAACCCGGGCGGCACGCTAGCACCTCGGTCTATATGCAGAGATTGCAGGGTGGGTTCACAAAAAAAACCGGCCTGTCACTTCACCTTAAAAAAATGTATCCTGCCTAGCGAAAAAAAAAACCGAAAAACGAAGATTTATGAGAAAAAAAAACAAAAACCATGCACTGGCCCTGAAGGGACCACGTACACCACTCACCTGAAGAGTGTCCTAGGGATCAGATGATAAGATCCTTTTTGCCGTCCCCAGCCTCCCATGACTTCGTGGCATGTAGTTTGCGATATCTCTAATGTACCTGTTAATGAGAAGAGGAGAGACTCAAACAGGGAGAGGAAAAATGAAAGTCCTACTTATCTAATCATAGTGCAGTGTTTTATTCAGAAGCATACATACCATTATGTGTTGATCTTATAATCACCCCCGTAGCTCTAGCAGGTTTGCTCTGGATCCTTCGTATGAAAATTTTGTTTCCTCTCTTTTTTTTTTACTTAAGTTCACCCCCAAAGCTCTGAAGGTTTGGGGCTATATTAACTTACTTAACTATTCTGGGAATGACCCAAAAGACTTCTTCACTCATCTTAATTAATTTCAACGTATTGGAACAAACAAAAACTTTCAGCTCCGTTACCGCGGAGTTTCCCTAGAAAGCCTTCTGAGGAGCTAACTAGTATAATTCCTATAGACACCCTGAAGAAGATTCTCCCTTGGGGATGATTTCAGTTACATGAATCAGCTAAGCTAAGCCCCAGTGTCGATGTACAGTGTTATAGATCCCAATTTACAAAAGCTTTAGCAATAGAAGATTCAATCCGATAACTTTGATATTGTTAAAATTAAGTATGAAAACGTTAATATAATTCGCTATTGTAGACGCTCCTGTGATAGGACTGCGCTTGATAACTTCCTGAAATAAAGTTCAATTCCTTGACGAAACAAATTGCGACAACTTTGTTAATGTTTATATTATTTTAAGGTGCTCCTGTAATCGGATTGCACTCGCCAAGTTCATTAAACTTGTTATAATTCTTCTGACAAAAACCGATCTCGATTACTTTGATATTTTGGAAACAAATTGCGAAAACTTCAATACGCTTATATCATTCTAGGTGGTCTTGTAACCGGATTGCACTCGGTAAGTTCCTTTGAATATGATTTAATTCACTGACAAAAATAATTTGCGAAAACTTTGGAACTGGGAGCTCGTGCTTCTACGTAGTCACGCGTAAACTCTGTAAATCCCGCTGACATATATATATGTAGTATTCCCAAATAATTTAAATAAGTGAATTAGAATTTCATATACCTATTCACATGCAAATGCCTGACGATGACTACGTTTATGAAAGTTCTTATTCTACAAGCTCATCCTGGTAACTGAAATCATCTCAGGTACGTTGTGACTATTCATACTGAATTATTTTTCATCACAATGAAAACTAATTTAAATGCACTAAATCGAAAAAAAAAACACGAAAAGTTTATTTATATATGTATTAATTAAATATTCTACTGCTACTAAATCATTATGATATTAATACATTTTGTTTCTCTTTACATTTTCACTTGAACTTGAAAGTACACCTTTTTTGTTATTGAATTTGACAGACAATTTCAATAACTTATTGTCAAATTTAGCAGAGATTTTCTTACTTTTATATATATTATTATATATATTATATTAATCGAAGTCACCACAAATTTCTCTCCAGACAGAATGGTGGAATGTGGTTCGCACGTAGGATCCTTGTATTCTATGTACCGTATCCACCGAGCATGTTGATTTCAGCGTGCCAAGCTAAAATGCTAGATGCTACCCGAAATCTACCGATGGAAACATGAAGTCACCAGAGAGTGCTGGTGGCGTGCAATTTTATGCTTTCCATTTGAAATTGAAAACAAATGCACGTTAGAAATGCTTTTTACACGTTTTTCATAGTTCTCTTCTTAGTTTCTGTCCTAGTTTATGTAGTCAGGGAACCCGATGAGTATGAGATCTAGAGCGAGTGTAGTAAACGCCGAATGTTTTGTGAATTGGTCCATCAATTAGCTCAATGACACCAACGTGCAAGGGACCAGACTGCATAGAGCAGCGCTGTTCTCGCACAGACGTTGCCTGTGTTAGATATACTCAGGACGCAGTTATTCCCAAGCTTACGAGAAGATCGCGATCTAAATACAAAATGTATCAATTGAAGAAGATTGCAGCTCGAGTGCTGCGCGTTCCCTTCATTGAATACATCCCTTTATATCGAAAAACTCTGCTCTGGATTGTATTGACTCGGCTAGAACCTGGGTATTCAGCTTAATTTCAAGTGAAACTATTGGGATCAAATTACCCAAATGATGAAAAAATTTTCATAAATTGGGTAAAACATTAATCGTAACCCATTTTATCTATGATAGACTTATCTTCAGTAAGCTCGGCGCTTTAAACATGTATTCAAAATGGGGCGCTAACCTACTCCGCAAATAAAAACGCTAGTTTTTACTCCACGTAAGAAGTATGGGTTTCAGAGCTGTTACCGATTTTTACTGATCAGTTTCCCTAACAGGAAGTTTACGATTATAAGACGCAATAAGGAACAAATAAGAAAACAAGAGCTACATACATTTGCGAATTTTCAAGATAATTGTTAATCCGCATAAATCCCCCCAGACCTACTTATAAATAAATAAATAATTTCTTGCTTAGTAAAAGAAGACATAGCATAGCAATGAACAAACTGATCGAAAGAATATATTTTTCCCAGTAATGCTTGAATGCATTTCCCCGCTAATTGCTGAAATTCCATCATATATTTGGGAGATTAATTTGTTGGCGCATATCCCAATACAAATACACTCAAACTTACGCGCCCCTACATGTAAATTTTTCAACATAATTTCGATTATGTACTCCTCAGAAACAACAGCATTTTCCTTGAAAACCCAGCTCATTTTAGAGCAGAACATTTCCAACAACATCAGACTAATCTCAATGCTTTTTTCAATGGTTCAAAAAACTACAATTGTTACATAAGTTCTTACTGAAACTTTATAATGAGACATATATGGGGTCAGGCTAGATATATATATAGACAGGCGCAAGAACTAACTTCCCTTTTTTTGGACTTACTTAGAGATGGCAGAAAACACGGAATAAAACAATTCCATTATAAGCAAGTAAACGTATTCGAATTTACATTTTTTATTATACGTATAATAACAACTCAAAACTCCTAGACTAAATAACTGTCCTCTTATAAAAAAGTTGAATGCGCTATAATCGATGAAAAAAAAGGGTCGTAGTTACAAATCTTATGTACATAAAAAATCTCGCAACCATTGGCTAGAACATGTCCACATCTTCATAATTCATGTCAAGAAAATCATCATCGTAGGTGATTATATTTTCATCATCTACGTCGTTAAGTGCCTTCGATGATGACTTCTCTGGGCTCGCATCGTTGACATGATTTATGGCATGTGCACTATACTCAGGACTATTTTCCTGTCCTGCATTATTGACTGGAGATGGAGGAGGATTTGATACTGTAGGAATAGATATTTTTATTTGATTATTTAATTTCACCCAAAAATGTACGTACGTGTGGCATGAGTGTCAGGAATTAGCCTCGATATGGCCTCAACCCTTGTAGATAAAGGCGGTAGCTCCTTTTGCTGCATATTCAATCTTTTTTTGAGCTCTTCAACCTTCTGATCACGTTTTATTGTTTGGTAATCTTTTCGTTCCTTATTCGATTTTTTCACATCTTCGTGAAATATTCTTTTCTTATCTTCAGAAGAGATATCGTCATGATGCTTTAAAAGGAACAAGAAAACACCACCTGGTGTTCTACGTCGCATTCCATTCTAGAGAATATAAGTATGAGAGCAAACGAGACAAACCACTCAATAAACCTACCATAATCATCATCCCGCCATCTCGTTCAATTCTTTGTGTTTCTTTAAAGATTTCTATAGGCAGTTCTTTGCCTAAAACTTCAAGGACACGGACTAAAAAAATAATTGTTTAGAAATCTGAAAAACAAATTTTGCAAACGAAGAAATACATACTTAATAAGTCGTCTTTTGCTTCGCAAAGCTTATTAGCAATGTCCCTGGCTAACTCATCAAATTCACATTCTGGTCCTACAGATAAGTCTAATATATATCTGGGCGCATTCTGACTATCACAACTACTGGTGCTCTCTCGCCGACCAAGCCGGCTTTTCGCACATTTTCTTGGCTTAGAAGGTCCAGACCTTAACTTTTTATTCAGCTGATAGTATGTACTGTCTGAGTATTCATCACCAGAGGTAGACAGTCTCCTTTTCATACCACCCTCTCCATTCAGGCGATATTTTAATGAGAAATCATAAGACTCAACACTTCTATCCGAATTTGGATGTTTTGCTACATCTATACCTCTCATATTCTCCATTAGAGATTCCTCCTGCAGACTAGCTGTCCAGATATTATATTTTTTAAATCTTGCTTGCTTGTCTTGAAGGCCACTAATGGGTTTAACCCTCAAGATAATAGCCCGTTTTTTCTTTTTCTTTTTTGAACCATCACTTCTAGTCGCTTTTATCACTTCATCAGAGCCAGATGTCGACGAATCAGAGCTCTGTCCAAAATCTGATGGACTATCTTCAATATCTTCAAGAGCCTCTTCCATTTTAGCGGCGCCCGAACATGAATTGGAAATTTCTGGTGGTTTTGTTTCAGGACGTTGAAGTGGAGTGTAACCTTCATCGCTATCCGTCAGCTGACACATAAACTTATAATGAAGAGACAATTTTGAATATGAGAAAAATACCTACCTCACCATCCTCTACATCTTCATCTTGATACTTTATTGTTTCAGTTTCCATTTTTATAAAATCTTAAAGAAATTTCGCTGCGATACGCGAATTCCGACAGACGCTTCCTTCTGGTAAAGAATTGTCAAAATTGACATAAATTTAGAACTGCCAGATGAAACTTAGGTTATAATTTAGGTCGAATTTTAAAATTTAAGCCTGCTATGCTGGAACCGGATTCGGGTAATATGGATTCGGATAGTTCGAATCCGGATCTCAGTAATTGGATATTTCGCCGGTCCGGGGGTAGGGTGTGCTCTTTGTCGTTCTATTTAGTCGTGAATTTTGACATATTTTGTCGAGTTTTTTCTCCAACACAGTTCATTTTGTGTCTTCACTATTATCTACCACAAAATGAACTATAATGAATTTTCGATGAACAAACTTCAAAAAACACGACTAAATAATCGACAAATTAATCAACTGCTCCCAGAGGTTGTGACAACAATTTTACACTGGTAAATAAAAATTCTACTCCTAATTAGAGCATTACAAGTGCTTAAATTCGAAATATTATTTTGAATTTGTAATGTGAAGTGACATTTTCAGTTCATTCTAAGTCATGCAAGGGTTGCTGACCTGAATAAAAACACGAAAAAATCAATAGAAAAGTTCATTTCATTTAGTCGATTATTTTGACATTCAAGTTCGACAAAACCCACAGAATCACCCCACGGGCACAGATTAGATATGTATCTAATCTGTGCATTGGTGTTGTAGTGGCAATTTTTTATCGAACACTTCATTCTGAAAATACACGAACATCACTTAGAAATTTATCACTATATATCAACAGATAATTACTTACACTCTTTACATTCTTTAGCACTACTGTTAAATAAAATATCTTTCACTTTTCACAAGTTTTAAATTAAATTTTAATTTGTTGCAAATTATGAAACTTCTTTTGACAGCTGTAAATACATTTGTCGCTTTCTTCAATATACTGCTGACCTACTTCACGGGACCCTAAAAAAATCCACGCTCATGCACACGAATTTTACAGTTATCAACTCTTCCTGTTGTCCCTATATTCTAAGGCAGTAACTAAAAACTTCGGGTAAATTCATGCGAGAGGGGAAGCTGTGACGTATCCAAAGCTCGTTTAATATATGTTTACTTTTGAGTAAAAATCTTTGCGTAAAAATCAAGTAAAAACTTTTATGCGGTAGAGGGGATAAATCAAGAAAAGTTACCAGACACTTTTCGAGTAAATTTTGTTTAGCTTGTCATGTGTCAAAAATTTGGCTGCTACCTTTCCGTCTGAAACAGAAAACAATTAATTAATTTGAAATACGTTTTAAACCCACCCTCTTTAATATTTTTTTTAAATTTCGACTCTTTAGATTATCATTTTACATTCTTTCGATAACACAACAAACGGCTTAACCTCAAATTTAATACTTTTGACAGTCAGCTGATTGCATATCAAAGTTACACATCCTCTTGATCATGAGTAAAAATGTGCAACTTTGTGTAAGAGGGGAAACGTATAAATTTACTCGATTTTTACTAGTTAAAAGTAAACAGACGGTTTGTGAGTAAAAATGCGTAAAAGTTTTTACACCGAGTAAAAACTTTCGAGTAAACAGACAGACCTGCACGATGAAGAAAACGAACGGAAAATGTGTAAGCTCCTGCAAATTCATTGCAAGCAATGCATTGTCCCAAACCTGAGTACGCGAACAGACCTATTTTCCCAAAACGGAGTACGCGAACAGATCTAATGCTGACAATAATGACAGCTGTCTTTATTGTGATTTCAGCAGGCATTGACGACATTAATCAGCTGTAAAGAGTTATCGCTGTGGTTTGCTATTTACAAATTTTTAAAGCGAAATATTTTCCTAAATGGATAGAAATAAACCGCCTGGAGGTTCTCGATCTTCAAAAACTAAAATTGGAGCGCCACATCATGGAAGTGAACTGTACGCACTTGGAACAAAAGCATCAACTAGTAGGGATGATAAAAACAAGGTTATGTCAGCAGTTAAAACAGTCCCTGATCGAAAGAGAGAAGCTACATCTTCCCTGGGAAGTGTACCAAAAAAACCGAAATTAGGAAGTTCAATTGGTAGCGTACCACGTCTTTCAGGTGAGGGCAGTAGCAGTTCTAGCTCAGTTCTGGAACCATGGGAACATATGGTAATCGATTGTGACCCCGCAGAGGTGGTAAACTCCGTACTTACAGCTATCGACCAACAAGATTCAGACACAGTTGTTGGATTAATATGTGGGGCAACAAAACTTCTATCATCCTCTCGAAATAAAAGTGATACGGTTTTAACGCTATCCCTTCTATATTTAGCCAAGTTACGACCTAGCTTATTTTGTAATGATATCGTCACATCGGCGCTGGTTTCAATCCTAAAAAGAGACAGCCAACACGCATTTAAAGGACGAAATAATCCTACAGCACATATCCTTGCTGCTAATCTACTTGCTCGCGGATATCATGAGAAGAAAAGTTGGCCGGAAGTATTTGTTCGGATATATATTGATGACGCAGCTAATGAACGGGCTTGGGTTGATAGTGAAGATTGTGCCCCATTCGTTGAAAACATTTGTACTGCTTTCGGTACCAGAGTACCACCAAAATCCATGTTACAACCAGAACTTAATGCTCTAACACAAGCTGGTAAGGATTCTGCCGGCGGTGGTGGTGGTGAAGATGATTCCAATGATAATTCAATGCATGGCGATTCTGTGCGTAGTTCAGAACTTGTTTTTGATTGTCCTGTTCAGGATAGATATTCCAACAGCCTTCATATTGTCGAAAAATATGTTTTAGACACAATAAAGGAACAATTGAATCGACGCCAACAGCAGGATTGTTCTACTAGGAATTTCTTGAAATTTCTTTCTTCAACAACCGGAATAAGTGAGGTGCGAACACTTGCCGTGTCACGCTTAGAGCTTTGGATACACAATGGAAAAATTATGAAACCGGCACAGGAACTGCTCACTTATATTTGCTACAACATCTGCGGACGTACAGTAAAAGATCATGAAGTTCTGGCAAATCTTGTGAAAATGAGATTGAAAACGAAACCGCTGATCAATATATATATGTCTTGTCTGAAAGAGATGATTAACCTGGAGCCGGATACTTTGTACGTAGCGCTGTATAACGTTGTGCAAAATGAATTGTCAAATGCAAGGAACCCCAACAATATGGGAATGTTAGGTAAGTATATAATGGCTAATAATTCATTTTCCACTAATCTCTCTCTGTCTCCTGCAGCAACGATGTTTCAAACTAAGCCTGAGCAGTCTGCTAAGCATCTTGCGGAAATATACCATAAATTCTTACTACAACGCGAAGACTGTTTGCGAACGTTGCGGGTTTTTCTACGAGAATTGGTAAAGATGCTGCGTTATGACATTAATTTGGTGGAATTCTGCAAAGAATTCTTATCTCGTAAAAAGGATATACAACGTGAGCTACAAATTCTTGAATTCATTGAGTGCAAGGACCGAATTTTTCATTCCATCGTGGATCTAACGTGTCTTTGTATGTTTCTAACAATCTCCCCACAAGTTAGGGAAGCCAATAATTCACTTCGTGCTGGTCGAGATATGCGGAGTAATCCTGTACTCCTTACATTTTATAATCAAATGTCCGAGATACAATTAGACGCTCTAACGTGGATGCATGAAGTATCGCCTATATTGTTTAAGCCACAACCAACTGAGTATAGTCAAGCGTTACATAAAATTTTATTGCTTGACGCACCTGAACAATATTCAAAATGCGATCAGTGGCCGCCAGAACCTGAAAGAGCTGTTCTATTACGTCTAGTGGCTGAAACACCAGTTCGTGAAGACTCTATTTTACGAATTATACTAATTGGAATAACGAAAGAGATTCCATTCTCGGTCCCTGATACAATTGAAGTCATCGAACAAACAATTCGTCGAGCCTCAAATTTAAAAGCACTAGAATATCCAGCTGTCGAGGCGAACAAAGTTGAAATCATTGATTTCTTATTTAGCATGGCTGAATATCATCATCCTGAAAATATACAACTTCCTGTGGGATACGAACCTCCAAAATTAGCTATTTCTGCTCTTTACTGGAAGGCCTGGAATATTCTTCTTATGTTGTCTGCACATAATCCCGGCACATTTGGTGCATTCTGTTGGGAGCAATATCCAATGTTAAGGATGCTGATGGAAATGTGTATCACAAATCAATTTCATGATGTGAAAATGGTTGAAGAGGAACTGCAGGTTTGTAGTTGTAGCAATTTTAAGAAATTATTCATCATTGCAGCAAAAACATAAAATTTAATTTCAGGTCGCTGCCTTAGAGAGGACACAGATTTTGGAATTTGAAACTCATCTAGCTGCTGCTACATCGAAAGTTGTAATCACTGAACAAAATTCTCTTCTTTTATCTCAGCTGATGCTTATGGATCCATGTGGAGTACCTCGACGTCCTCCAAATCCAATATTGGAGCAATTACAGCAACTCAGTATCAATTGTAAACTTGGACATTTGTTATGTCGCAGCAGAAAACCAGATCTTCTTTTGGATATAATTCAACGGCATGGAACTTCTCAATCGATGCCATGGCTGGCGGATCTTGTTCAAAATAGTGATGGCGATTTTAATCATTTACCTGTTCAGTGTTTGTGTGAATTTCTTCTATCGAATTCAGCAAATATAAACACAGAAAATACACGAGATGCTGAGTTACTGGAATATCTACGAAATCTTTTACGCGATCCCAACTGCGATAGGCAGACGGCCTGTGAAGTTCTGGAGTATTTCTTACGTAGATTATCTTCAACATCCAAGCAGTCACGTACTTTGGCTATAAGTGGTATAAAACTTCTTCTACAAACATTCAATAAGCCTGAGGAAGAAGTGGATCCAAATTCAGATTGGCTTTTAAGACATCTACCACAAATTGTTCATTTTATTCACGTACGATCACCTATTATCGTCCAATTGCGATCTGCATGCCAAATTGAAAACGATCCTGAGCTTGTGATGATATATATACAATTTATAGCAGCACACACTCTTCATGATCCCGTTCCTGATATGTTGGATCATGTAATGGATATGTCACAGTTAATTGTTGAACGTAGCACAATCTTTCAACACATCATTCCAATTCAAAGTGCGATTCCAGTTTTAGCTAATGAAGCACTAAGCGACAATCGTTTGCAAACGCTTAACTGTCTCTTTGTAATGTTTAATAATTATTTGATAAAATTGCGGGAACATAAGCCTCCGTACGAATGGGCTGAATATCCAGATCTATTGATGGTGCACTTCGCTGATGGGGTTCAATTACCGATTCATTTAAATATCATTCATGCATTCGTCATTTTGCTTACACACTCATCCATTGCTCTACCAAATTCTATTCCGATATTGGATTATTGGTTTCCACCAGGTCGACAAATTCCACAAGCTTTTACAATTGACACCAGTGAACCGGTACAACTACTCCCCGATTGGTTAAAGTTGAAAATGATTCGAAGTCCTGTTGATCGGCTTGTCGATGCTGCCATGTGTGATTTAACACCCGATCAGATTGTTTTGTTTGTCCAAAACTTTGGTACCCCAATAAATTCCATGTCGAAACTCTTAGCACTTTTGGATCATGCAGTTATTGAACAATTCGATGCTGTTAAGAATGCAATTCTCAACAAAGCTTATCTCGGACAATTGATTGAAATTCAGCAAGCACGAGGTGCTAAAAATGGTCACATTACAGTTCAAGCATTGGAATTGCATTCTCATTCGCAGACTGTTCCTGATGCTCCGAAACAAGCTATATCTATCCTCGAATCTGTCAATTTAGATCAATTCCAGACGATTTTATCAGCTGAAAAGTCTTCAACGTCTAAGAGTTCAAAGGAGATAGAAGAAGTTGTTGATATCATTTTAAAAGCTCCCAATTTGAGTAAGCTGAATGGAATTCGGTTCAGAAAACTGATTCAACAGTTGATTGGTCATGACAGCATAAGTACAAAGCGTTACAAAGCATCTGATATGCAGGCTTTCGCATCAAGCAAAACATTAATATATTTAATGAGAATCGCTGATAGTCCACATGGGCCATATTTTTTCCAAAATATATTTCAGAAGGCGCACGCTTGTACCTTTTTTAGAGCCCTCTTCATAACCATACCAGAGAAGCCGGAGAACTATAATTTTATGCTGCAAGTTATGGACAAAATTATACAAAGCTTGAGTCGTCCACCAAGCCTTGATAATGCGACACTCCTTCAAATACTTCTAAACAAGAGGAAAGCTTTCGTTAAGCAAATTTACGAGAGTAGAGCGTCCAGGACAGAAAAACATGACTTCTTACAGGTCCTTTTATCAGCCAAAGTAACTGAATTGGAGATTCAAGGGCGGAAATTTGTCAATGACATGATTTCTCATAGTAAAACTGAAGGTTTAGTTGATGCTATCGTATCGGTACTAAAGGCGACTAATCCATCGATTAAAAATGAAGAAAAACCTTTCGTTTTTGATAAAAAAGGAGTTCTAATTGATTGGTTGGCAGAAGTTGATTCAGAATTGATTACGGTAAATAAACAACTCCAAATTGATTTACTTTTTTCGGCTAGTTTAAATGAATTCCGTTTCTATATGCTGTCACTGCTTTGTCATCAAGCTAATTGGACTACACTTTATGATACAGTAAGCTTCCTCTTGAGCTCCTTTAAATCACACTATGATAGCGCAACAGTTTTAACATTTATCGAAGCTCTAATTCAAAATCCTAAACTCTGGCAGGGCCGTGATAAAGCCACACCGAAACATGAACAATTTGAATACGTTTTGAATCTAGAAATGCAACAAATCAAAGTATTTACGGAATACGTTCTGAATGAAAGTCTTGGCGAGATGAATATCTCCAATGAACCTGACAGTGAGAAACTTAACTCCCGTGTAATTCTTTTGTTGAAAATCGTAAACGGAGAAACATTAGATTTGCGAGAGTTAATTGAATTTGTCAAGAAATATACTTGCCCGGAAGTGTTGAAATTGAAATTCTTGCAACAGCTCTATCTAATGGTGCCGCCCATGAAATTTATTGACGAAGAACTTGTTGATGTTTACAATGCAAACGCGCAAAATTTAAAAGGATGTCGAGCTGATAAAATTACGAATTACATTATAACTACCATAGCCAGTCTTCAGACGCAGAAGGATCACCAAATGATGTCTGGTGATGCTGAGCTATTGATCAGAAAACTTGCAGCCTTACATCCGTCACTATTTTTACGTCAACTCTCTGTATTGGCTTCCCTGTTACAGGGTAAGGCACATATGGAACTGAATGTTCTTCGATCTGAATACCATCTTTCCCGTTTTCTTCAAGTTCTCAGAGTTTTGGAATTGCTGCAACCTCTGGTCTTCGATGATGCCTATAAGCAAGGTCTTCAGCCAGCTCTTGATTGCTATTTCACACTTTTCAAGTATCACATCCGGGCAAAGGAAGTTTACGCTATTATGTTTCGTTTTGTTGGATTTCTACAGGCGTACATCAACACAAATCCGTCCAGTGCATTGGCTTTTATAGAAAAATACACAGGTTTACTGCAGGAGCTTACAGTAAAATATCGTCATTATGCGCCTCTACATCAACTTGTCCAAGGGTTATCACTTTTAAAACACAAAACTACTGGATCAGAGCTTAATGAGGACGAAGTAAAACAAGAATTTGAAATTGACGATCAAGGGGTACAGCAGCAGCAGCCACAACAACCACAACAAGCTCCACTCCCACCTCCTCCACCACTACCGAAAGAATTGGAAATTGATGAGCCAACAACTAGTGTAATGTCCCAATTGGATGTTGATAGTCGCGGAGCAGCTTCCTTTGCGATTGGTGGTCCTCTATCAAAGCAACATCGACTTGGACCACATTTTAATTCATTGGTCAACATAATCCAACATTCTAGCGCTGAAGATATGATTTTACAACCTCTTCAAGAAATTGAAAATATCACTTTTAAGCGATCTGGTTTTCTTGATGAGATTTTCGACCGTTTACTTGAGTTGATATTTTCGCATAGTGCTCAGGTGAGATTGAACGCTTACATTCTACTCATTCGACATCTGAAACATAATCCAGGTAATCGAGATATTAATAAGAGCGCTGTTAATGCATACATTCAGTGTTTGAGGGATAGCAATTCAATGGTAGCAACATCAGCTCTAGACAATTTGATCGAAATCGTTGTTTGTCTGCAAGAATATGCCCCAGAAATTCTAAGAACTGTTTTTGATCTTGGCATCCAGTCTAGACTTAATTCTTCGTCACAGATTAAAAAGTGCATTCAGACTCTCAAGCTTCAGCATGCGTGTTAAGTTAGTTTTTGTTTTTAAGTTATATCAAGCAGAAATATATTTGTATTATTTGAAAATGTTAAAATATATTTAGTAGGAAGATCCTTACCTGTTCCATTTGCTGCCTTTAAATTTACATCAACTTGGAACTAGGAGCATAAAAGAGATTTTAAACCCTTTTATGCTCCAAGTTCTAGCTCTTCACGCCTTGCTTGCCAGTAAATTTGTATTATTGTTCAATTCGAAGTCGAGCTTGAGCGGTAATTAAGCATAACTCTGAATTGTTGCTGGTCGATTTCACTGCGCTGAAAACTGACCGTGGTAATGTCACATTCATTCACACTAATTTCCTTTCTTCAATTGCTTTGCAAGGTTCTTATCAGGTTTTAGATTCTTGTTGGCACTTGGTTCGATCTAATATTCATTATTCCACTCAGTATATACTTATTAATGATGCGTTTAAAAAGGTAACAGCTCATCTCATTTCACCTTTCTTGAAGGCACTTAGATGCAGATGAAGAGGACATTCATCTTTTTCTTGACTGTCATTATGCTCGGCCAAGAATTCTTCAATATTTCCCAGAACCTCGAAAGTCTTCCAGGTTCAAATCATTCCATCGGAGATTAGAAACCAGAATCTTTTGATAGATTTGATATGACTTAGGTATTCCGTTTTCTAAATCTAAAATAATACCGAGAGAGTAGCTGTGCGAGTGGGTCCTGGACCTAAGCTGCAGGTTGAATTTGAGGTAGCCTTCTTAGATTGAGTTACCAGTTTACGTCAGTTTCCAAATATCTAGTGAAAACCCAAAGTTTTGTATGACAGCACCAAGAAGGATTTAGTCTATTTTTGAATTAGTATTTACTATTTCTATAAGAACACTTTGTACCAAATTTCAGCTCTCTACATCTACGCGTTTTTAGGCAAGGCAGTACCTTAATATATAGTGAAAAACGAAATTTTTGTAGGGCAACCCTGCGAAAGAGTTGCCCGATTGGTCCCATTTTCGAAACTGAATTTACTTTAAAAAATAATCTCGTGTTCAAGATTTCTGCACTCTAACGCCGCCGAGTTATCGTAGTATGACGTAAGTTATACACAGTTTTCCGCGTCTTTGTAGATGTCTGCTACGACTTTCCCACCAACCAAATTGTCTGCCCTTTTTACCATTGATCATGAACTATAATTCTCTGCTGCCACACCAAAAATCAGCCTTTATGAAATCACGTAACTTTACCGATTTTTTTAAGTCTGCACGGCCATCTCGCAACGCTCTCCACCAATGGAAGCCAGGCAGACTTTCGAATAAGTACTCAACTATGTTAAGAGAGTAAGATAAAATGGAAAAAATGTGCTTATAAAATGACGTAAGTATTTTGGTCGCCAACTCTTAGTTTTAGTCCACTCGCAAAACTCCGGCTCTGTTTGAGTGGTGGAGAAGTGAGAAGAATATTTCTCAATTCGCAGTATTTGTGCAAGTACAGGTACCTAAGAATTTCCAAATTAAATTTCATCGCATATCCGGCTATATTAAAAAAAAACAATTATGGAAACATATGGAATATTTACAGAAAAATATGGATTTTGGTGCCTCAAGGTAACCGCTAAAAATTTTCACGTGATGAAAACGTAAACTATTCTTCAGATATTTTCCTTCGAGTTTACATCAGATTTTACTTTTAGGATTCAAACTTCCAACAGTCTTATCAAATTGGAAAATGATATATTTAGCTAAATATAAACCACAAAATGATGATTGAACAGCAGAAAGGATTTTGTTCAGAAATTTCTTGTTAGTAAATTGAAACAACACTTGTTGAGTCAGGATGTTTCTGAAGATTGGGATAAGAATCCAGTGAAAACTCTTGTAGCCAGGAATTACGATCAAGTTGTCTTCGATAAAAAGAAAGACGTTTTTGATGAATTTTATACACCATGGTGCGGTCAGTGTAAAATACGAGCTGACGAGCTGATACATACGAAAATGTTAGCATTCTCAACAATTAAATATTATCGCAAATGTGGGAATCAACCCTGGTAGACAACGCTTATCAGCCTGGCAGCCCAATCATCACGAGCGCACTAATGAGCTCATGATGATTGGTTGGATGAATGTAATGCTGATTTTTGTTCTAGGACCAGCAATAAACTCATTTATATACTTCGCAATCCAATGATTGATCAACACCATTTATCTCCCTTTCATTCGTACATTATGTAGATGCAGTTGACATACAGATCAGTATCCATACCAATTTATTGAAGAGCTCATAGATGAGTTGGCGAAGAAACTCATCGAGGCGCTCAGTAAAAAAGTTTCTTGTCGTACAATCATATATGTAATGTACATATACTCACTTGCCTAAAAAGTTATGTTATTTAACATAAAACCCCCAGACCGTACCGGTACTAAAATTTTGTAAACTGATGAGCGTTGGCTACCAGGGTAGTTTACTGTTTACAAAATGTTTCTACCGGAGCAGGCAGGGGCTTTTATGTTAACTAACATAAATTTTAGTCAATACAAATAACACTTTACTGAGTGCCTCGATGAGTTTCTTCGCCAAATCATCTATCAGCTCACCAAGAAATTGGTATGGAAACTGATCTGTTGGTCTAGTGCATCTAATTTACGAGTGAAAGGGAAGTAAATGGTGATGAGCAATCATTGAATTGCGAAGTATATAAATGAGTTTATTGCTGATGTTAGAACAAAAATCAGCATTATATTCATCCAATCAATGATCATGAGCTCATCAGTGCGCTCATGATGATTGGGCTACCAGGGAATTCTTTGATTATACAACCTCGATAGAACACTTGATGATTTCGTGAAATTCCTAGAATCCGAAGGTAGTGTAGAGCAAGCTACATTAGAAGAGACTCCGGAAGAAGCCGAAACTACTGAAGAAGAAGACTGTTGATTTAGAGTGAATTGGAGCTTTTTCCAAACCACTTTAGTCTGCCTGCTATTACAACCTTACCACTTGTGGGGGGATAGTGATAGCTTCGTAGTACCAAGTAAACACGTAGAGCTTCGTATGAAGGTGTTTATTTCTTTTCTAAAATAAATTTTGTAAATTACTATGCTTTCTAGAATTTAATCTTATTTTCATATTTTCCCACAAAAGTATGTTTACTCTTCAAAAATTTAAACTTCGCAAAATTTGCCCATGATAAGCATGCATGTGAAGGATTCACGTTACACATTTGGTTTTCTAAAAAAATATGATGAGAAGAACTATTTTTCGTGGGAATGAAAAGTTTTCTATACATGAATTTTATATTAGAGATAATGTGAGCTTGAGAATGAATTTATGTATTTCTTGAGTTATAATTTTCTTTTTTGCTGAGGGCCTGACATCCTCCCAGGATTGAGCATGTTACTCAATAATGTTAAACATTTTGTTGAATTTCGAAGGAGAAATCTTCTTCCATTGAAGTGGACATTGTCGTTGGTTTTATGGTGTTTATCGCACCCTTTGAATTTGATCTGAGTTGACTCCGGATAACATATGCTGCAATTATCGCTATGACTGCTAGTGATGAATATCCTATAGTGAATTGATGGACATCGTGAGGTTGTATTTTCACCGGCAGATGTTGATGTACCTCTACGTCTTGTACTGCCCTTTATAGGTCAATAATAGCGTGTAGTTGTTGCCGATGTAATTTTAATTGATGTTCCTCAGGAGTGAGTGTGAATTTCTTTATGTCGACGGATAATGGATGATCAGTTAAGATTATTGATGGCACAAAAGAAGATCTGACCTGTGTTGGATAGGTGTTATGAGAGCTTATTGTCATCAACTCTTGTTTAATTTGTCAGTTATCGTTGAATTTAAGCAATCCTGAGCTCTGAAGTGTTTTTTGAACCGTCCTTATTCCGCATACCATGTTGATCCTCGTTTCCTTTTTGACGGCATATATCCAGTAGCTTGGATTAAACAGTTGTATACACTTCTGGGTGTCATTTATCTGTAAAACCTCACAAGCTGATAAGTCTTCTTAATTGTTAATTAGATTAAGTTCACATTGTCATAGATTGGTTTCTTTGTTGTAAATTAGTCGGACTTGGTTGCACAGATGGGTGTTTTTTCCAACCGAATTGCATCTTGCTACCTCAATATCTGTTATTGGGTAATATTGAAGATGATGAAGGCTTAACAATAGGAAATTGGTTGAGGGCTTTATTGCCAAGAAGGTGTTATTTCTCAGTACTGACACTGGTAGCAGCCTAAACATTTCGAACTCTTCTCGAGTGAATAAGTAGTGGAAGTTTAATGTTGAAAACTATATGTCGCGGTATTACTACTCCGTGAACAGTCATTAAGCTGTATAATTGATGCAAGTCTGGGTGATCATTCGATCCTGGCAGTCTCAACGTTGAGGGTAGGTGATTTTTGATATTGCTTTTAACTCATTCTTTAATTGCGTTGGTGTAAGGAGCATTGGGTTGATTCGCCCATTCCGGGTGCCAGTAATTACTTCTATTAGTGCCTCTTGTATGTGTTGATAGTTGGACATAATCGGTGAAGTATACATGGATAAAGTTGTGGTTAGCAGAGCTCTCCTCTGTTTTTCTACCACAGAGTTTGTTTCATGTACTTCATTAATGAGTTGCTTCAAAGCCTTCGAATTGGCTATTAATTTGTTCCTGATTATTTTTCATAATCTTGATAGTCGATTCCATTAAGGAGGTTTGATTTTTCAGCAGTTGTAAAATATAATCTTCATTTGTTTTTATGATGCTTGGTTGGCATAATTTTGGTCTAGAATACCAAATAATTTATTTGCAATGTAGCCTATTATGTCTAAGGGTGATCTCCTTATTTTGGTTGATTCAACAGAAGCTCATTTTTGTCTTTTATTTCATTCATATGATGGTAAAATTGTTCTAATATTGCCTTACAGTACTCTCCATCTTCTGTGAGGTTACAAAGGTGGCTAAATCGTTTTATTGCCCTTTCAAAGCTCTTGAATTCCTTCCAGTAGTGATGATCAAAGCGGGTGATTTCTACTGGCTCAAGAGTTCTACTAAAAACTGGTAATATCAAGGATGTTCGTAGAACTAAGCCTAGTACAGATTTTGAGATACGTGGTTCCCTTTGTTTTTTTTTTTACTGGTTGTTCTGTGCCAATGCGTTCTTCATTATTCGTGTGGAATGATTACTTGAAGACCTTTTAAGCCAATTTGAATTTATGGGTAGAAAGCGACCTTTATATGGATGTTTTGTTGTTATATTCGTGATGGGCCGTTGCATGGCCACAAGATTTGTATTAGCTTGATTCTTGTCTTCTTTCATCTTCTGTAATTGGCAAAAGACAAAGTGCGTGAATGGGTCTAGGAAGAACTCCGGATGCTATCCTTACGTCTGCCACACGAACTAAACCATCGGCACATTTGATGGCTTCAGTAATTCGTTCTAATTGCTATTTAAGTGGAGAGAGATTATCATCCTTTATATCTACCATGGTACCTGGATGTATGTTTTGTGATCGTGGCTTCCACTTATAGCGTTGTTGTAAATCTCCCAAATATTCTTTTGACCACCGCCTCCAAAATTCATTCCTTATGTAGCTGACTAGTTTCCATCTTTCCAGTAAGTTCGTCTTCACTATGTTGGCAGTTGGATAAATTAACGAAGTAAGTGGTTCTTCAATTGTTCTGGAGTTAGAGATGTCAAATCATTAGGGTCTGACGCCAACGGTGTAAGTACGGTCTGGAAATTAATACTGCTTCGATTTTTACCATTACTGTTTCAAGTTCTTCGTATGTAAGTGAAGTTGAGCTTACTGTTCTCTGCAGCAGATGTTTTGCAGATTTGACGGCTGCTTCCCATAAGCCCCCAAAGTGAGGAGCTCGTAGTGGAATGAAGTGAAAGTCAATCGCTTTAGTGGTACTAAATTTGACAAGCTCCTCCTTTGACTGCTGAGACTCGAGTATTTGTTGCAGTTCTTCCAGTTGATTTCGAGCACCAACGAAATTGTTTGCAGTATCACAATGTTCCTGCACATTCCCCGTTTTCCGATGAACCGTTTTAATGCGTCGATGTGCCCATTGGTGGTTAAGTCGGATACTACTTCAAGGTGTACTCCTTTAATTACGAAGCAACAAAATACCGCTACGTAGGATTTTTGTGGACGCTTTCCTCTAATTTTGTAATGAGTCAAAATTGGTCCGCAAAAGTCTACACCTGCATTAACAAATGGGCTCGTCGGTTGAGGGTAGGCTACCCATTAATTGAGAGTGTGAACGAGGTTTAGCCCTAGCGCACCTAACACAATGGTGGGCTATAGATCGTGTAAGAATTTCTCCTCTAATTGGCCAGTAGCGTTGTCGAGTGATGGCAAGAAGTGTTTGTGGGCCATAATGAAGTTGCTGGATGTGTAAATAATTCAGCAGAAGTTTTGTAAATGGATGTGAGTCAGGTAATAATATTGGGTGTTTAGCGTCAAATGACTAATTCGAGGCTTCCAATTTACCTCCAACTCGCATAATATCCTTTGTGTCAAGGAAAGAATTAAGATTAGTCAATTTATTCGTATTACTGAGGAATCCATCCCTTTCTAGTTGTAGCCAGTTCATCTTTAAAATCCAGTTGTATGGTCTTAATGATGCCCTCATTTGCTGCTTCTTGTTCCATAACATTAAGAGCAATGACACTTATCCTTTCGGCTTTCCTCTTTCTGATATTGTTTATAAAACGTAGTATATAGGCAGTGATGCGCTGAAGACAAGGGAAAGAATTTCTGTGGTTTAATGCCAAGAGTAGCGGTGTGTGATCCTTTACTGAGATCAGTGAATTCGGCACGTCCTTTTCTCCATATCATGTTCGGAAATAGGACTATGCGTAATGCTTGGTGAAAATTTAAATGTTGGTGCTCTTAGAAAACGTGGACCGTTGAACCATATTTCAGAATTTATGAGTTGGGTTTTCCTTAGTACCGACATGTTTCCATCTTTTTATGTCGTTTAATTCTTGAATGCATGCAATTCGATTTGCCACAAAGGTTTTTAATTTTGATGACTCGGACTGCAACCATGAAAGTACAATTGTTGAATCAGTCCAGTAATATGTGTGTGCGCTATTTGTCTCCATACCTTTATAAAGAGGATCAGTTAGTTCTGCTAAGAGTTTAGCGGCACAGAGCTCGAGACGTGGTAACGTCGTTGATTTGGTGGGTGCTACTCTCGATTTTGAGCACATCAGTTGAATAGTTACGTTTCCAGGATGATCTATTGTCCGTATATATATACTACTGCTCCATAAGCTTTTTCTAAAGCGTCCGTAAATCCATGTATTTCCCTTGTTTTTACTCTGGATTTGGAGCACACATGCCTCGGAACTGTCACTTTGTTAAGTTCCTTTAACTCATCATGAAACCTTACCCATTTAGTATAAAACTCCAAGGGAAGTGCAGCAACCCAATCTAATTTTAAAATCCATAATTACTGAAGAAATATTTTTGCTTGAACGATTACTGGATTAACGTTTCCGAGTGGATCGAATAGATGGGCTATATCTAATAAAACGGTACGTTTCATAACATTAGTTCCTTCTGAGCAGTTCGTTGTGATTGCGAAGACGTCAGATTGCGGCCACCATGTTATTCTCAATGTCTTGATATGACCTTCTTTCTCATCATCCAGATCTAGTTTAAGTTCATTGTCATTTTTTGGAACATGTTTAAGCAGTTCTGGATTATTGCTGCACCATTTTCTTAAGCGGAATCCTCTCAATTTAAAAGCTCTGTCAATTGTTTTTGCGTGTTTAAAGCCTCCGTCATGCCGTCAAATCCTGTCATGACGTCATCTACATAAAAATCCTCTAATGCTGCCTTGGCTCCGAAAGGGTATTATTATCCTCTGCAAAAGACCGTGGGCACTTTATTGCTAAGTATAGAGCAGAGGTAGTGCCATATGTTATTGATTTCAGTCGATAATGTTTAAGTTGTTGCTCTGGATTTTCTCGCCATATAATCAATTGCAGATTTTGATCAGTATAGTTCACCCTGATTTGTCTATACATCTTATCGATGTCAGCAGTGAAGACGGAAGCGTATAAGAATATCGAAGAGGTCATCTTGAATTGTGTGACCATTCTACAACACATCGTTTGTTGTAGTTTTGGCAGAGGCGGCGAACACTACCCGCAGCTTAGTCGTACTACTGGCAGGATTATCCACGTAGTGATGTGGAATAAAGTAATGAGGATTAGAATTAGAAATTGATCTCTAAGCTCTGGATTTTTCATTAGTTTCTTTTCGATAGTGAAAAATCGTTACAATGCTAAGTTCTTTGATAGGCCCAAGATAGAGATCTTATCTAAATGGAAATTTCACAATGAATCTTCCCCTTTTGTCTCGGAGAGTTGTTTCCTTGAAATGGTGCTCGCAGTACCGTTTAGCAGCTGTCATCGGTTGTTTGACTGATTCGGCTTCCTCTAGTGCCCAATATCGTTCATTTCGACTATCTATATTAGCATTGCTGATTCCACAAAATGTTTCAGGGTGTGAGTAATTTGAGACCCTACCCATCCGAGTACAGAATTTTGTAGAGTTGAAAGAAAATTGTTAAACTTAATTTGTCCAACTGCCATAAAAGGGGCGTATATTCCTGCACCAATTATCATGTCGAGTTTCTGTGGGATGTTAAACTGTGGATCAGCAAGTTGAATGTTTGACGGAATAGGCCAATTCTCTATGTCGATATATTTATGTGGTTGATTGTTTGCAATAGATGGCGAAACAATTGCCTCAGTGTACATGAATTGAGGGTTATATTTACCCTTCTTTCAGCTCGATGTTTGGAGTTTCCAATTCCAGTTATGTTCAGCTCCTCATTTACGTGATTAAGACCCAGCCTTCGCCACAGCCTGTCAGAAATAAAATTGGACTGTGATCCAGAGTCTTGTCTAGTACGTAAACTATTGTAGTTGCTAGAAATACGCTCGAAATGTACTAACGTATTATTCCTTTTTGAGCAACTTCTTGAGGTACATTCAGATGCAACGTGACCAGATCTTAGACAGTTCACACAGAGGTTATTTTTCTTTAAGAAGCTCATTCGGTTTTTTGGTGAATATTGCAAAAATCTTTCACATGCAAACAGTGGATGATCC
Source organism: Dioctria rufipes (assembly GCA_963924295.1). Taxonomy (NCBI): domain Eukaryota; kingdom Metazoa; phylum Arthropoda; class Insecta; order Diptera; family Asilidae; genus Dioctria; species Dioctria rufipes. The sequence goes on along the minus strand of OZ002740.1, from coordinate 340,802,854 downwards.
TTCTTACATGAGATGCAGCTCAAAGTTGAAGCACCAACTAGAGAAGGGAGCCTCGAAAGCTGCCGCCTTTGACCTCCTTTGATCTTGTCTTCTAAGTGACCCTTGTTACCCAGGGCCTCCAATGACTGAAAGCGAAGTTCCAGAAAGTTTAGAAATGACGAGATGGATTGAAGTTCCTTATGGGTTTCGAGGCTTTGTTCGTATAGTCCCTGCGTAACGCTGTTTAATTTTTTGAGAGTTAAATATAGTAGGATGGCATTCCACGCTGTTATTTCTATTCCCACATTCTGAAGGCCCAATATGCATTCCTGGGATACATCATGCAGAGATTTTACTGCTGATTCCGTATGGATTGTTGGTTGAGCAAGTAATTTATTCAGTAAAGCCGTTACTAGTAGTCGTTTATTGTTGTAACGGTTTTGTAAAATCTCCCATGCTGAGATATAATTTTCTTCGGAGATTGGTAGATGACATATTAGTGCTTTAGCTTCACCACTCAGATTTCCGATGAGATAAAACATCTTTTGGGCGTTACTTAATGGTTGATTATGAATCATTTGAGTATAAAGGTCGAAAAATTACCTCCATTTTAAATAATTACCATCGAACGTTGGTATGACAATTTTTGGTAATTTCATCTGTGGTAGCGGTTTAACAAAATTGTTGTAGGTTCTGAGTTAATTCAACTAGCCTAGTTGGTAGCCACCAGGGCTTGACCTGTCTGTGAGTGCCCAAATTGTCTCGTTGTTTTTTGATATGTCTAACCAATAGTTGTCTATGCTTTTTACCTTAAGATCGTAGTATGGATTGGATACCCTGAAGAAGACTAGTAAGAGCTTTGATGAGAATCTTCTGCTTTCTTATTAGTTTTTGAAGTTCTTCATCAATATCTTCCTCATATTCATTGAATGAAAACTCTTCGGCTTCTTTCTCAGTGGCACTTGGTTGATCGTCCTTTGTTGATTCAGCTGCAGTTGACTTCTCCCCTCTAGTTGCAGAGATGGTTAATGTCTTTATCTTCTCTTTAGTTTTCATGACACCACCATGTACCTTCTTAAAGAAGTTGCTTTCGAAGTACGCATTGCTCGGGCCAGCATCTCCAAATTGCTGTAAACGTTCATCATTAGACACGAACTTAGTCCGTTCGGCATGCAGGGTGTCACTCGCTCGATTTCCTTCCAAATCTTCCGCTGTTCGGCAATGAGGTCCTTCATGGTTGAAGTGGATATTTGTGGAATCACTGGTTTTTTTCCTTCCTTCTTTGGGGCCAAAGCCGTTTTATTGCATCACTGATCCGTTGGGGCTGGTTCCTCTTCTGGAATCACTGGTTTCCTTCCTTCCTTCTTTCGGCCAAAGCCGTTGTATGATAGCTCTGATCCCTTGGAGCTGGTTCCTCTTCTGGAATCACTAGCTTCCTTCCTTCTTTCTTTGGACCAAAGCCGTTGTATGGTAGCTTTAATCTATTGGGGCTGGTTCCTCTTCTGGAATCACTGACTTCCTTCCTTCTCTCTTTGGTCCAAAGGCGTTGCTGTAGCTGTTATCCCTTGATCATGTCGGGGTCACCAAATTTAGATTTAGAGTGGATTGGAACTTTTTCCAAACCACTTTAGTCTGCCTGCTATTACAACCTTACCACTTGTGTGGGGATAGTAATAGCTTCGTAGTAGCAAGTAAACACGTAGAACTTCGTATGAAGGTGTTTACTTCTTTTCTAACAATAATTTTGTAAATTACTATGCTTTCTAGAATTTAATCTTATTTGCATATTTTCCCACAATATATTTTCTCACAAAATCATGCTTACTCTTCAAAAATTTAAACTTCGCAAAATTTGCCCATGATAAGCATGCATATGAACGATTCACGTTACACATTTGGTTTTCTAAAAATATGTGATAAGAAGAACTATTTTTCGTGGGAATGAGAAGTTGTCTATACATGAATTTTATATTAGAGTTAATGTGAGCTTGAGAATGAATTTATGTATGAGTTATAATTTCCTTTTTTGCTGAGGGCCTTGACAAAGACCACAAGAAGGATGAATTGTAAATTATATAATTTTTTTTTTTTAATGATTAATTTGGAGAAATAAAAAGAGCTAAATTAACTTTAATGACGTATTCCATACTTAACGATATTTTTGATGATAACGTTCCTGTTTTTATCCCAAAAAATCAAAATTGATTGATAATTATTAATATTATTGTTTTAAATATTTACATTAAAGAAAAATAAGTTTACTTAAAAAAATTTCTATTTCCATTTTATCGAATAACAGAATAAACATTGAACTTCTAAAAAAAGAACTCTAAAGCGAAAGAGACTGTGTAAAACTATTATATTGAATTATTTTCCAAATTAAAAATAATGTTTTCAAAATTGTCTTCCTCAAACAAATAAGTCACTGGATATTATTGGTAACAATATTAATCCTTAATACGGGCGGAATCCTTTATTCAGTGCTCAAACAAAAATAATACAATGGAAAGTGATACAAGTACAAGGAAGTACAGCAAGTGGGTGTTATGGTCATAGCATACTGCAGGCAGCAATATGCTACCCGACGGCTAGCAGTAGCACCTAGCGTGAGCACACGATGAATGTGCGGTTGTCGGGACTCGACCACACGTTTCAAGTCTGACTGGGACGAGGGACGAGGGCCGACGAAAAAGTTCGAAAGAAAAAGGAGAAGAAAAAAGGCGGAAAGGTCTGTCAAGAAAGAAAAAGTTTTTTTTTTTGTTTTTTTGCTGCTACGAGGTAGAGCGACGTCTGAAATTTTTGGGGTGTCAAAAAAGAATCGAGCGAGAATTGATAAATCGGTACTACAAGTTGATTAATTGAAAGAAACAACACCAGCAGATAATCTATACAATACATAACAGAACAAATTTTCGTCAGGCATATAATTTTTGTTGGGATAATTAAATCGCGAAAAGTGCGAGCCCCATTTACCATAAGGACGGCATGTCCGGGATTTTCTAGATGTCACAAGGAAGCAATACCGACAAAGCAGAAGAATTTACTTCCCGACCAAATTAAACCGAAATTTCTTCAAGCTGTTTGGCTTACATTTTTTAGTTCTCAGGGGGTGACGGCGACGATCCTGTGTTCAATACTGCTGTTACAGAGCATTAGTAGTTCTTGAGATGTATAGGTACAGCTGCTTTCTGTAGAAATCCTGACATTAGAGAGACAACGAAGAAGTCACGCAAAAGTACTATTGATATTGGTGTGAAAGCAAAAATAAATGGACGTAACCTCTTCAGCTATATTCTATCATTAACCTATCCAGATCGAGGTATCATACAGTTGTACTCATATACGGCTGCAGCGACGATGAAATAGACTATTATGAGTGGAATATCCTCAAGGATTTTTTTTTGTCAAATTGGTTCTACACATTGGATATGAATCACATGGAAAATTAGCTGTAGGTGCAAAATAGTGTAATTCAGGCTAGGTTCACTAGAAATTATAGGTTCCAAGGAAAACAAACAACAAAAAAACACAAAATAAAATGTCTTTTTATACCCTAGATGAAATCATAGGGGTATACTAAGTTTGTCATTCCGTTTGTAACACCTCGAAATAATGATGGTAGAGCAAAATGGATTGGACACCCATTCATAATATTAAAAGTTATTTCGATTTTTGCATGTCCGTCCGTCCGTCCGTCCGTCTGTGCGCACGATAACTCGAGAACGCGTATACTTAGAGAGCTGAAATTTTGTACACGGACTTTAAAAAAAAAGTAAAATTATGTTCGAAAATGAGACAAATCGGGCAACTCCTTCGTGGGGTTGCCATATAAAAATTTCGTTTTCAGCTATATATTTGGACACTGCCTGAGAACGCATCGACGTAGAGAGCTGAAATTTCCTACATGATGTTTTTACTACATTAGCAAATAAAATGTCAAAATGGATTAAAATTTCGGTTTTTTATGTATACTTTGAAAACGATCAGTCCAAGACATTTTTATTGTACTAAAAACTTCTGCAGAATACGAAATCCTATAAAATTGGTTATAACCATTTTTTCTGTGCGACAAATTGTTCTAGAAATATATGCGAAAAACAACTTCAAAATCAATACTTGAATAGAATGGTGACCATACGAAATTTAATACGGGCATTCATCTAGGGTATCATAAGAATTGGTCTTAGACCAATTCTAGCTTTTTTACAAGTAATAGTGACATTGCGGAATACCTCGGAGGCGTCACGGCGAGGGATCCACATCAACATGATCTATGTAAGTTGGTTTTTTCTTCCTTCTGATTGTTTGATTTGATAAAATATTTTTATTGATCGGTTGACTTGCTAAAATAACATTTTATTGATTGTTTTTTTTTTAAATAACTTTAGGATCGAAGTATTAATGTACACAAGCACTTTGAAATTCTTATCAAGTATTAACTGTAGGTCGCAAATTTGTTGTTGGATGTTGGAAAGTAGAGCTCATGTTTATTAATTATTGATAAAGATCTGAGATTAACTTTAGGATTGTAGGCTTACTTCGAATAACTACTTGAAACTGGTACTATTGCTTATACATATTCCCTAAGCTTGTTTCTTTATAAGAAGAACCTGTAGGATTGAAGAATATTATATATTTTTTTATAACGTAATGACGCTGTAAAGGCTTTTTATTCTCCCTTTACTCTCCCTTGGAGCCCTCTTTTGGCGTGATGGCCGACTAAGGTCCACTCCTCCGCTATTTTCAGGTTAACCTACAAGGGACTCTGAAAATATCAGCCCTCAGAGTCAGTTGGGTGGTTGGGGCATGCGGGAAGGCAGACCATCTGCGCCTTCAATGTGGATGTATGTAAGTGATGTAAAGGTCCCTTCAGGACCGAATGTGTGCCGGCGTTTTGGTAAATAGGCCCGAATTTTTTTTTGATTATAGCAGGCGGCAGCGGCAGGTTTTTCGTGGAACCTCCCCACACTCTCCGCCAATAGCCGAGGCGAGCTAGCGTGCCGCCCTGCAGTCAACGCTGTCCGCCGAGTGATCTGTCAGCTCATGCTGGCAGTCGGAACTCGGGACTTAACGTCCAGTCGTCAATCACTCAACATAGTTTCATAACGTGGGAAAATAACAACTGCAACATCGGTAAATATCTCGGTAGACCTGTAAAATTCCCAAGTACAAGTACCAGTACCAAGGAAAGTACAAGTAGCAAGGACAAGTACCAATACCTATTAGTACTTACAAAAAATTTCAAGTACAAGTCCCGACACTGGTAATTAAATATTGTCAAGTACAAGTCCAGGTATTGGTACTGGTACTTATAAGATAACAGCTTTTAAGTACCTTCTAAGTACCTACATATGTAAGTATGCAAGTAATACCACCATATCGCCAAGTATATAATAAAGTTCTTGTTAATTACTTAAGTACGCCTTCTAATAATAGAGGCTCAAGAGCTCAACAACTCAAATCAGAGATTTTGAATAATCTACATATATCCAGCTAAATGACTGGATGAAGCTTCCATTTATGAAATATCATAAAATATGTTGCAAAAAACAAAATCGTATTAGCTTTTGCTGTTTTAATTTGTATTTTTGGAAGTTGTTTTTACAGTATTTTTTCCTATAGCAAAACTAGCTTTTCAAATTTTTATAGGAAAGACAGAGCGAGAAGAGAGAGTATTGTATTCTCTGTACCGTACCATACCGTACCTATACATTTTCACAATATTTCGTCAGTAATGACGGAACGTGGGTCGTTCTTCCTGCGGTGATTTCGTATGCAGCCAACATAAAAACATCAAATGGCGTAAGAAAACGTTCAGTAAGCGATATTTTGTGTTGGTAGCTCCAACTCTGCCATAGCGCGAAGGAGAAAACTATATATTGCATAGGGCAATATATTGATGTATTGACCTTATGGTTGCGATTTGTCCCGGGTCATATAGGTACCTGAGTCACAACACAAGTCATTCGATTTGCATGAGTTTGTGTAGTGTACCGAAAGTTGGAGATTGAACTGAGATGGTTGAGACTGAAGTCTGACAAAAATAAAATCACGAAATTATTGTGTAAAAGCAAACCTAACGACTTTGCTCTAGAATATAAACATAAATTAAAAAGTAAAGTCCGCTACACATCTTTAGGCCGCTACGCACGCTCAAGTAAATCTTGCGACCTTTGCATGCAAATCATACGACTGGGCCATGCATAAGTCGCAAGATTTGCTTGAGCCTGAAGTCTGCCATGAATGAAATCGGACGAAAGTATTGCGTACAAGCAAACCTGACGACTTTGCTATAGATATGAATTAAAATATGAATAAAATTCGTTGCGAGTAGAGGCAAAAGTTAACTTCATATTTTGTCTAGTTTAATTCTATAGCAAAGTCAAAAGTTTGGCTTGTACGCAATAGTTTCGGCCGATTTCATTCATTCTCTCTCCACTCAAGTTCCATACGATACACATGGTCATGCATATCAAGCGACTGGGCCATAACACACATGTCACAAGATTTGCGTGAGCATGTGTAGCGGCCCTTAAGCAAATCGTACAACTGTTGCATGGCTCAGTCATACGATTTGCTTCAGCGTGTGTAGTTGTTTTTTTTTTAGTGGGAAATGACAGAAACAAGTTTATTATACATTGTAATCTTTATTTATTAAATGAAAATTACGAAAAAGAGCTTGAATAAAGAAGAAATCAAAAAAGCAGCTCGGAATATTTCCTTCCCGGAATACCTCTGATCGACGACAAATGAAGCATGCCGTAGTGTGTAAGCCTTAGCATTGGAAGCAACTCATTTATTCTCAGTCGCGTTTAAAACAATCTAACTCCAGGTAAAGTAAACTAAATTGTTTGAAAAGATATTGATATTCAACTCAGAACATTATTGTTCAGTATTTGTGTACTGGATTTCTATTGTGGTTTTTATTGTTATTCAACATCTTTTTCTGCATGTATTAGGGCCTTTAATCCTAATAATTTTCCCATTATTAAATTTCACTTCAATATGAATTCAAAAGGAAATATTTTTGGGTACGCATGTTACCGGCACTGTTTGGGATGTCAAAAATCCAAAACATATTCAGTGGAGCTATCAGCTAGGACGCCGATTAAAGAAGTTTGAAGGAGTTTTTAACGATACATACTAAGTTTGTGAGTTTTTGCAGAAAATTTTAGATCAAGTTTACTATAGTGAATGTGAAGTAATTGAAAAGTTTCCAGGATTCAGTCTTCAATGAGGAAAACTCGATCGCAAACTCAGGCAGAAAATGCTCAATCCACTGGAAATAATAATTCTTATGGCCAACAACATCAAAGATTACAGCGTCCAAATGCATTACCTCCCTATTTGCCCCACGAATATGAAGAAATTAGGGTAAGTAGAATTTTTTTAAATTTTCCAAAAAAAAAAAAAACAATTAGAACTGGTGCAGCCGAGTCTCATTCGATTTACGGAGTTTTTCCGAGAGGGTAAAATAAATGTCCCATTCTTCCAGTGTTAGTAGCGTTTGAGAGTTCATTCAAAGGATTCTAAAATGTTATTTTTGCGGTTTTTGTTTTTATGCTTTTTTTTTTTTTAGAAAGCTGAGTCTGCGGCATTTATATAAAAAATAATGGCACAAAGCTATCTTTTTCTGCTTAAAGGCAATGACACAATGATGGCTTCGGCATCGGACTCGAATTCGAAGACTATGCCAGCTCTTATAAAATTATAACTCAATGATTGCATCGTAGAAGAAGAACATTAAATAAAATTAAAGGAAAAGGATTGATTGAACACAGTTCACAATTTTGAGTTTTTTTTTCAATTTTCATGTAGATTTTATACCATAAGAAATTGAATTTATGCTATTTATGACATCACAACAAAAGAAACAAATTTTTAAATCGGTTAATATTTGTAAGAAAAATGGATTTACTTAAATTTGATTTTGACTGGCTTCGAATTCAATTCCAAAGCTGCAGCCGAAGCCATATTGTGTTATCGCATTGGAGCAAAAAAAAATTAAAAACAAGTAAAAAAGCTAGAATTTGTTTATAACCAAATCTTATGATACGATGAATACTTGTATGTAATTTCGTATGATCCATTCTCTGTGTAAGTTTTGTTGAAGTGGCTTTAGGTTTAGCATATATTCCTAGAACGGTTCGTTTGACAGTTTAAAATTATTATTACCATATTCATATTCTAAAGAACTTTTCAGTGCAATAAAAACATCTAGGACTGATCGTTTTCACAGCACACGTAAAAAACCTAAATTTTTATGTAGCAACACCAAGAAGGGATTGCCCAAATTAGTCCATATTTGAAATTTTATTTACTATTGCTATGAAAACACCATTTACCATATTGCAGCTCTCTACGTTGACGCGTTCCCAGGCAGTGTCCAAATATGTCGTGAAAAATGAAATTTTTGTATGGCAACCCCACGAAGGACTTCCGCGATTTGTCCCATTTTCAAACTTAAATTTACTTTTTGTTTTTAAGTACCCGTGTGCAAAATTTCAGTTCTCTAATGTCGATTTCGATGAGACCAAATCAGTGTTGCACTCAGTAGTCCACTATTTCTAGCAGTGCTGAAGCATGTCGAACCTATTTCTGTCATGTCATGTCCTTGCATTTGTGTATGCAGGTACATGTTATATACATGGAACTGTCAAACGTATTAGATGTTCTTTATTGTTGATATATAGAAACAAACTCCTTAAACTTTAAAAAAATAACCAAAATAAAATCTTTCCATTCATTTAATTCAAACATTTCACAAATGATCGTGATAGTAGGCATTGACAGACCAGATAACAATTCAACTTTAGTATGTATTTGTAACACCGAGAAAAAATCCAGTGCAAAGTAGGGAAAGTACAGTGCAAACCTAGTGTTGCACTTCTGTAATAAAGCGTTTTCCAATAAGAGGTGTTATTTTGATATTTAAAGAAAAATGCCATTTTTTGAGATAAATGATCGGATCTTTATTTTATTATAAAGAGGAAGGTATGCCGTTAATAATCAAAGCCAAATGACCACCACGACCACGCCTACAGGACCATATCCTTTTCATGAAATTTTCCATAACCAAATCGCAAAGTGGCTGCCCTATGTCCTCTATTATGTGTGTCCAATCTAATTTGTTCTACTCTAATTATTTCTATGCATTACAAATGGAATGATAAACTTAATATATGATTTCATCTACTGTATAAAATTTATGAAAAAATTCGTACCGTTTTATTGTTTGAGGTTGGCTACAAATTATTTTTAAAGCTGGAAAAACACTAAAAATCCAGAAGGAGCAACAAGTTCATGAAAAATATTTTTCTGAAATTTTCTGCATTATTATTGCATTTGTTGTTCAGAACAATTTAGTACAGAATATTTGATTGTGTGATTGAGCTTATTCCTATATTATAGAAAATCATTACACTGTATTTTACATTGGGTGCGTTCACTGACACGATAGCGTCCTGTAGCGTTATGATAGCGTTGTGTTGTGAACAAATTGCTTTGACAGTTAGTCACTACAGTGGTGACTCTTGTGTAACCAAATTGCAGTGAACGCAAAAGAGAATAACTTAGTAAATCAAATAATTTTTGACGTTTGCAAAAAAATAAGTAAATTAAAAGTGTACGTGAACGTCAAATTGCAAATAGCATTATCGTTGGAAGATGAACTTTTTTCGACATTACAAGGAAATAAAGTAATGCATTGAAATTGATTTATAATTAAAAAAAACTTGTTGGCTTATCACATAGGCCATATTGTTCTCATCAATCAAAATAGATATATTTTCTGCTTAGATTTTCATATCAATGTTACTTTGCCAACACAAGTTTATTATCGCACAACTGTACTATCCTAAATACGGGTAGTGAAATAATGCGTGCTACCTTTTACTCTTGGCCATCTCAGTGAACGCGTGAGAAAGTAAAAGGAAGTGAATGTCATTTGCTGTGTACAGTGAACGCACGATAGCGTTGTGTAGTGACTTGGTAGTGACATTATTTCATTATTTTTCTGTCTGTGAACGCACCCAATGTCAACAAACTAAATTTTTGACAGTTGTCACTTATCTCGATTGCCTGCCCTAAGTTGCTCCAAAAAACTTAGAGCAGAAAATCTTGCTTTAAGGACCAAGCAACACGCTGTGACACGAAGCACGCATATTTTGCTACATGATCACCGAAATTAATTGTGTACGTGTTCAAACAAGTTATTGGTATAAATAATAACTGCATCACAAATTCGCAGGACGTAATGAGAATTTAATTATTATATTATCACCTCAAATAGCAGGTAAAGAACTGCACAATTTCAAAATTATTGCTTGCAGTGGTATTGGTATGTGGTTCGTGCTGCAACTTAGAAAAGTTGAGCACGGAATTTGTCCTCCCCCTGAATGTCTCTCATCCACGAAAAGTGAAGCATAATGCATACTGGGGCCCCTAGCTATCTCGCTCCAGTTAATTTTAGATTAGAGTAGGCACGATCTCATGTATGCTACAAAACTGCGGAAGTTGATAAAATTAGCACTTAAAAGGCGGTATGTTAGACCAAAGGAATTAGATCAAGGAATTTTTCCATTTGTATGATAAAGAAAACTTGACATTATGTCAAGAAATTGACAATTTGGATTTGACAATTGTGTGATATCTCAGATAATAAAGAAAATAACGAAATGGATAATTCCTAACAAAAAATGAAAATACACGTAAAACAATTTTTATTCTTCCATTTGTTACTCTAAAATTGATTCATCTCTTGCAAAATCGCCGTTCCTTAAATTTTTCTAATTATCCGTAAACGTCAAAATTCGCAAGAGAAATAAGTATTTCTCAAAGAAATATAGACATAAAATGGATTTCTCGGAAAAGAACAACAACTATTTGCCAATCGGCACAGACAAATTTTCCTTGGGCTTTTTTTTATATATAGCATAGGAATCCCTTGGCTCTAGCATACCGCTCTTTATAGCAGAAAAGACGGTGAAGCTAGGATTTTTATAGTGTCCATCACTCATCTTGTTCACCCATACATTCTACATAGAGCCCACACACAGCTGATGAGTGGCATAGACTGCAATTCTTTACCTGCGTAGGTGATAATATAATAATTCAATTCTCATTACATGCTTTAAATTTGTGATACAGTTATTCTTTATATCGAAAATTGTAACTTTGTTTGACCCGTACACAATCAAATTCGATAATCACACTACTACGGAATAAAATTATTGTCTCGGCACAAATGCAGAAAAACTTTTGGGGCTTAAAAACCTTTTTAAAATTGTTATAAATACAGAAACCTGTGAATGCCGTGTCCACAGCGGAAGCTAAGATCATTGAATATATAACTGGACGCAGCATAATTGAGTGGAAACTTAAGTCACTTGCTGCGCAATAATTAAAATATAGACTTCAAAATAACGATAATTCTAATTTCTAATGTTTATTAATAATAATAAACTTGAAAAAGTCGCTGAACTCCCGAAATATGAAATGTTTACTTTTAGAAACGTCAAAGCAAGTCCAACCAAGCTCAATTTGGTTGACAGTGAGTGGCTTATTCACATAGACTGTATTCGCTCGATATCCAGCTTCCTTATTAGTTATTTATGCAATGAAGAATTCCATCCAATTTCTCGACATAAGAAACGTTTGAACTATGTAAGCAGTAAAATGAAAGAAGGCTGAATCCTGATTTTACTAATTCAAGGGCAGAATTTGATTCACATTAGTTAGCAAAATACCTCACCTGTGTACAGATTTGCTAGATCATTTAAAAATTAAAAAATAACAACTGTTGTTTTTTTACAAAATAATAAGAGCATTGCATTTTATTTTTACTATTTTTCCTTCAACTGACTGGCAAGGCAATATTAAATATTTTACTTAAGAGTGTAATTTAATTTGTATCTTAGTACTCGCGTAAGAGAGAGAATAAGATATGGCCATTGAATAAATAACTAATTATAATAATTAGTTATTTATTCAATGGATATGACACACTTAAATTACAATTAAATAAATTTGTAAATGCTGTTATTTAAATTTAAATTAGGAAATTTCCCCAGTATTTATGAAAAATGTCTCTGCTAAAATCTTACCAACCGGCTACGGCGGTCGTTGCTCTAGATAAAAAAAATTTCCCTGTTCATAGCAAATGCGGTCGGCAACAATCAGCCATGTTTGTTTGAAACTAGACGTGTATGCCTGGATGCAAGTGAGAGCAAGTGAAAATTTGTGAATTTACTAAAAGAATAAACATAAGACTTTATTAGTTTTTCATTTATTAGATAGTGTACATTATAAATAGTGAAAATGAAGTTGATTAGTAAGTTCTTACCGGCTATTTTCTAAGTTTTTGCAAAGTTTTTAACGTTCAAAGAAGCAATATATACAAACGTCAAACAGTGCTGCACAAAAATATTTTCCTTGAACATTTTCTATGTTTATCAAATGTAAAAAATTATTTCCATTCTTCAGCATTTAAAAATAATTATCAGATTTTTGAATTTTATTACTCATCGATAAAAGGATGAAATTTTGTTGACTTTTCGCTTATTAGCCGCAATGCAGTTGTTTGGAAAATGAAGCGATTATGGACGTTCTCATTATTTTGTCCATTGAAGAAAATTTCCTCTTTTATTTTGTTGTGATGTTATTTAAATTTATGTTAGTTCTATAGTGTTTTTCCCAGATGAACTTTTAATAATGAAAACAATAAAAAATTTTTTTTTTTATCAAACAATTTGCATTTGTTGTGGGGTTATATACAAGTTTTTTTTATTACAGTTTTAAGCTTTCGTGTTGATCGAAAACTTGATAAAAGATGTCGGTTCTAACAAATTGTATTTGCTATTATCTATAGCCGATACGATATAATACTGCAGAGGAAGAAAATTATTTTTTATTTATTTTTTCTCCTTGTGAACAAAGGACAAATAGTTTGAACCACACCTAAGTTTAATTTTCAGATTTCTCTTATCCATAGAAATGTGATGGGAAGTTTTGAGAAAGTATGCAGCAGTTCTATCAATATTACTACTGACAGCTTGAACCTCACTTGTTAGAACTTATTGGCAAATCCACACAAATCTGAATACAGTTTTGATAGTCGTTGCTATGTTCAATAGCGACGTTGAGTTGAGTTTCTAAGGGCATGGCCACAACAGCGCACCGCACCAAGCACCGCACACCGCATCGCCCTGAGCTTAGTGTGCGATGATAAAATTTATCCCTTATCTCAAATAGAAATGGCCACAGTGGCGCACCGCACCTTGCATCGCCCCCCGCACCAACCTTTGCACTGAGCCTAGCACTGCACACAGGAAATGAGTTGTTATTTCTTTTATGCGGTGCGTTGGTAACATTTATCCCGACTGGGGTGAATTTAATAGATTTAATTTAATTTATATCGAGTAAATTCAGTAGATTTATATATGACAGTAAAATATGAATCCTCATTGTCCTGCTTTCTTGGATGAGGAAAGAGAAAAACTGCAACACCTTACGTGAAAGGAAAATACTCTCAAGATGCGGATGGAGAAAGATATAGATGACAACATCACATTTTTTAATAGTTTGCTAAAATGTTAGATCATTAGCTCCTTGGCAAAAGATAAGACTTCGAAATAAGGTTATGCAACTTCTCGTGGAAGAATTTCATGATCACGATATGGAGCCTAGTAAGTGTAACCACCCCTGGATCTTGTTTTTCAGCCAAATGCCAAAAGGGCCGTGTGCAGATTGCGCTCATGGGGATGATGGGAGGACTGCTGGACTGGCTCTTCTCATTACTCTCTGACGTATGGGCTAGACTTGGAAAACCCTCTGGCCAGTGTGCCACTTGATGCGATGGTACCTGAGCTTCGTTTTGGGCTTCGCTTATCTGTGAACTTTCCTGTAAGGGAATCGTGGCCTGAGGGAAGTGCCTTATCGAGCCTTCCCAGATCCGCCCTAAACATTTTGACCCACGACTCTCTTACTAATGAGGGAGCTGGGGCAGGTGTCTACTTTCCTGAACCTGACATTGGAATGGAGTACTCACTTGGTAGACACACCACTCTCATGCAGGCTTACTTCTCTTACAGTTAATTTAAAGAATTCCACTTCAGAGGAACTGCAACTAGAGTATTGAATTCTGCAATATCTTAACTTAACTTAATTCTTGCAATATCTTAACTTACTTCAGAACTCAAATATTCGAGGTTGCTTTAGGCAATGTGCAGTGCTGACCTAATAATAACAAGATAGGACAGCCGAACCAAATTGGAATTTTTTCGTGCTTTTTAGACCGAAACAGGTAATGTGATATACTTTCGTCTGGTTATGTACTTTTGTAATGTGATTTAGACAACGAGTTAAAAACAAAAATCGAGAGAACGTAGGATTACCCGAACGACAAAAAATCCTATCGAAACTATTTATAATAATGTACTTCGGGTCACACTACCTCACTTTTTTAAGAAAATAATGTCGCTTTGATCAAATTACTGAAAGGAGATATAAAATTCCTATCAAATGAGATTCTCATTTTTGCCGAAAATATCAGAGAATCCAGCATGAGTTTCTCCCACTTATTCTCTTTACAGCAAAACGAATGTAAACATAAGCACGTGCTGTTTAAATATCATAGGATTACAGCAACAACATGCGACTAAACTCTGTCAATATCGCATGAAAACCGGTTTTTACAAAGGCGCGGGAACATTTATGAGAGGAAAACTTGAAATCTTTATTTACGAAAATGAATCATTTAAATGTTTCAGCAGATATGCAGGACAAGTTATTAGATCCCTTATTCTGGCCCTCCGGCGCTTTCACTAAATTATTTGTACCTTCTGTGCGCCAACCTAGATTGAAATACAGTTAATATAAGCAACGGTATTCCAAAAAACTGAAGTCGCTTTCCCTTTACTATCAAAATGTAAGGGGGGATTCGGACAAAAACTGCACATATCTTCAAATCCTCTGTTGCAACTTGTTTTGATATCGTTGCTTTCACTGAAACTTGGCTTCATCACGGCTTTCGTGATGCCGAAATCTTAGACAATTCTTACCAGATTTTTAGGAAAGATAGACATACGGATTCTGAGGCTCATGGCGGTGGCGTACTCCTCGCATGCAAAAACACTTTTAATTGCAGCTTCAACATCTAATTTTATTCACGGCAAGATGCAACCTCTTGACGAACTACTACTTATTGGTGATTTCAACTTACCTAATATACAATGGGTACTAAATGAAGATGACTATGACTATCTTCCTCTTAATAACTTGTCAACAAAGGAATCACTATTCCTGGACACTATGTCATCTCTTGGTCTCAGCCAAATCAGTAATGTAAAGAATGACATGGGGAGGCAGTTGGACGTGGTTTTGTCTACTGATGCGGGTAACATATTAGTCGAATCTAGCCCCGTTATAATGTCTACTCTTGACAAATATCACCCCCCTCTACTAATTTCATATTGCTTTGAAACCGAAAACATTACTAATTGTGACAAAACACAATACTTTTTCAATTTTAGAAACGCTAACTTTTCGGAACTCCAGTAGACTTACCTCTATTGATTTCAACACAGTACTTTCTAGCAATAGTGTTGACGAAGACGTCTTTAAATTTTACATAATTCTTTTCGATTTATTTTGCTCTCACATTCCCCGCGAGCGACAGCGGTCCTCTTAAACATCTCCGCCATGGTTCAATAAAGAACTGAAACATCTTAAAAGTAGAAAGAATAAATTGTGGAAAAGTTATATGAGTGACAAAGGCAGTTTAAGTCACAACAATTTCCTCACATCCTATAATGAGTTCAAAGAACTTTCCTCTACACTTTATGATGAAAATATTCAAAGCATGTGTGCGAAATTATTTCGTGACCCACCTATCTTTTTTAAGTTTATTAATATGAAGAAAAAAACGGACAACTACCCCAATACCATGAGGTACAAAGATTCTGCTAGTGATGATTCATCCGAAATTTGCAATATGTTTGCTCCATTTTTTGACAATGCATTTTCTTCGTCAAATTTCCTTCCTCTAAATGACAATTTCAGTCATATGAACGATTCTCATAACGTTTCATTCCTATCCCTACAATTGCGAGAGAGGATATATTCGATCATATTAATGGGCTTCCAAATGACTTCACGACGGGTCCTGATGGGATCCACCAGCCTTCTTTAAGTCATGCTTGCATTTCCGCTGAGAACAACTACAAAGGCGTCTATCTTTTCATGCGAAATTGGTTAGTTGATTCAAAATTACATGAATAAGAAAAGCTTCTTTGCTTAGTTGTTGAGAAAGAACCAAGATTATTTGTATCTGCTATCTATTGCAGAGTCAATGGACAGAATTTAGAGTTTTAGTACAATAGTTCTTGTTTTGAACTAGTTGTGCAGCTTCATATACTAAAGAAGCAGACGAATTTAGTTTTTTAAGGAACTCAGATAAAGATTTTTCTATAGTTGGCAATTATAAAAAAGTACACGTGAAATTCAGCTGGAGGGATACATATTTAAGATTAGAATCGTGTATCGATAGTTTTAAATTCTAAGCATGGTTGTTGATCTCAAAGTCAGAGTTCTTCAAACGCGATTTACGAAATAAAACGAATTATGGCGAAATTATAAACCGAACCGATATTCCGGGATATTTGAAAAGTTTTTACTTACAGGCTTTTATTTTGGCCTAGGTTTCACTTATTACTTTATTACACTTTAATTGTTCGAATAATTATTAACTTTATATATCGCGATGTCGGGTAATTATTAACAGCTTGTTGCGCGACGGCAAGCTGTGTTCTTGTCTGTTATTTAACAATTTTGGGATGTGTGGATTTAAAGAAATAGGGAAGTTGGATGGGAATGGGAGGTTGTAGAATGTTAGAGATTTCTCTATCTTGTTGTGGGTTGAAGACTAGAGTTTCACCCAACATGATAAGAAATATCCAGAAAGTCCAGAGTGGTCCAGAGTGGTCCAGAGTTGATAACTCTCACGATGATAGAGATGTCACGATGGTGTCTTATCCACTATCCATTCCTTTACTAGTGAAGAAAGTAAATCTTTCGCCCACATAATTTTTCTCTTTTCTGAGCTGATAAGGTGAAGAGGTGATAGATAGTTGAAGTTTTCAACTTGAAGTTGTGTTGAATGCTGGCCAATGAGGGAGTTAGGATGTTGAGAGATCTTCTCAAGTTGTTTGATCGTGAGAGAAAGGAGAAAGTCCTCGATTGGAGTGATGTTTGCACTGTCGTACAAGAAGGTGTTGGGAAAGTAATGTCCGTCAGGTCTCTTGTAAACACCTGTACAGGCTCTTAAGATCTTTTTTTCGAGGGCACTGATTTGCTTCATGTAAGATGGCGAAATAGTCTGCCAGATGGGGAAGCAATAGCATATAACTTCGATTTCGATGTTGTTGGCTCGTGTGGCAAGATTGGGTCTTCCCCTTGTGGAGGGGTTTCGGATGCAAATCATTTCAGATTTGTTAAGATTTATTTTGGTACCCCACTTTCTGTGGAACTCGTCGAGTTTGAGGACATGCCGCTCCACTTTGGTAGCTCCGAAATTGGTTGACATGGAGTGGGCGAAGGTAAGGGAGTCGTCAGCATAGAGTAGTGTGGTGGAATTTGAGTCGTTGGCAGGCTGATCATAGGTGAAAGATTGAAGAGAGTTGGCCCGAGGACTGAACCTTGGAGGACACCAGCACTGACTGATGTTGCCTGAGATTTGACATTCTCGATTTCTATGTAGAAATTCCGGGATGACTGAAAACTATGTATAACCCGGGTGAGATAAGGTGGAAACTCGAGGTTTATAATTTTGAATGTTAGCCCGTTTGTCTAGACTGAGTTAAACGCTTTCTCTACATCAAGCAAGCAGCCTACTGTCTGCTCCCTTTTATTGAGGGCGTTTGTAGAATCAGAGAGGAATTTGAGCAAAGCGTGAAAAGTGAAGTGCTGGGGCTTGAAGTCGAATTGGGTGTCCTGCCTGATATTTAGGTCGTGGCAGGTATTTACAATGTGTTGGCGGACTATTTTTTCGAAAAGTTGGCCCAGGTTGGACAGAAGAGAGATTGGCCGGAACTCATTAAGGTTTTTCGAGTTTCCTTTTTTGGGAATTGGAACTATGCGTGCGGTTTTCCAGACATCAGGAAAGTATGATTTATGGAGGCAATTATTGAAGATAATTGTCAGAAATTCTATGGCGACGGGTGGGAGGTTTTCGATAACTTTGTTGGAAGTTTTATCTGGGCCGGCGGACTTTTTGTCTCTAATAGTCCTGAAATCAACAACAGTCGAGTCTACGGTGGTCCTAAAATTTGCATCGCTTAGAGATGAGTTGTCTTTGAAAGTGGATTGGAAATATTCCGCGAAAGCGTTGCCTTTTTCTTGGGGAAGGTTGTAAGCGTTCGAGCCGCTTAAAATGGTTTTGGGGATTTTACTTTTCTGTTGCAAGTCCTGTTAATGTCCTAAAAGCAGTGTGGACCGGGTCGAATGGAAGCCAGTTTCTTCCTAAACTCTTTATCGAGGAACATTTTCGTTTGTTCGTCAATAATTGTTGACAAGCAATTAATTTGCGGCAACACGGTTCTGTATGCTGGGTTGTGGCTATTAAGGGTTCGGTGAAAAATACGGTTAAGTATTTTTCGCAGTTTCTGCCTAAATTTATATAATTTTTGCAGTTGAGGCGGGAGATTTTTGTATTTGTAATGTTTGCTCGGCACTACGCTGGAATAGAAGGCGACATTTCTTTCAATGGCGTTGTTGAGAAGTCAATGTGGAAGTCAATTTCCAAGTTCGTGCGATTCCGTTGCGATTTAGGTAGATTTCCTGCGAGGAATTGAAAGAGCCTATCTTGAAATTGTTGCCAGTCAACGTCTTTGAGTAAAGTTGAGGCTTGAGGGTCAGAAGTCAAAATATTTAAAGGTGCGCTGGGGGTGATTGAGAGTTCAACTGCCAAGTGATCAGATTCAGCCATATGCGCTGTGCAGACGTAATTTGAGAATTGGGGTAGGAGATTAAGTAGATTAGAGGTTGCGATATAGAAGTCAAGAATTGGCCCAGATCGCGGGAAAGTCAGAGTATCCTGCGAGACGACGACGAAATCATGGGTGGTGTAGCCAGTCATATACTGCCTTGCCTGACGGACTTACGACAGAGTCATTCCACAACGGTTGCCTGGCGTTGAAATCGCCACCCAGCACCGTGTATGTGAAATTGTCCGAGATCCGAGCAATGCTGTTTAAGTTATTCTGGATATCAGCTCCAGTTGCGTGCCATCTATTGTATAGGGCGATTAGGAGAAGAGACTCCTTGTCTCGAAGTTTTAACTTGACAGTAGTACATTCCATATTGGAAAGGTTACTTATTTTCACCTCTTCGAATTTAAGGTTTTTCTTAATGAGAAGGGCAGTGCCTAGGGTGGTCTCAGATTTGTCCTGGCGGACGAAGTTGTAGTGCTCAAAAGCTAACTTATTCTCTCAGTGAGGAAAGTTTCAGAGAGGAACATAAACGTGGGTTTATGCTCAATGACGAATAGGTTTAGGGCTGCTCTTTGCTATGCTTTACCAGCGAATTGCAGTTAAGTGACATTATTTTCAGCTTACTTAATTGTCTAGACATAGTCCAAATTGAAGGTAAGCTACTTGTTTTTTCAAGATGGAAGAGAGCTTCCTGTATTTAGGAAGGAAATTATATATTTTGCCAATAAGGACGAAAAGGTCGCAGCTAAATAGAGACTTCGCTTCTTTGGTGCAGAAATCGTCAATTTCTGACACTCTGGGTTTTCTAGGAGCTGCCTTGGCAGACCTAGGTGCTTTTTGAGGTTTGGGGACTGTGGGTTTCACTGAATTGTTATTATTAAAAGTGTTTTTTGAGATTACCTGAGCGAAGGATTTACCTGTCTGCACGTAGTTCCTTATTGCTTCCTTCGACGTTCCTCATTCTTTTTGGCGCGCGGTTGTACGACCTCCTTATACTTGGGGCAACCTCTATAGCTGGCTGGATGTCCTTACGCTTTGGAATTGACGCAGAATGGGGAAGCTTCCTTCTAGTTTTTCCGCTCGGCGTGTCCTGATAAATTTTCATCTTTACATTTCACACATCTATAGTCGACCGCACAGTTCCTAGCGACGTGACCAAAAGCCTGACAGTGCTTGCACTGAGAGACACCCGCAGCGCGATATATCTCCCAGTAAATGATCTGGTTCAGAAGGCGATTTGTGGCCATGATGAATTTTATATCGTAATTACCTCCGAAATTAATTACGAAGGGATTCGATTTTTTGATCCTGGGCGTTTTAAAATGCGTGACAGAGTTAATTGTGAATCCACGCAGTTTTTCCACGAGTGCTGCCTTCACATCCTCGGCATGGTATGTATGCTGAACTCCTCTGAGCAGAAGTATCGTCATTCTGTCACACTTAGGCGTAAACGTGTAACTCTGTCCCTGATTATGCTGAACAGTGTCTTATGGTCGTCCTGGCTAATTGGCTTGATAATGCACTTGGTGCCCTTTGAAGTCTTGATGAAAAACTTTGGCCTTATTGCGAGCTTATCAAGCAAATTGAATGCTTTAACATTCAGGTTATGACATACGATCGGAGGAGGTCTCCTGCCTTTTCAACGTGAACCTTAGTAGCTTTGGGCTGTATCTCAAAGTCCTTTCGATTACCCAGAATTTGGAAGAAACCACCCGTATGTTCCTTCCTGGGTGGTTCCTGCTTGGCTGGCTCTGATGGCTTCCTTCTTGCTGGCGTTCCGGCAGACAGCGGCGAGGTCACTGGGTTCCTCCTAGCTCTCCGCTTCATAGTTGGTCATCAATCTCAAGACAATGATCAGTTGTTCTTGGCAGGCTTAGATTCTTCTTCCAGCTCTAGTGGTTTTAGTTTCCGCGGAGTGGACAGAACTGAAGCCTTGAATGTGATTTTCGCTATTAAATCTAATGCAGTCGGCCCTGATAATATGACTCCCCGTTTTGTGAAGCTAATTGTGCCGCTCATTATTGGCCCACTTTTACATATGTATCTTCAATACCTGCATTACGAATTCGGTGTTCTCAAAAACATGAAAATCAGCTCACGTACTCCCTATTCCAAACCAAAGAAGGCTGCAGCTACAGCTCTTGCTGATTATAGGCCCACCAGCATCCTCTGCTTCCTGTCGAAGACTCTGGAGAAGCTACGATACTGGCAGGTTCAACAGTACACACTGCAAAACAATCTTATAAGTGGCTGCCAATCTGGGTTTCGACCCAAGCATAGTTGCGAAAGTGCTCTCGTTAAAGTCACCACAGACATACGCGCTGCACTTGATAAAAGACAGATTCGCGTTTCTAGCGCTTTTAGACTTCTCCAAAGCTTTTGACAGTGTTTGCCATGTAAGCCTGCTGGAAAAATTATTTAATAAATTCCATTTTTCATGTCGATCTGTTCACTTAATCAAGGAGTTCTTAATTGGCCGATCACAAAAGGTTACTCTTGGGGACTGTAATCATTCAAATTTCCTTCCTCTGTCCTCTGAAGTAACACAAGGCTGCATTCTTCGTCCTCTACTCTTCAGTCTATATGTTAACGATCTGCCGGATATAATTCAAGATGTCAACATCCACAGTTATGCTGACGACTTTCAAGTTTATTTCAGTCGCCCACCTGGTCTTATCGAAGACTGTGCGGCTCGGATGAACGACGACTTACATAATATACGCCTGGTCGATTTACAATGAACTTGAACTTAATCCAGGCAAGTCACAGTGAATCGCCTTTTCCTTCGGCACTCTTGACTTTTCATCCCTTCCCCCTATTCTTTTGAATGGATCTTCAATCCCCTATGTGGATAAAGTCCGTAACCTTGGGGTCACCCTTAACTCCAATATGAATTACTGTGATCTCGTCAACTCTAACCTATCTAAGATCTACGCCACCCTCCGTCTATGGTTGTCCACTAAAATGCTCACCCCTAAAATTCGCTGTCATCTTGTCAAGTCCCTAATATTACAGCATTTCACACACGGTTTACTTGTTTTCCCGAAGCTAGATTCGCACTGCTCCTGAAAATTACATGTTGCATTTAACGATTGTGTAAGGTTTGTTTTCGGCTTACGAAGATTCGATCATGTTTCTCACCTGAATTTTGCACTGCTAGGTTGTTCAATCGAAGTATATCTAAAGCGTAGAGCATTATTCTTCCTTTTCAACTTAATGCACAACTCTCAGCCCGCTTACTTGAGGACCATGTTTCAACCCTTGAACTCTGCCAGAGGCTATAAACTGCAAATACCTCGTTTTCATACCTCTGTACTTGATGGATCCTATATTGATCAAATCACTCGAATGTGGAATTCATTACCACACAATATCCAGAAGGCTAACTCAATCGGCACTTTCAGGCGTCTTGTAAATTTTTTGACGTAAGTAGTTTTGCTGTTGTAACCCTCACGCGCAGATTATATCTTTGTTATCGAAGTTTGGTTTGGTTTTATCTTATTTTATTCTCATTTGCTATAATTGTTTTCGTAATTAATTTTTGTATCTTAATCTTATTTATTTATTCATAATTTATTTGTTATTATTGTTTATATTTTTTTCCCCATCTACTATCACTGTTGTAGAATTAACATTTAATTTAGTTCACTTTCTATTTAGTTGTATACTGTATTTCCACTCTAATTGGTGCTAAGAAAAAGATATGTAAATCTTGTAGTATCTCTTCCAAATAAACAAATATTCTATTCTATTCTCTACTTCACCATTGTTTTCCTCCTTTTCTTTCTCGGAAAATGATGAATCAGATGTTGATTTTTCACCTGAGCCAGTGGACATATCTTCTACTCCGCTGGCTTCTTTGGCTGTGTCCTCAGGTGGCGAGGCAATTTCGTCGCTAAAGAGGTCCCTGGCTGCTTCTTCAGTGTAGATTTCGGGTGGTCCCATTTCATATTTTTTGTACAGCCGTCTTAGCTGCTCTCGACAGAGGCCCTGAGAGTCGCTTTTTCGGGTTCAAACCACGGCTTAAAATTAAGTGAATTTGTATCACTCATAATTACCACAAAATAAGGTGTCCTTTATCAACGCACTTGTTTGTGTTAGTTATATTTATTTTAATGTGCCTATATCACACTCACAACACTTGTCATAAATTTTAAATGTTTGTGTCTGTTTGCGCTTGCAATTATGCGGAAATGCCGTCGGCAAAAATTGCTCACACCACTACTAAGGCACTCGTGTACATAATACGGGTATGCAAAATTGTATTACGAGTTTTCAGGAGGTTGTTGTCACTTTGAATGATCTCAAGCAATATGTTTCTTATATAAAAGGACTGTTTCAGAAGTAAACTGACCCCCCCAACCCCTCCCATTACTCATTACGTGGTAAATAAAATTAGGGAACGGTGGTAAGATTACATATATAAAAAGGTGTGCACTTAATTACAGGCCATTAAGAGCAAAGTTCTCGTGTAGTGAAAATGGAAGTCAGCCAAGAAGAATGTAGTTGTTTCCATACATATGGCAAATCGGAATATATCTCAAAGAGACTTAGTTAATAGTTGAAAATCCAAAGACGAGTCATCTGCTACAGTCCATCGAATTAAAGAAAGGTAAAGCCTCCGAAGCTTCCATGTTCAGAAAACACCGGACAGAACATAAGAAGAGAATAAAGTTGCAAAATCAAGGGGTCGGATTTTGTATGAAAATTTCCTAAAGACTGATGCATTATGAAACTTTCGTGAAAGCGAACTTCAACCAGCTTCCAGCAAAAAAGGGCGACGCAAATCCCAAGTTTAAGAATCGCCGGTTTCGTGAAATACTTAATTTGGCAACCAATATGTTCGTGTGACCAGAAATCATTACCTTTTGTGACAACAGGCAGAATAAATACAAATGTATACTATAAGGAGTGCTTTCAGAAGCATCTCCTTCCATCCTTTAGGCTGTTTTTGCTACTTGCCAATACAGCAGAAAGGCGAGAAATTCCAACAATACCCAATTCGTATAGAACCCAAGGAAACCAATCCTTCAAATTGTCCGCAACTAATGGCAATCGAAAAATATTGGGCTAATATTAATAAAAAAACACTTAAGAGGCAGTATAAAAGTCCGTTACGTTAGATACTGTCTCCACAAAATTTAATGAAAAACGTAAAGCAAAAAGTTCACTAATTTTTGCACGTAGTAATTATATCATGTCGGCTGTGTATAATGCAGATGATTAAGTAATAGTTTAATTAAAATTATTTAGTAACAAACAAAAAAGTCCTTATTTATGTATGCATTTTTTTATGGCGCGCCTATCTGGAATCATAAAGAAGATAACAAAAAACATTGAGATTTTCATTTTGATCCATCTTTTTAACATCATAGCTGAAACCATTAGAAGTTTCATGGAAAACAGCTCTTTTGCGAAAACAGAACTTATGTGAATACACTGTGTTGTAAAATACATACCATTCTTCTTTAAAGAATGATTTCAGATTATTGATAAAATTTCTTCCAAAAACGAAATTAAATTTTTATTTATTGGTATATTTTCAGACAATGCTCACGTGCTTTCGAGTTTTTGAACTCCAAAGAGTACTAACAAGCTTGAATGCAAACCACCTTGGACGAAAAAATGACCTTCAAAAACGTATTTTAGATTTATTACAAGTTAATTTTGCAGAAGTTGCAACAAAAGTTCGAGAATTATATAAATCCTGGTATATTATAGACCAAATGCATTCAAGATGCATAATAACTAAAAAAACTTAAATTTTTCAGTTGTACAGACGGGAATACTTCAGATTACGGTCCTCCCGATCCTAAAAGAATGTTTCAACCACAAATTCAAATTCCAGTACAATCCGATGTGCGCACAGCACTTGTTAGTAACAACCTTGTTGCAACATTTCCCGGTAATATGGGCACCGGCTATCCAATTCATCCAGATGTTCGGCTAAAAAAATTAGCATTCTATGATGTCTTGGCACCTTTACTACAACCATCAACATTAGTTCCTACTAATTCTCAACGGATGCAAGAAGCTAATTTTTGTTTTACATTAACACCGCAGCAAGCAACAGAAATAGCTAGCAATCGAGATATAAGAAATGGAAATAAAATTGAACACATCATACAAGTTCAGTTAAGATTTTGTCTTTTGGAAACATCCTGTGAACAAGAAGATTGCTTTCCACCAAATATTATGGTTAAAGTGAATAATAAAGTTTGCTCGTTACCGGTAAGTTTGAGAATTTTTTTTTTTATCAGTCATTAAAATTATTTGTTTTTTTGTTGTGCCTATAGAACCCAATACCAACTAACAGACCTAATGTGGAACCAAAACGACCACCAAGGCCTGTTAACGTTACAACGAATGTGAAACTTTCACCTACAGTCACAAATAATATAACAGTACAGTGGTGTCCAGATTTTACAAGAGGTTACGTTATTGCAGCATATCTTGTAAGAAAGTTGACTTCAACTCAATTGCTTAATCGAATGAAGGCTAAAGGTATTAAGCCTGCCGATTATACAAGGGGTCTGAGTACGTATTAAATATTTTTATTAATTTCATAAAATTTCGTAAAAACAAAAACATTTTTTTTAGTTAAAGAAAAACTGAATGAAGATGCAGATTGTGAGATTGCTACTACAATGTTAAGGGTTTCTTTGTTATGTCCTTTGGGTAAAATGAGGATGACTATCCCATGTAGGTATGTAAGACCATCAACATTTTTATGATGTTATTAAGACGTAGAGATTAGGTAGTAAAATACACAATATGTATATTGGAAAAAAAAGAAAAGCAAGGAAAATATAAAATTATTTGGGGTGTAAAACTCAGGTATCGGCACATTCCATTGGAGCTGAATTTGAGTACATGTATTCTATAGAGTCAACATGACAAGTTATCACCACATCGCAAATGAGCTTGATTTGCATTTTGTCTATAGTAGCTAAATTTGTGAGACCTGCTCTGCCGTTCTAAGGAAAAAAAGTGTCAGCAAAATTACACTTTGGATTAGGAACAAGCCTGATCTATCCTAATAATTTTTTACTGGATATAAACGAAAAGCAAAAATTTATTTATTCTATCACGTAATCCTTTATTTAGAGCGGTAAAATCTCAAGTCTTGCTTGACTATCAACAGGTCAAAAAACAACAGTGAGTGAGTTGAAAAACTCCATTCTCCTATTTTCATTTATCCTTCGAGTTACTCAATTTTGTTGTTTGGGACCTGTTGATGAATCAAACCAAGACTTGAAGCTTTGTCGCCCTAAAAAAAAGAATTCTGTGATAGAATAACAAATAATTTTTGCTTTTCTGTTGTACCAAAAAGGCTAACTTGAACAAATATCAAATAATAGAAAAATGTGTTCGTACTTCAACTTTTCTTAAAATAACTATTTTAATATTTTAGATAATTTCAATAAGTACAAAAGTCGTAACAGCATTCAAAAATATAAAAGAAATGTAGATTGAAATGAATTGGCATCACCATTTATATTTAGTTTGAACCAGGACATACGTTTATGTCAGCAGACTCGTTTCACCATAAAGTTGAATTCTCCCTAAATAAAATGAAGAGGATTTCAAACAATGTATTCAAAAAGCAATTACATCAAAAGTACATATACTTAGATGAAAATTGCTAATTTTCACAATTGGAAAGGCCTTCCAAAAAAAATTAAAAAAAAGCCTACGCATATTGAAGTACATGGCCCATATTGTGTTCGAAAGAGGAAACAACTTTTTGAAGTATAAAATTCAATTCACTGATACACTTTACGAAATTGTATCACAATTTTTCTGTTGAAATCCAGACGCGGTAATATAAGACAGAAAAACTCATTTTCTTGAAAGTGGGCAATGCTGATACGCCCATTTTCCTTAGAACGGCAATGCTCCAGTATAGATAGATTTGTAATTAGATTTTACGGCCTGAAGTTTTTTTTTTTTTCAGAAATCCGACATTTCCAAACTGCTTGGTAATGGAGCTTTGCATTTCCAATTATGCTTATGACAGACATGGGGCTGGATTCCGCAACTATGAATTTACTCGTGTACACAAAATTTTGTGTACACCACCTTATTCCGATTCCGCAAAATTGGAAATGAGTTCTCTGTCAAAATTGTGTACACTTTACTTAATATTTTCTCACAGTAATTTTGGTCGTGAATTTTGAATGGGTACCTATGAGTTTTTTTCAAGTGGTATTTTCAAAATTATTTGTTATGTTAAATATTTTACATTTGTCTAAGCCGTAGTCGCCTTAATACTAGTGAATTCATGTAACTCATTTCTTATAACTAAGCTTAACTTCTTCAAAAAGACTATTTTCTTACTCAAACAACATTCAGCACAGAAAAATTACGGAATCACTTGAAATTCAAAAGTGTACACTTTTCCTCACGATGAGTTTTTAAATGGTGTACACTGGCAAATTGTTCACAGTTGCGGAATCCAACCCATGGGGTATCGATATCTAGATATTTCGAATATAAAACAAACGTACCTACTTTGACATTTCAATTTAATTCACTGGTTTTTAAGCGTAACCGATTTGGAAATGGAAGTGACAAATATATTAGCTTTAATGCAAGCTAAACCACAATAATTAATTGTAAATATGCGACAAATTAAGGTTTGGAGCGAAAAAAGAACAAATCGCGTTATCTTGCAGTCAGATTCTGGTTGAGGTGCAAAATGAATCAGCGGGTGTGGTGTCCCAATTCAGAATTTTGTGTGAAACGAGTAAAACTGTGGTCGAATGAATATTTAAAAATAATAAAATTGTAATGGATAATAATAAAGATCGCTATCGTACTTTCTCCCTACTTCAATGTTCACAAAAATGGAAAAATGTATGGTTCTTCTTCTTCTTTCTCCCTTTCTTGAGAATGTACATACATTTTTGCTTAATTTGACACCTTATCATATTATTATTAACAACTAGATGGCGCTGCGCAACGTAAAGTACCGATGATCAGGCTATACCCAGTAATTTTTGAGGATATTGATATCTAGATATCTAGTCTATATCCACTGAGTTTTCTGGGTATTGCGAGTATTTGATGACACATGGTGTATATAAACGGAGTATTTCGAGTATCTAGATATCGATACCTCATGTCTGTCATAAGCATTACTTACTTTTTTGGGATACTCGGCTTCGATGTAGTGAGTTCAATATTTTTAACCTCAACCCAATTTGTTTTCTTTTATATGTACTTTAAGACTTCTTTTCTTTCCGATATAGTTAGATTTGTCTGATAATTATTGATATCGAGCGGTTTGGATCGACGTAACCTATAATTGAGTATATATAGCCCTCCAGAAGAAGCATATATATATCAATCTTGTTTCCAAATATCGGAACTTTCTACGTGAGCTCTACTTGATAATAATTAAATATTTTAGTACATTTATGTTGTACGACTAACCATGCAGAAGCTATCTAACATCAAAATATTAGATAATTATTAAATAGCGCTGGTAAAAAATTAAGAATTAATCTTTCTAGGGCATCGACATGTTCACATTTGCAATGTTTTGATGCTTCATTATATCTTCAAATGAATGAACGTAAGCCAACGTGGAATTGTCCTGTCTGTGATAAGCCTGCCACATATGATACTTTAGTTATCGATGGGTAAGCTACAAAATAAAAAATATTAAAAAAATAAATATCGAAAATTAAATAATTTCTATATTTCATAGATATTTTCAAGAAGTTCTTGCTTCATCATTGCTGTCCCTTGATGACAATGAAATTCAATTGCACAATGATGGATCTTGGAGCACACATATTATGAGAAATGATACGCAGGTGCTAGATACGCCTAGTAAAACAGTTCAAAAAGTTGAAGTTATATCAGATGATCTAGGTAAGTCATTTATATACTGTACAATTCTGTATTAAATAATTTTTATATTTTTAATTATGAAGAAGTTATAACGACAGAACCAGAACTCAAAATAACTACAAAACCAACTACTGCAACTCCTCTTTCCACTACTCCAATTCCAGCAGCAACTTCAAATAATGAACCTACGTCAACCACAAACAATGAAACGGTAAGTTTGAAATTATTTTTCATTATGCACATTCCATTGACTGCAAGTTTTTGTTTCCGTTTCGAAAATTAGGGGACCGAGTCTTCTGGTTTCTTTAGTAAGAAAAGGTTTATAAATTCAATATACAATTTTGTGTAAAACAATAGAAATAGTTTCAAGAAAAAGAAGAACTTTATGTTTTTTCCTTACTTTTAATTGACTTATAACAACAAAAAAAGTGCCTTTATGCATTCATCAATCACCAAGCAATAAATTGGCATATTTAAATAAAAAAAAAGATAACTGTAAAATAAATGAAAAAATAGCAGGCTTCAATATTTTCAAGTGTAGTCTTTTTATTTATAATTTCTCTGGGATGTTATAGGAAACGTTAAAGTCTAGATATTTTTTTGGGTCTTGTGGGGTTATCTGATGAAAATCTCAATCTTGAGCCAAGTACAAGTTATACCAAATTGACATAATGACTTAAGTTTAAAAATGGAATGATCGGAGTTCGATACAAAGTATTAATTTTTTTTTTATGTTTTTAAAGTCTATTATGCCCCTTGAGTGAAATGAAAAACTGCTTACAAATATACTGTAGCGAACAAATTTTTCTTCATATTATTTACGGTACTGATACGAAAAATGTACTTTCTAGGATTAGCCTGATTTAAAAAAATATAGCAAAATTTTAGTAGAACAACTTTAAGAAAGTTATTGAATTTTCCGGAAAATTAACAACACAAATGTTTTGAAACACCTGCTTGTTTTTTCAACCATCAAAGAATAAGAAAACATATTGTACGGGAATTTGTCGTAACTTTGTAGGAAGGCCGGAATGAAAAAATAAAAACTCAACTTTGATCTCAACGGTACGACACTTTATTACAGACTGTGTCTGTTCTTTTTTGGAATGCAACAAGATTACAATGATCGATGTTTGCAAGTAAAATCCGTTAGGCGGATAGAATACAATACAAATTCGATTGTATGTGATGAGAGCACAATTTGTGCTTGTACAGGGTTTTCCAATAAGAGGTGTTATTTTGATATTCAAAGAAAAATGCCATTTTTTGAGATAAATGATCGGATCTTTATTTCATTATAAAGAGGAAGGTATGCCGTTAATAATGGAAAATAACATCTGCCAAATGAACACCACGACCACGCCTACAGGACCATATCCTTTTCATGAAATTGTCCATAACCAAATCGCAAAGTGGCTGCCCTATGTCCTCGATAGCCTCACGAATTCCATCTTTGAGGTCTTGAATTGACGCTGGGCTGTTGGCGTAGACCTTCTCTTTCACGTGGCCCCAAAGGAAGAAGTCGCAAGGTGTTAAGTCACAAGATCTCGGTGGCCAATTGTGATCACCTCTTTGAGAGATAACACGGTCCGGAAACTTTTCCCGTAAAAGATCAATGGTTTCGTTGCTGGTATGGCACGTAGCGCCGTCTTGTTGAAAGTAAACGTTGTCCAGATCAATACCATCCAATTCCGGCCATAAAAAATCATTAATCATCTGTCGATAGCGCAATCCATTCACTGTAACTGTTGCTCCAGCCTCATTTTCGAAAAAGTAAGGTCCAATGACCCCGCGGGACCATAAACCGCACCAAACAGTCACACGTTGAGGATAGAGAGGCTTTTCAACAATAACTCTTGGGTTTTCCGAGCTCCAGATGCGACAATTTTGCTTGTTGACGAAGCCATCGAGGTGGAAATGGGCCTCATCACTCAAGATGAGTTTTCCATGGAATTCCGGATCATTTTCATGCATTTCAAGGACCCAATCAGCAAAGACTCGACGTTGTTGATGATCTGCCGGCTTGAGTTCTTGTGTTAACTGAACTTTATAAGCCTTAAGATCCAAATCTTTGTGCAAAATACGGTGTAATGACGTTTGTGGAATACCTAATTCCAAAGAACGACGAGGAATGGACAAACCTGGGTTTTCTTCAACACTCGGCTACAGCAGCAATATTCTCGGCTGCTCTTGAGCGACGTGCACGGGTTTTATTCTTCACATCACTAACTTGTCCCGTCAGCTCGAATTTTTCTACCAATTTCTGTATTGCGGTCCGACAAGGTGCTTCACGACGACCCAAAAATGTTCGAGTTTTACGAACCGTCTCTGCCACATTTTCACCATTTTTATAGTGAATTTTAATAATTTCAATGCGTTGTTGAATCGTGTATCGTTCCATTTTTATTAATGGCGTAGTTTCTACTTGCCAAATGTCAAAAAATGACAGCTCCAAAAGTGACGTTTATCGAAATAGCGGGCTAATTAAAATAACACCTTTTATTGGAAAACCCTTTACATGTAATTATCTCTTACAAACTTAACTTATTATACTTTTTTTCTGTAGCGGTTACGGAGTTATTAGTTTTCAACATATTCAGGTCACAGATAATTTGTTCGCTTAGTAACGGAAAACTCATCATTTAAAATATGAATAGGTTAAGAGCTAATAACTCCTTAAACGTCGCAGATAGAACATAAGTGTAATAGGTTAAATTAATGAGGAGATTTTGGGCTTTCGGAATTTTGTAACAAAAAGATATGTTAGTGGGGGTATTTAAAAAAAAAAAAACCGGAAAAATACATATCCAATTATTGAACCCAGGAAATGTGGGTCTGCACAGGGGTTTCCAAGCCAAGTTAGTTTGAGTAGTCTTTTAAAATAAGATCTGTTCTTCGCTGCAAATACTTTAACTTTGCTCCAGGATCTCCCAATAGTTTTGGCCTCTACTTGTGCGGTTCCTCTGAACTAAATATTGGCTACCGAAACACTGGCTTGGTTGCGGATTTCAATCTAGGAATTGCTTGGCAATACTGATTGTTTCTCGCCACCGTAGAATATCGCTACTAAGTTTTTTTTCATCGATCTATTCGATATGTCCAGAAAGTTTTTACAAAATATTTACAAGTTCCACTTTTCACAACCATTTTAACGCTATAAGTCCAGCAAAAGTATCTGTATGTACATGCATTACATGGGTCCGGATTCTGTGATTTTTATATGGTGATTTATTTCTTCTGCTCGTATTTACAGATGACCTAGGACATTAATATTGGATATGTTTTATTTAAGAAAATACTCATCGATTATTAACATTTTCTGTTGCTTATTTCTTATCTGGTGATAATAAAATCGGTTCTAGCTAACAACAACTTGCACAATGACAATTTTCTTTAATATAAATAAATCAATCTAAATTTGAAACTTTATTTTATCCCCATGAAAACTTACAGGTTGATCTCACGGTAAGCGATTCAGATGACGATCTACCGCTCAAGCGAACAACAAAGTCAAATAACACAAATGGAAATGGTCAGAAATTATTGCCAACAACAGCGAAAATGAAGCCAAACGGTACGTTGGATTTAAATTTGTTATCCATGTACTGATACTAATTTTATATTTTTACATTAAGAAATATTTTCACTCTAATTTCTTACGATTATTTTTTATGGTTTCGTTGAGATTTTTTTTCTTTGGCTATATGCAGGCTAAAATAGGTTCAAAATTTTATTATTGGTTTTTTTTTGTTTTTTTATTGTTGTACCGCCGTACAGAAAGAAGAAGAAGAAAAACTATATGTAAGCATTAGAATATAACGTGATGCTCGAAAAATTAATGGACCGCGCAACTAACGGTGTTTTTTTTTTACATATTGCATCACTTTTAGTAGAGCTTATACTTGGTTTCGTGTCATGCACCTAATTTTGGGCGACGTAAAAATTTCTACTTTAAGAAAGGAAACATTTAGTTCTGTACCAGTGGCGTTTTTGACTCAAATTTCTTGAACTGATTCCAATTCAAGTAAAAGAGGAATTAAATTCTAGCAGGAAAAATGAAATATTCCAATAACATTCGTAGTTTCCAATGAAAAGTTAAAAGCTTCGATGGTGTAATGCATAAGATAATTAATTAGCTCATTGTTCTGGATTCGAGCCTTCCATTACAATGCTCGAGGCAATCTCCTCAATAAGAGATTAATCAGTAAAAAGACAACTGTAATGTGCAGTAGTTCGTAATCCATCTAGTACTAGTAGTAATAGGTAAAAATGAAACATGGACTTAAAGGAGTTGAAAGAAAGTGAAACAAGGTTATATGCGAATAATTAGTAGTCTAGTCTATCTGACATTTGAAATTTTTGTTTAATCTTTTGACATGTACAATTGAACTTATATCACAGTTCATTTTTAATTAATAAATAATTTAATAAAAAAAAGCCTTTTTCCCTTTTTTTCTCCTTCACTTCAAATCACTTCAGTCTTCTGGTTAGTTAGTTGGCTTATTACCTTAAAAACTTTTTATTATTAGTTATTACATTATCTATTAAATACTTTTAAGCGTTTTAGTTAAATTTATAATAGCCGGCACTAAATAGATTTTGTACCTTAAATATTAGATTATTATGCGTCGTTCATCATATAGTTTATAGCATAATAAATGTGACTCGTGTAACAGAATTTCGTCTACCGCTCAACAATTTTCAACGTGAAAAAAATATCTCGTCAAATGCAGAGCATGTTTGCCCAAAGATGATTTAATTTATCGCTTTTCTACCAAACAGTCATTTAACATTCCTCTCATACTTCACATTCATTCTCATCTTTCTTATCCTTAGGCCCAATTAAAATTACGACTGATCGGATAGCTATAAAACTGCAGCTCATCTCTACTTTTGATGACAAATGTCTGGGTAAAAAATCCTTGAAGCTCTCTTCCACCCTTATTTCTTGTACCCATATCGTCTCTTGACGGAGAAATTAAAAATATATTTATAAACACCTTATATACGGCACAATAATAAAAAAATATTGAAGGTATTCACAAAAATCCGTTCTTCTTAAAATGCACCTCACCTTTCGACTGATCAGTTGTAATTGTAATTCGGGCCTTACTCAAATCAAATTAGCATTTTTTGCCAGTGATGAAAGAAATACGTACACTGTACTAATGCAGAAGATAAAGAATCATGATTTCTCTTATTCAGATGTTGATTTGTTATATGTGAGAATATCGGTCTAATTTTACGAATAAATTTCATCAAAGATTTATATGGAGATGCGTGGGCCAACTTCAATGTTTTCGAATATATTGGACCATTGAGATTTTTTTTACAGTTTTATATTGAACACCTTGTAACTTCATAAGTAGATTATTCACGATTATTTTTGATACAAATTTTTAAATAAAGCAAAAAGCTATAAATACTATATATAATATTTTATTCGATTTTTATAAAAAGCATTTTTTTTTCATTTAAAATATTTTTGCATTTATATTTACATATACATATGTATATAATAAGAAGAGAAGTTTATAACTGTCGTCGGCCCAGTAAATATTCTGTCGTCGGCCATTTCTTTCCTCTGGTAAAACTCTTTCTGCTACCTGTTTAACCTGTTTGAAATGCAATTGTGTGCCCTTGAGTTATTCGCTAAAGAGTAAATAAAACAAAATTAAAGTTAATCAACCATACAGAGACAAAATGGCCCCGTTGTCACAACAGAACAGCACTTTTCACATGATAAAACCCTTTGCATTCTTCATGGACTTAATATTACAACTAATTAAAAGCACCTTACATTTTAGTTTCATTTCACTTGATTACAAGAAACTTGAATTGTTATGAACATATGTATAAGGGAGCCAATAAGGATCAGTTTGGTGAACAAAGATTACTTGAATTGTTACAAGTAGATTTACAATTAAAAGTACAAGTAAAATATATATATGTACGTACATACATATTCGCAGGGGTGCGGGTTCTAGGCTACAATTATTAACATTCAAATATAGATGCTTTAATGCTAACATGGTACGTAAGCATTAGCAACAATCTAACAAAGATCTCTTTGGGTCGTAACATACCTAACCCAGTAAAAGGATAAATAGTCCTTTCTCCACAACATCTACTTATAAATTATTGCGAAGAAGTATCTATTTTGTATTATGAACGTGTCACAAATTCTTATCATCCCCGCGATTCATATTCTTATTACTCGCAAGAATCAAGATCTTATTTTAACGCAAAGAATTCAGGGCCGTATTCATCATGCTGGATGTTGCTTGTCTCAACTAAATTCATTTGTTGTCTATTTGTAATTTCCTTATGCATTTGCAGGTTAAAAAAGTATAAGAAACTATAAATATATTACAATTTAATTTAGTTGAGATCAACAATCTCCAGCATATTGAATACGACCTTGTGAAAGGGCTAAATTGTAAAAAACGGTAAAAATATAGAAAAGAAAACCTGTTATATTAGAATTTATTCAAAATATAATATTTCTTAATGTTATGTCTTATAATATGTTACGTCTTACAATAGAGTAGATGAGATGGACCTGCAGAGCTTGATGGCGTTTGATTACTGAATACGCGTGGAATTTTTCTTTTATTTAATCTGTCTGCTGCATGTAGGAAATGTAGTTGGATGACATGATCAATGTTCTGTTCGCTATAAGAGGTAAACATTTGAAGACAGGCGCCTGTGAAAATTTGAAATAAATTTAGACATTTATTATAATAAAAGTTTCGGTTAGTTATGTACTTTGTTACATTGTTGAGTTTTTATAAGAGTTTTGTTCTCAGTATTTCCTTTTATTGATATATTTGATAAGATCTGTAATAATTACAAATAATGCAAATAATGCTATATACTTAAAAAATTCTGATTCCTGTACTTTCTGTCACGTTAGTCCGAGGTTTATGTAATTTGTGGGCTATTTTTCTGAGGATTTCGATACATAGTTACTTGCGGTTATATTCATTATATTAGGATGTGAATCCCTGTAAAGACCTTCAGAATCAACGTCTGAAGTTTTTCAACGTACTCCTCAAATACTTCGAAGTCTGCTCTAATGCGGGTTCTATTAATTGAGTATAAATTTTCATTTTTATTATTTACCACTAGCGTCCCTTTAGTGTGACTTCTACTAATTGGTTTCTTTATCTTTATTTACTGCTCATGAGTTGATATCCAACCTTTCGAATACCTGCTTTAGTTCAGGCTCTACTCATTGGTTATATGCCTTCTCATGGCTTTATACCGTCATTATGTATAATTTAGTTTAATGTACAGCTTATCGTGATTAATATCTCAGTGATACGCAGATGATCAGGCTGCCTAACTATGAGATACGCTTATTTTTCGTGACTTTAGTTTCTTATTATACATCCCTTTTAGCATACGTTTTGTTTTTAATATGTTGCAGTTCAGTTAGATTCTTTCATGTTACACTTGTATTATTAGTACTTTAGTACTGCTCATATAATAGTAACAGGATTATATGCATTGAATTCGGCAGACAAAAGGGCTTATTATTATTATTATTATTATACAATCAGCCGTTTAATTTATTATAATATTAGTAAAACAAATATTTTGTGTGTCATAGTTGACCTTTATGCTAACTACCAAGTTAAATTTTATTTTTATATGATTATCTTTTTGGTTTTCATTTTTTTTTCTTCTTCTCTGTTTGAATGAGTAGCTTACAGCCTTTACAATTTTTCTTTGATTTTAGTCTTTGGGATTTTCATCATCAAGGTGATTTGTTCTGAAATGGTCTTTTATGTCAGTTATATCCTCTGCGATGTACATGCATTTGCTACATTTATGTCATGTTCTTTCCTTTAAGGCTGTGATTGTGGGTCTAGCTGCGATGGTCTAATTTCATTTTGGTTGTACGATTTTTTTTTTTATACATTTTCATAGAAGACTTATTATTATTTGTTTAGTTCCTTTAGTTCCTTCCTGGTATTCTTCAATAAAGTTAAATATTTATGTTTGTGGAGCGATAAAACCAATGCAATTGTAGAACGCGTGTGCCCAAGTACAAAAAAAGTGCACAGGTAGAAGATATGTGTCCAAGTACAACACAAGTACACAAAAAGGTGAATAATTAGTGCCTAGGTACAAACCTATGCTCTGGAAGTAGCATGCAAATCAATAAATGTGCAAATAAATTCTTGCTATTTATTACATCCATACTAAGTCAGCATGCAATTCAGCATAAAGTGCACTGAACTCTTTTTACTCGTCGCTGTCTCGAGCAATTCATGTAATATGATTCTCAAGAATTGCGGTCGTGAACTTGAATTCTTTACATATAACATAACCGCCGTTTTACACTTTTACTGTGACAATTTTGATGATTACGAATTTAATTTTATGCTTATATAAATGTATGCAATTTAATTTCTTACAAATCTACTGTTGGGCATTGACAATTTATCCTTTTCCTCCTCTCTATGTGCTATGTTTAGCAGTTCCCTGTACTGGTGGATGTATTTAAACAGGCGTGCTTACTTGCCTCCGCGTGATGGATCTAGTTGGTTGACATGGTGTCTTATTCTATTCTATATTCAATTGTTCATATTGTATACTGGTACTGTGGTTACTGGGTCTCTTGCACTAGATATATACGCTTTTAGTAATGTTCCTACGGAATATAACGTCAGTTTGTCGATGTTGCTCTCGGGTTTCCCGATTGCTGCTTCTATTGCTTTGATGATCTCGCCAAATGCCTCATCTAATTTCTTCATGATGGTTAGCTCGTAAAAACCGGAGTTAGAGTTTATGGGCGTCACAATAGCCATTTAGTAAATATTTTAATGATGAAATTTATCTTCGTTGTTTGTTTAGTGGAAATGCATTCAAATGATGTGCGTCGCCAAGTCGTAATTACAGGTGAGGAAGCAGCCACAAGTCAGATCTCCTCTAATGTGTTGGGCGCAGCTATAGGTTAGCTTTGGAAGTAAAAACAATGCGTGAATGACTGAATGTAAGTGACTTCTTTTATTGGGGTACTGCTACCTTATTTATACAAAATGTTTTCTTACTCAATACAATTTGGCTGTTCTTATTACAAAATAATTGATGAACGGTAATAATTTGACTCACTTCGGTAAGTTTGTAATCTAAATCTGCATACTTTCATTTTGTTACAATTGAATTATTCTGGCTCATGACGCAATCTTCGTTTTGACCTGGTAAAGTATTTCACTCAAGATAGTTTAAAGTGGATCCTTAATGACAACTTTACTATTGTTTGATTATTGATATTTCTTTTGTTTACACAATGCGAATTGTTTTCGCTAATACATTTTTTGTGTCTTTATGTTGTAATGGTTATTCTTTGAAATTTATGAAATACTTTAGTTTGTGTAATCATGTCACAATAAAAATGCCCGCAAAATTTTCTTTATTTTTATTAATTTGTTATTATTGATGCAGTAATTATTTAGGTTCTTTTTTGAGAACAGTAATCTCTTGAATGTGATGAGAGAATTATATTGTAGTTTCAATCTGCTAATGGATCTTACTTTTTGTTTTCTTACATTATTTATATTATTGTTTTTGGTGCATAGAACCTTGGAAATGATTTATTAACTAGATGAAACTTACTTGAGGAATAAATGAATTTTGAAACCAATTATAAAAATTGAAATTTTAAAATGTCTAAATGGCCTTGCATTTTTCGACTTCCCACTAATTTATGTCGACCTCCGGCATTTATTTGTGCATGCAAGAAATGTTACTCGTTCCTTTGATTCGGAATCAGCTTGCAATACAGACCCATTTGATCTGCATTATAAGATCGTTTCGTAACTTAGATCAAGAACTTCCTCGCTGAAGCGTTTTTAGAAAAATATCGATATGCTGTATCGGACGCTTTACCTACAAAAAATATCGATGCAGCCAAATATCGGGTCAAAAATTATCGATTATCGGATCCAAAAATGTGTGCATAATATATTTAACGCTATATTATTCTTCACACTCCACTTCTTGAATTTTAATTTCAGAAATACTCTTTAAATTAAAATTTCAGTTATTTCCGCCCCAGAAGAGTGTTAATTTTTATATGAATACTAACTTTCACCTTCAGGTCCTGAAATAAATTGCAAAACAAATGTTTTAAAAAAAGAAACCTGCCAAGGAGTTAGAAAAATCAAATATATTTCAAATATATATCAATATTATAAGTAATACATAACATTAGGTATATCAAATATATTTCAATATTATCACAAATAACACAAAGTCGATATTCAGGTACAAAAAAAAAAAAAAATACAGTACTACAAATTTAAGTTAATTCTCTGAATTCAAAATAACTCTTATTCCCAATCTGACTTATTTAACGAGTTCAAAAACAAAAGCTGGCTTAATCTTTTCGGTGTTAGGCGATTTCTCTCTTTTGAAGCTGTATCACCACTTTTTGAAAAAAGCCTCTCACATGGAAACGAACTTGCAACAATAGGCAAAAAATTAAGTGCAATTTTATAGAGAGTTGGGTGGATTATTTTTAAAGCCTGCCACTCTAAAATTGGTTCTCTGCTGATATCACATACAGGAGTCTTTAAATATGCATCTAGTTCTGGATCCAAGTTATTTTGGGGATC
Organism: Dioctria rufipes; assembly: GCA_963924295.1. Taxonomy (NCBI): domain Eukaryota; kingdom Metazoa; phylum Arthropoda; class Insecta; order Diptera; family Asilidae; genus Dioctria; species Dioctria rufipes. The sequence continues at coordinate 340,763,400 of OZ002740.1, read as the reverse complement.
TAAAATTTCATCTTGCGTGTTTTGTAGTGATACATTTGTAATAGAGGCCTGATCTTTTAAAATATTGTTTACGTATTTTATTACATTAGCAACATTTAAAGGCTCCTCAAAATGCATTTTCTTAAAACGGGGATCAAGCAATGTTGCCACCGCAAAATTTGACACTTTTTCTATATCACCTACTCTAGCTTTCCACTCCAGAAGTATGTTGTCGCGTAAAGTTTTTGCAGTACTGCTCACTGGGTTAAGCTCCAGGATAGTATCTCTTAAGCAATATGAAATGGGGATCGCTCTACTTCCGGATAAGTACTTTTCTCCTGAAATTTCTTTGGTAACCACTTCAAGTGGTTGAAGAATAGGAATAGCGTCCCTAATAACCTGAATTTCAGAAGCAGACAACATTTGTGGTGCGGACGTATATTCCAAAATTATTGTGCTAACAACACCTATTAATTGTAAAAAAACGCTCTAGCATATAGAACGTAGAATTCCATCGCGTTTGTACGTGCTGCAGTAATTTTAAAGGTGTCACCCCAGGAAGTTGAATTTTCCGAAGCGCATCAGCAGCATTTACGCATTGCTTAAACCATGTAACAATAGATTTAACTTTCGTGATTATATGCACTAGCTCAGGATTTCTCTTAATGGAAGTTTCAGCAATTAAATTTATTGTATGGGCCAGACAGGCCAAATGTTTTTTTGATCCAAAACCATCGCAAATAGCTTTTTTCATATTTGCTGCATTATCAGTGATAACGCATATAATTTTATCTGGTGGAATATCCCACGCACTTAAAACTTCCTTGATTTTTATAGTTATATTTTCAGCAGTATGACTGGTAGTCATCTCATGAACTCCTAAAATTATCGAGCACAGTACGCTTCCGTCTATAAAATGGCCTGTTAAGCCTAAAAAACTTCGTGTATTATATGGTTCCGTACATATATCAGTAGTGAGAGCCAACATTTTACCCTCTAATTTATTTTTCCATTTAATAAATAAAAGGTCGTATTTTTGATCTAACAGTCCTGTAATTTTCTTACGGCTCCGAATTTTATAAAGTGGAACTACCTTTTTACAGAAGCATAGAAATCCTTCTTTTTCTACTATAGAAAGCGGCAGGTTGTCTTTCACGATCATAAAAAGTATTAAGTTTGTTAGCTCAGCTTCACGATGACCACCAGCTAAAAATTAATTTCAAAATTAAGAAGATATCTAAATTTCATACCTTGTGTCAACTAACTTGAATATGATTCAATTTTCAAAAATGAGTCGGCAATTGCTCCACGCGATTGTACTCTGTTGCTGCTCCCAGTTTGCACCTGAAAATATAAAATGTGAATTTTATTTTTGAACAACACGAAACATTGCAATTTTATTACCTCTAATTCTTTTGCTTTACTCTCCGTTTTATTTTCAGCAGACCTTCTGATTTCATCTGAACCTGAAGTTGAATACGCATCAGGATGATTCCTCAATAAATGGGAAAATAAATTTGTGGTATTTCCACTTGATGAAACTGTTTTTAAGCAGAGCCGACATTTCGCACTATTTCTGTTTACCCTTTCAAAAAATTTCCAGAGTGAACTTCTAGGAATAGGTGCCATTTTTCTTAAAGACAAATAGTAACACAGTGCCACGGCCACCGAAACGGAATTATAACTTATCGGCATCACATCAATTATGAACAGTTCAATATTTGTATGTTTTAATACAATTAGAGCACAGCAAAACTATTTTTTATTTATTTTCATCACATATAAATGAATTAAAAATTGAGACCAAAAATATATTTCTCGAACAATGCTTAATGCTAGTCACTCAAACTCAAACTTTATGCTCAATGTCGCAAATCGCAATATAAAATAAATTTTCAGGTGCGCAATGGCAAAAGGAAAAAGGTCTATATCGACAGAATTAAATTCTTTTTTTGAGTTTTATTCACACAAAAATTTCCACGCAAATATTTAACAAATTCTCAAGAACGCCCGGTAAATTATCAAATTTTGTCTTGAAAATCGCTATCGCACTAAATTTGGAATAGGCGCAGTACGCTACGAACGAAGCACAACACAAATCATGAAAAAACACTTGATTATTTTATTTTTTCGGTTCATCACATATAAATGAATTACAAATTGAAACCAAAAATATTTTTCTCGAACAATCGAACAATGCTTAATGCTAGTCACTCAAACTCAAACTTTATGCTCAATGTCGCAAATCGCAAAATGAAATAAATTTTCAGGTGCGCAATTGCAAGATCTATATCGACAGAATTAAATGCTTTTCTTGAGTTTTATTCACACAAATATTTCCATGCAAATATTTAACAAATTCTCCGAATCCGAAATAACTAAAACAGCAAAACAAATAGAAATGCATGGGCATGCCCATGCGGTTTTATCAAATCCAATTCGTACTTAGTGTTCGTGTAATCGTATTCGTTTTCGTAGTTCAGCTGTTCAGCAGGCAAAATGTGTAGGGTAGGTTAAGATTTTGGAGGAGTGATGGAAAGGAAAATACATAAGATGAAAGCAAAACACAAATCTAATAATCTAGCCAGGAGATGCTTTTTTTTTTAATAAATGAATGGCAGCGTGTAAAAATGTTCGAAAGTTTGCATTATGATTAGAATTTAGAATAAATGGACGGCCCCTTCATGAGTTCTACTTGTTATTGCAATGCAATGTGCTTTGCCTCTCACATCACACACAGTAGAAAAATTGCGCCCAACACAAACAACATTAACCCCACGCCACCCAGCACCCACCCACCGCATTTATTACAGCCTTTGCCTGCGGTGATGTTTTATGCATTATTCTATCATGCTGGAATGTGGGCATGTGGGATATTTCTTTTCTGTTTCTGGTCCCGAATTAACAAATTCCGATCTGGATTTGTACTTTCGGAATGAAAGGGCCGGCTCAGAACTTGAAGAGGAACACAAACAAAAATTATACCCTTCCGATATATCGTATGGAAATATCGATACGGACGATATTTTGTTAATGTAAATATCGATAAAAAATTTAAAGAATTTTAAGCAAAAATATCGATAATCGGGATATATCGATACAGTTTGCCCATCTCTACAACGAGGTCCGGTTGTGAAGAGAGTTACATATCTTTACAAATCGAGTTCCAAGTCTTTTTTTTTTACAAAGCTTCACAGCCATTCCATATTAGCATGATATGTTTGGCCACCGCTGTATACATTATGGAAAATACTTTGCACTTGCGATTTCAAAATAATGTTTTTTTTTTTTTCATTTATGACTGAGATTGTTGTTTTATTTTCGCACTTTTATTTTTATTTCCAGTTATTACAAATTTGACTACACAGTCAAAAGTCTTGGAATAAATTCTACAATTTAAATTTTCGTTAAATTGCTTTGTTTTAAATTTTCACACAAAATATAGTAATTATCTGTTACAAAATACATATATATTTTTAGTCAAACCAAACTTCAATGGTTTTCCTTCTTTTTGCAAAAATGTATAAAAACCTGCTTAGGAGTATTGCATTAAAAATTAAATAATTAGGATGAAATTGAATGGGAAGTATTAGAGTCGAGAAGAAAAAATTGAAAATTATCACTTCAAGATTGATTACAACAAGTAAAAAAGCTAGAATTGGTTTAAGACCAATTCTTATAATACCCTAGATGAATGCCCGTATTAAATTTCGTATGGTCACCGATCTATTCAAGTATTGATTTTGAAGTTGTTTTTCGTATATATTTCTAGAACAATTTGTCGCACAGAAAAAATGATTATAACCAATTTTATAGGATTTCGTATTCTGCAGAAGTCTTTAGTACAATAAAAATGTCTTTGACTGATCGTTTTCAAAGTATACGTAAATAACCGAAATTCTTATATGGTAACACCAAGAGTTGGCCGATTGAGTCCATTTTTGAAATTTTATTTCATGTACGAAATTTCAGCTTTCTACGTCGACGCGTTCTCAGGCAGTGTCCAAATATATAGCGGAAAACGATTTTCGAACTTAATTTTACTTTTTTTTTTAAAGTCCGTGTACAAAATTTCAGCTCTCTAAGTATACGCGTTCTCGAGTTATCGTGCGCACGGACGGACGGACGGACGGACATGCAAAAATCGAAATAACTTTTAATACTATGAATGGGTGTCCAATCCATTTTGCTCTACCATCATTATTTCGAAGTGTTACAAACAGAATAACAAACTTAGTATACCCTATAGATTTCAGCTAGGGTATAAAAATATTACTCCGTTTCAATTGCCAATAGCGATTTAAACCTACGTCTCAACAGTATCTAGTTACGAAACTGGTATTCTGCCCATTTATCCTTCATTCACTATATCTTAGCTACTCCATAATTATTCTGGCAATAAACCTAAAAGATTCGTACTTAAACCGAAAACATTCCTCGAATGTAAAACACCTTTTTAATGCCTTTGAGACACCGTTTTATTGCCTGTCTTAATATTCTAATATCCTACCTTTGTTGTGGATTTTTTTTCCAACATTTGTTCCTAAAATTAAAACGCAATACCAAGCTTTGCCTTGATCAATATGCCCTAATGTTATTTACCAGATAAGCTGGTGAGATTCATAGTGCGTAAGTCAATAATTTTCAAACCAAATTCTTACTTTTTATCCATCACGCGTTAAGCACGATCATGAAGTAAGTCAAAATTTACAGATACAACCGCTGATGACAGTGTTTCATTGTCATTTTCAACAAAAGATGTCCATACTTTTTATGGGTCGAGGTACAAAACATCAATTCACTCTAAACTATGCAAACTTGATTTCTCAGCTCATATGTGTATGTTACAACTCGGCCAACTTGTTTGTCACTGTCCTCAGTGACGAAGGCCAGCCCTCACATTAAAACGAGAAATTGACATATACAGAGTCAGGTTACTATTTACGAGATTCGGTCCCAACTAATGTTAGCTCCATTTCGATACTTAGTCCCAGTTGATGTAAGTTGCAATTACGACACTCTGGCTCATTTGATGTTGCAATTTCGACACTCAGTCCAACCTATCCGATTATTTTGCGGTATATCTTAGTCTCTTCTCTTAAAAAGAAGAAAAAAAAAAAAACAAACAAAACATTCCACCCCTCAGCAGAATATACAATTTTTCGCTGTAAATTCTTAAAGGGATAGAATGCAAACATGATGTCACAACTCAACTCAATTCCATTTCTATTTCCTTCGCTAAATGAGAGAAGAATGCGGGAAAACAAATGCAAATCAATCAAAATTATTTCCGTAATATTTATTTGTCTTTGCAATAATCGCCACAATTAATTGTATTCACTTTTGGAGTATATTTACTTTTTACATCCCTTGGGTAATTGTCCCGTCTGTAAGCAATTAATGCCCTTCCTTGTACTGTTAGCAAAATGACATGCATTAGCATAGCCTCCAGATTGAGTACACCGGAAAACCACTTAATATTGTTAATGTTATTACGTCCAATGTCCGTATTCTGTTTATTACCTTGGTTCTCTCTTCACTCTTCACTTTTGTATGGGTGAATTTTATTCTGTCTCGAGAATCTACATATATTAGTATTAAGACTAAAAGCATATTTTGTTTGTTCCGCCAGCTGATTCTGCGCCCCTGAAACATCATTTCTTCGAACCATTTAATTTTTCACAGAAGATCAGGTAAATTTGCGCATTCGGATGTCATAAGAATGTTATAAGATCTTGATTTGTTAGCCCACCAATTATTGAGTAATTATAGTTATATCATTTAAATCTAAGCAACTATATCGTAAAAGTAGTTTTCTATATTTTTATTCATCTTGCTTCTTCCTGGTCATAATTTCGTACAGAACACTGACATCTCTTCCAGTAGGAAAGATCTGTTTGAGTTCATCCTTAAAAATAGCCTTGGCTGCTATCGAACCAGCGTTTGGCAGCACCAAAGAGGTATAAAGCAAAGTTTCGTCCTCTGTCCCCCCATACACCAGTTTCAGCCCATCAACATTTTTAATTCAAAATTCTACATGGGATTTATTGTTTAGAGAAGGGTTAAACTCTGCTGAAATAAGCCAAATTTTCGTGAAAGCCAACTTTTAAACTTCTTCGTGTGTTACTTATTTCACTGTGTCCAATTGAAAACTAAGAACTGGCGATTTCCCATTCAATAAAATTTATTTTTCTCGCCGCAATAAATTTCCTTCATGACTTGTCCGTGCAATAACGAATCATTAAAAAAAAGATCTTAATACGCATACTTAGACTCTAAAAGGCCTTTTAGATTCCTGCAAGCTATTTTAATTAGCCTGAATTGGATTATTCCCGTTGGGATATACTTTACTCCAATGCTTTCCGACAACTCAACAATCTTATTCGAGTTACAATTTTAACCATTTGGTGACTAAGGAAAAAAAAAATTTGTTACAAACTCTTTATCTTAGTATAATTCTCAAAAAATGTGATTGTACTAGTATTGCTCATTTGTTCACTTCTCGGGCATGAAAAGTCCGCCAAAAATCTCTTTCGATAATTAAAAAATATGTATAACGTATATTATTATTATTAAAATCTTTCTTTCGATAAATTAAAAAAAAGAGAAAAAAAAAACTTAATGTACTATTATCTTATCACTAATATCAATAAATCCTTTTGGCACAAAGATTTGCTACGACAGCGAACATTTTTAAAAAAATTTAATTCAGTAAGTCTGAAAAATTATGTGCACTATTATGTCTTTAATTTTTTTTTCTTGGTAGGGTCTTACGATGATCTCTTAAGATTTATTAAGTATAACCAAAACAAATTCAGGACATTTAGCTTTCAATCATCCCTTAATGCACGAGTTCTTTTAGATTCCTTTCTTTACTTTCCTTGCCTACCGTTTAGTGATAGGTATCATGAACGAAATATGTAGGTTTAAACGCAGCTTATGTTATGTTATATGGACAAACTAGTCTTTTCTCTTTGTAAAAAAAAAATCAAGTAAAAATATATAAAATCGATAAAATATAAAAACAATAGCAACAACTTACATTTAATCTCGTTGCTGGGATTCCAACGAGGAGGCGCCTTCTTGGAAATCCGCTTGCCACTAAATGAACGTTTAATTTTACCACTTTGCTATATAAAAAGCCTACAATGAGTCGAAGATGTATAAAAATGAAGATGAAACCATTGGCGCGGAGATCATTCTGGGCGCTTCAATAACCGACGTAGGTAGTATATACATGATGTTGACGTTAAACAAAACTACAAATGTAAACTCTTTCTGAAGAGGACTGAATAGTGAGCACACTTGCAAAGGTATCTAAGATTACGGAATATTACACGAAGGCGCGGTGCCTCTTCACTTCACCATGGGTGCATCACTGTTACGTGAGCGAAATGCTGATACAAGAAATGTACTTCGTAAGATATCGGCTTAGTGCATGCAGCATATACATATGTCAAATGTTGTTGCAGAAGATTGCCTCGTGAGGCATCAGCGTTGTGCGTCAAGGGATGATGAGATAGTCTTGCGCTGAGATGTGTGTCAAACAAGATCGTAATCTAGGAAGTATTCTAAAAGAAATTGCTAATGAGCATAATATCGATGAAGAACTTATCCTGCCAGTAACGGAAGGTCACTTAATGAGCAAATGTTAATATGTAGGGTCGACCATTTAGCCCAATTGATGGGCAGTCATCCTGAAATGACATTTATACCAAATAGCGTAAATTCCAGATATCCAGAAGATGTAGAGAGTGATAAAAGTACATTCTGAACACACTAACTTTCAGAGACTATTATGGAAAAGATCACAGGGCAAACGCATAAAAGATCTCCTGACAGCATGAGTCACCCCACCCCCACCTTAACATTCGAATATAAGGGTGTAGATTATGGCTGACCTATCGACATAAAAACATCAAAGTTCCGAAACACCAAAATAACCAAGGGCTATTTAATTGCTATTTAACTGCATTGAAGCGATTCATCAGCAGGAGAGGATTGTGGTTACATCTTTACTCAGACTACACACATTACAAGAAGAAATTGACACAGACTCAGATTCTACAGGTGTCACATGGCATTTTAATCCATCCACAGCACTTAAACTTTAGTGGACTACGGGAGGCAGGAGTTAACAGTTAAAACTCACATGAGAAAAACCCTTCAAAAGTAAAATTAAGTTCGAAAATGGGACAAATCGGGCAACTCCTTCGTAGGGTTGCCATACAATAATTCGTTTTTCATTATGTACATATTTGGGTACTGCTATACAGAAGTTTGAGTTTTTCACTTTATTTAACTTTGATGTTCATCTAGTAGGGTGTAATATTGGTCTTTTAGACTAATGTCTTTTTTTTTTTTTTTAATTTTTATATCCAAATTGATGCATTACCATCTAATCAATGATGTGCTCCAACTGGAGTCTTTCTTTATTTACCCTGTACATTTGCTATGATATAGCACTAGAAATGGAAATTGCGTTCTGAACAGTCAACCTAGATAGATCGGCAATAGTGAAGCCTAATTAAGTCTTGGACACCGTAACTAGAAGCATTGATCTAGTATACATATTTTACATATTAAGAACATGGATCTTAATATTTCGTCCGAAAGTACTACAAGTATTGATTCTAAATAACACTAGTAATAGTGAACCTAGTACACAGTTCGTAATTTTCCTGAAAATATACACTGTGCCTCCCAACATATTATTAGTTGGAAAGCATTGACATCCAACATATATAGGGTATCCCGTAAGCGGTGTGAAACAAAAACGCTATGGATAGGTCATATTTAGGCAAGCAAACAAAATGTATGGGAGGGAGGGGGGGGGGGGTCCTTACAGTTTCCAAAATAAAGATATTTGGGTATGTTTTTACAGATCACCCTGTCTCCACGTTACATCCTATGAAGATGAAAGTGCAAAAAACGCGGAAAGGGCACTTTTTGGGTTCAGAATGTTATCGGTAATTTTAAAGTTAAGCTTTTGGGCTTCTTAAATTCAATATGAAAAATTGATCTTGATGACGTGGTTTTTGATAAAAGTAGTAGTTAAATAAAAAACTTTTGGTTTCACACTGCGTACTGCATGCTGAGCAATCATCAAAGACAGATCGGTCCTCTGAGTCGAGCTTGGCATTTGAAAATAAAGAAATGTGTTAATTAATTTAATTTATTTCAGTATTTAATCCTGCTGGGAAATTGATTCGTGGCACTTTCCCATAGGCAGTATGATGTCTATTGACATATAAAATAAAACACTGAACTGTCAAAACTAACATACATTTATTAATTACAGGTTAAAATACGAATTTGATCACTGGATTCGCTTTGGATTTTTTTTTATCGGAGTATTGGATTTTTAGATTAATTTTATTATTTAGTAGTATTTTTATTATTTATTTTTGTTTTCGATTTTCTTTTATCAGTAAGCGCAATTTGTCATCATACAATAAAATTGAACTTTTTTGACAATATATCACCTCACCGTCTTGTTCTTCTTTCTACCTCTTTTTGATCCGGTATCCTCAAAATTTATGACTAGAACCTTATCGGTCTAGTGACCTTGCAATGTCGTGGATGAAGTTGTTCAACTTTTAGTCATCAGACACTAATCATTCCGTTGGAGTTATTAAATTAAATTTGTACTCGCCCTGATAAGGACTGATTTCCACTTATCAAATGTGTTCTTGCAAAGTTCAACCACTAAATTGGAATTAATGTAAAGCAGTACATAATAGTATTAAATTCACCTTGTTTGCAAGTGTTTCTTAGTTAGCATTGTTTTCTTGGTTGGTATGTAACTTTTTAATTTGCTCTTCAAAGCGGGCCTTCGAACTGTACTAGCAACTATGCTTAAATTGAACTTTTTTACAGATTCGTTTGATGTTCAAACGGTTCTATTTTAATTAGAGTATTAATTCTCCTGTCAACCTTCGTAATTTTTCCCAGTCGTCAGCCCAAACGCAGCGTATTAATATTTCGTGTCGCTTTATACTTCTTAATAGGGAAATTATGGATTTATTAATATTATATTTTTTCGCGATTGAAATTTGGGAAGCTCTGCTACAATTTCTTCAAATATTTTTGACTTGAAACTATTATGAAACTTATTATGTGTCATAATGAAAAAGAAAAATTCCACCGAATTTATGAAGAATAATGAGCAGAAATTACTAATACTGTTTTTAGCAATTCTCTTGCATAAATGTGCAAGAGTTGCATAGAAGATTTCCGTTAGCTGGATATTGTTGTAAAGTTGCTTTAATTTTCCACGCTTCAAAATATTCAAGGCTGCTATTTTTTCGTTTATATTACAGTTATGGAAACTTATGAAGTATTCCAATTTATTGATGATTGATGAGTGGATTTATGTGTTATTATTTTTGTTATAAGTCAATTAAAATTAAGAAAAAAGCAAAATTTTCTTTTTCTTGAAACGACGGGATGCACATGGTCGATTTTTAGGTCGCTAGCTGGAAAAAAATAAAACTAGTTTAAATTTAACAATATCTTTATTCATTTTCTATTTCTGATTGGTCTAAAAGTAATAACACTTCCTGTGGAAGGAGACCACTTTGTTTCCATGGTAATTTTGTTAAACTAGATATTAATGTGTCTTATGAAATAAGCATGTTCTCAAATATATCTGTATTTGTACTGATTCTGGAGTTTTTTCTGGAATGTCTTCTTCGATATCTTTCTATCTACCCTCTTGTAAATCCTCGGAGAGCTGTCCAATGGCGAAAATAAAACTAGCTATCATATCGGCTTCATGGATGGGGATTTTGTGTATACTAGCAGGCATGTGAACCATTTATATAAATTGAAAAAAAAATCTTGCTGGATTTACACAGTAATTCTTGAACCTTTCTACGTTTATTTTTAACCTTGTAGAAAGAGCTCTTGATATCGTAGGAAATTGTGTTATCAGATCAATGTCAATACCAGTTAATGAAGCAGCTTTAACAGGATCATTAAAAAATTTTCTTGCTGTATTTATTTGTATTTCCGCCTCCGTGGTTTGGAATATCAAATAAAACGCCCATTTCTGATCTTAGAATCTGCTGAATATTTTTTTTTCTCTCGTTCAACCGTTGTCTTGCTTCCGAACCTCTAACCTGCCATTTTTTTATTTAAAATCTATAAGATATATGAATAAGACATTCAAAGAACCTAATATGTGCATGTAGTGTAGATAGACCAAAATTTAAAGATGTATTATTACACTCTCTTCTTGAAACTGCATCTATGTCAAAATCTTTAGGAGAAGCTCTGCATATGTAACAGACCTGAGAAGCGGCATTTCCCATAACAGCATTACATACTTTACCGTCCACCATTGTTTTCATGAGTTGATTTTCACAAAAAAGTCATTTTCGTGGAGATATTTTTGTTGGTTGAAGGTTAGATATTTCAGCGTCAACACGATCAAATTCTTTGACAGTTTTCTCTGGGGTCTCCTTGGTGAAGTAGAGACGAAGTGGTCGGCAAAATTTTGTTGCAGTCGTTCTTGAATTCTGCCAAAGATTTTTTTTCCATTTATTCCCGCCTCAAAATTTAATTGTAGTGGAACAATTGATGTTAATAGTATGTCTGCATCGGAGGTATCACTACTGTCGTCATCATTCAAAAATTGCTGCTTATACCGTGAGTGAGCGCCACTTCCATTACACCCCCATTTCCAAAGACATTCCATGGAATCACCTATGTTTTGATTTGAAACTTCATGTTGTACTAATGCAAGTCAGTTCCGTAATAACTCTACTCCACTCTGCTAGTAAATTTTTCTAAACACTTTTTCCATCTAGTCAACTATTTAAATCAACTCTTTTTTGAATGCTTTTACTCATAAAACTCTCGACAAGAACAACTCGCCCGATCGAATTTCGGCATTACTAGAGTATCGTTTCTATGGGGACCAAAAATTTGTAGTCTGGTAAAATGTTTGATTAGCTTTGTGTTGACACTAGCCAAATCTACAATTCACTTGTACTACATGAGATTTGAAGATGGGAATCAGAACACTGACCCACAACACCACACACAAGCACTTAAGTGCCACTTCGTTGACTGATTGAAGAGACGCTTACGCCTTGAATATCTGGCAACGAACGCAGACACACATTCAACGGCATATGGCAACCAATATCGTCGGTGCAGGACGGAGCCAAAGTTAACCTAATGACAAGTTAGGAAGCTTGCGAGAGTTCCGAGTGTTTTACATTTAAAATGCACTCGGCAAGAAAAGGAAGAAAGAAAGAAAAAAAATCAAAAAAAAATCAAACTCTCTTTAAAACTTTTAAAAATAAAGATAAAAAATGTGAAAACGCAAGTTGCATGCAACGAAACAGAATGGCAAATGTTTCATTTCGGGAAATAAATGAGAAGGGGCGGAGTTTTCACGTTTTACTCTCATAAAATGCTCCCGCGCTTTTATGAAAACACCGTTTTTTTGAAAAATGGAGAGAGTCGGCCAATGTTTTTTATAGCATGGCCAATGTTTGTTAGTGTAATTTCTATGCTAATTGAGCAGCACGCGCTTCTGTTTACATTCGTTTTGCTGAGAAGAGATTAAGTGAAAGAAATTCTTGCTGGATTCTCTGATATTTTCGGGAAAAATGAGAATTTCATTTGAGAGTAATTTTACATCTCCTTTCAGCATTTGAGCCAAAGCGAAATTTATCTTTTTCTTAAAAATGGGAGGTAGTGTGACCTGATGTACATTATTATGAATAGGTTGAAAGGATTTTGAGGGATTTAATAAGATTTTGTCGTTCGGGTAATCCTACGTTCTCTCGATTTTTGTTTTTAACTCGTTGTCTCAGTTGCACTACAATAGTGTATAGCCAAGTTCTTTTCCCCCATTCATTCAAAAGACAAAAGTATATGAAATTACTCTTTTCCTTCTAAAAAAACGCCAGAAATTTTTCCATTTTGCTCTACAGCTTCTTAACTTGTCATTAGGTTAACTTTGACGGAGCTCTTGTCTTTCGCTGGTGATAACAGACGACAGAATTTGCAACACTAGTCAACGGGGCTTCTCCCCGCTTAGGAATCAAGTGCTGTGGGAAGGACAAGCACTCTGTTAGAGATGCTAAACTGGAGGGATAATGAGGGCAGTTTGTAGAGGTCATGATAGTACAGGCTGCTCTCGCGGGACTCTATAACGGTATCGCGTAAATTTTTTCATTCGTTCGATTTGTTATTTTTAATTCGGTCTCGGTTTCGGTGCTATATTTCAAAATTTTATGTTGAAAATTCATTCGCTTAGGGAACTATTTTGTATTAGATCATTCTTGGAAATTTTGAACTTCTTGGAACTGCTTGCCACTTACGTATTTGTCAAAATTGGGCCACATAGGAAATTTTTTGCTTTATCTTCTTTTAGGAATTATTTAAGATTTTCGTACTGTTATATACTCTCTTTTGAGAACTTAGTGTTTCATTTTGTTCGTTAGTTATTAATGTCTAGGTTGTTTTTGTTGTCCCTATTGATTCTGTTATGTTTGTGATTTTTTCAGATTAGTTAGTGTCTTCTTATATACACATTGTAGACCCTTCTGCCACTTAGTTTTAAGAAATTTTGAAAAGAGTCAAAGAGCCAAAAATAAAAGATTATTATTATCTCGTCGGACGATGGTTTTAAGACGTGTGATTTGATCTTTTGATCGTTCTTTGAAGATAATCTTACTGAAGGTAAGATTTGTCATTTGATTTAATTTTCTTTTTACGACTTGGGTTGGCTCATTTGAAGAAAAAAAAAAATTCTGACGTCCATCTATTGGATTTTGGATTTTTCTTTTTACGACTTGGGTTGGCTCATTTGAAGAAAAAAAAAAAAAATTCTGACGTCCATCTATTGGATTTAGGTTTAGTGGTATATTTTCTAAAAAAACTGGTCCATTCTTCTCCTGACTTCGTTTCGTTCTAGAAGTGTATTAACGCATGGGGAATTTAAGAGGGCAGAAAATGAAAACGCGTTAAAAATGTGTCCATTTTTCTTTAGTTATTTTTCCCGGACGGGAATCAAACCCACACTTGTTAGAATCGGTCAAAGATGGAGAATAGAAGAATTTTAAGAACTTTTTTATTTTTAACGATTCTAAATAAAATCATAAATATAAGAGGAAAGAACAGCCGCCTTGAAACCGGGACCTTCCTATGTAATGTTTCTTTCTTAAATGGGTTTGATTCCTTCGTCTCTGTGACAGTTATAAGGTCAATCAATTATTTATTTATATTTTCTGTTAAAGTTATTACGCCGATTCTATAATTTAGGCTATTACGCTGATTGAGAACAAAGAACAACTCTCTATATGCTCTAGCGAACTATTGTTATATTTCATACCATTCACACTGAATTTATACATAATTTTCAACAAAAATCTGTCGGTCATTACACTCCATACAATATGCACATGTAACATGAATCACGCTCTCGATTATTACGTTCATTCATTGTTATGAGTAATTAGTCAGTACAACATTTATATGTAATCTGACATGTTTTTTTTTGTTGTTGTCTTTATTCGTTATGGGTGATTATTTTGAAATTGAAAATGAAAAGCAATACAATAAAGTTGACATATTTCTCATTATTATAATTCGTACTTTCGTAGATTGTATGCCCTTCAAACTTTCGCAGATTATATGCCGAAGGAAATGCAGAAAATGGTAGACTGTTCCACATCCGCACAGTTTGGGATAATCATCACGGAATTTTACTGTACGGCCGAAAGTAATTTGAATCGTAAAAGGATGTGCGTGGTTTGCAGCGCGAGTATTGTGTGCAGGAATTGTTCTACAAGGGGTCAGATTAGAACATTGACCATGCATATAGCGATAAAGAAGCTAAAGGCATTCAACGTTGCGGCGGTGCTCGAGCGAGTCGATATGACTAGTAATTGCCACATCGCCAATGAACTAGAAGGCTCTCTTCTGGACAATATCTAATGAAGCTAAGGCTGTGCGACTAGCCCCGGCCCATATATGAGAATTGTATTCCATTCTAGGTATGATGCCGGACTTGTAGAGGAGCGCTAGATTTGACGGTCCACTTTTCTTGTTAAGACTCCACAATTTCAGTGAATTAATCAGTAATTTTTCTGAAAATTTGCTTTCAAGGATAATGAATATTTCGGTTATCCTTGAATATCTCAAAATGTGGAGTGCCGATATTTTTTATTTTATTGTATGGATCTTAACCCCTAATTGGTTTTAGTGAAGCTGTAGGAAGGAGAAAATGGTTGTTGATAAAGTCAAATCTAACTCTTTAAAGTAGTTCTTTGGTTATCTAGTTAATAAAATTGTAAAACTGACATAGTGTGAACATTGTCACGATTATATGAAACAATACAACTCAGAGTTTTCGGAAGAGCTTTATTTGCTGAGCGGCTTCAGTAAAATAAAATTTGCCCAAGCAATAAATGAAGCCAGACAAATTACAAGAAAAAGTGTCCGACCAATAGCACAAAGCGCACACATTTCGTTCGCCCCTTGCCTGCTCCTCACGCAAAACGTTTTATAAGTTCCAAAAAAAATTATAAAAAATCCATAGCAAATCTAAAATCTCGTCATGCTTATACAATTTTACTGCATGCAGATGGCCGAAATACTTTGGAGTACAATGCACACGAATACCACAGCATCATATATTTGAATTTACATATAGTGATTTCTTTCATTTTCAAATCGCATACTTTTATGCGTTAATGTTCCACTGTGTTTTTGAGAACAGAAATCGTGAGCTTTTTTGGTGGTAACCCCCTTAAAACTTTATCTAGAACACAGGAAAAAAATCTTGCCTGAACATAATTTAACATGAGTTGTAGAAACCTTTATAAGTGCGACAGAGTTATATTTTTACACTTTTTATCATAGAAGTCGTAACAATTACGGTCCCTAGACTAACTTGCATTTTAATTTTCAGAAACTAATAAGGGAACGCCCCAGATAATAGATACAATGAGCACCACGCGTTTTTGTTGTGGCGTTTATACGCGTTTTTTACACTTAACAGTTCGAACTTAACTTAGGTGTGTTGATTATTTTTGTGAAATTGTAAGTGTTAAAAATGATTAAAAAGAAAATTAAGGATAATAAGTATTCTTCCCCTTAATATTTACGAAAAAATTGAAAAGAGAAATATGTAGAAAGAAAGGGAAGTGTAAATAATTCCATTTATTCTCTTAAAATGAAACAATAAACAGACGTAAAGAAACAACGAGCTACAAAGTTGAAAGTTTAATCAAACTTTGTGGTGCCACAAAGTGGCGTGACTAACATTGAAGCAAGCTACACTGTAAAAAAAGTAGGACAATTCCCTAAATAAATAAATAATGTCTTAAAAGACACGTTTTTTCCTAAAAATAAATGTCATTTTCTCTGACATAAAGGGAAAATCAGCTCCCAAATCAATGGAATATTCAATGGATTAGGTGTTTGGCACCAGAAAGCCTATATAGTACATAAAATTTCCCAAAATGTTAAGCTTTCTCAGATAAAAGGAAGAGAACATTCAATAAATTAGGTATTTTTCTATATTTGGAAGTACCTACATTTCGGGATAAGAACCTATTCCACATCAAAAAATACCTAAGCTTAGTGGCACAAATTATTATCACTCACTTTAGGGAAATTTCTTTTACTATGGATTTATATCCATGGAATAGGTTCATTGATTCAATGTTTTTTATTGTGGCGCGTAAAAAACGCGTGTTCACCATGTATTTAGGGCTTAGGGTGGTTTTATCAGATTATACAAAACTACGGCTGCAAACGAATTAATTATGCAATCTTTCCTCCCTGTTTTTTTCACCTTTTTGATTTTAATAGTTTTTAATGCTACATTAGCTAAAAGAAATCCGTAACATTGGATAAATGTATGTATATTATACATACATGTTAAAAGCAAATTTAAATATTTCTTTGTCAAATTCATTTTATGTAATTTTGTTATTTCTTTTTGTTTTTTATACCCTTTAAAAATAAAAAAAATATTTAGATTCCAAAACCACATTTCTTTAATAGGCCATACACATTCACGTCACGATGCATTTTAGTTTCATTTCCATCAAAACACGGTCAATCTCTTGGATTCCTTCTGAAAATTACCTCACGGTCTACATATCATATGCTCGTCGTTCGTTGAGTGAATGTGTGTGACCTGCCTTATCTATTAAGAAAAAATATACCTTTCATAATATAAATATCTTTTTTACATGCTTACGAATTAAAAAAAAAACTCAATAATTCTGTGAATTATCCTTGTTACATGGAAAATTTTCAAAATCTTAGAAGGAACTGAGGACAGTGATAATGGGGTGGAGTGGATGGATATTGAAGAAAAGAGTTAAGTGATAGAAATATAAATTTTTATTTCTTTTCATGTTTTCATTTTTCTCTATTTTTAAAAGTAAAAGATTTTATAGATCTTAACTAAGATCTTATTTTAAGATTTAAGATGACTAGATAGTAAAATATTGATTTTATTCTCAGTGGTGGGATCAAATTGTTATTGTTTTTCTGTATTTAGGGTAAAAGTTTTTTGGATTAATGTGTACTTAGGCCAGCGATGCCAACTTCTGCCATCTAAACTATACTTGAAATTGGTGTTGAAATTTCCGTGTTTTCATTTAAATTACCGTGTTAAGTAATTTTTGACGAAATGGAAAAAAGTAACCAATCTTCACGTTTAGATGATATAAAAAATATATAATATGTTTTACTTATAATAAGAATTTTATTTAGAAAATAAAAAATTTAACAAGAAGTAAGCATAACAAATTTACCGAAATCTTCAAAAATTCTAAATTAAAAATCACTCAGGAAATCGAATAAGTTTTTACGTGTGTTTTATGATCTGATTCTGACTATAGGAGGACTTTTAACTGTAAAGCAACAGCAACAATAATTGAATCATGTTTTGATTCATAATTGTATCATTTTTTGATTCAAGAGTAATTTTTATGCATGTTAAAGTTATCATATGATCTGGAGCAGATCATGAAAAACGCAGGTATTGTATCGTTATCATATCATATCAGGAAACTATCATTTATTTGTAGTGTTCGTTGTATGTATGCTTCTCATGAAATTATTAAATATTACAGCTTTAGGTAATTTCTTGATGATTGACATCATAAAAATCCATGTCTTTCTTACTATTTGAAATGGTGAAAATTTTCCATGAAAATCGAAAAAAAAATGTTTGCTGGTAAGCCATTTTTTTTAAGATACGGAATTTCCCTACGTGATGCTATAAACCTATATGTCTAGCTTCTAAATATATGTTTATTTCATTTTTCGGATGAACCGTATGGCTTAATTGCTGTCAACCGCTGAAATCGGAGTGTCCTGTTGGAAGCGGTGTACACAGCAAACTATACTTCAAAATTCTAGTACAAAATTTTGTATATAATAGTAAATATGTATATATTCACTATGAGTATTAATAAAAAAAATTCCATTCATCGTTTGTTTGAATATAATTACGGAAAATACACCCTCGTATCGCGCACGCACAGTGTTCTGGTGCCTTAAATAAGAGACGGCAAATGTAATATTTATTTCGCTTTTTTTGCATTTGCTTGCATTATTTGCATACGTACACATGAGCATTACGTTTTGCACTTCGCAAGTCGAGCTTTTTCTGACTACAATTCAAACAAAACATTCTCCATCACCTCCATCCGAATTTAATTTTTTTTTTCTACAGAAATTTTTAAATAATTTGATTTTTTTGAAATCATTTGAAGGATATAATTATAAATTCTTCGTATTATTCTTTCTCAATTCTTTTCATCTGATGTCTCTTCTTGTAAAAAACTTTCAAGTGTTCGTTTTATTGAAGTTATTGCAAAAATTATGATTAGATGGTTGCATACTATAATAAACGGGCAACGTCTGCCTAGGGTATTATACTTATTTTTATGATTAACGTGTGGTTGGTTAGAGTGGCCAACCAATCAACAATTTCCGTCCTTCTAGACTACAGGTACAATATCTACACATGCCATATCTGTTGCCATCGCCATAGCCATAATTTATGGCTTCATCTGTCAAATATTATTGGGGTGGGAAATTCATGGCGCGGATATTCATTTGAAGAAATGACATTGTAGAGAGTAAATCTGAATCAACAGTTTATAAAATAAAAATACAAAAAATCTTTATTTCTGAATTGCATTAACACCGAATTTTTCCCTTCACGTCATCCTTTACTGTAATCAAATGTCAAATTTATGGCCATCACGATGGCTGGCCATAATTGCTTGCCTTCAGACTGAAAGGAGCGACCTGCGAGAACCGGGACTTTCTTTCATGTAATTAGCGTTAGGTTTTCGGATTAAAACCATGATTAGATAGATATTCGTCTTCATTTTATATTTATTATTCAAAAACTTTCCGAGAATGGATGAATTAATTTTAATTTTAATTACACACTTTTAAATTTTAAAGTATACTTCCTAAAGGAATCCAACGTCCCTTTCGATTGTCGTGTCAGCAAGAATTTCTTTACTGGACGATAAAACCGTGTACATTTTGTTGAGTAGTTGAGAGTTTTTAGTAATTATCACATACATAGTATGCAACGTGTGAAATGAAATGGGTAAAAAAAATCTTTTGGGTTTTGTTACGCATGAATTTAATTTATAGTTTTTTCAAGTGGAAATTGTGGACTATTTGCGTGACAAAATCTTATTGATTTTTTACATTTGAAAAAGAATTAAAATATCTAATTTGTGGGTCACTTGCTATAGAGTTTGCCATGAGTCTTGCAATAAGAAATGTCTATAGCTCAAGCGTTTACACTGTTCATGCCATATGGAAATGAAATGGCCATGGCATGTAGCATCTACACATGTTACACTAATAATTCTTTTGATATTCGACAAATGGTCTGCATCGGGGCATCCTCGTATTATGCAGTCCGCTTTAACGGAGACAGACAGATGTACCCTATGATGCCATTCTAGTTGATTCTGCTTACAGAATCTTGGCGCCCCGCGCCAGGTGCGTATTAATAGTGGTGTTTCCACATTTTCATGTCTTAGGGGTTATGTACATATAAATTTGCAAAAGCAGCTATAAATGAGTATAGGACAAAACCATATATATACGAGGTCTGTCAAATAAATACGCGAACTGAGGCCATAAAAACTTTATTTTACAAAATTTAGGATACATCAATCTAATCTCCCTCAGTTCTCAGAAGACCGGCTTTTCAGCTGCCTCGTCGCTTCACGTTTTATCGTTTCCACGTCGTCCAAATGTCGCCCCCGAATGACATTTTTGCATTTTGGGAATAAAAAGAAATCGCAGGGGGCTAAGTCTGGTAAATAGGGTGGGTGATCACCACCCTGGATCGAATTGCGAGCCAAAAACTGGCGGATAATCACTGATGAATGAAAAAGCAAATTGCCGTGGTACAGCAGCCATCCAGCACCATCACACAAATTTTGGTTGCACACGATTCCTCAAACGCTGAGAACCTCCACGTAGAAGGCAGCATTCATTGTTCGTTCTCTAGGCAGAAATTCATGATGAACAATACCGTGAATGTAAAACAAAACCGAGTAGCATGGTCTTGATTTTTAATCGGCTTTTTTTTTACATTTTTTTGTTCGTGGTTCACCTTTTGCTTTCCATTCCTTAGTCCTCTGCGATTCCAATTCGACGTCGTACTCGAAGAACCATGATTTGTCCCCAGTGATGAAACTTTCAAGAGCGAAGTTTTTCCAGTCGGTGCAGCATTAGACCCTTCTCAGTTTTTGGTCAGGTGTCAACAACTTTGGGACGATTTTTGCACACAATTTTCTCAACTCCATATGTTCTGTTAAAATGGCGTGTACAGACGATTTTTCCAAATTCAGATCTTTAGCAATCATCCGGACAGTGAATCGGGTAACGGAAAGCACAAGAGAGACTTCACTCTTTCGATGGTTTCATCGGTACTGCAAGTCGACAGTCGTCCTGCTCTGGCATTATCCGTGCAGTCTTCACGGCCCTCACTAAAACGCTTGATCCATTTGAAAACAGCTGTTTTCTTCAGTGCGTTCTCTCCATAAACAGCTCTCAACATTTCATGAATTTCCTGTGAGTTTTTCCCAAGTTTGACTAAAAATTTGATATTGACTCGCTGTTCCATCTGCTCATCAATCTCCATCATCGACAAGAACAAAAAAAGGACACCACAAATAAATTCCTAATTTCACTTGTACGCTTTCCTCGACCGTCTGACAGTGACTGCCGCTTCAGTGGGTCCCCCGCCAACATATTAGTTAGTATCCATGGCCAAGATTGATCTCAAAGCCACCATAGCAGCTCAGTTCGCGTATTTATCGGACAGACTACATATGTACTCAGTTTCTCTACATTTTAACTATACTCAATCAAATTTATATAAATTACACACTACTACCAAGAACTCACTATACATTAAATTATCAGTATAAAACTAACTAAATATTACAAAAATTCTTCACTCAATACACCCAGAGCTTAGTGAGGTTTATTCACTCAAAATTGTCTATTAAGGTATTTCACTACTGATCTTTGTTTTTTATCACTGAAATATGTGTTCTTGAATTTTACTTATGAATCGAAAGCCACTGAATGAATTATCTCTTCAAGGTTTCATCCTGCAGTCATACAGTAAATAACAGGTTCTGTCCTCTTTCCAAACATATTGAAACCGATTTTTATCTCCTTCAGGTATTTGCCACAGAATGCATGAAACAAGTTTCAGTCCTTGGATTATTCTACTGCCCCATTCTTCAAAACATAACAGCGGCAAAAAAGGAAACATTTTAAGCATGCAAATGCTTATCCAAATTCCAAGAAAGCTTACATAAATAGGGATGATGCAGTAAATAATAGGAAATTTGTAATATGAAACATCTGTAATCATATTCCAATGTTATGAAAAAGAACAAAATTGTGAAAAATGAAAAAAGAAATATCTAATAAATTATATTCTGTATTTCAATTTAAGGTTTCGAATTCGATACCAAAGTCAAATCCTTCAGGCTCACCGGAGAATTCAATTGGATCTAATTTTCTCATGGAGCATTTTTTACTAGTAAAATTAATCGCATCGAATATTCTTCACCGTCGATCAAAAATAACCGGCAATTATTTTCTATTCAATTTGGAAAATCTTCGATTGGATTGTATTAAACCGTAGAAAATGCTCCTTGAAAAAATTCTATTCGATCCAATTTCCCGGTAGGGTGATTGAAATCGCAGCCTACCATTATATAATGCGGATATCGTAAAAAAAAAAATTCAACTTTAGAAAATCATTTTTATATCTGATCCCTATCAATTAGAAATAGAATATGTAATTATTTCACATTACGAATGCCAAATATGGACCTTCTCTAATATTTCATCCATAGGTTTTTCCTTTGATTTTGAGTGCAACTTAAGTTCATTTTTCTATCCTAACAACACATCAAAGTACTATATGTATGGGTAATTGAAATTGTACTTTTGCATCAGCAACAGATTTAACTTTCACGCGACACACTACTACTTCTTTCCAGTTAAAGAACAACCACTCTAGCGGCAGAAAATAAGGCCTAACTTTGACAATTTATTTTGGGAGTATAAAAAAGGAATGGGCTTTGCTTTTGAGAGGGTTTCATTTAACCCTTTTAGTGCCGAGCGAAAAAGAGGTGCCTATGCGAGAATAACCGGGCGAATTTCACGGTTTTACTAGGGTTTGGGAAAATGCTCATAAAAACCAAACCAGAAACAATATTTACATGATTCAAAAAGCAGTATATTAAGGACGAAATAGAGAACAAAACAATGACACTAGTTTTTCTGGGAGGGCCGTAGAGCATTGGGGTTTTTTTCGATGGATTGAGGGTTTAGAGTGCAAAAAGATAGGTGAACAATTTTGCAGGGAGGGGGCTTAGGGGGTGGGGGTTGGTACCACCCCCAATAGGGGGTTTTCCAAACACGTCATATTTGCTATCAAATTAAAGAGGGAGGAGAGGGTAATCGAGTGGTGTACTTTGTTTTTGATCGTTTTAACGTCATAACTGAATTTTTACCGCCTAAAAACGGATTTTTTGCACTTGGGTCATATACACCCCAGTTCCTATATTTTCCATATATTTCTTTGTTTCTTTGTTTCACATCCATTAGTACGCTGTTGCGAACATTTTTCTCATGGGAAGTAAATTTCCACAACTTACCGGTTCTTCGCAATGATGAGTTGAAAATATGTCCATTTTTGTACCAAAAAACGGCCATTTTTTCACCTTAAAAAGGACTGATGCACTTCTTTTACAGTTATCTCCAAAACCACTTATTGGATTCCGGAGTTAATTACATATCTAATTAGGGGACAAAATGTGGATGCGATTTCATCCTACATACAAGATTTTACGTGCATATTTAAAATTTTTGTAGCATCTCTTCTGTACTGGTAAAGCGCTACAAGGTGCGGGCCGATATATCGGCTCTGGCACTTCTCGCCAGTGCAGCAAGAGCCGATATATCGGCCTCCGGCACTAAAAGGGTTAACACATACATACTAGGGTATAACAAATATTTATTATTATTTTCATACAAAATGGTGGCGACAGAATCCATCTTGGAAAACGTGTTTTTTTACAAATAGCTTCACGGGAGAACGAGTATAAAAGTATAAGACCTGGAACAAAAAACATTATAATCTATATCTTATTAGCTATGGGATTATCAAATTTTGAAAAAAATTTGTGTACTTTTGAATAAATATCTCGATTTTTTGCCCAAAAAATAAGCAGTAAATTGTGTATAAAACAAAAAGTTTACATGTAATCAAAAAACGGTTACTATCAAAATTTTAAATCGATCCATGCAAAGGTGTTTGAGTAATCCGTTCTCCCAGTTTGAAAAAAGTGGTTTCGAGAAAAACTCGTTTAAAGTCGTACAAGAACTTAAATCCTTGAAATTTTTTTTTTACCTTTAATCTGCAATGCCTGAACCATATATTGCTGTGTTTATTATAGCATTTGTGCACCTTGATGAAGGGTGGTGAGCTTAGCACGCGCTCCGAGGCGCTGCAGCAAAATTGATAATTGAATTGAACCTTTTAAACATTTTTTTTTCGCTACGGGACCAACTGCATATTGCTTTTATGACCCCTAAGTATTTTTTCGGTATAAAAAAAAAACGATATTTCCAAAATCCCAGAGTGATGTTACCCCTTAAATTACCTTCCCTGAAATCCATTTGTTTTGTTTTCATTGGCATCTGTAATAAAATTTTAAATAAAGCTACCTTCCAGCTACCTGTTTAGAATGCAGCTGTGCACCCCTAAATGATTCATTCCTTAGACAAGGAGCAAATAAAACGAGACATAGGCTGTTTATTTTTATAACTATTTCGTTTCTATTTTATTTACATCACTTATTTATTATTGAAAGAATTGAACTTGCCTGAAAAACGACTTCCTACGGCAATAATCTGGTTGTTTCTGCAGCACAACACAGCGCACTTAATCACCATAATTCAAGACTCCGGAGTCTCATTAACATTAAATCTCTTCCATAATACAATATTTTACTACAGTTTTTCATTATTACAAACGTATAAATTACCTTTAAGCATGTTTTTAATCAAATCACTAAAACAACACCGGACTTGTTTTCTTAAATTCAGAAATGTTAGACATGTCAAAAAACAAAGAAAAAAAAAAACAAATGCTTATCACAAGTACACGACTTTTACACAGCATAGCCTATCCCTTTTGCTATACATATAATCTAAGTCAATTACTACGCAAATTCTAATGACTCTTTCACTACAAGGTGAGCTGTAAAACTGATCCTTAAGGCCGTGACAGATTAAAAACAGAAATCCAACATTTCTGCTTTGTCAACCACATTGAAAGCAGAAGCAGAAAACTAACTTAATTACACTTGAGGTGTTATAATTTTTATAAAGTTGATGTTAATTGTTAATTAATTTGTTATTTCTAACAAAATTAATTAGTTTTCCTCCATAGACATTTTCTTTTTCTCGCATCAAATCTCTTGAACACTTCTAAAAGAAACGTCTCCAACAACGAAATAAAAATTTTAGCTCTCTTTATATTGGCAGTACTGAGCAGATGCAGAATTTTTGAGATTTGATCAACTTTTGCTTCTGCTACTGCCGCTGCTCTGCTTTCAATTTGTTAGCGGTCGAACAGTTGCATGTGTGAAAAAATCTTCTTCTGTCGCTACTTTCTGCTTTTAATGTGTTACGGCCTGAGCGTAAAGATTCAGTTTATGATATCTACTTCGCTTTCCTGTCATAAAACACAGTCCCGAGTAAAAGAGAAAGCAACTAAAATGAAAGGCTCAATCCTTTTTTGTTTTTTATTTTATTGTTCTTCTTTTCTTTTTTTCTTATTTATATACCTAAATTAGTTTACGTCTTATACGCGCAATTTATACTGAATGTTGTCAATTAGTGGGTTTTTATTTACATGATATGATCGGATAAACACGGATAGAATTCTCGTGCTTTGCTGACTCACATTTTTACAGGTAGCCTTTTCCACTTCTGTTATTTTCACCCTCATAAAATCTTCTTGCCTTTTCTATAATATATTTGTGCTATATTATCCCATTCGTTTTTGAACGTTTGCATTCATTCCGTTTTATTTCAGAGAAACTCGGATCATTTTATCAAATTATCTTTATTTTAGATAAGCTACGTTACGTAGGGGAAGTGGTGGAGAAATGAGACACTTTTCTCTCATTGAAGTTTCTCGAAAAGTATTTGTTGAATGTATTACATATAAAGGAGTGACTCCTTAGGTATATAATTTCATTCCTTGCATTTTTAAATATTTATTACCTTTCAATCTATAAAGCAAAATGCATCAAAGGTTCCTGTGTCCCATTGCTACCCAGTACTGGGTAGGAATGAGATAAGACCTGGTTAGGAATGAGATAAGACCTGGGTAGGAATGAGACAAACAAAATACAAAGTAACATAAAACAGAGAATATTGCAAATTTAGTCATTTATTAAGTAAAAAACTAATTAATTAAATAAAGCAAACTCTTCTTAATTTAGTAAAGCTAAGGTAAAATATAGATTATAGGATATCATCACCCCAATGACAATACATACCTACTAGTATGTTCAGAGCGTTTAACGTATATTTAACGTGGCAAACGATACCGCAAAAACGTAGTACGACTTTTATCGCTCAGTGCCATATGCCGGTTTTCTTAAAAGCAGCAGTGATATTGCATGGTGTCATTGCCTTTTTGTAAGCAATTCTCATGCAATGTACAACATCATATAATGTAAAACCCTTACCCGGACAAATTAAAAACGAATCGACTGCACCGTTGTACGCCATTCTAAACGGGCCAAATACTCCCAACATCCAGTGGCTGCATTTTGTTAGTAAAGTGAGATGGGAAAGTCAGAATGGTAGCGCCGTTTTTTGAAGCGACATCTAAAACTGCCACTGCGACTCGTGGTTGTCATAAAAAACAGGGTAGGATTATCCTTGCTGCTGCAGGTAAATTTTATGAAGTGCTTTATATAACAGCTACAATTAGCTCTGTATTCATCTACCCTGTTTGGGTAGGTATTAGTGTACCCTTCTCCCCACTAGTAACCTTGCAGACTGATTTTATACCTTTCTCAGAAAGAACCTAATAAAAAGAAAAAAATATTTGAAATTCAATCATATTTGCTAGGAAACAATACCAAATACCTTCTGTGGTCTTTGGACGGTGGTTGTAGCTGTTTCATCCAGATTAAAAATACGAGTGCCATTCGCAAACCTTGCCGACCCGAGTAAAACTGTCTCCACATTGTCAAAAAAATAGATTCACATTATATCTATTAAATGAAGTTGTTCTTGCCAAACTGCGTAAGAATAAGCTATTTCTTCGACTTCTGAAATTCTTCATCCACTCGTCCCCGGCCATTTTCATTTCATGCCACTTAGAACCCACAGTTATCTGGTTATTTGTAGCCACTTCGTAGGCTAGGCCGTGGCACTTAATAATAGATAAACCGTAAAACATTTTCGTGCAGGTTGCTATATACTTTTCAAGTGCAGCGTCCTGTTCGTCAGTAAAAACTTGTTTTCAATCATAATTTGGACAATAGCGTACACACCCGCCTGTTATCTCTTCGCATATCTATGAACTGTAGCGCTTGACAAATTAGTGTTTTGCTGCATCTCTCATTTTTTCCAACCTGAATGCTACTTTGCACAAGAAACATCCGCTAGACAGACGGGCAAATTCAATGATCGTTCGGTCGAAATTTGAATTTTCAAAACTCGCTTTACGTTTGTATTTTAATTTTAATTATTAAAAGTGTGCTGTCAATTACATAAAACTGACCGGTCTTCATTTTAATTCTCAAAATCTTCGGTAACTAGAATTTTGATCATTGATTTTTTCCGAATTTGAAGTAGAATTAGTGAGTCAAATCTCCTTAGGTATAAAAATCTTAAATAAGCTCTAAGGTTCCGATTGGAATCATTGGTACGAAAGGGACTTGTAGGGGGGGGGGGGGGCGTCGTGGTGCTTAAATGTAATTTATTATTTTTCATTTTTCCTTACAAAACATAACTTTTATGGGTGACGGAAATCGTGCTGTGTACAAAATTTACATGTCGTCAACGTCCTATTTACATACTAAAATTTTTTAGTGAAACGTCTTACCGATGTGCAACGATCAAAAACACGACGGGTAAAAGGTAAATTGCAAACACGCTCCCAAGATCCACTGAAGAAACTGAAGAAATATTTTGTAGATCTTTCAATTCTTTGAATATAATTCTAAAAATAGAACACAGAAAAATTAAATAATTATATATAAAAAAAAAATGCCAAATGAATTTCAAAATAGAAAAGACTAGACATTGTTGAGTGTAGGAGTTATATAATTACTAAATATTATTATTCTTGTAGATACCGTCAACGGTTTTATTTTTAACGAATTGAACTATTTTTTTTAGTCCTGCATTGGCCATACTATTTATGTTATTTTTTTTCTCAGAGCTCTTAATTTACCTTCTCTGAAAAATTTACTGTGCTTACTTGATGACAAAAGAGAAAAAAAAAACAAATTTGAAAGGAAATTTTTCTGTTAAATAAAACATTTGTCTTGTTTTGTAAACACAATATCATTGGAAAAGAAATACCAACAAAAAACAAAATATGTTTATAACAATATTAAAATAAAAGAAGCCTATGTGTTTGTTTTGTACAAAATATTTCAAATATGTGTATTTTGTTAAAATTTTCTAATTACATTCAACGTATAAGACTTACTGATAGAAAGCAATGAAATTTTTCGATAATGTGAAGATAAGAATTTTAAAAGAGAATGAGACTGTAATGTTGATGTAAAATATAAATATGTGTAAATAAATTGAAATTTATTAAGAAACTAACAAGACATGTGTTTTATTTGAAAAGTTTCCTTTATGCTGTAATATTGATTTTTTTTTTAATTCCCATTACCCAATATATTATTAAATGCCTTAATAACAAATAAAAGGAAATCAAAAATAGTTTAAAGAGGAATTTTTCACAGTTTTAAGTGTACTCGGTAAATGTTCTTCGCTTTAGTCTTCCTTAGAACATGTTTTATGTGACATCAGCTCTTAAGTAAATCCATAGCATTACAGTTAACGTGGTTGATGTTAAAGCGCTTCTTCTACAAGATGTTCTTGAAATTTGTAAACGGTGGATTCTAATAATGGACTCGGCCTTATAATGTTATTATTATCTATCGTTCTGTAGTGTTTGGACACATTGAATATTTTAAATCCATCAAATTTGTTAAAGCAGTTTTGTTATTGTTTCGAGAAATATCAAATCACAATGCCTTCAAACAATATAACAAAACTATTTGAAATTAAACTTCTTTAAAAAGAGCAGTGGTTTAATGAAGATTTGGCTATGGTCCCATATCTACGATAACTGATAAAAACTTACTCCTCCACTTGTTTATGTTGCCAGATTTGATACTTATACCATCACGAGTTAACAGAGGCTTCTAATTTTCTCCATTCCTTAGTTGTTTATTTATCGGAGAAATATGCGGTCTCAAGTAATCCGAGTTTCTTTTCTTTTCTGGTGCAAGATGGTACCTGAAACTTGAGCAGATATTATCAACATAACTCATATTGATGAGATGGTATCTGTTATATATTCCCTGAAATATAAGTTGTACTTACAAGTCCATGGTTAAAATATTAAGAAGAAATAGGTGCGAAAAAAGTATAAATCCTTGCTGAATTCCAAAATTTACATACACATATACTATGTATGTATTACATCGTCTTGGTGTATCCTAAGCCTAGTTTTCCTTGATTTAAAATATCAGCGCCTTCAGTAAGCCTTAGAGCTGTCATTTTGATATTCTCCGGGAAACGGCATCACTTTTCCAGATGTATTCGCAGTAGTTCTATCCACTTCCATGTAAATCGGCACTATCATCGTGTAAACCAAACTTTATTACTTTATTTTTGTTACTTCATTGAGCCGTATTCAGTTAGAAGTTAGTTAAGAGCTTCAGTTCCGGTTTGCTTTAATAAACTTATTTCATTCATTTCCATTAGTGAGTGTGCAATGAACATCTTGTTTTGTCTCTCCTGTAGAATTGCTCCAGTACATGGATTACTTCTTTTCTTTCCATACTTTGATTTTCCCAGTGAGATCGTTTTTTGTCAATCCGCAGAAAGGTTTAGGTACAATGAATGAAGATTATGCGCCCTATTTAGCTAGGCCGTCAACAGTTTCGTTAACATCGTCTTAGGATGCTTAGACACTTTGATGATAGCTTGGATTCAAATATATATGAATTGAGTGCTTTTATTGCAGCCACCCTGGCTGACATTTGTTACATTCTTTAAGGACATCCTTCAATGGTATGCATTTCTGCCTGAAAGATGGATAGTGTTCTGCCGCATAAGTGAGCTTCTCTTTAAGTGCGACTAACTGTTGTATTATTTTTAACGACCCGTGATATTCACTTCAAATGAATCTTTATGTTAAAATGTCTTATTTCTCGTTCCAACTTGAGATTTATTGCTCCGAGTACTATTTCCTGTTTAATTTGCAGGTGTAAGGGGAACAAGCTTAGAATATCATCGAGTGATATAGTTAGGCAGGCTAGCATAGTGCCGGTTATTCTTAGATATACTAACATTACCTCTTTGGATTATTCGAGTTGAAATAGGGATATCCATATAAACTATATTATTTTTGATAGATTCAAAAAGTATTCTTTTCTTTGCTACACGGTCATGCGCAAGATTTTAATCTTTGATGAACAAGTCCAACATAGAAATGTAGATAATTCTTTCAAGGCCGCTATTATTGGCACCGAATTGGAGCTCATATAGCAAGATGACTGGTATTCTCTTCATCAGATGAAGTATAATGTTGTACGATTGTGACCTTTCTCATTGACATGCAATAAATACCTTCTGCAAATTAGTAATGACCTGGTTTCTTTGGTGAGGATTATACTAACTCTATTCCTATTTGGTTTATACTAAAAATTTTCCCCAGCTGAGCAACTAGGTTTTCTGGCATTATGTCATCGGATTTCACTGATGTATTTTTATGCTTATTTAAATATTTTATCAACTTACCCGAACAGTAATTATAGTTCTTACAATCCATTGTTAGCATCGTGTCCTATTGGTTCTATTTGACGTTTCATAGCATTACATTTTTTACGGCCGAAGATTGTAGCCCCTTGACAGGAAAGTTCGAAAGTTTGTTAAAAGGGGGCCGCCCCGTATAGGCGCAGCTTGTTGAAGTAAATATATTTCTTTATCAGCAATTATGCGTAAAGAAATATACTCATCAGCTTCACTTCGCTTTTTGAATGTCACGTCCTACTTCATCTCTCAAGTCCAAGCTTTTAATTCTTTTTTACGTTTACCAGTTTCATGTCTATTAGTTCTGACCATATCGATATCAATGACGTGATCATAATTCAGGCTCATGATTCAATTGCTCAAATCATTTCATGAAGCAACATAAAATATTTATTATCTGCCGTTTAGCTTCAGGCCATTTTCGAAAAGAGAATTTTATGAGATTTTGTCTCGTTTTTCAAAATATTTTCTTTTCCTAGCTTCGTTTACGTTTTACATAGTCTCGTCTTTCTAATAATCCCATGGTTTGGGTGGATGATAAAGTGGTCGATCGTGTTTGTTGATGCCTGAATATATACTTGTCGAAATCTTTATTTTGGTGTTCCGCAGAATGTATAAAGTGCTATTGTTTGATGATACAACCTGTCGTAAATTCCTATTTTTTCTCTTTCGATGAGGGTATTATACACAAATTAGATTAAAATTCATAAATGTTACTGAAGGAAATTCTTTGATTTTTTTTACAGAGAATCTATCGTCATCAATTATATCGCTTGACTCTCCGTCACCACCATCTAGTCCAAACTTAGGAATAGAGAATGGAAGGTCAAATTCTACAGGTAAATTGAGCTGATTTAATCTATTAATTAATTAATTGCCAAATTTAACTTGAACTTTGTATTTCCGGAGAGGAGGAGCATGCCAGTGGAAATTTGTAGATTTTTTATTAAACAGTTGATTTTTTTTGTATTCCAGGCATCCTTTCTAACTGAAGTGGCGACGATAAGTCTAATTTCACCACGATTAAAATATTGTCCGCTTTTCATTTTATCAATATTTAATCTATTTACGTATTTTTATTAAAATAAATTTCGAGATGTTGTAGTGGGATAAATGTAGCAGAAAATATGCCTACATATTGTAATGAATGAAGCACAATGATAAGAAGTTAGTCTAAACATCAACACACAATGGACAAAGAACATTAGAATTAATACCAGAAATTCCTGTCAGATCAGAATTATTAATATCATTATAACACGCAGAGGAGCAAAATCATAAGATAATCTGGCCAAAATATCAAAACCTCAAACGTACACCTAACCATTTCCAAGAGCAAAGAACGCAGGTAAGAAAAGAAAAATATATAAGACTCACTCGCTCAGAAATCCATCGACATGCAATAAATTTTGAATATACAAATGGAAGAAATGTGTGAAACCCAAGGATTTTTTTTAAATTCTACTTGACTCCCAGGGATATGTGGCGCCCTATGCTCCAAAAGCATTTGAAGAGGTAAAATAATCGGGCAGCTTTAGACACTTCTGTTTTAAAATCACCCCAATTTCATCTAAATTACCGTATAAAGTGACGGTGTTAGAAGTACTCGGCTAAAGTAATGTCTGGCATTCACTGAAGGGAAGACTTAGAGTAAGCTAAAAATGGTGATCATCATTGGAAAAGATATGAACAAATATTATAGCATTGAAAACTACACTGTCTACATGTCAAATCAGATGCGAACTAGGAGTTTATGGACTGCTTAAAGCAAAAGCCACCGCTAAAGCGAAAACATCCGGACTACAGTTCGCTCAAAATCACATGAAAGATTTTCATTCGAAGACTCTGAGATAGAATCTTTTATTAACGTTAACAAAAATCATTACATTAAGCCAATTCTATAGATTCTTATATGAAGCAAACCAAACGTCTCGCTGCAGTACTAGATGGTAGATTAAGTAAAGGAATATAATAGGGTATCAACCAGTACCGCCAATATTTCGATTATGCGGTGGATAAATATGACATTGCAGAGCTTGGACAAGACAACCACATTAGCTGGTCTAAATGTTAATGTCGATTAAAACAAACAATGTTGTTAACAAGATGGTAAGTCTAGGATCAGCAACGGACGAAATAGTTTTGCTTGAATTACACACAAGGTGGTATCACAATGGACCGCAAATGATCTAAGTGAGGTTGATCGCAGAGGTTTCCGCGATGGCCGCCACCCTAATCTAACCTAACCTACAACTATTTAGAAAAACCCGAAGTATTCAGCAATCAAAAATGAAATTGGATAATTGCCATTGTCAACATTTCACTGTTTTCTGTGAAGTGATTGCAATGAAGATTGAAGTGACAGCATAATGTCTGTGGATTGTGCATAATCTGAAAAAGAAAATATTTGCATTGCTCGCTAATCACGTGAGTGCATCTCACAATCAATATCATCTTAGAGTTGCATACGAGAAGGAAGGCCATGATATCTGAAAGCAGACAACTAGACTTCATATAGAGCACGCGGAAGATGGATATGAAGAAGAGAAATAATAAACTTCCACCATGAATCATACTACCACCAATGCCAGCTTCTAAAATATTACAAGCCAACGTAGACAACTTCTGCACTAGAGAAGTGAAAACACGTTTCGGATGTGAGTTGTTCGTTCTCATTAATAAAATCAATCAATTTGTTCTAACTATAGGAATCCCAAAATCTGGGCTGATCGTTAACGAGCAAATATTCGAAGAAATTTCCAAAACAATCTTACAAAAGGTTTCACTTGCTTGGTTATTGCTGCAGACTTGTCCCATTACAAGTGCCTCTTGTATCACTTAAATGAATTATTAAACGTAAAGAATGTCGACTGTGAAGAATTCTAAAACAAACAAAAATTCATTTACGAGTGCATCTTCCTAGATATATTTAGAAATCTAACGAAATACGAAATCGATTTTCACATAGAATTCTTAATGAATTCCCTTCAAAACACCATAGACCACTTGTTGGAAATGTCTCTGGTTAACAATTACATAAATATTGTCCAGATCGACTATAGAAAAAAATTGCGGTAAATTCTAAATAGAGTCCTACATACGCAAAACTTTGCATATCCGTCAATTATGTTCCAAGTTAGATCTTGTCGGTAGTCATTGACGGACAAACTAAACTATTCTATGAAGAGCAGTTTAAGTTGGGAACGACCCGAAAAATGTAAAGCTATTCGTAAAACTTTCGATAATATCAATATATAAAGTAGCAAACCCAAATTGTCAAAAAACGTACAGAACAAGATTTCCTGATTCTTTCGCAAGAAGAATGAAACGACTTGGTCAAGGCATTTTTATAGACAACTCTATTCAAAGCTGCGTACCTTTCGCAAGGAGACAAATGTCGGCGTCTCTGTGTTCTTTTGTTTTATTTCATTAATGAATAATCTATCAAGAAATCTAGATCAGTGTTTTCATAAGCCTGAGCCACATTCACTGTCATAAGGATTATCAACTCTAAAAATTCGTTTGTACGAGATTTTCAATGCAATTATCAAACGTAATTGTTACAAAAACAATCGCAGCTCAAAAGAACACAGCTTTGAAAAACCTACCGAATCTATTCAATCAAGGGCTACTAAAAAAAGAAACAGGTTAGCCATATACATATATAAAATGGACTGCTGATACTACTGAAATTACATTATTTGACATTATTATTGAATCACTTTTCTATAGTTGTCTCTTTTTGGGTTAACTACTTTATTCCGCGGAACTACAAATAATAAGTTCTATACAAAATACACCATAGTCCAGTTCCAGTTCAGTGGTTTCCCCAATGAATATATAGAATAGAAATAGATGGCAATACAATATTTGTAATCCTTTCTCTGTCCCCCATAACTACTTTTAGGGGCAAGTAGACAGAAATTGCTTAATTTTATTTATTTAAAAATCAAGTTTAAAAAATATTTGATGTTGTAGGAGATAAGCTTCCAAGAATAGAAATAATTTCGAATACTTCTGTAATTTGTTGAACTTTTAATATGAATATTAAAGCGAAAATAAAACTTGAAATTAAGATAATTGTCACACACTGCCAAAAAAAGTTGACCCATATGAAATAGAAAATCAGGCGGCAGTCCATGTTATATATGTCATTGAGACCAACCAATAACATTTGAAATTTCTTTTCAAAACTATAAATTTAGTTTATTTTATGTAATGGTAAGGGAGGTATTTTTTTTCACCGATGCACTTAATTTTCACATGAACTTAAGTGATAGGAAATTAGGTACGTACTGCGTGCATGCTGGATAATTATTGACTTAATTGGTGCGTACTTGTGATCAGAACTTGTTGTCAAGCCAATAATTATATCTGAAAAGGAAACAGTACATAATATAATTTTTTGCAAATAAAAAAAGAAGTACTTCTATGGGTAACATACATTATTGGTTAATATATTATAGCTGTGTTCGTTGTGTCCCCAGAACAGGGTAGAACAAAAGACACACAAAAGAAAACCTGATACATATTCATAGAAGATTTATAAATGAAGCGAACAGTACAAATAGTTCGCTTCAATCGACAGAAAAATTTGTTCTCTCCAGTATATGGGAGCTCTAGAACAAGGTACACAAAAGAACACAGCTAGTATATGTCTTCCCAATTGACCTAATTCAATACGCGAAATAAATATAGTGATCAGTGCAGTGCAGTTAGCATTAAAGCAAAGATATGGAATCTCATCAATTTTTCGGGTAAAAATTGTCTTTTGATAGTCTATGAAAACTTCATATTTAGAATTTCCCACTCCCTTTTCACTGTTTCTTTTCGTCATTTTTGTATATGGTTGGCAACCTCTCCATTCTTACAGGCAAGTGCCTTCTCCACCCCGCCCATCCTGCTCACCCACTTCATTCTTTTGTTCATTGGTCCACTCCCTCTGCTCCTTTTGTGTTCATTCTTTTTGCATATGGTAGCCAACCCCACCCCCTCGCCGCGGGCAAGCGTTCCTTTACGCCATCCGCACCTCCCTGGGACGCATCTATCCCTGGGCACGTGCACCTAGGTATGCACACATGCCTCCACTCTTGTCCATTGGTCCACACCCTGTTCACCGTTTCTCTTCCAAAACTTTTCAGAGTTTTTCAGAGTTCAATAATTTAATTAGAAGATATCAAGAAAATTTGCGCGTATTTGCTGTAGTTTAGTTGCTAAGCATTTCGACAGAAGATTTTTTTTGAAGAGGCCAAAAAGAAGAAAAGTTACAAAAAAAGAGATTTTATGATCATGGATTTTATTGGAAAATCTTTATTATTGTGATACACTGAGCATTTGCCTCTATTTTATAATGGACTAAATGCACTAAATATTCTAAAATTGCCGAATTGAAAATGGTTTTCTAAATGATCCACTGTTTGTGGAGCGCTGGAATCTAATTCAGAATGATACAAAATATTACGGAGATGATGATTGATATACAATGTAATGTTTCCAGTATTTCGGGAATACAAAGTTCATGTCATAGCTCTACAATTATCAATTAAAATAAAATATTTTTAACAAATAATCCTTTTATTTCTAGGTGTAACTTCAACAACATCATTACCACTGCCATACTGTCCGCTACCATCAAATCCCCTTGAACCAGACACAACACCAAACTACCAAATAAATCCCATGGCACTTAACAGGTAAGTGGTGCTAAATTTTCTTATTCATTTCAAAACCTTTATCTACTTCAGACTGGATAACCAGTCAATAAATGCAGCAGCAGCATCATTGGCAATGCAGAGGCTTTTGGCTGGGCAGTCACAATTAATACATTCCAATATGAACGCTTCACGCTCGTACCGAGAAACAGATGATCTTGGAGGCAAATAGTTAAGCGCCGGATTATACTTCATGTTATTAACTTCATCTCGTATATTTTTCTTTGATTTTATTTATTTATTTCTTTGTGTTCCATTTATGTATGTACATGTGCAAACTTATCCTT
Source organism: Dioctria rufipes (assembly GCA_963924295.1). NCBI lineage: Eukaryota > Metazoa > Arthropoda > Insecta > Diptera > Asilidae > Dioctria > Dioctria rufipes. Next base: position 340,726,775 of record OZ002740.1, on the reverse strand, counting down.
TTGCTCTAAGAAACACATTAGTAATAATCCTTTAAGAATTGCAAATTATTATTTTCATTCATATTTAATTTACATACTTAGAATAAGTTGTGTGTTGCCCCTTCTGCCTTAAATATCTTCTGTTTGTCAGCATGGTAGGCCCATCCTTATTATATCCTACATATGTATCAAAGACATTCGATTACAAAATCCATTTAATTTTGTTTCCGACATCTTTCTCAAATGCTAAAATGTCTTTTTTTAAGTTTATTGTCATTTGGTAACCTAAGTTAGTATTTAAAAATGAACTGAATTGTACAAAACCATAAGAAAATGAACAAGTAATTAATAAAAAATCATATTCATAGAATTGTCCGGAGAGCAGTTACGTTTAAGATACACACACACTCAAAAAATAATTATTTTGAACGGAAAATTTGAATTTTATTCCAATTTCCCTAGAAATCTATCCAAAACAATTTTATCTTTATCAACATCCTATCCTTGTAAAATATGAATGCAAAATATCAGTAAAGTTGAGATTTGCAAATTCTACACCCGAAGATTCTTTTTTGTATCCCACATGTAGTAAATTTTGCTGAATTAAGGCCTATAAGAAAATGACAAAGCCACGTAGTTTACCGCCAATTGACTTCCAAACTACACAAATTTACAAAAATTACAATACGCTTATGTATGTGGCCAATTCATATATAAACGGATTAAGATTGGCAGCTTAATCTGAAAATTTGAATTTATTTTGAGAGGTAATTACCAAATTTCGTCGTTTGCATATCTTATCGCCTAATTTCCTGCTTGTATGCGCAATATCCCCATGGGCTGCAGCTTTTGTTTGTTATGGCTTGCATGTTTGAGTGACTGACCAAGATGACATGCTGTCAGATTCCGTCAGCAGAAGCTGGCAGCTCACTCCGTGGTAGCTGTATGCGGGAGTGTGGTGGGGTGGATAACCGAAAAACCTGCACTACTACGTGCCGCAATAAAAAAAAATCATGCCTGAAGGAACAGTACCAAAAAAAATAAACACACATCGGTCCCAAACGGGACCCCACCATCTGATCGTAATGATCCTCATTGTCTTGGTCCTCATGCCACCCATAGCATCTTTGACACCTTTGATTCTTCAGATGCCCCTATGAAACCTGAAAGAAGGGCGGAGGAGTGAACCTATGCGACCTTCATAATCGAAGAGGATTCCGAGAGAGAGGACAAGAGAAAAAACACCTTTAGAGCGTCATCTCGTTATAATAATTCTGATTAATTCGACCTTTGTTACATAGCATATTGAACACATGACTTTCTATTAACCGGTATTGTGTACAATTGGTATTCACAAAAATGAAAAAAATCTAAGAATATTCTCTGCAAATTTTAATCTATTTATATCTACGAAAATAATATTTTCCCTTTCTTTTCAGGACAACTTTAAAAAAGAAAAATGCAAAAAGGCTATGAACATCTCTCACTTTAATACATTAACATACAATCGTTGATAACTTTCAAAACAGTATAATAGTAAAGAAGGATGTTGCGTACTTTTTTTTATATTCCTTGATCCCTCGAAGGAGCTCCCTGGAGGCGATTAGATAATATAGACGTGGATGAAATGTGTTAAAAATAAAAATTATCGACCCGGTCTACTATTGTGGGGATCTGTCTTTTTGTTCCCTTATTAGGATTTCTGTTTTTTTTTCTTTAAGTTATCAAAGTTAGTTAGTGTAATTCAAATCTGTTAAAAATATCAATTTTTTGAATTCTATTCAGTTCCAACTTTACGTCAATCTTTAATGCTCTCCTTGTTTAGAGTCTGTTAATCCTAACCTTCGAGCAGGAAACTAATGGAGTTCATGTGCTAGAGCGTAACCACTTTTAAGTTGTGTGGGTATCCCATGAAGTCGAGAACATGTCTCGGCATATGGTCGCCATGGTAATTAATGACTGGAAATTTTAAATATTATTTAAATGAAAGTGTGATACAAATATATCTACATAACACACATATTCTCATTGAACAAATTCATTGGGAATTTTGTTTGGGCGGAAACTAATGGAAAAAATAAATATTTATATCAGTTAGTAATCTGAAAAACATAAATATCCAAGTTAATTGAGCAATTTTTATTTTTCTTGTATCTTACTACGTCTATGCGGCAGGTAACAAACAAGAAAAACAAAAGTACGGGAGTACCAAGCTTCCGCTTTGAAATCTGACAGTCAGGGTCCAATATGGCCGAACCTCACGCACCCATAAAGTGGCATTTTGGTTACGCTCATGTACACATATTTTATGCACAATGCCTGCTCCATTAGTTTTCTGTTCGAAGATACTAACCTAGAATTGCGCGTTCATAATTTCCTGGGAGTTATTTTAGTTCAAGTTATTGATAGAGGAAAAATTTTATTTTAGTTTGGCTCTATAGTGAATCTAATTTGTGTGATTGTAGCTAAGCTGAAAGTTCAGGTGCTTTTTTTCTCTTATATATGCACTACTACAAATATTCATAGCAACGGAATTAGATCACATGCCATGTATAGAAACAAACCTATTATGCCTTAAAAAATAATCAATGAATGTTCTTATTGTAATTACATTGGACCACTATAGGTAGAATCAAAACAATTATGCCTGAAAAACTTGATAATCAATGAAAATAATTATTGGACCCCTATATGCAGACACCACTATGCCAGATATCTCTCGGGTCCCAAGTGGGACAATGAGGAAAATTACTACTTTAATTTCACGCGGGCCGTTTTGATCAAACGTACAAAAAGTGAAAAAAAGTCATAATCCAACTGTGCTTAGTCTAGATTTGCGCGCTTTAGTACGGCAGGTGTGTCCTATTTTATAACTTCAAAAGAGGCGATATTAAGAGAATTCTTAACCTAACCGTACCCCATGTTTAGGTGGCATGTCACGGATTGGAATCTCACTGCGCTTTTTCTGCTATTTAGTTTCATTTCGATTTTTATAGCTCCTCCTTTCACATCTTACCTTTTAAAAATTCCCAGCCCTTCTCTTCCACCAACGCCATAGTATGTACTCTGTTGAACGGAGGAACAGTTGTGGTAAGATAACTTTTACACAAAAGAAATATATTTAAAAATCGAGGGCGTATACTCGCAAGTACGGTTTGGTTCCTGCCTGCTGTAGACGCCAAAGTGAACAGCCAAGCAGATCGTATAATGCACTTAGAAAGACTATTAAGTGTGAATCATAAGATGAGAAGAAATACGTATTTACTTGAAAGACTATAATAAGATTAGCCCAATGCAAGACTGGCATTTCAAAGAGAGCCACTATGAAAGACTTTCATAAAGAGGGCGTTTTCGAAGAAATTTTTTTTAAACTTGACATTCAAAATTTTCATTGAAAAGATTAGATGGTATTAGGCACGAATTCTACGCTCCAAGCACATGTAGTTGCTCAAACCATACTTTTATTTCCTTAAAAACTCTATCCAATGACAAAAACATTTCTCTTTGTATTTCTTCTTCTAAAGATAGCCCCATGTCTCGCGAATCTTCAACCGCTCATAATTTTTTTCCTTCTAATTCGACGCTTAGTGGATATCTCCGACTCTTCACATAATTTTTTAGCTGTTGTAACTGCTTTTTGCACTAGGGTGTCCCTTTGTCCAATGATATATATTTGTAAAGAATTCAGTTTTAAATCACATTAGCCGCGTTCTTTTTTCGTGATCCAGAGCAAAGGAGATTATCAATAGAAGTCGGTGTCAAAATCGGTTATAAATTTACATGATTTTCTAAATTTGTTTGCCGATATTGTTGCGCGTCATTAATTTTCAAAAGGACGGATTCCCATAAATGGAGGTAGCACAGGAGTTGAGTTGAGTAATATTCCAGCTTCTGATCTTGTTTTAATATTTTCTTCCTCAGATGTCAATTTTTCCAAAGCACTGAAAATGTTTAATAAAAGTTTTTTTTTCAACAGTCACCGCATCTCCTCTTGTGTTCCAAAGAGTTTTACACTGCGCTTAACGAGTGACAGAAATTATCAAATTTTGCAAAAAAAAAAAAACGAATTTTGCAAAATTTGATGATTTATTTTTGCAAAATTTGACTGGAAATAACTTCAGTCGACCATCAAAGTAAATGAAAAATCTGCGGAAATATTTTCTGTAAATTCCTAAGAAGAAATGAATGTTTGTTGCTCGTCTCATTGCTCATTAAATTGCAATACAGGGGTGGACTAGTCATAAAAAATTTACCAAATTGAATAATAAAATTCTTTTAATTAATTTAAATTACTTAAGCTGTCCACATGACTGCATTTGGGCAAATACATATGTATATTGGTGCATTATATCAGAAACCAAGATGGGTGGGGGGGGGGGGGGGGTAAATACGGCTATAAATAAATGCATTTATATCGTTGACATATTTTTTTTTTCTAAACGAAATTAAAAAGCAATCTAGTGTTAAGGAAATCTCTTCTTACTTCCTAACTTGTTAAGTTAACTTTGCGTCAACCACCATGAGATAACAAAATGCGTTCCTCTTGCATATTGGCGATGTTCACGACCGCTGGGAGCTCTGTTTACAATAACAACAATGACGCTAAAGAAAGTATTAATAGCTGATGTTTGTTTACATACGTGATTAAGCTTAATTTTATTTCAGAAAATAATACTAATTTTTAAGGGGGTTACCACTAAAGTCTTAAAAAACACGAAAAGTTAGTTCAACTTCGCGTCAAATCTGTGCGTATTGTCGTGATCAAAACTACACATTAGAGAAATAGCATAAACTGAGGTAATGGCGTGTCAAAATAGAGATATTGGGGATTTATGTATATTTAAATAGCTTTAGAAAGATCTACTACTTATGAAATTTCCAGAGTTTGGTACATAATAACGTAATAATGGTACATCAAATAGGTAAATTTGTACTTGAGTACGGAAGGTCTTTGAGATAGAAGAGTAAGTGGCGGAGACAAAACCAGTAAAAAGGTTTCGGTTACTAATATAACCTCGTTTGAAAAGTGCTATTTTCATGGAGAAATAACTACCAAAATTATGATATTATTGCAAAGAAAGTTCAATTTGTAACAAGAGTCACACTTTTTCCGTTTATTTTTAAAAACCCAAATTGTTTAGTAAAATGATTATGGAAATAAAGTCAATAATGTTAACCATACAAACGGCCAAAATTTTTTTGTTTTTATATATTTTGCATACAATTTGGCGTTTTTAATTCATTTCATCACCGTCAGGTGGGGAGATGTACTTTTGAAAGCTCGGCGGGTTGCAGCCTGCATGTTCAGAAAGTGGTTTGCTGAATTTATATAGCTTTATATGTTAAAAGGCGTCTAGAATGAACACGGATATCACAGGATCATATAGCTTTGCACATACTTAAGGGGGGTTATTACTGAAATCTTAAAAAGCACGAAAAATACGACTTTGCGTCAAATCTGTGTGCATTATCATGATGAAAATTCCACATAGTTTGAGAAAAAGCATAAGCTTAGGTAATGACGTGTCAAAAATAAAGATTTCGGGGTTTTATATGTATGTAATTAGCTTAGAAAATTTTCAAATTCATGAATTTGCAAAGTTTGGTACATAATAACGTAATAATGGTACATCAAGTACATAAATTTGTAATTGAGTATGGAAGATCTTGAAGTGGAAGAGGAAGTGACAGACAGAAAACTAGTAAAAAAGTTTTGGTTACTAATATATTATGATATTATTAGAAAGAATGTTCAATTTGTAACAAAGATCGCACCTTTTTCTGTTTGTTTTGAAAAACTAAAATTGTTTAGTGTTTAGTGATAAAGGAAATAAAGTCAATAATGTTAACCATGGTAACGACAAAACTTTCTTGTTGTTATATATTTTGCATACAATTTGGCGTTTTTAATTCATTCCATCACCGTCAGATGGAATGATGTGCTTTCGGAAAGCATTGACTTGTTTTGAAGCTCTGCGGCGGGCTGTAGTGTGCAGGCTCGGAAAGTGTATGCCGCCATTTTCTGCAAGTGTAGATTTCGCGGAATGTTTTAAGTTTTATCATTGGTAATTTCTTATTTTTGCTTGGAAGGTGAGAAATTTTCTAGCAGTTCTATTTATAATCTATTTATTTCTAATTGTGAGTAACTATTATTTAATCATGGGACGTTTAGTAAAATTCAGTCCAATAATTATGGAATAAAGAAGAGAAAATTACACGTTATTAGGTATGTAAATTTGTGTATATGAAATATATAATCCTATAAGCCGTTACACAAAAAATCGACCAATTTTGTCTAATTGCTTTTTTTTTTATTTTGATGAAATTTGCGATTCATATATGACCGAGATCCTGTCTTTTGAAATTTGAAAAATGTGGGAAACTTTGCTTGGTAGATGTAACGTTATCATCGTATCTCCATGAAATAAACGTTATTTATTTTGGGAAGCTTTGAGATTTCCAAGAATAATTAATCAGTCATTTTTCTGAAAATTTGCTTTCAAGGAAAACGGATATTTTGGTTATCCGTGAATATCTCAAAATGTGCAGTCCCGATATTTTTTATTTTATTGTATGCATCTTAATCCCTAATGGGTTTTAGTTAAGCTGTAAGAAGGAGAAAATGGTTGTTGGTAAAGTCAAATCTAACACTTTAAAGTGGTTCTTTATCTAGTTAATAAAATGGTAAAACTGACATAGTGTGAACATTGCCAAAATTATATGAAAGATTACAGCTCAGAGTTCTCGGAAGAGTTTTATTTGATGAGCGGCTTCAGTAAAATAAAATTTGTCCAAGCAATAAATGAGACCAGACAAATTACAAGGAAAATTGCTGTTGGTCAGCACAGAGCGCACACATTTCGTTCGCTCCTTGCCTGCTCCTCTATGAAAAATCCAAAAGCAAATCTAAAATCTCGCTATGCTTATGCTGTGCAGATGGCCGAAATGCTTTGGAGTACAATGCACACGAATACCACAGCATAATATAGCTTTGCATGTATATATAGTGATTTGTTTCAATTTTAAAATTGCATACTTTTATGCGTTTATGTTCCACTGTGCTTTTGAGAACAGAAATCGTGACCTTTTTTTTTTTTTGGTGGTAACCATTGATTATTTATATATAGATGTGCTCAGAATCATTGACGTCTTAGAAAGGAGATGTCGCTACTTGGAAAAATTGCGATAAAAACTTTTAAATAATGGTTCATATAAAAATTTTCCAGCATATAAAGTAAAAATAGTTAAAACCAAATAAAATATTATATCCAGTCATTGAAAATTCTTTTATTAAAAGTTTTAAAGATGAAAATAATAAGCGAAATACGAGTAGCGACATCTCCTTTCTAAGACGTCAATGATTCTGGGCACATCTATATATAAATAATCAATGGTGGTAACCCTCCTTAAAGTGATTTAAATCAGTTATAAAATTGCATATTTTTGTGCATTTTATGTTCCACTGAACTTTTAAAAACAGACATCGCGGGCTTTTTTCTGTGGTAACCCCTCTTAATCTCAAATCTGAAATTGTCCGTTTAAGTCTCATGAACTAAAACGCTCGAAAATTCGCTTCGGAAAATCTTCATGTAATATTTTTGTTATCAAATTATATGAACCGCGCCATCTCCATGAGCTTTAGTTCTACATTTAATGTATTAAATAAAAGCCATACGAAGTACATCAATTTGAATTTAAATGAATTTTTGTACGCGTACCTATAACCAACCACGTTCAGAATTCTATCTCCAAATGATAAAAAAAACTTATTAATTCCGCTTAATTGTTTATTAAGAATTTTATTAAACTAATTTTACTCAAAGAATTTGTGTATTTATAATATACCAATCCGGCTCGAAGGACCAATAATTCGATTTCTTATAGCCTAGATGAAAACAAGGTCTCTACATCTTGAAATTTTATTATATGTACCTACATGCTTCAAGAGCAATTAGTTACTAATAGCTGAGTCTTATAAAACTATAAATCAAATACAATACACACTTACTTTTACCATTACCCTCTAGAATGCTATAAGTATATCTTGCTTCGGAGATATTTCAATTTCTTCACATTTATGACCACTTTGGGAATTATGGTTAAACATGATGCTAAATGACCCTGGGAGACATAATGGCTTACCACATGAAACACATGTTTTTCCTCCTTGAATATATGTATGTACTCGTATAATGTGCTCTTTTTCCTGTCCACACTTCCAAGGACGTTCGCTATATATGTATATGTATTCTTGTGCTTAAAAGAAAAGTTCATGTTCTATCTAAAGCTACTTCAAGTCTAATAAATTTCCTTGCAGGGCGTATTATCCAGGTGAATTACTGCTTTTACGAAGTTCTTAATTAAACCGAAAAGTATCGTTCTATTCAAGTAAACTTCCGTAGAAATCTCCCTTTTTGGTCGATTTGATTTAAATTTTCATGTGAATTGAGAAGCAAAACATTTAACCAAAATATTCTGAGAGTCTTCATTGAGTACATACATAAATTTATCAAGAAGAAAAGAGGGTTCAAGTTTAAGAACGAGTAAGAGGTTCCATTGTCTCAGGCATTTGGTGGGATATGTAGTATACATTGCCATAAAATTATTGAATCGGGGACATTCTCTTCATTCCCTTGTGTGGTATTTTGGTACAAGAACCATAGCAAAGAAGGGATCTGTTGCTCAGTGTGTATCCACTTAAATGGGGGGTTGAAAGCACTTGTCCTATGTAATTGGAATCCATTAGCAACATCATTCAAAGGGTTGTGTGTCCTTATCGTTGTATCATAGGGTGGCTAATAATAATAAGCAATATATCTTGAGAATGACTACATTAATTTCATATGACAGATATTCAAATTTGATTGAATTTTGAATCGTGTTTAGGGTATATCTAGGAGATTACGGATAACTTTATTTTACTTGATAAGTATTTTTCTGGTTGAATTAGGGTTTTCTTCTTTTTTAATTAGTTATTGATGTTTCTAAGCGTCAATCTAAAGCAATTGCATGAGTCGCCTTAATCCTTGGTATACTATGTTCGGGCACCCAGCAGAAGCAAATCTCTTTGTGAGGTGTATAAATTTCATAGATTGGACCAGATGCGATGTACCCCAAGAGCTTAGCGTCTTGATTTATTGCTTCACTGTCGATATACCTACATAAATACATACGTCGAATTAAGTAGGGGCATTTAGGAAATTACACGAAAGGTAATTTTTTTGATTTTGCTATTTTCTCTTCCGCTTTCGTAAATAATATTTTATGATTATTTGAGATTTTGCAAGTTTTGACAGTTTTAACAGATAACAAAAAATTGTTCTTCTTATTTTTATCCAAGAAGTATCACTTCATTAGAAAATGGAATTACCACGTGAACATTTTCGAGCCATGATGTTTTATGATTTCTCAAGTGGATTGACTCAACTTTTGATAAGACGATGAAGCACCATTCTAAGCTACTGTGTTTCAATGAGTGTTGCGAGTTGAGTGAGCAAAAAAAGAAAAAAAAAAAACAGATTGGTCTACCACCATGTTCGAAGAAGGATTTAATTAAAGTTTCTTAGATGTAATTTCGTATTGTCCCCCTCAGTGCAAGTTGGATTTTTGAAGTGGTTTACCGCATCTATTTCAAGAGTCGGGCAGTAAAAATGATTATAAGCAGTTTCATAGAATTTCGTATTCTGAAGAACTGTTCAGTACAATAAAATCGTCTAGGACTGATCGTTTTCACAGTATACATAAAAGAACTTAATTTTTACATGGCAATAGCCCATTTTTGAAAATGTATTTACTATTTTTCTGAGAACGCCGTGTACAAACTTTCAGCTCTCTACATTGAGGCGTATTCAGGCAGTGTTCAAATATATAGTGAAGAACTAAAGAGGAATGCCCATTTTTCATACAACTTTACGCCCGACACCTCAGACATGAGAAATGTCTTAAACGATGCATTATGATATTCCGAACATATTTTATTAGCAATTTTTATTTCAATTCAGCGGGGGAAAGTTTTGACGATGTAGCTTTAGCGACTTTTTGGGTGAAAAAGTGGGCTTTTCTACTTTTCGTGATTGCGCAGAATTTTTGCGTCGTGGAAAATGACTTTCTTTGAGAAAAATGCTTACAAAAGAGTACAGGCCATGGAAAAAAGAACTACAACAATATATGCGAAATGTAGTAACTGGGGTGTATGTGACCCAAGTGCATGACAATGGGTTTTCCGACAGCAAAAACGTCCCAAGAAAGTTTTCTGAATCGGGCAAATAGTACACCACCCGATAGTACTCCACGAAACCTTTAATTTGATATACAACATGCGGTATTGAAACCCTCCCCCGCCGGGGGGTTTCAGGCGCCACCCATCCTAAAATTATGCAGAGACAAATTTTCTTCTACGAATTATAGCTGGTAATGTGATGAAGCGAAAAATAAAACTCGTTTTCCGATCGGACATAACCCTACCGAGTTAGAGTCGATCTAAGGTGCGAAAAATCGAGTATCTCAGTTCGAATAAAAAAGAGGGAAATACTAAACAAATGAGTATGGGAATGGCTATAAATAGCTATTTAAGTCTCCGAGTATAGGAGTGGGGTAACTCAAACTTCCTCTCAGGACTTAAGGATGTCAATTCTCTACTAGATTTTCCAAAATGTACTAGATCAAAATTTGTCCCCCACCGCTTCCTTCCCGGCTTAATTGAGATAAACATTGTTAATAAAATATGTTCAGAGTATCATAATACATCGTTTAAGACACCTCTCATGCCTGGAGATGTCGGGTCTAAAAAGATCGTTCCCATTTTGTATGACAATTGTCAACCCCACAAAAAAGTTACCCGATTTGACCCATTTTCAAACTTAAATTTACTTTTATTTTTTTTTTAAAGCTCGTGTGTAAAATTTCAACTTTCTAAGTACACGCGTTGTCGAGTTTTCGTGAGGACAGACGAACATGCAAAACTCAAAATAACTTTTAATGCTATGAGTCGGTGTCCAATCCATTTAAATGCTCGATATAACTTATTGGCTTAACTTCTTACATTCACTACTTGAGAATTAAATCGCAATGGATAAGCAGATCTTATTAGCGTCTTATTTTGCGTTTATTATTTGTGCAGGAAGTTATTTGAGTTTAAGTAAAATGAAAAAAAAGTACAACGTAAACGCAAAAGGTGGTAAATTCTTAATTTTCTCGCAGAGCGTGAAATGGAAGGAGCTTATCATCATTTAATGACAGATTTGCGATTTAAAATTGGATTTGAAAACCTTTTCCGAATATCTATGTATATGGACTAATATGGACTTTGAAAATTTATTACATAGAGTTACACCAACCCGGAAAATCCACCGAGGACGCTCTCAGCAGTCTGGTAGAGACTATCGAGAAAGCCTCACTGGAAAAGGAGGTCCTTATATGTTCCTTTATGGACATACAAGGCGCTTTCGATAACACTCTCTTTGACTCGATCAAGAGGGTATCCGAGGATAGAGGCATAGAAACCTGCATTGTCAGATGGATTGGCAACATGCTTGAGAAACGCTGCATAACAGCTACCATGAACGGTGAATCCACAACAATCATGGCCACTAGAGGCTGCCCACAAGGCGGGGTGTTATCGCCCCTTCTATGGCTACTAGTTGTGGATGAGCTACTAAACTTACTCCAAGAGGCCGGCTTTAAGGCCCAAGGATACGCTGATGATATTGTCATCTGTGTTAAAGGAAAGTTTGAATCAGCTTTACCAGAGCTTATGCAAACTGCTCTTAACATCGTTACCAGATGGTGCCAGAACATGGGACTATCAATAAACCCAGGTAAAACAGTGCTAGTTCCTTTTACTAGGAAAAGGAGCCTTCAGATTCCACCTCCTAAGTTAAATGGAATTGCAATAGAATATTCCAAAGAAGCAAAATATCTAGGTATAATCCTAGACAGTAAGCTTACCTGGAATCCCCACCTGGAAATGATAACAAACAAAGCCATGTGGGCATTCAGCTCTTGCCACAGGCTTTTCGGGAAAAAGTGGGGTCTGAACCCCAAAATGACCCTATGGATCTTCCAGGACATAGTCAGACCCATACTTTTTTATGGGGCAAATGTGTGGTGGCCTAAAACATTGCAGGCAACCACCAGAAGAACCCTTGACAAGGTGCAAAGGATGGCATGTTTAGGCGCCACTGGCGCCTTTACATCATGTCCTCAACGAGCACTTGAAGCCATTCTTGGCTTACAGCCTCTCTACCTCTTTATTCAGAGGGAGGCTGCAGCCAGTATGCTTCGAAAGAAAAGGTCAGATGATTGCACCTCCTCCAGGGTGGGTCATCTCAGTATCTTCGAGCAGGTTAACATTAACGACCTAGAAGCTCCAAAAGATACTATGGCCAAGAGACTCTCTTTTGAAAGAGGTTACAAGGTAACCATTAATGAAAGAAGCCAGATACTAGACAGAGGACTCCAGCTCCCGCAACGGGCCCAAGTCTGGTATACTGACGGATCCCGGAAGAACGGGAAAACAGGCGCAGGGGTGATTGGTCCAGAAGTGGAACTATCCATTCCGCTTGGTGTCTCACCTTCCATTTTCCAGGCGGAAGTCTATGCTATAGAGGTTGGAGCTCAGGAAAGCCTAAATAAGGGCTGTAAGAACTCCAACATCTACATCTGTTCAGACAGCCAAGCTGCGCTCCCGACTCTTTCCTCTCAAGCCTTTGAGTCGAAATTAGTTTGGAGCTGCTACTCGAAACTCCAACTATTGTCTAGGGACAACCAAGTAACCTTGGTTTGGGTCCCTGGACACGAAGGAGTGGACGGTAATGAAAAAGCGGATGAACTGGCTAAAACCGGAGCTGATTGTCCGTATATTGGACCCTATCCGACATTTGGCCTACCAAAAAGCCACTTTAGGGGGGAACTGCTTAAGTGGGAAAACAGGCAACTGGATCTCCTTTGGCGTAGCGCACCCGGTATGAGGCAGGCGAAGAAATTCTTCAATCCTTCTCATTTCCTGTCGCGTCAACTTATTGGACTTAGCAGACAGTCGCTCAGACTATTTGCTAACGCAGTCACTGGTCATGGCCCCTTCCGTCACTTCCTGAAGAAGATAGGCAAATGCGACAGTGAACTGTGTCGACTGTGCGAAGAGGAAGATGAAACCTCGATGCACGTTATATGCGAGTGCCCAGCACTTGCAGGTCTAAGGATGCAAATCACTGGAAGAGAACTTATCTCTCCAGATAATGTCTGCAATCTAACTCCGAAAGCAATAATCGAGCTCGTTAAAAGGCTCGATTTTGCCTAATCACTATAGGGGAAGGCACAATAGATCAACTATGGTCGCGGTGTCCGCAAGGTCCTGGAGGCCTAGTCGCCCCTGCTCTTAACATTAACATTAACATTACACCTATTATCAAGAAGAAGATATCAATTTTCGAAAATCTGTATCACCTGCAGCGAGGAGATAGCTACAACTTTACAATTCTTAGCTTCTGGCAATACATAATCGAATTTCTAAGTCTATTCACGAATCCAGATCTATTACCAAATGTTTGCATCAGTTTTTGTCATTTCTTAAGTTCTCTTAAGTTGTCGTCTTTAAGTTCCACTTAAATGAAAAAATCTACCCTACGGGCTTTCACAGCCAACATCGAACACGTTTCCAACATTTGTCTGGATTTTCACATAGCAAAATTTGTTGGGTAAGAAAATTGGTATTAATGGAAACCAGGCTTAAGATATAAATTATCACGTGTATTTGCAAAAAAACGAAGAAATTTCTGCGCACTTTCTTCATCCACATAAAACACAACTGTGTGAGGTTTCCCTTAAAACACCTAATATTTATGTAAACAAGGCACAAAGACGTGTCTTCAATATTTTTTTCATATTGGAAAATTTTTATTCAGGGAGAACGCACTCTGCGGAGTGAATTGATTGTCCAGTAAGCGACTGATCTGTTAACTTGTCACAGACTGTCACAGATTGATTTTTAATCGTTGCATGTGAACATACTGTATCATCTTCTGTAATCGAGTCAAGTACGTTAAGTGGTGTTTTGATTTTTGTTAAAAGTTCTGGTAAAAACTAGGTAATCGATTGAAAAATTGCAATGAGAAAAATAAACCCTATAATAATTTTCTGGTGATTGAGGAGGAGAAGAAGAAGGATTACAAGAAAAAGGACGTGGATTCATCTATGGCAAAAATGATAATATCAAACTGTGTTTGACGATTTTGAACTGTAATGAATTTGTAAAGATTGTAGGTGAAAGATAAGAAAATAATTTGGTGAAGATTCAAACTTGAGTCGGGCTCGAGCAACAGGATTCCATACCAGAACCTTGTCAATGAACAGTCGATCAACCGAATTTAAATCTAATCCAAATTTGCCTGTGATAACTGAAAAATGAATACATACCTACATTGTTCCACATTATTCTGGAATATATACCTTCGTTATTAATTATTGTGTTTCCACTCTAGGTAGCTCTATATTTCAAATGTATTATTTAAATGTCTATAATATTCAAACAGCCGGACGCAAAGGTGATCTTTTGTTTGTTTTATAAGTAAGAGTTATCTTAGAAATTGAAAAAATCAGCAAGCAGATTTTCGGTTATCTATAACAAAATACCTACTAACTCTGATAATATTAATATTTTAGCTTAAGAAATCTGGAAGAAAAATATTTTTTCACACATCTATTCTAGTATCGAGTTCGGGTAAAATATGATATTTCCATACAAATGTTAGCGGTGGTAAAATGGCAAGCAAAAATTTGACTGATGATTTTACATGTGCAACACGGAGTTTACCGGTAAAAACTGAAGGTTCGATGTGTATAAAATAGATGGCACTATAAATTCTCCACACATTTTACTAGCCATTTTAATGCACATGTTTTTGATTGATTTAAGGGTTTCATTTGTTGTGTTATCAAAATATAAAAATTAATCACTTTGTTTTCTCTAAATTAACATACGTCAAAATTTTACAAGCGATCTTAATGTGAAATATTTGGAGACCGCGTTAAATTTTATCTTGTCCGAACTCGATAATAGGCTTATATCTCTAAAACTAACCCACAAAAAAATTTAGAATCCTTGAAAATAGCACTTTCAAACGATATCTCATGCAATACAAAAAAGAAATTATTATGTAGGCCCAACTCACCCCCGATAAAATTAAAAAAAAAGTCATAATCTTTGAAATATATGTGCGTCACGAAGACCTAACAGTCTGCCAAATACCTCCCGTCGTTTTTGAGAAATAAGTCTATGACAGAAAGGTAGACAGATGGATACAAAAGCGATCTTATAAGGGTTCCATTTTTTTTTCATTTTGAGGTCCGGAACCTTTAGGAAACTTTAAGAAAGCTTTCCTAGTAGAAATCTTTTAATCAAACTTCTGTAAGAGAATTTTCTTCTAACAAAATTTTCCTACGATCAGTTGCCAGTCGTCAACTTTTTATTCAGTCAATACAGTCGGCGATTGTGCAGTGTGCGGCCTACCTTACTTCACTAATAGATATCGCTAAACCAGTTTTTGTTTTCTTTCTTGATTATATTACTGTTATTAGCGTGACCATATAGTTCGTTATTCAAAACACAACATTTCAAATCTACTTCACAAGCAGAGCTTGGCAAGTACCAAAGAAAAACTACTTAAGTACAAGTACAAGTATCGGGGCCTGAGTACTTCAGCGTAAGTACAAGTACCGCATGTATGAAAAGTAACTAAGTAACTAAGTACTAAGTCTCTAAAAAGTACTGAGTACTTTTTGAAGTACTTTTTAAAGTATTTTTTTAGAATCTTTGTACGTTGGCAGTAATATAATGAAGTTTATCGAGTAGATATTAATAAATCAATACATTTTGAAAACTATAGTATGTACATATAGTAACCAGTGGCTACTATTTACAGTTTTTCATAGTTTTCGGTGCAGCAAGTAGAGTAAAACTCTCACCTCTCTTTGCTACACTCACACAAACTACTAGAGGTCCGCCAAAGCACCCATTATCGCATCCAATAATACATAACAATTCTAAGGAAAAAATGTCCAGTAAATTTCTAAGAAAAAATTGAGGCCTTCCATACATCAGATACTAGCTTACCCTTGGTTATGTCCACTGACGTATATAATATGGACTGCTTACGTTTCTATTTCAAGTGGACATAATTGTTTGTGTCAAAAAGAGTTCTTACGTCAGTGCCAACATTGAAAAAATCATTGGCGAGAATTTGAAAAAGTGAGCACGCAGCTCTGGAAGTGATTTTAATAAAATATTTAGAAATTCTTCTGCATATCTAATGAATACATTGTCTTTTATAAAACAGTTTTTGTCAGTAATAACCCTAAATGATTAATTTTAAAACATTTATTTCGATGAATCCACTAATTTATTTGTTGTTTTCAGTTCTCTCTCAGTTGATACTTGGGGCTTAGGCCGAAAGAGTCAGCAATATAAAAATAAGTCCACTATTTGCAATGCATATTATACATGTCAGTGGATATGTCATCAAGTCAAGACATCGTCGATTTTATATTCGAGCGAGACGTCACTGGTTTTTTGTTCTACTTGCCCAGTCTTGTGTGTATGTTATTAGTTTGTCTAAGGTTCTGCTTGACGCGTGAGTACGGCATATTCGTTGACAGTTCTTTGCGTCCTTTAAAACTCAGCAAAAAGGGAGTTGCGTTAGAGATTGTGTTTGCTTTTCTACGAAAATTTAGATATTTCTAGGTACTTAATAGACTCAGAAATACCTTGGTACTTAAGTACAAAACTAAGTCTTAAGTACAAGTAAATAGAAGCAAGTACTTATGTTCAAGTACTAAGTAGGGGTATTTCAAAAGTATTGAGTAATAAGTCTTAAGTAACGAAAATGTACTTTAAGTAGTACTTAAGTCTTTTTTTACTTAAGTATTGCCCAGCTCTGTTCACAAGTCCTTTTTTTGGCTAACTATAACTTTTACTATTTCACAAACAATCACAAACGACTTTAGGTACTTTAATTATCATTAATACTGTACTTCAACTTATTTCATTCCAACACTTTCTTCTATTTATTGGCTTTCACTTATATTCACTGCACTGTCTAAGATCAGACTCGCCACCTATCGGTGATAAGCGCCGTATTTATACTCTACAAATTGTCCTAGAACCTGCCCGAATATTCTGTTCTCGAAAGACATCGACTCTAAACCTAAAGTGTTGTTTATGTCCGTACCTACTTTATAGATGTCGTTTGCCCTTTCTGTGATACAATTCTGCGAAAGTGGTTTATGTCCCTACTTAATTAGTCATTCCACGCAAAGTATGTAGATGTCGCTTGTCCTTTTTTTATTGCACGTAACAATACATTGTATGAAGTGTCTTATTGAAAACACACTGCAGACAGGATATTTCAGACGTTTCCTTCACTGAATTACTACACTATTACTACCAAAATGTCAAGAATAAGATTGCTCTTGCGATTTGAACGTCATCTATTATCATAGTCACTGATTTATTAAGCAGCCTCCCTACCGTAATTAGTCTATCATTTATGAGAGAAGGTCAATAACAATCAGCTTAATCCCCTATTTCTGTCCACGTTCAATTTCGTTTCCTTTTTGTAATTCCAGCTTTTCTACGCTAAAATCGAATGGATCAGCACCAACTCTATAATCGAAGCCGTCATCATCGTATTAATTGAGTATCATCTGCGCCAACAACAAAGCTGTCAGTCCAAGTTCTATATTTAAAAGTAAAGTGGTCATTCCACTTCAATCTAGCGCATGTACATATTTTGCACCTTCCTCTGTACGGATGTCCTTTTCATTAATTAATACAATAAGTTCACATTTCATAGAACGTAATTACACAGAGATTGTTCCAAAATGGAACAAAAGGCCATAATTAAGGATTTTTTCATCACAAAAGCTTCAATGGCACGAACTGCAGACCCTTATAAGTTCAAGCATTACTCAAAGAGTCTACCTGGTCTAACGCTACTGGTATGTATGTATGTAAATTGTCAGAGATGGTATTAAAGGGTTAGAATGAAGCTCCATAATCCTGCAGTTACCATAAAAGTGAATAGAAGAAAAAAAAACCTTTTCCACCTCCCCACCAGGAATTGAATTTATTGTGCTTCCCAAGCTTTGGTTGGCTGGTCATTTCTAGTCTCGAATTTCTTTCAAAAATTTTGCGGTGACTCCCATGTAATTTGATAATTTCTCTCGTATAAAATATACACGGGACGCAAAGCTTTTCGTTGTCGTTATAAGTCAAGACTTTGGGGCTGAAAAGTTGTTGGGGGGGGGCTCAAAAAAGAAATCATCCAACACGTAAAATTTGTGAAAAGTAAAAGATCTTACAAGAAAAATAAATTTCCAACTCCAAAAGGACGAGAATGAAAAAAAAAAGAAGATAATATTCGGTTGAGGGGATGGCGGTAGTGACGACGACGACGACGATTTGTACTACTCTGTGTTCCATTGAGATTTCATTCAAAGTAAAGTCTCCCTTATATGAAGGAAATTTATTGCATTCGAAAGTATTTCCCTGTAACCTCTGAAGCTCCCCTTATAGCCATAGCTCCGTTTTGTTGTACACAGTCATCGGAATAAGCATTTTCCATTCGGTTCGGGCGAAATTTTTCCATCTTCCTCCTTCTTTGTTGATCTGCAAAAAAAAAAAGCTGAGGGTAAAATGTTTAAGGTTCTTGGTGCGTGCAACATGACTGTACACGTGATTTCGTTCTTTCCTTTTTCTAAAGGACTCTGGACCTACTGCTCCTGGCAATATGCCCGAGAACAGGGAATACTTTATATTCTGTTCCCTGGTAAAGAGCTTGTACAAATTCTATCATTCCGATTATGTTTCTTTTCGCCGTCATCCTTTAGTTCAATTCCCTGAGAAGTTTTTCCATTCTATTTATAGAGCGGCAACAGCAGCACAGTTTTCTTTCACTTTTGGGATACCTATCTCGGTATTTTCTGCTTATACACATAGTAGTTATAGTCTGCCTGCTTGCCTGCCTTCCTGTTCCTGCCTGCCTTTTCTATCTCTAGCTTCTCTACCCATTCAAACTTGCCGAAATATCGATCTTTTGCCACACCCTTTACCATTCATCCCTCCAACCGTATATACATACTGTGTACTGTGGAATCGTCGAGGCCTATAGTATAAAATGGTAGCTGAGCTGAGTTGAGAGTTGCTGGCGTAGCACTCTTCTTTGCTCATCTCATTCAAAAGGGCGCTCAAGAGTTTGTGTTTCGTTAGAAAGTGGTCACCAAAGTATCTCTGAGGGTTGAATAACAATGAGCACGAGGATTTATCTCTATTTGGACCGTAAAAATCTGGTTCGGCATAATGAAGTCGAATTCAATTATGGAAGCTGTTCTTTGTCGTGGCAAAGTTTACGGGTGATTTAAGGATGCGATAGCTTTGCTGAAGGATTACATTTATTCTTTGCTCAGAGATTGACTTCTGTATTCAAATTTGAAGATATTTTTTTTCCGATTGCATTTTTATCAACTTACTGAATTGTCTGCGGAAAACGTAGATAATAAACAAAATTTTTCTTTGTAAGTTTATTTATTCTCGTTATTGGAAGATACCTGCAAGATTTAAATGTTTTTTTTTTTTTGTATTGATTTGCGCGTTTTACGTTCGAGGATTAATGTAAAAAATATAGTCCTAGAGGTTGCCCATAGGTGAAAAAAGATTTTTATTGCTCTCTTCTCTTGAAGCACAGGACAGGAACTTTTTCAGGTTTCGTCTACTTTGTTATTTATCACCCTTCTCCATGTGGATGTTGGTCTTCTCACATTTCAGGACAAGAGAAGTGGATTCCTGTGTGTGATTCCTTTAAAGTAATTGTTTTTGCGGAGTCTTCTATAAGTCTGCATGACCTATCCATTCCAATTTACTTTTACATGATTTGTTTCTGACTCACCAGACAAAATAAATTGCATATAAATGCCTATATATGTATGAACAATTGGATGTCGTGCAAGCTAGCTTTCTTTCATACATAATATTTAGTAGGATATTATCATGCCATATATGCTCTCAAAAGCAATTAACCCACCTAATAGCATCCAGAATAATAATTGATTTATAGTTGATTTAGTTGCATAAAGTCTAGGCTATTATGGTCATTGGAATTGACAAATGGAAGCCATGCCTTACTCTTTTGGTATGGATGGAACCTTTCAGAAAGAAGAAAGAAAGATTTTTGACACAGATAACAAGAATTGAGGAAAAATTAAACGGGTGAGAGCGAAGAAGTGACATTTATTGAACGATGCTTGTGAAGTAAAAAGGTGAACCTTGCAAAAAAAATTTAAGTTTGTGCAAAGAAAACGCGGCCTAGCTAACTGGGAATTGATATTATGCAACGTGTAACCCCAGGACATATAAAAAAAATTATTTGGATTTAGTGAATTATTGACACAAAAAGATAATTTTTATTCAAGCTGTGCCCCGTATGTCAACCAGGAAAGAAAAATAGCTGCGTTTTTTTGTATCTCTATGATATGATCAGAATCAGATTGAGTTAAAAAATGGACTGCATCATGATGAGTTTTTAGATGTTGGTAGATTATAACTGAGTTTCTTTTTTCAAGGTATGACATTTTGAGTAAAAAATTTGAAAATAGGGCTGCATTAGATGAAGAGATTTTATTAGAGGTAGAAAAACTTCATAGAACTTATATTTCACAAAAGAATTCTACTACATGTAAAATTATATTTTACATCAAGCTCTCCGCTCCTTCTTGGGTTACGTAAAAAAATATGTAAAAGTCAAAAATTTATTGGTATTTTAAGCAAAATATTATAGCTTTACTTTTGAAATTCTGTAATTTTATTTGTTCTGTTTTTTCAAAATTTGACTGCCAATTGGTTTTTATATTTAATGGCAGACAGCATATGCATATATTTAAAAAGCCATCTAACTGTGAGAAGAATAACTGGAGTTTTCGGATAATGAAAATTTAACCAGCTCTTGATATGGATCACTCATTGTTGGTGTTTTACGTTCATAAAATTGAATCGAATCAGATCATAGAGGTAAAAAAAAAAAAAACGGAGCTAATATCATCGCTGCGAAAGAAGTTATGGAAGGAATTTGAGACATTAGTTCGGTCAGATTTTTTTAATTATATTATACTTATTAATATTAAGTACATTAAAAACTTAGTAGTCAATATGCTACACACAACACATTTTAATTTTAATAATTCTTTTAACTAACTGTAAAATTTTATAGCTGACTATATGCAAATGTAAAGCACTTCGTTGTTTAGAAGAAAAATTAGTTAGGTAGATTTTATAGTGGTAAATTTTACTGAAGAAAAAACAATGTAGTAAGTAAATAATTTGTAAGATATGTGTTGAAAATTTAATTTAAAGTACATTGTGTTTATAAATTGTGTAAAGTAATAAATAAAAGAGAGTTTTGTAACTTTCTTCGTTATTTGGTGCCTTTTGTTTGTGTGTAAACTTAAGGGGGTAGACCTACCTGCAAACTTTCAAAAAATCGAATTTTTTAATAATCCGAAAATATAACTTTTCACGATAATTATGTAAAAGTTCCAAGTTGATGTGTTAAAAATTGAAAAAGTTATTATGAGATTTGGAAAAGAACCGCCTTGAACATTTACATATATTACACTTTACACATAACTCAAAACTTTAATAGGAATTATCTCGAATCAAGGTTTTCAAAATCAGTGACTGTTCCATCGCGGAGCAATCATTAAATTAAAATTAAAACTAAAAACCTACAGAATACTAAACTGTTCCCGCTACGAATTCATCTAAACCTCCCACGAAGACAATATATTTAAAAATCCCTCGATGCTATCGACAACATGATCTAAAATAAAACAAAAAACAAGCATCAATCAAAATATAAACAAATGGAAAAGTCTCAAATCATTTCATAATCTGAGACTTTAACCAGAGATCAAACTTAACTCTTAAAAGGAAGGCTAATTCTAGTCCAGCGCCAAGTTCATCTATTCTTTATTTAAAAATAAAAGCAAAACGATTAATTAATAAACAAATAAATATTCAAAACATAAATAACAACACTTACCTATAGATGGCAGCTGCTACCAAGTCTTTTGACATATCCAATATGGCAGCTTACAGCACAGAAAAATCATTCTCATTAAGATATACGATGACGTAGTTTCGTGCCTTAATGTATGCATTGTCACGAAATGACGTACTTTTTATCTTTATTATTTCTTTATTTATTTCATTGTTAAAGCCACCGACAGACACAATTCCCATTGTGTTTCTGCCTATAAATAGCGAGCTGCTGGAAGCAGCAAATCAACTGAAAAACAAGTCGAGAAAATCCCTATCCATTCAAACCCACTCATAAACAACTTGCCGGATCTTCTAATACCGGCAAATTTCAAATACCTGTCACCCTTGCTCTTGGCTAAATCTGATGCTAGAAACATCTACCTCCACGAAGGTAGAATAAGTTTCTATGACACCAAAGGAGATTACTACAGGGGATAATTCCAAATAACCTCAAGAACCCGGGAATGTCTCTGATGAAACCTGCCAGTATAGGAACTTTCCAGTCCATAACTTCCTAAAGATCCCACAACATATCCAATCCTCACTCCCTCCAAGTCCCTCCCAAATTTAACAACAAACTCTTGCGAGAAGGTCATTAACTACAGCTGATGTGGCACAGCAGCTGTAAGGAAAAGAACTAACAACAATACGAGAAGTGATAAAAAATAAACCAAGGATCAAAAAGAAGGAAAAAGCAAAACATTTAATCGAACTGAGGGCCAAAAATAAGCCCCAACGCCCTAAAGAAGACAATCTAAAGGATGTGAAAAATCATCAAACAGAATAAAAAGAAGGAAGACAAGGAAGAAATTTGAAAGCGCAAAAGCACTTGACTTGACTTGAAACAGCAAATCACTCTCGTTTTGACTGAGCCACAAAGCAGATCGGCAGCTCTGAAGACATATTAGGCTTTGATTAACCCAATCTAAGGGAAGTATATATGAATCCCTCATTACTAATGTATTTACCAAAATTACAATTATTTAATTAATATTTTTTTCAGCATCCCATTGGGAGTTTTGACCCCAGCCAAGTTGATTAATAATCATTTTCTCTCTTCTGATCCACAGATTAAGAAGTAAAATCGCCAGTGGAGGCTCATTATCTTACAGAAAATTGGATTTTGTTTTGAATTATTAAAATTAGTACGTTCGTTATTTAATATTAGGGGTAATAGTAGTAAGAAATTGAAGTAGAATGAATTAAGTTATATATTTTATATTAAAGTACCTGAACTGCTTAGTCTATAAGAAGAATTTTGTGATAGAAAAAATAATTGAAGTCTGACATTTGGGAAATTCAACTTGTCTTGTCATTTTTTAAAGCAGCAGCTGCCCCCATTGAATAAATAACTAATAAGGAAACGGCATATCGGGTGAAAACGTAAGCCACTCGGCGAAATGTATTAGTGTGCCGTGTTTGTATTCGTTTCGTCATGGCAGTAATGAAATCCTGACATTCTGAAGGGGAACATTTTTTATAATCCAAATTGCTATGTAAAATAAAAAAATTTTTAGCTCCCTCCTATTTTCAGATAATATTTCTTGGCGTTGCCTATGTACGACTGGCATAATTTAGCCACCAATGACAATTCAATTGTAAACAAACAAATCGGCATTGGTAAAATGTTAAATCTTTTGCCATGGCTCTTTATTTTTATAGATATTTCACTTTTATTTTGTTTAAAACAATATAATTAATAAGTAAAGCTATTAAGCTTACTTGAAGATTGCTTTCCCACGACAATAACTCTGTTCGTTCCTGCAGCACAGCACAGCGCACTTCATTATGTTAATTTAGGACTCCAGAGTCTCTATTGCACAAAATGTGGTTCACAAAAGAAATATTCCGCACTTATTTCACACTACTATTCATAAAAATCACGTTTAATTAATTATTTTTCCCAATATCGCGAATTGAAATCCGAAACTTATTTTCAAATAATATGAAATGTCAGAATGTTGAACTGACACAAAATAGCCACTAGGCCCTCTTGCCATTTCCCCCCCCCCCCCCCCCCCCCCGACCATAGGTCACACTGTCATTGAAATGCTTAAACACGTACACTGTATTCGAACGATACCCCGCTTCCTTATTAGTTATTTATTCAATGGCTGCCCCTTAACAGTGACAATGATAGCTCAAGCATGAAATGATGATATGATTTAGCTGCAGTTTGTTTCATTATATTCAAAACTATTTTCTTCAGTCCTTAATCGTGGATTTTTAATTATCGATGTAAATTTGATTTTTCCCAGTCGATCAAACACCATTTTTTGGGTGAAAAATTAGCAGTTGAAGTTTACAAAATCACAATTCTGTGAATAATTTGTATTTCAAGGACTGCTTTGTGGTGTTGGATTTTTTGATATCAACATACGGTTAAAAAGAAGAATGGGGTTTATATTTAGCATTATATAACGGGTCTTTCAAATTGAGTTTTCAAAAGTAAATTGTTAAAAGACATACAATTTGAATTGAAACTGAAAAAGTTTTTAATTATTTTTGAAATACAATGTTTGCCATTTATACTCTAAAAATGATATCTCCCATGTGACCATCCCTTGCGTCTCTATTGTACTGGATTCTTTTATCAAAATTTTCAATCACATTCTGGCATAGTTGCGGCTCTATCTCACCAATAACTCGAATAATTTCTGCTTTCAACGTTTTAAGGATTATTCTTGTAGACCTGTTCTATCACATGACCCCAGAGAAAGAAGTCTAACGGTGTCATATCGCAGGATCTTGAAGGCCAATTCACGTCACCGAATCTGGAAATAATAAGGTCTGGAAACTTTGTATACAGTAATTGCAAAGTTTCTCTTTCTGTATGACAGGCGCGTATCCAGACCTGTAGCTGGGGGGGGGGGGGGGTCACAACTAAAATGTTCGAGTGGGGGGAGGGGGGGGGGGTTGAAAAAGTAGGAAGAAGTCTCTTTTAAATTTTTTTATCATATATATACGAGTATATACGAGTAATCGGCACAAAAAAAATATAAAAGCATTTCATTCCTTTTTTCAAACAATAAAATAAATATGTATTCCAAAATTACTTACCATCCTGTGATAGGTACGATAGATGACTTTTCGTTCGACACTATATAAAATCACAAAAAAATTAAAAAAAAATCGTACGTGTTTCAAATATGAAGAGCTACGAGCGATATTTTCGATTGTTTTCCATTTAAATGTACACGGCTAGAAAAGGACAGAAAGAAGAAGAAAAAATAACAAAAAGAAATCGAA
This sequence comes from Dioctria rufipes, assembly GCA_963924295.1. NCBI lineage: Eukaryota > Metazoa > Arthropoda > Insecta > Diptera > Asilidae > Dioctria > Dioctria rufipes. The sequence continues at coordinate 340,701,463 of OZ002740.1, read as the reverse complement.
CTCTCTTTAAAATTTTTATGAATATGGACATAAAATGTGAAAACGCTGATTACATGCAAATAAACGGAAATGGCAAATGATTCATTTTCATAAATAAATGAGAAGGGGCGGACTTTTCAGGTTTTACTCTCATAAAATGCTCCCGCGTTTTTGTGAAAACCGATTTTTGCTGAAATATTGTGAGAAATATCCAATGTTTTTTAGAGTATAACCAATGTTTGTTAGTATAATTCCTATGATATTTGAACAGCACGTGCTTCTGTTTACATTCGTTTTGATCTGATGAAGTGATTAAATCGGAGAAACTAATGCTGGATTCTCTGATATTTTCGGGAAAAACGAAAATTTTATTTGACAGAAATTTTACATCTCCTTTCAGCATCGGGGCCAAAGCGCAGTTTATTTTTTTATTAAAAAAGTGAAGTACTGTGACCGGGAGTACATTATTATGAATAATTTGATAGGATTTTGAGGGATTTAATAAGATTTTGTCGTTCGGATAATCCTAGGTTCTCTCGTTTTTATACTCTACATGAAATCTAAGGGTATACTAAGTTTGTCATTCAATTTGTAACACCTCGAAATAATGATGGTAGAACAAAATGGATTGAACACCCACGCATAATATTAAAAGTTATTTTGATTTTTGAATGTCCGTCCGTCCGTCTGTCTGTGCGCACGATAACTCAAGAACGCGTATACTTAGAGAGCTGAAATTTTGTACACGAGCTTAAAAAAAAGTAAAATTAAGTTCGAAAATAAGACAAACCGGGCAAGTCCTTCGTGGGGTTGCCATACAAAAATTTCGTTTTCCACTATATATTTGGATTCGACACGGTGTTTTCATTGTACTAGCAAATAAAACTTCAAAAATGGACTAAATCGGGCAACCCCTTTTAGGTGTTGCCATAAAAAAAATTAGAGTTTTTTCGTATACTGTGAAAACGATTAGTCCAAGACATTTTTATTGTACTAAAAACTTCAGAATACGAAATTCTATAAAATTGGTTATAATCATTTTTTCGAAAAACCACTTCAAAAATCAAACTTGCCCAGAAGGGGCATCATCTAGGGTATCAATTCTAACTGTTTTACTTGTTTGTTTTTAACTCGTTGTCTCAGCTCAGTCGCACTACAATAATGCATAGCGAAGCTCTTTCCCCCATTCATGCAAAGACATAAGTACATAAGTATATGACATTACTAGTTTCCTTCTAGAAAACACGAAAAATTTCCAATCTTCTTCGCCTCTGTCTTAACTTATCATTAACTAAGCTTTGCCGCAGATTATCTCTGTAACACAGCAGCGCTAAAGTTATAAATTTAGAGAAGTGCGCTATATCACCAGCATTAAACGCTGGCGTCAGCTAAATATTGTGCCCGTACCATACAAAAATCGCCCTGTGAAACTTTTACAACGTGCTCTACAGTCCAGCGCGATTTGCTTTAATTCACCGCGTAGGTGAGGTGGCACTCTTTGCGGGGGGGGGGGGGGGGTCATGACCCCCGTGACCCCCCCCCTGTATACGCGCCTGCTGTATGACACGTAGCCCCATCATCTTGTTGAAACCACAAGTCTTCAGTATCAATATTTTCCTGTTTTGGCCATAAAAAAGCTGTAATCATGTCGCGATATCTGGTACCGTTAACAGTTATGGCTCTTCCAGCATCATTTTCGAAAAAGGACGGACCAATCACACCATCAGACCACAATGCAAACCAAACAGTTACTCTTTGTGAATGCGTTCGCCTCTCTTGGATTATATGAGGGGTTTCCTCTCTTTTGTTTATTAACGTAGCCACCGATCTCAAAATGTGCTACGTTCGAAAAGGTGCTTTTTTTTTTAATCGTCGTTTTGTTCCAGTACCCAAAAAAGTCCTGATGCATGGAATGATCTTATGGCAGCAATTCTTGTGTCAATTGAACTTTGTAGGCCTTCGACGCTACATCTTTATGCAAAATACGCCATACAGTGGACTTAGAAAGTCTCAATTGTTGTGAACGTCGGGAAATTGACGTGTTGGGGTCAGCTGCAACACTATCACTCACAGTACCAAAAATTTCTTCTAAACGACCGGCACGAGCTTACTGACGTCTATCTCGATCTTGTACTGCACCAGTTTCTTGAAATTTTCGCACAATATTACCGATTTGTTGCTCAGTTGGACGATTGTGTCGACCATAAACGTAATTTGCGTAATTTGCGAAATATATTTCTCACAGAACGACCAATTTTCATAAAATAATTCAATAATCTCAATACGTTGTTGTAATGTACACGACTCTATTGACATATAATATGGTTGCGCTCGATGTTTGAAGTGTGTTACACAGGCGCGTACTTTTGAAAACTCAATTTGAAAGACCCTGTACATACTTGTTTTTCTCCTATATTCTAGCTGTCAGCACCTATGCGCTTACCGTTGGGCTGGTTGACTCCCACCTATATCATTCATTGTCGCCTTCATTTTACTCCTTCTTTGGGTACAATGGATGTGGCCGCTAAACCAGGATACCACAACGCTTGGCAGCGTCTCAAATACATATATACATACATACCCTCGAAATTGGTAATTTTTTCTATAGAATTCAATTCATTTCCATCCGTTTTACATTAATGTTGCCAAGTTTTCTGTAGTTTCCTCCCTAATCCAATTTGTGTCGAATATTTTCTTTATTTCGAAGAAAAGAAAGATCCACTAAGGATTTTCTGTTTGGTGTCATTTTGTTGATCAAGGTAGGTACAGAGATAAGTTACCCCAAACTACTTACTTCGACAAAACTTAATTTTTATAGTAATATTTGAAATTTACTCGAAATTTTGAAATAGAAATTGAGCATAACGTCAAAATTTTAAATACCGGACCTTGTGTGCGTGTGTAAATAATTTATGCCTCAACAATTCAATTCTGTAATTACTTCTTAAGGATATCTTGAAGGACAGGAGCCTTACTGAAATTATCTTTTATCGAGTACATACATACATATAATATATACGTACGTATCTAATCCCTCTGAAAATTGCAATGTTGCACGTTAGAACTTCAATAAAAAAAACAAACAAAAAAAAAAAAAATATACACAGAGTTGAACAAAAGCTAAATTTCTAGATTCATAAATCACTGTAAAATTTATAACAATAGTGTGTGCCTACTACGTAATTGACGATTCAATAGTGCTGACGGCAGATGGTATCTCTATCGAAAAAACAATTCACGTAATCACTTTACCTGCATGTCCACTCACATACAGATAAATAAAAATTTTCGTATCCCCATTCTCATTTATGGCTCCGAACCAAAAGAATTCAAACCAAGCTAAATTGAGGGAGTTTTGTTCAATCGTTCTGCAGACTATACCTACTCTCGTACAACGTGTTCAATCGTTATGAAAACAATTTATGCTTGTGGAATTAGTTCTGTAAACATGAAATGTATTTATGTACGTTGTTTGCGTACACCATTAGCCCATCACCCTATTGGAATCTAACCCCCCAATCAGCCAGTTGTAAATCATCTAAATATTTGCCCTGTTCTTTTCTAATTAATTTTGAATACGAAATTGATTGATTGTTTCAATTGGAGGTAAGAGTTTGTAGCGTGGAGTAGGTAATTTAACCACCTCCCCCTCCACAGCCCCTCAAAATTAAGCTATAATCCATCGTGTAACTAAAAATTAATATTGATATAAAAATGTTAAGATTTATTATATTTTATTACTTTAATTAAAATGTTAAGTACTAAATTTTGACGGTCGCTACTATTCGAAGTTTAGAGATCGGGGCGTATAACATCAAGATGGCCTTGGTAGCTTAGTTGGTAAGCGTACTGACTGCTGTACTAGGGGCCGTAGGTGCGAGTTCCATCTTAACACCGTTCTACGTTTTTCCTCCTACCTACATAGTTCCACTTCGACTTTTAAAACCTCTTCTCTCACGTAGTATCAATTACCCTATCTATTGAAAATATCTTCGCCTTTCTCTTCCAGCAACTGCAACATATTTACTCTACGGAAACGGAGAAACATCTACCAGATTTGAAGGCTTTTACCATAAGAATTGGTCAACTTAAACCATCTATATGAAACTTCCTTAACACGGTGCGCTTCTGCTAGTAAGCGACAGATGGCAGCCCCATCATTGGCATACCGACTGATAACAGAGTTAGGTTGGTAGGCTATGTGGAAGCCCAATGTTCCCAAGGAGAGTAAATAAGCAACAATAAAAAAATACGATCAAAAGGGTTGAGAAACAGAAAAATCCAATCTTCATAAGAGGAAATTTTTCCTTGAAGATCTAGTATAAGCCTCGTTCAAATTGCATAGAATCAGTTCAAACTAGATCGTTATATTTCTTCCATTCTTCAAAATTATTAGAAAATCCCTTTTATGTATGTAGGTACACTCTCGGCTATTATCATCGTTCTTATAGAAATGCTGCACAAACTCTATAATCTCTTCATCAAAAGTGCTACTTCCTAACTAATTATGGTATGCATGATCCAATATAATTTATATCTCGCTTCATAACTATCAGTTATTAGCGAATTATTTCATACTTTTGCTTGAAATATAATTAGAATAGAATTCTGGGCCTGGATTCAGCAACTGTGAAAAATTTGCCAGTGTACACGAATTGAAAAACTCACCTTAGGAGCAAGTGTACACTTTTGAATTTCAAGCGATCCCGTTAGTTAAAAAACTTTTCAAATAAATAACTTTCGTTAATAAATAGCACTAAAAAGTAAAAAATAAGTTTTTTTTCTTAGAGATATACACAAGAAAAGTTTCGTTGCAAAATAAGAAATTCTCGAACTTAGATTAAAACTTAAAAGTTTGGGCATCCATAACTATAATCACAATTGTCTAACTGCAAATTATGCCCAAACTATTAAGATTAAATCCGAGTTGTAGCATTTCATATTATTTTTCACTTTTTAGTGTATTTTATTTACAAACGTTATTTATTTTAAAAGTTTTTTTAATATATTGTATTTTCTACTTTTTAGTCATACTCTCGACACTTCATTCTCGAAACCCGACTCTCGAAATTCCACTCTTGAAACTTGACTATCGAAACTCGACTCTCGAAACTCAACTCTCGATAATCGACTTTCGAAAATCAGCTTTCGAAACTCGACTCCCGAAACTCCGCTCTCGAAACTCAACTCTACTCGACTCGAAAATCGACTATAGTTCCTCGACTCCCGAAATTCGACTCTCGATATATGTCACACACGCCCTAAATTGGATAGCCCCAATGGTGGTAGTTACCACTCCCACTCCAAAGCCCCCAACACGTAAGAAAATGTTACCCCATCGTAAAGCTCCATATACACTTATTCTAAATCAAAAAACCCTATGTAGATTCATCCACGTTTACTATCGTAAAACCCTTTCTTTCGTCACGAACGGCACTCTCAAGGGGTGGCAGTTACCATGCCCATCCCAAGACCCCCCAACACGTCAGAAAATTTTATCCAATCGGAAAGCTTCCTTTATTCTAAATCAAAAAATCCCATATAAATTCATTCACGTTTACTACCCTAAAGCTCTTCCGTCTTAAACGGCACTCTCAAAGGGTGGTAGTTACCACCCCAACCCCAAAACCACCAACACGTAAGAACATTTCACCCCATCTGAAAGCTTCCCATTCACCCATTCTAAATCAAAAAGCCCCATGTGAATTCATTCACGTTTACTACCCTAAAACTCTTTCGTACGAACGTCACTCTCAGGCGTTCAGGCGCTCTGACACAAACTTTCTGAGTCCGGGTCTATCTATAAGTTGATAGAAAGTTATTAAAAATAGAATTAAAAATTATTTCAAATAGTATAACTTTTTGAAAGATATCCTAATTTTTGTTATAAAAAATTAAATGTTAGTAAATTTCCTCGTTTTAATTTAGCCTTCATTTCTCATTAACTTCGGGGTAAAATTAGTGTACGAGAATTTTTCATACCGTACGAGATTTTTGTAAAGTTGGTACGGGAATCTATTTCTTCGCAATAAGCAAAAATTCCAAATGTGGCATTTTCTCACAGAATTCCAGTGGAAAAAAGTGACAACATCCTTACACACACAGCTGTTTTTACACGCTACAGCGAACCCCATTTTCAGCTTTACAGATGAGTTGGATGTATACGAAAAAGTGTTAATGGCTTATATTAGCTGTGTTCTTTTGGTTCCGTGTAGTGTTCTGCAAAACACAGGCCATTGCGAATTGAATTGATTTGTAGAGTGCATAGCAGTAGAAAAAGTTTTGAAAGTAGTATAGAGAAAATAATCAAGGTGGCATGACTTTAATTCTTACAAAACGCTAAATCTGTCAAACTTTGTTCCGAACTTATCAAGCTCTATTTTAACATTTTGCAAGGATTCAAGTCATGGCAGTTTGATTATTTTCTCTATACTTTCGAAACTTTTTCTACTGATATGCATCCTACAAATTATTTATGTTCCCCTGTTTAATTACGAATTCAGTATCTAAATCGAACGGAAAATATATTGGATTTTACTTAATTAAAAAATGCAGGAAAAGCATTGAAATCTCTAGGAATTGCATATAGAAATGCTACTGAAAAGTCTGGGAATTCCATGCGAAAATAATAAGGAAATAACATGGAACTCTGTTAGATTTCCACGTTCAGTTCCAACTACCAATACAATCAAAGACTTGGAATTTGAACGCAATTCCCTACGGCTAAAGAAGCGTAAAACCGTGCGCAAATAGTACTTATTTTCAGGTAAACTCGTCAAAAATGACAAGAAAAACAACTGGAATTCCAGTCGAATTGCTTAATGGGTTCCAGTCTAGCAAATCTGCACTTGAAGTGTGGTGACAACCATAATAAGGGTGAATATAAAATGAAAATGGAAGAAAATTAAGCTAAAAACGTTTTTTTTTAGAAACCGTTGGAAAAATTATAAATAGTATATTAAAAAAACTTTTACAATAAATAACTTTCATACATAAATTGTACTAAAAAGAAAAAAAACTTTTTCTTTCTCTGTGATATACACAAAAAAAAGTTTTATTGTAAAATATGAAATGATAGAACTCAGATGAAATCTTGAAAGTTTGGGCATCCATAACTAGAATCGCAATTGTCTAACTGCAGAACATGACCAAACTTTTAAGATTTAATCTGAGTTCTAGAATTTCATATTTTGCAATAGAACTTTTCTTGTGTATATCGCAGAGAAAGAAATAATTATTTTTTATTTTTATTACAATTTATGTATGAAAATTATATATTTTAAAAGTTTTTTTTTATTTTTTTTTTTTACAACTTTTTAGTCATAAATTCTATACACTCTCTCCACTTTCTACTCTCGACTCTCGAAGCATGATTTAACTTAAATTTAACTTTTTTCAAGCTTTTTTTTTAACTTTTTTAATTTATTTAACTTTTAACTTTTTTTTAACTGTTTCAGCTTTTTTTTAACTTTTTTAAACTTTTTAACTTTTTTTCAACTTTTTAATTTTTTTTTACTTTTTTAATTTGTTTTTAACTTTCTTAATTTTTTTTAACTTTTTTCTAACTATTTTAACTTTTTTTTTGTTATTAAAAATTAAAATTAAATGTTACTAAATTGCCTCGTTTTAATTTTCATTTCTCATTAACTTCGGGGTAAAACTACGAGATTATTGTAAAAAAAGTTAAAATTTTTAACTCGATTCTCGAATAACGACTCACCACTCTCGAATCTTGACTCATATCACACATGGTCCAAATTGGACAATTCAAGGGTAGTAGTTACCACCCCACGCCAAAACCCCCCAAAACATAAAAAAAATTTACCCCATCGGAAATCTCACTCATTCTAAATCAAAAAAACCCCATGTAAATCCATCCTAACACTCTTTTGTCACGAACGGCACTCTCAGACACAAAGCTTTTTAGTCAGGGGTCTGTGAGTTGATAAAAGTTATTTAAAAAGGAAATTAAAGGATTCCCAAAATACTTTTGAAACGTTTAGAAAGGGACGATTTGCTGATTTTGTATCGGTTTTCAATACATCTGTGTGCAAACGGACGAATGTCTTTTTATCATTTATAATGAAAGTGGTGATACAAAGGAAGCAAGCAGCAAGGCGTGTTCGTCAAATAATTATTAACAATAACTTGAATTACGCAAGGCTAACCATTTTTTCTAGTTCTTCAAAATTCACGAAAAAATTGCTGTGAGAAAATATCGGTTACCGTGTACACAATTAACAGAAAAAACTCATTTCCACTTTTACGGAATCGGAAAAAGGTGGTGTACAGAATATTTTGTGTACACGCGTAAACTCACAGTTGCGGAATCCGGGCCTATTACTTTTGAGATGAGAAATTTGATGTATACAAGTAGTCTACCCCCCCCCCCCTCTGTTTATTTAGATAAATTTGTCTTCCAAACCATTAATACTTTCTGAAAGAATAGTTTGTTATACTGTCATCATTTTCATAGGGTGATTCTGATCTTTTGTCGTACTATTTAGTCGTGAATTTTGACATATTTTGTCGTACTTTTTCTTTTAACACAGTTCATTTTGTGTCTTCACTATTATCTACCACAAAATGAATTATAATGAATTTTCGGTCAACAAACGTCAAAAAAGACGACTAAATATACGACAAATTAGTCAACTGCTTCCAGAGGTTGTGACAAAAATTTTACACTGATAAATGGAAATTCTACACCTAATTAGAGCATTACAAGTGCTTAAATTCGAAATATTATTTTGAATTTGTAATGTGAAGTGTCAGTTTCAGTTCATTCTACGTCATGCAAGTGTTGCTGACCTGAATAAAAACACGAAAAAATCAGTAGAAAAGTTCATTTCATTTAATCGTATATTTTGATATTCAAGTACGACAAAAGATCAGAATCACCCTCCAGGCTTCAAACATTAAATTCACGGTATTGCAAATGAAATTCACTCACCCTTTTGCAAATAAATTCGCCCTTTTGCAAAACAAGTACTTTTACATATATGAATATAATATTTAAAAATCATCAAATAATCTATAATTCATATAATTACATATGAGCCGGTAAGAATCATAGTGGCGTATGTCAATAATTTTCAAGACCAAATTCTTTCTTCTTAACGTTCACCCACTAAGCACCATTATGAAGAGTAAGTTAAAATTTACAGTTATAGCTACTGATGGCAGTGTTTCATTGTCATTTTCAACAAATGAAATGATATCCATATTTTTTATGGACCGAGGTGCGAAACATCAATTTACTCTAAACTATGAAAACTTGACTTACGCCACTCTGATTCTCACCGGCTGATATGGAGAAAAATATTCCTTGTTTAGATTAAATTCAACTAATTTCATTTCGTTTCAATAGATTTCAGAAATACTTCAACGTTCAATAATATTCAACATCGAGGCTGTCAATAATGATATCCACTAATCTTGCTTCAATGGCTTAGGGTACGTCCACAACGAGGCGAAGCGTGGCGAGGCTGGGCAGTTGAGCGAGGCGCTGCACCTCGCGATAAAATAAAAATTTCATTCTCAAGCGAGATACCAGCAGGTGGCGCGAAACACGTGCGTTGCCACAGACTTTTTATGAACACTCTCATAGTACAGCGTACTTATTTCTTCAACTCTTGATTTAGCCTCGCCTCGCCTCGCTTCGCCTCGCTTCGCCTTGCCTTGCCTTACCTCGTTATGCACGTACCTTTTACGAACTCAAACGTTGTCTGTCGTGATTTTTCATTTAATAATATTGGTGAATTATTTTAATAGAATAACGAATACATTGAACTATATCTAGAATAAATGGTGAATTAAATTTAAAAATTGTTTTTCAATTTGTGTAAGCTATTGAATTTTTGAATTTTTTGAATATTGTTGAACGTTGAAGCAGTTCCGAAGTCTGTTGAAAAGAAATGAAATTAGTTGAATTTAATCTAAAAAAGGTATATTTTCACACATAGCTTCATCTCCTTACGTAATTGTATAAATTATAATAAAATTTTTGAGTTCTTCCTATGTAATTAACATTATTTGATGATTTTTATACCCTAGAGATGAAATCATAGGATATACTGTTTGTCATTCCGTTTGTAACGTACAGAAATAATACTCCTAGAGCAAAATGGATTAGACACCCACGAATAATATTCAAAGTTATTTTGATTTTTGCATGTCCGTCCGTCTGTCGGTCCGTCTGTTTGTCCGTTCGTTTGTCCGTCCTCACGATAACTCGCGAACGCGTCCAAAGAGCTGAAATTTTGCACACGGCCTTTACAAAAATTAGTAAAATTAAGTTCGAAAATACTCTTTCGCGGGGTTGCCATATAAAAATTTCGTTTTTCACTATATATTTGAATACTGATTCAGAACGCGTTAATGTTGGGAATTTTTTTTTTTCTAATTCATAAAAGTAAAAACTGAAAAAGGAGCACAAGTCATGACAAATTGTCGTTACAGGAGAATAAGCCCCCAATAAAATACCATCGGCATATGTATCAACTAAGCTTGTTCTGCTGGATAAGTTTCCAAGACCAGAATGCCCCTTCGATGCAGGCGTGACCTTAGCGACCTTTTTTTTCTATTAAATTTTTCCCCATATCTACCATGGAAATGTATCCAAACCGGCGACGTCACGAATTAAATGTGGCTTACTTTCTTGTCTGCATACCGGGACACTGTGAGACTGCCATTTGCCATTACTTATACTCGTAGTATTTCACATATCTTGTTAAAATCCTTTTTTCGATTATGCCCTGATTAACACGGTACCAATCATAAAACTTGACGCTCTGATGGGAAAATGTCTATAAAGGTCGATAGCGCATGTCAATTTCCATACAAATATTGCTTGCAGTGTAACTATTTTGTGATAGATGCCCAAATATGTAAAGACAAACTTGTTTTATGTGAACAACTATCTTTTCCATGAAAAGTTGGTTATCTGATTGATCAGTTAGTTGTAAACTAGGTAAATATTAAGTTAATGCTGAGCTTTGTTCAAGTTATATAATATTACTAGCTGATACTCGCGTGGAATTAGTTTTTAATTTTTTTTTACTTGTGCGCTACATTAAAGATTTTATAACTCAATTTGTTAGAATTAATGGAAGTACTATCACAACTTCTACAGTAAAAAACTCTTGTATACTATAACTATTGCGTGGGCCACCTGCGATCAAACCACGTAGAGCTTATCAAGGGCGGTTTCACAAAATATATTTTGCCCCCCCCCTTCCCCACCCCTAAAACGTATCATTATTAAGCAGATTCCCCTGTAACTTTATTTAATTTTATTTTGTTTATTTGCTTAAGGAGGGTTACCATTGAAATCTTAAAAAATACGAAAAGTTAGTACAACTTCGAGTCAAATCTGTGCATATTATCGTGCTCAAAACTACACATAGTTAGGGGAAAAGAATAAATTTAGGTAATGACTTGTCAAAAATAAAGAGATCGGGGTTTCTGTACATTTAAGTAGCTTTAGAAAGATCTACTACTTATGAAATATCCAGAGTTTGGTACATAATAACGTAATAATGGTACATCAAATAGGTAAGTTTGTAATTGAGTATAGAAGGTTTTGAGGTGGAAGAGAAAGTGGCGGAGATAAAACAGTAAAAAGGTTTCAGTTACTAATATAACCTCGTTTGAAAAATGCTATTTTAATGGAGAAATAACTACCAAAATTATGATATTATTGCAAAGAAAGTTCAATTTGTAACAAGAATCACAATTTTTCCGTTTATTTTTAAAAACCCAAATTGTTTAGTAAAATGATAAAGGAAAACCATACAAACTGTAAAAATTTCCTGTTTTTATATATTTTGCATACAATTTGGCGTTTTTAATTTATTTCATCACCGTCATATGGGGAGATGTACTTTTGAAAGCCCTGCGGGTTGCAGCCTGCATGCTAAGAAAGTGTTTTGCCGTCTGAAAGCATTATATAGCTTTATATGATAAAAGGCGTATACAATGCACACGGATATCACAGGATCATATAGCTTTGCACATACTTAAAGTGATTTAAATCAGTTATAAAATTGCATATTTTTGTGCGTTTTATGTTCCACTGAGCTTTTGAAAACAGAAATCGTGAGCTTTTTTTTCGGTGGTAACCACTCTTAATAGTTTATGTTTTGGTGCCAGTACAACCACAAATATTAATAATATTAGCTTGCAGGTCAGGGTACACTTTGATATTAGTTCCTTCTCGCTGCGTATAACGTTACAGAAATTCCTTGTAAATATCACTTAAGCCTCTCACGAGGAGATTGGCGAAGGTGCTGATGACGCAGGACTATTTCACATTCGTTCGGGATAAAAAAAAACATGAGGAAGTTATACTATATGGCCGAAAGTATTTTGAATGGTAAAAGGATGTGCGTGACTTACAGCATGAGTATTGTGTGCAGGAATCAATATAAGATTGGATATTTCATTGGAACATTAACCATACATGTTGCAATAAAGGAGCGAAAGACATTCAATATTGGTGCTCGAGTGAAACGATATGAGAAGCTATTGCCAAATTGCCAATGAGACTCTCTTTTGGACAATATTCAATGAAGCTAACGCTATGTGACCAGCCCCGCCCGAGATGTGAGAATTGTATTTCATTCTAAGTCTGATGTAGAGCTTATAGATGAGCACTAGATCTGATGGGCTGATATATCCTGAGAGAGATTCAACGAAAGCTTTAGTATAGAACACGTTGCATTCCAATCGTTGAGCTGGTAATTTCTTCTGAGAGCTGCGGGCTAGTCATTCCAAAATCGCCTAAGTATTTACCAACAATCTATATTCTACTTTGGTCAGAGACTCATAGATAAAATCGGTGAATGGCATCCCCATAATATGGGTATACCATAGCATTTTTGCATTTATCCCACAGCTGCTGAAGATTTGAATCGCCGTAAGTTGCTGTCAAATTACCAAAAGGCTCTATTACTTTTGCTGGTGACCTGGATACTAAAAGTTTATTTTAACAATTCAAACCATTGACAGATTTATTTCACACCTCAGTTGCTAAAGGTTAGTGCAAAGATCATAAAAATAAAAAAATTAAAAATAAATCGTGTAAAATTACAATGGGACGGAAATTCTAGGGAACAATAGAATCTGAAAGAAAAATTATTATACGATTGCTTACAAAACGAATGCTGGTCACTAAAGGAAATCTGAAAAAAATATTTACAGACCCCACAAGACAAACTCAGAAATGGTCTTAAACCTGAGGACAATTTTAGACCGCTTACAAGTCGAATGTTTCAAAAAGCAGTATGATGCAAAAAGTAGAATTCCCGTGAAAAGAGAAAATATGGAGATGGGGGAAATAAACGTATTTTGGCATTCTACTCATAAAAGCATATTCATTCAATAAAATGTCAGCATGATGAGCTCTAAGTTTTTCGATATACCAAACCAATGAATCTGCCATTGTCACTTTATCTACATCTATTTACCAATCCCAAAATCTCTCTGTCTAATTTTATTATACACGCGCATCATACATACTTTCATCCTACATATGCATGTATACTTATGGCAATCAGATATTATTCTGCTACCGTAAATGTTCATCACATAAATCCCCGTTGTAATTGCCACAAAAATCCCATATCACAGATTACCAGAAAATGATCTCCCACACCGCCTCGGTTGAAATGTCTTCGAAATGCCTCTCATCCTTGTATGAAATATTTATATTGCAGGATTAAGGGATTTAGGTATATGTATGTCGTGCATAAGTATATCTTTCTCGTATTCTACCCATGTGACAAGTAAGCTATAGAATTTTCCACTAACTAATCCTGAAACATAACCATTTTGGGAGATTTTGACAATTTCTGTAAGTGAAATGAGCTTGCAAATGACACAGTAGTTCTTGTGAGTTGATAAACAACATATCAACAAAAAGGATAAGCATTTATCATTTCGTTTTGCAGGTGTGTTCGGATTATTTAACTTAAGAAGTTTAAAATTTGGGAGGTCAGGATGGGTATAACTCTTACAGATTTTATTAATTTTTCGCGGTTGTTTCTATTAATCAGTGCCCGTAGTTGGGCTAACTGTCAGGATATTTGGGTTCGTCCTAGAGAGGGTATTAAGCAAAAAATTAAGCACGAATCACAAGAAGACATTTGTCTATTTTGTTCGAAAAGGAAACTTTATGTTGGGATAACAAATATATATATATAAAAAAAAGTACAGTTCCAGTGTAGCCATTTCCACAGAGGGGGTTATTATGTTATGGAAGTATGTGAAGCGACTTGACCAGGACGTTAAGTCCAAACTGCCAGCATGGGCTGACAGATCGCCTGATGACAACGATAGCACAGGGCGGCATGCTAGCACCTCGGCTAAGGGTGGCGGAGAGTGTGGGGGAGTTCCCGAAAATACCTGCCGCTGTCATCATCCATAATCAAAAAAATTTCATGCCTGCATACAAAAGAGCCGGCACACACTCGGTCCTGAAGGGACCCTTACGTCACTTACCTACTTACTGTGGAAGGCGCAGATGTTCTGCCTTCATGGCCTTGCCCCATCCTCCCTATGACTCTGCTCGGCACTATCTGCAAAGTCCCTTTGGCTGACCTGTGGAAGAAATTAGAGCGGACCTATGCGACCCCGAATTGAAAAGGCTCCAGGATGTGAAGGAAGAAAGAAAATATTCAATCCATATTTACGTTATAATGATCAAAATAGGCTCATATATAAACATTGTTATTAACCTACAAATAGATACATTCTCTATTATTAATTCAATTCCATAAGTACATACTTTGGGTTACTAAAGTGATCGTCCACAGCGTACTTGATTATTTCTTTTCTAAATTCACAAAAATTTTCTGACCTTATGTACATAGTAGATTTTATGGACACAACCTTTTATGCACCGTATGGCTTACTACGCTCAATGATATATATCCCGAGGTATTAATAGTATATAATATATAAATAATGTTTTCTTTTCTCTTCAGTTATGGCTTACTTTTCGTTTTGTATATGAAATGGTATTGATATATGTACGCGAGCCATCTCAAAGGAGATGCGCGGGTTTTTCAATGGTTGTTCTTTCTTTATATAATAATATTTATACCTGCATTGCCGAAAATAAATGTTTTTAAAAGCTTTACTGCCGTTTTTCTTTCTTTTTTTTTTTTTTTTTTTTTTTTTTTTTTTTTTTTTTTTTTTTGTTATAATTCAAAGTATTATGAGAAGAATTTATTACTACACTTGAACGTTGCGACAAACCCCGAATAGAAAAATAAAAGAATACTTTGACCGACTGCTTCAGTCGTTACATAATTCTAAATCATTGTTTATGATGCATTGATTTCTTACATGTCTACTTACTACAGACACTATATCCAAGTCACATTTTTAAAAAAAAAAAAGATCCTAACGACAAAAATTCAATGGCACTACACATTGAACTTGACTTTTCGTGGCGCTGATAAGTTTGAATAGAAATAATAAAACATTCTTCAGAAGGTACTCTTAAAGGCGTGACTAGGAAGGACACCTTTACGGAACAAGCGCATTTTAGGTCTCCCGAAAGTTGGAGAATTCGAATGCTTAAGATACGGGCTTATATCCTACAATAATCATAGTATTTGACACTTAATCCATAAATACTTTCCTCTGACAGCCTTACTTGGCGATAATTTCGAGATCGAGGATTGTTAGTGCACTTGTCGGTCATATCTACTAGGCACATGCATATCTTACAGTTCAAAACTATGCTCCTAAATCTAATTAACAAAATCAAGTCAGGATTCCAAATTACATAAGTAGCTAGGCGTACCCATGAAGTTAGACGTATATGTATGTAATTATAAGTTTAAGTTCAAGATATATATATATAAAACGCACAAAACTTGACCATATCAAAAAGGTTCTGCAATGCTATACGTATATGTATGTACTTATAATCTTAAGTTTAAGATAGATATATATAAAACGTGCAAAAATTAACTAACCATATCAAAAAGGTTCTGCAGTGCAAGTCACTGCCGGAACCGAAGTGTAATACATATGTATGTTAAAAAAACAAAGTGTAATATTTCAAAATTACTCACATGTGAATCCTCGGCACGATGAAGCGCTTCAGCATTGCCTCCTGGATAAGAATTAACTGGAATTTTAATAATTTGATTACCCTGCTCTATCGCCAGAACACTTTTTGGGGGATGGTACTAGGGTTATGTCGCTTGTTATATGAAAAAAATTTTTTTCCTTATACTAAAACATATTTCTCGGTGATCAGATGGATCCTGGTGAAGTTAATATTGTTTCAATAAAATTTTCCCCGCTTTTTCTGCGTGCCGTAGGAATGAATCTCCTGCTGCGCGGGTTGAAGGTTAGCTCGAGTTCGGGGGCCTCCAATATGGGAGGAATGTGCCCTCCTACTTCTTTTCCCTCTTTTAGAAAATGTAAATGCACCAGGTCCGGTACCAAGCTCAAAACTTTATCAAATTAGAACTTGCCCAGCAAGTGGAAATAATATGCCTTATTATGAAAATATCCCTCAAACATTTGCTTTTCATACGTCTCTCTAATAAGAGATATTATTTAACACAAAACGAAATATAAATTAGTTCTTTTAACTACCTTTTCGAGGTTTTTCCTGACGTACGCCACACCAGATTCGAATTCCAACAGATCCTTTTTCTTATTTCATAAATGGGGCTCCGGAGGGAGACGCCAAGTTTTATGGGGTGCCGTTGGCGGATTAATCTTTGGTTACTGTGCGAATAATGTACCAGGTGGGGATGTAAATTTATTAATAACTATAAGTATTCTTCGAACTTACGTGAGGGTTTTTTTTTTTCTTCGTCGGATTGCGGCGAGAAATATTTGATCTTGCGGGATTTTAATCTTAACGACCTTACTTTCCTGCTAGCAAACTATGACAGACCGATATCGATGGTCTTCTTCTTCTTTCTGTCACTGAACATGACACCGAGCTTGAGAAAGCATTTCTCTCGGTCGGGGCGCGTTTTGGTTTCATGCTGTAGTCGACAACAAGCCGGGCATACACGCTTCAGTCCGTGGTGGCATATTGCTATATGCAATATGCTACGACCATAACAGGGCAGAGTGGTCTGCGCCACCCGTGGTTCAGACGACGCTGAAAAATGGTCGACTGAGCTAGCCGGTCTTACACATAGGCCTCATCACTGCGGGCGCTCAATGTGTGTCACGACCCACGACCCTATGTTTTCCTCATCCTCAGACTCTACTTCCGATGACACGTCGAGGACACATCCTTGAAGTCTCGTCAGTCTTCGATCAGACTTCGACATCCTTCTCCGTGTGGGGAAGCCAAAGCTACATCGACAAGCTGGTAACCCAAAAAATCCAGCCGGTCGATGCCTCTCTGCCTTCCTTCACCGAGATGCTGAGGAAGCCCCGCGATCAGTAACCTAAAGAACTGATCGCTAAGCTTTCCCGGCGCAACCTCTCACCCTGATCTCAGACTGCGATTGTTCAAGGGTGTGTCTCCAAGGCGTCGTCGAAGTAGTGACATGTTGACAGCCGAATATGGGAATGGATTCCAACAGGTATATCACCCACCATTGACGGGGCAATAGGAGGGCTTCGTGATATCCTATAGTTTACCAGTTAAGCTGGCTGGATGCCTTCTTAGGGCTACCAGGTATAGATCTAGTACTACTATGTCCGACGATTAACGAAATGTTGCAGCTGGACAGACAAGGAAAAATTTTCCTCCTAATGAGGCCGATCCGGAAGGGACTATAAAAGGTTATCTACTCACAAGCGGTAGGGGTGCTATAATGAGATTGACTTTCAACAGGTATATCACCCACCATTGACGGGGCAATAGGAGGGCTTCGTGATATCCTATAGTTTACCAGTTAAGCTGGCTGGATGCCTTCTTAGGGCTACCAGGAATAAACGACAATAAGTATCGACGATGTTTTCATACTGATGATCACTGCTTGATGTCTTTAGCGTGATAGACACCTAACAGTTTTCCCCGCAGATCTTCAAGTTCGTATAGTGAGTTTCCTTTCTTGGCTCTAACCCGACATTTAACAAATTTTCGTCCCAGTTTAGCACTAGTCTGCTGTTGGAAATTGCTTTGGGCAAAAGTCCTTCTAAATACCTCCTGACCAACTTTGAACTCGACGGGTTTTGCCCTGAGATTGTAGGCTTTTGAACCCTGTTCGAATGCGTGTTGTAAATTTTCCTGCACTCTCGCACGGATCAATCTCATTTTATCTTCTGCGTCCACTCTCAGTGGCTCATTAAGAGTTCCAATGCTCCTCAAGATGGAATAGGAGCTGCCATGTTCTATCATTTGTTGACCGAAGAGTGTTCGATAGGGAGAGAAACCAGTAGCTTGATGGAAAGAGCTCCGGAGGGAACTAGCTATTTGGCTCAGTTTCTCATCCCATCTGGTGTGTTCCTTCTGGATATAGGCCCTAATCCCTGACAACAGAGACCGGTTTACTCGCTCTGAGGCGTTTGCTTGCGGCGAGTAAGCTGCCGTTCGCATATGCTTTGCCCCATACTTTTCCAGTAGTCTGGCGAACTGAGCCGAGCAAAACTGGACTCCATTGTCAGAGACTATGGTCTCCGGAACTCCGAACACGTGAAACACTTCAGTCTCAATGAATTGGCATACATTGAGCGTAGACGCTTTTCTCATAGGTTTGAGAAGTGGGAATTTAGAAAAGTGGTCAAGAACTATCAGAATGCAGGCGTTTCCTTTAACTGACCGAGGATATGGACCTAAGAAATCGACGTACAGCTTTTGCCATGGTCGTTCTATCACAGACTGGACTTTCATCGGTGGTCGCAAAATAGTATTAGGAGCCTTCGTTTCTTTACACACGTCACAGGCGGCTACGTAATTTCTGACATCAACTGTCATTCGTGGCCAGTACAGATGTCTTCGCAGACGTTCTAGGGTTTTCCCTATTCCTCCGTGTGAAGCTAGCGGCGGATCATGCGCTCTCGAAATGACGTCGGTGACAAGCCCACGTGGAATCCAAAGCTTCCACGCTTCTTCCTCCTGGATCGGATCGCCTGTTCTCGGAACAGTCCGAATATAAACGAAGCCATCCCTGACGCAAAGATCTGGTAGTTTGCCAGAAGTCGTTTTAACCTTATGCCTCAGTTCTTCATATTCCAACGAATTGAAATATGGCGAACTAAGGTCAACTTCCGGGCCAGGATCTTCGTTTGTGTTCATGCTGTCACAATGAATGCGTGACAGCGCATCAGGGACTACGTTCAGGCTTCCTTTCCTGTGTTCAATAGTGAAGTCGAAGCCCTGAAGCTTCAAACTCCACCGAGCAAGTCTTCCGCTGAGGTCCTTTTGAGACATCAGCCATTTCAAGCTCGCGTGATCCGTCACTATCTTGAACGGCATAAGCTCTATGAAGGGCCGGAACTTCTGTACGCTCAAGACTGCAGCTAGGCATTCTTGCTCTGTGACGGTGTAATTTCGTTGAGCGGAGTTCAACTTTTTCGAGACGTAGGCTATTGGCTTCTCGTGGCCATCGTCATCTAGCTGAAGCAACACTCCTCCAATACCTTGTTGGCTCGCATCGCACTGAATGACGAACGGTTTGGTGAAGTCTGGACTCACTAGCAACGGAGCCGAAGTAAGTTTTTGTTTGAGTAGATCAAGAGACGTCTGGGCTTCAGATGTCCATTTGAACTGACTCGGGTTTTTCAAAGTGTCTGTAATGGATGCAGTCAAATCAGCATAGTTCGGAATAAACCGTCTGTACCATCCTGCCATACCTAGTAGGCGTCGGGCTTGCCGAACAGTTTTAGGTGACGGATAGTCAACTATGGCTGATATTTTGTCAGGGTCAGTTCTCATACCTCCCCTTCCTACAATGAATCCCAGGTATTTAGTCTCCTTGATACAAAACTTGCTCTTCTCGACGTTTATAGTAAGGCCAGCTTTCCTCAAACAATCCGCTACCCTGGCTAGCAGCATGAGATGAGTGTCAAAGTCAGATGATAGAATTAATAAATCGTCTAAATAGACGAGAACGTTCTCACGAAGATCGAAAGGAATGACTTTATCCATGAGGCGGCACATCGTTTGGGGAGCGTTGCATAGGCCGAATGGCATCACTGTGTACTGATAGAGAGGATGACCAGGTACTGTGAAAGCGGTCTTCTCTCTGGAATCAGTGTCCAGTGGGATCTGCCAGAATGCATCTTTCAGGTCCAGGCTCGTTATGTAGTTTGCCGGAGGAAGTCGACTCAGAAGTGCGTCTATCTGCGGTAGCGGATAGGCGTCCTTCTTCGTAACCGAGTTGACCTTCCTGGCGTCAAAACAAAGCCGGACCTTTCCAGGCTTCCTTACCAGAACGACTGGAGAGCTCCAAGGACTCTGGCTCTCCTCTATCACACCCAGTGATAGCATTCGCTCTAATTCTGCATCCATCAAACTTTGCACTGCCGGGGAAATCGGATAAAAGCGCTGTTTTATCGGGGCGGCGTCATTCGTATCAATCTTGTGAGTGACCAATGATGTTTTTCCCAGGCCTAAAGAGGCGAAAGAGGGGAAAAGCTGTTTTGTGCTCTCTAAGCGTTGGTGTTCTAAACTAGAAAGGATATGCCCATCGGTGTCAGAGGTAGCTATTCCACTTGGATTCACTTCTGCGACTATACCTAGGACATCCGGAGCTAACCCAAAGAGGCGCCAGAAGTCTATTCCCAGATATAGTGCCTGTGTGAGCCCAGGAACCACGTAAAAACGCACGTTTTGGGTCTTATCACGGAAAGTGACGTCCAAGTTCACATGACCATGAACAGTCGTCATGGCACCATTAGCTACTTGGACCTGTGTCCGATACTTCTTCCATTCAACCTCTGCTTCAGCAAGCTTCTCGAGAGCTCCCTGGCCTAGAATACTGACAGTGGCACCACTATCAAGTAATCCAGTCTCAGTTCGCCCGAGCAGCTTTACTTCTGCGTACGGTCGAATGTCGTCTGGCATCGACACGGAAATCTGTGCTAGTTTTTCCCTTTCCAGTTTCATTCGTCGACAGTATTCTCGCCAACGAACGGTTGATCTTTTCCTTTTCGGTCTCATATCCCGGTCGGGAAACATAATCTCCGCTAACTCCGCTACTGAGGAGAAAATTCGGTCTTTTGCTGTGTTATATCTCTGCAGACGCGTATGATACGGCGTCAGCGGATGTAAAACTGGCTTACGCCCGCTCGTCATAACAGAGTTTGGTGGCCGTTTCAATACAGAAGTAACAGGAGGCCAAATCTCCTGCTCAGTAACCTTGTCAGCTGCACGTGCTATAGGTGTCAACGGGACATCGAAGAGTAAAGACTCTTCTAAGGAAGTGTCTAGTATTGTCATGGGCTCCCCAGAAATGGAAATGGGAGCTTGAAGATCTGCGGAGAAGTCTACTAAGTTCTCCGCCCCTAATAATGAAGCACTTGTACCATCCGGTGTCCCGCCAACATCACCAGAATCACTGAATGATATCAGAGGTTTTTCGTCAGTGTCTGCTAATGGAGCGGACTTTCCTCCTTGCTCGAGGCTTGCACTGGAGGGTTCGTTGTCGTTGCTGCTTGCGACGTCGACGCTGGTCGGAAAAAGGTGGTGGTATTCCCGACCCGTCTCTCGTTTTTCTGTCTGCAATAGCGGCAATCAGGCTTGAAGACATTCTTGCGTCCGCATCCATAGCAGAACACAACTTGTCTTTCTTGTCTACACTCTTGATAAAAGTGACCCGACTGGTCACAATTCCAGCATACAATAGCATTTTTGTGTGACATACTCGATAGCTCACCTAGGCTGTTGTCACTGCCTATTGCTGCTGCCAGTTCCGGATCTAAGGTTGGAAAATTGTCAACTTCGTGCACCCGTTGGTTCCGGTGAAAGTTCCAACTACCAGCTGTTGCGATACGTGTCTGCGTAGCTTGAATACGCGTGACCAGCGATCTCAGCTGTCCTATCGTATCAGTAGGATGCAGACATATTTTTTCTTGAATCTCCGGCAAGAGATTCGATTTGACAATCTCCAGAAATTCTTGGTCTGGCATAGCATTCTGTAGCTGATCGCGCAGCAACCCCAAATGGTGGTGGTACATTGCGAACAGTTCACCAGGCTTTTGTTTTCTAGACATCAGTTGGAGTCTAGTCTTCAGATCATCTTTAGGCGTCCCCCATTCGTTATACAATCCCATCTTGATGACGTCCCAAGTTGGAAATGGATTTTGCCTTAGTACTGACCAATACCAGTCCTTCGCTGGTCCTGTCAATAGCGTAAGCATATTTCTGACTAGTAATCCAAAATCTCCTTCAAGAGCGGAGTGCGTGAGCGCTTCGACTCTGAAGATGAACTCGTCGACAGAGAGGTCCAAGTTATTCCCGTTATATGTCAGGTTCCATCTCCTGATTGGACTGCCTGATCGTCGGTATCCTACATTAGCAGGAACACGCATAGGTGGTGGAGGGGGTTGAGGTGGTATAAAGTTCGGTCTGGACTGATTTGTAGGCTGACCAAAAGGTTGACCAAAAGGTTGACCAGACGGTGGTGATGGTCTCCTAAATGATTGCCTTCCCCGTGTAGGAAAGTCGTTTGACGGCCTCTGATTGCTTCTGGACGAAGGAGGTCGTGTGAAGTCTGCTGGCGGCATTGCTGCTGCTACTTGTTGTCTGATATCGTTTCCTAACTCAGACCGCAAAACATTTAAACCCTGCTGGAGACCTCGGTTTATTAGGTCTTCCATCTTTATGCTCAAGCCTGCTATCAGCGCATCCGTAGCAGCTGAGGTGTTGTGGTCTTGAGCTGTACGCGCTGGAATATCACGTCGAGGACTCGGGTTTACAAAAGTCCTTGAATGTAAGTCAGGCATTCCTGGAGACAAGGATCGTCGATTCGAAGGTGGTAAGTCAAAGTTAGGCAAATCAAAGGTTGGCAATGAGTCGCGCCTTGTCGATTTCGCGGGCTTCACCTTCTTCGGTCTCTTTGGGATTGCACCAGAATATTCACTGAAGTCCTGTTGCGTAATGTGACGACGGCAGTTAGGACAACTAGAATGTTCACCTATCCAATGCTGCAGGCATGCCTGGTGGAAAATGTGCTCGCATACAGTCATGACCGGCTTCCGATCTACTGACCAGCTTGCGTCCCGGCAGATAGAACATGGTTCAGGCAGCATTGTCATACCGTTTGTCGCTGGAGGTGGTGTCCTCACTGTAGCCATAATGAATTTAGACGTAAGTCAGGTAAAAATTGTCAAATCAGGGTTTAGGATGGTTATCCCAAAAAAAATTCTAGAAGTTGCACGTTTGGAAGAGACACGCTCCTTCCAATGTGATGATGGCTAAATACTATTTTAAAGTCGAAGGCCTTGGGCGAGATACTCAAATTCAGACAAAAGTTTTCCCAAACGTTCGAAGAAATAAAAAATTAGAAAAAACAAGGATTCGAAAAGTTAATTAAGGCTTCTCAAATCGAGATAGTGTAAAGAATGAATTCCAAGACAAAAACCAATTTCGGGAAGCGTTAACAGCCTCGTCGAATAGAAATATTAAAAAAATCTGAAGATTACTAAGGATCCAACAGATCACGAAAACAGTTCAAGCGTTTCAAAAAAAAAATCCTTCAACAAAGATCATACAATTTCTCCCTCACCTCCCGAAGCTAACTCCCACATAAGAGGTCAGGTCGCTCTCTCTCCCCCAAGGTCAAAAACAGGATACAGGCAAGTGACGTGAGTGTGTGCATTGAAAAAGTCAGAGCTCTTGCAGAAATCTGGGAAGAGTAAAGTCGGAGGTATCAAAGACTGAGAATGCTGCCAGAGATTCTTCAGCCAGGCAGTTAGCAGTATGCCAACTCCTGATCACTGAAGATCTCCAGCATCAATCCCATCCTCCGAGAACTCGTTCTCTTCTCCTCACCGAATCGTCGTGTCCAGCTAGTTCGCTAGCCGGGCAGAGTCATGAGTCTGGTCAACTAATTAGCTGGAAGCCAAGAAGTTGTCTCGCAGATTCATAACTCTGTCTAGCCAGTTGCCCAACAGAGACATGTCCCCACAAGAGCTCAAACGAAAATTTCGTGAGGCCACCTACCATTTCCATGGCAGAAGGCCAGCGGGAAAGATCATCCAAAAACATTTCCAAAAACTTTCAAAAAAAATCAACAACTGTTCAGGCTTGAGGCTTGACCGAAGTCAAACCTAAAGCCGGATTTCAACTTCCAAAAAACTTTCATTAAATTCAAAAAACGTTACTTTACTTTAATCCAAAAATTCAAAATATCAAAGACTTCCAATAAAACTTTCAAAATATTACGTTACTTTACAAAAAAAAATTTTCAACAAAACCAATTAGACTCAGGTCCACCCATATCTTCTACTGGATGTGAGACCTGAGGTCAATCAACTGGCAGACACCAGATGATCATCTCTCTCAAAGTCTCAGTCCCCAGTAAAATTTATATTTAGACCACCGAAGTCTAACTGAGGTGGCCCCTCGTTGGGCGCCATTTTGTTATGGAAGTATGTGAAGCGACTTGACCAGGACGTTAAGTCCAAACTGCCAGCATGGGCTGACAGATCGCCTGATGACAACGATAGCACAGGGCGGCATGCTAGCACCTCGGCTAAGGGTGGCGGAGAGTGTGGGGGAGTTCCCGAAAATACCTGCCGCTGTCATCATCCATAATCAAAAAAATTTCATGCCTGCATACAAAAGAGCCGGCACACACTCGGTCCTGAAGGGACCCTTACGTCACTTACCTACTTACTGTGGAAGGCGCAGATGTTCTGCCTTCATGGCCTTGCCCCATCCTCCCTATGACTCTGCTCGGCACTATCTGCAAAGTCCCTTTGGCTGACCTGTGGAAGAAATTAGAGCGGACCTATGCGACCCCGAATTGAAAAGGCTCCAGGATGTGAAGGAAGAAAGAAAATATTCAATCCATATTTACGTTATAATGATCAAAATAGGCTCATATATAAACATTGTTATTAACCTACAAATAGATACATTCTCTATTATTAATTCAATTCCATAAGTACATACTTTGGGTTACTAAAGTGATCGTCCACAGCGTACTTGATTATTTCTTTTCTAAATTCACAAAAATTTTCTGACCTTATGTACATAGTAGATTTTATGGACACAACCTTTTATGCACCGTATGGCTTACTACGCTCAATGATATATATCCCGAGGTATTAATAGTATATAATATATAAATAATGTTTTCTTTTCTCTTCAGTTATGGCTTACTTTTCGTTTTGTATATGAAATGGTATTGATATATGTACGCGAGCCATCTCAAAGGAGATGCGCGGGTTTTTCAATGGTTGTTCTTTCTTTATATAATAATATTTATACCTGCATTGCCGAAAATAAATGTTTTTAAAAGCTTTACTGCCGTTTTTTTTTTTTTTTTTTTTTTTTTTTTTTTTTTTTTTTTTTTTTTTTTGTTATAATTCAAAGTATTATGAGAAGAATTTATTACTACACTTGAACGTTGCGACAAACCCCGAATAGAAAAATAAAAGAATACTTTGACCGACTGCTTCAGTCGTTACATAATTCTAAATCATTGTTTATGATGCATTGATTTCTTACATGTCTACTTACTACAGACACTATATCCAAGTCACATTTTTAAAAAAAAAAAAGATCCTAACGACAAAAATTCAATGGCACTACACATTGAACTTGACTTTTCGTGGCGCTGATAAGTTTGAATAGAAATAATAAAACATTCTTCAGAAGGTACTCTTAAAGGCGTGACTAGGAAGGACACCTTTACGGAACAAGCGCATTTTAGGTCTCCCGAAAGTTGGAGAATTCGAATGCTTAAGATACGGGCTTATATCCTACAATAATCATAGTATTTGACACTTAATCCATAAATACTTTCCTCTGACAGCCTTACTTGGCGATAATTTCGAGATCGAGGATTGTTAGTGCACTTGTCGGTCATATCTACTAGGCACATGCATATCTTACAGTTCAAAACTATGCTCCTAAATCTAATTAACAAAATCAAGTCAGGATTCCAAATTACATAAGTAGCTAGGCGTACCCATGAAGTTAGACGTATATGTATGTAATTATACGTTTAAGTTCAAGATATATATATATAAAACGCACAAAACTTGACCATATCAAAAAGGTTCTGCAATGCTATACGTATATGTATGTACTTATAATCTTAAGTTTAAGATAGATATATATAAAACGTGCAAAAATTAACTAACCATATCAAAAAGGTTCTGCAGTGCAAGTCACTGCCGGAACCGAAGTGTAATACATATGTATGTTAAAAAAACAAAGTGTAATATTTCAAAATTACTCACATGTGAATCCTCGGCACGATGAAGCGCTTCAGCATTGCCTCCTGGATAAGAATTAACTGGAATTTTAATAATTTGATTACCCTGCTCTATCGCCAGAACACTTTTTGGGGGATGGTACTAGGGTTATGTCGCTTGTTATATGAAAAAAATTTTTTTCCTTATACTAAAACATATTTCTCGGTGATCAGATGGATCCTGGTGAAGTTAATATTGTTTCAATAAAATTTTCCCCGCTTTTTCTGCGTGCCGTAGGAATGAATCTCCTGCTGCGCGGGTTGAAGGTTAGCTCGAGTTCGGGGGCCTCCAATATGGGAGGAATGTGCCCTCCTACTTCTTTTCCCTCTTTTAGAAAATGTAAATGCACCAGGTCCGGTACCAAGCTCAAAACTTTATCAAATTAGAACTTGCCCAGCAAGTGGAAATAATATGCCTTATTATGAAAATATCCCTCAAACATTTGCTTTTCATACGTCTCTCTAATAAGAGATATTATTTAACACAAAACGAAATATAAATTAGTTCTTTTAACTACCTTTTCGAGGTTTTTCCTGACGTACGCCACACCAGATTCGAATTCCAACAGATCCTTTTTCTTATTTCATAAATGGGGCTCCGGAGGGAGACGCCAAGTTTTATGGGGTGCCGTTGGCGGATTAATCTTTGGTTACTGTGCGAATAATGTACCAGGTGGGGATGTAAATTTATTAATAACTATAAGTATTCTTCGAACTTACGTGAGGGTTTTTTTTTTCTTCGTCGGATTGCGGCGAGAAATATTTGATCTTGCGGGATTTTAATCTTAACGACCTTACTTTCCTGCTAGCAAACTATGACAGACCGATATCGATGGTCTTCTTCTTCTTTCTGTCACTGAACATGACACCGAGCTTGAGAAAGCATTTCTCTCGGTCGGGGCGCGTTTTGGTTTCATGCTGTAGTCGACAACAAGCCGGGCATACACGCTTCAGTCCGTGGTGGCATATTGCTATATGCAATATGCTACGACCATAACAATTACCGTCCACGTACCTAGAATATTTCAGGTGTTATTAACTGACAACCTATGCAAGTCATTCCAAAATAAGGCGATATATTTTTTTTTAATGACGTGTTTTCTGTCACTAGGGGAACAAATTATCTTTTAGAATACATAGATTTGAAACAGCTTTGAGAATTGGTTAATAGCTAACAACTCTTTAACGGCTACAGTTGGCACATAGATATAACAAATCAAAGTAAAGAAGAAACTCCGCAGTTTACAATTTTTATAAAAAAAAAGTTATGTTAAATACTATTACCAAATTCCTAAAACGCTTAAAGGTGGCGATTAGTATAGGATAGACTTTTGAATGAGCATATTGGATTGCAACTTACCTGCTGACATATTTGCAATTATGCAGGAAAACACTTTCCATCCAGTAGCGAACCAACTAAGCAGTATCCCAGCTCCAATGGCAAATCCCGGTTTAGACGTAAAAATTAAATTAAAAATTAGAAGAATAGAATAATGTTTTTATATTAATTAAAATGTTAAGTTTTTAAATTTATATAAAATTTATTTGAAACGCTATTGTGAACGTGAATCTAACATAATTAAAACAACGAAATTCGGTGCAATATGTCATAAGAAACAACGACCGAACCCATTGGAAAATGCAATTTCCGGCATCTCCTAAGAAAAGGTCGCCTAAAAAAAGTTTCTGCTAAGGAATATCTTGCTCACGTTTTTCTTTTTTTCTTTGAAGTATCAGAGTATAGACGTGAAAGAATTTTGCTTAAAGCGATTTTTTGATAAAATAAATTAGTATCGTAGAAATAAAAAACGCAAGTAGAATCATGATCTTCGCATTCAAGTGAGCTCCTGCGATGCTTCCACATAAGCTCCTAATTTTATACTTGTGCAAAAATTTATTTTATTTTGCATATCTTTGGGCTTAATAATTAAGCAAGAAGGAGAATCTCTAAATAGGGGCGAGTGTGACTGCGTAGGCCTACGAATGTCTGTTGCAACCATGCACACATAATCATGTCGCCCTGGTAGCCAACGCTCATCAGTTTACAAAATTTTAATACCACTAACTCATCTATAAATTGGTATGGATACTGATCTGCCTGGCTAGTGGTTCTAATGTACTAGTGAAAGAGATGTAAATGGTGTTGAGCAATCATTGAATTCCGAAGTATATAAATGAGTTTAGTCCCGGTGCTAGAACAAAAATCAGCATTAAATTCATCCAACCAATCATCATGAGCTCATCAGAGCAGTCATGATGATTGAGCTATCAGGGTAATGACTTGATTAAAAAGTTATATTATTTAACATAAAAGCCCATACCCACACCGGTACTAATATTTTGTAAACTGATGAGCGTTGGGTACCAGGATATTATCGATCGATTTTGATGTAAATTTTTCTACTACTAGGCTCATCACAGGTTTTTAATATACATGTACACATACATATTTTATAGACTTATATTGGACAAGGAAATTGTAGCTATGCTTTTCAGATAATTTTTATATATTTTTTTGTTTGTTGTTGGGCATTTTCATTAGGATCTGGCCTTTAGCTGAAGAGAATAAAATAAGTAAAAAACGAGTTTTCAAACAAAACTGAGGCCAAGCCGCATGAAAAAGTAGAACATAAACTTTTCTTCACACACACAGAGGTGGACTCAGATTTTTTGATTGGGACATTTCACTTGAATATTCTTTCTCTTCATGAATCAAATCACTTATTACCTTGATTGATCATACTGAAATATATCGGTGATTGTCAGCGAATAAAATCTGAGTCCACCTTTGTGTGTGAAGAAAAGTTTATTTTCTACTTTTTCATGCGGCTTGGCCTCAGTTTTGTTTGAAAACTCATTTTTTACTTATTTTATTTTCTGCCTTTTTCACGTTAACTAAATTGTTATTACGTACTGCATGGAGATATTTTAAAACAATTTTATGATAATGATTTACCAATTTTTCAAAAAATTTATTAGAGTAAATTCGAGTAAATATCATTACCGACATTTTAAGTAATGTTTGGTGCCGACCCGAAAACAAAAATTTATTCGAGTATCAAATCGTTGAAGTACTGCAACGGTTTTCTGAAATTCAAAGTATGTTTTAAACAGCGCTTTTTAGCTGTATTCCAACTTGATCCCATATAACATAAATTTTCCCGATTTTCCATGTTTTCCACAGACTTTTCCTATTACTATGAATTTTTTTTTTAAACTTACATGAATTTTCCTCGATTTTTCATGCAAGTTTTCATGATTGTTGAATAGAAAGTATTGATGCCAGTAGGACGGAAAAAAAATGATTCCGCATAGCTTATAAAACTTTTTTGTCGGAAAATTTTCCGGAAATTTTAGGAAAATTTTCCAGAAAAATTGGAAAATTCTGTATTTTTCCTGAAACAGATTTATCACTAATCATATCGATGAAATTCTTTCCAATGATTTTCCCGCTTTTCCGGGTTTTCCATGGAGTTTTCCACAAAAGCAACTTTATGCAACTCATTTCGCTCTACAACTTTGTCTTGAGTTGCAAAACGTTCAAACGCTTCCTTGGCCGGAAAAACTCCGGAAAAGCGTTTTACATGAATTTTCCTCGATTTTTTCTGCAAGTTTCCACCATTGTCGGAGAGAAACTAATGATGCCAGTTGATAGGAAACTTGATCCTGCATAATTTAGAAAACTTTTCTACCGGAAAATTTTCCGGGAAAGTCGGAAAATTCGGGAAATTTTTTCGGAAAAATCGGAAAACTCTACATTTTTCTTGAAACGGATTTATCACTAATCAAATTTGTACCAAATTTTCAAATGATTTTTACCGATTTTCCGGGTTTTCCATGGAAACTTCCGGTTGAAATTTTGATAGATTCAATTATCACGCGACATGAACCTGTGTTTTGGCAGCTCGCTGTGATGACGAAAATAGTAAAAAAGAAATATATAAATAAATATACAGACAGACAAATTCGGGTACGAGTTAAAGGGACGGGCTGGCCTTATAGCAGTGATCAGAAGTATTATTGTGCCGAATATAAAGAAAATAAAACGTGCTGTGCAAACAACTGTTGACATAATTTTTTTAAATCAGTTTTCTAACTATCTGATTTCCAAAGAATTTTTATTTTATAACTGGGAGTTTACTTTTTAATATATAAAGGATTTCCTTATAATTTAAAATAAATAAATGTTTGACTTATATTTGTAGTGAACAGATAGGTATGTATACTTTAAGATTTGGATTTCCGCTTGAAATTTATAATTTTTTCATTTGAATTTTGAACTTGTGCTTTTTTAAAATATGGCAACGAGAAAACTTTGGGGTGTAAAGTGTGTAGTCGAATCGTGTGGTGAAAAAAACCGGAGTAATATCAATTTGAAATATTTTAAGTTTCTTTCCAAAAATTAATAACGTATTCGATAAATGGATTAGAGTATGCAATCCTACCAATAATTTACCTAGTGCTAAAAATGTGTATGTCTGTTCCCGTAATTTTGCCGCTAACGAAATTGGTAAGAAATGATTAAAAACGGTGTTGTTTCCTCATTAAATATTGATTATAACCCGCATTCGTTAGATTTTCTGGAAGGCCATATACCTGTTCGGTTTGAAGGAAAAACTTATAAACGAAGTTTTATTCATCAGAATGAATGGATGCTTGAAGATCTTCGTTTTATGGAGCCTATGAATTTTGTAACTCCAGATGAAGAGATACCTGAGGTGAAAAGTAGTTCTTGTTTAAAATCAGAGAAGTCTGTTAGTTTCTATCGGTCTAAATATGCTGCTTTTGAAACCAAACTAAAGAAGCTAAAGAAAAGCAAAAAGATAATTTCGCTAAAAAATAGAATAAGTAAGTTTAGGTCAAAAACCCTATTAATAAGAAGAAAAAAATCACGCGGCAAAATAAACAAACATCTTTATCGATGATTATTGACTCTCTTCAAAATATTAGTCCACATGCTAAAACATTTTCTGAAATGGTTTTATCGAATGAAAAGGCAATTCAATATAATCAAGAGAAAAAAAACAATTTGTCGTTAAATGTTCATTACAAATCTCCATCCGCTTATAGATACTTAACAAATGTTTTGAATTTAAAATTTCCGGCAGTTTGTTCGATAAATCATTGGAAATCAATAAAAATATTAGACCTGGCTTTAATGTAGCAATTACAGAAAATTTGAAAAAGCTTTTATGTGACTGGAGGAGGAGCAAGAAAAGAGTCATCTCTTATATTCGATTAAATGGCTATAAAGTTAGAATTAGTGTACGACATTAAATTTGATGAAATCGTTGGATATGTTGATGTTGATAATTACAAAAACGAAAAGCTTGCAAAATATATATCTGTTTTCATGGTCCGCGAAATATTTTCAAACTATAAATATGTTATAAGTTATTTTGCTACTGAATGTCTAATATCTGGGGTAACTCTAAAGAACAAACTCATTGACAATATAAATTACTGTTAAAGTATTGGAATACGTGTAAGAAATATTACATGCGAACATGGTTCAAATAACAAAAACTGTTTAACCGATTAAATGTAACACCAGATAAGCCCTTCTTTTTCCATATTAATAAAAAAATTTTTGTGGATTTTGACTTCCCACATTTGGTAAAATCTATAAGAAATACTTTATTAAAAAAAAACATAACAAGCACTGAAGGTGTCATTACATGGAAATGCGTGCAAGAATTATAAAATATAGAAAAAAATAATTCAACTAGGATGTGTTGTAAAATTACATCCAAACATGTAATGCCAAACAGCTGGAAAAAAATGAAAGTTTCGTATGCAACCCAAGTTTTCATTCATACATGCCGCAATAAAAACAGCGAGTGAGTTAAAAGTTTTATGCTCCGAAACGGCTCTATTTGCAAGAAAGTCAACAACTTGTTTGATTGTTTTAATAGTAAGGTTCCTTTTAATCGGAATATGTACAAATCCGGTCTAAGGAAGGACAATGAAGTTAGAAAATAGTACTTAGACGAAATGATACTATATTTCGAAAATATAAAATTTAAGAGCGACAGACAAACCTATTGGATTTAAGGTATAATTCAAAGTATAAGGTCCACATTATTATTATTCAAAGATATATGTATTTGCAGAGTATCCAAATCATCCATTCCTATTAACATACAAATTAAATCAAGACCTAATTGAAAGCTTCTTCTCTTTAGTTCTTTCTTATTTCTACGGTAGTAGCGAAGTTATTTGTGGTATCTAATCTGTTTTAATTAATTAAAAGCCGTGCGATTTGTTCTGTTAGTTTAAAGTAATTTTCTTATGGGACAATAAAGTTGAATACCTCATCCAAAATTCAGAGTGGAGCATAGTGAGCTTTCAGTTCAGAGCGGAGCTGTTCACAATACAGCGCAGAGTGAAATTCGAGCTTTGAAATTAAACGTAACAAGCAATGCCAAATCTACAATTAACATAACAAAATGCCATAGCAACGCCAAACTAACATGCTTGTCGTTGTCAAAACAATAAATTCGAAAAAGGAGACACCTGTTGCCCCATCAGATTGCTTCGAAACTATAATAAAAATTAACGTAATTTTTTTGGTTTTTAAATAATGAAGTTTGCAAAAAATACCTTTTGTTTTTTATTAGCATTCACAAAAAATATTAAATCAGAAAATAACATTAAAACATGTTAGTTATGATAAAAAGAAGTATGGAGCTTTTTTCACGCCATCTACATGCTAGTTAGTAGTTGGAAATTCCAATTTGTAAGCTTTCGGAAATGGCAGAGTGAAAAACCTATTTTCATGCAGCTCCATTCTTCGCTACTCTGAGCCAAACAGCCATATGCACTACTGCGTGCGAAAAAAAGGATGCCTGTTGCTACTCTACGCTACTGTACTCCACTCTGCATTATGAATGCGGCAGAAGGGTTGAAAATTTTGGAGTTTTTGCTTGAAAGGGCGGTGAGTGCGTACATTTATAGACAGTGATCTCTATTTAAGTGGAGAAATTTTTGATTCTGAAAGTGTTTTTTTTTTTTTTTTTTTGAAAAATTCATACGTTCTGCTGGAAGTCGCCTGTGCTTTACAATAGGTGGGAGAAAGGCAGAGAAATAAAGAAAAATGGAATCAAATTCGAA
The DNA here is from genome assembly GCA_963924295.1 of Dioctria rufipes. NCBI lineage: Eukaryota > Metazoa > Arthropoda > Insecta > Diptera > Asilidae > Dioctria > Dioctria rufipes. The sequence continues at coordinate 340,668,008 of OZ002740.1, read as the reverse complement.
AATAAAAACGAAATATCCCCAAACAAATATTTCTAGGGCTTTTGTTGATTTATATATTTTTATATAAAATTTTTCGTGTCATATCTTGATACAAAAAAAAAAGACAGCTTTCGTTTGGTCCGCCAGTACCAAAGCGCTCCCCAAGGTGAACTTGGATCTCCTCTCATGAGCACGAACACTTTTTTGGACAACAAATATTTAAACGACAAGCATGCACACTAATAAAACAATAAAACAAAAAAAGGTTTCTTCTTTTATTTACCATTAAAGTAGATCCGCCATCTTGTATGATTCCGTCAATCGCGCTGGTAAATTGCACCACGTTGATATATTCGCTTGGTCACCAAGCACCGAAGGAGAAGTTAAAAAAATTACAAAAATCTCCCGGCCCAGTGCACCATAGTCTTGCGGCGTATCCATATTTGCTTTCACCAATCCTCGCAGGACAAGTATCACAAAATAGTCCACTTCACAACACTTGTGTATATCAGTACACGGCACAATAAAAAATAACAACAAAAACCGTGACTATAAGATCCAGTCCAGCACTGGCGTTTTTTCACGCGCGCTCAGATGTAAAGTACGAGCTAACTACCATACAAACTGCATAGTAATTGTTTTCGGAAATTCCATTCAATCACAACCAAGTTATCCGCTGACAACAGAGCATCGCTTCCTCAACCTGAAGAACGAACACCCTCGCTCTTACTTGAGCGAATGAAAGTTGCTGAAAACGCTCCTCCCTAGATCGCAAGCCCCAAACAGCATCCACTGACACCCAAATCATCTATTGGGAAGACCAGCTGATCGTGGGGAGTTTGCATTCTGAACCACTGATCTACTTTCGAGCTGTGGTCAATTGATTTCGTTTACTCTTGTAAACGTCTCCTTCTCGGCTTTATACTATCTGGTATATACACCAGGCGATCAACATTGTATTTGGCATTTGAAATATTAAGCAAAATTGATAACAATACCGTTTTTTAGAAGAAAAGAGGTCAAACTAAAAAAAAGGTAGCAAATCGAAATTTTTATTTCAGACCACCCTAACTTGCAATGTCCCCAATGGACAGATGCAAAGGTGTTAAGGCTTGCTCAGGAGAAGGTGTGGGTCAATAAGGATACCTTCGAGTCGAAGGTTAGGGCGCCACGTAGTTTTTTTTTTTTTTGTTTTTGCAAGGCGGTTTAACCACGAAATCTATATATATATATATATATATAAATTTAATTATGTAATTTTATTTTGGCAAAACAAAAAAAAAAGGAAATCCAATAGCAAAAATTCATTAATTAATTGATTAATTATTTTATGGGACGAATTTGATAAAAAATGCCCCCAAACCTGCCACACGTTGAAAAGCAACACCAAGAAAAAGGGGAAAATATGCACCGCAATAATAAAAAAAATACTCATCTGTACTCATCCTCCTTCCATGTGCTCCTATCATATGCTTAATATCCCGGCTGTATCTGCCACTTTCCTTCTTCCGACCACTATTCCAATAGTCCCTCGTTTCTATTTGTTTTTAACTTTTTATAAATTACTTGTTTCTTTTGTTTTAACTCTTCCTTTTTTTAAATTTAATTATTTGATGCTCGACACTTTTGTTACTTGTTCTTCACTCTCCTACGTCTCAGCCAGAAAAAAAAAAATTCCATGCCTGATTTCCTACTTTTTGTTTTAGCAGCGCTAAACTTGCCAAAATTATATGGATGATGATTTGGTCAATTGGCTTTCATGCTGATCTCGCCTGTTTATATCGGCGATTTTGATTATTTTTATAGCAACTTTTAACTATTTTTCTTCTAGTTCGATAGTTCCTTTTAATTGTCAATTAATTTTTATTTATTTTTTCCCGGACGGGAATCGAACCTACACTTGTTAGAATCAGTCAATGACGGATAAGAAGAATTTTAAGAACTTTTGCTTTTAACGATTATAAATCAAATTAATAAATACAAGAAGAAAAAACAACCGCCTCGTCCGTCGTTACTGATTAATGCCAGCTGAAAGCAAATCGTGGCTTAGTAGGCTAGTAACAAATTGATAAATGCAATAGGGAAAATCATCTGTTTCGTTAGCTCAGTGGTAAGAGCAGTCGCCCGGCAAGCGGAAAGTCCCGGTTTCAAACTCCGGACGAGGCGGTTGTTTTTTCTTCTTGTATTTATTAATTTGATTTAGAATCGTTAAAAATAAAAGTTCTTAAAATTCTTCTTATCTGTCAATTAATTATTATTTTAGCATTTTGTGCTCACTTTTCCTTTTAATAGTTTGTTTTAGCAGACTTTAGCCATTTGCTAGTTTAACATTTCATTTTAATTAAAGGTTATAATTATTATTTTAACACTTGGCTTAAAATTCGTTTAAACTCACGATGTACATATTATATTGTGTTGTGGAGATTAAGTGTTCTCTTATACTGTCTTTTATTTATTTATTTTATTTTATTTATTTTTATTTTATTTATTTCACTTATTCATTTATTTGTATAGTAGATTATACATTTTCTTTCACAACAAATTTCGTTGTTATTTATTTATTATTTATACATCTTACTTTGCCACCCAGTCTTCGTTAGGAAAGTTTTAGATAAGGCCGAACTACTTTTCTTGTAAAATTTATGTGAAATGAATTCGAATCTTTCTTTATAAGAGCACCGGGAAGGCATGTTCAGTACAAATATACTATATTGCGCACACTTCAAAATATACAATACGCGTAGCGGATTGACAAAAGCGAATATACGTGTAGAGAAAACAATAAAACTACTACTAAGTAAATATGAACTGCTGATGTATAACATAAGAAAATTGCTATTGATAATAATTCTAGTGGTGCTAGCTAAGCTGAACATAGATTATCTATAAAAAAGTATTACCCACGAATACAACGTTAGTGATCAAAACGTTAGTGATCAAAAATACCAACGATTAAATTACTACAGGAATGCATATTCAGAACTATTTTACATACCGAAAAGTAACCAAAGTTAACTACATAATGCTAATGCCCATAATTTAGAATGTACACATATCTGGCAAGGAAGTATTACTATACTACTGACGCTATAGGTGAAACTAAATGTTTCAATAATAGCGACTAATATTTTGGATATATGTACATATATTTTACAAAGGACTCAAATGGTGATCATCCTCCGCTGACACGAGCTTCCCAGGTTCGTTATTTCGCTTTGCATCAATTTTATAGCAGATATGATCCCGTGAGCTTCATAAACCCCAACATAGTTTGCCATGATTGTGACCATAGGCCTTAGTCAGAAGGCCATCGATTAAATATTTCGTTACGGGGCTCCCACCTCCCATCTCCAAGGTATACTTTTAGTGGTAATGATAACAGTGACTGGTAAAGGCTAGCGTATCCCCGACTGAAGGTTATCTCCCCAGTGATTTATCCTGAAAAAAAAATATCTAAAAGCATCAAAAGCTCCAAACGAGGTGGCCTTTAAAAAAAACTAATAATATTTTTCTCCAGATTTCTCCCGGGATTATTACAAACTCCTGAGAGAAGAGGAATATGCAGCTGGTTGCATTCGTTGGAAGGCCATAAAGTTCTGCGTATGGTGGCCGTGCGCCCTGAATTTTTAGATACAGGATGTTTTGTGAAAACTAGCATATTTTCTTAATCACCCTCTAACTCCGAAACAGTTGATATGGACAAGTCCCCCCCCCCCCCCACACCTACCATACAATTTTTTGTTTGACCAAGTGAGTGCTATCACCACCATGGCGGAAACACCCTGTATATGTATTTGATATTTTATTTCCTGATACATATTTCCCATTACGAAGGGCTGATTTGGGGATGCAGATACGCTTTCCTGAAACATGAGCCCAAGCCATCTAAGTCTGCCGATAATTGCCATCTCTATCTTGGGCTTGGATCATATATATAGGCCGTAAAACTGTCCCATCGTCCACGTATTCAAATAGATGCTTGAAATAATTGTAAATAGTATCAGATGAGAATAGTTTGAAGTTTCTCAATGAGAAATCTAAGTCTAATAATAGATTTATAGCCAAGTATGGGATATCTGATCGGACTATCTCAGATCTTTGATGATTATGTACTTATACTTATCTGATGTGTTCTTTTGTATTTATGGATACTTCAACGGCGACAAGACAGATATTCACGAACATTTCAAGAATAAGGATAGTAGTAGAAATGATTTCCAAGGAACAGTGTGACAGAAATACGTTCAGCCTTATGGCTGATTTACATTACTCGAACATGCGATTTTACTGACAAAGTGAGTGATAGGGTCTTATTGCTTTGCACTATTAGAAAAAAAAGGAAGAGGTGATCGACTGTCAAAACAAAATTTCCCACTCCTTTATAGCGAAGTGTCACTTGTGACATTTTATCAAATTGTCAATTGCAAAAATTAATCAGACGTCAAAAACAGTTAAGATCAAGAAAATTCAGGATGCCTAAGCGGAAAAGTAATATGCGAATGTCTAATTACGAGAATAATTGCAGATTTTGCTTAGAAAAATTTGGGTTAGTCAATGTTTCTTTGTTTTCCAAAAGATGATGCAGTTGAAGATAATTTTATTTCTGGTGACAGCTACGGAAGAGAAACAGACAGAAATGGTGAAATATTGTACAGGGGTTGGTGTAATTTATTTAAAAATATTTTTAAAATTTTCAATGTTTTAAAATGTTTCCTTTAGATTTCTCCTCAAGATAATTTACCACAGTATATGTGCTTGAAAAAACTGCTTCAATGCAATGGGTTTAGGCGGCAGAGCATTAGATCTACTGAAATATTAAAGGAGGCCTTTTCAAAACATTTAAATGAATTGGAAGAGGCATCTGATATATATAATGTTATCGCTGATAGTGTCGGAACAGGAGATATAGAAATTATATTATAAGAAATATTTATATTTTGTGGGGCCTTAAATATAATATTTGTAGGATGAGGAGCTCTTACTTGGATCCTGCGATGCAATAGATGACATGATGAAAAAAACTGTAAACCTATATCCAGTTGATCAATTACTGGTGGAAGAGATACAGAAACTTGGGTTAAACACTGGTGTCACCGTCGTGAAAAAAAGGAAGAAAACACAAATTGCAGTACAATATCCAGCCAATACATATCCAAAGTTTTTAAATATTTCAATAAATCTCTAAAACCTTGAAGCTTACTACAGTTTTGTAATAAAAAAAAAACAAAGATTTCTTCAGTTAAGTTCGAGTTGCATGTGGGGTCTCAAAATGAGGAGATGATTCTGCTAAAGGGGTTTGTGTTATGTCAGTAAGGTGGCGGTGGGGGGGGGGGGGTGTCTTTATAATAACAGGTCGTGTCCTTAACCACTGGCATTGCATCAGATCATGGTATGGTAGGTATATTTGCACTCATATAAATAAAAATAACTTAGATCACCAAAGTATTGAACACATATCGATAGCTTAAAAGGAGTCATAGTGCTCTCGTTGCAAACTTGCGTTGAAAGTATGGTTGGTTTATCTTGAGATTTCTTGAAAAAAAAACAATACATGGTACTTTTAAGCGTGATCTCAGCTTCGGTAGTCTCTGAAGAGGAGAACATATCATTGGCTTCTTCTTTTATTTGTGCCCTGATAGCACTCCATGTATAATCTAAATCCGCCCTGAATTCTTTAAATTTAAATTAACCCCCCCCCCCCCCAAAATATACAGCATTGGACGGTTAGAGAAAACAAAATATTCTCATTAAAATGTTGACACATTCCAGCTGATGTGCTGTGACTTACTTCAAATATTTTTATTTTGTGTGCGTGTAAACAATTATATTCGTACACGCTTGTAGTTATATGTATGAGTTTACTGCCATAATAGCAAAATTTACTGCCATAAAATATACTTCTGGCTAGAACTTTTTATGGCTAATTATGGCAGTAAAAATTTCCCCTTTGTAGGGGAATTTGACATTTAACTCAGTAAAATTTTGCTGGATTATGTTTTGTCCTTATCGTTCTAAAGTATTTTCAGATAAGGGGAAACTACTTACTCTGTTTTCTAGCAATGTTCGAGTAATGTAAATCAGCCATTACGGTCGCGGTTATGTTACGATCAAACAGTTTTTGATTGCAATAAATCAGGCGTTTCGTAGGAGTAGGAACCAATACTAATCAGTACGGCTAGTTCCTACCTGCCGTAGATGCCAAAAGAAAAATGCCAAGGTGACCTCATATATAATCTCAGTTTAAATTCTGAGTATGAATCATATGAGGCGAAATACTAAGTATTTACTTTAGCGCTTAGCCATTTACGCTCTAGGCGAGGACAGCCAAGCTCAAGATTAAGAGTCATGAAGAATTTTATTACAATCTGTGGCGGCTGCAGGCTTTGTAGCAAATTAGTTATCAATTTTTTTACACATTTATATTAACATTTTCGTAAAAGTCTTCATGACTTTTACTTCGTGAGTTTTTGGTTACCTGAAGGGTAAAGATTTTGTCAATATTTTATCTTCATAACGCAAAATGGAGTATTCTTCTCTTCTCGTCACTTACGAGCGCTGTACCATAAGTTTTGTAATAGAATAATAATAACAATTGTTAACGTTTGTAAACGACTTGTTGTTTTTCAAAATATTCGCCATGATGATCTACTTACTTCTGCATACGCTTAAACCAATTTTCAAAGCATTTTTTCAACTTCGATTGAGGTATCTCGGAAACATGGGTTTTGAACGTTTCGACCGTTTCTTCTGGTATCAGAAATCGTTGTTCTTTATGGATGGGAACAAAAAGAAATCATTAGATGCCAAATCAGGACTGTACGACGGATATCCCATTAATTAGACGTTTTGAGTACTCCATTTTGCTGTTGTTTGAGTCCATGTGTGAGACCTTGCATTGTCATGATGAAGACTGATTTTTCGTCTTAGGTTTTTTATTCGTATTTCATCAAAGATTTCTGGCAAATAAATGGTGGTGTACTTCTCAGGATTGATCGTTCTACGATTCTCCAAAGCATCGGTAGCGATATGTCAATTTATACTAAAGAAACATGCCTCCATTTGCTGCGAACAACTTTCTTTGGATTTGATATTGAAAGACCCATATGGTCGACTGCTATTTACTGTCGGGCTGATACGAATATACTCAAGATTCATCACCTGTGCAGATGTTATACACGTACTTACCTGCACCAGATCGTTTTTTAACATTTCTTTGCACCAATCGACACGAGCCTTTATTTGAGTAATTGTCAAATTATGCTGAATCCAACGCGAACAGAGCTTTCTCACAACCAGGTGCTCATGCAATATCCTTTCAAAACTTGTACATACTAATGCCTAGGATCGCCTCTAACTCACGATAAGTCACATGAAGATCAATCAATATTTCCTTACAACAAGCGATTTTGGACGACATTCATAAAATTCATCCGTCAGCGAAGTATGGTCATGATTGAATTCATTAAAGCGACGATACACAATGGATTTATGTAGGACTTCATCAACAAACACAGATTAAATCTTATGAGGAGACTATAGAAAAGTTAGGCCCCTCGAAAATCATAAAAAATCCTTGCACGAAAATGAGAACGATTTAATTCAATTTTTTGGCGAATCGAAATTTTCAAATCAACAAAAAGTAAACAAATAGCGTTCATATAACAAAACGTTCTGAGTACGTATATGCTAAAAATGTCAAACTTTCCTATGGAAACGTCAGATCCCATTAAAATGGCATTAGTATTATCACATTGCAAAACTTATGGTACAACCTACGTATAATAATTCACATTTAAATATCCGGCACGAAGGACCAAAATCAAAAATTTATTCTAACTGTGAAGATAGAAATAAAATCAACAAAAATAATCAGCCTTGAGTCTCTCGGAAGTTTACCATAAAATCGGAATACCTATATAAATAATCATAAATATTTAATCATCTAGAAACCATAAAATTCGCAACTACCATTTACCATATTTTACCTTCCGAAATATGAAAATGCAAGCATATAACAGAACAGCAACTTTGTTCTCTTGCCATGTGTATACCTATGTATATAAAAGCAATTTCTGCCAGCGCTTATATTTCTCTAATGTCATTAAAGTTCATCATTTCACTTCAGTTATGATGAGTGGCATCAGCAAAACCTACCACTAGTGCACGTTCAGACATAATATCATTTCGAATTTATGATCCCGGAATAAAGTTAACAACTCTCCACTTGATGGAGGATTGTCAGAGAGTGAACAATGTTTCGCTGAATTTAACTTCATTTGCCACAAAGCTCATACCTAAAATTTGAAAGGACTTGAAGTGTAGATGTATTTCCTTGTGATTTGAGGCTACAAGAGATGAAGTGGTAGATTAAAATAGAAAAGTTATTTTAATTAGCATTCCTTTATGCAAAAAGTACTTTTTCGTTTAGAGTGTATTAAGGATTCTGACTCTTTCGAAATAAATTTACGGGATAATCATGAACCTTGCATCGCACGAGTAAGTCTCTTATTCAAAGTGAACATTTTTTTTTCTAATAATTTAAGGTGGTTTTAGTTCTAAGTCATCTCATTTTTTTAGAGATAATTATTCAAGGTCGATATTTTTCGAGGCTCACTCTGCTCATACCGATGAAATATTAAAGCAGCTCAAAACACTATACTAATACGAGATTTATGATATTGATTATCAGGGTTATGAGATAAGCACCCATGGGCTTTCGCTACCTGAATAAACTGGCTTTCGATTCCGAAAATTCAAAACTGGAAAAAAAAAGAGCGCAAGCGAAATTGCTACAGTCAATGAACTTCACATCTATTTAAAATACTTGGGAAACAATTTCGAGCATTAAAGGAAAATTTAAACTCTTCATAAATAACTAATCAATTGGAAAATTTTGTGAAAAATCCAGTAATTTTGTGTACCAATACGGGAAAATTCTACGAATTAGGCAATGCTTGTATGCGAAAGGGACAGTCTGGTTTCCGACGTGAAAAAAAAATGTTGTTTGGGGCAGTATAGCGGACAAAGAGTTCCAATTAAGGGGAGGCATTAAAAATGCATGTTTTTTATATAAAATAAATCCTTTTTGGAAATGGATTTTAACGTATTTTATTCTTTTATCAATGGAGAGTAAATTTCATTTTTATTAAAAAAAAAAATGGCGGCTCCAGCTCCAATAAAACCATACCGTGCATGGCGTGTTCAAATAACAATTATCTCAACATTTTACCCTATAAATTCTTATTTTTTTCGACTCAGAAGAAAGCCTTATCGGTTTCTCACAAATCAGTCTTCACTGCACTCAAAAATATTTGACCGTTTTCAAATACTGACGTAAAATATGTAGGCCTTACCTGAATCCCTTTTTATGAATTTAAGGTTTTCACTAGAACAAAGTGAAACAAAGTGAAATATTTTTCTAAAATAACTACAAAAATGTTTAGTAGGAGGAGTTTAAAATTACAGACAGAAAGCCAGATATAAGAAGACTATTACACCTTTTTACACAGAAAATAAAAAAAAAGTAATTTCGATTTGTTAGGTACATTTTATTTGTAACTGTTATTATTATTACATAATAATACAAATTTAAGCTTTATTAATGCTTACAAAAATATATTTAAAACTATCTGACGCTAACTGTTCAAAATATTTTCCAAATGTCCGCCATTATTTTGAATGCATAGCAAACATCTCCGTTTAATATATCTTTTAAGATCTGTCATCCTTAATTCCTCATTTGATGGCTCTGAGTGGCGCTCGTATAACTTCTAAGTTACTGGGGGATTTCAGGTCGTCTGTGGATAAGTTGTGTATCCACAACAAGGTGTCCCTTCAGTGGGTCCCTGGTCACATGGGGAATGAAAGGGCTGATCTTATAGCTAGGGCTGGCTCTGATTCTCCGTTCTTTGGACCGGAACCCGCCGTAGGCGTTGCCACCTCGAGTATCGGGTCTCTTATCAAAACGGATGCTCATAGGAAGCATCAGCAGAGATGGGAGAACTTAAGTACTTTTAGGTCCACAAAACTGCTTCTTGATGGGCCCAATAGGAATATCTCCGATTTTCTTATGGGGCTCGGAAGGAAACAATGTAGAACTGTGGTTGGCATCATCACCGGCCACAGCTCACTTCACGCTCATCTAACAATGATGGGATTTATTGATAGCCCTGAGTGTCTGTCCTGCCTGGAGGAAGAGCCCGAGACAACCGAACACTAGATACTCTAGGGTATGCCCTTTTATCTATAGATGAGCTGAAAGACGTTCCTCACCAAGACCTGATACGCTTCATTAAGAGGACAGGAAGGTTTTGGTGAAAGGGATTCTAGTAGGAGAATACAATGGGCCACTTTGGCCTCCGTGCTAATTCCTCCTTAACTTTTTCGGCAGAAACTTAGATTCTCCTTTTGAAGTGATCTTCAGTTGATATTTCCACTGAATATACCTTTTCTTTCATATATCTCCAGAGATAAAAATCACAAGGAGTCAAATCCGAACGTGTCATATTGAATAATGGTCATTCCTCAGATATTTTGCCCCTTTCTTGTGGTATGCTCCAGGGGTCTATTCTTGGCCCCTTATTATTCAGTTTATACATAAATGACCTCCCAGAGGTGACACATGACGTGAAAGTTCATGTATATGCAGATAATGTCCAGCTTTATTTGAATCGTCCCATAGGTCTTATTGAAGATTGTGTAAGCCGCATTAACTGTGACCTCCAAAGAATTTACTGCTGGTCAATCGACAATGTTCTTACTGTTAACTCTAGTAAATCCCAGTGCATTGCATTCTATCCACGACGAATTGATCTGTCTGCATTGCCAGAAATTCTACTTAATGCCATCAATATCACATATGTTAGTAGGACTCGAAATCTTGGAGTGTACCTTAATTGCCGGATGAGCTGCTGTGATCACATAAGTGCCATACTATCTAAAATCTATGCAAGCCTTCGTCGTCTTTGGCTATATGCTAGTATCCTCCCACTAAGCTTACGTATGGCTTTGGTCAAAATACTCTTGCTCCCTCATTTCACTAATGGATGCCTTATTTTCCCAGCCTTAGATTCTGTGTGCTCTAGAAAACCTAAAGTGGCATTCAATGATTAGTTTTATTTATGGACTGCGCAGATATGATCATGTACCCTATTACAGTTTCTTATTGCTGGGATGTTCCCTAGAGACATATTTGAAATGTAGGAACCCGGTTTTTCTTTATAGGATATTGCAATTGGGCCAGCCTCCTTATCTAGCTGACTTTCTGCAACCGCTACATTCCACTAGGGGTCGCAAGTTACTGCTCGAGCGTTGTCGTACTACTAATCTCACTGGTTCTAGGAATGGTTTACCTTTCCGGGTTCAATGCTCGGGCTCAGTTGGCACTTTCAGGTGACTTTAAGCCCGAGATCTGTATTCATTCATTTGCATATAATTTTTCTTAATTTTTCTTACTTTCCTGTAATTCATATCTTCTTTTAATATCTTTTTCTTCCTTTTTTATGTTTTCTTTGTTCCTATTAGGCTTATATATTTTTTGTTTATTTTTTTTTCAACTTTTCTTAATGTTATTAAATTTAACTTTGCGATTACACATATTTTGTTGTCCTAGTTTAGTTCTAATTATTTTAAGGTAGTATAAATATTCTAGTCACGTTATTACACCTTATTTTTTTATATAGGATACTATTAAAAGATTTTAATCTTATTGTATCTTGGGCCATAATAAAGAATAATTGAATTAAATTGAATTGAAACTCGGTGATGGTGGCGGCCAAAGTATGGACGCATAACGTGCAATGAATTTTCCCGGGTAATTTGTTTAAAACCATATTGAAAACTGGCTAAGTACTATGCGCTGGAGCGCCTTCATGTTGATAAAACATTGGACTACTTGTTGGTAGGGGCACATCGTCCAATAATCCTGGTAGATCATATTGGAAAAAAATCCAAATAATTGCTACTGTTCAGTCTTTGAGGAAGCATATGTGAACCAATAAACAAATTTCCTACAATTCCTGGCCACACGTTAACTGCAAATCGATATGCTGTGTTAATGATTGACGAGACGCATGAGGATTTTCTACAACCCACACATATTGGATATGGCAGTTTGTCACACCAGATTTCGTGAACTGGCATTCATCTCTCCATAAAATATGGTCCAAAAATGTATAATCTTTCACGTCGCGCTCAAGGATAAATTGAATGAGTGCATCCTGGACTTGGTGTCGTGTATAATCTAAAAACGGATGATCGTGGAACTCCAGTTTGAAGAGAAATTTATCTTATACTTATTGCAGGGTTGCTCCTTATAAGATTTCGAACTCGTTCTTCCGCTTCGACCATTATTTCTGATCTTCGGGCGTCTTGTCTTCGATTTCTGATTGTCCCACTCTGACGCAGTCTTTGATACGTTGCTGCAAATACGGATTTGTGTGGTACTCTACGTTGAGGAAATGTTTCAGAATAAAGTCTTTAAGCCTCTCGATTACTTCCTAGAGCACCAGCGTAATAATATACAAAATCAGCGTATTTTTCGTTAGTATACCCGGCCATTTCTATTTCCTGATTACTTTTTACTTGCTATCAATTGCAAAGATATAGACTAGTGATTACATATTTAGTATTTAGAGGATAATAAAATTTATAGATCAAAATAAACTTAGATAGAAACATAGGTAAGTATAAAAAGTATGGTATGAAAGAAACCGCAATATTTCCAGGTAATGCACGTGCCCCTAAAAACAATCCTTTAGATTATCTGAAATTAGTCCAAAAACTGGAATTGATTTATGGCTTGCTTTAAATTTGAGGATGTGACTAATTAAATGTACATAGGCAGGGCCGGATCTATGGGGGGGGGGGGGCACTCGGGTGCACTTGCCCCGGGCGCTAAAATTAAGGGGGCGGCAATACGACGGACTTCTGAACCCATAGCTAAACGAGAAAAAATCTAATTAAAAGAATTGGAAAATTTTTTCAGACCATACTTAACACTTCAGTCTTCTTTCCGGAATCTAAAAGCTGCTTTGCTGATATCATACTTTCAATTGTGTTTATACTTATACAGCAAGCTGTCTATTAAAATTAAGTGTGTAAGCCTACTAAAAATCCCGTTAAATTCTCAAATTGTACCTTTGTCTCATATGAAATTAATTCAAAAATTGTACAAATGTGGTTAGCAACCCTTTGTTCCTCATCATCCATCAATACTACCTCGAATGTAGGCAGATTATAAGACAGTAGGCACAAGAACAAAATTACCAGAAAATTATTATTATGCCAGCCGGAGTTAAAGCCTTTGAATCTGAGTAAAAAAACGGATAAATCCATTCAACCTGAACGGCAGTTTGCCAGAATTCCTACCCACAGTTTTTTTGAAACTGTCTCAAATTTTAGTAGTTTTAGCCGAGAAGATTCATATTGAAAAGCGTCTAAAATAAAAACTAATATCTAACATAATTTAAATTTTTAATTTGTTATCCTTATGTTAATAATAGCGGAGACAGACTTGCAATTTCAATATTGTATTTTGCGCTCAACCGCAAGTCTGTCTGTATATACTGAGCAGCAGCTCGGTATACGCTCGATGTACACTCAGTAGTTAGTACATTGGAGCTCAATATTGAAATTGCAAAAAAAGTACGCGGTATATGAGTTTATTGCAATATGAACCTAGTTATAAACCATAATCATTTCATACACGAACCTTTTAGAACCGAATTTAATACTTATACAACTTTTTCTGACATTTAATATTTGACACTTATAAAATTGAAGTGTCTATTTCGTTTTTATTTTTCAAATATACAAGTAATTTTACAATATTTGCTCGCATTTTGTACATGCGCGGAATCAAATGTAAGCTCTCTGATTAAATTCTTAGTATCGTAAAATGCAAGTGTGTCTCTGAAATTTTATATTGCAATTCACATAATTGCATTATCAATAAATATGAAAATTGCAAGTCTGTCTCTGTTATAAAATAAACTGTATTTGTAATGATACGATTTTTTACTTTCCTTTTATTTTAAAACAGTTGGACATTCAAACGACATTTAAGATCTATAATGGATCTTACTTTTCGTTTGAATTTCAAATTCTTTTTATTTAACAATCATTTATTTCAAATTCAAATTGTTTTTAACAATTCTGATTCTACATAGGTCTAGGGTATGCAGTATCTATAAATAGGTCATCTATCATATACATATAATGCCTAGTATACCCTGGAACTGTAATAAAATTTGTCCCAAATAAAGATCGTTGTTAGAGGGGGCGGTAACTAACGTCTTTGCCCCCCTTCAAAAGTTTTGTAGATCCGGCACTGTACATAGGTTAGTGCAGTTGCGATACAGTCACAAGATTGTTATCATTCTTTCGGAATACATTTGCTGTTTTATTAGTTACTGAAAATTGTTGTAGTTATTTCACTTTATTTCACTTTGATCTGATGAAAACCTTAAATTCATAAAATGGGATTCACGTAAGGCCTGTACATTTTACGTTATGATTTGAGAATGGTCAAATATTTTTGAGTGCTGTGAAGATTGACTAGTGGAACACCGATTGAGTTTTCTTCTGGGCTGAAAAAAAAAATAAAAAAATAATAGGGTAAAATATTCGAAAAATTTAAAAAAAAAATTAAAAATTTCGACTTTGAAGGAATATAACTCCGAAGACATTAACAACAGGAAAAAGCATTTCAAATCTTCTTAAGGGGGAATACCAGTAAACAGAAAAATCAAATTTTTATCCTATCCACTACTATAATCGTTTGAGCATGAGAAAAAAACTTAACTGTGCTTTGTGCTTTTAAGCTCTATATCCTTTGCTCAGGTAACACAGACACTACTAGCGCGGACTATATAAAGATGGAGAATTGGAAGAATTTTCTTTCTGTTTAGCACTCACACAGCCAACTAGCGGCAACAACGTATATCGTGGTAGGATTAGAATCAGCCACAGCCACAGCCAGGAAGCAGGACGAGCTCATGGGCAAAGAATAACTAAATAAAAGAAAGGACACAGAAGAGTGTTCCGATTGTTTTCCATTTAAATGTACACGGCGAGAAAAGGAAGGAAGGAATAGAAAAAAAAATAAAAATAAAAATCAAAACTCCCTTTGAACATTTTACGAATAAGACAAAAAAATGTGAAAGCGAAGATTAGATGCAACGAAATGGAATGGCAAATGATTTATTTTCGTAAATAAGAGAGAATGGGCGGAGTTTTCTAATGGAGAACAATCTTACTACAATATATTCAAATTTAATATATCAGATCAAAAGCAATATATATTTCTGAGTATATTTCTTTTCGAATGACTCAAATCCGTCAAAAAATGACAAAGTTATTGAAGTTTGAAACAACGGAGATTGAAAACGGCCGCGGCCCTCTTATCAGGTAATGACGTCACGATACACAATACGCACGATGCCAGTCTGCAATATAATATTTATAAGACGACATTTTATGAAATAAATCTAAAACAAATCCTATCCCGAGCGCTTTCTATCATGGCGGCGGCGCAGCAACTTCACTCGCGCTGCGCTAGACCGCGAATTGTCTTGTGTATCGTGACGTCATCAGCCGTTATCATGTTAGAGCGCGTTTTTGAGAATGCGGCCCTAAAATCACTATAACTTCGTCGGTTTTTATCTGATTTCAATAATCCTTTCACTGAATTAATTGTTTTTTTTAGTGACTATGATTCTGCATAATTAACTAAAATAGTCGTTGTTCCTCATTTTACGCTCATAAAATGTTCCCGCGTTTTTATGAAAACACGATTTGCACAAATTGTCCCAATGTTTTTCGCAGGAATTCTAATGTTTATTAGTGTAGTCCTATGATATATGAACAGCACGTTTTTCTGTTTACATTTGTTTTGCTCGAAAGAGATTAAGTGGGGGAATCTCATGCTGGATTCGGGGAATTTAATTTGACAGAAATTTTACATCTCCTTTTAGTGCGTTGTTCATTGCGAAATGTATCTTTTTCTTGCCAAATGGAGTTAGGGTTACCCAATGTACATTATTTTGAATAGTTTGAAAGGATTTTGAGGGATTTAATAAGATTTTGTCGTTCGAGTAATCCTACGTTCTCTCGATTTTTGTTTTTAACTTGTTATCTCAGTCACACTACAATAATGCATAGCCAAGTTCTTTTCCCCCATTCATGCAAAAGACAAAAGTATATGAGATTACCTCTTTCAGTCTAAAAAACACGGAAAATTTCCAATTTTTCTTCGCATCTGTCTCTACTTATATTTATTTATACTTTGCTCATGGGTCGTGCATGGGTAAATCGTAGGAGTAGCAGAGCCAGTCACAGTCAGTTATCAAGGAGGTTGACGTTACTAAATTAGGAATATATTGGAAAGAGAAATAAATAAAAATGAGTGTGCGTTTGTGCGATGAGCTCTGTGTAGATACGGATGTCAGCTATTGTTGAATATTTCGTGGGAGTGGGATGCATCCAATCTGAATACATATTCATTCTTTTCTGCCTTGTTGTTTGTTTGCTTTTTGCACATTTCAGTTTTAGTTGTAATTTTGAATTTTTTATTGCCTAGATGAAATATAATAGGGTATACAAAAATTTTGTTTTTCACTATATATTTAGGCATTTGTACACGGCGTTTTCACAAAAATAGTATATTGTAACATCACCATCTTATCTACGTTTATTTTTCGCCGCCACTGCGCATCTACATACATTAGCACATATAACCAGCAGACGACAACATTGTTTAAAGACCTCCCACTCCAAGTTCCTGTGAAATCAACATCGCCTGACTATAAATAGAACACGACGTAATTATTCTTCAGTGAGTCTTTCCAGATATTCGCTCTAAGGCGCACCCTCGTGGTCCAACAAGTCAGTACTAGAAAGCACTTACTTGTAAAATTAATAAATATATATATTTGTGAACTTTTTCTACAGTAAACTATTTTATAATTGTAATAACTGTTGTTCTTTAAATTTGTTGTTACAATATACAATTTAAAAAATGAAGTAAATTGGGCAACCCATTTATGGTGTTAATATAAAAAAAACCAACATGTTATAATTATTTTAAAGTTTTAATTTTTAAATCATATTTATTACTTTGAATTACAAACTGTTTTTTGTTGTTCTGATAATAACAATAACAAAATTATAAATTTTGACTATCAGAACCTGTAATTGTCCCTACGATGGCGTTAAGGTTGATATTATCATTACTCGTATCATTTGATGTTAATATCGAAAGGCTGATGTTGCACATATTGCATTTAAAATAAGTTGTAGAAATAAATTCGCGATATTTTTCTTTTATGAGAATTAAATTACTTATTGAGCAACCCAATGCTCTGCAATGTTCAGTTAATTTAAGAAGGTTTTGCAAAAAAAAAAACTCTAAATCAATAAGGCGGAATTCTTCCCAATGAAATTTCGCACCTTGATTCGAATTTCCGCTTTCAGAAGCAGCGTCTTCTAAAATACACTGAAATAATTTCATGGTCATCTTCTATCACAAGTTCATTTTCAGAATTCTCCTTACTCTCATTGTGAGATCTGCAACATGAAAAAATTAAAAAGTAAATAGGAGTTAGGTACGAAATGATCGTTAACAAGACTCCCCAATATTCCTATGAAAAATATTTATGCCACAGTTGATCAGGACCTCAGAAAGCACAACATATTTTAATTTTAGTGCATTTCGGCTAAATTCATTTTTCATAAGAGCATTTCGAGGTCTTTGTATACTCAATACAATAAGTATTATAAAATCAGAACATTCTTCTGTCAAAGTTGAAGTTTTTTGGAAAAGGTGGATACTTGGTGTATATACTGACATAAAAACATTTCGAATATTGATCAATTTGTTAGGTGAAAATGTTATGATAAATAATACAAGATTTTAAATAAATTAATCTAACGAAAGGTATTCAAAATATCAACTAAGGAAATAAATAAATAAATAAAAAAAAAAAAAACAATTTTTACCTGCCATACCACTCTCTTTGCCACTTTATCCCATAGTTTGAGTGCTTCTTTTTTGAGCATCTTCCTATACCTTTCGTTATATAAAATAAGCTATGAGGTATATGAAAAATTGCAAACTAAATTAAGCACTGTACACTGCTCACAATAAACCAAGTTAAGTATTTTCTAATGTCCACTATAATTTTATATAAAATTATGTTTTCAAAAAGTTTTTGTAAAATTACGCACACGATTGCAAACAATGCAATTAAATGTGTAAAATTCAAATGAAAATTATATTTGGTTACTTTTCTAAAGTAACCCTCTGGTTAATGCGGTAGTCAATTTGTCGAATGCGAAATAACCAGTGATGAAAAATTTGATAATAATGAAAAATTATACTTTTTCATAATCATCATGAATAAAGAACTAAATCAATCTGTGATGACACTATGAGTTTGTCTCAACTCGTCTGAAAAATACTATGCCATTGTAGAAGTTTCTATGAGATCATCGTAATTTTAAGAAGTAAAAAAAAAAAAAAAACTCTAAGACCAATTCTTGTGGTACCCTGGATGAATGCCTCCATTTTCTTTCTTTTCTCTGTAAAATTAAATTGAAATAAGTAAATACATTAGATTTGGTCTAAGACCAATTCTTATGATACCCTACATGAATGCCCGTATGTAATTTCGTATGGTAACCAATCTGTACAAGTAGGGTATAAAAAGAAAAAAAAAATTCTGAAAAGACCAATAAATTTCAAACTTCATATAAATTCAATATTTCAATAAATGTTCAATTATACTGAAGTTGTGATAACGTTTGCAATTTTACCATGTATCTATTTATATATATTTAGGGATACGCTTCGTCATCATCATCACATTCAGGCTAAGTTTCCTGTTCACACTACCTGAAAATTAGCTGGTTACTTACAATTTCATGAGATAATGTGCAATCTCACTAACCTCAGTAAATTTTTCACGCTGGTGTTTGTACTTTGGGTATTGCTCGCTGGTCGTCCACTACATTGGGAAATATGTTGAAGCACTTAGGTACTCAACACTGGAAAAAAATATGAAATCTCCGTAGCTCCTAGGAGGGTGATGATAGACCCCCCCTCCACTCATACATTTTTTTTTTTGTTTCTTATCGAGATCTATCACCTATTTTCATATGGCCATCCTAATTCGGGACACCCTGTATACACTCGGATATACATACATCCATATGCGTTGGTTACTGCAAAACAAAAGTTCTTCTCAACAAACAACTTCAGTGAAATCGCTTCTACACTTCAAATGTTGAGAGTTAAATGAGTGTGGAAAAAAATGTGTGGATAAAGTTTGTATGTATTTTTGTTTTTCAATTTAATTATCAAAAATTATTACCAATTTTTCCTACTCCTAATAAATTCTGAAAATCTGAATAATTCCTGAATATAAAAATAAGAGCACTTTCCCATCCCCTATTAAATTTGCATAATTCGCATCAGAAATATTCCCAAATTCAAAATTTCTATTAGCTCATACCTATTATACTTGAAGGTAATGTAATCCTACAATGACCTGATTTGAACTATATCTTCCATTCCATTCAGGCTAGATTAGACCCTAACTGAATAAAAATCGCAGGTCACAGGTGCATGGAAGTCAAACGATATGACAAGAAAATTAAAAAACTCGAAAATGAAAATTGTCTGAAAAAAAA
The DNA here is from genome assembly GCA_963924295.1 of Dioctria rufipes. NCBI lineage: Eukaryota > Metazoa > Arthropoda > Insecta > Diptera > Asilidae > Dioctria > Dioctria rufipes. The sequence goes on along the minus strand of OZ002740.1, from coordinate 340,648,340 downwards.
AAGAAGGAAACAACTTGAACACAATTTTAGAATGAGGACGACGATGATGATGATGATGATGATGGGTACAAAAATCTGTTCAAAATTCATCCGTTCTAAGAAATAATTTGAATTTCCATGCCCTAGCTGGATGGTGGTCTTTTCTAGATACCCCAGATTGCACCCATCAACCCAGTAAACCCATCACCCACCACAACTTCTCTGAACTGAAAGGGCAACAACGCCAGCCAACTCAACTCGAGACGAGATTAAAAAGAAACGTATAAAAAGTAGAAATGTGGTCCGAATAGTAAGAGACGGTGGGGAGGAAATGCGGTAAGAAAAGTGGAAAATTTAGCTTGTCAAAGTGGAAAGAGAAGATAGCAGCAGAGCAGGAATATATTTATCCACGAAGCAAACATAATTTTTCTATATACTAAAAGCAGGATGACTATACAGGAATGGGTTTTCTGTAGCAATGATTGTGTAACTCTGCGGTAGCAAAATGCCACTTTGCGTCAGGCCCTTTCTACTACTGTATATATCTTCACAGAACTTTACCAACTGATGTGGAGCGCGTTTAGGAGTTCCAACAGGATATGTTTTTGGTTTTCCGAATACCAAGAAAAATATTTCTTCCAGCTTTTGCCCCCATATCTTCTCTGTTACTCCATGAGAAAATTCTACTTGAGAAAAAGAGCTTGATATGATGCCCGCCCCCCTATACAAGAAGCACACTTTGAATGAGGATTAGGCGAGGAAATATTTGCAAGAATGGAGAAAGGAATGGGTAATGGGACTATATACGAGTGCAAATGTGAATGTGTTTCATGATTAAGGACATATCTTTTTCCAATGAATATGTTACCTGGTTTTACCTTTTTTTTTTATGTATACTCTTTAACCTCATTTAACCTTAAAGATTTGAGGGTTCGTTTTTGCTCGGTATTTGGTATGTGTATGGATGGAAGTGGGATGATATCCATACTTATGCGTCTAGAACAGATGTGTGTGAAATTTTCTTTGTTTTTAGGTTGATTTATTACAGCCATTAGCATTGTTTCTCTCTTGGAAAGAAGATGAAAAGAATTTTACGCTTTTCTGATTATTCACCGTGAAGTGATTTTTATGAAGGACGTCCTTAACAGTATCCGAGAATGTAATTTGTGTCAAGGATTAGAGGTATGCGCTGTTCATTTTATTGCATCTATTTGAATAATATTCTCATTTTTTCAAGATATAATGTACTTTTTTTTTAAATTTAAATTCTTTTAAATAAGTTAAAAGATATTTAATAACCTTGATAGATTCAAATCGGAAATAGAACTCGTATGATGCCAATAGGTTCAATTATGGGCCAGTTTTGTTTTTGTTTTAAGCGTGAAGTACAAATTTTCAGATTGAAATAAATTACAAGATTCTAAAAGTTTTATGCTAATAGTCTAAAAACTAGCGTTTTCGAGAAATTACTTTAGTTCGGCTAGTTTTTTTATATGCCTTTCCTTAGAGTATATCAATAGTCATGCGGCCCATCTGGCTGGTGAGAGGGGTTGCGTTTACCTGTGCGCATTCCATTCCACAGGTAAAACAAAGAAGTTTTCAAAATGATTTTAGTTCGATTTTTGTTTTTTTCATCATGTTTTCATAAACATTTAACAATATAAATTCACTATTCCCAGACAATTTCCTCGTTGTTACCACAGTGCCAGACGTTTATTTTTTCGTTAAAAAAAAAAATAGTTTATTACGGCTGTAATTTTCATACGAGTTTGTTTAATTATTGAACCACGTGAAATTAAATTGCCAGGCGATAATGCGTTTGCTAATTAGGAACCGGACCGATTTGACCATGATAAATTGGATTTCATTTCTCACGATGATGTTTTGAGAATATTTCATGAACTCAGTGAGATAGCACAATTTTGTCCTATTCCTTTTTTTGTTGAGAATTATGGTTGATTTACATTACTCGAACATGCGATTTTACTGACAAAGTGAGTGAGAGGGTCTTATTACATTGCATTATTAGAAAAAAAGGAAGAGGTGATCGATTGTTAAAACATTATTTCCCACTCTTTTATAGCGAAGTGTCACTTGTGACGTTTTATCAAATTGTTAAAATTAGTTAGGATAAAGAAACTATTGTATCAGGAATGGGTAAGACTTGTATAAACAATTTATTATCATAACATTATGTTAATTTATGGTCAACAAATGGAACGAGAATGTCCAGTAATTTTGAGTAAACCAAAAGTGGCACTTAGAGTGACATTAGTAGCACCGTGCTCGTTTGACTATCTTCATAAAAACAATCTAGTAGAGGATCTGGTGAATTTGCTTGCATTTCAAGAATAATGGAACCATTACCACCACAACAAAATACATCGCTAGAATATTCGGATGAAAAGATGGGAAAAAATGTTTCCAAGTAATTGGTCGCCTCCAGTGAGCTAGCTCAAGGTGCTGTTAAAGATGTTTTCAAGGTGGTTTTTATATAATATATAGCTATACGTTTTCCCCTTTTATAGATCCACGATTAAACAACGAGGAGAAGAAGTATTCTGAAGTATTAGATGAACTCTCCGGATATGATAGCAGTTATTCGACTGCTGACCACTTACCTTGAGTAGTTGTAACTGGTGATCAGAGCAGTGGAAAGATTACTGTATTATACTGATTTTCATTGATCATGTTTTCTAGCAGAAGTGTTACACTTGTCTTGCACACTGCACTGCTAGAAAAAGTGTACGTCAAATGAAAAATCGGCGGTGTTGCACCGAAAAACGCACACATCTACATGAGAAATGTCACACCTTAATGTCATTGAGAATTACATATAATTTTCAACTATTACTCTACCAAATTCATCCGCAATCACACCGAAATCTTTTAAATTACAATTTTCATAATTTTTATGTTATTCGTGATGTTATTTTTCCCAGATAATTTCAATCTGACAAATTACACGGATATGAGCTACTATACATTCTCATCGCTTCAAAAGTTGTTCCATTGAACACGTTTTTTTACTGATTGACGTGCACTTTTCTTAAAATATCAATGGAAATCGACATTAGAATCTATTGCCCAAGCAAGAATTTTTCCCAAAGGCAGTGGAGAAATGATGACAAGAGCAGAAGTGAAAGTAACTCTCTCGGAGGCTTCCTATCATGTTGCCCAAATTCGAGACTTAGAAAGAGAATATGATTTAATAATATTTAATTTAATTCTTACATGTAATTGTGTTTAATGTATATCTATCCACTCTTAAATAAATTATTTTATTTGAATTGAACTCCTTAAATCCTTACAACACCAACTATTAGCTTGAAGCTTACTACAATTTTGTAGTAAAAAAAGATATCTTCAGATGAGTTGGAGTTATATGTGGGGTCTCAAAATGAGGAGCTGATTCCGCTAAAGGAGCTTGTGTTATGTCAGTCAGGTGGTGGTGGGGGTGTCTTTATTAAAACGAATCGTGTCATTAACCACTGACATTGCATCAGATCATGGTAGGTATATTTGTACTCATCTGAACAAAATAACTTAGATCTCCAAAGCATTGAACGTATATCGATAACTTGAAAGGACTCATAGTGCTCTTGTTGCAAACTTGCGTTGAAAGTATGGTTTATCTTGATTTCATCAAGGTAAGAATGTGAATAATACTTTTGAATTGAGTTATGAAATTTCAATTAAATTTTTTAATTTTAATTATTTTTCAAATAAATTTATTCAAATTTGGAAACATTTTTTACAGATTGCTTTAATATTTATTAATTCTGTTGAACGTACTCCTGGAATGCTCCAAAGGTTGATATATCGCCGAAAATTAACTGCGCTATCCAACATTGTGTCAAACTTCGTACATTTGATTAACACACACACACCTTGCTCAAATCAAGATTTAAAATCTTCGACAACTCAACCTGATTGACTCGTCCCCCAAGAAACATACAACTCGTTCGAAATTTGCTTTTCGACATGTAGCGGTGTTATGTATTCCTTCCCGTCAATGCTGACCAGACCCTTTTCAATACAATTTCTTTCCGAAAGCATGTAATTTCACATTTGTATAAGAAAGTTTTTAATTCGCTTTAATTTCAATACTAATAACCTCTGTAGTGTTTTTATTTTGTGAAAAACATTCACTGATGGCGCAATACGGCTATTCCTTTTAAATTCCATTACAGTATCACCATCTAATGAAAGAGACAAAATCGGATAAAAAGGCACTATTTTCAAAAACAATACAGATACAGAATACAAAATATTCCCTTTAAAATTTTTACACATTCCATATTTAAACATTTTTTAAAAAAATTTATAATAACTTTATAAAAAATTTTTTAAAAAAATTTATAACTATTTTTTAAAAAAATTTTAAATTTTTTTAAAAAATGTTTAAAAATTTTTAATAAACTTTGACACATTCCAGCTGATGTGCTGTGACTTTCTTCAAATATTTTTAATTTGTGTGCGTGTAAACAATTATATTCGTACACGCTTGTAATTATAGTATGTATGAGTTTGCTGCCATAATAGCAAAATTTACATTGAATAAATAACTAATAAGGAAGCGGGGTATGGTGCGAATACAGTGTACGTGTTTAAGCATTTCAATGACAGTGTGACCTATGGTCGGGGGGGGGGGGGGGAAATGACAAGAGGGCGTCGTCGCTACTTTGTGTCAGTTCAACATTCTGTCATTTCATTATTTTGAAAAGAAGTTATCGGATTTGAATTCGCGATATTCTATCTAATAAATAAATAATTTAACAGGATATTTTCTTAATAGTAGTGTAAAATTAGTGTAAAACATACTTTTGTAAACGATATTTTAGGTAATAGAGACTCCGATGTGCTGTGCTGCAGGAACGAACGAAGTTATTGTCGTGGGAAAGCATTCTTCAAGTAAGCTTAATAGCTTTACTTATTAATTATATTGTTTTAAACAAAATAAAAGTGAAATATCTATAAAAATAAAGAGCCATGGCAAAAGATTTAACATTTTATCAATGCCGGTTTATTTGTTTACAATTGAATTGTCAGTTGGTGCCTAAATTATTCTAGTCATACAAAGGCACCGCCAAGAAATATTATCTGAAAATAAGGGGGAGCTAAAAACTTGTTTATTTTACATAGGAATTTGGATAATGAAAAATTTTCCCTTTCAGAATGTCAGAATTTAATTACTGCCATGACGAAACGAATACAAACAGAGCACACAAATACATTTCGCCGAGTGGCTAACGTTTTCACCCGATATGCCGTTTCCTTATTAGTTATTATTTCAATGAAAATTTACTGCCATAAAATATACTTCTGGCTAGAACTTTTTATGGCTAATTATGGCAGTAAAATTTTCCCCTTCGTCGGGGAATTCGACATTTAACTCAGTAAAATTTTGCTGTATTATCTTTTGTCCTTATCGTTCTAAAGTATTTTCAGATAAAGCCTAGTACGCTGTTCAAGCGAAAATTTCGTTTCCTATACACAATCGATGTAAAAAAAAATATGGGAGAAAAGTGCCATGAAAATGTCGGTTTGGGATTTCGTAAAGTAGTATGCTGTTCGAAAGAAACAATCAATGTTTAGATCATGCATGGATTGCAGATGGCGTTAATATGAAGTGGAGACATATTTCCGCAGAGATTTATATATCCAGACATATATTTCGCACGGAAAAGTTGACAGATATACCCTTTGATGTTTGGCGCTTTGGCACCACTGACATATATACAATGGAATGCTGACGCTACAAAAATTGCTTACGTTATTTGACATTATTATGGGATTACTTTTCTATAGTTGTCTCTTTTTGCTTTAACTACTTTTTTTCGCTGAACTATAAATCATAAGTTCTATACAAAATTTGTTATGGAAGTATGTTGAGTGATGAATGGTCAGGACGTGAAGTCCAAACTGCCAGCATGAGCTGACAGATCACTCGATGACAGCGTTAGTACAGGGCGGCACGCTAGCACCTCGGCTAAGGGTGGCGGAGAGTGTGGGCGAGCTCCCGAAATAACCTGCCGCTTGTCACCAACCATAATCAAAAAAAAAAGATTTTCGTGCCTACCTACGAAAGCCTTGCACTCACTCAGTCCTGAAGGGACCTTTACGTCACTTACCTGCATTTCCATGAAGGCGCAGATGGCATGCCTTCTTGGCCAAGCCCCATCCTCCCATTGACTTTGGGTGGCACAATCGTCCAAAGTCCCTTAGTTGACCTGTGAAGAGAGCTAAGAGCGGACTAGGCGAACCTAGACGACCATAATCTCATGAGAGGGGGCTCCGGGATGTGAAAGGAGGAAATGCAAAAATTATGAAGCCATTACGTTATAACCTTCTTATTTTAATGAACTTGAACCTCGGACTCTTTTATTACACTTGGTACAGCGCCTACCTCAGCTAAGATACAGAAATCGACATAATCCTTACGTTGTATCATCTAGATATTATTTGCATGTAGGATCTCTAAATACCTCATGTTATGTCTACAATTCATATATAGGAATTAGGTGTCCTTGGTATAATATAGGTAACATTCCAACATTTTAAATTCTATAACATATGTGTACAGATAGGTATACTCTAGCTAAAATTCAAATTTAGAAATTATAAATTGATGTATGCTATAGCTAAAATTCTAATATAGTAAATTATGTATTATAGCTAAAATTCAGCCACGCAAATCATATATATATATATACTCTAGCAAAATTCAAAATTATAAATTGATGTATGCTATAGCTAGGAGACAATATATGAAAAAACAAATGAATGAAAATATGTTACGGAAGTCGCCTGCCAATAACTTTATCAACAAAAAGAATAAACGTACTTACCACTGCATCTCCGAAGCTTAGTGTGATGCTGACGAGTACCTGGCATATTCGGTAATAAAATTTGAATTCAATCAGACAAAAATACTGCAAACGACGTTCGATACTGATACACCAGTAAAAAAGTTAATATAATGATATACTACAAACTACTAATATCTGATGATATAATAGGAGAAATAATATGGTTAAGCCTGAACGATGATATAATCATACTATTAAATTAGAGGACGGCTACTAGTTGAACTTTTATACGAATTGCTTGTTTTGATATGTGTTGAACTTCATCCTTCATCCGAGTTTGATTTACGATTAGATTGTCGCTATTAAATCCAAATAGATTCTTGTGGCATAGTACAATGACCCTGGCTAGGATCTATATCTACCGTTGATAACCTCTTGGTGTACTGTGGTTTATTTCAACGAATTATGCGTTTAGTGCATGGAAATGATGATATATCGTAATGGGGTTATTTTTTGTATTTCGAGTTTACTGCAATACATTGTAAGTTCTCGTTTACTGCTTTCCAGCATGACAATTATATTCCCGTCGATGAAGAATTTTGAGCTTTCAATTAAATATGTGCAACGTGGACGTTACTTTCCCACCGGCAATCACGTTTTCAATCAGCACAAGGGGCGGGAATGTTCCCGGTTAAGCGGTTTCAGGACCTTGAATCTCGCTATATTAGAAATATTTTTATTTACAGCACCTGGTTTCGAATTATCCAACGAGGCAACAAATTCCCATGTGGGGATGTCGTCATTGCGGCAGAACTCCTCTTTATTTCTCACCACTGATATTCAGATCGGTGCACTTTTCCAGAATAATAACTTTTTTTTCTTTTTATGCTGAAGAAAGGAATAAATTTCTTTAGGATTTCTTTCTTTTTTTTAAACTTTTTTGAAAATTAACAAAAACTGTTGTCTCGAAAAATCGGAATGATCACTCCGTCAACCATGCCGGAAGAAAAAAAACTCTTCTTCAGTTTCAGTTCAGTGGTTTTCTAAATGAATATATAGAATAGAAATAGATGGCAATACAGTATTTGTAATCCTTTCTCTGTCCTCCATACCTACTTTTAGGGACAGGCAGACAAAAATTGCAAAAAATTATTTCTTTAAAACTCTTTGATGTTGTAGAAGATAAGCTTCCAAGAATAGAAATAATTTCGAATGCATCTGTAATTTGTTGAACTTTTAATATGAATAATAAAACGAAAGTAAAACTTGAAATTAAGATAATTGTCACACCTTGCCAAAAAAAGTTGACCCATATGAAATAGAAAATCAGGCAGTCCATGTTATACATGTCAGTGTTTGGCACATATATGTAATCTGTGATTTTACGTGTATTAGGTACTTCAGTCTGTTTAATGTTGTTTAATTTGTGATTTTACATTTTCTCCACAACTTTTTTCCGTGTAGAATTATATGCCCATAATGCAATTTTCGCTTGAACAGCGTACTAGGCTGAAGGTGAAACTACTTACTCTGTTTTCTAGCAATATTCGAGTAATGTAAATCAGCCGTTAGAGGAGCTACAGAAAAGCTTCTTGGCAAAATTGAGTTATTTGGCTTAGATTTGGGGATATTCTTGATAAAATACTGGAAGAAAAAATCCACTATTATACAGCTCCGCTATTGAGTTGGAACTTGGATTGATTTCCATGGGAAAATTAAGAAAGGCAATTATTTGGAATATAAAAAATTACAATTTTATTTTGATTACATTGACTTCTGTAGATGTAGATTTAAATTTAGAGTGAGCATTTCTCCAAAATGTGGTCACGTATTGAATTCTCTCAATAAATGCTGCCGTAATTCAGCTCTGCTCGGTGGTAAGCACGATGGATCGAAATTTCTACAATTTTACCTAAAACTTTCACTGAAATTTTTGACTGATACCTACGTATTAGAAAATAAATTAAATCTGACATCGTTGACGCTGTTAATCTGCCAAAGTCCATATATATTTTCAAGGTGATAAATGCACTCTTCAGTAATTTTTCATTATTGGTGGCAATATCTTGAAATGCAAGCTGATAATCTTCCGATTCTTCTAGTAATTTGAAAGCTCTTAATTTCCCTTTGCGAAAAAAAGCTGGAGTGTAATCACAACATGTCATGGCATGGAAGCCTGGTAAAGCTCTAGATATGGACGGAAGGAGGGAGCAAGAGTTTTATATAATTCATTGACGTTAATGTAGCGTTCATGATTATCTACGCCCATGTTGATCCAAAGTTGTAAGGAAGCATTAAAATTGTCTATGTTACCAAGGACTATAATGAGAATATCACAATCGGAGCATCTTATTACAACTTCAGCGTCGATATCAATTTGGCAAATATTGTAGATAATCCTAGAATCTGCTTCTTCAGGTTATTCACATGAAAATGACTCTTCCGTTGCTTTAATGACTTTATTATTTTCAATCCGATAAAAGAAGCATTCGTTGAATTTTAAGTGAATTATTTTATCACCAATATAAAACGCCATCAGTTGACAAGTAGTTGATAAAAAAATTTAATTAATGCTTCCTTGAAGTGAACATTTTTCAGTTGAGCAGTGAATTTATGAGGACGAATTTTATTTGGTCCGATTGAAACCTGGCTAGCCGATTCATTTCGACGTTTACGTTCATCATCTTTGCTTAATGGTGTAAAAAACATTAATGCGAGTTCCTTTTAGTTGAGATATAATTTATTTTCAAAGCTTTCTCAAATTTTTTGCTTAACATTTTAATACATAATTATGAATTTACTCCAATGCAAACAGGTTTGCTCTGTACATTTTGGAGAGATATTTCTTTGCGTCTTTTACCTCTTCCCTAGAAAACTGACTGCATACTGCATCAAGAATACTCGTGTGGGATGGCCCATTCCCTATCACACTCGAATCGGTCTGGTTATTGATAACCAACCGAATTATAGCCTGGAAAATTAATTTCATGTAATTCGATAATACTAGCTCGTATAAAAATTACAGCCGTAATGAAATCATTTTTTTTTATTTATTTTTTGTAATGAAAACAAAATGTCTGGCACGGTGCTAGCAACGAGATAATTGTCTGGGAATAGTGAATTTATATTTTTCGATGTTTATGAAAACAACAATCAAACTAAAATTATTTCGAAAAGTGGGTTTTTCACCTGTGGAATGGAAAGTGCTCAGGTAAACGCAACCCCTCTCACCAGATAGGCCGCATGCCCAATAGAAGCATTTTTCAATGCTTTAAATATCACAGATCTGAATATTCTTCCACTATAGGAAAATCGAGGACCCAAGCAAATTTGACATAAAATATATCTTTTGTCTCTTTAATTATTATTGCAGAGCAAAGTTCATTAATGATTCTAATTAAGATCGAAAATAGTTAGAAAATCCGAAAATTTTAGCTTAGATCATAATAACTCTTAAGATGGGAGTATGGGGCTGATTTAGAATGAAGTTCTGCATACAATGAGCTCTCGACGGTGACTTTACACCCTGTACATTTTAATATTTGAGATGTTTTCTTAATCACCCTGTAACTTCGAAACGGTCGATATGGACTTCCCCCTTTCTCCCCTTACTATACACATGATTTTTTGTTTTACTAGGTGAGTACTATCACCTCCTGCTCTATGCACCACCTAGGTAGAAACACTCTGTATATACCAAAAAAATATTTAGATACTATTAATAGTGAAAAAGTAGTGCTTTCAATTCAATAAAAAATTGTGGTAATATGTAAAATTATAATGCAATGTTTACCTCATCATGGGTGACCACTTATCTCATCTTGTATTGCCTCGAAGGAGCATATTTAAGGTGTATGAGGTCAGTCTGTAAAATTGAAAAAAAAAAAATTGTGTGAGCATATCACATCGTTCACACTAACAAATTGGATACTAATGAATCCACTGAAGTGGTCCCGCTCCCTATGCAAATTTGCATAATCTGTTATGGAAGTATGTAGAGTGATTGGCTTGGACGTGAAGTCCAGACTGCCAGCATGAGCTGGCCTCGGCTATTGACGGAGAGTATGGGGCGATTCCACAAAGACCTGCCGCTGCCTCCAGCCATATACAAAATTTTTCGTGCCTACAACTCAAAAGGCCGTAGCACACATTCAGTTCTTAAGGGACTTTTACACCACTTACCTACATCCATTGGGAAGGCACAGATGTATTGGGCTTCTCTGCTCGCCCCAACCACCGAATCGACACTGAGGGCAGATAGTTTTCAGTGTCCCTATGCTGACTTGAAATTTTAGAGGAGAGCGGACTTAGTCGACCATCATCCTAAAAGAGGGCTCCGGGAGAGTGATAGAGAAGCTGCGAAAGTCTCAGCACCTTATCGCTATAAAGATTTCACTGGTACCAAAAGACAGATAGAGTACTTCCAAGCTATATGCTATACCAATATATTCATTCTATGTCATAGCAAACTAATTCAACATGATATTTATATTCTATATTAATATATTAAAATAATTCACTATGCGAAAAGTAAACAAGTAATTCTAGGCTATGCGGTATATCAACATATGTCTATTAAAGCAAAACAATTCATTATGAGAAAATTGTATAAGTTATACGCCATATTAACGCAGTGGCGGATCCAGGAGGGGGGTCGTGGGGGTCATGACCCCTTTAATTTGAAGAACAAAATATTTAATTAATTGAGTTATTTGAAAAAAAAAAAATATTTATTATTTTGTATTTTTTTATTTATATTTTTCAACTTCAAAAAAAAAATTTATTCCAAAACTTAAAAAACCAAAATTTATTTAAATGAATATTATTGTGTGCATGTGATGTATGTGTATAAGTTCTTCTCAGAATTTCAGTTTGGGACCCCAACTTTGTGTGATACCTCGAGAAACACTTTCTACGCCACTCCCTCACTACCACATCAGAGCCCTAACTTAGTCCTAACTGCTAACATTCTAAAATATTTGCAGCATTCTTATATAAAACTACTGACATGTATAATGACTAATGTCTATAGAAAGACACTGCAGAAAGTGAATTCTCTTCTATACGGCGTTCTATTTAGGTTTATAGCAAAAACTGTAACTTAATTGAACGCGCACTGAATTAATTTCGGTAATCATATACGGAGCTCCACGTAGCAAAATTATTGTGCTGGTACGTCTCAGCACAAGAGGAGGAAAATTCTTCCTTCCCTAAAAACTTCTCGTGTGGGTTGGCTCTAAATAAGCCGTCCGATCAGAAATTTCACAATTTCAAAATTTCCGGAACTATTTCCTTTCTATTGATGACATTGACACGTCCAGGCACAAAAGTGTAGCAAAATGCGCATGCAGTATACTCATAAAAAGTCTGTTCGCGTACTAGCCTCAAATCGTTTTGTAAGTTCTTACACGAAGGCGTTCGCGTACTCGAAAACTGAGAGAGAAATTGTTGACATCACTTTTCCCATCCGTTCAATTTATTACTTGATTTGACCAGAGAAAAATCGTCAAGTAAAAACTTCAAAAGTGTCAGATTTGACAGCTCCCACTAGTTTTTAGTTATTTTTGAGTTTTTAGCTATTTTTCAAGTTTTTAGTTTACTTTAAAAGAAATGGATAATTCTGCTATTCCTCCTCCAGTGGAAGTAGAATGTTCTACAAAATCATTTTACGTATTCAAAGTGGTAAATTAAATTTATTTATTGTACTTGTACTATAGAAAGTAATTCTCCGGCATGCATATTTATGTCAAATAGGAGCACAATAACTCAATAATTTAAATAATAAATCAGGTAATCCACTTTAATTATTTGACGTTACACAAGTTTTACTCGGAGCCTTTCGCGTACTTTACGAGTGTCACTCGCAGTTTCTCTCCCTATCATATAATTTGACGTTTTTCATGTTTTTATTTGAAAAAAATATGCCAACAGACCTATAGTAGTGCAGGCGTCGATATCAGGTTATTTGTATTTCTTATCTGTCGATATCAGTGACAGTAATCGAGCACAAATATACTTGTAATCTTAATCTTATTATTTTACGGTCAATGGGAGAAGTTTCTAAGGAAGGAAGGATTTTCCTCCCCTTGTGCTTAGACATACCAGCACAATAATTTTGTTACGCGTAGTTCCATACATGATTGCCAAAATTAATTGTGTGCGTGTTCAATTAAGTTAGAGTTTTTGAAAGAAAGTAAAGAGTATTCTACTTCTTTTTACATTTATTTCACAAAAAATTTTTCTTCTCGTTATAAATTTACTGATAGCTGTTTTGATCCCTATCGGATAATCCTCAGACGAGTGAACAAGTGCTGTTTCGATCCCTATCATATCATCCTCAGAGGAGTAAACAAGTGCTACTCCTCTGAGGATGATCCGATAGAGATCGAAACAGCTGTCAGTAAATTTATAACGAAAAGAAAAATTGTTTGTGAAATAAATATAAAAACAAGTAGAATACTCTTTAATTTCTTTTAATAATGTTTCACAAATCGGTCACGAAAGATTCCATCAAATATATAAAGTTTTTGAGATAAACAATAACTGCATCACAAATTCACAGCACGTAATGATAATTTAATTATTATATTATCACCTCAAATCGCATGGTGAACAACTATACAACCGATCGATTAGAAATTTCGCAATTTTAAAATGACCGAATCAATTTCCTTTTCAGTAGTATTATTGGTATACTGCCCGTCCTCCTGATCAAAATTTAGCATTGTGGAATTTGTTCTACCTCCGAATACTTCTCACCCGTAAAAACTGCCTATAATCACCCGCGTGTTGGCCCTGACTTACAAATTCTCATTATGTGCTGTGAATATGTGATACACTTATTATTTATATCAAAAATTGTTACTTGTTTGAACGTTTACACAGTTAACCTGGTAATCATATAAGGAATATAGTGTAGCAAAACTATTATGATAACACGTCTCAGCACGAGGCCAGCAAATTCTTTCCTTCCCTAGAAGTGAAGTGTGTTGGTTGGCCCATGAGCATTTCGCAAAATTTGGGAAGTGTTCAGATGAAAGCCAAAATTTTTCCCCATAATGTTGCCATTCTTTTTCCGAAAGCTGTTTATGTCCGTTCTTAATAAGTCTTTCAATCAAAGTATTCATTTCCAATAGATGTCTTCTTTTCTATTGCACTATGGCACGTAACCATATTATTTAAATGTTATATAAATACATATCTGTTATATAAATGTTGAAATACATACTCGTTTTTGGTAAATTAAACACCTTACAATTGTATTTTTATTTTGCAGTAAGATGACCACGACCCCCCTAATTCTAACGCTAGATCCGCGCCTGTATTAACGTATTGATTCGACGTATTGTAATAAATAATTGTAGCTAGACTGCCTCTACGTTATTGGATATGTGAATATGTATATATATGGATACGTACTCTATTTCAATCTTAGCTTAGAACATTCCCAAGTGGAATATTGATATAGTAAATAAACAGATGTTTTTAAATAAATTATGGCAAAAGAGTTTTAAAATGAAATATCAAACAGAAATATTTAAGAAAAACTTACATTCAGATTTCGTTATTTGGAATTCCCCCGAAGAAGCGCCTCCTTGGAAGTTCCGCTTGATTCTATCTAGATAATTAAATGTAACACTGTGATATACAAAGGACTACATCTAAATACAGCTAACGACATGGTATTACTCTTCTCTCATCAGCAATAAAATCATCAATATAGTTTAGTATCGAGCCTCTCGTGAAGCCTGATGTGATATCCAATACTTTTCCACCTTACCAGGAAGAAGGTGCATACATATGTCAATGCGGAAATTTGTTACTGAGCTCCTCGCAATAACTGAAGTACATTCCCAAATGAATGTAAAACTACTTATTCAGGGTGAACATTGATAATGAGTTTGTTGCAAGAGGACTGCTATAGCTCCAATATGTATAAGCTCTGTGCACCCTTGCCGAAAAAACTGATGCACAGTTCCTGGATATGCCATGTGCATTCCCAAAATGAATGTAAAACTCTGGGTGCGCGTTTTAGGTGCTGCGCTTCCTGTTATAGAGATTTTTGTTTAAAAATGGGGTGTCATCCACGGCCACAGACACTTTTTCCTTTCTTATTTTTACTTTCAGTTATACTCGGGATCCCGATTTTCTGGCTACTTTAATCTAAAAGGCTTTCCCTATCCGCACTTTTCTTGTATTTTTGGCGATCCAGTTGGATTTCGCTACCCTGACACTTTTTCCTTTTTCTAAAAAATTTTATGTTAAATTTTTTTGGAGTATATTGACATTTGATTGAAACTTACATGAGGAATTAAAATTCCGCTGCCGATGCTTTTAGTAAATGTCTATATTCTTCTTCTTCTTTATCGAGTCGCGAGTTGCGACGTATATCTTTGCCGCTCAGGTGGCTAAGGGCTAGCGTGGACGTGCGCTTCGCTCAGTGTAACATATTGCTACATACACTACGCTACGACCATAACAAATCATTTCTGCACGCCATGGAAAGCCGATCTTCGTTTTGGTGGAGCTTACTTAAAGGGGCACGACTTTTACTTTACCCGACTAGGAGAAGTGGAAATAAGTTAACAATACAATAAGAAGAAAACTCTTATACCTTTCCCACGATTTCGATGGTCCTGTACTATATTTCCCCGATCTGTCATCTGTCACTTCCTTACTGTCAAACATGCTTTTCCTATTCTCAACCGTTTACTTTTTCGTAGCTCTTGTTTTCAATGTCGAGAATCATTCCCTCCTCAGACAGCTAGAGAATTTTTCCCTAAAGCTTAAGGTGCGTGTTTCAGGGTCGGCTCTAGTGACCCTAACAAAATCTTTCAAAATCGAATGACTTTGAATCACCTTTTTTTCTAATCAAAGAAGCTTTTCAAGTCTGCGTTTTCTACTTAAGCCAGATATGCTAGAGCCAAGGAATTTTTCTTCCTATACAAAAACTATGTAAAACAAGTAAAACAGCTAGAATTGGTCTAAGACCAATAATTCTTATGATACCCTAGATGAATGCCCGTATGAAATTTCGCATTGTCACCCTTCTGTGCATGTTTGATTTTTGAAGTGGTTTTTCGCATATATTTCTAGAACGGTTTGTCGGACAGAAATAATGATTATAACCAATTTTATAGGATTTCGTATTCTGAAGAAGTTCTTACTACAATAAAAATGTCTTGGACTGATCGTTTTCACAGTATACGTAAAAAACCTAAATTTTTATATGGCAACACCAAGAAGGAGTTGCCCGATTTAGTCCATTTTTTAAACTTTATTTGCTAGTACAATGAAAACACCATGTACAAAATTTCAGCTCTCTATATTGATGTTTTCTCAAGCAGTGTCCAAATATATAGTGGAAAACGAAAGCTTTGTATGGCAACCCCACGAAGGAGTTGCCCGATTTTTTTTCGAACTTAATTTTACTTTTTTTTTAAAGTCCGTGTACAAAATTTCAGCTCTTTAAGTATAAGCGTTCTCGAGTTATCGTGCGCACAGACGGACGGACGGACGGATGGACGGACATGCAAAAATCAAAATAACTTTTAATATTATGCGTGGATGTCCAATCCATTTTGTTCTACCATCATTATTTGGAGACAAACGGAATGAGAAACTTAGTATACCCTATAGATTTCATCTAGGGTATAAAAAGTCATAGAATGCTCAAGGAATTTTTTTCTTTGCCGATTCCTCGAAGGAGTATGCTAGAGAAAAGTAATTCGAACAGAAAAACTCTACTTCTCGATTGACAAAAAGATGTCGTTCTTTTTCGAAAAATCCATTTAGTCAATATTTCTTGAAGAAATAAGTAAAATAAGTACCGGTGCAGGTATTTCTGTAAGGAAATTTGACGTATATGGAATAATTGAAAAATTGAAGGAAGGAACGGAAAATTTGGCAAAAGGTTAATCGATTTTAAACTGACAAATGGAGGAAAAAAAATTATTTTACGTTTATCCTCATTTTTCATTCGAAATTATCCATTTCATCAGTTTGTTTATTACTCCGTTATTATCTGAGATACATCACAATTATCAAATCCAAACTGTCAAAAATTTCTTGATCTAATGTGAACTTTTCTTCAAGAAATAAGTGGAAAAATTCCTTGACCGAATTTCTTGGCTCTAGCATACCGCACTTAAGAGCGAAAATTAAAAAAAAAATGTTTAATCCAACACAATTTAAATTACATGTAAGTCCGATTGAAGGTGGAATTGAATAAGGTCTAGTACGGATTTTAAAAGCTCTTTGGAACAGGGATGCTATACGACGTTTTACAGTTTTACTTGTATCTATCTTTCGTCACCCTTCTGAAAACAAATCGAACTTCTGCTTGTGAATAAAAACTAGGTGGTTGGAGAATGTTGGTGAAAGTTCAATAGAAATCGAATTCAATCTACATATATTCAAATTCCACCTTCTTATATTAAAAGCAGTATCTTATTTAAAAGTTGTAAAATAAAACAATAAAAATTAATAGATAATCACCTGTAAGAACATAGGTAGCATACCCTGGAAATAATATTTCGATAATCCTCATATCAATCTTAAAATTATCTAAATTATGTAACAAAGCCCTTAAATTAATCTCTGCTTGTTTAGATGCTACAAAACATACCGAATTAAATTGCGAAAATTATAAAGCAGCTTATCTGAGAAAACTATGTACATGTGAACGTGGGGTACAAGGATAAAGGATCAATTATTGTTCTCTACAGAAACTCAATCTAATGTACACAGGCATACACGTAGCACACCCCAACTAAAGAATTCAGTATAAACGAGGGAAGTCCTGAGGCAGCAGATGTGTTAATAGCCAGACGACGATGCTATTCAGTTGTATCTTCGTCACTTTCAAAACACCCATCGAAGTCCTTCTGAATTCAATAGAGAACAGATCGCAAGGGGATTATAACCAGCAGCAGGGATTAAATTATATGTTGGACGAGGGGAAAGAGCGCTGAAACTATTCTGCCTTCCTAGCAGTGTCAGACTTATACCTTGCAATTATCATCCCTTTCTATAGAACATATGGGAGAGTTACAATAGCGACACACTCTCTCTAGCTCTATTCATGTTCTTAGGGATGAATTGGTCCCGTTATTTTGTTGATCCATTTTATTTTTAAGTGGACACGTTTAATGAGCTGAAACATCAGAATATAACTAGTCGAAAGAATTGTTGGTTTCTTTATGAAATGCTCAACATAAATGTCTGAGGTGACAATTTGTCACTTGTTTTGTTCAAATAAATTGGTAAAATTTGGATGTGAAGAAATGCAGACAAGGAGTGTGTTCATCTTTTGGCTATAGCCAAATTGGTTTTTGCTCTAGAGGTGAAGCTAAAGTAGCTTGACCTTTGTTTGTTTAATTTTTGTCATCAAGTAACCTACAAATTATCGGCACAAACCTCAAGCTACTTTAGTTTCCCCAAATTGCGGCCTACAAACAGCTCTTCATTAATTAGTCTGATTTAATGCATTGCATACAAGTAAATTTGGAAGGATATACTGCTACAACACTAAATCAAGTATTGTCGGACATTCGACAAGGAAAATTTTCTATTAGAACAAACTAAATAAAATGTTCCAAAAAACATCATTACAGGATAAATTGTCTGAATCCTGAAGGTGTAGGAATGTTTGGACCATAAAGTATTTTACCGGAAACCGAACTAATTAAGTGGTGTGAGTCGTTAGCCAAATGTGGGTTTAAATTAAGTCCTGATAGACTTTTAAGCACAGTTCAAAACAACCGGCCAAGGCCAAGTGAGAGTTGGATTCGCACACGAAGGGTTCCGTACCATCGTACAAGATTCAGGGGCGGATCCAGCTAGGGGCGCGGGGGGGCCTGCGGGGGAGGGGCCTGAAGGCCACTGAAAAAACTGCAGTATATCTTCTGAATTTTTCCTAAAAAAATGATTCGCATCTATTCTTCTGCACCTTTTGTAAAAAATATAACAATTTCTGGAAGCGTTCAATATAATACATTTAGGAACGCAGGCCCTAGCTAGTATCTTGGCCTTCGGTCATGGTTTTTGAAACCTATAGAGAAAACAGGAAGCGCGGATACCTATACATGAGCGTCGCTTTGCTCGAGGTGTTTGAAGCAAGACAGAGCCTATGTATTCATGTTAACGCGATGGAAGGTTTGTTTTAATTGAAAACAGCTGCCAAAGGGTCTTTGATAAGTCTTCCATTTAAATACGGCTTCTTAGAACACTATCGGCGCGGCGTGAAACTATAGACAACGACGATGAGGTCGTTGTGTATTGTTGTAGTTAGTGTTAATACATTTAAAGCAAAAGATTAATTTTTAAATAATTTTTTTTTATTATTTCGTAAAATGTCATAAATAAATCTACAAATTGGGAAAGTCTCAATGAGCATCCTAGAGAATTTGATTGCTCGGTCTGTTATGCTTTAAGGGATGTTGATGAATGCACATTTGAATTTAATACAATTCTAAGTCTTGGACATGCGTGAATACATACGGTATTTACACAGCAGATGTTAACAACAGCAAAATCGCTTTTGGTTTAATGATAAGTACAACCAATCAATCAATTGCATCCATGTCCAGAACTGAAACACTATCCAAAGAGAAAAATTTCTTTTTGAACAGAACGTTAGAATATTGGCAAGACGCAAAGGCAGCAAAGGTTTCTAAACTATCAGGATCAATTTCAGCAGTTCCTCTATTCCTTCACTACTTTATAATGAAATGATTGTTGACTCCCTGAATAAAACTAATATTTAGACTGTTAGATTCACTTCAAATTCTTCTTTTCCACCCACTTTATATCTTCCTTGTAGATGTGTACAAGAGCCAATACACATCCATACGAGAGATATGTTCCTTAAGGAGATCAACGTCTCCATAGCTGCAGGTCCTGATAGTTTCCAGTCCCCGTTAAATAAAACCTGTGCTTCGTTCTTGGCTAAAGCTCTGCGAAAACTATTCTGCTTGTCTTATTCGACAGGAAAAATTCCAATTGCTTGGAAACTATCTCACGTTCAGCCTATTGACAAGAAAGGAAAGGACAGTGATCTCTCAAATTATGGACCAATTACAATCACTTCGATTCTTAAAAAGTTTTTGAATATATCATTAACTCCAACTAATCAAACCCACAACGATCGCCAATATGGCTTTTCTTTTTCTGACTTTTCTTCTCAGTTCAGCCTTTTTAGCCAAACTTAATGCATTTGGCCTCTCTCGTCCTCTTCTATTATCAATGTAAAGTATTTTATCTGGTCGCTTAATACTAGATGGCGTTACATTTCAATCTCAGCCAATAAGTGCCGGGGTGCCTCAGGGCTCTGCTATCTCTCCATTCTCTTCTTAATTTTCATTAATGATCTGCTTTCCCTTACTTTCAATCCCATCCATTGCTTTGCCGATGACAGTACCCTTGGTTTCGCTAACTTCCTTGACACCCTTGGGGACTACAGAGGAAATGTCACATCTGTCGAACTAGATTGCATGATTAGATCCGTGAATAACCACCTTGATAATATCCTCGCTTGGAGCAAACCGAATCGCATCGAATTCAATACACCTAAGTTGCAAAACTGACCCATCTCTTTAAAATAAGTTCATAATTTTTCCACTCCCGTTTCTTTTGATGGGGCACTTCTTGACGATACACCGTCTTTATGCATTCTTGACATTAGTATTTGCAGTATGTTAAGCTGAACAGATCACAACTTCTCTGTTGCCACATAAACATCGAAATTTCTTGGGTTTCTGAAAAGGTGTAAGAAATATTTCAGCCAATCGATTCTAGCGCTCCTCTACAAGTCCTACATCAGACTTAGAATGGAATACAATTTCCATATGTAGGCCGGGGCTGCTCATAGAGCTGTATCTTCGTTGGATATTGTTAAAAAGAGAGCCTTCAGCTCATTGGCGATGTAGCAAAAACTTGTTTCTCTCGCACTGCAAGCCGCGCACATACTTTTACCCTTCAAAATACCTTCGGTCGTGTGCGAACGTGGAACAGTCTCCAATCTTCTGTCTTTTCTTCGGCATGCAATCTGTGAAAGTTTAAGGGTGACATACATCGGCACCTTCGCCAATCTTCTCACGTTCCCTAATTCCTTTCTTTATTACCTTCTTGCCACGATGTGCTTTGCATCATAGTTCATAGGATATCTCCTGAGCTTGGCTTAATAATATAAAAAACAAAAGTCAGACTATCTTAGCTTGCCGACGAAGTTATATACGTACAAGGTATGTTTTGCATCTGTTCTGTGACAGCTATTTTAATGTAAATTTTTAATTCCTGTATTTTACAAAAATTAAATTTATGATGATTCGTGAAATTGATTATGAAGTTTTACACTTTCACTATTAACAAACCAAAACAAAACGAATAATCTAACATCTCCTTTGACTTTCGGGAGTGGCAAAGAACGTTGAGAAACTTGCTAATTTTTTCGACTCGTATCTTTTAAATGATAAATTTTTTGCATTTGATATTTGCGAGTGGTGGCGAGTGTCATCAATCTTTTGTTCAGTTTTCAGCATATACCATTTTTAAACCATAGTTGCGCCCCCTTCACCAGAATCCTGGATCCACCACTGACAAGATTTAACCCTATGTACTATTTATGTTATTATTAGTCTTTTATTTTCATTATGTTATAGTAGCTATAGTATTACTCACTCTTTGAAAATTTCATGTGTCTACCTATTAAGGTTCATGATATACAGTGGAACTACGCACGAGACACAAAAAATGAGCAAGGCGATGGCACGAACACATCCTTCAAAAATGGGCAACCAGGGCGAAAATGGTATGACCTTTTCCTGAAATGTAATCCAGAGCTAGCACATCGAGTTCCCGAAAGCCTAACCGAAGCTAACCGTATTCTGAAGGGGTTATTCGAAATTGGCTAGATGAGCTGCAAAATTATATAAGGTAGATGAATGCATGAGACATATTTGAAGGAACAGTGGTTTTCTCCTACGTCCGACCACCTACGGATGTAGTCAATAGCCATGTCAGACCAATGGTTTTTAGTTCGATCTGAGTCAGGCTGCATGAGAATATATCGCGAATGGGGTTAATGGTTACATGGTTAATTACTGAACAAATTCAAAAACATGTGAAATTTTTTGTTGACGGCCAGAAATCCCATTTAATATTGATGTATGCGAGTTTTTCAGTCAAACGGGATAATTTTATACGCACTTCCTCCTAGCACAACACGTATGGTACAACCAGTAGATGATAATGTTTTCAACTAATGTTTTATCAAAAGAAACGGGAGTGGTTAAGATATTATTTTAAAGAGATGAGTTAGCTTTGGATATTAGGCGCATGGAATTCGACGCGATCACTTTGCACAATCGAGGATATTGTCAAGATCATTCAATCTCGTTTTACACATGTGACATTCCCTCGAAGTCCGAAAAGTGTCAAAGCAATAACAGAAAGCAAGGTACTGTCATCGGAAAAACTATGGATGGGATTGAAAGTAAGGGAAAGTAGATCATTAATGAAAATTAATACGAAATATGGAGATAAAATAGAGCTCTGGAGCACACCGACATTTATAGGGTGAGCTTCAAATGTAACATCATCGAGGCGACCAGATCAAAAATTTTAAATCCATAATAAAAGTGAAGAGGAGAGACCAAGAGCTTCAGGTTTGGCTAAAAAGTATATTGAACTTAAATTAACTTTAAAGCAAGAATCTGCTTTATTATTCCAATTTATAAAACGTTGAACTCCATTATGTTATACAATTCCTTCTTGATTTGCTCCTTTTAATTTAATGAAATTTTAAATATGCTGATTCTTTGAGCGGACCGTGAAAGACTCGATACGGCTCTCTCCTCAGTTCACGACTCCCTGTCAGGAAAACCCGGTACTATCGCATCAAATGACATGCGGGCCAGAGTTTTCCGTTCCAGCCCACATTCCAATGAACACTGAGAAGAGGCCCTCCAGTTGTTCTCCCAACATCCTCATGGGCACAATCTACACAGAACGCTTTTGGACCCTGACTGAATGGCAAGATCTAGGATGGGTAGGTTACGTAAGACTTCAAGGGCAGCTGTTGCCGTGGATCGCATAGAGCCTGTAATTCCTATACAAGCGGAAATTCCTATACTAGCGGAAATTATCAGCAGCGACTTCAAATGTTCATCACTCAATTTGGATCTGTAAATATTTTTTGTATATTTCATTTTGGAGAATGTTTTTTCACACATATAAGTAGTGCCAAAAGCAGGAAAAAAGCCACGAGCAAATTTGTGCTACTGATCAAACTGTGTGAGTGGGAGACTCTTATAAAATTCCAGTAATGATGACTTTGAATATTTTTTTTTTAATATCGCTACACTGCAAATCAATCATTTCCATTTGAATTCCTGGAGCAAGTGCTTATATATCGACGTTGAAAGGATTTTGAAAAATCTTGATATCGTTTGCAATTGCATCAAAATCAGAAAAACGAGACTTGAAATTTATTTTCAAAGCAACTAAAGCTTCAATTGCGAAATCTACCGGAAATGGAGTCTCAGTTTGCTGACTAAATGTTTGGCATGTATTAAAATGCGTGAAACATTTTTTGTTCAATTGAGATTGAAACAATACAATTCTTTGTCGAAAGGACTTAATATGGGTATATAAATCAGGCAGAAGCTGGTTTTCTCCTTGTAATTTTAAATTAAGGTCATTCATATGGCTTTAAAACTTCTGACATATCCATGCATTTTACGCACAAAGACTGTTGATGAATGATGCAATGTACGATTAATGGTTCTGATCCACCGTCATTTTCTACGGCCTTTGATACGAGAGCACCGACACATTTATTTTTCCCATACATGTTTTTGCCACCATCAGTAGTGAGACACTTCAAGTTTTTCCATTGAAGACTGGTTTTTTGAACAGTATTTTCGACTCCTTTAAAAATGTCTTCTCCAGTAGTCGTGCCGTGAATGCTATAAACGTCAAGAAGATCTTCATACACTTTATAATTTTTATCTATCCCTTGAATAAAAAGTAATACCTGAGCAGTATCTGAAATATCTGTTGATTCATCCAGGGCCAAGGAGAACCATTCTAAGTATCGATTTTTGTCAGACAATTGACTTAATATATTTTCTCTAATATCATCTACTCTGCGAGCCACAGTGGTTGCTGACAAATTAATATTTTGAAACAAATTAGCTTTTTCTGGACATATTTCTTCTGCTGCTGCAATCATGCAATCCTTGATTAATTCGCCGTCAGTAAATGGTTTTCCATGTTTCGCCAATGAATGAGCCACGCGGAAACTAGCACGAGTTGCTGCTTCTTGTTCAGCATTTATTTTCTTAAACATAATTTGCTGAGATTTCAACCCGCGTTTCAAAGATTCATATTTTTTCTAACCGTCGTCGGCTTCCTGTCAATTTTGAGTAATTCTGAGAATGTTTAGTCTCATAATGACGTTTTATATTGTATTCTTTGAGAACTGATATTGTTTCTATCTTTCGTTTATTTTCAATATTTTTTTCAAATCCACAAAAAAAAAGTGCTTAGATTCAAATCGTAATGATTATTTTCACTAAGCTAAAGAACTAAAATCACAAAACACACTAGTTCGCTTTTCAGATAGCACTTGTCGCTCCGAATTCAAGCTTTGCAATTGTCCAGCTCGCCGTTGTCTTCCATATTTATACCAAAGATAACCTAATAAGAAGATAGAACACTATGTTTTCAAGAAAGAAACAAATAATTGCAGAATCCATGCAACGGAATAGAATGGCAAATGATTCATTTTCGTAAATAAATGAGAAGGGGCGGAGTTTTCACGTTTTACTCTCACAAAATGTTCCCGCGCTTTTGTGAAAAGAGGTTTTCTCTGAAATTTTGTGAGAAATATCCGATGTTTTTTATAGCATAAGCAATTTTTTTTAGTGTAATTTCTATACTATTTGAACAGCACGTGCTTATGTTTACATTCGTTTTGTTCTGAAGAGATTAAGTGGGAGAAACTCATGCTGGATTCTCTGATATTTTCGGGAAAATGAGTATTTCATATGAGAGGTATTTTATATCTCCTTTCAGTACCCTGGCTAAAGTGAAATTGGCCTTTTTCTTGCAAAGTTGAGGTAGGGCTACATTTCAGAGAAAACCGGGTTTCACAAAAGCGCGCGAACATTTTATGAGAGTACAACCTGAAAACTCCCTCCCTTCTCATTTATTTACAAAAATGATACATTTGCCATTCTTTTTTGTTGAATGCAATCTGCGCTTTCACATTTAAAAATCAAAGTTTATTTGTTACAAACCCCGCCATATGCGCCACACAGGCAATTGTTGGATACAGCGACTAGATATTTTTTATCTTTATTCATAAAAGTTTCAAAGAGAGTTTGATTTTTTTTTTCTTCTTTCTCTCCTTTTCTATCCATGTACATTTTAAATGTAAAACATACTATGTTTACATTCAGAGTTGAGATATTGAGTTAAGTTTTCGACTCGTGTTTCTGACACGCAGGGTTGAGAGATTGAGTTGTGAACGAGTCCAAATATAGTTGAAGTGAAAATCTAGTGGGCATATCTTGTTAATGTTTGTATACCGTGACTCGAATCTTCCTAGCAAGCAATCACGCAGCGCAAGACTTCTCCATAACATGCTGCAGCTCTGGCGTTGTATACTCGCCAGTCGCCGGCAAGTTCCAAAACGAAAATTTACGTGTAATTAAGAATTACAGTATATTGGTATGATGAGCTAGCTAGGTCTTGGCCCCTGGAACTTAGTGGAGAAATCAGTATGGCCCGCAGGCTTGGAGACCCCTGATCTAGACAAATAAAAAAATGTCTGACAGGGAGGGGCCATATCAATCGTTTCGGAGTTACAGGGTGATTAAGAAAATATACTAGTTTTTCACAAAACACCCTGTATATTCAAAGGTACACGGTGTACTTGTCACTATCAAGAGCTTGTTGTATGCAGAGCTTCATGGATGACCTTTCCAACAACTGCTCAACCAGTCCCGTACCTCTGGCTTATCATGATTCTTATAAATTTTGTGGTAGTCTTCAGGATTAATAAGGTTAAGATCCGTTTGACCTGATTTTCGATTTGTGAAAATACTTGGTCTGAAGCTGAATGGCCAGGAACGGAGAATATTCATTGAATTTAGTGAAATAAGTTAGGAGCCTTCACGAGAGAATGAATACATATTTTCGAAGTTTGTGGTGAATAATTTATGGAACAAGTCGTAAGCGATCTCGTTGGATCCTTTATGATAATAATTTTCATGCCAGAGGTACAGATTTATTTTTTGCCTGTAAAAATTATTACATGTATAGATGGCGGTTGTAATAGTCAACTTGGACCTGTACTTTCGGCATAAACATATTTTTTGACTCTCAACGATAACTTTTCTTCGAAACTCATTCTTAATATTTATTCTAGCTAAGTCTAGTATCGAGTTGGAGTAAAATGTGACATTTCCATACAAATTTTAACACTGCTAAAAATTTTACTAACGATTTTATTAGTTCGGTACGCAGTTCACCGGTAAAAGTGAAGGTTCCATATTTGTAAAATAGATGGCACTATAAATTCTCCACACATTTTACTAGGCATTTTAATGCATGAAGCCTAGTATCGTGTTCGGGCAAAGTAAAATTTAATGCGGTCTCCAAATAATTCACATTAAAATCGCTGGTAAAATTTTGACGTATGTTAATTTGGAGAAAACAAAATAATTAATTTTTATATTTTAATAACATAAACGAAGCCCCTCAATCAATCAAAAAACAATATGCAAATTTTCATAGAAATAGGAATGTCAAAATTTACCAGGAATTTAATACTTCGTACATTAAAATTCCTAGTAAAATGTGTGGAGAATTTATAATGCCATCTATTTTATAAAGAGGGAACCTTCAATTTTTACTGGGGAACTCTGTACTGAATTAGTAAAATTATCAGTAAAATTTTTGCTTGCGATTTTACCAGAGCTAAAAATTGTATGGAAATGTCACATTTTACTTGAACTCGATACTAGGCTAAATGACTGGTAAAATTTGTATATTTCCTATTTACATGATCATTTAATTTTTTTTTTATTGACTAAAGGTTTAAATTCATTTTATCAAAATGTAAACAAGCATTATTTTTTTTATACTTTTATCAGCAATTTTAATATGAAATATTTTGAGACCGCGTGAAAGGGGAATGCCCACTTTTCATACATGTTTATGCCCAACATGAATAGACATGAGAGATGTGTTAAACGATGCATTATGATACTCTGAACATATTTTGTAAGCAATGTTTATTTCAATTAAGCGGGGGAAAGGTTTGGCGATCAGATGTAACTTGAGTGACTTTCTTGGATGAAAAAGTGATCGTGATTGTTCGGAATTGGTGCGTCGTTGAAAATGACTTCCTATGAGACAAATATTCACAACAGAGCAATAATGGCTGTGAAAGAAAGAACTGCACAAATATATAGGTGAAATGCAATAACTGGGGTGTATGTGACCCAAATGCATGTAAATGGGTTTTCCCATAGTACTCGGCGAGACTTTTAATTTGATATGCAACATGCCGTATTGGAACCACCCCAACCTACCTACTCTATGTATAGAAAAATTTTCTTCTACGAACTGTAGCTTGTAATGAGCTAAGGCGAACAGTGAAACCCGTTTTCCGATCGGATATAACTAATGTACGAAAAATCTTACCTCAGTTCGAATACAAAAGGGGGAAATACTAAAAAAGTGAGTATGGGGACCGCTGCGTAAGCCTCCGAGTATAGGAGTGTGGGTACTCAAACTTCTTCTCAGGATCTAAGGAATTCGGTACTAGATAAAACTTTGACCTTCCCCCACTTAATTGAAAAAACTTTATTAAGAAAATATGTTCAGAGTATCATAATGCATCGTTTAAGATATCTCTCATGAATGTTCATGTAGTACGCAACGCAGTCCTCTTTCACTTTCCCCGAACTCAATGCTAGACTTAACTTCTCGTCTGCTGCACTCGTACTGTCAAATTAAAATGTCGCAATGCGCCGGCGTTCCACAAAAGATTGTATCCCATTTTTCTAAATTATGTAAATCACAAGGAAGAACAATTTTTTAAAAGTAGTCAACAAACAAAACCCTTGGGTAAAATTTATGTCTCTAAAAGTTATACAAATTCCGATGTCAGATCTTATCATCAAAATTCATTCCATGGATTGCATATAGGCCAGAGGCTAGACATTTTTGGGATCAACAATAACCAATAACGGTCTATCCATTTAGGTATACCCATTTCTTGACATGTGTACTTGTACATCACATATATGTATGTATATGTGTGCTCCAAAAGGATGGGCATTTTCATCTGAGAATGCCTGGCTTACCTATCATCTCAGCTCTAAGGATATATATGTATATGTATGTGTAATAGGTGTATACATATTTAGAGCTTTCTCTGAACTACTTTACCCTTTTTTTCGTTTGAAATGAAGTGAAAAATGTTTCCAGAAATCCACCCGCTCATATATTTTTTCTCTAAGGTTTGACTTACATATAAATATAAATGAAGCTCCTTTCCCATCTCGTTACACGCGCAACGAGTTGTTCGTTGTTTTATACTTCTATTCATCAAATATAAAAGGAAATTTTCCTAAAGGATATATAGCAAGGAAAGGAAAGGGATCGTTTGATAGCCTAAATAGAAATGGTATGGAGGAGGCCTTCAGCCAAAACGACCCAAATACATCAATTTTACGACAAAGGGTGAGTTTCACAATTTTTGATGTTTTTGTCTTACCACCTTTTCAGCAAAGATATGAAAAAAAGATTCAAAGGAAAGCCACTTTGTGCCTTTTTTGTTGTTGTTGCATAATGCTTGCCGTTCTCTTTAAATCAAATACCAGCAAGGATTATGGACGTGGAGATGGACTTTTTTTTTCAACAGTTTGAAGGTTAGGGCTTACCACAATTTCCGCAATAACATTGTACTGCAAGTAAAGTGTTATTCCAGTTTTTTTTTACCATCTGGTCTCCAACGCTATGAGCAAAGGGAAGGTCTGAAATTTATGCCATCAATTTGCATGCCATAACACAATATTGTCTATTGTTCCTCAAAGTGTTAACTGGACGAATAAAATTTGCGTTTTTACGTTCCTATTAAAGCGGAAGTCAGATTGAAAATATTAAACGCGTAAGACAATAACTTGCATGCCAGATTTTTGATAGGTGCGATGCAGTGACGTCCCGGCATTAATTCATATGAAGTCCTCAGAATTACTTTTGTTTTTATATACAATATCATTAGCATAGTCGTGTGATACCATGACGCTGAAGATGGTCGACCGTGGTTCATAGAAGTCATAACTCATACCTTGTTACTGTCGTGATGTGGAATGTCTTATACTTGTTTTATTATCTCAATTCTTTGGACAATCTGAACACTCCAGCAATTATTCAATTATCCTAGATATCGAAAGTTGGTCTAAATTGAGGATATTGTTACTTCCAGCATGATTTTGGTATGAATTTGTAGCAATAAAATTAATTTTTGCCAAAACTTTAAAGTAAAATGGTATCGTCGAGTCATTTCAATCAACTTAACGGCAAGCAATTTTGGAAATCTGAAATTCTTAATGAATACAGTCTCATAAATAGCAAACGAATATCAAAGTCATTTTTATTGTATATTTCACAAACTTAGAATGTATATATTATATAATTATGTACTTTTCGTTATGATCGCATGCGAACCCGATCTCAGGAAATCCGGCCAAATTGTAATATTTCTACAGCTGCCCCGGTGACATCTTTGAGTCAAAACTGTGTGCTGCACAGCTGTCAAGAAAGTTCCACGTTGGAAGAACGAAGAAAATTGGGTAGGAAAGATGCCGGAAACGAGGAGTTGAGATTGGGACCGTCATGATGAAAAAGATCAATTCTAGTTGTGCTACTGATATGCATAATTAATTATGCTGAAAATTTTCCAGAAAGAGTGGAAAAGTTATAATATTAGATAAATAAACCTATATAAAATTATAGTTCTATTAAGCCAGTGAGTAATACCCTTGACACACAGCGAGTATAGGTACCATAGTTCAGATACTATTGTATTCGCTGTATCATACTAGATGACACATCGCATTATAGTTTCATTTGACAGCTTTTGAAACTTAGTAGGTTTTTTTTTTCAAGAAATCATCGGAAATATTTTTAGTGTCAACTTGGCTCATGTCATAAACTAGTGAATACCTCGAAAAGGCTACTTGAAAAAAAAGTCATAAGCTAGATAAATTTGTCACTACTTGTAAGCGGCGCTGAAATCATTAAAAAGTTCCGTACACCATGGAAAAAACCCAAGTATTTATACTAGGCTGGTATCAGTTTGCTCAGCTTGTATTATGCTTGTATTAGCTGTGTATCCCAGGTATAATAAGGGCCGATCATCCAATAATATGAATGGTTATAAAAGGTTTTGTATTACATATGCATTATGAAATTGTAAAACATACACAGGAGGCATATGTAAGTATGGGTCTAACATTCGAGGTGTACATCCTGTGCACGACCCTCGGTCTCATGACCCATGTGCAGCCAAAGGTTCTCCTGCATTGGGCGAAGACTAACTGCATTAAAATTTTCCTCTACGTGCAATCCCCATGTTAGCTTCGAGTCGAGGAAGACTCCAAGATGCTTGACATGAGGAGAGAATTGCAGAGTGTGTCCAAAAAGCTTTGGAAGAACAAAGTATCCAACCTTACGTCTTCTGAAGAGAACAGAATTTGTTGGGTTAACTGTCATGTCATGACGGGTGCACCAGTCCTCAACAATGTTGAGGCCACGTTGCATGAAGGCACAGACAGCAGTCAATGTGTGCCTGGAAATTAGCAGAGGGATGACATCCGCATACGCTTTACATGAGAATCCCACGTTTTTCAGCACCGTGATGAGTGAGTCAACCAACATACACCGGAGTACTGGAGAAAGCACGCCACCTTGCGCGCACCTCTCTCCACCAGCACACTGAGAGAGGCTCGACCTCCCACCTCCACAGTTAAGTATCGTCATCTTAATATTTGGTCGATCCATCGCACTACTACGGTCAACACCATGCCGATGAGCTGCCTTACACAACGGCATAGATTTCCTTCCAATATCCGTGCTAATGAGACAGGAAGCGTCCAAAACCTCAGTCACAGCAGACTGCAGCCTTCTTACTGCCTTCTCCAATACTCCTGATTTTCTCTGCCGGAGAGGCAAGCGTAGAAACTAGTTCCCTATGGTATCTCCGCCAACCAGTCCGCTTTGGATTCCTGTATGGATCCCCTCAATGACGTCCACACCCATACAGAACTCAATGTAGCCGTAAAACAGGGGAAAAGCGTCAAAGGACGCAAAAGTCACATCAATGACTTCTTGTCTTCGGCTGGTAGCAAAGATTGGTTCGTTGCCCTGATTCAACAGAACAAGGTCCGCTGAAGTTATGAAGTCCAGCAGTTGCTCACCCCGATGGTTTGTGTCAGAGCTGCCCTAGACAATGTGATGAGCATTGGCATCACAACCAACCAAGACTCCAAGCCGATTAGACCTCGTATATTCAACCGCTCGCCTTATTCCTTCAGTAGGAGGGGGAGCAGCGGAGTCATACGGGAAATATGCTGAGACAATAAGGATTTCCCTATTGACTCCATTCTTCTTGAAGAAGAGCTTGATCGATGTAGTGTCCCTATCGCACAAATAGGTCATTAAGGTCACCACAATGTCTTTTGTCGCAACAACACAAGCCCTAGGAGTAGAGCACGTAGTGTCATACAGGTTTTAAGCGCTTTGTGCCTCCGTTAGACCACTGTTGTATACCTAAAAAGGGTTAACAATGATAATTATAAGTAATAATTATCATTGAAAAAATCATTAAAAAATATCTAATTTTCATAAATGGAAATAAGCTAATCATGCTTAAAACATGGTTAGCTTATCTCCAAACAAGGCGAAGAAATTGCCATCAGCAATTTCTTCAAATTCCTTCGCATATAATAAAAATATTCCCACAAAACGACTTGGGAAAAATAAAAGTTTTAAGTTACATCCCAAGTCGTTTCGATAGAAAAATAGCCCCACGATAAATCTTACCTTCAGTAAGATTTGTCGTAAATACGATATGTATGTACATATATACATACATACATATCGGGCGCATGAAATTTTACTTCAGTGAAGACTGAAACGATCAAGTCTTCACCGAAAAAAGCTCTTATCAGCGAATTGTCGCGAGCTGCATACATTGTGATCGCAACAATGTATGCACGATAGCACGACGATGGTTGGATATTTATGAAAATATCAAATTTCAATTCCAACCATCGTTCGTCGCGATAATTCTGGGCATGTTTAAACATGCCCAGCGGTAAATAATTTTCTCAGGATAAGAATGCTAATTGAGCACTTTCCTCTCCTGAACAACTAGACTTGCGATTAAACAGATCCAAGTCGAGGGCAGTCAGTTTTAGACAGTCGGTTTTGAAAAGTCGAATTTAAAAACGAAAGCAGAGTTGAGGTTTCAGAAAAATTGGTTCGGTTTCGGCGTATTGGGTCGGTTTCGGTAAAAAGAGTTTTTGTAAAAGTTAATTAAAAGGAATTTTTGTGAAAGGTGAATTGAGAAGCGTTTTGTTAAAAGTTAATTTAAAAAGATTTTGTTGTTGTTAAAAGTTGATTTAAAAAGATTTTGTTTGTAAAAGTTGATTTAAAAGAGTTTTTGCAAAAGAAATAAATAAGTTTTGGTGGAAATAAATAAGTGTCTTGTGACAACAAAATTGGATAAGGTGCTGCTAAGGTATAGACACCTGAAGCACCGACTGATCAGGGAGTACCCCCTTATAAATATACAACAAAATTGGCGCAGCCGGTAGGATAGTGGAAGCCTGCTTTCTAAAAGTCAAAATAGAAAGGCATAAGAGCTTTAAAATCCGCTATCCTGCGAACCTAAGGGGTTCCCTTGACGAAGCCACTCAGGCCAAGTCACCCCCAACACTCGGGTAGATACCATCTCTAGGCGCCTCTGCTCCAGGCGGGCAAGCGTTCACCCCAATTTGTGCACAGGCACCACCGAGGGATACAAGGTAACAGTCCAAAGAAGGAAGTGCAAAACCATCCAAAATCTCCCAGAAGGACGAGTACAGATCAGCCAGGACACAGCTCTAAAAACAGCCTGAAGCTCCAGCCAACCAGACGACCAAACGCTAGCAGTCAACGATCCGGAGTTGAAGAGGAAATCGAAGACGGCTCATAAGCCCCCTTTTCAACTAGATCCAGGGGAAGTTAAGACGGCCCAGGGCCCCCCCAGCTGCAAAAGAAAGCCGAAATCAACCGACAAAGGATTGAGAGGGAACTCGAAGGCGGTTAAAGAAACCCCCCTCTCAATTACAGCAAAGGGACCTAAGCAGGCAAGGAGCCCCCCTTTCACTGAACAGCGCATCATATGCCAGCCGACAATCCTGCTCTACCTCAGCAGGAACCAGAAGCAGCAGCAAGGGAAAACTCTCCATCTTTAGCCGACGCGGGATTAACCCCAGGTGCCAATACACAGCACCCCGGTGAAGGTACATCATCCGCTGCAGGAGAAAAACCTCCACAGTTACCCCCAACAGGACCTAGACTTCGAAGCGGAACCGTTCTGCCAGGTCTGAATAGTCAAGTAAGTTTAGCTAAGTTTTTAAATAAATTATACGAGAGAGCGCGGGAAACGGATAAACTGACGATTACCCGTTGTGACGCCTTAGATCACAAATTAAAAACAGAGCGTGAGACCAGACTCGTCAAGTTAAAGACCTTAAAAGAAAAAACCATACAGTTCCGAAAGGAACTAGAACAGTTTTCCGAATCTCGGCGCTCACTCAGTTTAGATCTAGGAAAGAATAAGAGTGTTAGGTTAAGTGACAGTGATAGTGATAGCGACAGTGACGGTGAAGTAGCTGAACCAACTCCCGAAGACCTGCTAATCGATTGGCTCGAAGAATCCTTAACGGAAATCAGCCCAGAAACAAGCCCAGCTAGTCCACCCAAATTTCAATTTCCAGTCAATAGACTACACATAATGGTGGATTACGCTAAAGTAGCTAAGCTCACAGCTCAACTCGTTCCCTTATTTTCGGGTGAAAGTACCCCACAATTGGGACGAGAGTTACAAACCTTCATTGGCTGTTGCAAACAAACTATGCAGTGCCTTAATAATGAAGAAAAAGTGGCTTTCATTCAGGTCCTTCCTACAAGACTCAGAGGTGACGCATACCAATTATTCGCTTCAGACGTCCCTGCTTCATTTACTGAAGTAGAGGAACGTTTAAACAGAACGTATCTTCCCCGTGCGACATATCAGGAGCTGGTGAACAAACTAATTACCACCAGACAAAACCCGTTAGAATCTCTCACTGTGTTCATTACAAGATTGAAACAGTTGTTGACGATTTGCAACGAGGCAGCGACACAGAAGTATGGAGCTGAGGCAGTCCCTGCTGTGAAAACACAGCTGATGGATTTCGCCAAAAACGCTCTGAAAAGTGGAGTAACTAACCCACACCTGTGTCAATATTTGCTCACGCAGGGAGAAGGCGATTTAGAGTCACTAATTCAAAAAGCCTTGGACATGGAGAAATTACAACAAAGTGCTACATTCGTCCAGACTCCTCTGGTACAAGCTCCTCCAATGGCTCCAGTAGACCCAGATTTACGAGTGAGAGCTTACTATAGAGCTCCTTACTATCAAATGCCATCAACACCTATGTTCGCATCACCTCGAGCTCCAAATCCAACCCAGTTTTCACGCAATGTGAATAACCCAGGTTCATCACAGTCACGACAAAGACCGTTTACAAACACTGATGCCAGAAACTCGGATACAGATGCACTGGTCCGTAACATCACGTGTAATTTCTGCCAGCGAAAGGGTCATACATATACAGATTGCCTTAAGCGCAAGAACACCCCTTTCTGCTCAAACTGCAAAATCTATGGACATGACGTCCGTGATTGCAGAAAAAGTCAACAGACCCAACAAATTGTTCCTCCACGCCTCTCCAACAGATCTACACAAGAGAAACACAACACAAAGAGTCCTCAAGTCTTCAACATAAGACTCAAATGCACCTTTTGTGGTCGCCGAGGACATGCAGACGAAGACTGCCGCCAGAAGAAAAAATGGGAAGCCCGGAGTCAGGGAAACGACATGCAGTCGACCCAAAACTCCCCGGCTCGACTATAAACCCAACTAAAAAATTAAAAGGGTCACCTCAAGCGCCCGAATCCGGTGTCCCTACAGTGAAACTTCCACTGGACATAAGCCTTAACGGCCATACAAAACTAGTAGTGGACACTGGCGCTGAGGTTAGTATTATTAAGAAAAGAGCAATTAAAGACCTCAAGATAATTAATTCCAATGAGGCATGCACTTTACAGACCCCTTTTGGAACCGGAAAGACATTGGGAAATTGCAAGGGCAACTTCAATTTTAAAAATAAAATTCCCTGCAAGTTTCAGGTGGTACAAAACCTGCCAGGTCTTTCCGATGACGGCCTTTTAGGAAACGATTTCCTATCAAACAATTGTAATGTTGAAGGCCCAAATAGAGCACTCAAGTTTCCTTGTACGGAAACAAATCCCGAAGAGTTTACTGTGCCCTTGTCATGCAAAACGGACAAGCTGTATTCCAGAAAAGCAGTCGAAGTGAGGTCACTTGCAGAAAAGATGGAACCTAAACCGGTTAAGCTATCTACATGCAGTGTCTCCAAGGCATCTCAAAAGAGTAATGCTGGCTGCCAGGTTCAACAAGAGCCGACGGAATGCGAAAAGAGCTGTCTGGGTGATCAAGAAACCAGCGATATGAGGCAGCATCTGGTTACTCTAGAGGAACCGATATGCATACCTGCTAGGTCACAAATTATCACCACAGTCCCGTTACGAGTGAAGGAAGAAATGCTCTGTTTATCTAAAGAGATAGGCGACGGAGTCTTCCTGGCCAACAGTTTACTCCCTACTGGGAAAGAAACAGTGCTAGTTGCCATACTCAACATTAACAATTTTAAAGTAGTCATCAACAGTTTATTATTACAACTTCTCCCTATACATGACTACGCCGTCATCCCAATAGGAGAAGCCACTGATACACAACACGTTCTCAAGCCGAATAAATCGCAAGCGAGTAACACAAACATCAGTGAGCCTCCCCAGGCAGAACAGAAGTCAAGCAAAACTTCTTTCTCCAGAATACCTAGATATAAGTTACTAACGCGGCCCAAGAGCCCCATACAAGACGTGTGCGAGCTCAGTAAGACCCGAACAGAGGCAGCAATGACTCCACCGTCCAATAGAGTAAATTATAAAAAAATTTCGAGGCCCAAGAGCCCTATAAAAGATGCGAGCGAGATCCAGAAGCCGATAAACAAGATGCCGAGGACTCCTCCGTCTAGTTTACCTAGATTTAAGATATATACGAGGCCAAAGAGCCCTATCACAGGTGCGTGTGAGCTCAGTAAGACCTATTCTCAGGCAAAGACGACTCCACCACCCAACCAAGTTAGTGTTAAGAAACAACAGTGGCCCAAGAGCCCTATCACAAGTGCGTGCGAGCTCAGTAAAACCTACTTAAAGGCAAAGTCGACTCCACCACTTAATGAAATTAGTATTAAGAATACAAGGTGCCCCATAAGCCCTATAAAGGACGCGTGCGAGATCCGTAAGACCTCATTGAAGGCAAAGTTGGCTCCACCGTCAAATAGTATTAAGAGAACCAATTTTTCACGGCCTATTAGCCAAAATACAAAAGCGTGCGAGTACTCGGACCAATCAAAAGTACCCATAAAACATGGTACTCCACCATTAAAACTGCAGGAAGCCCATTCCCTGCCATTTAGTAATGTAAGTAAAACAGATAGTAAGTACACAACTACACCAAATGAGGAAAGAGACGCAAGCTTTTCGGAAAACACAGCTATCTTACAACACGTAAGATACTTATTTCCGGATCATGAAGATCCCACACATACTCCGCGAGTCAACAGGTTAGACCAAGAGCTCAGCCTAGACCTAAATCTAAATGCGGAAGAAAAGGCTTCGATATCCGAACTCTGCTACGAGTACAACGATATCTTCTTTCTAAAAGGTGATAAGCTCACATACACAAATGCTATCACCCACAATATCCCTTTAATACAAGATCAAGCGCCCATAAACCAAAAGGCCTACAGATTACCAGAGACCCAGAGACAAGGGTAATCAACGAGCAATTAAGAGAAATGCTAGAAAACGGGATAGTCCAAACTAGCAAAAGCCCTTGGAATTCACCCTTATTAGTTGTCCCCAAAAAGGCGGGACCCGATGGTGAAAAAAGGTGGCGCGTCGTTGTCGATTTTCGCAAATTGAACGAAAAGACAATTGGCGACGCATTTCCGCTACCCCGAATCGAGGATATTCTTGACCAACTAGGTCATGCCAGGTACTTTACCACTCTCGATTTGGCCAACGGCTATCATCAAGTCTTAGTCGACAAAAAAGATCGACATAAGACCGCTTTTAGCACTAATTACGGGCACTACGAATTTAAGCGTATGCCATTCGGACTCAAAGGAGCTCCCGCTACATTCCAACGCCTCATGAACTTCGTTCTGACAGGCCTACAAGGCCTCGAATGTTTCGTTTATCTTGACGACATCGTCATTTACGGGAAAAACCTAAATGACCACAATGATAAACTTCGCAAAGTCTTCGACAAATTGAGAGAGAACAACCTCAAACTGCAGCCAGAGAAGTGCCAGTTCTTGAGAAGAGAAGTTGTTTACCTAGGGCACAAATGCTCTAGCGAAAGTGCATTACCAGACCCCAGCAAAACGGCCTGCGTCCAAACATTTCCTGTTCCCAGAACAGTAAGGCAAGTTCAGTCCTTTTTAGGACTCGCCAATTACTATAGGAAGTTCATTCCGGACTTCTCTAAAATCGTTCGTCCAATCACGAATTTACTCCGCAAGGACGTAAAATTCAATTGGACCGAGAAATGCCAAGAAGCATTTCAAAGCATTAAAAATGCTCTAATTTCCCCACCACTTTTAATCTATCCAGATTTCTCTAAACCCTTCAACCTCACAACGGACGCCAGTAACGAAGCATTAGGCGCTGTACTTTCCCAAGGAGAAGTGGGAAAAGACCAACCTATCGCCTATGCAAGCCGAACGCTGAACAAAGCCGAGAGAAATTACTCCACTATTGAAAAGGAGTTATTGGCTATAGTCTGGGCCACTAGGAATTTCCGATGCTACCTCCAAGGCAGGAAATTCACGGTCTATACTGACCACAAGCCTCTCAAAGGTGTCTTTAACGTTAAAGACCCGACTTCCCGTTTGGTGAGATTTCACCACAAATTATCAGAATTCGATTATACCATCGAATATAAACCAGGGAAGTATAATACCAATGCGGATGCATTAAGCCGCATTCCAGAAGTATTAATCGAAGACAATACAGGCAGCACTTTAACGGTACAAGCCCAAGTCCACCACACTATGGACTCAGATGTGGAGGAAAACATTTCCCCAAGTAAAAAGAAAACAAAGAAACCCGCTCATTGCTTCGCCGTGACCAGAGCTCAAAACCAAAAAGCCCAAGAGGCCAATACTAGCTCCAGCGCTGAAACACCGCCCACGGCAGCGGAAGATAAAGAAACTAAACTCCCAGAGGCGGAAATACAACCCCCTGCTACGCTTGAACAAGAAATAAGTCCAGTCAAGGCACCTGAGATAATCACGAGCCCCAAGGAAGTTCAAACAATCCTAAAGGATTACCACGACTCTCCTTTCGGCGGCCATCAGGGTGTCATTAAGACTTATAAAAGAATCAGACGCAAGTATTGGTGGAGACACATGCTTAGCGATATAAAAAGGTACATAAAAAAATGCCCTAAGTGCCAAACAATGAAGGCATCCCCACAATTCAAGATGCCAATGGTAATAACGGACATCGCAGAACAACCTTTCGACAAGGTTTACCTCGATATAGTAGGTCCACTAGAAGAGACCATATCAGGTAATAAATATATCTTAACTTTTCAAGATAATCTCACCAAGTTTGTCGATTGGTATGCCATACCAAATGGAGAAGCAGTAACGGTGGCGCAAATCTTCTTCAATGAGATTGTCACGCGTTATCGCATTCCAAAGAGAATAGTCACCGATCAGGGAACTAATTTCCTGAGTGAGCTATTCAAGAAGGTCTGCAAACTGCTAAAGGTAAAGAAGTTACAAACTTCCGCATACCATCCACAGTCTAACGGAGCACTAGAACGTGCCCATAGACCATTAATCGAATATCTGCGTACAATCGTAGACGAGAATCCCAAAACATGGGATCAATTCCTACGAACCGCTGCATTCGTGTACAATAACAGTGTACACGAGGGTACTAAACTAACCCCGATGGATTGCCTTTACGGCTTCACAGCGGATGTCCCAACTAATTTAAAACGGGACCCTGAGCCCGTATATAACCACGAAAGTTATTACCATATGCTCAAATACAGATTACAAAAATCATATGCCACGGCTCGTAAAAATCTCTTAGCCAGCAAACAACGCTCAAAGGCATATTACGACAAAACAGTCAGGCCTCTCACTTTCCACCTAGGAGACAAAGTCCTCCTCAAAAGTGAAAGCCGCAAACACAAATTGTCTCAAATCTGGGTTGGTCCATATCTGGTAATCGACGTACCTAGTCCAACAAACACTACCATAAAAATAGGCAAACGGCAGGTTGTAGTACACAACAACCGTTTAAAGCCCTATTACGAGTAGTACACTGGTACATACACCTTTAGAAAATAAGTCCCACTGAAACAAATTTTCGCCAGTTAAACTAATAACTACCTACTTAAAGGTTCCGTACTCGGGATTACTCCCTATGACTCATGAAGTCAAACTTTACCTAAATTTTATTTAAATTAATAAAAAATACGCTACGTAAATAAAACTGAACATATAACAAATAAACCCTTACTCTCTGAGTGAATTAAATACTCTACCAATAAAATTTTTCTTGCTTGCCTTGACTTGCATCCTTCATACCTTGCCTTAAGAGTTTCGTATTCCGCTTCATGAGTTACTTTTTACTCATTGTTGTAAATTAACCAATTCCCTAATTAAACTTTTGAAAGAATACAATGCTCATCTTTTGACGAGATTTAGCAGGAACCGGCTTACAGTCCTCCTATCCTGTTCTACCTCGTCTTTCTTTTAGCAAGTAAGCCCCCATTATACAAATTATCAACGATTTAATTAAGCAATACTATACCTAAATGTTATATGCTATTTAGTATAACTAACTGACTAAAGAAGCCTATCCTTCATTTTCTACAGAGCATGAAGCACATATTGGTGTTAATATGCTGCTTCCATCTGGCAATGGGACAAACTCAAACGGAAGCCTACACAATAAGTCCCCTGAACAATACAGGAATACTATATGAGGACTTAGGAAAATTACAAGTATACCACAGTACATGGAATATACTAACGGAGATCAACCTAAGGGAACTGGACAACCAAACGCTTATGGCAGAACAGGCGGAGCACTTAGTTCACCGACTATGTTCGAATCGCTCTCAAACCGATGAGCTATGCCTGGTACAGCAAAAGCACGTTCATTCACTCTTGGAAAATATCAAGAGAAGAACAAGTGTCATTCGAGAAGTGGTCCCCAAATCAAGATCAACAAGATCTATCTTCGATGGAATAGGTAATGCAATGCACTACCTATTCGGGACCATGGACAGCACTAATGAACAAGAGGTATACAGTCGACTCGAGGAGCTCGAAACAAATACAAAAGCACTAGCCGACCTGGAAAGACAGCAGATCAGTGTAGTCAAAACTACACTACAACAAATTCAAAAGCCACTGACATCTGTGCAGGAAAGACAACGTCAAATAAATCTCCAGGTAAATAGAATGCAAAATATCACTGATGATTTACTAATGAGACAATTAAGGCAGGAGATAATTTCAAGCCTGACCTTACAAATTGTCGAGATTGAGTACAGGCAACAAGCCTTACTCGACATAATAATCTCCAGTAAAAATCACCAGTTGCATCCGCTAGTGGTGTCTCCCAAAAGTTTATTAGAGATATACCACAAGTCCCACGCTACTTGCCCAGATGTACAAAATTGTCTCTCCCTGTTATATCAGACAGCGGAAACAAAGGCTAGTATAGTCCAAGACAAATTAGTTATTAGAATACAACTTCCGATTTTCAATTTACCACGAATGAAGTTGTATAGGATACATAGTTTCCCTATCCATGTTAATAAAAAACAATCATTGGTACCCGAAATACAGTACTCGCACGTAGCGCACCAGGTACAGACACAGGATATTCTATTATTAAAAACACAAGATTTTAAAATCTTCAAAAAGATTACGCAAAATTCCCAAGAGGACACTTACATCGCTAAGCTAGGCATTCCTGTAACAAAGGCAACTCTGTCCAAAGAATGCGCAGTGAAGCTACTCTTTAATCCACTAAACGAAGAGCCACAGTGTCAATTCAGAGCACAAATACCTCCCAGAGACCTACTTATTAAACTAAGTAAACCAAATTCTTGGATATTCTCGTTGATAGAACCAACAATTGTACACCTTCAGTGTACCCAACAATTCCTAACTTCAAAAATAGAAGGCCAAGGAATAATTACTATCAACCATCCCTGTCAATTACAAGTAGGATCACAAATCCTACATTATGAGGCAGAGAATATCCAGCAATTGAGTCTCAAACAACCCAACTACTTCCCAAATATGGCTCCATTAGAGCAAATGGTAGAAAAATACCTCAATGAAACCAAAGGAAAGGTACAGTCTGACAAAATACAAACAGAACTATACTCAGGAGATGACACTAATAGCATCATCCTAGAAGGTACCCAGTCATTAAAAGAACTGGATGAAAAATTAGAAAAAAT
This sequence comes from Dioctria rufipes, assembly GCA_963924295.1. Lineage (NCBI taxonomy): Eukaryota > Metazoa > Arthropoda > Insecta > Diptera > Asilidae > Dioctria > Dioctria rufipes. Next base: position 340,606,565 of record OZ002740.1, on the reverse strand, counting down.
AGTTCCTCATATCAGTCACCACCCTACACATGTCCTAGCTGCAACATTAGTATCCTTAACTGGTGTTGTCATCACATGTATGGTGCTGTACCTGGTCGCCAAATGGCTAGTCCCATTCATTAAAAATTATCGTCTACGTAAAACTGAAAAAACCCTAGAGGCGGAGGAACAAATCGAACAAATCAAACAAATCGAAATAATTGAACCTACCCCTCTCAAAAGGACCCGCACCCTGCCACCTACTAGGTCAGTGCAAGTGGTATAGTGTCACCACTTCAAACGGTCATAAGTACTATCACGAATAGTAGAGCACCTAGAAAATAAATGAAAGTGGTTTCAACAAACCGAAATAAATAATAAGAATATACATATAATAGGGGAGAAGAAATAAATCGTATTAAAAAGCATAGGTTTAAGGAAAACTAGTGTAATAAAAACATATATATATCCAAACTAAAAACAAAGAAAAAACGAAACCCTCCCCCGCTAGTGTTTAATAAATAATATAAAAATATAAATATTATCATTATTAACCTAAAATAAGAATTAAATAACCACTAACTTGTAACGAAAACAAACATAACATAACATATGCATAACAAAAAAAAATAGAAATAAATAAGGTATTAAAGCAATAGAATAGAATAGCATTAGATATTTAGAAACAATTTTAGAAAATAAGATAACAACAATTTTTTTTTATTTATTATTAAAATAGAAATAAGAAAATATGTAAAAACGAAAACCTGTGCCAAACCGACCAATATAGCCGAACCACCGAAAAAGCCCCAACAACAACTTCCCCTGAGAATTATTCCTCTTCAAAGAATAATCCTCTTTTTCGCAGGGGGAAGGATTGTTGTATACCTAAAAAGGGTTAACAATGATAATTATAAGTAATAATTATCATTGAAAAAATCATTAAAAAATATCTAATTTTCATAAATGGAAATAAGCTAATCATGCTTAAAACATGGTTAGCTTATCTCCAAACAAGGCGAAGAAATTGCCATCAGCAATTTCTTCAAATTCCTTCGCATATAATAAAAATATTCCCACAAAACGACTTGGGAAAAATAAAAGTTTTAAGTTACATCCCAAGTCGTTTCGATAGAAAAATAGCCCCACGATAAATCTTACCTTCAGTAAGATTTGTCGTAAATACGATATGTATGTACATATATACATACATACATATCGGGCGCATGAAATTTTACTTCAGTGAAGACTGAAACGATCAAGTCTTCACCGAAAAAAGCTCTTATCAGCGAATTGTCGCGAGCTGCATACATTGTGATCGCAACAATGTATGCACGATAGCACGACGATGGTTGGATATTTATGAAAATATCAAATTTCAATTCCAACCATCGTTCGTCGCGATAATTCTGGGCATGTTTAAACATGCCCAGCGGTAAATAATTTTCTCAGGATAAGAATGCTAATTGAGCACTTTCCTATCCTGAACAACTAGACTTGCGATTAAACAGATCCAAGTCGAGGGCAGTCAGTTTTAGACAGTCGGTTTTGAAAAGTCGAATTTAAAAACGAAAGCAGAGTTGAGGTTTCAGAAAAATTGGTTCGGTTTCGGCGGATTGGGTCGGTTTCGGTAAAAAGAGTTTTTGTAAAAGTTAATTAAAAGGAATTTTTGTGAAAGGTGAATTGAGAAGCGTTTTGTTAAAAGTTAATTTAAAAAGATTTTGTTTGTAAAAGTTGATTTAAAAGAGTTTTTGCAAAAGAAATAAATAAGTTTTAGTGGAAATAAATAAGTGTCTTGTGACAACAAAATTGGATAAGGTGCTGCTAAGGTATAGACACCTGAAGCACCGACTGATCAGGGAGTACCCCCTTATAAATATACAACACCACGTATACAGTCCTTCCAGACTCAAGGCCCTTATACAAGCACCACTTTTTGTTGTTGGGGTTTTGTAGGCAAGTTAGCCAGGCAACGTCTTAACACAGCAGACGCCGCCTTAGTGTGTTGCAGATTAATCTGCGTGAAGAGAAGTCCAGTCATGTGGATTACTTCCCTACGCCCACATCGAGGGCCTCTCCAGCGCTTCAGCAGCCTTCTTGTCTATTCCCAACATCAGTAAGGTCCCCTTTCCCCTTTCGGGTTCTTGGAGCCCTCCATCTTGTAGAAGACTTTCCACTTCCGTGTGTTGAGAACAGGATTCTGGATCTCGAGCCTCCTGAAGATTTCCCCGACATCCCGACTGTGGTATTATCGGGGATCTAAACCCTCATGCGGATGGGAGCGTCGAGAGGGCCTTAGGGCGAACCGAGTTCCATCAACCTCCTTCAGGTCGTCAACTGTCCGCCTCAGCCAGTTCAGGGAATTCTTGCCTTCACAGCTCATCCAGATGGACCCATCCTGAATACAGAATCCGCCGAACACTGGTGCTACAGCCGATTTCCTTCCGATTGCATCCCAAATTGCGCCCTGAAAGGCAGCAATCTGGTTGTCGGTAAGAGGAGTTTATGGGTCGCTCGAGCACACGACTACATGAAGAGCCCGCTTAGCAGCCTGTGAGAAGCCGGCCGCCTTACGTTCCCCCGCGTGCTCAGGCACGGCTAACCCATGCTGACTCTCTTCCTTTGTCGGGAGCTCTTTGCATGTCCCAGGATACAATTCTTTTTGGGAGATTACACTTAAGTTACTCCGAACGGAGTTTTAAAATAAATATTTTTGAAGTTTTCCACTGGATAGAACTACGCTAGATGTTTTTGTTATCCGAATGGATAATATTTTTAAGTTGTTCATACAAAAAAGTCGGATATAGAGGGGAATTTTTCTATCATTCGGGCGAGAGAAACTTAAAACTCCGTGATCATGGAGTATAAATTATTTTAAATTATCCAAAATAGATTCAAAATTCATGTTATACAGGAAACGGGGTAAATTTACGTCTTCTGAAATATGATTCGTTAAGTTATCATCAAATATTTGTTAATTAAACTAAGTAATTGAATTATAAACTACAAATTAAGTATTTTCCAAAACAGCTAAAGGCAAATCAACTAATTCCAATTAGCAATGGCAACTAATTAGGTTTTACAATTTTATTAATCACTTGTTTTTCAAAATGAATTTGAAGGAATTATCTACTAATTTACAATCAATTAATCGTGAGTGTTGTCGTTTTAACTTATTATTTTTTTTTTTTTTGTAGTGAACTTTGAAATTTATTGAAACATGATATTCTTATTTATTCTAATCTTATTTAATCTAATTTTATTATATAATCTATAATTTTTTCTAGGATGTTCATTTTTATTACGTTAGGCTTAGATTAGTTTAGATTAGATTACGATTGAGCGGGGTGAGTGGCCTTTGCACTGCAGCCATTCATTGGCTTATTGTGCACCGCTTTCTTTTATATCCATCCAGTAAACACACTCTTCCTAGGAAGAGCAGTATCCTTTTGGAAGAACTTTAATCCTCGAAGTCGGCAGCTTTAAAATGTATGAACCAAAAGCTTGAAACCAACATCGTGTAAAGGCCTCGCATTCGCATATAACATACTCTGATATTTCATCCCCTTCGAGATATAACCTACATACATCAGTTGATGATATGCTTATCCTTTAAGCGTAAAATACAATTACGGCTGATCTGTCGACTGCGACCTGATTTTAAGTATGATCTTGGGTTAAATAGAAATATAGAAATATTGTTTTCTTACTTTATATGTTATCTACACCAGAGAAGAATAAGTCGAGACATTATCGAGATAAAGCCACTTACAGGTAGAGGTGCCAATTAATATTAGTATCAAATATCTTGCCACCCCGTAAAGGTCAATCATTAATCTTTTAACAAGCTAGCTTCCACTTTGTTGCACTTAGAGATAAATTTTTCATCTTTCTCACTTAGAATCACGCACGTAGAAATATTGTCTTTATTTCCGTTAACTGCAAAGTCATTCAACGCTCAAGGATCACGACATGATGTTGGGGTAGATATAAAGACTCATTTTAAGTATAAGGAATTATACTTAAATTTTATTATATTCTCCGAAAAGTTTCCATCATCTACGTTTAAGAAAAAATCCATAATTTGGCAACACCGCTGCACCATTAAAATGTCATTGGTATACCATAAAATTGGTAAATCACTAAAGTTACAATTTGAACTCAGATGAAGGCAATAAATCTTAATTTAACAAATTTCTCTTATGTCAGCCCGAGTATATTTCGACCACATCTCATCCATTATTTTGAGGTCAAAGGAAATCACTTGTCAAAGTCATAAAGATCAATAAAGTGTGACCGAAATAGAGCCATTAACTGCCTCCATTACTTTAAATAACTTTATGAACTTTGAACGCAAACAGAATCAAGCTAAGCTTTTCTATTTTCCTTTAAATTTTCTCTCTTTACCCCCAGAACAAGGTGCTTCATGCATATTATGTACGTACATACTAACTAGGTATATAACGGTAGTAAAAGCTTATACATGGACGAAATATAATTTAGAGCTTGTAAATTCATCATATAGGGCAGGTATAAAATTTGAAGCAACCAACAAGCAAGCCCAGGACCCAGACATCCCAATCCCAACGTAAATATGTACATCTACTAACTAACTAACAAGGTATGGGACTTGAATAAAAGTAGAAGGGTGGGCAGGTGAATGTTCCGTTGTGGCATGTTAACTCATCCGGAAAAAAATTACGAAATGGCCCATCATTGACCCTTCAGGCATGGAATTTATAGCGCTTTTCATGTACATGCCTTCTGGGATTATTTCGAGTTTCGTGGTGTGCTCGTGCAGGCACACACAAAATGGAGGCTATTATTGAATACATAACGAAAGGACTACTGGCTGCTGGTTGACTGAAACTTGAACCCTCATCCTTCTGGGACTTTTCACCCCTTTCTAGATAAACAATAAACAGGTCAATTTTCACCGCATGATGAACTCAAATTATATTCGGTGGTTTGAATCAGATTTATGAATTATGCCCGACACGGAAATACATATTTAGCCCGGTGGGAAGTATACTCTCAACGAGGCGACTATCAATTTTAATTAATTTGCATTAGACTCTGATATTTCACAAAAAAGCCGTACTTAAATTGGTGGCATATAACACTCCTAGTGCTAGCACCCTGCACAATAATAATGTGCCTAATCAGATATCTGATGTTAATTTAGTCGGAAATGCACTAATTACCGAGAAAATTTCACTTCATTTCTGTTAAATATGCTGCGTTCCTTTTCTCATTCTGAATGAATCTGTATGGATTGACAGAACGTTGTCATAATTTACTTCTGTGCTCATAGAAAAGGAACGAGACAGAACCATTTTAAGTGTTTGACAAGTGGAAGAACTTGATAAAAGCAAATATAAATTCGTAAAAAATTGTTGTTTATGAAAAACAAAGCTATTTTCCAACAAAGGCAACTTAAACTCAACTATTACCACCTCGTCTAAATTGTAAACAACACATTCACGACAACGAATTAAAATCGTTCTGTTTGAATCCGCGAAAAACTCAGATACATTCAGAACCATTCGGAGTCCGAAAAAAGCGATGACAGATTGAAACTAAATCGTTCGGCTTGAGAAAAAGAACGACATGGATTGAAAAAATTCATTCTGAACGAGAAAAGGAACGCAGCAATATAGTTCAGATCCGAATTTGTTGGGATGTTGTTCGAAAATATCTTTCTACATAGCTCCTAGCTATGCCTATGGAACCTCCAAAAGATCATATAGAAAGCATTAACTATGGATGTTGTGGATTACATTACACATTGAAAGAATTTTCCACATTAACCTAAAATAAAAGGCATATATGAGAGTATAGAACGTGACTGCTATTAAATTTAAAAGCCTAGGAAATTTAAACTTCCACCTGAATCTGGGAAGTGGCGTTACACGGCAAAGATGGAAAGACGAATTGTGAAAAATTTTACGGTGCTGCCAAGCTTGACTTCAAAGGTACCTACTTGGAATGAACTGCATGGTACTGATGGTACGCGTATGAAGATATCTACAAGGAATCAACGTAGAAAAGGAAGAGAGAACACCAGGATATTTGTTCGTTTGAACGCATAGTGCGGAATTTTGGGTAACAGAATAAATAATTGGTCCATTTTCTTCAATGGAATTTTAAATGGAGAAATTTATAAAACGCTTTTAAACTCTGAACTTTCCGTACTTTTAGAAGAAGTCGACTTAGGCACTAGAGCGACACTGATGAGGTTTCAGCTGGATAGAGTGTTCCAGCATTATTCGTTACGTGCACGAAGACAATTAAATACCATATTTCCAGGAAGATGGATTGGACGTGACGGAGAAGTAGACTTTGTTTGATTTTTTTTTTTTTTATGGAGACAAATTCACGACAAAATATTTGCAAACGGGGCTACAACAAAGGAAGCGCGGAAGGACTAAATTAAATGAGTATGCGGAGAAATACCTGCAGATGTTTTATTAACTTGTTGGAGAAAAATTCACACGGAAAACGTCATAAGGATGAAGAATTATTCGTTTTATGAGTTTGATACAAGACTGTGATGAATATAATCCTACAAAAAATGATGTATAAATGAAAATGACTGGACAAATTCCTACATGTGTACACTTACGATGATGTGTAAAAATCTAACACTATTTTTGTTAGCGGACATATTGAAGAAATAATTCAAAATGGCCGCCGCCGTCCCGTGAAAATCCCCTATCCAAGCCTCTTCGTTTTTTGAAATATTTCATAAACGAAAAGAGATATTCATTTGCTTTTCAGTCAATAAACTAAAAAAACTTCAAGCTACAAAATGCACTATTAACTTTTAATTAACTGTAAAATATAAGATACAAAACTAGTGTTTCAATTTAGCTTAAATTATAGAAATTTTTGGTAAGTTTAGAACCATATAACTCCAAAATTTGCAATATACCGAATATGAAACTCCTTGGGCTTTCAGGCTGCACATAGCATAATAAGCACATAAGCAATATAAAATTATGAAACCCTCGTATAACCACGTCCTTCATCCTGGAAAACTGGAATGAAATTCCCTTTTTTGTAAAAATTTAGATTTTTGAGAACATACATATATCTGCAAAAGGACTGTATCGAAAAATTTGAAAATTTCGGAGAAAATACTTCAACAGAATATAAATTCACTGTTCAATTTTCTTCTTGTGTTTCTAGTTGGTTTAGGAGATTACATCATGTAGAAATACCGAAAAAATTGCAAGTTACAAAAGAATTTTACCTAGAGGGAAACCTTTTTATTTGTGGTAGAACAATAGAATTTTTCATAGTTAAATAAATACAGGTACAAATACAATAATAATGATAATAAATAAAATAATAAGTAATAATAAATAAATTGAATAATAAATAAAATATTAAATAAAACGGTACTAATCCAATCACTTGTGTTTATGGTATCATTTTAGAATATTTAACTCAAGTTTTTTTGCTGATTCTGAAGGAAGACTAACTTTCCACTGAAATTTGTTTTATGTCGTTTAGGATATGGTACACTGTACAAAATATAAGAACTATTCCCTAAAATGTAAGGAGTTCTCCCTAAAATTTAGGGAACAAAAACCTACATTCCCTAATCTTATCGAAAAATACCTAAGCAACAATTTGTGCAAATTTTTTACTGTGTACTTTCTTGTGTTTGAAATCTGTGATGCACTTTTAAATCTTTGTGTGATATTTTATGGAATGACCCAAATATAAAGAGGAAAATTTATTTTGTGTGCAGGAAAAACCTAATTTCAGTATCAATCCCTGATTCATCTTATCTCGGCAGATTTCATAGGCAGCACTCATTTTTTCAAATGAATATCTTCAATATCTCAACGGAGAAAAATTTAAGTCAAGAAGATTACGAGACGAGAATTATTTGCAAAACGCTAACATAATATGAAACAAGAAAAAAGTTTTAATTGGTCTAAGACTAATAATATTATTCTCTACAGGAAAATAGAAGTTAAATAAAATGAAAACCAAAAATTTGTATGGCAACACCAAGAGGGGGTCTCCCGATTTAGTTCATATTTGAAAGGGGAATTCCCATTTTAGGCCCAATTTCTCCAGACATGAGAGAAGTCTTAAACAATACATTATGATACTCTGAACATTTTTTATTAACAATGTTTATTTCCATCTAGCGGAGGAAAGCTGGGGAGAGGAGGTAAAAGTTTGATCTAGTAAATTTTAGAAAATATAGTACAGAACAGAATTCCTTTGGTCCTAAAAAGAAGTTTGAGTACCCACACTTCTATACTCGGAGGCTTAAATAGATATTGATAGCCATCCCAATACTCCCTCTTTTAGTATTTTCCTCTTTTTTATTCGAACTGAGGCACCAGATTTTTCGCAACTTAGATTGACTCTAACTGGATAGGATTATATCCGATCGGAAAACGGGGTTCACTGTTCGCCTCGGCTCATTATCAGCTACAAATCGTAGAAAAAATTGTTCATCCTTTAGGGTAGGGCGTAAGGGAATCATAGTGCATCTCTCATTTCTGGAGTTGTCGGGCCTAAAGTTGTATGAAAAGTGGGCATTCCCTTTTATTTACTATTGCTATAAAAAAACTCGCTACAGAGATACATTCTCAGGTAGTGTCCAAATATATAGTGAAAATTCAAAGTTTTGTATGGCAACACCAAGAAGTTATTATCAGATTTAGTCCATTTTTAAAATTTTATTTGCTATTGCTATGAAAACATATGCATCAAATTGCAGCTCTTTACGTTAATGCGCTCTCAAGCAGTGCACAAATATATAGTAAACAAGTAAATTATAATTGTAAGACCAATTCTTATGATACCCTAGAATCTAGATGAATACCCGCGCATGTAATTACGTATGGTCTTTGATCGTTAAAGAGGTTTTTCGCATATATTTCTAAAACGGTTCGTCGGACAGTAAAAATGATTATAACCAATTTCATATGATTTCATATTCTGAAGAATTTTTTAGTACAATTAAAACGTCTAGGATTGATCGTTTTCACAATATTTTGAGATTGTATTTACTATTTTTATGAAAACACTGTGTGCAAAATTTCAGCTCTCTACGTTGACCTGTTCTCAGGATGTGCTCAAATATATAGTGAAAAACGAAATTTTTGTATAACAACCCCACGAAAGAGTCAACCGATTCGTCCCATTTTCAAACTTATTTTTTTTTTTTCTTTTTTAAAAGCCCATGCGCAAAATTTCACCTCTCTAACTACACGCGTTCTCGAGTTATCGTGCGGACAGACAAACGTGCATGTAAAAACCAAAATAGCTTTTAATATTGTGCGTGGGTGTCCAATCCATTTTGCTCTACCATCATTATTTCTGTCCGATACAAATGGAATGACAAACTTAGTTATACCACATGATTTCATCTAGGGTATAAAAATAGTTGTGGAAAAACAATTTGTATTGAGATACTTGTACAGCGACTAATGTCCAAATGTTTATAGAATACAATATATTCCCATTACGAACCAAGTTCCGCCATTAGTGACGAATTATCGTGAAAATGTATAAGAAAAGACGATACAGGGAACACAATACTTTCTCTCCTCTCTCTGTCTTTCCTGTAAAAATGTATATACATTAGTCACAGAATTACGTCACAGGCTATCAGTTGCAATGTGTCAACATTTTAATGGGAAAATCTCGTTTTCTATATACCTTGCTAACATCCCCACTGTCAGGAGCGGATACAGAATTCTCGTGAGGGGAGGGGGGATACCCACCACTACTCGCAAATATCAAATGCACATAATTTATTATTTAAAAGATACGAGTCGAACAGATAAGCGAATGGGTATGGGTACTACCACCAATTGCAACGAAAAAAGGTTCAACTTTTGCTACTCTCGAGAGTCAAGCGACGTGTTAAATTATTAATTCTGTTTGGGTTTGTAAATGGTGGAAGTGAACTTCCAAATCATCCATTTTAGTTAATAAAAATAGAGAAATATATTTTGTCCAAATTCACGAATTCATCATAAATTGCATCTTTGCAAAATACAAGAATTGTTCAGGATTCATAAGAATCCTGAATATTAGCGAAACTACATGTCGACACATGTATATACCGACCTAAAGAAATAAATATTTTAGGTCTAAATTATAACAAATATGCACCACTTTATTACGGGTCTCGATCGAATAAAGATTCTTATTGCGGGTATCGATCGAATAAGAAATTTACTAATATAAACCACTTTATTACGGGTCTCGACCGAATAAAGATTCTTATTGCGAGTATCGACCGAATAAGAAATTTACTAACATAAATCACTTTATTACGGGTGTCGACCGAATAAAGATTCTTATTGCGGGTATCGACCGAATAAGAAATTTACTAACATAAATCACTTTATTACGGGTCTCGACCGAATAAAGATTCTTATTGCGGGTATCGACCGAATAAGAAATTTACTAACATAAATCACTTTATTACGGGTCCCGACCGAATAAAGATTCTTATTACGGGTATCGACCGAATAAGAAATTTACTAACATAAACCACTTTATTACGGGTCTCGACCGAATTAAGATTCTTTCTGTGAGTATCGACTGCAGTCAGAATTAATAACCTCACTTTATTCTGTATATCCACTAGAATAAAGAATAGTCCAATTCCAAACCTCAATAAATTAGAAAACCAATTTGATCGAGTGCCTAATACTGAGCTGGTGAGTACAATGTCAGATACAATAAAATTTTCTAAAGATAAATTTAATTTAATCTTACTTATTCTTTCACATTTATTCAATATTAAATTTAGCTTTACATATAAATTTAAATTATAATTGTGGTTTTGAAATAATATTATCAGGCACATACATTATATATTAATTACAAATTATATTATATTATTTATTGAAAATCCAAGTTGGAGTGCGAGTTACAGTGTAGTAAACTTGGTGAACTGAAGAATTAAGCTACGAAATTATTGACTTTGAACCAGGGTTATAACTTTCATCACATTTCTTCATTATTCGCGTGTTCGCTCTAACTACGGGCAGAACAGGAATTAAAAAAACTTTACGTCTATTTAAAATAGCAGTCACAGAACAGATGCAATGCATCTAGAGATGGTAAATAGTGAACTGCTCTTTTTGACAAATATTAAAAATATGTCAGCAGCGAAATTGCAATGATTGCTATTTTCACAAAGTTGAGTGAGTAGCAACACTTTAATTCACTGCGCAGAAAGTTATGCAACGAAACTTTATTCTATAATAGGTCTACAGAAATGACTATCTCTATCCCGTTGGCTTCTTCTCGAACCACTGTTAAACCCATTTCTGACATCTCATTTAAGAATTTCCTATATGTTGTTTCCTTTCAATTTATTTGCTTGGTAGCTGCAGGGATAACGTGAAGTCTATAAAAATTACTTGTTAGACCTTAATCGCCTCCTCAAATTCTTCCTCATCATTTTCATTCGAATTTTCTATGTCATATTATCGATGGGTATTTTATTATCCAATTTCTTTTCTAACTCCTTTATATAATCTGAATTTGGTATGAGTTCCACATTTTTTTCAATTTTATGCACCGCAATCATGGAACAAATTCCAAGCGACAGTTCACAAATGACAAATCTCAAACATTTGCCCCAAGAAATTTTGAGTGAAAGTTCGGGGCACGAAATTAGAAACACCGGGTTTTCATCGAATGAGTTGGTGTAACCCCGTGTAAGCCCAGGGTTTTTCAAAAAACAAGATAGTATAGCCCGGTGTAGCCCTAGGTTTACCCGGGGTTTTCATCGAACAAAACTAATATTATAATAACCTCTTGGCAGGCCTCGAAAAATTCAACAGCTTCCTCAGCCACCATCTTGTCATGACATGATATTTCATGGAAATTGTTTGACTTCTTTTTTGTTTTTATATTATTAAGCCAAGCTCAGAAAATATCCAATGATGTAAAGCACAGCATGGTAAGAAGGTGATATGGAAAGGAATTAGTAAACGTGTGGAGGACAGGATGCCATACTCCATCAAAGGCCTTTGAATTATTCAGGGCAACGATTTTTGGTTCACAAAAATTGTAAAGACTGCATGCAGCAAGTCTCCAGATGAGCGTCCAATCCGGAAGGCATATTTGCGATCATTGATGAGTTGATTGGTTTCTAGATACTTCATTAATTTGGAGTTATAGATAGTATCAAAAACCTTTGAGAGAATCGAAGTGAGTGCAATTGATCGATAATTTGAGGGATTGCTACCCTATTCATTCTTGGGAATAGGCTGAACGTCAGCAGCTAGTTTCCAAGTAATTGGAAATTTTCATGTCGAATAAGACAAATAGAGTAGTAGATGAGATTTTAATTAACCTGCGGCTTTAGAGATGTTGATCTCCTAGAGGACCTTGAAGACATCTGTCTTGAACACATGGCTCTTGTACACATACAAATGGGAGAGGCAAAACAAGCGTCTGTGAAGTGGGTAGAAGACGAGAATTTAAAGCGAATCTAGCAGCCAAAATATTAACATTAACCAGGGAGTCAACAACCACTTGAACATTATTAACTAGTGAAGGTATATAGAAACTGGTAAAGTTGTTCCTGATGGTTTTGACCAGGGAAAAAACATCTCTCCGGATAATGGACTTGCAGGAGTTCCGTGCAGTCTTGTAGACTTACTTCAGTTCTGAGTATGGATGCAATTGATAGGTGCAAAAACAGACTCTTTCGCTTTTATTGCTTGGTTGCACTTATCATTAAACCAAGACCGATTTTGATGTTGTTGAGATCTGCTGCAGGAATACGGAATGTATTCACCCATGCCAAGACTTAGTATGTTACTAAGTTCTAGAGCGCATTCATCAACATCCCTCGAAGCAAAACAGACCGACCAATCAATTTCTCTAAAATTCTGATTGAGACTTTCCCAATCAGCAGTTTTATTCCAAAGCAAATCTGTTGCTTAAAATGTGGTTACTCCAACAATACACAATGATTTGTTTGTCGTAATTTCACTAAATTTATCCAATTACAAATTATTATCTTTGTTTCTTTAAATGTTTATTTTCCCACAGCGATAATATTCTAACAAGCCGTCTTTAGACTTATCAAAGATCCTTTGGCAGCTGTTTTCTATTAAAATAAACCTTCCATCCAGTGTTCTCTATAGGCTTAAACAGCTACGACCTAAATTGGAGTGGTGGCAAAACCGTTAGTTAATAGGCGTAGGGTTGCTATATAAAAATTTCGTTTTTCACTACATATTTGTGCATTACCTGAGAACGTATTGATGACGTAGAGAGCTGTAATTCGGTATATGATGTTTTCATAGCAATAGTAAATAAAATTTCAAAAATGGACTAAATTGGACAACTCCTACTTGGTGTTGCCATACAAAACTTTGGTTTTTCACTATATATTTGAAAACTGCCTGAGAACCCGTCGATTTGCAAATACAAGTTCATCAAGTAAAAAAGCTAGCATTGGTTTGAGACCAATATTCTTATCATGCCATAGCTTGATGATTGCCGGTATAAAATTTCGTATAGTCATCTATGCAAGTTGGATTTTTGAAGTAGTTTTTTGCATATATTTCTAGAACGGTTCATCGGACAGAAAAAATGCATATAACCAATTTTATAGAATTTCGTATTCCGAAGAAGTTTTTAGTACAATAAAAATGTTTAGGACTGATCGTTCTCACAGTGTATGTTAAAAATCTAAATTTTTATATGGCAACAACAAGAAGGGGTTGCCCGATTTATTCAATTTTTGAAATTTTATTTGTTATTACTATAAAAACACCATGTACCAAATTTCGAGGCGTTCTCAGGCAGTGTACAAATATATAGTGGAAACCGAAATTTTTGTATGGCAACCCCACGAAGGAGTTGCCCGATTTGTCTCATTTTCAAACTTAATTTTACTTTTTCTGTTAAAGTGCGCGTACAAATTTTCTGCTCTCTTAGTACACGCATTCTCGAGTTATCGTGCGCATGGATAGACGGATATGCAAAATTCAAAATAACTTTAATATTATACGTGGGTGTCCAATCCATTTTGCTCTACCATCATTAATTCCGTGCGTTACAAATGGAATGACAAACTTAGTATACCCCATAGATTTCATATAGGGCATAAAATTGGAAGCTGCTGATGTTTAAAAACTATTTGAAGCTACTGCACTGATAAAGCCAACAGACTCCAAAAAAGGCTATAGGCTGTCCCATTTACGACAGATGGGCTAGAAATTCAAGAAAAATTTCAAACTGATTATTGCAAGCTCCGATATTAAGTATTTATTAGCATTCACCCTTTCGCCATATATTTCCCCAACTACGATAGAGAAGCGGACAGCACAAATTTAATTATAATTTGGTGACTGCCTGAAGAACAGCATTGTGACTGTAAATTTTTTTCAACCAGCACCTCAAGAATTTTGTAAAAGGTAAGTGTGGAGAAATTTGGAAAATCTTATTTCTCTGATGGATTGACGGCAGCTCAATATAAAAACAGAAAAAATTTCTACACAAAAATATTCGCCCGTAATTGCCCGTAATTTTTCAGACGAAAGCTGTTTTCGAAGCAAAGTTAAACTTTTCCAACTAATTTTGATCGGGATTTTTTTATTATTTTCTTGTAAGCTCTGAGAGAAAGTAGATCCATTTTGAACCACTAATTAGAAGGTTCTAAGACATGCCGTTCCGTTCTTCACCTTTTTGCTCTTAATTTTTATTTTTTTATTTATTTATTGTTTTTTTACTAGAAAAAGGCAGACTCTCTCATTATGAGCTAACAGTTCGCGAATTCTCTTAATTATTTTTGTTATTATTATTCTGAAAGCTGAAAAAAAAGTAGACGCATTTTAAGCCACCAATTCAAAGGTGCTAATTTATGAATTTCTTCATGGTTTCTTGTCAGAAAATTTAAGATTGGATTTCAGAATTGATCAATCTAACCTAATTTTACTTTTGTTTTATACGTTCAGGAATCATGTATATCGAAAAAACTCATAAACATAACAAAGTTTTTCTTACCTATACATAATTCAAACGTTTAATCACAAACATGACATGTCGCAGTGTTTTTTTCATCACAGTTATCTCAATCAAGCCCGATAAAACAACACATTTGGGAAAATAATATTTTTCTTTCATAAACGAAATAGTATCTCTGCTAAGATCTTTTATCATTTTTCATCCTTATATAAGCTTTCCTTAAGTAAATTATCACAACCCTGAAACTTTGCAAGATGTGCGCCTTCTGTTCAACAAATTATATCCATGATATGACCATTAAGTACTTTCCGAGATTCTTCCAAGTATACACCCTGATATAACTGTTCTAGACAAAAATATATGTACGTACGTACGTACATACATACCTATATGTATTTACGGCTCGTCTAGAACTATACTGAAAAGTAAACATTATTCCCTAGCAATATATATAGGGACCTTCTTCTACGACCCTTTAGGGTGGCATTTAATGTTTACAATCGTGCAAGCACTTCTTCTGCTCAATGGTAGAAAGCCCAAGAGCCCTTCTTTATTCTGTGTGAGTATACATTTTACCCTTGGGGCGCATATGTTCTTTACAGTGCACACATATGTGTCACTATCGTCGCCTTTGATGCGGGTTCCTCTATACGGGTTTTATATATATATGTATATACAAACATATACATACTCTGTAGGAAAAGAACACTGGCCTTGCTGAAAGTCATTTTATCATGCCAGAGGATGACTTAGGTGCGGAAAAGATGACAGTTTTTTAAGAGGATCTTGAATCCTCACAAACGACCAGGAAGTTCCTTAGAAATAGCAGGTGTGTGATCTCTAAAGAGGCGTAAAACAACCTTGAGAATATTATTCCACAGAGTATAATTTTGGACCTAGGGGATTTTCTTCATTTTCATAGGGTGCTGAGATTGTGATTATTCCCGTACTTGAAGTGAAGTATTCACTTAAAATGCAACTTATTACGACCTGTCACCTGAAAGTTTATGAAAATTGAGCGAGTTCCTATGTGGGAAAGCTTTAAGTGCTTAAAAAGGAGTCAAAACGCGATGGTAATGTAATCCATTTATATATATGCTAAAATACCTGACCTAAATGCTACTATAATAGAGGAAGAGATTAACTCAATCTCTAGAGAAATTTCCGTCCCTTTCAATAGTCTGAATGAATAGCACTTGCAGGAAATCACAGCCATTTGGTAGATTAGGAACATCAACCGTTTTCATTAGCCATCTTTTAATAATTCCACTTTACCAGAATCGAGGAAAGAATTTCTCCATCCACCACATCAGATCTGAAAAAGCAATTCTCAAAAATCCGATTAATAAATCATCCAGTCTCAACCGACCAACAACAGCAACGATTTAGGATAAGAGAGTGAGAGAGAGAAGGAGATTGGGAGATATTGAGAGAGATTGAAAGACAGACAGAGACAGATGAATGCCGATGCGAAAATAGGGTGAGTAATATGGAAACAGTCAGTGTTTCAGAGGGGACACTGCTGTGCTCTGGGGCCAAAAATAATTCAATCGGCTTCCACCCTCCCAAACGAAATATAAAAGTCAAGAGAGAGTAGAATGGGGGAGGAAAATTCATTAATGCTGGGAATGAAATGTGTACTTTGTGCTTTTAATTACACCCTTACTATACAAAGGGGAGAAGAACTAAGGGTAGGCAAGTCCTGAAAGCTTGAAATGAAATCATGGCGCGGATACAGGGGCGAAAAGTTACTTTAGCTTCAGGGTATGTGTTTGTGCAGTTTATAGTCTCATTTACAGTGTCCTGTATACATGTACATACATATTCTCTGTCTGTCTGTCTGTATTGGTTCGGGAGGGGAGGGGGGATAAATTCAATTCCTGAAAGTACTGAATGCCGTTGCCCCGGAGCAGAGACATAGTATAGGATAGGCAGGGTGGAAGCAAAGCATTATCGCTGAATATTACTATATTATATAGCTAGCACACAGGATATACCAGTTCTGTCCAGCTATATGATGGGGTGAACAAAGCTTAAAGGGTCCTATGTACCTAAATCGAATCTAAAGGAAAACTCTATGTTGAAGACACTTTTAGCACCCATGAAAAGTCCTTTCACCTTAAAAGTCTGCAGTTGTTTCGTACAAAGACTTTTGTTGTTTGTTGTAATTTGGAGCAGTAAAAACAACTATGTAGAACAAGCTGAGCTGAGTCGAGACGACATCATGAAAATATGGTCTACACAGGGTAATAAGAACACAATTTAGATAATTACATCTGAAACAGGTTTCGGAGAAGGAGGAGGAGGACATTAGGGAAATTAAACATTTACACAACTTAATTACAAGAGGTCCCCAATCTTGAAGTATTCGAAAAAAAATGAAAACGAAAAGGCTTTATGCTGCTCGAAGTGAGATGATGGTAAGGTGTTCACTCAAAGATGAGATTGTTGTAATATTTTTCAAAACGAGGGCATCTGTTAACATGTTCCAATTTAGAAATAAATTAATGTAATACCGAGATTTCTGATGATCGCTAGTTGAATCAGGATACCTCTCAAGACCGTCTGTATGTGCCAAAAAGTTACAATCTACTCGACATGTTACTTCCCGAAACCCATATTGGTGGTAGCAATGTCTGAGCGAATACCTTAGATCCAGAGAGGAAAACTCGATAAAACACGAAAGTCCAAATATCATTCGTGATAGGGGATGAATGGCACTGCGTCGGTGTATCTTATAGCGATGGACTTCGAATACACAGCGACCTCCTATTTCAATTTAGGCCTTGTATGCCGGCTCCACCAATATCTATCATATTTTCTAAAATTGAAAGCCGACTATATAAAACTTTCAGTGGAGGGGAGGTAACCATAGTAGGTACATACCTCTACATGTACAAAAAATCGACTCTTGTGGGTCCTAACGATCCAACCTAGATCCAAGTCAGCTTTAGCCTTTCCATAGTGCAGGCGAAGCAATGAAAATCAATCTCCAATACAAGGATGATTTCTTGAGATAACTTTAGGCTAGACAGTCTGAGAAATGCTGATGTTTCTAAGGCAAAAGACTCCTATAGTCAAAGCTTTCTGGCGCAGCTAAAAAAATGCCCAAGTATATAGCTAATATAACAAGACCACACCAAGAGGTAAGCGTATAATTGAAAGCATACAATTGAGACACTTCCAATCTACATATAGCAAGAAGAGAAGAGTATAAAGTGTAGGACTCTCTGCGATGATTCAACTCCCAAAAGGCTCAGCAAACGTCACAGTGTGATATTTTAGAAATCTAGCTGGATTTAATTCAATTTTTCGATATTCTAAATTATGTCCAAAAGCATTTTATCGCAATGGCAACTATTCTAGGAGGTATAAGCCTCATTATTTTTCATTTTTAGAATGTCTGCCAACATTTTTGAGGTTTGGCGAATTTCTAATAGCAAAATCCGGTTCGAGGCGGTTTATACCTATATTTTGGAACAGTTTGGTGATGTGTAAGCTGACGTCTAGGGAATTTATTAAGTCCAGCTTACACTACCGCAAGTGGAGAAGGATGTAATGCAAAAAAAAATATATATATAAAAAGTCTTCCTTTCACGTTACTATGTGTAATTTTGATTTTATTTATAAATTCTTAGAAAAATTGGTTTCTTGCATCGACAATCTGTGGGATTCTTTCCCTTTAAAAGTTCCCTAATACGGCCGTCCTGCTACCAGAGATTTCACTAGCTAAATATTAGTAATATGTTTTATTTATTTCATGCTAAATTTTCAGGTTTAGGGTTAGCATGAATTTGATTAATTACCGTTCGGATTATTTTAATTTCTTTTTATTTTAAAGTAATTCCTTCATTATATTCCTGGTCCTGGTGTCCCCGTGCTCCAGTTTTATTTACACCATCCTGCTGCGAATTCTTCCGTTTCTAAATTAGCTTCGCTAGTTTTAACCTCCTTTCAGGATCCTATTAATTATTTTCTCCTTTCGTGTTAAAATTTTATACTCTTCAACTCGTGATTATTTTTCTATTTTTTCGACTTCAGATTTTTTCTTTCTTTCTTCTCCTCTGCCGATCTTAACCAGACCCTCCTTCTCTCCCACCCTCGCTTCCTCTTTTTCCTTTCCCCCTTATTTTTGGGATCGTTCAGATAGGCAGCTGATAATAGGGTGCTTGGAAATGGGAACAACTTCAATTGTATGAGGCGAGTCGAATATTTGGGGAATATGTATTTGCTCTGTGCATGATCATTAGTTTATTTATTTATTTTTTATCAAGTGCTCGTTTATTTATTAAAAATTGTCATTATTATTATTTTCCACGTATTTAGCATGGTTTAATTAGTTATTTAGGTAGGTAATTTCATTACGATTAAATTAAAATGTTAAGATCTATGATTATAAATTTCCTTAGGCTAAGTAAGACTCCAATCTTTTATTTATATTTAAAAAAAAAACAGACGTAAATTCATATGGATTTTTCCCGAAGGTATTAGGTGCGCCTGAGATCAACATTACAGATGTAGTGTTTCCTGATGTGATAATCAAGTGTATTAAAAGACAATTAGGAAGTGTATGCCAGCAAATTAAATTGAAATGGAACAAATGTGGACGAAATCACGAGCGCTTTTTGATATTATTCTCAGTATGGCTAAGTGAACCAGTGTATTTCCCAGATATTGTTTATAAAGCACTACCATCATCGTTTTCTGAATGTGCCACTACAAGGCGTGGGAGGCCATCGAAAACATTTCTGGAATGCAGTGATCGGACGAAGAAGTGTAAACTAAAAGAACTTCTTGAAACAACTACTCCGGAAGAAATATCGGTGGCTGCTGAAATGAAATTGCGAAAATTAGGTAAAAAAGATTCAGCGTCCCAATGAACATTTTTGCAGCTAATTAGTTGCAAGAATTAGATTTTTATTTTATAAGGGTTGTATAACAGCTACACGAAAACTAAAATGTTTTATAGAGGTATCGCTTTTCCCTATTGAGTTCCGGTGCTAAATTGTTTTATAATGTAGCACTGAGAACGCTTTCCGAACTTCTTATAAAACAGTTTTGCTCCGGAAACTTATTTATTCTATAAGTATTTTATAATAGTTCGAAACAAATCTTTGAAAGGCCTTTTAAAACTTGAATTGAGCATGGGATCTCGCTTTTATAAAACTCGAAAGCTGTATTTTAGCTTTTATGACAACTTTATAAAAAAATGGAAGCTTTACATTGGTATTAAATACTTTAACAAAAACCGTTCGTCACAAATACCAATTAACCTTTGTAAAACTGAGTACTGGAGTATGCACTTTGACATTTCCGATCCTGAAGATTTAACACGAATCTAAAATGTTTTATAAGAGCTGTAATGTGAGGTGAAAGCATTCGGCCATTTTATAAAAAAGTGAATAAATTGCAGCGAGCAACATTTTGGCATTTAACTTTTTCGTTTACTGACACGCAAAATAAACACGCGAATAAAACAAAAAAAATTAATGATTTCACTTTTAATTTTTAATTTCTTTAAATGATTTGGAACTTAACATTAAAAATATATTTAATAATAAATATTTATTTAAGTTCATTTATTTTTAGAATTTACTAGGCGCGTTGTATTTTTTCGAGCTAGAAGTATAACTTTTACAATAAAATTAAAGTTGCATGACATTTTATTCCAATATTAAACGAAAATTAATGTTTACGCATTACGCATATAAGTATTCCAAACAAAATTATGTTGGATGACAAAGTCTGAATTCATAAATTATTTTTCCTGCTCACACATTTTTGAAGGAAATTTGTAATACATTTTTCATAAAGAAAAAATATGACAACAATAGATCCATATTACACAAATACATATAAGTTTTAACGGGTATATTTGCGAAGCGCACAACCCAAAATTAATCTAGTCAAAAATACTTTGCGAAGCGCGCGTGTGTGTGCCCCTGCCAGCCTGCCTCTGTGTGTGTGTGTGTGTGTGTGTGTGCGCCTGCCTGCCTGTGTCTTTTGTGCTTGGCACAGAGCGTACTCCTCCTATTGATATTAGTGGTTTAAAAACTTAACTTAACTTAGGCAAAATTCATAGATCAGGTAAAGATACGTGCTATAACAATGCGTCGACCTTAACCATAGCCGCCCGTTTCCAAAACAATGCGTAATCCCTTAACAATAGGTGTGCGCTTCGCAAACTCCTGCTTGTGCGCTAGGAGAAGTGTTTTTTTATGGCTTGTGCGCTTCGCAAATACACCCGTTTTAACAAATAACTGCAGGAAGGAAGTTTTCACAACTACTATAAAATATCTCCGCAACCAAGTTGTAGATACAAATGGTTTTATAAGGGTTTCAAACACTTTCTCGCAGACTGCTAAAACGTTTTATTATTGCTTTATAAATTAGCTTCCACAACCCTTATACAGTGTGCCCAATTAGCTCTATAAGAGTTTTTTTAAAGCTCGTACAAAATTTTTAACAACAATCTTATAAAACAGTGTGTTTTATAAAGAGTTGTGAGAGCATTTCCGTGGCTATAATAAAGTATAAATTGTTCATTGGGCGTCAGTTGTAAAGGAACTGACAAGTGCTTCACAACAGCGAGGAACTAATTTTAAAAAGGCTAGATTAACTTTTTCACACAAACCGAAAATTATTCCTGCCGATAAGGCACTGGCTCTGATCATTGACTGCAATCTTTCTATACACCAATACAATTTAATAAGGCAGCAATCAAATGAATACACTCCCAATTTATTTCCATCATATAATAAAATAAAAGAGGAAAAGAAAAAAATGTTATCCAGCAGAAATAATAGTATCAGAAACTTCAGCTGAAATTAAACTGCAGTACCTTGATTGATCACACTGTTTGAAGACTGCGTAATGCGCAAGAAGTATTGCAAAGCTTGCAAAATCTGCCTAATGAAATGCACATCATAATAAATTGGGGGTGTGACGGCTCGCAACAAACTCGCTATAAGCAAAAACTGAGTGTAGGTGAATCAGATGAAAATTTATTTAGTATCTCAATGTGTCCTATTCAAATGTACTACGGAGACAATTCTAGAATAATTGTCTGGCAGAATCCTGCTCCGTCATCCACGAGGTATTGCCGCCCAATTAAGTTTGTTTTTAAAAAGGAATCGACTGATTTAATAATGAAAGAAGTGAAAAATATTGAGGACCAAGCCAGTTTACTGACACCTGTTCGTTCTGTAATGAAAGAGTGTGGAATTAATACAGTCATCCTTTTCTGAAATGCGTCTAAGAAGTCATCAGTATTTTCAGTGATTGTTTCCAAATGTGATCTGTCCGTTGATATCCATTATTGGTATGTAATTGTCTCCACGCAATTCTCTTCGAAAACCTTATCTAGTTCCTCTTTTAAAGGGAGAAAGCCGGGGCACTGTGAACAATTATTTAAAAAACAATTAGTGTCGGGTGGATTGCAAATCATCGTGGATATGCAGCTTTTATAATTGGTAATATTTTGTTGGCTATGTGTTTTGCTTTTGATAGCTTCAGTCATTAACTTTATATTTTGATGTGAAGTACAAACGCAGACAGAATGAGTACCCGAAACACCAGCTAAAATGCAATTTTTCGGTCGAAGGGAGGCGAATTTTGAAAAACTGATTTTGTTCTCTGGATGCGATGACTTGAAGCTTAGGTGTATTTCCTTCAAATTCCCTAAAAGTAACCTTTTTTGCATATGGTTCCTTTCGCCTTCAACCTGAATAAAATTTTGTTAAAAGAATCCTTGAAAAAATTGACTATTACCTTTATTGAAACAAAATCCTTTTTTCCAGGCATGAGCCTGCTGATTTCGTCATTAAGATAAAATTGTATCGTCATTTCTTTTAATTTCGTATCAATGTCTATAGATTTTCGAGGGCGTATAGATAAAATTCCTTGTTCTTGTAATATTTGCTTACTTTTCCTCAACATATAGCTCGTAGTTCCTGGAAATGTTTCCATGATTTTTGTAGCAGTCCAGTCTTCCGGTAAAAGTGTCAATATCATGCATTTCATATTTTTGTCTTGTGTTCTGATGTACTTTTCTCTCAGTTTATTCGCGAATTTTTCCGAAAATCCACTAGATTTTGTTTCTTGGACGATTGGTACATTAAAAATTTTTGGTGGATATGGCATCCATAATGCTTTTCAGTTCTCTTTCCACATATGTGCTATCACTCATTCGCCTCCTTTGAATTTCTGGTTCTACTAAGTAATGAAGACACTCTTGCAAGCAGTTGAGAACAGCGTCTCTGTCGAAAAACTCAACATCCTGACTATCAGCAATACTTTGTATATCCACGGGACTCTCAATCTCTACAGAAGGTGAAGGACCGGGTAACTTATAGACTTCTAATCGGCACTGCGAACATATTTTCCATTTCAGCTGTAAATTTGGTAGACGATCTATCATCCTTTTGGTAACATTTCTTAAATTTTGGCGTTTAGAGGAATGACTTGATTTTAAAAAAGGATTACAACACTCCCGTAGTTTATAACAATTCTCCATGCTTAATGCTATAATTGTATATATGGTAATAATATACAGTTACGATTTATAAGAATAATTAAACTTAAACTAATTTCACAAAACTAATTAAAAAAATAATAAAATTGCGAAATACGTTTTGCTTACTAATTGAAACGACGTTGCACTAATAATTTCAGATACACGGAGTCATCTCACTTTTATACTTACCAATTACTGATACAACACAACTGAAACATATTTTCCTTTAAATTATATACACATATACTTCATTTACCTCACTCAGATTGACTTGTTTCGAATGCAAGTAAATACCTTTGGTTACCTGCATCCCCATTTCACCCCGGGCGACCAGTGTAGAAAATATAGATGTTTAACATATGTATAACCGATCTTATAATATTTTCCAACTTAAATTTCGTTAGGATCATATATTGTTATACATATACATAGTCTAGATATATTAGGTTCGATCAGGTAAAATGGAAACTGTTGCCATGATATATGCGATAAAAGAAAAACAGCTAGAAAGGATGCGTTGAGCAAAATTATAACAGGTTTAAATTATTATATGGTAGGTAGAACTTTAAAAGATTATTTTCATATGTAAACATTGAGTAAACAATGAGTTCTTTAGTTGAGGTTTCTGATATAACTATATTCATATGTATATATATGACATCAATCTAAAAGTTGAAGTATGTGTATTTTCTTTTTATTTTCCTGTATCACTGTAATTTTTAAAACCAGCTGCATACAAGTATTTGATAACGCACCATATAACATCAATTTTCGTTCGAAGTTTTCTGAACTACATATATTTAAAAAATAACTCCATCCAAACTTCAAGGAGTTTCATTTTCTCCTTTCTACAGTTTCCTCAAAAGCCATTAAGGATTAAATTAAAAAAAAAAATAAAAGAAATCGAGATTGCGCATTTTGAAATATTCAAGGATAACGAACATATCCATTATCCTTGAAAACAAATTTTCAGAAAAAGGACCTCAGCTAATTTTTTTCCAGGAGCTTTAAAGCTTCCTTAAACAAATGGAGTTTGTTTCATGGGCTTACGATGCATACATCCTAAGATATAAAGTTTTGAATTTACAGCTTCCAAGCAAAATTTGCCACTTTTTCCCAATTTCAAAATACCATATCGCCGTCAAAAATGGACAAAAACGAAAAATATTTCAGCAAAGTACTACCAACAAGAAGACCAACCCACCTGTAAAATTTTATCAAAATCGGAGATGGTCCATTCACAACATTTGTCGATTTTCTGTGGAATGACCCTCCTGTTACTTTTGGAAACCATGTTGTTTTGATTAAGTCTGTTTTAGTTTTAAGTATGACGGACGGTAAAGTATGTTCAGCATTATCTGCGTATAATTCTTCACAGATCTGTTACTTGTGTGGCTCGACACCAAAAATAATGAATAAACTTGATATTATCGAAACTAAAACAGTCGATGTTAGAGCTTTAGCATTTGGTTTATCTCTTCTTCATTCATGGATTAGATTTATGGAATGTCTACTCCATATATCGTATAGGTTAGATCTGAAAGTTTGGCAGGTAATGGAAATAAAAGAAAAGAGAAAAATATTCAAGATAAATTTAGACAGGAATTAGGTCTATTCATAGATTTGCCCGCCCAAGAAGCAGGTAACACTAATGACGGGAATATGGCTCGAAGATTTTTCAGAAATGCTGAAACATCTTCGATTATAACTGGTATTAATTTAGAATTAATCAATAGGTTTAAAATTATTTTAGAAACTATAAACTGTGGATACTCTATTAAAATAGATGCATTTGAAAAATATGTTGTAGATATAAGAAACATTTATTTAAGGGAATACTCTTGGTATTACATGCCGAGCACTGTACACAAAGTTTTGTTCCACGGAAAAGATATTATTGCTTCCTGCATTCTTTTGATAGGCCAGTTATCGGAAGAAGTGCAGGAAACTAGGAACAAAGACAATCGGAATTTCAGGGAACATTTCACAAGGAAATCGTCAAGAGTTAATACTAATATGGACTTGCTACATAGGCTTCTGATTTCTTCAGATCCTTACTTAACAAGTTTGCGGCATAAGCCAAAGTCAAAGCAAAACATCACTAGCCCTGAAGTTTTTGCATTACTTTCTGTACCTTCGGCAGAGGCCGATAACGAAACTGATTCCGATTAAAAATGAATAATATGTATACCTATTATTTTATAGCCCTTTTATAATAAAATTTATTAGAAATATACAATATGGAAATATGTATTATGTAAAAATAAGAAAATTTAATAAAGATTTTTTTATTTCATTTTTTTTTTTTAAATCTCCAAGCCAACTACTGTAAATCATTAGTTTTAAATAAATTGTAAATAATCTGTAGTTGTTTCAACGCAATTATCAGAAAACAAAAGTCATATCTTAACGGCAGGAATTACATCCCGCCAGATTGCCAAAATATCACATTGTTCGCCGGTCGGTAGAAATGGAGAGGCTCTTAATGGAGCATCATTCTCAGCTATACTACCTAAATCTACCTACATACCTATCATTCCGATCATTCTCTAAAAATACTGCATTAGCTGTTAACTCGGACTAAATAAACGTTTTACAGGATGCCATCCTTAAAAAAATTACGGAAAAAAAACAGGAGTCTATAAAGCCTAAATTTATGGTTTGTCATTTATACCAGGATAGAAGTTCTCAGCTATGCTATTCAGATTGCGGCAACATTGCTGAAAAGCATAGCTATGAGATAGAGTTCATTTAAAAGTAACCGAGGATGAGCAAATTTGTAACCCTTAAATATTGATTCCTTACTTCTGTATCAATTGATAAATGGTCCACTGGGTATTGAATGATAGGAGAAAAGGGTAATAAGAACACCCCACAATAAGATAATAAATAAAAAATGATTTAACACCTTGTTTGCTACCCAGAGGGGTTTCAAATGAATGGACCACTGCCATACAATTTTCCATTTTATCTTATATTCAATTCATGCACCGCCCTCACCAGCTCTTGATTATGTATATTTCAGACAATTTGTGTGCGTGTGTGCTGTTGCTCTTTGTTTTTTTATGATAATCTCTGGGGACACCCTTTGTTGTTGATAGGACAACTTTTGCAAAAAAAGGAGATAGGGGAAGAAAGTTTTGGATTATTCGCTTAAACACCTGTGGCTCATGAATTTTCTTTCCCTACAAGAGATGATGAACTGTTCCACGTTTGCAGTTTTTCACTGACGGAATTTCAGATGAACTCTGTGACCTGGGATATAATTCTTGCTTTGTGTCATTTACTTGACATGAGTTCGTAATCATGTACCGATTTTTATATGTAGTGATGTTTTCCGCGAATGAAAAAATTTGTTGCTCAGAAACTAAAAAAAGTTGTCATGACTTCTGCACACTTGCTTAACTCACACGGTGTAAATATTCTTGGAATACAATCTCAAAAGTGTTACTAACCAACTCGAAAGGTGACGCGTGATCTTGACATTCTATACCTCGTAAGGTACTGTCATACTGGATTTTGTAATTTTAGTATAATTTTGTGAACAGATTGAATGCAAATGATATATGAGAAAATGGAGTTCGGCCCGAATCCCGTATCAGGTTGAGGCTCGCTTAGAATGCATAGGAAGAATACTACAAAGAACCAGATTAAAGATTTTATCAAAGCAGTAACTATCGAAGTAGCTATAAAAAAAAGTTAAGGGCATCCGATTTCCCCAGGGAATCGATATTCGATTCAATAAAACGCTAAAAAGCTGTATTTGGATTTTGCCTAACATGAACAACGCAATTCTTAACCAGGCTTGTAATGTGCGCTAAGTCAGATGGAGAAAAATATTTCTTGTATTGTGCAAGAAGCCCCACTCATTTTGATACCACAAATCAGATTAGGTCAATTAAGGTTGTTGGACATTTCTATGACTAAAATGATTAGGAAGGGACGAGCTTGTGATATCGAGTCCATCGATGAAAATGGCCTAAGAGGATGTTGGGTCATTCAATTCTTCATGTAGTTGTGCAGTATAGGTCCGTCCAATCGTCAAAAGAAGGCATTGAGCTTGCCTGGTTTTGAAATAGATTTGCTTTGCTCAAACTTACACAACTATTATGCTGACTTTAAAAATTCATATCTCCAAAATAAATACAAAGTGCTAAAGATTCCCCGTAGAAAAAATACTACATTGTCCCAAATGTGGTGCTCCCATACTGCGTTATTTTGGCTATATGGCGACTTTAAAAATTAAAATGACTAAAACGAAGCCGACCACCTCCGCAATTTTTTGCATATATGTAGATAGATACGGCTTAAGATTTCAAAATAAAGGTAGAAGAAAGTGCTAGAGTCCTCAATAATAAATAATCTAATTTACGAGATACGATTTTTTTCAAAATGACGTAGCGTAGGGGTGGGGTGGGGGGAAATAAAAAAACTTTGGGGAAAATTATTTTTGTATTCCATACAAATTCAAAAAGTTTCATCCAAATTGGAATTGGTTGGATCCAAAATGGTTTTCGTGTAAAATGACTGAATGAATGGTGAGGAGGTTTCGTCTACGGTCAGGGTATACCGCCACTTTTTCAAACGACTTTAATTGAAAACATAAATTTTGCCCGCGCATAACAGCCATAATACCACTATGGCGATACCATCGGAACATTGATTATGCGTTAGGAATATAAAAACCAAAACTAAATCAATCACAACTATCACACATGTGATTCGAAAGAATGTGTTAGGAGAAATATCATTCCCATTATCAATAATAGCATCTATAGGAAAAGTAGGTACTTCTTCTAATATTAACATCACTCGCATCATAAAAAACATAAATGCAAAGGACCGTTACTATATGAAGGCAGATAAAAGCAACAATGTTGTTATATTGAACAAAAGTGAATACGATGAGGTCAAGAATCCAGTGACAAGAATGGTAAACGAGACTTCACAAGCTCTTAGTAAGTATAGAAATGAATTACTTAGGTTGGGCTAGACAAAGGAAATTATTGGTTCCTAACCCGAAATGCCATAGATTGTATGGGTTATATTACCCAAAACACATAAGGCAGGTAACAGCATGTGACCCATTGTATCTAATAGAAATTCCCCGTCGGAGAAGTTGGCTGAATGGTTTCACAATTTGACCCGTCCTATAAATATGTCAGTAAAAACTCATTCAATCTAGTGAAAAAAATAAAAGGCGTTTCGCTGGAGGAATAGGTAACAGGTGTTTCCTTTTGATGTTGTAGTGCTCTTCTCTAGTGGCCCTTTGACGGATACCTTTGAATTTTCGGGAAAGTTGGTTGGATGTACAAGATATCAGTAATTAAAGAAGAATGATGTTAGTTGAACTAACTAGATTGTACATGAACCACAATTATTTCAAGTTTAAAGATAAATTCTACAAGCAAGTTGATGGCATAGCAGTTGGGCCATCCCAGACGAGTATTTTTGATGCAGTATGCAAACCGGTTTTTTTTGGGAAGAGGTAAAAAGCCGCAAAGAGATATTTCATTGCGTTTTTTCACCTTTTCCCTAAAAAACCGGTGTGCATACTGCATCAAGAATACTCGTCTGTAATGGCCCATAGGCTCTATTTTTATCATCTGAAATTTTCTGGAGTTTTTTGGGAAACACTATACAAGGAAAAAGATTGGTTTCTACAGATTTAGCTAAGATATGTGGTCGATACTTTTTCAGTGGTTAAGAGAGAGATTGTGGTATCCATTTTAAAAGAGTTGACAATGGGCCATCCCCCACGAGTATTCTTGATGCAGTATGCATACCGGTTTTCTAGGGCAGAGAAGAAGCAAAGAGATATCTCTTCAAAGTTTAGAGCAAAGTTAACTAAATTAGTTAAGAAGCAGTAGAGAAAAATTGGAAATTTTTTTGTGTTTTTTAGAATGAAACAAGTAATTTGATATACTTTCGTCTTTTGCATTAATGGAGGAAAAGAACTTGGCTATGCACTATTATAGTGCAACTGAGACAACGAGTTAAAAACAAAAATCGAGAGAACGTAGGATTACCCGAACGACAAAATCTTATTAAATCCCTCAAAATCCTTTCAACCTATTCATAATAATGTACATGAGGTCACACTACCTCACTTTTTTAAGAAAAAGATAAATTTCGCTTTGGCCCAGATGCTGAAAAGAGATGTAAAGTTCCTCTCAAATAAAAATCTCATTTTCCCGAAAATATCAGAGAATCCAGCATGAGTTCTTCCACTTAATCTCTAATAGCAAAACGAATGTAAACAGAAACACGTGCTGTTTAAATATCATAGGATTACAGCAACAACATGTGATCAAACATTATCAATATTTCATGAAAACTGGTTTTCACAAAAGCGCGGGAGCATTTTATGAGAGTAAAACGTGAAAACTCCGCCCCTTTTATTTACGAAAATGAAACATTTGCCATTCTGTTTCGTTGCATGCAATTTGCGCTTTCAAATTTTTTATCTTTATTCATAAAAGTTTTAAAGAGAGTTTAATTTTTTTTCGATTTTTTTTCTTTCTTTTTTCCTTTTTTTGCCGTGTGTACATATTTTAAATGTAAAACACTCGGAAATCTCGCCTGCTTCTTAACTTGTCATTAAGTTAACTTTGGTGTAGAGATATCTCTTTGCTTCTACTCACCTCTTTGCATACTGCATCAGGAATACTCGTGTGGGATGGCCCAATCAGGCAGAGATTTATAATTTGTGATTCTACCCACCACTCTTATCAGCATAAAATGTCTGCTTTTTACGCCATGATCCATCGTATGCTGAATATTCCCAAGACAAAGCTGAAATATATTGTTACGTGCAATAGGATAGAACGAGCGACATCTATTGGTTCGGACAGTAAACAAGTTCAGGTTTGGAGAATCGATGATTCCAGAATGGAGTTTTCGGGAAAGTTCTGAACAAATGTGTAGAGTATAAATACGGTACTTGTCACCGCCAGGAGGCTGTCTTATCTTAGACAATGAAGTGAACGCAGTAAATTTTTTGGATTTCTATAATTGGGAGTAGAGTACTAGCGATAATTAAAGTATAATAGTTTGTGAGTATTTGTGAGTGTTTGTGAATTTGTAAAAGTAAACAGTAAACTTAAATAAAAGAAGAACTTGTGAGTTATAGAGAGTTTTGCTATGAAAATTCATAGCGAAATAAGTCAATCTGAAATTGACTCAGTTTGCTGCTAAGTCTGCAGCTCGAGAATTGAATGGAAAAAACTCTTTATGTAAACGAAAATATTTGAAAAAATAAATTTCGTTACAAAAATAGGGCGTTTCACATAAGCAGGAACCGTATAATCATCAGTACGGCTTGAGTCCTGCCTGCCGTATACGCCAAAGCAAGCCAAATCCATATCTTACGCGATTAACGAAACCAATTTCAACTATTTTAACAGACCGATATCCCGGGGTATTTGTTTAACATTTTCCTACAGGCTTTAATTTTGGCCTTGATTTTACTTATGACTTTATTTTACATTAACACTTTAACTGTCCAAAAAAGATATAAAAACTATAAGTTACGCGATGTCTTTATTTTACAGCTTGTTGAGTAACACCAAAGCAAACAGCCAAGCTGACCTCATATGTAAATAAAATAAATTTTAAGTGTGAATTATATAAGGCGAAATAGTACGTATTTACTTGATTGCCTAGCAAGATTTATCCTTATGCGGGACTAGGATTTCATAGAGAGTTTTGCTATGAAAATTCATAGCGAAATGAGTTAATTTGAAATTGACTCAGTTTGCTGCTAAATCTGCAGCTCGAGAATTGAATCGAAAAAAAAAGTTATATTTGAAATATTGTGTTTTAAATAACGAACTAAGGCCACGCTCGTTACAATATTAAATACACTCTCTTGAAAAATGGCTATAATCTTAAAATAATGACACAGTTATACTCAAACAAAAACAGCAGAAAAAGGATACGTAACATTACCACTTTGCAAGGCGATTATGAGGGGAATAAGGTTAAGAGAATGGCGATTACTTATCATCCAGTTATTACTGCGAAACTTAAGACCATTTTTAAGAAAGTCGAAAAACAGGGTTTTCCAGTGACTAGGAATATACCTGAGGCAAAGTTAACCTAATGATGTCATTAGGTTAACTTTACTTGAGGCTCATTCAGTGTTCATTGGCCATTTATGGTGAAAGCCCAATGAGCGCCACAGGCGTCGCGTCGCTTTGACAATTCTACGCGGCAGACGCGTGTAGGATTTGAGCAAGGCCCAATGGACGCATCGCGTTGGTACATTTGGCCAGCAAGAACTGTCAAAGCGACGCGACGCCTGCCCGTTCATTAGGTTTTCACCTTTATCGAGATCTGTCATAATGACATTGAGATGGCATGAACACAACAGATACATCGCAATTAATGAGGGCAATCGATTACGCATTGCACATCATATTTTGAATAATTGCAACCATGAGATTCACATAGATGACTTCAAATTAATAAAAGCTGAACCGAATAAACTAAAAGCTAGACGCTTGGGAGTCTTTTTTTTTTATGCATGTACATATATGGGATGAACTCAGATATTGCCTTTTTTACTACAGGCCATGGCGTTATAAAATGCATATGTATAAGAAACGTGTCATTTGAAAGCTTTTAGCATTGCGCATTATGGAAAAGCAAACACGTTTCATGTTTAAAAATTTATATAAAATAAACAACACGAAAGTTCTTTTTCAAGCTTGAAGTCACTTTTATGACTAGGTAAAACAAGTAAAAATGTTAGAATTGGTCTTAGACCAATTCTTACGATATCCTAGATGAATAGCCGTATGTAATTTCGTATGGTCAGCTCTTTCTATAAGTTTCATTGTTGTTTAATTGTTTTAGTCATTATATTGTTATTAGTTAATATTTTGTCGCTTGAATACTGTTTTGCCCCATATGCAAAAATGTAGTTTTGAGATAAATGCAGTTAAAGTTGAAACCTTTTTTATAAAAAAAAGAACTGTTCGATACATTTTTTTTTCTTAAATTTGCATAAAACTCAGTTGTTTTCCGTCTATTTATTTCTTGAATTATTTTTATTTCAATAGAAGAAAATTTTCGTTAAAATTTCATTAACTTGAACCTATTTTGTTAATGGGGCAAAACTAGATTTTCAAACAATATATTGCTTGTATGATATGGGACAACACAATTAATTAATAAAGTTAAAAGAAATTTTTTATTACTTCAACATCTTTATTTAGCCTTGAATATTTTCTAGTTTTTCTAAACAAAAAAATAAATAAATTTCTTCATTCGGATTGAATATAATTTTATGATTTTTTTACCGGGTAAATTTATTTTTGTTCAAGTAGGTAGGCCTTTTAAGTATTGTCCGGGATAAACGAAATGCAAAACAAATGAAATTTTTTATTTATTCTATTACACAATCATTTGATTTAGGGGGGGGGGCAAAGTTTCAAGGCTTGGTTCGACTAATTAACATGTCCCAAACAACAGAATTGAGTGACTCGAAAAATCTAATGAAAATGGAAGAATGCCAACAAAATTCTCCATTGCAATTGTGCGATAAAAAAATAAAAAATAAATCCTTTTTTTGTCTAATATTGACAGAAAATTTAAAACACTCTGCTAACATAGGAATTTTTAAAAGAGCGACCGATACGTTCGATACGAAGAACGTATAGCAAAAACATCACCAATTTTAATAGTAATTATATCATTTCGGCTGTGAATAATGTACATAATTAGGTAATCGTTCAATAAACATTATTTGATAAAAAAAAAAAATGTTTTTCTTGTTGATTTCAATATTCATAGGTGGTCGTTTTTTTTTAAACAGTCTTTAAATTATTCGGTGTTCAAAGTTTCTTTCTGCCAGCTGTCATCAAAATTGAATCCCAAAATAAATTATGCCTGTCCTGCAGACATTTTATAATATACCTTAAAAGGCTCCTTTTTTTTAATATAAGAAATCTATTTATATAGGCCTGTGTGTGTTTTGGTCACTGACTGAGGATTTGGACGGTTTTGCCAAAGGTCAGATTATTTTTGTGATAAAACTCGGATAAAACTAGTGCATAATTATTATTTTTCTTGAGTGAATATTGTTTAATGAATTTATATTGCATTTTGATATAAGATAATGACTTAAACATGAATATGGAGTATAAAAAATGTTCTAAAATCGTGCGCCTCTGTGAGACTGGATACCCATGAAATGGTGCTTGCTGGCGTATATTTCATACTAAGTGTGCCGGTTTGT
Organism: Dioctria rufipes; assembly: GCA_963924295.1. Taxonomy (NCBI): domain Eukaryota; kingdom Metazoa; phylum Arthropoda; class Insecta; order Diptera; family Asilidae; genus Dioctria; species Dioctria rufipes. Next base: position 340,572,846 of record OZ002740.1, on the reverse strand, counting down.
CCAACTACGCTAAATAAGTATTTGGGAAGTGTTTCCATAAAATTACATAATGCTTTCACCAAGAAATTGTTACTTTTAACAGCTTGCAGAATATACTTAAGTAGTTTTTGTTATAAATATTAATTGTATTTACATCAAACACTTTAAGTGTTTCCATGCAACATTAAAAAGTTCGATGATGCCTTATGCGGCTCAAATAATTACATTAATTGTTGGAAACACTCTCCTCATTTGAAGGAAATAATATTCAAGATCAAATAACGGAGTTATTAGTGGCTACTATCTCAGATATGTAGGACAAATAGTATTTTTTCATCTTGTTTGTCGCAAACGCTTCGATTTGTAAAACGTTTAAACAAATATGAATTATTTTGTTATGGTAGTATGCTGAGTGATTGACTTGGACGTGAAGACCAGACTGCTAGCGTGAGCTGACAGATCCCTCGGTGGACAGCGTTGATTGCAGGGGGGCACGTTAGCTCGCCTCGGCTATTAGCAGAGAGTGTGGGGAGGTTCCATGAAAACTTGCCGCTGCCAACAGCAATATATAAAAAGAATTCGTGCCTGACACTTACTTACTTGAAGGTGCAGATGTTCTGCCTTCCGCTGCCTTGCCCCATCCACCCAATCGACACTGAGGGCAGCAAGTCTTTTTTCAGTATCCCTGTACTGACCTGAAAAGAGAGGAGTAGCGGACCTAGTCAACCTTCATACTAAGAGGGCTCCGGGAGAGTGGTGAAGAAAATAAAGAAGTTCAGCGCATCTTCAATTCCTTATAATATTTATTTACAAAAATTTATATGGAGATACGTAAGTGGAAATCAAGGAAACGATCCTACAACAACGTACTAACCCGTCTGTATGATTATAACTATCAAGTCAGAATGTAGCCTTCCGCGTACAACATTCTGCAACGAAGGGATGTTAATATTTCAGAGTGTACCTATCCTCTGACAAAACTTTTGTTTCCTCCATCTTTTTAGTTTTACTTACTTAGACTATTTCTCGTTTTTTTCTTTTCAGAGGTACTAATTCCAACCGAACCCAATACTTAACTTGAGAAGGACGCGAGCGCCCCAAACGAGAAATTTTCCATAATGATACCAGTTAATTAACATTGAAGGTACTTACATTCCTGATCTCCGACATATTGAAGAACTCCAGCATCCGGTTCACCTGAATGAGTGAAACACATTTGATTGATTTTTGAATCACCTACTTAAGCGTCCAAAATCGGAATGATATTTTAATTTTAAGTTCAATGTTGCTAAAGCTTAGTACCTAAGGGGACAAGTACATGCATTTAAATAAATTTTTTCTTTAATAATTATCAATCAACGGTCTTTTAGATTTCCTTGCTATAGCTACCTATCATCTCGGGATGATAACAGCCGCCTGATCTGACTGAAACTCTGAATGAGCTGATACGAGGTTGGAATGTGATAGTTTCCGTTTGTATTACATTTAATTTAAATCATCTTGTTGGAGAATATTCGTCCGTTTAGGCTAACAGGATGGCGTTTAGAACAGTCTATCACATGACTTATTTTAGCTACTACTTATGATATATATATATATACGAAACCATATGCAAAAACAAGATTCGTGTGCCGATATGTCTTCTTTTCTTATGCTATCCTTATGAAACAGGTTCGTAATATTGCGAGTTTACAACACTTGCCTTCTTTTGTATCTGTCTTTATGAATATTCGTCGTACAAAGAAAATAAAAATAGATTTATAACAAACTAATATAAATATGTCTATACGTCACCTTCTCCATCGTCAATGACAATTTATATACAAAAAACGCCTTAACTTAACTATTCAGTGAAGCACTGAGCTTCCAAAAAATTTTCTTAATAAGACTGGTAATAAAACCTTTTGAAATATACCGCAATCATTAGTACTTGCTTCTAGCGATATTCAATGACGTTATTACCTATATGTACTTAATTTTATAATCGGTTGCTTTTATTGATATTATAGATTAGAATTTAGGTCTTTATTATCTTCTTATCTATCAGAATTCAAATATATTTTTCTTTCAAGATCTAAATGTGTGCTATCTTTCATAGTTTAAGTAATTGTAATATTTCAGAATACAAAAAGAACTTATCCGATCTCGTTGCTTGTCCCACGTAGAAATCCAATATTGGTAATATTGGTAATAATATTGGGTAAATTCGTCGGTAAATAAAATCTCTCATTTAATAATTTTCTCGGCTTGAGAATGCGGAAATTTACTTTGTGGATTTATTGATGAAGAAGAAGAACAACCATAATGTAAAAGATGCAAGATTCATTAAAATTTTATAATTTCTCATAATTTTTTTATTTTTATAAAAAATATCAATAAATTAATTGTTCTACTTAATAATTTCATATTCAAATTATTTTATTCAAATATACCTAAAACAGATTGCTCATCGTTATACCATATATTTAGTGAATAAATAGTAAAATATACGTTAATAAAATTGCATACTGGGCCAGCGAGTCTTAACTCTAGCTTACGATTTTCAGTACGGTAAGTTTCAGGATGATTTCCGCCACTGTCTTCAATTAAATTGGTTCAACTTTAGAAATATTTAATTAAAGTAAATTCGGTCACCGAAATTTAATACATTATTTACGTAAATAATAAAAAAAAAAAATAAAATTCGTGATCCGAAAAGTTAATTTTTGGTTTTTCTCAATTTTAATCGGTTTCCTCAAAAATAAACCAAAAATATATATAGATCATTTTAAAGTAGACACTTCAACGGTTAAAATGAGCCCAGATAGAATATTTAAATCGAAAAAAGCACCAATAAAGTTTTCCGTGGAAGATTTTGGTTTTTTTTTTCGAAAATTGTAAATATATCGGAAACTACATATTTCCCAGATTCCAAAAAAATTGTGCTTATTCAATGTAAAAAAAAAATTTCATGTAATTTGAATTATTTTTACAAGAGAGAAAAATAAAAAAAATGAAAAATCGGTTTTCCGCCATTTTCTCGAAAAATTGGAGGTAATGTTGAAAATACTTTATATGAAAGTTTTAGATATTTTTATTATCTATAATTTTTGCGAAGAACATTTGCCACTAGGAAGTCACATTTTGCCGAAAATCGCAAAAAAACTTTCAAACCCTTAACACCCCCCCCCCCCCCCCCCCCCGCCATTTCGGAATTTCACTTTATCTCGTGTTTAATTTTTGTTTTTTCTCTTAATTATAACCTTAACAAAATTTTCAAATTTTCCCTATTGGTCCCTGCTTGTTAATAATTCAGCCTTAAGTAAGACGAAGGTGGGGGTACCACAAGGATCAGTCCTGGGAATGCTTCTATTCCTGATTTACATAAATGATATGGGATGTATCTTGAAACATGCTAAACTGGCGCTTTTCGCGGATGACGCGCTGATATATGTATATTGCAGCAGAGAATATTAGGGTTTGTGAAGTAAAATTCCAATCTGATATAGATCGTTTAAGTGCGTGTTTGAATAAGCTTAAACTGAACATTTAAAAGATAAAATCTATGGCGATAAATTCAAGTTTAAAGTGCTAATATTGATATTGATGGTGCGGTAATTAAAAATGTTACTGATATAAAATACTTAAATGTGATATTGGATAATAAGTTGAACTTTAAAGAACATTTTGAATATGTTACTTAAAAAATAGGTAAGAAGATTTCTTATTGTTTTACCACAGCTGATGTGTCAATTCCAATAATTGACATCTACGAAAAAACTGCTTTCGCAAGGTACAGTTTAATGAAATTTGTAAATTCCTATAATTGACATTCAAACAAACTGCAGTTACAAACGAGAATTTACGTATGCTGAAATAAAATTCCCTGGTATTGCAGGAAAAATAATATTTAGTGGACAAATGCTAATATTATGCAAAAATCAATTACGTTAACTTAATTCAATTAGTTTTTAAAGTTGTAAATTTTATAACAAATGACTTACACTAGTACGTTTATAAACTTCAATTTCAGTTAACTGGTTCAAATAATATCTACACTTATGTAAAGATAAAGGAAAATTAATTATACTAGAAAACTATGTTTTACTCGAATTTTTCTTTTCAATTATGACAAATTATGCTACGTTTAAATTTAATAGATTACATATAAAAAAACAAATTCTCCTTTTAAGTATCTAACTATGTGTGATTTACTAATGGCTGAAAATTTAAGGATGATTAGAACTTAAGGCAGATATAGTTTCCAATTATTATGTTGTGTAAAAAATTACCGAACGGCATAGGTTTTACACGATGAAAAATTTGCTTGAAATTTCGATTTAATTGAATTAAATAATTACGAAAGACTTAAATTGCTGAAATGAAGAAATAGTTAGTGAAAACCCAATTGTTCTTGATAATTTCATACATGTGTGTATGACAAACACCTGACATGCATACAGAATGAATTTAACGCAAATTGAGAAATAATTAAGTTGCGAGGTTACCCTGAATTTGGTATAAAATCCATAGCTGAGGAAATGTATTAACAAATTTACTGAAAATCCTTTGCTGCTTCGAAAATTGCCTTATTCTAAATTTTATATTTCCGATGCCCTGATGAAAAATATTTATATTATTTTGCTGAAAATTTTGGTTTTATTGCTGCTGACACTATTCCAAAAATGTGGGAAGAATGCTCTAGCATATGTTCGCACTTTGACAACTTTGAAAATAAGAAGACTGAATGAAGAATGAAACCCCTTTTTATAGAGAATTTTGTTCCGATTTTGCATCCATAGAAATGAATTCTTGAATTTTCAGGCTTAATTTGACTACAATATATGATTTCGTTGTTGTCAATTGATGTCAAATTACAAATTGCATTTTTGACATTTTTCCCATAGAAATCATTATTGATTTCGCATAATTATGATAAGTTTTCTAAATCTTGCCATAGCTTATCGTTTCGCCATGTTTAATTTCAATTTAGGAAATTCCTCTCAGATTTCATTTTTGTGTCTCTTTCGCAATCATTGGTGTAAGGGTAATTTCGAAAATTCGCAATTATTCCGTAAAGTGCGGTATGCTAGAGCCAAGGAATTCACTCAAGGAATTTTGCCACTTATTTCTTAAAGTAAAATTGACATTAAGTCAAGGAATTTTCGACAATTTGGATTTGTCAATTGTGTGATATTTCTGGCAATAAAGAAAGTGAATAAATGGATAATTCCCAATGAAAAATGAAGATTTTATTCGTCCATTTGTCATTTTAAAATTGATTCACCCCTTGCAAAATCGCCGTTCCTTCCATCTATTTTTCAATTATTCCACCAACGTCAAAATTCCTTACAGAAATAAGTATATCAGTACTTATTTCTTTAAGAAATATTGACATCAATGGATTTTTCGAAAAACAACGACCTCGTTTTGTCAATCGAGAAGTAGAGTTTTTCTTTTCGAATTACTTTTCCCTAGCATACTGCTCCAAGGAATCGGCAAAGAAAAGAATTCCTTGACCATTCCATGACTTTTTTTACATAGTTTTTGTATAGGAACAAAAATTCCTTAGCTCTAGCATACCGCGCTTAAAGCTCGGTAAAATGACGTCTCCATTTGAAAAATATAAAATAAAAAATGAATGCAAATTTTGAAAGAAAGAATTTCATGTAGCATTTACGGAAGTTGAGAAATTGTGTGACAAAGAGAGACTTTTTTTTTCTGAAGAAAAAATGTTTATATTTTTCAATAACCAAGCAGACGTTGTTTTTTACAGACTGACGAATAAGGGTGTAGTAGTTCACTGTTGTTTTTTACGCTCTGACGAATAAGGGTGTACTGAACATCTGTTTAAGAGATTTCTTTTGTTAGTATACGCCAGTGTTCCCAGATCTGAGGGATTAAACCCTTTTTTAAGGGATTTTTCCTTGAAAGTTCGGTTGAGGGACAAAACTTTAAAATTTGTTGATATTAAGGGATTTTTTACTGAATAAGAAAATTCAGAGTATTTTCTTTATTAATATCACATGTACAAAATATTTTCTGAGCCTAGTGACTATTTCTATTTGATTGTGAAGGACTTGTGTACTGCCACTAATAATAAGCCTATGCCAATGCGCTGTAATGTACATGTACTTAGTCTCCCGTTAGTCTACTTTGCGGAATGGCTTGTATTGGAAATAAAGTAGTAAAGTAGAAAGAGAAAGTAAATAGTGGAAGAAACATTAGATATTACTATGACATATTTCTTCATTAAAGGAAATTGGGAATTCTAAATTTCAACACCTACAAAACAAACAAACAAAAATAAGACAGTTTAAAAAAATTCAAAACAAAAAAAATATGTCAAGAAATTTTCCGATTGCTGATTGGAAAACGAAAGTAAATATAAAGCCTGGATTCAAAAGCTCAATGACCGAAAAAAAGCTAAATGCAAGATTTGACGTTTTGAAATTTGTTTATCATTGAAATCTTCAAAGAATTTATAGGCTTGCAATAAAATTCTAATTTGTGCCACATCTGAACTAGATTGACATTCTACTAGAAAAATGCATCAAGAAAATTTTAAAATTATGAGTGTCCCAAAAAGTCAAGGTTTTTACGCAAATTAAAAAAAAATATTTATTTGCTTAATCTTGTTACTTTTTTATTTACCATAGATTTATTAAATGTGATAATTTTGTTCTGAAATAAATGATTTTGTTCAAAATTGATTAGGTATTTTAAAATATTTCTTTGAAATATGGTATTAGGGAATTTTAAGGTATTTTTATATCCAAAATGAGGGGTTTTCGTTGGCAAAAATCTGGGAACACTGGTATACGCTCGTCGATTAAAATGGTAATCCAGGAGGGTGATTCTGATCTTTTGTTGTACTTGAATGTCAAAATATACGACTAAATGAAATGAACTTTTCTGCTGATTTTTTCGTGTTTTTATTCAGATCAGCAACCCTTGCATGACGTAGAATGAACTGAAAATGACACTTCATATTACAAATTCAAAATAATATTTGGAATTTAAACACTTGTAAAAATGCTCTAATTAGGTGTAGAATTTTTATTTACCAGTGTAAAATTTTTATCACAACCCCTGGGAGCAGTTGACTAATTTCTCGTATATTTAGCCGTATTTATTGACGTTTGTTCACCGAAAATTCATTATAGTTAATTTTGTGGTAGATAATAAAGAAGACAAAAAATGAACTGTGTTAAAAGAAAAAGCACGACAAAATATGTCAAAATTCACGAGTAAATAGTACCACAAAAGATCAAAATCACTGTCCAGTTTACAAAGATATTCTTCTACCGAAAACGCGTTTAATTATATTTTAATTATGTTGAAAATGTATTTTATAAAACAATAAGTTATTTTATCTTGCCTACTATTCCAAAGTTTTACAAAATTCATTTCTTAGTGATCGAAAAATAGATTGATTGATATCCTTTTTTTTAATAGCTTAAAAGTAATTAAATAGGAAATAATTAATGCTCATCTGTCGAAGAAATTTTTAATTTATCTCATTATCTCAATTAGCAAAAAAGTCAAAATTTGACCTAGAAATGGCTGCATAGGTATATTTCTGCGTTAAATTTTGACTTTTTTTCTAACTTCAAATTACCTCGCTATTACGCCTTCTGATTTAATTAATTCACATTCAATTAATGCCACTGCTTGAGCTAATATAACGGGATTGTGACATCATTTGTTGGTATGATATACAAATATGCAGAAGTATGTAAAACCACCTTCTTATAATCTGATTTGCTTATGTATTTAGATATGTACATACATACGAGTATATCCACCGTCTACTGACCGGATACATCGAGTAATTAGTCTCATTTCCGAAAATTAAAAAAATTAAATGGAAAAAAAGCAAAAAAAAAACAGAGTTCCAGTTCTGGCATACCATCTGCTTGGTTTGGTGGCTGGTGTACCCCTGTGTCCATTCAGATATGAAAATGGGAAGATTTTTTTTTTCACATTACTTAAGTTGCTAATTTCTACAAAATGCAATCAAACTTACCGTTGGCTTCTTTATTAGTCTGGAAATCATTTAAAATTTTTTTTTTCTAGCAGCGGATAAACAACCGCTCGTTATCTTTCATGTTGTGAATTTTATGAGTGCGCTTCCGATGAATTCATCATTGCGGAAAAAATTAACCACGCAGCAGGTTAAGTTAGGTTAGTCATTGATACAATTTTGACCTTCTCAGATAAGCGGGCCGAATATGTTTGGGTATAATTTGAATAAAATGTAAATATTTTTACAGCAGGCATTTAAGCGCTAAATTACTGTTTGTCGCAAAAATTTAATGAGTTATGGTGAATTACGTTGGTCGTTTTTAACCATGATACAGACTACATATTATGTATAATGCAAGCTCTTTTGATAATAAAAAAAAAAAAAAAACAGCTTCTAGTAAAGTCGTGTGGTCAAGGCCGTATATATGGGTGGGTTTTAGGGGTTCAAACCCACCCCATCGTTGTACTCTATATTTTTGTTAATCTGATAAGTCAAATTATTATCCACAATTCTTATCGGTTTTGTCATTTTATGTCTTTCCTCTGTGGCCCTTTCAAGTAAAGTAACTTTAAGAGGAGTCAGTACCAACATTTGCAAGTTTCATACATTTTTCAATGCGAATTTCTGGCAAACTATTTGTACCAGAATGCTGACTTATATCTTAAATTAAAGGTAACGAAGAGGTCTAGTATATAACGGCGGGAAAAATAAAAAAAATTGCATTAAAACTGAGATATTAGCTAGGAAACTTGTAAAAAATGGCAAAAATTGATTTCAAATCAAATTCCTGTTAGTAGGTATTCTCATTTCTTTAGATTGTGACTATTTTAAAAAGATAAAACCTAAATCTAGCAAATAACGTCGAGTTTTTTCATTTCTAGTGGCGCTTTTTTTAATAGTTTAACTCTAATAGTACTTGTTTTTTCTCTCGATATTTCACCGACGAGAAATTGCAATATTTCGTTAAAAATTGTTGAAATACAAAGCAAAATAGTATATTTAACAATCATGTGCAAAATAAAATTTAGGCGAGTTAATTCTCGTTAAAAATTTTCAATTACTTTAAACTTCAAATTTTCATTTTCGTCTTAAATTGTCGCATGTTGGGTTCTGTCTTTTACGCTAGATATCTCTAATGTCTAGGTCTAGGCTAATTTTATATGAATTTTCATACTTTCAGGACACAAACCTACGTATATATATAAATTGAAATTTTTGCTGAGTACTGCCTCCTCTTAATACCCTAGACAGACTGTGTTCATAATGGCTAAATTTGAAATTCAGTCATTTCAAGAAAATGAAGAGGTGACAGACTACGGACGAAAATTATTTCATTTGAAATGTCATTGACAGTTCCTCAATGCGAGTAAAGATCATGGCAGAGTTCAATAATTTAATTAAATGCTATCAAGCAAATTTGCGAGTATTTACTGTAGTTTGAAAGCATTTAGTAGAAGACAATTTTTATTGTTTAAAGAGACCAAAAAGAGAAGAAAGCGACAAAGAAATTTCTTTCATAATAAACTGGTGGTTGTCAATGCTAACTTTACGGAAAAAACTTTCCATTTTCCAATAAATTCAGCTCATTTTAATGACGGTAGATGGCACTTTTACTGCAATTACACTAAATGGAGTAAAATTGGGTTCATTTGAAAATAAAGCGAAATGTTGCAAGTGGGTCCTTGATGGACTTCATTTGTGTAACACACTGCACATTTGACTCCATTTAATTGCAAATTAAGTCATTATGGAGACAGTCTGTCTAGGGTATAAGAAAAGGGTATGCAATATAGAGCAAGCGTTTGCGGCATTTTCCTCTTACAGTTGTCGGAGTTCCTTTCGATGTTCGCATTATTGTTTTCTTTCTTCCTTGGGGCTCATCTTTGGCCATCAATTCGGACCTATATGTCGTGTTTTGTCCTGTTGTTGATAGTTGTGCTTTTCTTCCTTGCAATTTTCCGTTTTGTTGTCGTCTTTTCCTTTACGGATGATGCGCCCTATCAGCCGTACTGGATAAGCAATATAGAGAGCAAAAGTAAGACGTCCAGTATGTGTGTGTATGTATATACAGAACTTCATTAGATGATAGCTTCCCAGCAGGGAATATTCGTATTCATGAAAATCTAATGAATGACTACATTGATGAACATAATGAAAATGTAATCTATGAAATAGTCGGCTAATATAATAATGTAAGGAGCAACTGGTTTACCTCTGAAGTGGTACGTGGCATAGCAGACAATGAGTCACTGAGAACGGTATTGATGCAATTAGTAGGTGCGCGGAATATCAGCTTAGAGTTTTAGTTCATGTTGAAAATTTTTGTGAGCATGTTAGTGGTGCGTGCAATTGAGTAATAATTTTTGTTGTGATTTTTTTTATTTGAATTTTTAAATGAAATCAACTTTTTACTTAACTTTCTCCTATGAGTTTTTGGTATTAGTATATTTTTTGTCTTTTTTTAATTGATGAAAATTACTTTTTTTTTTAGTTCCTATTAACCTGGATTATGTATGTACGTTTTATTATTTATATTTTAATAAATTTTGAAGTCTCGCCTGAAGCATTTTTATGTTTTAATAATATTTTTATTTCCTTAAAACTTTTCATTACAATTGTCACAGCATGAAAAATTTTCTGATCATCTATTTCACTCGATTTCTACTACATAGGATACAAATGAGAACATCAATGAAGAAAAGCTTTTTCACTAATGAGGGCTTCATATTTTGTAATTACTGAATTACCATGTAATGCAGAAAGTAGCCATTATGGCTACTGCCCTAGGACATCCCAATGTGATGATTTGAGTCAATTGTAGCCATTTTCATTTATGAGAGTATTCATTCTTTCACTGATAGTGTCGCTGCTGGGTTACGGGGTATAGCTGGCTACGGGGTATAGCTTAATCGCAGTGATATTTTAAATTTTGTTTACATTTTAAAGGAAATATTATATCTACCTATAATTAGTTCTTCATCGTTAAAGCAACAACTTTTATCGTAACTAATTATAAAATAGTAACTAATATTTACTCTGAGCGCGCAATGGTTTTATTTAAATAGCTTACATGATTACTATGATTTATAACTGGGTCGGTAGACTTTATACTTATTCAAGAAGGCTATTTTTGGATTCTCCAACAAAAGCAAAAAAAAAATTATTTGCTATATCATTTTTAATTTTAAAAATATTGAAAAAATTAGAAAAATCAAACTTCTTTTTTTTCTATTTTTCGCAATTTGTTCATTTTCTTTTCATTTTTCTATTTTTCATAGTTTTTTTTTTAGCCACTCTGTTTCGCTATTTGGGAACTGTTAATGAGTCAAAACCAAGAGTTGAAACATACCACCCAAAATCATATGGGTTGTGTAATGGAATAACAAATTAAAATTAATTTTTTTGCTTTTGCTGTTGTGCCAGAGAATCGAAATAATAAGTTTAACTAGCTTAAAAAATTGTTTTTTACTTTTTAGGCCATTTTAGATAATTAGATGGTTACATCTAAAATGCAATAAAAAATAAAGTTTTTTTTTTCATTTTGGCCCGTCAAAAAAATCTAACAAGTTTTCTCTGCATTTGTGGTAGCTGTGTTTTATTGAAACAAGATATCCATCACCCTTACTTGAATTTGTGTCCTAGCTACTCTGCCGATTTCAAATGCGACGACTGAGAGAATGTTTTCCACATTGAAGCGGTTGAAATCATAGACCTGCAATTCCACAGGACGACAGAATGACAGGAATAGCTTTGCTAAGTGTTCATGGAAATGATAAAATTGATATGAATGATGTAATTTCCCACCTCACAGCAAGAAGAAAAATACTAAATTCAATTCTGTAATTTTTGTTTCTTTTATAAAAAGTGGATCTATTAGTATTTATTTATTTTTTTTTTTTTTTGGAATATAAATATAGCTAGAATTGGTCTAAGACCAATTCTTAAGATACCCTAGATGAATGCCCGTATAACATTTCGTATGGTCACCCATCTGTGCAAGTTTGATTTTTGAAGCGGTTTTTCGCATATATTTCCAGAACGATTTGTAGGATAGAAAAACTTATTATAATCAATTTTATAGGATTACGTATTCCGAAGAAGTTTTTTGTACAATAAAAATGTTTAGGACTGATCATTTTCACAGTATATGTTAAAATTTAAATTTATTTTTATATGGCAACACCAAGAAAGGGTTGTCCGATTTATTCTATTTTTGAAACTTTATTTACTTTTATTATGAAAACACGGTCTACCAAATTTCAGCTCTCTATTTCGATGCGTTCCCAGGAGGTATCTATATATATAGTTGAAAACGAAATTTTTGTATGGCAGCCCCACGAAGGAGTTGCCTGATTTGTGTTTCAACTTTCTAAGTGAACGCGTTCTCGAGTTATCGTACGCACAGACGGACAGACGGACGGACATGCAAAATTCAAAATAACTTTTAATATTATGCGTAGGTGTCCAATCTATTTTGCTCTACCAGCATTATTTCGATGTATTACAAACAGAATGACAAACTTAGTATACCCTTTAGATTTCATCTAGGGTATAAAAATAGGATTAAACAATTTAAATTTCAGAAGCCTTATAGCAGAACCACGGAGCTCATTGAGTTCACGGTAGCTCTCATTTATTCTTTCGTCGCTAGGGGGTGTTAGCCTATTAGGTTAAATCTCTCCTATTCATGATCTATATATACAGCATTGTATGTGGTACTGGAGATTCGAAATTATGCATAAATTCAAATATATTTAAATTAAGTAATTATACTGAGTGTCCACCTTATAATAGCTAGACAGATGAATGCAATAATGGGTCAGGTGTTGTCCATAGATGAATTAAATTTTTGTTTTTTGTATATTAAAAGTAAAAAAAAATACGGATGAATTAATTATTCGTATTCCATATAAACAATTTCATCCAAATCGGAGATGATCGGGTTCAAAGGTGATCGGCTTCATTTCGAATGGACGCCGTTCTAAAAAATATTCTTATAAATGAAGAGTCCATATGAATCGTAGAAGGCAGTGGAGTTCATCAATTTTGAAAATTATAAAAATTAAAAAATTGCGACAGCCATGAGATTGAACATCCTCTCGGTGAGAACACGTTAAAATCGATTTAGCAGGGGTTAGAGTCAAGGCTAGATGGTTACATTTAGACGACCAAAAAATGATTGGAAAGAAATTTTTTGCCAATTCAGTCAATCCTGACAATTTTTATGGAATTTCAAAAAGCTAAAAAAAAAATTAATTTAAAAAAAAATTAGAATTTTAATGCGAAACTTGGCAGGATGGTAAATTACATATCCAAGATTGATAGAAAAATTAGCTTATGTCTCCAAGATCAGCGATTTTGTTGTTGTGATTTTTTGAAAATGTAAAAAAAAAACTTTTAAACGTAATATACATGAAGTAACTCTGTTGAAATCACTTGTTGGAACATCTTAACCCCTTGGCGTACGATTAAATTAAAAAAAAAATTTCCATATCAATACCATTTAATTTCATTCAATTTTTCATATATAGATATGTACAGTGATTAAAAATAAAACAATTTATATTTTCAATCTTTCTTAACCTATAAGTCTTAACGCAGGTATGTTATTATAGTAATCATTATTGGTCTTTATTTATAAACTGATATTTTTTAACTTTAAATAATTAACAAAAAATTTTATATCTGTAACCTGTAACACTTCCACGTCAACTGACAGCATGTTCATTATTTATATTCTTTAGAACATTCTTTTCAATTTTTAACATCCTCCCAATTGGCATCTAATCAAATTCTACCTAATCAAATCTACCTGATTTAATAGTCTCCTTTTTCATCTAAACATTATGATCAGCTCTAAAATTGTAAGAAAGCAATGCGAATGAATTTTGTAATTTGTAATTCTCCTAGTTTAGATTTCTGCACCCTAAGCTTTTCTTCCTAGTTTTTTTAATTTTTACTAGTCCTGTACTTTAAATTTGCGAAAGTTAAAACTTGTTAAGTAGCTCCTGAAATAACAAAATGTCTCGGGCACGTCATTGGACATTTTGACATGAAAAGCGCTTGACATGCCAGAGACGTCATTTTATGCGACGGAATTACTGTATTATGCTATTTGAAAACGGGAAAATACGTTCTTCGAAAAAAAAACCTATATATTTTTGCGTGTTACAAATAAAACGACGGGTTTCGTGGGTTGGCAAGAAAAACGAATAATTTACACGTGGTTGCTTGCTAACTGTTAGCATAAGTACAGGCGCCATCTAAATTCATATTAATAAAAAAAATGTCTGTAGTTAAATGTATCCGGGTATTCTTATAATTTTTACTTAAGGGAGGTTACCACTGAAATATTTAAAAAAACACGAAAAGTTAGTAAAACTTCGCGTTAAATCTGTGCGTATTATCGTGCTCAAAACTACACATAGTTAGAGAAAAAGCATAAACTGAGGTAATGACGTATCAAAACTAAAGACAGCGGGGTTTTATGTATATGTTTAGAAATATCTACCACTTATGAGACTTCCAGAGTTTGGTACATAATAACGTATAATAATAGTACATCAAATAGGTAAATTTGTACTTAAGTATGGAAGGTCATGAGGTGGAAGAGGAAGTGACGGAGACAAAACCAGTAAAAAGCTTTTGGTTACTAATATAACCTCGTTTAAAAGTGCTGTTTTCATGCAGAAATTACTACCAAAATTATGATATTATTGCAAAGAAAGTTCAATTTATAACAAGAATCACACTCTTTTCTGTTTAATTTTAAAAACCCAAATTGTTTAGTAAAATGATAAAGGAAATAAAGTCAATAATGTTAACCATGCAAACGGCAAAAATTTCTTGTTTTTTATATATTTTGCATAAAATTTGGCGGTTTTAATTCATTTCATCACCGTCAGATGGGGAGATGTACTTTTGCGGGTTGCAGTCTGTATGCTCAGAAAGTGTTTTGCCGTCTGAAAGCATTATATAACTTTATATGATAAAAGGTGTGTACAATGAACACGGATATCACAGGATCATATACCTTTGAACACACTTAAAGTGATTTAAATCAGATATAAAATTGCATATTTTTGGGCATTTTATATTCCACTGAGCTTTTGAAAACAGAAATCGTGAGCTATTTTTCGGTAGAAATCCCACTTAACTAGAAGTTTGAGATATTACTTTCGATTGTGCACATTTCACAGTAGTTTCTCATTCTTACTTGTACATATATTTTGCGGTATATCTTTGCGACATTGCTCTGAGAAATTAAATTTATTATGTACAAACATATGTACAAGCACGAGCAGAAGTAGGAGAGCACGAGGTATGTAAGGGCTCTTTTAAAATCGTAGACTATAAATGACTTGAACTGTTATATTTATTTCTAAAATAAAGCCATACTATCAGTTAACAATTTTGTCCCAATAAGGGATAAAATAAACAGCGTCTTCTTAAATAATAATATCAATTAGGTAAATAAATCATTTGCTCCGTCTTGTCTCGCACTTAGGGCATAATGGGATTTAAATTGTGGCAAAATGCGGTTTGATTTCATTTATTAAAAATCAGTTCAAAATGCTTTTAAATTCGTTGTTCAGGCTTGTACAAGTGTTATGGTTGTATCTAAAAGTGATTGGTTAGGACGTGTAGTCCAAACTGCCAGCATGAGCTGACAGATCATTCAATGACAGCGATAACACAGGGCGGCATGCTAGCACCTCGGCTAAGTGGCGGAGAGTGTGGGGGGGGGGGGGGTTCCCAAAAGAAACTTGCCGCTGTCACCAACCATAATCAACAAAAAAGTATCATGCCTGCATACAAAAACACGGGCACTCACTCAGTCCTGAAGGGACCTTTACGTCACTTACCTACGTTCCACTGAAGGCGCAGATGGCATGCCTTCCTTGCCAAGCCCCATACTCCCATTGACTTTGGGTGGCACTGTTTTCCAAAGTCCCTTTGTTGACCTGTAAAGAGAGACCAGAGCAGACTAGGCGAACCTAGATGACCTTCATGCAGAGGGCTTCAGGAAGAGCAGGGAGAAAATAAAAGAGCACACAGCATTATTACGTTATAAAATTCTCGAATTTACTTTACATATGATGACATTTTTCCTTTTTTTTTTTTTGTAATCTATAAGTCCTAATATCAAACATGGAGATAATACCTCTCTACTAACTAGTCCAGAGTTCCACTGTACATAGTGTAGACATTCAAAGAAAATCAAAACTGGTTTAATACATTCCCTCTCATATAATTTTAGCGGGATACATTAAATTGCGCTCTTTGATTTTATTTACAGACGCTTCACCTGGCGAAACTACGATTGTACTTCTAACAAATATGACGATAGCATTGTCGTACGTGATTCCGAACTGTACTACCGCGTGAGATCATTAAAGCACCTCAACGTGCGGGATTTAACCGGAAGTATGAATGAATGAACCCTAGGTGATCCAGGAAAGTGGTAAAGTAGTATTCGAGCCGTGGCTGAGTTAAAAAGACAACTACACTGTTTATCTAACACTACAATATTTATCTAACATGGATCCATGTGTATGATTATGCGTGGACTATCAGTCACCTATCGTTTCTATTTCATATGTTAATTTCAAATTACAGTTTTCAATAAAAAATCTTAGTTATCAAATTCGTTCAAAATGCAGCACAATTAATTGTGGATTACTTTTCCTGTTCCCAATTCCGGGCGTTATTCATTGACTGATCCTGGTTCTATTCTGAGAATCTCTTAATTCAACATTTGAATAAACTTGTCAATTTCAATTCGTATTATTAGAACCATTAAATTCAATACCAACAACTTATAATTATCAGTACTCAATACCACTGAGCGCGCCGTCAGCTCTCAAGTGCGACAATACTTTCGGTCTATAGCCTTTGTCTATTATGACTTTATTTCGATCTGTATACATGAAACTATTACATGCAAATCCTGAATGGATTCTTTAATCTATAAATCTATTCAATCCTTTTCGTTCACTATATCAATATAGCTTCCCTAAATCTAGCAAATAATTGGTTCAATATGATAATATAGTCTCTCGGAATCTAATCAATAAATTTTTTAATATAGTAAAATAGTTTTCTAATATAGTAATATGATTTCAATATAATAATATAGTTTCAATATAGTAATATGGTTTTAACATAATAATATGGTTTGGCTAAATCTAGTAAATAATTTTTCTTTATATAGTAAAATAGTTTCTCTAAGTCTAATAGCTCATTTCACTTTAGAATAGTAAGATAATCTGTCTAAATCTAATAAATGTGGCGAGTTTAACATGTGACATAGATTCTCTGCCACTCTCCATTGAGAAAAGAAACAAAAATGTGAGCCGTGCGATCATATTCTAAATATTTCCATCTAATCTATGGTTTCTCCACTAATTTGAAGAAAAATGACAATTTAATAATTATTAAATACTGACTTTCGTGACGTGACAATGATTCCTTTTGGTTACTCCGTGCTGTGCCATGACTGTGGCTGTGGTAATTCCACTGCGACTAAACCGTAGGTAAACCTGACACCACGTCGTTTTCACCTTTTCTTTTCCTCGAGGCTTAATCCCAATGTAACGGGTGTTGTCCTTAATGCCTGGACAGCTAACTGAATTTACAGGAGCCCCCTTAAGAGGCAATTTGTTGTAGGAGCAGGAGTTGAGTTCTGGTGAGTGCGGCTTCTTCAACCTTTTTGTTTTTTTGTAAATACGTTTTTCTCCGTATAGTACTTTACGCTGATCACTACCAATTTGGTGAAATAAAATTCGATGGCCAAATAATGCCAACGATGGAAACTGCTGGGCTCACGTGCCTTATGCTTGCACCCTAGGCACTCTTGCTTGAACATTCACAGCAGCCTGTCCGGTTGATCAAATAAAACTTTTCTTAGACAATCTGTAATGGCTTCCTTCCTGTGTTTCACTCTTGACAAATCTCCTTTTCTTCTTCTTCTTCATCACCTCAGCGTACAAATCTGAGCTCGAGGAAGCGTTACTCTCGGTCGGGTGCGTTCTGTATGCGGTTTACTTTAAGGCCAGCGTATATGCATCAGCATTTTACATGTAGCATATTGCTATATGCTATAGCTACGACCATAACACAAAATCAACATTTAGCACAATAGTACTACATATAAAGTTAGTTAACAAAATTACAGTAAAGACATGCAAAGGCGCAAAGAGGGGTACCCCATTATCGTACTACTCAGAAATGAGCACCTCGTTATGCCTCTTGCTTTATACCTCATTTAGCCGTTTGACTTGTGTTTGGAAAAAATATTATTTAAAAATCTTAATTTGAATCTCAGCTCATTTAATACTGCACAATACTAATAACAAAAAAGCAATTATTTTTATATACTACACATAAATCACAATTCCGAAAGCCTTAATGGTTGAACCTACATTTCACTATCCCACAAACAAATAAGAAAATATTAGTTTTTTAAATTTTGTTGGTAACACACAGCTTCTACCACGTCTGATGGCAATAAATGTAAGAGTGTAAATGATGAGCAATCGGCTTGTGGCGACAACTTCGCGTTAAATCTTTTCGGTCATAGAAAAACACCTCCACCCTGTTGTGTCCTGGTACCCCGTTATGCCCCATCCTACCCTACTGTTCAGTCTTCCAGCGTGTGTCCAAATATGAACCTAAAAATAAATAAATAAATACGAAACAATAAAAATTTATAGATTAAAATAAATTCATAACAGCCTCATGAAATCCTCGACAGCTGATATCTCCGTCGTTGAAGGCACTAACTCAAACCACAGGAACTAACCTGAAATAAATAATAAAAACAAAAATATTTAAAATAATTAGAATATTTTAAAATAATAAACGCAAAGTAGTCACCACAATTCATAACTAATCTTTTTAAAAAAACACATTTATAAAGCTAAACGAAAATAAAATATTAAAGTTCCACGTTTTACTCATAAATTAACAAAATGTACTTGTAATGACTGGTAATTTGTGGCTTATCTTTAATTTAAATTAAACTGCAAATTCACCAGCATCCACGATCCATGACAACAGATAGCTTGTGAAGGATGTCCCACGATGATTAATACAGAAAAACCTGAAAAGAAACACTAAAAACACTTGAAAACTCAGGTGTACATCACTTGTCGCGCACTCAATTAAAATCACGAATATCAACTGTCACTTTGATTTCTCCGTGACATAAATCACTCGATTAGTAGAATTTATTGCGGCGCATTTGATGAAATTAATCGCACGTCAATTAATTGAACAATTAATTAAATATTTTACAAAATGTAAAGAGAAGAAAACGTGAAATCGAAAAAAAGTAAGTTGGAGAAATTAAATGACAAATTCAGAGTTCACACGCAATTAGTACTGCCACACAGGCATAAAAGTGCAATTTATAACAGAAAATTTAAAATCAAATTGTGCACTTAATATTTAATGAATTCATTTTCTGAATGAATAAAGTTAGATCAAACTGACAAACCACGTTTATAAGGATGAAAGATTAAATAAATAAATAAAATAAAATTATGGTTATGAATTCTACATTTTTGTTCGTCACCTTATGTGTAGCAATTAGCACCCATTTTCAAAATTTCCTCTACTAAGCGGTATGTAAAGGACGTGCACATTTTATTTTATTTATTTTTTTTTTTTAATTTTCTTATTTTTATGCAAACACCAGAGTTCACAGCAACGTTTAAGTTTTCAATTCTTCCATTTTTTTGGATTTCCATTTCATCGAATCAAGCGATAAAATTTAGTATGTGTGTAAATATTGCTGTAAATTAGACTGTTTGGTGGCAAATTTTGCTGCTGTTCCTGCACAAATTCGATAGCGACCAATAATTAAATTTTGTATTTTCAAATTTTCGTCGAATTTTTGTTATTATTTTTTTTATTTTTTTTTTTTTATATTATTTAATTATTTCTTATTTTCTTTAACTGTTTCATTCTATATTAACGTAGATAAGTGTCAAATATCTTTCCAAAACTTCAGTTTTTCAATTAGTTTCTTAAATTTGTTTGTAATTTTTTTTTTTTTACATTGATATATTGTTCGAGAATATTGAATTACAGTTAGGATAGTTAATTAAAACATAAGCTAAATTTGTTAGTAGCAAATGGTTAATAAACTGAAAATTTCACATAATTTCTTTTTGTGTTGCAATTCGCAAAGTCCAGCAGTTTCATCCGCATCTTTTTTTTTATTGGAGAATCAAGGAAGTATGAAAATTTATGTACATTACTTTGATTAATCTTACAAACCTACAAAGTATGCACATAAGTATGCATAGGTATATGTAAATTTTTTGTATTAGTTTATTAGTATGAAAATAAATGCTTCTAATAGTTCGCAATAGAAGCGGAGATAGAAACATTTACAATTCTACCCCAGATCTTTCAGAACAAAAACACAACAGGATTGAGATTATAGAGAAAAAAATTCCTGAATTTTGTAGAATAAAAATCTATTAATCAAAAAATTACAGACTAAAATATGTGAGATTCTACAAAAAAAAAAAAAAAAAAAGAAAGAATGAATTTTTTAAAATTTTGTAACTGAAATACGACATCTACCGGAAATTTGATTAGGTTCATTTCAATCTTTTGTGACCCATGTAAATGCTTACACTTTAATAGTTATTTCAAGTAGTTATATCAACTAAGGTACTGTAAAGAAATTTTTACCTTCCACAAGTTTTTTGGATTGATTGATGCATATACATATTTACATAAATATAAAATTTATTCAAGTTGTATACAAGATTAAACATATTTTTTAGCACAATAAATAAAACGGTACTAAATACATTATTCCAGAAGAAGAAGAAAAATGGTTATGAACAATTCGAACTCAGAAGAAAACAATCGCATTAGATATCTCGAAGGCTTTCGATAGAGTCTGGCATCGTGCTCTTTTAGGTAAACTTAAGGCACCCTCTTTTCTTAAAATGGATTAAAAGTTTTCCCTCCCGCCGTTCAGTTGAAGTTATACATATATACTTCGGACCGTTTTATAATTCATGCTGGTATACCACAAGGCTCTATGCTCTCTCCTACTCTCTTCCTCATTTTTATTAATGATCTGCTAGCTCTTACTCTCAATCCTATTCATAGTTTTACAGTTGACTGCCCCCTTGATTTCGTTTACTCATTCGACTCTATAGCTAATTCCAGTGAGAATGTTATGTACAGTTGACAAACGAAGCCGCACATGTTCAGTTCACTAAACTATGGCCATACATTAATACTCGCTTGGCCCAGATCGAATCGGGTCTTGTTTAATGCTTACAAAACGCAATGTTGTCTGTTATCACTCAAACATACTGCAACACTCGCTCTACCCATTTCCGTCAATGGAGAAGATATCTCAAGCTCGCTATCCCTTAACATCTTAGGCATTGAAATATCCAACAATCTTAGTTGGTCTGATCACATTTTTGGTATTGCCAAAAACGCGATGAAATGCCTGGGCTTCTTGCAAAGATGCAAGAAATATTTTACTCCATCAGACTTGGTGCAAGTCTACAAGTCTCATATCAAGGCTAGATTGGAATATAATTCTCATATTTGGGCAGGAGTGGACGAACTGCATTGTCCGCATTAGAAAAAGTACAAAAGAAGGCTTTTCAGCTTATTGGCGATGACATACCAATAGCAACTATTGACTCCCTACAGCACCGGCGTAATGTAGGTTGTCTATCTCTCTCTATTGCTATTGCTCTGACGAAATCTCTAGCCTGATCCCTTGTAGAATTCTTCCTATGCGCACCACATGAGCTGTAACCCGAGCTCACCTTCACACCATTGAAGTCATATTTGGCCGTACCGTGAAATTACTCGAATCCTTCATTAGCAGGACAGTACGAATGTGGAACAGTTTGCGATCATCTGTTTTCCCCCTTAGTTATGGGCCGCAAAAATTCAACCGATTAATCCCTAATTCCCTACCCCACATCATAGGGTAACCCCTGAGCTTTGGCATTATCATAAAAAAAAAGCTACTCTAGATGAATAGCCGTATGTAATTATTTGTGATGATCACCCATCTGTGCAAGTTTCATTTTAAAACGGTTCGTCGGACAATTAAAATAGTTATAACCAATTTCATAGGATTTTATATTCGGAAAAAAATTTCAGTATGATAAAAACGTCAAGGACTAATAGTTGAAAAGAAAGGGTTGCCCGATTTAGTCCATTTTTGAACTTGTATTTACAATTTTTATAGAAATGCCGTGTATAAAATTTGAGCGCTCTACGTCGACGTATACTCAGGCTGTTTCGTAATATATAATAAAAAACCGAAGTTTTGTATGGCAATACCAAGAAAGAGTTGCTCTGTTTTGAAATTTTATTAACTATTATTATAAAAACACCATGTAAGACAAAGCGTTCTCTGGCAGTGCCCAAATATATAGTGAAAAACGACATTTTTGTATGACAACCCTACGAAGGTGTTGTCCAATTGGTCTAATTTTCAAACTTGAATTAACGTTTTTTTATAAGGTCAGTGTGCAAAATGTCAACTCGCTAAGTACAAGCGTTCTCGAGATATCCTGAGGAAGGACAGACGGACGGACGGAAGGACGGACAAACATGCATAAATCAAAATTACTTTTAATATTATGCGTGGGTGTCCAATCCATTCTGTTCTACCATAATTATTTCTATGCGTTACAAACGGAATGAAAAACTTAGTATACTCAGGGTACCAAAATAATTAGGACAATATTCTTTTTGTGTCTGCATTTTTTGCACTTTTTTTTTTTTTGTTTCAATAAAAATGTGTTAAAACTTAAAAAGCTCGTCCCAAGAGATAATTGCCTACTTTCTGGCACCTGGCACTAATTGGACTTTTTCGCTGGATTTGCTTACGAAAAATTGCAAATAATGCAGAACGGTCACTTTTTGGGTACAGAGTCTAATAGGTCATTATAAAGCAAAAGCTTTCGGGCTTCTTAAATCCAAAATGAAAATTTGGTCTTGTTGACGTATGTTTTGATAAAAACTAGTCAAAAATCCGAGTATTTTTTAGTTGAGCCATAACTTCAAGACGCAGGGGTGAAAGGAGAAATGTTTATAGACAATTGAAACGTCCGACGATTATCAATCTAACGAAATTTAAATCATCATAATAGGGTACCCCCTGCCCCTCAGAGGTTACAGAGTGATCTATGAGAACATATTCGAATATTTTTAAGTCCCGTTATCTCGGAAACCGTTAGGATCTCCCCCCCCCCCCCCCCCCCCCCACCAAGTATAGCCTATGTTAATATGCTTTCTTTCGGTATATTTCGAAAAATTCAGTTTTTTTGAAAATTTCCAATACTTACATATTTTTTTTTAATCGATTTATTCCATAAAATAGATAAGTACTACCAGTTGCTTCCGACTTTCTTCCTTTAGATTCCACATAAGGTCTTGTTTGCTTAGCTGAGAATTTTTAGTCTAACTTGATATTAACATAAATCGAATTCTAATTGTTCTATACTTTTAGGTACCTACCAGCCATAGGAATAGTTGATAGTCTGGAGTTCAGAAGCAGCAGGATTATTTGTAGACGTCATCGGGACATGACTTTAAAGTTTACCTAGGAATCTGTATCCTTCTAGGTTGTTTAGTGCCACAATTCCCTTAACCGGATATCCACTGGATTCTCGGTTTGCAGCATCACTAGAATTTCCGCACGATGCATCTAACCATCTTAGGAATTTGATTGGATTGATTGGACACCCACGCATAATATTAAAAGTAATTTTGATTTTTGCATGTCTGTCCGTCCTTCCATCCATCTGTCCGTCCTCAGTATATCTCGAGAACGCTTTTACTTAGGGAGCTGACATTTTGCACACTGACCTTAAAAAAAAGGTTAATTTAAGTTTGAAAATTGGACCAATTGGACAACACCTTCGTAGGGTTGTCATACAAAAATTTCGTTTTTCACTATATATTTAGGTAGTGAAATTTCCTGGTATTTTCATAATAAAAGTAAATAAAATTTCAATAGTGAAGTAAACCGCGCAAACCTTTCTTGGTGTTGTAGAGAGCTCAAACTTTGTACACAGCATTTCTATAAAAAATGTAAATATAAGTTCAAAAATGGACTAAATCGGACAACCCTTTCTTGATGTTGCAATACCAATATTTAGGTTTTTTACGTATGTTGTGAAAACGATCAGTCCTAGACGTTTTTATTGTACAGAAAAGATTTTTAGAAAATGACATCCTATCAATATGCAAAAAACCACTTCAACAATTAAATTTGCACAGAGAGGTGACCATGCGAAATTACATATGGGCATTCATCTTCTAGGGTATCATAAGATTTGATATTAGGCTAATGATTCTGAAAATATTTAAATTTTGTTCATTTTTTTTTTATTTATCATTTGATAAAATACTGTAAAAGAAACAACATCTCCCACTTCGACTTCTTACATATTCAAAAATTTCTAATTCTTCTCTCTTTCCGGACCATACATTACGACTCATTTGCATAAATAACTCGAATTCCTATATGCAAACAAACCATCACTCTTCACACGTCAAAGGTGGATAGATATTCTTCTGTAATTCTCCGCTGCCGGAAATGGCGCGGTAGCTAATATCAAAATTTCTACTGCTAGCGAATGTTGCAATAGCAATAAAGTTTTACCCAACAGCTCGTAAAATCACAGGCACTTCAACTTAAGATATCGCAATACGAACAACAACGTCTTCTGGGACATCGTAAAATTTTCACTTTATGTTCTTCGCGTAAAACTCCACTTTTAGTGCAACTCACAAATTGACGTTTAAACCCAGAGGAAAATAATTTCCAGATGAACTCCCTCAACTCAACGTAATAGACGACTTACCGGAAAGCCAAGTACCAATATTTTCGATGTTCACGAATTCACGACCCATTGAGACCGTCATCGCCATCACAGAGAGCCAGGTGGCTGCAATAATTGAGGGGAAATGAAAGGTAGAAAGGTGGTTGTTTGGTGGTAAATCACGAGTAATTCACATGGAAACATTAAAGACATCCGACACGTTTTCCGACAACTAAGTATCAATTTCTTGTGCCAATTATTCTTTGATGTGTTCGTCATTGGATTTTGACCCTTACCCTTTGTTACCATTTTAACCCTTGATCAGGTTTCTTATTCAGATCGAATTTCAATTAAGGCAAGTGCCCTCATCAACAATAACAAAAACAACACCAACAACGCTTAGAGCGTTGCATCCTTCGCAGTTCAGTCCTGTGTATAGCTAAAAGCACTACTAGGAAGTAATTGTGTTTGATGTCAACTAAAGTGTGATGGATGAACCCAGTTCGAGTTCCCTCCTGCCAGAAACGCTGTTATTTCCATGCGAAACTTTAGTCCTCCGGAAACTTTTGAAAAACTCTAGGAAAATTGTTCCACAGTGAAAGTTTTCTTTCTGCTAACTTTCGTGGAGCAACAAAAGAACTCCAGCAAGAGTCCATTTCACTTCTAAATTCATTGCTATATGCAAATTCCTGCATAAAGTAATACTTACCATGAGCATGGACGAATTGTCGTCACTAGGGAAGGAAGGAAAGTGTGTGATTGTGTATAATTTCTTAGTTGAAGCACGACCGGACCATACCTTTCATGGTGCGATTTGCTGCATAAGGGCATTCTTCTCGCAAATACCACTTCTCACATACTTTTCGCTCGACACCGCGAAGCAATTTCAAATGAAATTTAACCAAAGAAAATGTACACCAAACCAAGCAAGACAAGGCGGCGAATGCAAATTCATTGGTGGCCCCAGCGTTATGAAACGATGTACAGTGAACGATGGACAGATATTTGAAGAACGGGGACTCCCCTCAAATGATATATGTTTATATATATATATGTAGGTGTATCCCTTGAAAATATATACAGCTTGCTGTTTATACAGAAGACTTTTGACCCTTCCTCTTCTGATGTACCATTTTATGGTTGAGGTCGTGGTGGCTGAATCTTTGGCTCACAATTTCTGTGATATCCCAAGCACGTTGCATATCTAACTTGATGGCAATCTGTGCATTGTGTACTTACCTGCTGTTTCTGATGTTATACCTGCGAGTTAACAACGATCCCCGTGACTTGACTTGTTGTTGGACTGTTTGTTTTGTAATTAGTTTTGTTATAGCAGCAGCAGCAGAAGCAGCTCGTTTCTTGGTATATATGTAAGGATGTATAGGTAGTTATACTATATTTGCTAGAGAGAAGAAATCTGGTACTTATGGCTGGCTACAACAAAACTGTGTGAACGAAGAAAATCACATTTGTGCTGTGATGCTGACTGGTGAGTTGTGGAGTGCAGGCTATATATTAGACCATTTCAGTAATAAAGTTTTAATTGATTGGCCATTACAAGCCAGATTTATTGACATCACTACGTAACTGTTGAGATTTATTTGTTGGGCTAATTGCAGAAGTCAGATCGGTCATATTTTAAGAATTTCTATTAATGTTTTCCCCCGATATGAGTAGGATACAAAAGAAAATCTCAGCGATTTTAACCTTTCTGGCACGATATCTTTGAAACTTCCACCTCCACCGTTAGGGGTGAAAAGTGTACCCCACAGTTATTATCATGAATGAACCTCTATAAATATATTATTTTACTTTTAACACTTACATATTGCACATTAACACTTTTTTAAATCATAACAGAGTATTTTTTTATTTATTTATTTATTTATTTAGAACTTCATCAAAAATCTGATTACTAAGTTTACAAAAGAAAAAGAAAAAAAAAATTATTATACATATGTAAACAATGATATTGACCAACAGTGTACAAACAATATTAATAAAAGTAACCTTAACTAAGCTGATCTCTTAATTCACTTTTTGAAAGATGAAAGTCAATGCAATCAAACTGGTTGTTAAAGAGACGAGACATTGATGAAATCGGCTCGTGAAAACCATAGTTCGTACTATGATGAGGAACGACGAGGAAGTCGTGGTTCCTCAAGGAGCGCGCAGGAATAGATATATTGAAAGTATTTAAGAGCTCAGGAGAATTTATCGCTCCCTGTATACACTGAAACGCAAAAACAAATCTGGAAGCTTTTCGCCTATTTTCGAGAGAATCCAATGGAAAGAGTTTAAGCCTATCAACATATGGAGGTAAAATAATAGGGTTATGCCAATGAAGTTCACGCAGAGCGAAACGAACGAATCTCCGCTGCACAGCCTCAATACGATTTATGTATACAGCATAAAACGGAGACCAGACCGGACTGGCATACTCCAAAATAGGTCTAACGAATGTGCAGTAAAGGACCTTCGTTATGAATGGATCATTAAACTTCTTTGACCATCTCTTTACAAACCCCAGAGTAGCATTAGCCCTGGCAACGATTGTATTAAAATGATCCTCGAAGGAAAGGCGTGTATTAAGAAAGACACCCAAGTCCTTGGTTTTGTCAAGTCTAGATAATAAGCATCCATCTAAAGTATAACTGAAGTTCAACGGACTCCTTTTACGAGAAAAGGACATAGCAGTACATTTGTTGATGTTGAGAGGAAGACAGTTAATAGCACACCATTTATGAAAGGTGTCTAAGTCCAAATTTAGAATGCCACACTCGTTTTCATTAGAAACAATGCGGAAGATTTTGGCATCGTCAGCATAGCAAAGTATTCTTGAATTAGTCAAAATCAGAGATACGTCAATAATGAAAATAATAAAAAGGAGTGGTCCGAGATGGCTGCCTTGAGGAACACCAGAAGTATTATCTATTACGTCAGAGAGCTTCGCGAAATATAACTCGCTGCGTACGATCCGATAAATAAGAATGAAGCCAATTGACAAAAACAGAAGGAAAACCAAGAAGAGTCAGCTTATGAATCAAGATTTTATGATTGATTCGGTCAAAAGCTTTACTAAAATCTGTGAATATGCAATCAACTTGCTTTCCGCTTTCAATAGCAGAAATACAGAAATTAGTAAACTCTAACAAATTAGTCGTAGTAGATTTACCCTTCATAAAACCATGCTGAAAAGAGCGCAGGAAAGGCTTGCAGTGGAATGACAAAACACCGCAAACCATGGCTTCAAATATCTTACCAATACAACATAACTTAGCGACAGGTCTGTAGTTAGAAATGTCACACTTATTACCCTTCTTGTGAAAAGGAATAATCAAAGAAAGCTTCCACTGTTTAGGAAAAACACCACAGGTTAAAGATAAATTAAATAAATAACACAAAACAGAAACTATGGACGTAGCACAATTTTTTATGAACGTGGAAGGAACGCCATCCGGACCACTAGAAAAACTATCAGCTATGCTTGAAATGTACTTGAAGACAGACGCTTCATCGAACAACAGGTCCTTAGGTTGAAGAGAAGTCGTCGGAAGCTTCGTCAAATGGATAAAATCGTTATAACTAATATCACAGTGGTTATCACAGAAGACAGTTTTAAAGAAGTCACCAAAAAGATTGGAAGTCTCCAAGGGATCAACACTATCTATGTTTCCAAGTCGCAACGATGAAGGGTATCCATCACAGTTGCGCTTAGAGTTCACAAACTTCCAAAATTGCTTAGGTTCCGTACGCAAGGCCGACCTCATTCTATGTAGTATATAATCATTATAAGAATCATTCAGGTACGATATGTACTGAACACGCAAATTAGAATAAGTTACGTAATCAGCATCGCTCCTTGAGGAACAGAACCTCCTCCAAGCTTTATTCTTCAAATTTTTAAGATGCTTCAAAAAGCCATTGATCCATGGTTGACAATGCGAAGTACGATTCGAACTTACAAGTGGTACACAGTGAGTAAAACAAAGAAATAGGATGTCATAAAACGAGCTCACAGAACACTGGTCCAGTCGCAGGCGGATAGCCATTCATTAATTTTATTAAAATCAGCTTTTTTAAAGTTATAACAATACTCGTAGTTACCAGAAGCATTAGATGATGAAGTTACAGGAAAATTTAAAAAGGTATTATTTTTTATATGATTAAGAAGAACTTAACAAACTATTTTAACTTACAGTTATAAAAGTACGTAAAAAAATTTATTATGCTTCATCAATTTTAAACAACGTTTGCACGTTTTTCGGGATTTTCTGTCCTTCATTCGGGGGCAAATACATAGTACACCTTCCTAATGGTTGCCGTCGCTCTTCCTGATTTGAGGTTTCTGCTCCTAATTTCTGAAACTAAGTAGTTCAGACATAGCTGCAAAAATATATTTAGGTAAATTTATCGGTCGATTTTTCAGTCTTTCTGCTATGGAAAGTTTTATAATTTCTTTTCTGAGATTCCATCGATAACCCTTTTTTTTAGCAGTAGATATTTTTTCGTTCAGAGAACGAAGCTGTTCAACGAAGCAATATCCAAACAGTCTTGGAACAATGCAAATGACCATCTATTGCTGGTCCTTTTTACTGTGTACTCATTGATGATCTTATCCATAGTATGGACAGATCCCTTAGTGTGATTATAATGAAGAATCATGTCGGGTTTGAAATTGTTCGTTACATCACTCACAGCATTATCATGATGTTCGAAACTTATTACAATCAAATGTTTCTTGAATTTTTGTACATATGAAACCATCGTTATGTTTTCATTGAATGCAAAAACTGAAGATCCTTCTAGTCTATTGTTGCCGAATAACAGCACTTTCGGGATATAGTGTTTATTTTTTCGAAGAGTGCAACAAGGTGTTAGTCCAAGGTTATACAAACTTCTCGCCAAAGGTATACTTGTAAAAAAGTTGTCCGTTGTAATACCGTCACCGCGGCCAAGGCACTTAACTAAGTCCAATACTATGCGTTTACCCTGCTCCTTCTCAAATATATCTCCACCTTTACCAATGTGTATACCTGGAGACTCTTTGCATACGTAGAATCTACATCCCCAAGTGCGCATATTTTTATGCCGTATCTGGCTGGCTTTGATTTCATGTACACTCTAAATGGGCACCTCCCTCTGAAGGTTGCAAGTTGTTCATCGATTGTAAGATATGACACAGGATTATAGTTACTAACAAAGTTTCCAACAAATACCTCAAATAATTCCCTGATTGGTGCCATTTTGTCTGTACTTCTACGCTCTACTCTAGTCATAAGAACGTCAAATCTCATAAATGAGAGAAGTTGAACAACATCTCGTGAGGCATAGTGACACAAAAAAACGATCTAGAGTACAGTTTATCTTTACACCATAAAAATTGTACTGGTTCTCGATTTGCTTTGAGAGAGCACCCATTATAATTAAAAGGCCAAACACAGCATAAATTTTTGTTGTATTTGTTTGAATCCATTTTTTTTTCTTTATTGGATTGTTTCTGTTGAATTCTTTGTGCCATTTTTGGGCTTTTTGATTGATAAATTTCACAATAATGTCCACTATTTTATCAGCTATAAACTTTTTAAAACACTCAACAATTTGTGATACATTTACTGATTCAGAAGTAAGCCCAGGTTTGATGGTTATTATATTTGCAGTCTGTCGGCGAGTTATTCGTGAAGGCATTTCTTTCCATATTGTTCCATTCTTTAAAACAAATAGTGGATTTTCTGATAATTCATCTTCTTCTCCGCTATAAGCTTTATCAGTTGAAACAAGCTAAAGATATTTTGTAAACAATTATAAAGAAGTAAAATACACATATGAAGGACTCTCGTCTCGTCTTCGCTTTCATCATCATCAGCTATCAAAAAATTTTCTTCTTCTGAGCTATCATATAACAATAAGTCTTCAATTCTTTCATTATCGCTTTCATCTAACCACTGTAAGCAATTGCCCCTCTGGTACTCACAAGATAAACTGGGATCTTGCCTTTTCGGCATAATGTAAACTCTACTTACTTGTTCGCCCAAAACTAGAATGAAAACTCAGAAGTTTAACCTGTATCATACCATTTCCCTAACTTATATTTTATTACTTTGTTGCGTATACTTGAAACGACATTTCTCTGCACCTTTCTCGGTAAGATCCATTGATTGTCAGTCTGCTTTATTACTAATTGCCTGTCTTGAACCGGTGACACCGATTTAGGACATTGGTATTCATGTTTTAGACGAATATCTTAGTCTGTCTCTTTACCTGCTTGTCTTTGCTTGCTACCATGTCTTGTGACACGTTCATTTCAGCCAATAAATGAGAAATATCTCCTGATAAAAGGTTATGAAACCTACACTATAGTGAGTAACCTAAAAAACAATTGCAGGAAAACTTGACAGTGATTCCTGGTATCAGACTCGTCCTACGTTGTATTCGCATATGTACATGCAGATAGTTACGCTAATTACGATATGGGGTACAAAATGTACCTCAGCTGCTTTCTTTGCTTATAATAGCAAATTTTTACATAAAAATAAGTAGGTGAATTGCTTAAAATATTTGAAGTTTTCCAAGAAAGGCTTTCAAGAAATTTCGTTTCATAATTATGAATTGTTTTATGAATAATACAAAAATTCTGTTTTTGGGGTACAAAATGTACCCAATTTCGTGTCAGGTGGGTTAATATAATCAATTGTATTTAAGTTGTTTAATTAAGTTAAAAGAATCTTGATTATTTTTTTTATGTATAATAATAAAGTTGTTTAATAAGGACTAATTTATGACACTTAATAAACTGAATTATAGTCGTTACTGCTCAATGGTATGCCATCAAATCTAATCAAGCAAGAAGGTTTTAGCTTTAAAATTTCAACAGATGACTTGAATTTGGACAATTTTCTTCAAAACTCTATGAATACCTATTAGTACAAGCAAATTGTCTAAAGTAGACAAGAAATTTGCAAAGTAGTTGAATCCGGACTGGGTCTTCAAATCGGCCCAGGCAAATAATAACAAACCAGGCCCCAAGGGTCTTCAAAAATTAAATTTTTATAAAAGACAAATAACCCAAATTATTAGGCTGATTTACTACTGAACGGAGCACAAGGAAAGCAGGACAACGTTTTCGTTGAATATGAATTCCATCCCAGCGGGAAACGGTAGCATTTCGGATGCATTCCGGAAACATTCTATGGAAGGTATAGAAGCAATACGCTCTAATACCCACTTCATTTCTTTTAAAACATTGATGTCCTACGATGGGAATGTATACTATAAGGCGGTTAAATACCTTACCCCTACATGACCTGTAAGGTGAATGAAAGCCTTCCTTATTTAGTCTTTGGAACGTCAAAGGAAGCTTTCCTTATTAATTCTTTTGAAGGTGAGAAGAAGCATTATTTTTAAATTCTTTGGAAGCTGAAAAAAGGATTACTTTTAAATTCACTGGAAGCATTTATTCTGCCATTTCAGAAAAATGTATGGAACCATTAAGCATGAGTTTTCCGGAAAACTGGAAAAAGCATTAAATTTATACCGTCAGTTGGGTGGAGAGAAGCACTCATCATGTTTTCACTGAGAGGTAAAGAGAAGAACTTTTCATGCTTTCTTAGAAAGTTGTGGAAAATAAACGGGTCTTCACTTATCTGTATCTCGCACTTAAATTAAAGTAAACCACTTCTTCTAAAATAATGCACAAATCGAAATGTTTTCCATCTGCAGGCACTTTCCTTCCTTCATTGTTCTTACAATAACAAAGAAACTATATGACTCATTTTCGAACTAGCCTCTGCAAATAAAGCTGCACATCTCTTTTCGATAACAACACCAATGAATACATCTACTCATTACCTCTACCTACTCTAAGTAGTCTCTGGAAGGTGCATAGCTTGCATAAAAATACGACGCATCAATACATTACGCCTGCCTTCCTAAACCAGTTCAACGTAAGGTAAGTACTCATTACTAATGCATTCCAGGTAATGTTAATAGTAAACCTTACCTTAGTCAGGCATTCCCATTTTTCCCGCTGGAATCCTAAAGAAGAAGAAAGAAGAAAAAAATTTATTCAGCAAATAATGTATGCACAGAATATGTCTAAGAACGGTTGGCCGTTTCAACTTAAAATTAAAAATAAACAAGTAAAAAAGCTAGAATCGGTCTAAGACCAATTCTTATGATACCCTAGATGAAAAGTCATGTATGAAATTTCGTATGGTCACCCATCTGTGCAATTTTGATTTTTGAAGTGGTTTTTCGCATATAAATATTTCTAGAACGGTTCGTTGGACAGAAAAAATGATTATAACCAATTTTATAGGATTTCATATTTTAAACAAGTGTTTCCCTAGTAACCACAATTCCGATGTCCTCATATTTTCCAAGCTATACTACAAAAATATTGGACGGAGTTCCAATATTTATCCAAAAAATTCCAACACAGAACGATGTCTTTACTTGTTCCGAAGTTTTACCCTGCCCTATTTTGCCATTCCTATGAAAATCTAGCGAAGAAATATTTTATGAGATAAGAATTGGAAAAACAGTGGACAATTTTTGACAATATTAAAAACTGTTCTTTGATTTGTCCATTATTTTTCTGAAAAATTCCATATATGAAAACAGATGGAAAAAGTCTGGACATACCACTGAAAAAGTAGAAATCGAAATCTTCATTTTGTCCAAAGAAAGCTCCATACTTTTTCCTTGATTGGAAAAACAGCGGACAACTACGGGATAAAATTTTTGGTAAATTTACCATTCTTTTTATTTTATCAAATTTTTCCTTTTTATTTGTTGGAAAAAGTGTGGACTAATAGTGGGAACTGAAAAATCTGGACATGATATGGATATTCTCCAGAATAAATCTGCACTATATCCAGCTTTTATCCAATGAAATTCCAATGTTTTATTGTTTCCAGGAAAAAGTACTTAGGGTTTTGCTATGGAATTGAATGGTGTCGTGAAAACATGTATTAAGTGTTGCGTTCTTGTGAGTGAAGTGAGTTTCATATTGGGATCAAATTTGGCAAATAGATAAAAACAAAGATAAGAAAATTGATTTATATTTAATATTATATATAGTGATAAAATTTAATCCTGTAGCATTTTCTATTTACTTTTAGAATTTTGCGTGGAGAGATTTGGAAAGGATAGATACGCAAGATATATTCGCAAAACCCTATGTAAATTGAAAGACTCCGTAAGGAAAGAAGTAAACAAAAGATATAAATTTAATAAATTTATTACTTTTAAAACTCATAAGTGTTTTGTTCACAGAGAAACGAGGAAAACCACCCAGCTCTGAACAAATTTAAGATTTTTTTTTTTTTTATAATTGAATTGATTTTTATTGTTTTGTTTGAATGCATTTCTTAAAAATAAATTTTATTTTGTTAACAATAATGCATTTAAAATGCCTTTTATTTATTGTAGTAGAGAGAAATTCTGATGACACTGAAGATTCTGAAGAATTTCTGTGGAATAATTCTGCAGACTATCCAAACAAACCCTCCATAGAGTATCCGCGGAAAATATCAGCTAAGTTTCCAAAGACATTGTTCTTATTATTTCTGAAGAAATTCCTTAGAGTAATGACGGCATACTTTCCTTGTACAGCGTAATTTTTGCCCCGTGATAATGCGATAAAAATCTATTGACATTCTTGGAAATATTCCACGGAACTGATTCTTCGGACTGGAAAATATAACTCGCCAGTTATGTAGGCGAGTTCAGGAAGGCTCTTACTTTGAGCAAATAGCGCGAGTTTCGAACAATTTGCCATACAATGTACAGAGTGTGGGCACTATGGGTGCATTTGATAGTTTTAAAAATTTAGTTAGCTCCGTTATTTATTAGATATTAGCTTACATGGGATTACTTCTGCTATGTACTTTTCTATATTTTCTTTGTCTTTTTTTTTCATATATACATTTTTTATCATTTAAGATTAATGTTGTTACTTATTGAACTGATTTTCCAATATTTTATTATGCTCATTTTTGATCGTGTTTTTTTATATGGACTCATAGCATCTTCTTTTTGTAACCTTATAATTTATCATGTACATTTATAAGATTGTAATCTTGCGTACATTACCAGCTTGTAAATAAATTGAAAATGAAATTCCCTGGGATATCCCACAACTACTCTGGGAACATTCTCAGTATTTTACAGACAAATACATACGGGACGTGCAGGACAATTTTGGGACAAACATTTGAACGTCGTTTTTCTCCTTCCAGAATATATTTCAGTTTGTTCTCTGATTCTGATGGTTCGCGTGGCTCTCTGGTGAAAGCATTAATTTGTTGCTTGGTGTGTCGTTTTTGGTGTACAAAAATATAATAAAAAAGGATGTATTGAAAGATGCCATTTGGGAACTGAGTTGTTGAAGCCAGCTACATACGTGAAGCTATACTAGATATCTATTCGCTTCTGAAAATTTCTTCTTTGTTTTGGCAAAGTTTTTTTAGTTGTACATTTCAGAACTTGATTTTTTTAGTAATTTTGTCATAGAAACTCACTTTGCCTGTGTTAACAATATTGGATTTATGTTTTGTGCAAGTGCATCCACCTCTGGCATATACTTTCCAGCTAGTAATTATTTTTATTTTTTGTAAAAATTCCTACCCATAAAAAAAAATTAACAATCCCAGAAAATACTAAACAATATCCTCAGATATTCCCCCGTACATCTTGCTAGCAAATTAGGATTTCCGTAAGACGTCCCAGGTACGCTTGTAGCGGGAATTTTACATTATTGAATGTGTGAACTGTTCCTAAGTACAACCACAGGAAATCCTGTGGGAAGGACATGGCCTCCCAACTCCGAACATTCGTCACTCCCAGGGATGTCCTAAGTTACTAACTGGGACCGGACGGGATTTCCCACGGACAATTTATATATCTTAACAGGATTTCACAGTAACATACCACAGACATATTTGTGCTGTGTGGGTCTTTTTAATGACTTTGAAATTTTAGAAACACTCCCCCCCCCCCCCGCTCACCTCTGTTGACATCACTGTTACGCCTCATAGAATAAACCCCATGTTTTGAATGCATAACCTAAATACTTCATCTGAGATTGAGTCCCAAATGTTTTTTTGTTTGTTTTCTTTATTTCTGCACCCTAAATTCTACTTTTTATTACTATCCATAATATAGGTAATTCCGAAATGATACATAAATTTTATGCTTATCTAATAACAGTTCTACATCTGCACATAAATATTTAAACAAGGAACACCCCATTGAAATGGCTGCCGGATATTGAAAAACAATAACTCGATGTCAGCAGGTCTAAAGTGAGACTCCTTATGTCGGTAGACACCCTGAAAGCACGTAGTAAACATTTCCCGTTAACTATTATAGACGATCTAAACCCTTTCGTCCCGGCACGACAGACACTCACTCTCGCTCATTGCGTGGTTAATATAAATAAGCGTTATTCGAATATAAATACAACCACCACCCACCAACGTTCATCAATATTTCCGCATACTTAATAGTT
The DNA here is from genome assembly GCA_963924295.1 of Dioctria rufipes. Taxonomy (NCBI): domain Eukaryota; kingdom Metazoa; phylum Arthropoda; class Insecta; order Diptera; family Asilidae; genus Dioctria; species Dioctria rufipes. Next base: position 340,536,512 of record OZ002740.1, on the reverse strand, counting down.
GCTATTAGCCGCAGCAGCACTATTAGCAGGGATGGGCAGTAGAGGGTCTTTCTAGTGTATATGAGTTAGGTCTAATGACGCCAATGAACATGGTCTGTAGGTCGCTGTTGTTATATCGGTCGGCCTGCAGAACCAACCGTTGAGGGTTAATAATTTATGACTTTACGAGTATTCATTCCCCCTAAGTCCTGTTTTCGTCCCTCACCATGTTTTGTCAGTCTAATGTCATGAAGTCCTTTGCAGCTGTTTTTGTAATTACATCCTCAACCCCTATGCTTTTTATCTTGTATGTTTGTAGGTATATAGCGCTTTATTACCGTAAAGCCACAATTATATTGTTGACCACACAATTTATTTATGATTTTCACTCCACACATTCAAACTTAAACAGTCACACATGCAAAGGCAGTAAAATGCCAGCATATAGCTATCGCTTAACTAGCAAACTCATCTAACCAGCCTAGCCTGCCTTGCATTATAGCTAGATAGAGAAGCCACAGGCATTAGAGAGTCCAACGCCGAGAGGCAGGGGAGTAATAAAGTTGTTGACATTCATTCGGTTCCCTTGTAGTCTGGCACTAGTTAAATTAATTAGCTCGGACGTCATTAAGGTTTATCTCCCAACATCTCTGGGCTTATGTCATCCTCCAAAGTGAATAGATATCGTTTGGTTTCCATAATTTGGTGTGGTGGTGGTGATGTAGATGGTGTTGGTAGGAGAAATAAAAGGAAAATTTACTAAAGAGCTCAGTTTTTGGGATTAATAGCTAACATGAGGGGCCACAAAAACTCGAATAGCTTTTCCACAAATATCGTTTTAGCTTAATAAAAGTGTTTCCTACAAATCACAGAATCTCGAATGGTCATATAAATAATACTGCAATCCCTACAGATACATATAGGCTAGACTAGACACGAGGGAGTAGGGTAATGCCTGTATGTAAGTTTTCTAAAGCAGCTGGCTGTGCTATAGTAAAACCTCACAACATAAAGTGAGCTAGCTGAGCAACATAATGATGCCTGAAGCAATTTTGCCTTGAGGAACTGCATCACTAACTTACATACATAAGTAATTTATGAGGTCAATGTAACATAACTGTAGCTGCTACTTGGTATATGAATCCTTGTTTCCTGCAACCACAGGACTAGCTTTGTACTGGAATGCAGACACACACACACATATATGTATCTACATATTATGCTGGAGGATGCTCCATGACAAATTGACGTTAGCTGAGCCATTTATAGTTTAAGAGAAATGCAAAAGAGTGGGTCGAGCAAAATAGTTTGTGCTAAAGGAAAAAGACAATTAACCTGAAAGGATTGCTGCAGAGGAAAAATTTATCAAAAAGGATATTTTTTTTAGGTTACCTTAATGTGGAATTTCTTTTGATAATTTGAAGTACCTATACAGGGTGTTTCCCACTAAGAGGTCAGTAGAGAGATGATAGTACTCAGATAGATGAACAAAACATTGTATGGCAGGGGGGGGGGGGCATATCAACCGTTTAGGAGTTACAGGGTGATTAAGAAAAAAAACTATTTTTTCACAAAACACTCAGTATCTTAAAAACGACAGGGTGCATCGTCACAGTTAGGAGCTCATTGTATGCAGAACTCCATGGCCTTTCGAATGACTGCTCAATCAGTCCCATAGCCCTCTCCCCTCAAGAATTATGGTTGTCTAAACTCAAAATTTCTGATCTTCTTACCTTTTTTTAAATTTAACTTCTATTATTTTTGCAAAAAGGTCGTTAACTTATTTAAGTTGACCTATTACACCCTATGTTTGACACCAGCCTTTAAACAGTTATTAACTCATAACCTATTCAGGTCACACCGAAATTAGACGATATTTTGTAAAATGACGTGCTAAGGGAACAAATTATCGTTGAGAATAGGTTTGAAAATAGGTTTGAGAATAGGTTTAGATCTAATAACTCTTAAAGGGGCTTCAGATAGCAAATTAGGTGTAATAGGTCATATTAAAGAGGAGAGTCTACAGTTTACAGTTTTTATAAAAAAAAAGTTATGTTAATGACCTTTTTGCAAAAATAATAGAGGTTAAATTTAAAAAAAGGTAACCATAATTCTTGAGGGGAGACGGCTATGGGGCTGATTGAGCATTCGTTCGAAAGGCCATGGAGTTCTGCATACACATTCCTAACTGTGACAATGCACCCTGTAGTTTTTCAGATACAGGGTGTTTTGTGAAAAACTAGCCTTTTTCTTAATCACCCTGCAAATCCTAAACGGTTGATATGCCACCCCCCCTGCCATACAATTTTTTGTTCATCTAACTGAGTACTACCACCTCCCGCTCTACTGACCTCCTAGTATGAAACACCCTGTATGCTGAAGGAATGGAGGTTAATATTGAAAAATTCAAATTACATAATTTGACGAAATGTAGTCATGATGAGTGTGAAAATAATACTAATATATAGTTGCAAGTCGTGGAAGATTACCCAATACATAATAAAACGCCACACATTATTCTCAATTAGATGTCTTCGCTGAATTCTAAAAATTCGCCGGGGAGATGAATTTCTAACAAAGACCTTTCGAGGCACTATTGGCTTAACTAGGCTTATAGTCTGGGAGAGGCCAGGTCCCCCCGACTTTCGTACATAGACCTTAACAAATATTTTGTTTGAGGTATACCAGCTCATGGGTATTCCCAGCTATTAACCGAAATTTTTTATCCATTTCTCTGAGCACTTACAAGGTTCACTTATAAAGTCGCAGATATCGCGTCACTACTTTTTAAGATTCCATACCCAAAGGGTAAAAAGGGGAACGCTATTACTAAGCCTCCAATATCCGTCCGTCCGTCAACGGGCTGTATCTCATGAACCGTAATAGGTAGACAATTGAAATTTTCACAGAATATGTATTTGTATTACCGCTATAACAACAAATAATTAAAATAAAATAAAATTAAAAATTAAAGGAGTCGCCATACAAGAAAAGTGTTTTTTTGCGTATACATACTCGTAGTGTTCAATTTTGTATGATGGTACGGAATCCTTCGTGTGCGAGTCCCACTCGCACTTGACCGTTTTTTAATATGTAGTCTTCCTACGTGGTATCTCAATTCCACTCCCAAGATTACAAAAAGACTTGATCAGTACTTTTAATCCACTGCGGTGTGCATTCGAGATGATTTTAACTAGAAAAGCTTTTGAGATAGGGAAGTGTTTGTCGAGGTTGCGATTTTAGAGGCCAGATGACCAACAAACAGTTTGCAATTGTTTGCCATTTTTTATTATAATTCTGGTTGAATGTTATTGAGGACCCGGAGACTGAAAAGCATGGTACATCGCTAATTAATTAGTATAAGTCATTAGCATTCAATCAATGTAGTCATTCAACATTCGGCGATCGGGAGATAAGCAATAAAAACGAGACCAACGGCGACGAGTATTTACGAAATTAGGTTTGATTCCTTTTCTATTTCTTAAATTCAGCTTAGTCGGACATTTAAATTAGTACGAAAATGTAAATGAGATCGTTACGGTTACAAAGTGGTGAGAAGCTTTACAAGCAGGTCTAAAAATGGAGAAGCTCAGTGAGCAGATCTCCTAGTAGCGAAGCTTTGAAAAAGCAGATCCCCGTTTCTTCTGGGCAAGCTAGAACTAGCAGATGTCCTGACACAGTCAATCGCCAATCAACTAATTATCTTTATTGGAATATCGCTAGCTTATTTATACAGAAGTAAATTTGCTAGCCTAGACTTAATTGTTATTAATGCACATTAATTCATGATTTGTGTACATTCCCGTGATTTGGGGCACGTTAAAACTAAATCGCTTATTTGCACTTATGTGCTTAACTCCGGCAGAAAGATGTGACGCAATGTACTTGACCCGTATTACGCTGGTTGCAAAAATGTAAACAAACGCATGTAAATAATTACAGTCACTTCTTTAGGTTGCGACACATACATATTTGGTTTAGCGTATGTTTTTTTGCTTAATTGCAATAACGTAATCGATCGCGTTTATAGTTTTGACACCCAATATCAGTTTTGTACTCTTTATTATACCAGATGAGTACTCCCCTAGGGATTGTCTAAAAAATCCAGGTTTCTCGGTTATTTTCACTACTATATTGGATTTCTATAAACAGGTAATATTTTTACAATTGATATATTTGTTGGATCGTTGGTGGAAAATTAAAGTGAGCACACCACCAATATAGGGAGTCTACCTTTTTGTGCTATAATGAGTAGGAGTTTGTGGGGAATTTAACACAATCTTCGGGGAGCTTCTTCAAGACGAGAATTAATTTAAATCTGATTTTCGAAATTCTTTTTGCAGTACAAGGTAAAGTTGCAAAGCACTAAAATCAAATTGGCGTAACTAGGTAGAGGCCAGGGTGGCTCAGGCCCCTACAGAATGCCGACTGCCCCCGAAAGTATGCCGACCGCCCCCTCCCGACTCCGCCCATGCCGACCGCCACCATCAAAAATGCCGACTGGCGCACCCCAGGGGCCGGATTCTGTAGCACGGAGAATTTGGGAATTTGGGAGATGAGAATTGCGTTTTCTTAGAATTCTTAATTCCCTAATTCTCCATTCCCAATTCCCTAACATGGTTGGAGAATTAGGGAAAACGTAAGAAATGTGAAAAAGTGCGAATCGCCTGGGACGATTAAGGGTATCAATTTTTGTTGTAGAGGGTTGGACTTTTTTTCATATGTGAGGTACATCTGCCTATTACCTTCCACTGTCGAAATAAATTTAAATTCCTCTTTTGTTGGGGTAGTTTTTTTACAAATTCTCCATTCCACTGGTTAATTCTCCGGTGTTTTGCAAGTGGAAAAGTAAGTGGAAAAGTTATATTGTCTGCTTTTGTTGCGTTTTGTGAAAGTATCTAGGTACCTAGGAATTTCAAATTGAGGATACGGCTATATTGTAAAAAACAAATTATGGAAATCCATGCAATACTAACAGAGGAACAAGGATTTTGTCTCTCAAAGTACCCGCTAAAAATTGCAAATCACGCGAAATTGATCAATTTGGTCGTCGTCCAGTACAGAAGGGATACTGTAAAATTTTTAAATATACACGCTAAAGCTGGTGTGTAGGATGAAATCGCATCTACATTTTGTCCCTTAATTAAATATGTAAATAATTTTTGAATCCGATAAACCGTTTTGGAAATAACTGTAAAAGAAGTGTAGCAGTCCTTTTTAAGGTGAACAATTGGCCGTTTTTGGTACAAAAATTGACATATTTTCATCTCATCATTGCGAAGAACTGGTAAGTCCTGGAAATTTACTTCCCATGACAAAAATGTTCACAACGGAGTACTAATGGATGTGAAACAAAGATCGGAAGAAATATATGCAAAATATGGAAACTGGGGTGTATATGACCGTAATGTAAAAAAATTGTTTTTCGGCGGTCAAAAGTCAGCTATCAAGTTAAAACGATCAAAGACAAACTACACCACTCGATTACCCTCTCCTCTCTCTTTAATTTGATACCAAACATGACGTAGTTTGAGCAACCCCCTATGAAGGGTGGTACGACACCCAACCCCCAAAACACCCTGCCAACAAAATTGTTCACCTATATTTGTGTACTCTAAACCCTTAATCTATCAAAAAAAATTCCAATACTCTACAGCCCTCCCACATAGAGTTAGGCGCCCGTGAATATTGCGATAGCAAAATTTACCGCCGAGGCCGCTCAAATCTGCAAATTACCGTTAATCGAAATAAAATATAGCCTATAATACCCATGCATGCCTAATTACCACAGTGAATTCTTACTTTTCTTTTATTGGGCTTAGAGATCCTGAGCTTACCCCTGCGAATTATTGCAGCTCCTGATATTGTCTTAATTTTTTTTTAATTTCCCTTAATCAGCTCCCATTTCTACCCCGCACTCTCCCCGCCCCTTTTCCTAAACCTATCTTGTTCGCGCTGAGCTTCCATTTTTTTTGATACCACATACATTCTCCTTCTACTCTCCATTCTCTCGTTATCCCGGAAAAACTCGAGAAAACCTTTCCTCCTACATCCCTCAAAAGCTACCCCAACAAAAAGAAATTTAAATTTATTTCGACAGTGGAAGGTAATAGGCAGATGTACCTCACATATGAAAAAAAGTCCAACCCTCTACAACAAAAATTGATACCGTTAATCGTCCCAGGCGATTCGCACTTTTTCACATTTCTTACGTTTTCCCTAATTCTCCAACCATGTTAGGGAATTGGGAATGGAGAATTAGGGAATTAAGAATTCTAAGAAAACGCAATTCTCATCTCCCAAATTCCCAAATTCTCCGTGTTACAGAATCCGGCCCCAGGAAATTACAAAAATTCCTAAAAAGCATTCGTCAATTTGTATACAATCTTAGGCATAATTAAATCGGAATCGAAAAGGCTATTCTTTAAGAAAATCTATTGAAATCTTTTTAACATTTTTCAGAACTATTCTAAGATTGCTCTGATTCCACTGAATTTTCACAAAGGCGTTAGAAAGATGTATTTCACAGGAGAAATTATGCGGACTTATTTTGACAGTTTGTCAGGAAATATTAATTGATAACCTTTGATATCAGTGAGATTTGCAAAATTTCCTAAAACTTTGTTAAATTTTTCGATCGCTTCCGATCCCAAAGGATTTAATAATAAGACTGATTTTCTTTATAAGGAAAAAATATTTAGTGTGTAATTAAAAAATTCAATAATATTCTTATTACGTTACATTATAGAATAAAATTATATTAGCAACTTAAGAGAATTGATATTTCGGGAAATCGAGAAATTCGCATAAAAATAAGAAATTTGTCTAGAACCTAGTCGGTCTTTTTACGAATGAAAAATCTTTAAAAAAGATATTTCTTTGCAAAAGAGGTCGTTTCGAATCGTATTATTCATCAGTACGGCTTGGTTCCTGCCTGCCATATACGCCAAAGATAACAGCCAAGCTGATCTCATACATGCAATTTTTAAGTGTGAAGTATATATGAGGCGAAATACTACAAGCAAGATTTAGCCCAGATACAAGGGCTTCCGAATATTGGAAGATACATATTTACAACCAAGTGTTGGATAACATTATAATTAAATTCAAAAATTGATTTGACAATCTTATTTATTAATTTAAGTAACCTATTCTACGAAACATTCGAACAGTATACTCTTCACAATTTTGGTTATTACAAAATCGTTACTCTAGATAATTACATAAACTTAAAGCACTTGGTCTCTCCCCTCCTCTTCTATTATAGATTGAAAGTATTTTACCTGATCGCATAATACCGGTTGTACTAGATGAGGTTTCACTAGAGCCTCATCCTATAAATGTCGATGTGCCCCAGGGCTCTGTTATCTCTCTTCTTAATTTTCATTAATGATCTGCTTTCCCTTACTTTTAATCCCATCCATAGTTTTGCCTATGACAGTAGCCTTGATTTCGCTTACTCCTTTTACACTTTTGAAACTCCAAAGAGAATGCCACATCTGTCAAGCTAGATTGCATGATAAGATCATTAAATAACGACCTTGATCATATTCTCGCCTAAAGTAAAGCGATTCGCGTCGAATTCAAGACATCTGAGTTCCAAAGCTGCCTCATCTCTTTGTAACAAGATCATAATTTTTCCACTCCCGTTTCTTTTTATGGAGCACTTCTTGACGATACACCGCATTTATACATTCTTGAAATTAATATTTCATGTAAGCTAAGTTGGACACATCACATGTTGCCAAAGAGGCATCGAAATGTCTAGGATTTCTGAAAAGGTGTAGAAATATTTCAGCCCATCGAATCTAGCGCTCCTCTACAAGTCCTATACAAGACCTAGAATTTAATACAATTTCCATATCTGGGCCGGGGCTGGTCGCATAGTCTTATCTTCATTGGATACTGTCCAAAAAAAAGCCTTCAAGCTTACTGGTGATGTGTCAATAAGTTGTAATATCGACTCACTCGAACACCGTTGCAATGATGGATACCTTTCACTCCTTTTTCGCTATATGCATGGTCAATGCTCTGATGAAATATCTAGTCTGATCCCTTGTAGAATAATTCCTGCACGCAAAACTCGCGCAGAAAATCGCCTACATCCTTTTACCCATCAAATTATTTTCGGCCATACAGTAAAATTCCGTGATGCTTTCTTATCCGAACTATGTGAGCAGGGGCACACCGTGAGGGGGGACGAACGAGACCGGCCCCCTCAAGAATGTCAGTTTTCTGAACATAATTTGCAAATTACGTATAAAATGTGGTCTATATATTATTACAAAAAACGATAAAATAAAATAAAACCTTTTAATCTACAATAGCAGTCTTTAAGTGCTCAGATGGGTGCAGGGCGCGACTTTAAAGCGCTATTTTCTGATTTCTCAGGACTTAGGACATCTATGGTCCCCCCCCCCCCCCAAAGCCAAATCCTGGGTGCGTTACTGTATGTGAATGTGGAACAGTCTACTATCTTCTATCTTTACTCCAACATACAATCTGCGAAAGCTTAAAAGGGTGACATACTCTCTCCTCATTTTCCCTAATTCCTCTCCCTATCACCTTTCTGCCAGGCTGTGCTTTGCATCATAAGGTATTCCATTCTTGACTTTAGTAGAGGTAAAGTACGTAGCGCTTTAAGTCCTGTATTTTGCAAAGTTACAATTTATGATGAATTCGTCAATTTGAACAAAATGTGTTTCCGTATTTTTACTAACTAAAATGGATGATTTTAAAGTTTTACATTTCCACCATTTACAAACCAAAGCAAAATAAATAATTTAACGCCTCACGCCACTCACTTATCTGTTCGACATATATCTTTTAAATAATAAATTTTTTGCGTTTGACATTTGCGATTGGTGGCGAGTGTCTTCGAACTGGATCCATCCTGTGTCACTAAGACAGAAATTGTTTTCTCTTTCCTGCGTATGTGTATTTTATGTAATTGTATCATTGAAACCACTCTACAGACATACAGACTGCAGACGATTCCTTCACTGGGACAACACTGATCATGTGGAGCCACGCTAAAGTGTTCCAAGCCGAGATTTATTCTATATGGACCAGTGTTCCAGAAATGTCTTATGGTTTTACGTGAGCTCCTGCCAAGTTGGCTTAAACTCACGGTGTTCTACACACGGATTGATAACGACAATCAACGTCTTCGTGCGGAGCAACGAGTTCCAGTATGCCAATAGAGCATGACATGACATCAACTTACTGGTAGAAGCGAGACCTATCCAATCTCTGCCGATCTTGGGTCACGGCACCCTATACCACAGCCACTACGATGCTCCCATAAGGGGCCATCCCAAGTTGAGGTGGATAAAACCTTGTTATCCAGGGCTCCTCTAACCCCGTAGTACCAAGTTAGCCAATGTCGGGCCGCCCATTTGGTATGGCTTTCGTAAAGCATGATCAACGGACCATGAATACTCCCAGTTTCATATCTTCATGCAAGATATACTTTTTTAAACGGTACTGGTAACTCAGTTCGGGCCTAGATCTTATTTGCAACGTCTAAAAGAATTATACTTGGCTTATACAGGTAATACAATCCTTATGGGCGCTGCCAGGGGGACCACGTGAAGGTTAAGATGTGCCCAATTCAGTCTGGAGAGGCTTCGAGATTCACCATTTGGATCTTATAGCTGTCCATGCATACTAACCATATAAGCACTACTAACATACATACCTGATTTCCGTTTTATGTCAACTTATCCATACACCAATTAAGACATCCATTCGCCCCTGGGCAAGGCTATGTCTGTCTTTCTCCTCTCACATCCTATGTCTGAGATTTTATTATTCTGACTTACATGAGTACATAACTTCGATTGCATCGTGGGCCATCCGCCTAGCATCTACTACAGTACCCACACAGCCAAAAATCTCAATTTCAATTTCACTAAGGTAAATTTACCTCGCCTTGAGAAGTGCCAATTCGCGCCCATAGCACTCAACTAACTATACCACACTCTTGGGAGATGCCAACGCGATCAACAAAACACCAAAAACACCAAAATAAACCAACAAATTTCATCTATCAAGTATGCATGCTTTCCTCTTATACAGCTTTCACCTTGTTCAGCATTGCGCTTCACAGACTACTTCCCCCCCCCCCCTGACCCGAGATTTATTCTATATTGACCAGTGTTCCAATAACAATCTAAATAAAACTCTTAGCAATAAGGACATCTACATGTATGTATTCTCCAACAATCAGAAATTCATGGGCTCTGATTCCGCCTTCCGATTTTGTCTGAAGGATGATGAGACTGCTTTACATATCTTGTATTAATGGACGCCGATAGTTAAACGTAGAATGTCAACCTTTAATAAACTACAGCTAGACCCTGATGAGTTATTGGGCAGACAACTTCGAAGGCTCTTAAACCTACTCAACATAGGCTCACTAAACAATAGGCCCTATTAGTGGCCGTAGTTCTTTACAACAACTTCTCATCTTCTTCTTCAACAGACCAAGTCCAACCACTATATTATATTGACTAATATTATTCCGTTGTAGAATTACTCTTCCACATTACAACACCAACAATACAAATTCATAAAAATTTAACACCCAGCATCCAGCACGGCCTAACTTTACTTTTAGGTTATGAAAATTCCTATTTAACCAACCTGTAAATTATTCATAGCATCCTAATCTCTTCAATGAATCAATTTCATCCAATTTTCTATATCTCTCAATATCCTACTTGACCTATTCCAAGCATCACCACAATACTCCAGATCTCTTGGATAATCCTTTCGCACGACTCAATATAAACCGCTAAGCTCTACAGTATAATCTATGGTCGGACGAGGATGGGGGGGACCTTGCATAAATTGTAAAGAATTTTAAAATCGAATAATTTTTAAAATCCAAGGAATCTGTGACTGGGTTGCGTGTGACATAAATACCAAGTGGTCGCCTCGCCGCCGACTTTTGCTGTTGTTGTTTTTGGTTGGATCTAGATGAAAGGGTAGACAATCTGCAGGTACCATATATGTATGTATACAGGTATATGTACAGCAAAATATATTTATTTGCACCAGACATAGTAGAGTGCGTGCACAGATTATATAAGCTTTTATACCATGATCCGGGCCCCACAGAATGCACAATGAAGAAAGAACCATGTATAGCCACAAAGGCCACGAATTCATGCAAATACCAGTCGACGGGGAGCATATGATTACATGAATTATACGTGTGAAGACAGCAATAATGCGATAGTGCATTAGCGTCAATTAAAGGGCAATGTGGAGGCGACGGACTTCCCGACTACGTGAATAGCCGGAACAGAGAAATTACAACGATCGATAATTCCATAGATTGTGCCTGGAGGATTGGGTGGGAGGGATGAGATCCAATATAGACCATCACCAAGAATTTTCACAATTCCGTAAATGGGGAACAAGTTGTTTTACTGACTCATGCTTTCTTCATGTTTCCTCTCTGGAATTTTACTGTTCAGAAATTTTTCGACAAAAATACAGCTACTAATTGTCTTTGTAAAAAATTTGGGGATATCAAGAAGTTTTTCAGCCCCCTCCCCTTCTGGAAGATATATAAATCTAAATTATCTCCAAATTTACCAATTAATTAAAGGGCACAAAGTTCTCAGTTCTCCATGATATTCGTTGCAGGGCTCTGGTTGCCTTGTCTTCGTCATCCATCTTTCAATTAATCTTGCTTAGTCGTCAGAGTTTGTATGGGTCGTTCCTATCTTTTAGTAAGTGTAAACCAAACCACAGTTGGTATGTACAATCACAAGTAGTGGATTCATGGAAAATATTATACCTTTCTTATAGCTGTAGCTATATATTCACCACAGTAGGCAGAGGAGGGTCGCGTATTTATGTATGTATGTATGTATGTATGTATGTATGTATGTATGTATGTATGTATTACACAAGGGATACGATTCGAATGAAATCTAACGAGTACAGAACTAGGCAATGGACCCTTGAGATTTATTCGTTTAGAGATTCGAGATTTTAGTATTCCCCACCCTTATTAAATCTTCCTTTTTAGGCAGTTCTCGATGTCATACCTAATAGTACTACCATACGAGGGTAAGGAACTGTTTGTTCACGACGACGACGACGACGATAGAGGAGGGTAGATTTGAAATTTTTATTACCGGAAAATTTGTTGCTGGCATTGTTTAATATTTTATTTCGAGGGTTGAAGGTATTTAAGGAGGGAAATGATGTTGATATAAGGGAACTTTTAAATGGCAACTTGAGAGACTTGGAAGTGAGATCAATCCGTTTAAATTCATTTGAATATTAGAGCACAAATATTTAATAATATTATGGAGAATAGAAGAATTTTTTTTAAGAAATTTTATTTTTAACATTTCTTAATAAAATCATAAATACAAGAGGAAAAACCAACCGTTTCGTCCGAGATTTGAAGTCAGGACCTTCCGCTTTCCGGGAGACTGTCCTTACTATTTACCTGCTAACAAGACACATAATTTCCCCTCGTGTATTTCTTAATTTGTGTCTAGCCCATTAAGCTACGTTTTGCTTTCAGCTGGCATTAAACAGTAAGCGCACAAATAAATTGTAATTTCAATTTTTATTTATTTTTCCCGGACAGGATTTGATTTAGAATTGTTAAAAATAAAAGTTCTTAAATATTCTTCTAATCTCCAAATACAAAATATTTACTCTAAGGGCGTTTGTACATCGACAAACGAAAACGAAACACTAAACCGAAAAATACAAATGTTGTCCTAAACTAACAAAAATTTTCCGGAATACATGTAATAAAATATTGGATATTTATTCTAATTACAGTTTCAATAAAAAAGTATCCATATTTAAAGCTTTATTTCAATTAAAACACATTCCTATGTTTATTACAACGAGGTAATAACTAAAGGAGATGCAATCATATGTACGATCCGTGTACATGGGCGTACCCAAAATTGCCCTGCATTTGTGTATGTTTCCCTCCGCCATTTTTGGTCTTCGCTGTCAAATCCATACTTAGGTTTGGTTGGTTTTGGGCTTGGTGCATTGACGCAGGAAAACCCGTGAAATAACCGTAGGGGCACGAAGCAAATATTACTCACAAACTTTTTACCACTGAACTTTTCTTCTTAATTATTAACTTTTTTACGTTCACATTTGCAAATTCAGTAAATACTTTTGAGTATATGAAAATAAAAGCGATTAAAATTGCGCATAGGTTGTACAATTGTGTACAGGTGTACAAATTTTACGGCGCTTATGTACAAACAATATCAGTGTCATTGTGTTAGAATTGGGTACGCGATATTTTCTCATTTGCATCTCCTTTAGTTCTTACCTCGTTGGTTTATTCGTACGAGAAACAAATTTTCGTTTCGAACTGTCAAGTTTATTTTCGTTCCATACTACGTTCCACACACGAACGAATATTCTTTTCGGTTTTACATAACCTCATTTCCGTTTATTTACATTTGATTCAAACCCAACACAAATTTTATTCATTTATTTTTGATATGTAAGAGTAAACGAATTTTCGGTGTGGAACCGTTTATTCGTTCGTTTTTGTTTTTCGATGTGTAAGGAGCCTAAGAAAACGGAGAAACGTACCAGGTTTTTACTGTGAGAAATGGTCAACCTAAACCATCTATATAAAAACTTCCTAGCATCGTCAAAGTTTACCTAATAATAAGTTAAGAAGCTGTAGAGCAAAATGGGTAAATTTTTGGTGTTTTTTAGAATGAAACAAATAATTTCATATACTTTCGTCTTTTACATGAATGGGGGAAAAGAACTTGTCTATGCACTACTGTAGTGCAACTGAGACAACGAGTTAAAAACAAAAATCGAGAGAACGTAGGATTACCCGAACGACAAAATCTTATTAAATCCCTCAAAATCCTTTCAACCTATTCATAATAATGTACTTCGGGCCACACTTCCTCTCATTTTTAAGAAAAAGATAAATTTCGCTTTGGCCCAGATACTGAAAGGAGATGTAAATTTCCTCTCAAATGAAATTCTCATTTTTCCCGAAAATATCAGAGAATTCAGCATGAGTTCTCCCACTTAATCTCTTCATAGCAAAACGAATGTAAACAGAAACACGTGCTTTTCAAATATCATAGGATTACAGCAACAACATGTGTCCTTCTAGTCCTTTTACAACAACAACATGTGTCCTAACATTATCAATATTTCATGAAAACCTGTTTTCACAAAAGCGCGGGGGGGCATTTTATGAGAGTAAAACGTGAAAACTCCGCCCCTTCTCATTTATTTACGAAAACGAGACATTTGCCATTCTGTTTCGTTTGCATGCAACTTACGCTTTCACATTTTTTATCTTTATTCATAAAATTTTTAAAGAGAGTTTGATTTTTTTTCGATTTTTTTTCTTTCTTCCTTCCTTTTCTTGCCGTATGCATTTTAAATGTAAAACACTCGGATATCTCACCAGCAACTTAACTTATTATTAGGTAAACTTTGGCATCATGCTCTTCTGCTAGTAAGCGACAAATAGCAGCCCCATAGTTGGCATACCGACTGATAACAAAGTTATACCGGAGACAGACTTGCAATTTTTCCAGAGACACACTTGCAGTTTACGATCCTGAGCAATTAATTAGAGAACTGTCAAAATTGATTTGTCATTTGACTTGGATAGTTTGGCGTACGTACAAAATGCAAACAAATATTGTGAGATTACTTATCTATTTGGAAAATAAAAACGACATAGATGAACTAGATGCTCAATCCAAAAAATATAGAGTGCTAGCTGTTCGTTCATTAATGAAAATTACATAAGTCGATATGAAAGAAAAGATTATTGCCAAACCGAAGAAGAAGAAGATATTGGTCGCTTGTAAGTAATTTTAAACAAATACTAAGGGGTTTTCCAATAAGAGGTGTTATTTTAATTAGCCCGCTATTTCGGTAGATGTCACTTCTGGAGCTGTCATTTTTTGACATTTGATAAGTAGAAACTACGCCATTAATAAAAATGGAACGATACACGATTCAACAACGCAATGAAATTATTAAAATTCACTATAAAAATGGTGAAAATGCGGCAGAGACGGTTCGTAAAACTCGAACATTTTTGGTTCGTCGTGAAGCACCTTGTCGGACCACAATACAGAAATTGGTAGAAAAATTCGAGCTGTCGGGACAAGTTAGTGATGTGAAGAATAAAACCCGTGCACGTTGCTCAAGAACAGCCGAGAATATTGCTGCTGTAGCCGAAAATGTTGAAGAAAACCCAGGTTTGTCCATTCCTCGTCGTTCTTTGGAATTAGGCATTCCACAAACGTCATTACACCATATTTTGCATAAAGATTTGGGTCTTAGGCTTATAAAGTTCAGTTAACACAAGAACTCAAGCCGGCCGATCATCAAAAACGTCGAGTCTTTGCTGATTGTGTCCTTGAAATGCATGAAAATGATCCGGAATTCCATCGAAAACTCATCTTGAGTGATGAGGCCCATTTCCACCTCGATGGCTTCGTCAACAAGCAAAATTGTCGCATCTGGCGCTCGGAAAACCCAAGAGTTATTGTTGAAAAGCCTCTCTATCCTCAAAGTGTGACTGTTTGGTGCGGTTTATGGTCCCGCGGGGTCATTGGACCTTACTTTTTTGAAAATGAGGCTGGAGCAATAGTTACGGTGAATGGATTGCGCTATCGACAGATGATTAATGATTTTTTATGGCCGAAATTGGATGGTATTGATCTGGACAACGTTTACTTTCAACAAGACGGCGCTACGTTCCGTACAAGCAACGAAACCATTGATCTTTTAGCGGAAAAGTTTCCGGACCGTGTTATCTCTCGAAGAGGTGATCACAATTGGCCACCGAGATCTTGTGACTTAACACCTTGCGACTTCTTTCTTTGAGGCCACGTGAAAGAGAAGGTCTACGGCAACAGCCCAGCGTCGATTCAAGACCTCAAAGATGGAGTTCGTAAGGCTATCGAGGACGTAGGGCAGCCACTTTGTGATTTGGTTATGGAAAATTTCATGAAAAGGATATGGTCCTGTAGGCGTGGGCGTGGTGGTCATTTGGCTGATGTTATTTTCCATTATTAACGGCATACCTTCCTCTTTATAATGAAATAAAGATAAAAATAAAATAACACCTCTTATTGGAAAACCCTTTAGAACGTTGAACTAACAGAGGAAAGCTTATGAGCAAACTGATGAAGATCATATTATGATTGACAATGAAAGCGGTGATAATACGTCATCAGAAGGAAAAATAATTGTTGACAATAATTTTACTCATTTTTAATATCTTTTGTTATATGGAAAACATAACCGTAAAAATGTATTGAAATAAATAATTATTATTATTATAATTTTTTTTTTAACTGCAATTTTTTAATTTTTACATCCGATTCTTTTTTTTTTTAAATTCTAGCCAGGACTTGCGCCACTCTGCTTCAGCCTCGAATTTTGTTTGTTGTAATTCGTAATTCTGTTTTATATAAGTACAAAAATTTTTCTTCCTCTATTTTAAGATTTTAACTAGCTGTTCCTCCATTGACGGCTTTTTCCCAGAAGGTTTCCGCTGCCTTTTTCTGCAGAGTTTTCAGATTTTTCCGAAAAAAAATTCCGGAATTTTCCGACTTTTCCGGAAAATTTTCCTGTAACAAAGTTATCTAAATTATGCAGGATCAAAATCCCTATCAACTGGCATCATTACTTTCTCTCCGATAATGGTTGCCCAAAAATGTATGGATTTGCAAAAGTGTTAAAATATTTAAATGCTCATTCAGAATTTTTTAGCTAATGTAATTTTAAACTTCTGTGTAAAATTTCAGTGAAATTCATTAATGCTTAGAGGTCGCTCAAATCGAAAATAGTGTTTTTTTGGCTGTTTTGGACTTTCAGGAAAACTATTTTATCATTTTCTGTTATAACTTTTTAATTTGACATTTTTTGTTTTTTTTAATTGAGAGAAACTTAATTATGAACTTATTTCAGAGAAAGTCGTTTTTAAAAATTAAATTCTTCTATTTTTTATAAAAAATTTGGACCCAGAACTCCAATTTTTTGACTTCGGTCCGCCATCTTGGATTAAAGGTACAAAAAATTTGTTTTTTCAAAATAATTCCTCAACGGTTATTCCTACGACAAAAATGGCTGATACAAATTTGAAGAAGAATAAATTTCCTACATTTTTTGTAAGTCTGATGTGTAATTTGAAGAAGAATAAATTTCCTACATTTTTTGTAAGTCTGATGTGTAATGAGTTACAGTGGCGGAAACGTGAACGTTCTTCCAAAAAATTTATAAATATAGTACTTACCATTTATACAGGGTGTTTCGTCCATGTTGGTCCGTAGGACGCGACAATTCAAACATTTCGGAGTTAGAGAGTGATTAAGAAAACATGCTAGCCTTTCTCAAAATACCCTGTATCTCAAAGTATACGGCCACTTACACAGAACTGTATGCCAAACTTCATGACCTTTCCAACGACTGCTTGACGAGCCCCGTCCTCCTCTCTCCTCAGGAGTTATGGTGGTCTAAACTAAGAATTGTCTTATCTTTTTTTGACTTTACAAAAACGTGGTTAACATAACTTTCTTTATATAAACTGTAAACTATGTCGACTTACCTCTTTAGAGTAAGGGGCTGACTGAGCAGTCGTTGGAAAAGCTATGAAGTTCTAAATACAACGAGCTTTTGACGGTGACCTAGTGTATCCTGTATATCCTATAAGGTATTTTGTGAAAACCTAGCATATTTTCTTAATCACCCTGTAACTCCGAAACGGTTGAGATGCCCCCCCACTGCCATACAACTTTTTTTTTGGCTAGGTGAACACTATCACCTCCTGCTCTATGAACCACCTAGGAGGAAACACCCTGTATGAATAGGTATTACATGCGAATACCTATATAAAAAAAATTAATTTGCATTAAATGTGCATATGTAGGTATGTAACTAAGTGAATTTATGACATAATGACATATGACATCACTAAAAAAAATTATCTCAATCAATAAAACGCAACACCCAATTTCTGTGGCGGTGCAAAATATTCAATTCCACTGCGACCACCATCAAAATGTAATTTTTCGACCGCAGAAGCATTTTTCCTTATCTCTGATTCCAATCGGAACAAATTAAAATAAACTTAAAACGGCGTTGTAAAACGTGTGTGTGTATGTGTGTGTGTGCATAAGTTGTACACAAGCATTTGGTTTAAAAGAAAAAAAATGGGACGGGCAAAACCTTGAGACTTGTCCCAAGTTTCTGTGAATTGTTTGCACTTTTATTTGCTGCTATGTGCGAAAGAAGATTTTTTTTTAACTTAAATTTCTGTTGGACTTGGGGATCTGGTCTGGACGCTAGCTAATATGTTCAGCCACCACTTTGGTGCTGATAGACCGTGATATCATCTTCTCGGGCTCGGACTCGGAACGGGCAGCTACATATTTTATGAAGACTCCACTCCAGGCTTGTTCTTTCTATATACGTACATACATATACCCAACTTTTACTATGGGGTCTGGTTGACCTGGAAAAGTGACAATGGCATAACACTAAGTGAACAATCGGTTAACTGTGATTACATAGTCCACAGCCAGTTAAAACATACCAACCGTATTAGCTCGTTTTTAATAACGGTTTTCTTTAACCCCCCCAACCTAACGGCAACGTCTTAACCTCCACCATACCAATTGGGATTTCAAATCGACTCACTTAAGATAGTTCCTGAAAAGTGATTTTCGCTCAAAAGATTTATGGCACCTCTTAAATGTGATCCAAATTTATGGCGGGGCGGTGCAGCAGTGGGAATATGTAGAAGAAATTTTTTGGAAGAAATTGCAGAGTTTTTCTTTTCCTGGATATTGATGCTGGCTGGGATGTGACAGGGATGGATAGTATCTGTTAGGTCCATTAAGTGCTTCCGGATGTGGAAAGTTTTTAGTATTTTTTTTTTTTTGTTTTTTCACCAGGGCCAAGCAGTTTTCTTTTGTATTCGGAAGATATGAAAGAATCGAATGCAAATAAAATGCACGGTTCAAGGATGACTGATGATGTCGTTCGTACTGCTTGGTGGGACAATGGAATATTCTCGTGAATGAATCTTAATATTTTAAACTTAAATGTGCTAGACGTAAAATGAAATTGATGTATTTCACTTAATTTAGCTACTTTGGCTGTGGATAAGTCTTGTTTCACTTATTATTTAAATTAGAAGTTACACGAATAGTGGGACACCTACATATATCTTGCAAATTAGGCAGAGGCCTTCAGAAATTCAGGTACGCCTTCCTGCAATCTAGCAAGTGGTTTTACAAATTTCTTTCTTCTTCTGTTTTTCTGCGTTTATCTGCTGTCATCATTGGAGGGCGTTACTCAAATGGGTAATAACCAATTGTATGAATTATGGAGAATGCCAACGCTTAGGGTTTCAAATATTACCTATAGAATAGTTCTAAAGTAATAAATATTATTTTAGTTAGATAAGTTAAGTTAAATTTATTTATTTTATTTATTTATTTATTTATTTATAGTCTACAGAGGTATAAATCTTACAGACATTTCATGTACTTAACTATAATCTTAGCAAGTGACAAATACTTTAAAAATAATAATAACAGTGTAAAAATAAAAGGAAGAGAAAAAAAAATTGAGTATAAAATATGCATACATAATTCAAGAGTTATAATGCTCATAGATGACTTTTTTGAAAGTTGCACTAGACATTGTCAAATCAACAAGATGATACAAAGAATTAAATTGAGAAATACAATTTGAGATTACTTCATAACTACCATAATTAGTTCTATGATGTGATTCATAAAGCAAGTTCCTCGGACGTATAAGTCTCTCTGAAGAGTATATAAAAATTAATGACAAGAGCTGGGGGCACTTTATTTTATATGAGAGAATATCGTTAATAAAAAGTGCACAGCTTACTTGTCTTCTATGTTCTAAAGTCGACATACCCAAAAGCAGGCATCTTGTACGATACTGAGGAGTAGTATTAGTTCGAAAATGAGATTTAAATAAAGCAAATTTAGAAAATGATCTCTGAACAGACTCAATTCGGTCTATATGACTACCATAAAACGGACACCAAATAGCGGATGCATACTCAAGTACAGACCTCATTAAAGAAAAATAAAGGACTTTCAAAGTACCCAAATCACTAAATTCCTTAGAATTCCGTTTTAAGAACCCCAGGTTTCTGTTTGCTCTAGAAACAATCGTTTCAATGTGGGGTACAAAAGATAATTTTCTATCAAATGTAACCCCCAAATCCTTCACCTCACTTACTCTCCGAAGAGGATTATTATTGATTTTATAATTAAATATGACTGGATTTAACTTCCGATGGAAAGACACGATCTTGCATTTTGAAATATTAAGGTCAAGTTTATTATTAGCATACCAAACAAAAAAATTATCAATGTCACTTTGAAGCAGTATAAAATCATTTGTAGACGTTATTCTAGTATAAAGTTTAAGATCATCAGCAAAATTAGCAAGTTGGAAAAATGAATATGATTAACTACATCATTAATAAACAATACAAATAGTAAAGGGCCCAAATGGCTACCCTGAGGAACACCTGAGTTGACATTGATTGTTCTAGATTTAAGGTGACCAATTTTGACATATTGTTTCCGATCGCTTCAATATGAGAAAATCCAGTCAAGCATAGATGAATGAGAACCAAGCAACCCAAATTTGAAAATCAACAACGATAAACAAACCCTGTCAAATGCCTTGGTAAAATCAGTGTAAACTGCATCAACCTGATTACCATCTTCTATTTCATTTAAAGTGTAATTCAAGAATATGACTAAATTAGATGTACATGATCTGCCAGAAACGAAACTGTGTTGGTGTGGCGCTATAATTTCTTTAACTAAAAAGAATAATTTCGAATTAACCAAGGAATCTAACACTTTCGGAATATTATTCATAATGGATGCTCCCCGATAATTGCAATCATCACAATTAAAAGATATTTTAGTTAACGATAAATGTTGTATAAAAGACAGTCTTTCGCAGGTAATAGAATTCATTGATTCTTTTTTTAACGATATAGATACAGAATATAAATTTCAAAGAAAACTAGAGAAGGGAAAATTAATACAACTACCAAGTCAGTTTACAATTAGTAATGAAATTGAAAGAACGATAATACATTCCGAACCATTATTGGATGCTAAGCACTGTACTGGAACACTAATGCCTTTAAGATTTCAGTTTAAGCAGTTTTTTGAAATGCCCAATGTATTTCAAAATGTTTTGAAAAATATGAAAAATATAATGGAAAATGATAAAATATGTAACTTTATAAACGGAGAATTATGGAAGGATAAAACAAGGAAGTATGAAGGAAAAATTATCATTCCCTACTTTCTCTATGTCGATGATTTTGAGGTGAACAATCCATTAGGATCACATAGTGGATCTCACTCTTTAACAGCGTTTTACTATTCCTTTCCTGTATTGCCACCAGAATATTTAGCGTCTTTAGAGAGCATTGATGTTGCTATGCTATTAAAATCGTCAGATAACAAAACATTCGGAAATAGCACCTGTTTTACGGCTCTCATTAACGAAATAAATTTTTTATCCACCCAAGGGATAACACTTAATCTGAGTGGGTCTAATTTAAAGGTTTTTTTTTCATTCGAGCTTCTTTTAGGAGACAACTTGGGATTAAATTCAACGTTAGGTTTCAATAAATCTTTTTCTTCTAACTTTTATTGCAGATTTTGCAAGCTACATAAAACTCTCTCACAAAACACTTTTCTTGAAGATGATAATCTATTGCGTAATATTATTAATTATGAAACTGACTTAGTTACGGACGATAAAACCTCCACAGGAATTACAGAAAATTCGATATTTAATACAGTTGCAAATTATCACGTCACACAAAATTTCGCGGTAGACTCAATGCATGACATTTTAGAAGGCGTTTGTCATTATAACCTGTCCAAAATATTGAGTTATTTTATCGAAGTTAAAATGTTTACTCTTGAAACTTTGAATAATAGAATGCAATTATTTTCTTATGGCCCTGCAGAAATAGGTAATTGCCCACCTATAATAAAAATTGAACATATTAGAAATAATAAATTTCGAATGTCTGCCAGAGAAATGTTGTGTTTTGTGCACCATCTTTCCATTTTTATAGGAGACCTTATACCACATAATAATCAAGTATGGCTGTTCTTCCTAAAGCTACTTAAACTTGTTGATATTGTTGAGTTGCCTTCTTTCGACAACCAGACTATTGACTTAATGCAGGCCATAATTGAAGAAATGAATGAAATGTATGTTAAGCTATTTTCCGAAACTTTAAAGCCAAAACACCACATCTTGTTGCATTACCCTACGGTTGTCAGAAAAAGCGGACCCATAAAATATCTTAATTGTATGCGCTTCGAAGCAAAACACCGTTCATTAAAACTTTATACAAACAATAATACCAGCAGAAGAAACGTTCCTTGGTCACTTGGGGTCAAGCTCCAGTACAAAAACGCGTATAGATCCCTCAATTTTTATTGATTTATAGAAAGAATTGATTTAACACATTTCTCAAAACAAAGATTATGTGATCTTATTGTAGATGATAGCTTTAAAAATAATATATCAAATGATTTTGAAGAACTAATTTTAATTGGTTCTGAATCTACAATTAATGGCTTAAAATATAAGGCATGTGCTATCTTTACAATGTGTGAAGATGATCTGCAAGCATTCCAATTAAAGAAGGTAATTAAAGCTAAGAATGGAATATTTTTTTCTTGTATGCAATATGAATGTATAATTTTTGACGAACATATTGAAGCTTATGAACTTTCCAATAAATCATCTCATATCAATATCATTAACTTTAAACATATAAAATGTCCTCCATTGCACTTACTTACATTTAAAAGTAAAAATGTTATAAGATTGAAACATTTTTAGTGAAAATAATTTTGTAATAATATTTTTATACTTAGTTTATATGAAAACTCAGTAGGCAGCGCAGTGCATTACTTAAATGATAATTTTCATTACACGTATAATTTACAAGTATACATTCAGAGAAAAACAGCGTTCAGATAAAATAAAACGCGGGTTAAATCAAATATTTTTAGTTATTTTTGCACCTACAATGAAAATAGTTAATTTAATTTACCACAATTCATTTCAAAGAAAGACAAAAAAGAAGCAATTTAACTTTTATTTTGAATATCTTTTTGTTAGACTTAGAACAAACATTTCTTGTTCAAATTGGCAATTTTTTTTTGAAACCAGAAATATTATATGTATTTGATAAAACTGTAAGCTCTTGTTGAAATTAAAAATCGGAAATGTAAATAAAATATGAATATATTCTCAAAGCAACAATGCTAAAATTGATATGTACCTATAGAATTTAGATTTTAGATAATCATTTACAGTGGACAATTTTTGAAGACACTTAAAACAACACATTTTTTTCTTAATAGTAATAATTAATACGAGTAATGATTAAGCAGTACTACTTTAGAACGATATTTATATATATAAATGCAAATAAAAAGATTTTTCTTTAAATACAGCATTTCATTAAAATGAAAAAGTTTTAAGTTTCAGGATTTACTAAGATTTTTCCATAATTCGCTGATTTTGAGTAAAACAATTGCCTTACCCAGATGTATAGTCAGAATGATGACTATAAATTCAGTTACTATATGACTATATATTATGTTGACCATAATTATGTCAAAGATAACATTAAATTGTAGTTGAAAATAACCATGGGCATTGTCATATAAGATACTAGATTTCTAGTGGAAAGTAACTACAAATCTAGTTAAAATACTGGAATAATAGTTACACATATATTGACTACATTCTGTGGTCACATGTAGCTAGAACTTTGTTGAAAGTGACTACAACTGTAGTCAAAACATAGATAACTATACTTTATGATCAAAATTGACTAGAAGTAACTATTTTTCTGGTTATCCCATATTGAACCATAAAAATAGTTAAAAAATTGTCATTTTTGACTAGAAATTTCTCTGGGTGTGGATACCAGGCTTTTAGGTCCAGACTTATGTATTGGAGTTATGTAAGAAACTTTCCATTCATCTAAAAATTGACCAGTACTCAGAGATAAATTAAAAATCTTGGTTAGACCGCAAGACAAAGAATTAGCGCAATTAAGCAGTAAAGATGAGCAAATTCCTTCAGCATCAACCTTGGAACTACATTTCAAATCTTTAAGAGCATTAAGTACATCAGCATCTTCAAGTAAAATGCGGCCGATTTCTAATGTATTACCTTCAAAAGAGTGGGTAGCATTATTGAAAGAGCCATAAGTAGTATTATCATATATATAGATTCAAAATAATCTGCAAAAAGGTTACAGCTGCTCTGAAGGTCATAAGATTTATTATTGTTATAATGCAAAACTTTAGGAAAGCCCGATGTTTTTCGTTTCGAGTTTATAGAAGACCAAAATGTATTACTATTAGATTTTATACCAGCCTCTACAGACCAAATATATTGCCTGTACAAAAACCTATGGAAAAATTTATATTCTCTTCGTAATCTTTGGAAGTTAGTTAAATCTTCTGGACTTTCAGACAATTTGAATTTTTTATGTGCCTTTGATTTGGCATTCTTAAGTCTTAATAGACCTCTATTGAACCATTTAGGATGATTCGTTCTTTGTAAATGTTTTGAAGGAATAAATCTATTCATTCCTTCTCTTAACTCGTCAAGTAACTTGCTATATGCTTCATGTAGGTTAAAACTATCGATAAAGGACCAATCTATGTTAAAAAAGTAATCATTTAAATTGACAAAATCTGCTCCATTAAAATTAAAAACAACACTAGACGGTTTATCAAGTTGAGAAGCCAAGTCATAAAATGTTATATCAACTGTAATAGCTTTATGGTGTAAATCATTTGGACATAAAGGATAATCGGTTTCAATAACTCTAAATAAAATATCACTGTTTAGAAACACTAAATCTAAGAATTTCCCAAACATATTAGATATATGATTTGCTTGCATTAGGTCTGCACCTAATAATTTATCAACAACTATCCTTTCAGATTCTGACGACACATTTTTTGGTATGAGCATCTTTTCATCATTATCGCAGATCCACTGAACGTTGCTCAAGTTGAAATCTTCAAAATAGCAAAAATAATCATTACAGAAAGATAACTCCAATAAATTATTTATATGATTAGTGTAAGTATCCACCGGTGAAGAGGGTGGAATGTAGCTGACACATATAATAAGATATTGATCATTGGGTTCCGCTTTAGATACTCGGACGCATAGCTGTTTAGTTACGCCTCTTTCATCATTTAAAGAAATTTTATCATTAGAAATACAAGATTTAACCGCAATCATTACACCACCTCCTCTAGAAAGGCCTGTCACCAAAGGGCATCGATCTTTTCTATAAACATTATATTTTTATTCGTCAAATAATTCACTAGAAAGAATTGATTTCATAAGCCAAGTTTCTGTGATAACAATGCCGTCATAGTCATATTCAATTACAGAAAGATAGAATTGATTAACTTTAGTCCTCAAACCTCTTATGTTCTGATAATATATTGACAATCCTTTAGAGTTGATGATAATGGGTTTTCCAATAAGAGGTGTTATTTTGATATTCAAAGAAAAATGCCATTTTTTAGATAAATGAGCGGATCTTTATTTCATTATAAAGAGGAAGGTATGCCGTTAATAATGGAAAATAATATCAGCCAAATGACCACCACGACCCCGCCTACAGGACCATATCCTTTTCATGAAATTTTCCATAACCAAATCGCAAATCCATTCACCGTAACTGTTGCTCCAGCCTCATTTTCGAAAAAGTAAGGTCCAATGACCCCGTGGGACCATAAACCGTACCAAACAGTCACACGTTGAGGATAGAGAGGCTTTTCAACAATAACTCTTGGGTTTTCCGAGCCCCAGATACGACAATTTTGCTTGTTGACGAAGCCATCGAGGTGGAAATGGGCCTCATCACTCAAGATGAGTTTTCGATGGAATTCCGGATCATTTTCATTCATTTCAAGGACCCAATCATCAAAGACTCGACGTTGTTGATGATCGGCCGGCTTGAGCTCTTGTGTTAACTGAACTTTATAAGCCTTAAGACCCAAATCTTTATGCAAAATACGGTGTAATGACGTTTGTGGAATGTCTAATTCCAAAGAACGACGAGGAATAGACAAACCTGGGTTTTCTTCAACACTTTCGGCTACAGCAGCAATATTCTCGGCTGTTCTTGAGCGACGTGCACGGGTTTTATTCATCACATCACTAACTTGTCCCGACAGCTCGAATTTTTCTACCAATTTCTGTATTGCGGTCCGACAAGGTGCTTCACGACGACCCAAAAATGTTCGAGTTTTACCAACCGTCTCTGCCACATTTTCACCATTTTTATAGTGAATTTTAATAATTTCAGTGCATTGTTGAATCGTGTATCGTTCCATTTTTATTAATGACGTAGTTTCTACTTGTCAAATGTCAAAAAATGACAGCTCCAAAAGTGACATCTACCGAAATAGCGGGCTAATTAAAATAACACCTCTTATTGGAAAACCCTTTATTATTAGAAGAAGAAACGGTCTGAATTAAAGATTCGCATGCACTGGGGGAACGAGATCTCCCGCGTTTTATGAATAATTTAAAAATTTCCTTACATATACTCCAGCAGGCCAAATCTCAGGCTTAAGAATTTTTGAATATAAATACTCAGGAACTCCTAACTTAAAAGTAACAAATCTCATAGATGATATGTCGCAGTATTTTTTTGTTAAACGTCTGCAAGTTAATGTGGACAGTGAAATCTCCGTTCTAACAGAAACATAATTCATCAATTTTTCCTCCGTTGTATCGGGATGAAGATGTGAGATGTGGAGAAACTTAGTGTTATTCACAACAGATAGATCATTTGATGAATAGGCTGAACCAATAATTTTTTGGCTTCGGCGCCTTTTATCACCTACAACAATCCAATCGTACCACCCACAGACAAAGAACTCACACCAGCTGCAATATCCGCCGTTACAGACTCTGCTACAGTCACAATATTAGATGACTTATTGCCGGTTTTAGATGACGCACTAGCATGGCCTGGTGTGATAACAGAAGAATTAACAGGCCGCTTTGAATGTAATTTACAATAGGAATTAGGAGAGTAAGTGGAGTTTATTAAAGTTGTGATTTCGAGCGGGTTGTTCAGGCAGCAGACACATAACATACATACATACAACAACGCATTTACTTTCCATTCAATGTAATCCTCGATGATGTATCCTACCTTGGCAGGATCTTCAGTTAGCTCCCATACCAAAGTGTTATATTGTTCGATTTGAGCCCAATAATGATCGTTTGTCTTTAGCTTCACTTCATAATACTGTTGAGACTGCTGTTGATCTTCGTTGGTAAGGCTGGTGAGGAGTCGATTTCAAGATTGCATGACTCCTTTTTGTTTCCTTATTACTCTATGAACTTCTTGGGAGCTAGTCATTTTGTCTGATTCAAACTGGGCATCTATCTTGAGTGCTTCTTGTTGCTTATTCTGGTCCAGAGACTACGATGGTGCATTCGTTTACTTCTCAATGATGGGAAGCTTCGTGCTAGTGTTCTTTTGTATTATCGGCATTGATCCCGCCTCCAATGCATCTATGTAACTTGCCATCTGCTCTTGATAAGCTTCGCAGATTTCTTTGACAGCATTGTAATAGTCTTTCACGTAGTATTGGTGATGCAACTCTAGTCCATGCTAGGTTCTTATTATGTTATCTGCACCTTCAAATTTATCCCATACCTCTTGTAGTCTGCGTAATCTTTCTTTGAGGTAAGGCAGATCTTTTCGGCTTGAGGAATCTTTCCTGTAATTTTCTGAATCTCTTTGCCAGTTGCTTGTTGCTGATTTGCCAATTAATCCATGTTGATTAAGGCTATCGTTTGCAAAAGATTCTTCGAAGTTGTGTTCTTGAAATGGCTGATTGTATAATGCAGCGATGTGCCTGCATCAGTCGGGGTCACCAAAATGTTTGTATAGCCAAGGAACTCTTTTGTTCTCCGCTAGAGTACAAGTTCTTGTACTTGGACTCTTGCCGTAGTTTAGATATGGCACTGGTACACGTATCAGTACTTTGGGGAATTGTGTAAGTATTCTTGGACCGTTACACTGTTGAACTGCTGATTACACTGCCTATAATTAGCGTGGTGCTTGTAATAGAGACAATATATAATAAAACCACAATTTTCTATTGAAAATTAAAACTTAATGAATGCTTTATTTTCCATTATCGACTTTTTATATAATCATTTAGCTTATTATTACAAATAAGTAATTGATTGTACATTTTTATTCGCGCCGGAAAGAATTTCCAGACGAAATTTAATACTGCTAAAAATTTATTTGTGCAAAAAAATGTTGATATATCCAAAGCGAGTGAATTGCACTTAATTACAATTAATGGAATATTTTTTATAATTGCTGAAAATACAAAATTATTGTGAAACTTTAAATTGAAGAAATGCAAGAATGCAAGAAATTGAACATATTATATTATGACTAAATAAGTGAGAAAAATTATAGAGAAAGTAAATGCGTTGTTGTATGTACACAGTAAAAAAAAACGGTGTTAAAATAGCACGAATTCGGTGTTAAATAGTGTCCAATCCTTTGGATAACTTAAATAGTTATCCGAACGGATTTCTCCGTTCGGGGTTACAATATTCATCCATTCAATTTTACTGGTTATATACTTGTAAATATAAAACTAATAGTCAACTAGTGAAGATATTTAACACCATATCGATTTTTCCTACTTTATCCTATAGAACAATTTACGATATTATCCAAAGGGATATTCCTGTTGTGCGTTAAATCCAATATCCACTATTTTAATAACATGACGCTCTGAAACCTTTCATTTTTCTCTCTTCACTCTCCTGAAGCCCTCTCACTATGAAGGTTGATTAGTTTAACTGCTCCACTCGGTTATAGGTCATCAGAGGGATATTGTGAAATTTTGCCCGCAATGTCACAGGCGAAATGGTGCATGGCCCGGGGGCAACAACATCTATTGAGGTAAAGGTAAATGGTATAAGGGCCCCTTCAGGGCTGGATGGTGTGCTAGTTTTGTTAAAGGCGCGAATTTTTTATTTTTTTTTTATTATTATGGTTCGTGGCAGCGGCAGCTCTTTGTTAACCCCGACTATAACTCTCCGGGACTACTTGAGGTGCTAGCGTGCCGCCCTGTCCTAACGCTGATCACGGAGTTTGTGTTTGCTGTTTGTTCATGCTGACAGGATGAATTTCACGTCTACTAGTACTCACTTGAAAGTACTACCATAACATCTTTGAAAATGAATCCAAAAAATTCAAATATATCTGCAAAACCAACTGACAAAAAGTGATATAAATCGCTATTTTGGTATCAATCTCCTCATATAACTGGATCAAGGCTCTACGATTGTAGTTAAATTCAGCTGGTGATAATTATAGTTTCAATTCTTTCTAAAAATAAGATCTTTCCAAGACTAATCCATTAAAAAGTAATTCCGTAATGTTGAAATAAAGCATTCAAAACAAATTCCACCAAGTTAATAAATAAACTAATAAAAGACTCATTTTAAAATGGGTGTAGAACAATTCTATTTGACTTTCCCCAGTAAAATAATCATCAAAGTCATTTTCCCTTCAAGCCAAAGGAAAACTATACGTCAAATAAGGCTCAATACCCATTCCTCCAATCACACCATTCAACGAATCCGACTTCAAGTGAAACTGGATACAATTGCTGGTTTCTGTGCCAGTGATGAGCTGGCATAGCAAATGCTTTTGATGATGGGGAAAATCTCATAAAATGATTTTATGACGGTTGCTCCTCTTTTTCGCTTTTACCCTCTGCTCCGGAAATAAAATTGAGTTTATAGAGGAAAAACTCCATTCAAAGAAGTAGGGAGACATGCGGTCGGGGTATTCATTTTCCTTTCTGATGCTGCTCTTTATTGAGAAGTGACATGAATTTTCCTTTTTTTAGTCCCATTTTTTTGTTTTATATAGGTACATAAGACGTGATATATACATAAAACCCGATTTTTTTTTTCTAATAAAAATCTGAATGATGGCGACAAAAATCGATTTGCATTTCTACTGTGCTGTTAATTTCTGGGTTTTATAACTAGCTCTCATTCTATTTGCAATCATTCTCCATTAAAAATTTTAATTCGTCGACAACAATGATGGATATGGTGCGTGACATAAAACTGAAGCAATTTTCTCTAAAACCAGAATTTCATGACGGCAAAAGCTTTGCCAAGTACTACAGTCACCAGCAGCAGCAGCAGCAGCAGTAGCAGTAGCAAGCAACCACTAGCCAGAAACCAGCAACCCTAATCGATCTGAATTGCACAATCTATTCTTAGCCCAAGTAATCTGCACTTTAGAGCCCCATAAAAGTGGTCTTAGCATGGCCCATAATTGTTTTATCGTTGGAACATTCGGAAAATTTAATTAAGCGCGAAGGGGCAACAACAATGACGCGATAAAATCTCAAGAACCGGTAGGTCTAGGTATGCATGTTTACGCTCATACTCTGGGATTACAGAAGCCAACCATTCTCTTTATATATACTTTTACTCTATATAGTAGGGTACTTGCCTTGCCAGCCAGCATCGTCTTCTTCGTTGCTGCCAATTCCCACAAGACCCATAGAAAGCTATAGAGAGATGGGTGAAGAAGATAAAGGCATTTGCAATTTAGCAAAGGTCTGGTTGGGTTGAGACTATTTTCCGCGCCTTTCCTTCTCCCATTTGTCGGCCCTGAAGTGAGGAGTCAGCTTGAGGGGATTAAAGCAAAAGCTTAGCTTTGCCAGTTTGAATCGATCCGCAATCTTCTTTAGATAATTAAAACGACATAAACTTGGCCCACACCTCGTTATGGTAAGACCATCTCTGTTATACAGAGAGTTCCGGGCGGCTCCATCTATACCAACCAAAAATAAAGCCACCCTTTTACCCATTTGCATGAAACATTCTATATTTGTGCGCTATCCTAGTTTCTCTCTGGTTGAATTCATTTCGGTCACAAGGGTGGTGCCGGAGGGATGCTCATATTATTTCATTCAACGTGATTTGCATGCATAGTAGTCGTAGAGTCGCCCTGAGTAACTCAGTCGCTGTTGCTGTGACGTAAGCATCACTGTACCAGTGTTGCTCAATTCTATCGCTAGCTGACGCTGTTGTAGATATCCTTGCTATGATATATAGAGATATAGATACACGTATTCATACCAAGTACATCTAGGACAGAGTTTTGTTGTTGTTGTTGTTCGAAAAGGATTGTCTGCCATTCCGGATCTAAAATACTCTGAATATAGCTTTATGGGATGCATGAACTGAAAGTGAACCCACCCAGAAATGGATAAGGAATCCAAATCGGTTGTACAGAAGTGAGTAAAGGGAGTATGTAGATTACAGAGCAAAGAGAATATAACGGGGAGAGGGTGGAAGGTGATAAAGGCGGGAGGCGTAGGATTATTGGAATGTGAGCATAGGTAAATGAAACGTATGCTGGGAATTAAATTGTGTTTGAAGTTTTCCTCTCTTCAAATTGAATAGATAAAACTCCATAAAAGACCTTAGTGTTGTAGTATATGTATCAATTGTGAACCAGACGGCTGAGGGACAGTGAAAATCAATAAGAATTGAGGCTGAGGATATTGGGGTACTTCAGTTGAATGACTTCAAATATATTTTTCCTTATTGTTGCTGGTATTGAGGTAATTAAGGGGAGCTTCTTCTCAAGGAGAATACCGACATCTTTATATCTACATATATACAATGAAAAGGGTTAGGATTTGTGATTTTCTACGCTTCACAGTTTATGATATAAATTATTTTTAGTCCGTTATAATCGAGATTATTCTGTTGTGTTTTAAAGGCTAAATGACGTAATTAGATGAAAGTTTAATGTAGACTTTTTTATCTTGTGCTGTCGAACGTGTGACTTCCAATGCATAAATGTAGGGGAATATCATCTTGAGGGTTGGCCATGTTTTTTTTAACTTTTGCCCATATCTTCAATCGTTTAAGAAAGAATTTGGTAAATCCAAACACATCTCTGGAAAGTTGTGGGAAAAGGGTGAAATCGGGTGAAAAAGTAAAAAAAAATATAGGCATTTAAAAGAAAAGTGAAATGCTGTCAAGGTCCGGCCAATGCTGTCTATGTTGGTCAGCTGACGAAAAATGTGCTGGAATGATTGACAATGAACTGGAAAAATTAATTGAATGAAATAAAAAGCCAAATTTCTTGCATTTTTTTTTTTTTTGCAAAATTTTAATGGCACATTATTCGGAATCATATTTCCGGCAAATGTCATTATATTGACGCACTTCTCTCTTACATTATCCGAATAGGGCTTTTTCTGTGCTTTTTTGCGGGCATCTTCCTTTAACTGGTTTTTTATTGGTGAACATCGTTGGGATTTGTGCTGGACGAACGTTTTTTGGGCATCTTCGAAGCACACAATCACAGTAGGCCAACCCTGACTACACAAAGTGGCTAAACTTGACGACAAGCGCCATTGCTACATCGCGTCATACCACAACCAAACATGTTACAGGATTGAATTTTCCTGTTGGTTTGTTTTCAAGCATGAACCACATAATACATTCACAATGGTCACCGTGATGAATATAGTATACATATTTTGTCCTCACTTTCTGGCCATATTTACTGATGCTAAACAATTTTTTTTTTTTTTTTTTTAATTTCAAGCCACTGAATGCACAACACGTGCTATTCATTCACGCTCCAAGTCTGTAATGTCATGAAAAGTTCGCTGTTACCCGGGGATTACACGAGATAGTACAGCTTGCATGTAATGTAAGCCTCCCTTCCAACGCGATTTTTAACTTGACAGCAGAAGGCAGTTCGGTTGATGTCTTATCATCTTGCATGCAAGTTCATTTAAAAAATGGCATTGAGGCGTAAAGTCATGCGTATATTGGAAAATTATAGCAATAAAGCAAGTAGCAGAATGATAAAAACCCAAGGAAAAATGAAGAGGAAGGTGTTGGTAAATGATGTTGTTATGCTCGTAGCGTATTGCATATAGCAATATGCTACACGTACTGCAGCGTGTATGTCGGCAGCTGTCCATAGCGGAAAGCTTGAACGCGACCCGACTGAGAGAAATGCGCTTCCTCTAGCGAGGTGACATGTTGATTTGACAGTGGGCAAAGAAGAAGAAAGCAATCAATCTGTCTTACTTCTCGAAAAGTATGCGCGTGAAAGAAGTCCAGAAAAAATTAATCATTGAAAATTCTCATCGACATCTTGCCCAAAAAGGTAATATTTTCGTATAAATCTCGCTAGGTCAAATTAGATAAAATAAATACTTTAGGAATTTACAAAGGGTGCTGAACATTATTGTTGTCCTAAGGATAAGTTACGGAATAAATATCCGTCAGCGTTGCCAATACACCACGTTATTTGAACTCTGGATTATTTATGGGATTTGCCACCGATATATAGGATATAATTAAAAAAAAAAGGAAAACAGTTTCGTGATCGTGTTAAAAGTTTACATTTTGCTGGAAGATTTAAACCATGGTTAGAGAATTTCAATTCAGAAAGTAAAACTTCATATGCCCCACAAGAGTTTCAACATAGTGCTGATTTAATACAGTTATAGTGGCGGAATACTTAAAATATGGTATAAACTCAATACTTTTTCAAAGGGGAATATATCCTCCTGAGCGTTTTGTGAACACGCAGCAATATGGATTAGCAATTTTAATGTCAAAGGATAGTAAAATCGAAGAATTCTTGAAAAACGTACTCTCTCAAGTTCAAGAATGGTTGTCTAAAAATCTTCTTGAGAAAATATTCATGATTATTACACATGTTAACACCAAAGAAATTCTGGAGTGGTGGGATTTTAAAGTGCAGACAGAACCGGCCGACAACAGTTCTGGTGATCCGAAGAACCCAATATCTAATAAGGACTTGAATCGTATACAACAGAAGATTCGGGATGTAATGAGACAAATCTCTGCAACTGTTAGCTATTTGCCACTTTTAGATTGCATTTGTACTTTGGATATACTCATCCACACATTGCGAGACTGCGAAGCGTGGAACGAAACTGAAGCTGTTTTCATACAAAATAGTCAAGCAGTTCAGTTGAGATCATTGTCGACGGGATTGCACAAAGTAGATACAGTCGTCAACTATAAAATGAATTTGTAAATTGTTTTAAATTTTAATTTTTATTATAATTACGTTCCGTACTTTCTTATTTAATTTCGTTCAAGATATAAGTGTAGATACAAGTGCCGCTGGGCAATATTATTTCAACTCAACAAATTAGTTTGTGATAGAGCCTACAGACAGCAAGTCGAAGCATTAAATTCTAATTTAATTTTTAACTAGATTGCGGATGCTAAAGCGCTTCATCAGGCCGTGGAATTTTAACTGTGAGTATTATTGATATATTGCACTTTTCCTTTGATACATGTATATACTCCGACTTTTGTAGCGACTTGCACTGTAGAACTTTTTCGTCATTGATATTTTTTTTCATATATTTACATAGTTTCAATTTAAAGCTATACTTGCACATATATATGTCTGATTTCATGGTATAATTACCTACACATGTATATTGGAATCCTGACCTTTTTGAATTTTTTTGATTTAATGCTTTATATATAACTAGCTATAGTTAATTTGTTGAATACTACACATTACCGAAAGTACCGAACGGAAAATTAGATCAAAAGCAATTTTTCTAGTTAGATTTAAATGTATAGTTTTTAACTGGAAGATATGCATATGCATAGTAAGCCTGAGGTATGAGTGAAATAACAATCTTCAATCACTAAATTATTGCAAAGTAAAGTTTTCGAAGGAAATTATTTAGAGATTAAGTGTAAAATAATATTGTTTTGTAAAGTACAAGCTCCTATCTTAATTATTCAAATTCTTCAATTTTTGTAAGAATTTAAAAACGCTTTTGTTACGTAGAGGTGTCATTCGTAATTACACAAAAGAAAAGTATCTTTTAAAGAATTTTTTATTTTCATCAGAATTATCAACGTAACGAGAAAATCGGATTTAATATTAAATACCACTGGAATTTTTTTTTAGAATCTCGAAATCCCCATTAACGAAAATAATATCTTCATATTCAGGAAAAAGACATTAAGAAATTTATCTCATGGTATGTGATTCAGTCTTCAGGAATTTACTTTTAAATGGAAATTCAAAGCCCATTTTTTTGTTGTTGACAAATTTTATTATACATAAATAACTGGTTATTAAGATTTTTGTTTTTGTGTCTGCAAAATCTTATTTTCAATCCTCTGGCATGACTTGAATACATTTATCTACAGTAGTTAGAAATGCCAGAAATCAATGCAAAATAGATAATGACTTATAATTATGTAGTGAATGAAGAAGTTGTTTAAGATGAAAACTATTGATTTGTTGATATTACGATATTTCACTTAAATTGTTTTCCCTTTTTAATATTTTACTATTAAGGGTTTTGTAGCAAAGATCATAATTTCATTAATATATGGTCTAATCTTAAAGTAATGTTATTTAAGTTATAGTATGTTCCCTTTGTATACACTGAAATTATAACTTAACTATGAAATTTTGAAAGTTTTAGTTCTTCCTTTACTATCCTGGAGCCCTCTCACGTAGGATGAAGGATGACTAGGCTCGCCTAGTCTCTCTCTCTCTACAGGTCAACAAGGGACTCTGAAGAAAAATCTTGCCCTCAGAGTCAGATGGGTGGCTGGGGCAGGCAAGAAGGCAGATCATCTGCGCCTTCGACAATGGATATAGGTAAGTGACGTAAGGGTCCCTTCAGGACCGAATGTGTGCCGGCTTTTGTTGGATATGTAATGCAAATGATCCCAGAAAATCTCATAAATTTATCAAATTCTCTCAAGCATTTATTTTCCGCCATCTTAAAAACTGCATAATGTCAAATTACTATCACCTCAGCTGCCATGGTTTTTCATCATGCAAGCTTGCTGAAAGCTGCCAGCATGGCAGTAGAGGTTACTCGTGCAAGCTGTACGATTACGTGTAACCCTCGGGTTAATGAGGGAAGTTTTTCCGCGGTCTAACATTGGTGGCGCTAATGGTCAAAATTAAAAAAAACTTGCAGATGGCTTACCTAGACGATAGGTCTAATCTGATGATGACATTCACCTACAGAAGTATACTGAATATCTCGTTGCTGAAGGTTTATGTATATGAAATTGAATTATTTTTCTCTTCACAATTTTTAGAATCGGTCATAGCTGGAGAATAGAATAATTTAATTTTTTATTTAATTTTTGTTCTCAATGTATGACCGTTTCTAAAAATTGTGAATTCGATTCCCATATGAGAAAAATTAATAAAAATTTTAAAAAAATTTACAATTTATTTGTGCGCTTTTATCGTTACTGGTTAATGCCAGCTGAAAGCAACTGTGATTCTTGAAAAGCTAAATAAAATCAAGGAATACAACAGGAGGTGTCTTGTTAGCTCAATATGAGAGCAGTCGCCCGGAAAGCGGAAGGTCCCGGCTTCAAATCCCCGACGATGTGATTGTTTTTTCCTCTTGGATTTATGATTTAATTTAGATTCGTTAAAAATAAAACTTTCTTAAAATTCTTCCATTCTCAGATATTGTTTTTTTTTTCATTCCTCTTCGTTGCAGACGCAGGGCTTCCTCTGAAAATATTATGAGTTCTTATTCAGGGAGGAATTTGAAATACAAATTCTCCACTGCAAGAAGATTAATTGAAAATACATTTTGGGATAATGTGCGCCAGATGGAGAATTCTTTTAATTACATTTGTCATCCGAAAAACGTGGATAGAATTCTGAAAGCAGTTGTGTTGTGGTTCTACACAATTTTCTGAAGCTTAATGACCAAACATATTGTCCCCCGAATTATGTACATAGACCGTTATGAATTAGATACTTTGCTAGCTGGCGAAATGAAGTAGAATCAGTAAAATAGTATCGATCTGGTGGAAGGTATAATGCAAGGATGGAGGCCTTTACGTTACGGCATACTTTAAGTGATTATTTATTCTAACAACGTTCGAAGTATTAAAATAGCTTTTAAGAAATATATTGGTTTATGTAATTTATTTATTTATTTCCTGTCTACAGATACAGAGTACCTGACTACAGACTAAGCCTTAAGAATAAACTACGATCTAACTATGTAGATTCTGCAATTTAAAAATACGACTTTTAAATGTCTCTCTAGCAGATCAATATCAGTACAATATGTTTATTTGTAAATTGTACAACGGAATTAATGAGAGTTTCGTTATAACTGTAATTGGTTCTATGAAATGGTACTTTTAAGCCTTTCTGGTATATATCAATTAATCATTAAGAGGACATCCGGTGATTTTATACGATAACATATAATATCACTAATAAACGTTGCACAACCAATTTCTCTTCTGAAGTCCAGCTTGAATAAACCTAACAGCAAGCAGCGTATATCATACGAAGGCATTTTATGCCTCCAATAAAGATGTTTACCTGGCGCCAGTCTTGTGAATGACTTTTGAACTGCTTCGATACGACTTATATGTAGTTTATAGGATGGACACAATGAATAACAAATGGCTATCAAGGAGTGAGGATATTTTAATTCCTTTATGTTTCGTCTTATAAAGCCTAATATTATGAAAGATTTCGAAGTAATATATTCTATATGGCTAATAAAGGATAACTTAGAATGACTTAGTTTTCCGCTACTATGGTAACAGATGAAGCTCCAATTTTATAATTGAAGACTATTGGTGTAGAAGGTGTAAAAGGACATTACTTTACATTTAGAAACATTTAGCGATAAGTTATTCTCTGAGCACCAACTACTAAGGGCATTTTTTAGACCCTCTTGAAGAAACATGCAATCGGCAATAGAATTTAATTTCAAAAATAATTTCACGTTATCTGCATAAAATAAACATTCCGCAAAGCAAAAAATATTAATAATGTCATTGATAAATAGCAAAAATAGAAGCGGCCCAAGGTGAATTACCCTGAGGAGCACCCAAATTTACCTCGATGATCCTTGACAATAATAATAATTTTTTTTTTATTAAGTTGTAAAAAAAAAACGTATATCTTATTCTTATATTACCTCCTCAACATCTTTTTTCTTTTATTGCACAGAGCTATCCGCTTTCCACCACTCTCTCCATCTTTCTAGTCAATCAAATCTTTTATTTTAGATTTTAGAATCATTCTTTGAGCATCTCCACAGACACCAAGCGCTGGCATTAGTGAATAGCACTTTTAACTTTCCTCTTTATTCTCTATCCTTTTGGTCTAGTTATGATACACGATGATACACACTCGAGACTAGACACGACGTAAAACCGGTTTTTGTATCTAGTGTGTATCAGCCAGGCATAATCTACAATGCATGGTAAAACCACGTCATCAAAACGAGATCGTTTGCTGAAGAATGCATATAAATACACGAAATATATAAGTAGTGGTAAGCTGCCAAATATTAAACAGCTGTTGAGCTGTCAATTATCATAAATGTAATTGCTTTCTCGATGCATTGCAGAATTACATCAAAGAAAATATTTGGTCTCAATAATTTATATTATTGTATAGTAAACTAAGAAATTGCTTGGGAAAAGTAAAATAATATAAAATATTGCTTTAAAGACTGAAAGTATAAGTCCCAGTTTACAGCTGTTTTGTTCTAAATTCCCCTACACATATGGTTCTAAATTAGCTGAATACAGAGCTGAGGTATTACTATATCGTTTTTGCTGACTAACTACTACACATAAGCTCGTGCTAATATCGTCAAATGAGTGAAAGAGAAGAGACATTTTTGCACGCATGAATTTTAAAAGGCAAGAGTTTGAAGCAGACACAAAAATCCATGTCGTTTTGACGACGTGGTTTTACCATGCATTGTAGATTAGGCATTATACACGGTTGATACATGTCAGTGCTGGAACTTCTACTACATGTGAAGTAGATTTACTACACTTTAGCTCTTAGAATTGTTTACTACAATATACTCATTTCTACTACACTTTTGAGAAGTATGGAAAATAAAATTTTTCAATATACACATAATAAGTTTCATCAAAAATCTCTTAGTTATTCAGAAGTTTGATAATTGACAATCATATGATTATCCCGAGCTTTTGTGGGAAAATATTGAAACATCTAGTAAGGAAAAATTCGTATGTAAGTCATAGAAATTTGCAAAATTACACTGTGTTACAAAAAAAAGATAAACTTCATATACTTTTGACGAGACATAGTGCAGGTTGTATGTCTAGTGGAACTAAAAATAGTGGCATACTAGAAATTTCTCATACACCCTCAAAATCTCATTTTAGACAAAAAAAAAAAAAAACTGTTATTCCATGTATATAATAATGTATAACTCCGCCATTTTTTATTCTATGTTGAATTTTTGTATAGTATATGAATGAAGAGAGATAGGCTTTTCTAACCATATGTTCCTTATTTCGTTGCGACGAATAGTCACGAAGTTACAGTCGAAAACATTTCGAAATTTACCATTTTTTACAAATTTATTCAACTTTGACAACAATTTGATGGCTTATTTTGCTGTAGAATATTTTTTTTCGGTTCAAATCGCTAATAGCGAATTCTAAGTTCGTGTTGCTGACAACGGCTTTTGAATTTGTTGTTGTTTTAGTTGTTGTAATGTATTGCATTTTTTCACGTTTTCACAGTTTGCGCGGTTAAAGCCCAGTGCTTCTTCAACTTCCTTTGTAGTTCAATATTATACGGAAATATAGCTGCTTAATGAGCGAAAATTCCATAACTCAGTCAAATTTCTACCAATTTTACTTAACATTAGACTTATCATTAGACGCGGAATCGAATTCGTTATTAGCGATATGAATAGAAAAAAAATATTGTACAGCAAAATAAGCCATCAAATTGATGTCAAAGATGAATAAATGTGTAAAAAATGGTAAATTTCGAAATGTTTTCGACTGTAACTTCGTGACTATTCGTCGCAATGAAATAAGGAACATATGGTTAGAAAAGCCTATCTCTCTTCATTCATATACTATACAAAAATTCCACATAGAATAAAAAATGGCGGAGTTATACATTATTATATACATGGAATAACAGTTTTTTTTTTTTTTTGTCTAAAATGCGATTTTGAGGGTGTATGAGAAATTTCTAGTATGCCACTATTTTTAGTTCCACTAGACATACAACCTGCACTATGTCTCGTCAAAAGTATATTTTCGCTGTAACACAGTGTTATCATCAACATGAAATTAACACCTACTTCGTCTCCATTGTCACACTTAAAAATTATTTTTAGTGCATATACATATGTATGAGGTCTGGCTGTTCACTTTGGCGTATATGGCAGACAGGAACCAAGCCGTACTAATGAGTATACAGTTCGTGCAGATACAAAACGCCCTCTTTTTGCAAAGAAATTTCTTTTTCAAAGATTTTTCGATGTAAAAAGTGTTCTTTTTCACTCAATTTTCATAAAATTACTTAATTTACCAATTTAACGATTTAACAACTCAATTTTTTAACTATTTACCAACATTTGTACTTGTCATCTCATGTTTATGAAATGATCACATCAAGCTAAGAATGATTAATAAAACAGTACTGTACTTAGTACCTACTTACAGAAAATTTTCAATTAATCTTAGTGGAAGTTATTTACTACACTTTTACTACACTTTTGTATTCGAATTTACTACACTTTCAACACACTGAAGTTCCAGCACTGATACATGTTCCTGAGGCAGCAAAGAAAATTTATCATTTCCATATGTTCTATACGCACACAAACCGAGTATACGCACACATATGTAATAAGACACTCATCCGAGCCTAGCCCTCTGCTAAAACCCTCGAGAATACTTCACAAGCTATGAAACAGACTCCCTCCCTACCACATAAGAGGCCCAACGGAGTCCTTACATTCTAAAATATTTGCAGTGTTTTTATGTGTTGTAACTCACAATATGAACTTTGACAACTTCTGTATGATAGCAGTTAATTGGACTGTTGACTCAAAAATTCTAATTATTTTGTAATAATTTACTACAGCAGGAATAACTTTCCACTTTAAATATGTTTCCCATTTTTTTTTTTTCAACAAATTTCCCGTACATTTTTTCCCGTAAACAATACTGGCATTAAATGATAACAAGCTGACAAAGTTCTAGCAGAGTAGAAAGTAGACCTACTCGACTTCAACCTCAACCTGGTCAGCCTCACCAATTTTGACATTGGGAGCTTGATAACCTGATCTCATATATTCTACAGAACTGTCAAAGTTGGTGAGGTCAGCCAGGTTGGAAAAGTCAACACTGTGTTTCTCATTTTATTGCCAAGTGTAAACAAAAAATGCCAAATGAAACAGTTTGACAAAAAGTGAAAACCGGACAAATGTTCGTAATTTCATTGAAATAACGTAAAAATGATTTCGTTGAAATCGTGCTGAAACATTGAAATTACGTAATTTCGGTCTAGTGAAAACGTACTATTTTTGTTTTAATTTTTTTTTTATTAGAAAGACAGGGGACGAGAGTTTCCAAGCACTGAGGCCAGAGCAGCCCATTGTGCTATCCTGCTAGAAACTCTATCACCAAAACCTTTTTGTCCTCTTAATGAAGCACATCAGGTCTTGGTGAGGAAGGTTTTTCAGCTACAGATAGAAGGGCTGACCCTAGAGTATCCAACCTGCTCAGGTTCTCCTTCCAGGCTGAATATACCCTCAAGGCCGTCAAAACTCCCATCCTTGTTAGATGAGCGTAAAGCGAGCTGTGGCCGGTGGTGATCTACTAACCGCAGTTCTACATTGTATCCCTCCAAACTCCAAGAGAAAATCAAAGAAATTCCTATTGGACCCATCAAAAACTAGTTTTGTACACTTGCAATTTCTTAGGCTCTTCCATCTCTGCTGATGCTTCCTACGAACATTCGCTGTGATAAGAGCTCCGATACCCGAAGTCCGAGGAACAGAGAATCAGAGCCAGCCCTAGTTAGAAGGTCAGCCCTTTCATTCCCGATGATTTCCATGTGACCAAGAAACTTAAATTTCAGGAAAGTACTATTCATACGTTCTTTTACACATTTCATATTATTTTATACACATAATTGCTACTCTATTTAGTTTCCTGCTCGAATTTGTTGCATCTCGTGTCCGAACTTACAAAACGTTTTATGATTGTTGTATTGAAACGAGTGGGAAACTATGTTTCGTTTTTTCGAAACCATTTTAATTTGTTGTAATTGTGAGTGAAGTATTTTTTATTGTACATAGGTTAACTATCATACACCTCAATAAAATATTTGTAGAGTTTTCAAATAAGTATCTCGATACAAAAATCACAGAGTTCTACCAATAAAGTGCGCCTGCAAAGGAATAAGCTACTGAAGAATTTTATTTGTAAACACAATTTTGCCGATGATTGTTGGAGAAAATATCGAGGAACTGCGTTGAAAGACAACTACAGAAAATTGCGTAATAAAATAGACAGCAGCAATTCGTTCTGATGGTAAAATTAGTTTCTACTATTCCAAACAAACTTAACCTGTCGTTGCGAGCAAAAATTCTTTGGAAAAATTCAAAGGAAATTTACACAGCTGCTTTTGTTTTTTTTCATAATAATTCTTAATTCAATACCGCTCTGCCTGAGCTATCGAGGCCACTCTTGGAGATGTAGTCTGCATTTGTACATTGGTCAGTTATATTTATGACATTGCCAGCTCAAATAATTGCTATATCATCCGCCCGATGATAGTAAAAATCTTTAATCACTCGTAATTTCTAGAGATCGGCTCCGAAATCTGGTCCTATTAGGTATAGGCGCCCAAAATACGCATGCCAAAATTTTACTAACACGCATAGGTAAAAGGTCAATTGATGACTCGTTTCGACTGAGGTGAAACTCAAAGTGTGCTTCCAAAGTGTGCTTCCAATTTTTGGCGAAGTAATCGTAGGACGTGCTTGTCGGTGCTCCCTGAATTTGTCCAAATTCGTGTACATAATAAATCTCTGAGCATATAAAAACTTCTTGGTTTATTCATTATTAAAGTACTCGATTACCTTCGAGAAAGCTTTCAAAACATCCAACGTCAATAATACGTAACTGGTATTCTTCTACAAAGATTGTTTCTACCGGTTTTTCCTTTCAAAGTTTCCCAACAAATAACGCAAGATGAATGAATGGAACCTGTACGTCTACTTCACGTGGTTTATTTGTCTGGGATGTACGTGTAGCTTCCTCCACATTTGCTTTAAGGATGGATTTGTTATGAGTATCCTGCACTTATGTAAGATTCCTGTCAACAATTTCAAGCTTTCAGAGTTTGTGAATTTTCTTAAGCACAGCGTCAACTTGTATTTTTATCAAGTTATGGTTTTTGTAGTGAATTGATTTTTGACGTCGTACATTGCACATTTATATGAGTTTTAGTTTTCTTGAAGGCAGGTTTGTTATGGTCGTAGCGTATTGCATATAGCAATATGCTACATGGCATACTGAAGCGTGTAGGCCGGCTGGTTGCTGTCCATAGCAGAAAACTTGAATGCATCCCGACCGAGAGAGATGTATTTCCTCAAGCTCGAGATGACATGCGGATGCGACGGAGAAGAAGAAGACTGATTACATCTGTCTTTTTGGCAAATCGTCCAGCGTACTGATCGGTCCAGGAAAATTTCATCGGCTCATTTTCGCGTCATCGAAGTTTAGAAAATAATTATTCACATACGTTTTAATAGTATAGTAATTTTAAAAGAAGTTATCATTCTAATTAATGACCTATTCACGCCATACAGGGGATGCGCTATATGTACATCCATCCACAAATTATTGGTGATATCATCCTTGTAAATTTATATTGCAAAATTTTTGGGAACTGGCTGTGGTAAACAGGAACTCAGATATAAGACTATAGCGTATCACATTGTAAGAGAAATATGCAAGTTACACGAGCGTGAACCTCCGGTCTATCTAAAACGTCAGCGGAGCCTTATATTTTACATCAAGCGCTGGGAAATAGAGAGATTTGTATGTAACAGTATCTGACCTATTTGTACCAGTTGTTAACAACTCCATAAAGGTTATAAATGAAATCAACGAACGCGTACCACAGAGCAATGTTTACGAAGGGCGACTCATAATGGAGATATACTAATCGACATTTTTGAATCCTATTTTAAATTTAAATCTACTGATGATGAATTAGTCGGATATATAGGTCCACTTTGGAGTTTTGAATATACGAAGGATTTCCATAACATTTGTGCTTTGTATAGTGTGCAAGAAGCTAGATCAGATAGTGAAATTTTAACGTCTCATTTTAGTATTGCTATGATTAAAAGGCCGTGTCCATTGGCGTAGCCAGCGTTTTGTTGTGGGTGGGCAGTAGGGGGCAGACTGACACAATATTGAAGAAGAATATTCTTCAAGCAAGTATTGCTTTTCAAAAATGTGTATAACTTTCTAAAACGTTAATCAGTGTTAAAACAAAGTTTCCTTACATGAAGCAAACTATTTCATTGATTACCGTTGTTTTTTCAACCAATGTATGCTTAAATTAAACAACAATAAGAATATTTCCTAAAAACAAGAATAAAATAAGAATAATTTACTAATATATAATTATATGGTTTTCTAAAAAAAAAAAAAAAGTTATTTCAAATTCATGGTTCTAATAAATTGTGAATGTATCCCAATAACAGCCATGAAATTAGAAAATTTGATTTTTGAAGTAGTTTTTCGCATATATTTCTAAAACGGTTCGTCGGACAGTAAAAATTATTGTAACCAATTTCAAAGGATTTCAGTACAACAAAAACATCTCGGACTGATCGT
Source organism: Dioctria rufipes (assembly GCA_963924295.1). Classification (NCBI taxonomy): domain Eukaryota; kingdom Metazoa; phylum Arthropoda; class Insecta; order Diptera; family Asilidae; genus Dioctria; species Dioctria rufipes. Next base: position 340,491,602 of record OZ002740.1, on the reverse strand, counting down.
CTTCACAGTACCTGTATATAAAAATCCTAAATTTTTATATGGCAACATCAAGAAGGGGTTGCGGGATTTATCCTATTTTTGAAATTATACTCATCATTTTTATGAAAATGCCGTGTACAAGATTTCATCTCTCTATGTCGACTTGTTCTCAAGCGGTGTCTAAATATATACTGGAAAACCAAAGTTTTGTATGGCAAGGCAATTCAAGGAAGGAGTTGCCTGATCTATTCCATTTCCGAACTTAAATTTCCTTTTTTCTCAAAAAGCTCGTGTGCAAAATTTCAGCTTTCTAAGTAAATCCATTTTGGAGCTATCGTGAGGACGGACAGACATGCAAAAATTAAAATAACTTTTAATATTATGAATGGGTGTCCAATCCATTTAGCTATACCTTCATTATTTTTATGTGTTACAAACGGAATGACTAACTCAGTTTACTCAATAGATTTCATTTCGGGTATAATATTCAGTATACAGTCCAGAATAAAGCGATGCGAAGTAGACTGTTGTGGTGTGCAAGATATTCGTCTGTTAAGTGGTTGTTAGATACGTTTAAGTGGATGAAGATACAGGAACGAACTGATTTAAATGTACTTTTATTCATTTTTAAAATAAAGAAGAAATATTACTAGAGATACATATTTACATATTCATTTTCTTTATATAAATGACGTACAAAAAAAAAACTTTAAACAGATTTAAATTATTCTTGCAGAATCTATTGCTGTTCAAACATATTCAACAATTCTTCAATAAGTTAATAGTGCTAACTTCAAAGTTCAATTTCTTAAATTCATACAAAATTCGCAAATAATTAATATTCGATTCGATTAATGAAACATATCCATTGCCAGTTACCACCGCATTAAAACTAGTGGGGCTTCTTTCTAGGCTGCAGATCTGCTAAATCAGCTCTTTATCTTCGATTTTCAAGGAATGGTATTATTTTCTTGATATTCGGCATTCTAGGGCTATTATTCTTGGATCTCACAATTGAAAATACATGCACGTAGAACTCTGTCGGTTCAATTTATTTTCCATTTCTAAATTTTCAAGCATAACTGCATTAAAATATAATTCGGCACTGAAATCTTCTTGCACTTCAGCAGAGCTTGCTACTCGTCATCCAACTCCAATAGGGTAAACAGGGCCTCCAATTTTCGCTAACAGCATATCTAAACAGAATAATTATAATATCCAAAACTCTCATAAGATACATAAGTTTAAGTAGGGTAAAATCACCAATTGTCGGACAATGTTAAAATGTTCTATAGATAAAGGAGCCACGCAGATTATCTTCAGCTAATCTTAAAAAGTGTGCATACAATGGATTGACTTCTTTCTTCTTGTGGGATTAAATGGCTTATAAAGATATTCCGTTACATTAAAAATACACTTTTGTATAATTCTACGTTATTTTTCTACGTACAAATTTGCGGAAAAATTTAAAGGTTTTGCAAATTATAGTTACTGTACTATAGAAATAGAATGATTTATATTCAGAAAAAAAAGGATCGCATAAAATTCATATATATCCATCAATTAATGAACTTAATACCCTTTTATGGGCCAACCGATGATACAAAGATTAACAAGTTATGGCCTAATTAGCTGTCAATTGGTTGCTTGCCTGCTTTGGCAAGAATTGTCACAAATTTGTTTGTCTAAATTTCAATCTAAAAATTTCTATTTCGAAATTTCTTTGCTTTCTCACTAGCACATAATTAATTACATTTTCCGAAGTGAATTAAACGAAGAAACTAATGGTTAGATAAATATTATAATATATTCAAAACGTATTTCATTCAATAAAATACGAAAAACTCAAAACAAATTCGCTGGAAATGACATTGTCACCTCATGACGTAGCAACACAAAAAAATCCTTTCAAATCGGCCAAAGCTTGTTATCTCTGTGTCATGGGCCAACCTACACATATTAATCACGATCATTCTGCTACACTCGTGCCCAGACACATGTCATCAGAAAAATTTTGATCAACTTACAGTTATTGATATAAATAATAATTGTATTTCAAATTCGTAGCATATAATGAGAATTGAATTATTATATTATAATATCAGTTAAGCCTACAATCGAGCTCTGCAAAATAAAATTTTACACGGTCTCCAAATACATATTTCACATTAAAATTGCTGGTAAAATTTTGTCATATCTGAGAGCCAGATTTTGCGTAATGAATTTCTGGTTGTGTTGGTAGTCCATTTTTACATGTATTTACCCGCCATCCGTATTCTAAGCAAATTATCAATTTGCAAAAAGTAAACAAAGGTTTTGTGCGGAGCATCTGTGGTAAAAAATGTTCTTTTTCTAATTTATTTTGAAATAATTCACATAATTAATTTATATAAATCCTTGCTTCTATTAACAAAAAAGATAATTTAGATAGTGCAGTTGCCTCAAACAGGATTTCCCTAATTTATAATCCAATTTTTATTTGCAAGCACTGACCGAACACTTCATTTCTGTTTTTTTAATTGATATGAAGATTTTAACAGGCACTAGTAGCACTATTAAACTTTGCACTAAATAAAGTTCAAACATAAATAGTTTTGAAAAGAATTGATTCGGTACTTCTGTTAAATTTCGCAAAAGAATTTTAAGTTGACTAAATCTGCTCACAAAACAAAATCACATTTGACAATTCTGCAACCAGCTTTGACAAATCTTTCCTGCAGCATCTCACTTACTCTTATGTTTAATCTCTTGCTCTTGACCAATTACGCTCATGTACACGAATTTTACACGATTCAACCATTCCTGTTTGCTCTATATTCTAAGGAAGGAGCTATTACTGCACGGCTGTAGCCGGCCCGTTAAGGCCTTTTAATTTCCAGTTTTTATGACGTCGCCTTCTGGTTTGACGAATAAAGACAAAAAATGTGATATCGCAGATTTACATGCAACGAAAAAGAGCGGCAAATTGATTAATTTTCATAAATAAATGATAATGACAAGTGGCGGAATTTTCAGATTTACTCTCATGTAATACCGTGCTTTTGTGAAAGCACTTTTTTCTGAGATATTGAAAGAGGTCACCAAAGTTTGTTCCAAAGTTGTTGCTGTATGATCCTATGTTATTTGAACAGAACGTGCTTCTGTTTACACGCTTTGCTCTAAAGAGGGTGGGTGTTATCAGTATTGGGAGATCGTGGGAATTCCATATTCTGGCAATTTCTGCCATTAAGATATTGAAAAGTAGTAAATTAATATGTAGTAGCACTGACTACTTTGCGCCTAGTTGCTAATATACTTTTATAGATATCTCTCCTAAATCAATAAAAATTAAATAGTTTCCGAAAGTTACGTGAACTGAACTATTCCTTTTGGTGTATTTCTTATGCTTTTGGTACCTAGGATAAAAATGGTCGGAATTCGCATAATATAATAATTTGTGGGAAAAGTCGCCATTAATTCCCATTTTTGAGAGAATTTTACCCACAACAATCTCCCAACGCTACTGTAACTCATTCTCTGATGAGCTTAGGAAAAATGTCTACCAGTCAAATAAAATCTCCTTTCAGCACATTGGCCAAAACGGCATTTGTCTTCTTTCATTATTATGAATAATTTGAAAGAATTTTGAAGTTTTTCAAAATTTTGCAAATAATTGAATAAAATCAATTATGCTTGTATGTATATCTTACTACATGAAAGAAGAATGAATGAAAGAAAAAATTGCAAATTATTAGTAATAATTGCTTCGTATTTCTGTGGGGGGGGGGGGACAGAGCCTACGCGGACTTCTTCTGGGGGGCATTGCCCACCCGTGCCCCTACCTCGCTACGCTCATGGCCGCGTCAACACTTGTTGTGGCACGGAAATGATTGAGATAACATCAATTGACTTTTACGCATTTTTTTAATTTTAATGTCTAAACTACAATTACATTTAGCAGTAAGCAGTGGCATAGCGGAATAACAACGGAGGCGCCTCGGCGAGGGATTCCCATCAATTAAAACATGTAAGTTGTTGCCATTTAGTTAGATATTTTTTTCTTTGAATATTACTCTGCAGGTCCTTAACTAGTTTTTATTGAATTGGTTAAGATATCTTTGTTGTTTTCGATCAGCTAAGGAACTATTTACTTGTGCCCATATTTTCCATTACATATCTAACTATATATTCGTTTTCGAACTATGTCTTTAATTAATTTTAAAATTTACTAGTAACGAGTGTCGTTTATACAAATGATTCACGTGTAACGGTATATTCGTAGACTTATCTATGTGTTCACTCAAATTTAAATTGAAAATCTAATTGTACTGGCCCATAGATTTGGTCAGTCAGTTTTCTTAGAAGAATTCGTAGGGCATATTACTATTATTGAGGTGATTGAATGCAACGTTTTGCAAAAGAAAAAGTAAATTAAAATTGAGAACTTATGCATAACTATGATATGATTTATGGTTAATAGAGGTTTCATAAGGCTAGAGTTAGAAATTTTATACGAACAGTTTGTTTTATCATGACATAAGAAGTAAGGATGTATTTATACTATCGCACATAAGAATCTAGTAAGTACGGGATGGTCTGAAGCCTTCTGCGTGACAACTGAACTGTTAGTGTTACACTTAGTAGGAAGTTGTTTAACCTGTATACAGAATTACGAAAGAATTATAACGTAATGGCTCCATAAAGTTTTTGGTTTTCTCTTTAATTATCCCGGAGCCCTCTCACATGGGATGAAGGTCGATTAGGCTCACCTAGTCTCTCTCTCTCTCTTTACAGGTCAAATAGGGACTCTGAATAATTATGCCCCTCAGAGTCAGATGGGGGAGTAGATGGGGCCGGCAAAGAAGGCAAAACATCTGCGCCTTCCACAAGGTATGCAGGTAAGTGACGTAAGGGTCCCTTCAGCACCGAATGTGTGCCGGCTTTTGTTAGATAGGCACAAAATTTTTTTTGATTATGGCTGACGGCAGCGGCAGGTTTTTCGTGGAACCTCCCCACACTCTCCGCCAATGAGCCAAGGCGAGCTAGCGTGCCGCCCTGCAGTTAACGCTGTCCGTCGAGTGATCTGTCAGATTATTCTGACCGTCTGGACTTTACGTCCAAGCCAGTCACTCTTCATAATTCCATAACAGGTTCTCGTGTCGATGTTTGTCTCTTTGTTGGTGTTGTTAATAGATCTGGAATATTCATTTTCCATTTGTCGGTTATTTAATCCCTCAAAAAAACAAAGACAAAATTAATATAAAAACAAAGCGAACTAAAAATTAAATGAATTAGAATCATAACCACACTTTTTAAAATTTTCTTATACATTTATAATTTCTTCGTCTCTAAATATAATCAGATGTGAAAATTGATTTAACATTTGAAAATTGTCATGAAGGTCGGCTACCGTTTTTCAAAATGTTGCAAATTACCAAAATGGCTCGTGGACTGAATCTACAAAAAACGCACTGCAAAAATGTCCCTCCTAAAAATATTTGGGTTTCGATTTCTGGATCTGACAATGATTGAAAAAGTTTTCTTGACATCTACTTAAGTGTTGGAGGAGTTTTTTCCGTCTTTACTGATGCTTGGATACATACCTACATTAGCCTTGCCTTGACCAAAGGCGATGAAATAGTTTTCCGTTCCAATTTCTGAACTCTGTATAAACCTGGTAAAACTTATTTGGAAATTCGCGTCTAGTAATACTTTGCTGAACATAGGAAGGTTTAGCTACCTAAGGTAAGCTACCAAGATAGACGTAGTTATTATTCCGGCAGTCACCCTCAAGACGGCCTAAGGACCTTTCAGTCACATTCAAGCAGACTCTGTGCCACCATTCTCTTTCTAGCTTCAGCCTTTGACAACCATAACCTCTCCACAGATTGGCTTGTTTCCGCCAACAGTCTACCTCAAGCAGTCTCGGTGCAGTTGCAGACTTTCCATTCCGCCATGCAGGATGCCTCGCTGTCCACGCAGCGACAATATTCAAGGCGGTAACGCTCAGCGATAAGACGGCTGTCAGGACGCACCCCTGTCCCACTTAGCAGAGACACTCTAGGCAGGCTTGCAAGGTGTCACAGTTTACCTCCGTTAAAAACGCCCAATTGGAATCGGAGTAACTCCAACAAGTATTGAAATTACGCCAAAAATAGATGTAAACTCTTTTATTGGTGTAGCAGTAGTGGTGGGTTGGCTCGTTTTTCCACTGGAAAATACATATTATGGTGTGCTGCTTGAAAAGAGGATTGATGGATTTTTAATAGATACGGTAGTAAGGAGAGGGAAAGCTGTAAAAAAGTCGAAAGATAACTAGGAGGAAAAGTGCAGCACGATGTTGTGGTGAACCCATGACCCTTGGGACGGTAGTCAGCGTACTTCTCAACTGAGTTACGAAGGCCATACCTTATCCAGTATTGAATATGTGTGTGTATGTATCTTTTATTATAGTGTTAATAAGGTTTTTTGAGTCCTAATCTTTATTATCTATCTAACAAGCCTTGTTTTTCAAATTTCAACTATAGCCTAACACGATAGCCGGAACCTTCCAAAGCTTTTTGGACACACTCTGCAACTCTCTCCTCATGTCAAGTACCTTGGAGTCTTCCGTGACTCGAAACTGAGATAGGGAATGCACGTAGAGGAAAAGGTTAATGCGGCTATGAGGGTCTTCGCTCAATGCAGGAGAACCTTTGGCTGCACATGGGGCATGAGACCGACGGTTGTGCATTGGATGTACACCTCGATCGTCAGACCCATGCTCACATATGCCTCCTGTGTATGGTGGCCGAGGACGCTTGTGGGGACTGCGATTCGGAAGCTGGCGGGCCTGCAAAGGCTTGCCTGCTTGGGAATTACGGTCTCCATGAGATCTACGGCTACTGCAGCTCTTGAGGTCTTACTCAATCTGCCACCCCTGGATCTTGTCATTCAGGCAGAGGCCAAAAGGGCTGTATGCAGATTGCGCTTATGGGGATGTTGGGAGGGCGGCTAGACTGGCTCTTTTCATTGCTCTATGGCGTATCGGCTGGACTTGGAAAACCCTCTGGCCGATATGCCACGGCATGCGATGGTACCAGAGCTTCGTTTCGGGCGTCGCTTCTCTGTAAGCTTTCCTGCAAGGGAATCGTGGACTGAGGGAGGTGCCTTATCGTCCCTTCCCCGGTCTGCTTTAAAAATCTTCACCGACGGCTCTCTCACTAATGAGGGAGCTGGGGCAGGTGTCTACTTTCCTGAGCCTGATTTTGGAAAGGAGTACTCACTTGGAAAACACACCACTGTCTTCCAGGCTGAAATCTTCGCCATCTCAATGGCAGCGAAGTTAGCCCTTGATATGCAAATAAAGGGGAGAGATATCGCTATCCTTTCGGATAATCAGGCAGCCTTGATGGCTCTGAATGGCCCTCGGATAACGTCTAAGTTACTGCGGGACTGCAGGTCGTCAGTGGATAAGTTGTGTTTTCACAAGAATGTGTCCCTCCTGTGGGTTCCTGGTCACATGGGGATCATGGGGAATGAAAGGGCTGACCGTTTAGCTAGGGCTGGCTCCGATTCTCCGTTCCTCGGACCGGACCCCCCGTAGAAGTTGCCACCTCGAATATCGGGTCTCTCATCAAAGCGGATGTTCACAGAAAACATCAGCAGAGATGGGAGAACCTGAGTGCTTGTAGGTGTACAAAACTGTTTCTTGATGGGCCCAATGGGAATATCTCCGATTTTCTCATGGGGCTCGGAAGGAAACAATGTAGAACCGTGGTTGGCATCATCAACGGCCACAGCTCACTTCACTTCGCTCATCTAACAAGGATAGGAGTTGTTGACAGCCCTGAGTGTCTGTCCTGCATGGAGGGAGAGCCTGAGACAACCGAAAACTTTTTGTGTGAGTGTCCAGCCTTCGCCCGGAGCAGACTGGATACTCTAGGGTCTCGCCTTCAAGCTTTCTCATCAAGACTTGTTGCGCTTCATTAACAGGACAGGAAGGTTTTGGTGAATGGGATTCAGGATAGCACAATGGGCCGATGTGGCCTCCGAGCTTGGGTTGGGTATCTCCTGTTCCCCCTGTTTTAAAAAAAAAAACACGATAGTCGTGGGTTGTTGCGCTGATGATATCAAAATCAAAGCTATTTTATTATTTTCTTAAGTAAGGTACATAGTAAGCGTAGACTTTGGGAAGATAAGGAGCCAAGCTGTAAATTACTAGCAGACTATTTTCCTGTATGGATAGCAGTTTAGGCTCTATAGCATATCTAAACTCAATGTTTGGCACTTTTCCATAAGTGTTCATATAGAAAATTTTAGAAAACGGACTCCCAACGCACACATATAGATTTCTGCTTCACGGCTTGGGAAGTATTCTCAGCTGAATCAAAAACTTATTTTTACTATCTTACCATCTGTTGCCTGCCTTGTATAAGTTGTCTAACTCTAACTTCTAAATCTGGAAAAATCAATTACAAAAAAAAAAGTAATAAAATTGTTTTCCCATTTTAGTTACACTAACTGGATGAAGAATCTTGAAAAAAAAAACTCTCGTCCTAAGAATAATATTCTCAAACTGATTCCTTTAGGACTCCCCTCTATGCCGTCACAACAGGAATATTTTTTTCCCGTTTATTGTTCAAATAAGACTGCCATCGTCAAATAAAATTTTCTGCTTTGTCTAGCTTAGCTTATCCTGCACGCTTCAATAAAGCAGATGCGATGTGACATCAAGACAGGGGTATATTTCTAGCAAACTTTATAATATCATTCAATTCGGTATCTCTACCCTTGCTTCTCGTTATCCTCCCCCGCATTTAGAGGAAGAGAGAGAGAGTGAGAGAGAGAGAGACATACTAACGCGGTTTGTAGTATTTATGTTGGACGAACTTCCGCATATTTAGGTGCACCAGGGAAAGTGTACGTGTGAGGATATTCTGCCATGGCAACTGATTTTGAGCAGGGCAAATCCGATTTACATATTCATATGCTCCGGAGGGTTAAGCAACCTAAAGTTAGGCGAAAGCCTTGTACAAACGTAGAAAACCACCCACCCAACCCTTTTGTGTTTTTCAAAGGTAGGCTTGCTGACGGGAGGCCATATCATAGTCAGAAACACAACCCTTTTATGCACGTGGCTTCATTTATTTTAACACCGGAACGCACGTCGTCGATAGTATTACCAAAAATATTTTCAAGGAACATTTGACGTGGGCCAGTAGAGGAGTTATTTCATAGAAAAAAAAAAAAAGAACAAAACAAAACAAAAAAAAGTACTGGCCCAAACCGAAATGTGGGTACGTGAAGTGATTATACTGCGTACGTAGTTGCCCCTCAACCAGGTGGATATCGTCTCACAATCGCGCGTTCCGGGGTGATTAATTTATCATTTTGTAATTGGTTTCGCGATACGCGTTATGAATTTTAAGCGCATTTGCTATCATCATACACGAACATGACGCGCAGAGAATGGGTAATATGCTCAGGCTCACACCCTGCGTAACGTAGCCCTCCCAAAACACACATATTTTGACAGTCGCTCTATTCTATTTGGTATAGTTAGGGTTAGGGGCTGATGTTCTTGGTTAAGGGTTGCATAAAGAGAATAAACCCCATTTTAACAAATAAAGTGTACACCACCACCACCACCACCACCACCACCACTACTACTTACCCTAGGGTATAGGGTGGTGTTCAAATTGTGGTTTCAGGCCTGAGACAAGAGGTGAAATATTTTGTTTGTTTTATTCCTCCAAGTGAATATGATTTCCCTTCGGGATGGTAGGAAGAGACCTGGGGAACCCATTAAAATGTTATAATTCCTCTCAGGTAATGTGTGTAACACTTGAGCGGTGCGTTTTATATAATAATAATAATCATGCTCTAATTGCCATTTACATAATTCAAGATAATTTGAGTGTGCAAATAAAGTAATCGTGTTAAGGTGAGAACAACATGAAAGTCGCTAATTAACATGGTATCGACCGAGTGCTGTGCTTGAGTTTTTGTTTGATTTTTTTTCTTTTCTTCTTAATTTTTTCTTCAAACAATCATAAGCATTTTCATAACTGTCAGGGAATTGTTACTCACTTGAATGAAGAGTCTTAGGCTATATTTATTGTCATTGATTGATATCTTGGTTGCGAAAATCTAGCGCAAATATGCGATAAAATCCAGCCAATCTTTTCAATTCTTAGCAAATACTTAATGTATTTAGGCACTTGAAGTGAGTTTTGCTAAGAACAGTCAAGTGTGTGACTAAGTAAGACTAAAGGTAGGTAGGTAGGTAGGTAATGAAAGTTAATCAAATTGCAATTCATTGGGAGTGCTGGGTGATAAGCTGCTTTATATGTTCTTAGTTCTTCAATGACATCATTAAATAATCTTCTACGTAGTTTAGAGTTTCCTCGATAATATACAGAAATTTAGTTTAATTTGTTTATTTTTTTTATATATGTAGGGTAAATGCACCAATTTGCGTCCACTTCATTTTATAACATGCCATAAAACGACGTATTTTCCTTAAAATGCAGATATTTCTTTATCCTCATGTTCGTGTATATGTCTGCTACCCCTAATGTGAGCAATGGGATGGTTGAGTTAAATCTGAGTCTTCAGAGCTTAGTTCATTAGGAGTCGGCATGTAAATAATGCGAAAATGCAAGAAAACATTTTTTTTTTGTAACGTAGTGCTATGAGTTTAAAATGTAAGAGACTGAGTTTTTTATGCCATTTTTATTTCGTAAGAAAGTTTTTTAAGTAGTTATATTTCAAATAAATATAATATTGTTTGAAATTTAAGTAAATTTTCGGAATAACCACATTAATTTTAGTGTCCGCGAAATGGATCAATGATTACTATCATGAGCCAGTTCGCGTGTACTGGTGGCCGCAAATTAGAGCTGCATTTTTTTACCTTGTCCAAATTGCGGCCTACAAGCAGCTCTTCATTAATTAGTCTGATTTAATGCATTGAATATAAGGAAATATGGAAAAATATACTGCTACAACAATAAATAAAGTATTGTCAAACATTTAAAAAGGAAAATTTTCTATTAGAACAGCATCTAGCATCAAATAAAATATTTCAAAAAAAACTTTAAAGGATAAATTGTCTGAAAGATATCCTGAAGGTGTAGACAAGTTTGAACCATGAAGTATTTTAACGGAAACCGAAGAAAAAACTAGTTAAGTGATGCGAGTCGTTACCCACATGTGGGGTTCTATTAAGTCCTGCTAGCCTTTTAAGCACAGTTCAAAAAAACCGGCCAAGAGCGAATCGGACTCGCTCACGAAGGGTTCCGTACCATCGTACAAGATTTAACACTATGTACTTTTTATTTTACTATTATTTTTTTTTATTTTCATTATTTGTTATTATAAGTAGTTGTTCAGAACAACTACTATTATAGCAGCTATAGTATTACTCACTTTTTTCATGTGTATACCTATTACGGTTCAAGAGATACAGCGATTGTTAAGGTCGAGCAAAAAACGCCGAAAAAATCAATCAATCAATCATATTTTATGGGGGCTCCCTTTAATTTTTAATTTTATTTTATTTTATTATTATTATTTTTTTTTATTTTCATTATTTTTTGTTGTATTGTTGTATCAGCTATAGTATTTCTCACTCTTTGGAAATTTCGTGTGTCTACCTATTACGGTTCAAGAGATACAGCGATTGTTAAGGTCGAGCAAAAACAGCTGGAAAAATTGAGATTCTTGGGTCCCCTTTAATTTTTAATTTAATTTTTATTATTTGTTATTATAGCAGCAATAGAAATACACACTCAATAAAAATTTCAACTCACTACCTATTACGGTTCATAAGATACAGCCCGCTGACAGACGGACAGCGGAGGCTTAGTACGGGTACGGAACCCAAAAAAGGAGCAAGGCGATAGCACTAACACATCTTTCAAAAATAGGCGATCAGGGCGAAAATGTTACGACCTTTTCCTGAAATGTAATCCAAAGCTAGCACATCCAATTCCCGAAGGCCTAACCGAAGCCAGAGATACTGTTTCTGAAGAGGTTATTCGAAAATGGTTTGATGAGCTGCAAAATTATAAAAAGGAGATGAATGCAGAAGACATATTTGAAGAAACAGTGGTTTTTTCCTACTTACGACCACCTACGGATGTAGATAATAGCCATGCCAGAAGACTGATTTATAGTTCGTTTTGAGTCAGGCTGCATGAGAATATATCGAGAATGGGGTTTAATGGTTACATGGTTAATTACTCAATAAATTCATAAACTTTTGTTGAGGGCCACAAGTCCCACTTAACATTGGAGCTATGCGAGTTTCTCAGGCAAAGGGGATAATTTTATACGCACTTCCTCCTAGCACAATACATATACTACAACGAGCAGGTGTTAATAGGCTGAACCACAATAGATGTAAACGTAAGTACATTTACTTACGTAAAGCGAACGCGCTCTTTAATTTAACAGGCGTACACAAATTAACTTTAACTCGAGTGAGGGGAACTTTCGTTAAATTTAAAAGTCAAATTGCAGTCAGTAAAGGTGCGGTAAGAATCGCTCATTCCGTAAGAAAATGAAGTGTTAAACAGTTAAATTATTACTAAATGATTAAAAGTGCAATGTAAAACTTAAAATGGAATAAAAATGGTACTGTGAATTAATAGAAAGCACAAATCTTCAATTAAATCAACTTCCAATTGTTAATTTTTTCACTTTTACCACTTTTTAAAATTTAACACATAAAATGTCATTCGGGCACTGCGAATTAATAGAAGGCACAAATCTTCAATTACATCAACTTCCATTTGTTAATTTTTTCATTTTTACCACTTTTCAATATTGAAAACATTAAATATCAAGATAATAACTCTTACGGAATGTGATATAAATTTAGGCTAAAAGTATCAATTTTTTGTAAGTAAACCTCAGTCTCGTTTAATTTCGTAAAGTTATTTACTTCTATTGTGGTTCAGCCTAATGTTATCAACTAATGATTCATCAAAAGTAACGGGAGTGGTTAAGTGATGATCTTGATTTATAGAGATGAGTTAGCTTTGGATCTTAGGGGCATGGCATTCAACGTGATCACTTTGCACAACCGAGAATATTATCAAGATCGTTATTCAATGATCTAATCATTCAATCTCGTGCAACACATGTGACTTCCTTCGAAGTACGCAAGAGTGTCAAAGAATAAGCGAAATCAAGAAATCGAGAATTTTGTAGCAAAATGGATGCAAGAAATTTAAGTAATTAAAAATGAATATGTGGAAAAGTAGCGATATTCTAAAACTGCTTCATGTTTGGAGTTCTTTTGTATTGGATCTTTGTAAAGCTAAAAGAAATAGTCACATTTATAGTGAAATGGATAAAAGACTGATCACAATTGACGTTAAGCAACGTATAACTTTCAATTAACACTGTAATTTTAGAATGGGCATTGCCTTACTGCAAGTTGTCTTAAGATTTTTGATTTTCGCTTATAACGATGTATTTGAATGTTAATGCTATCTAACGCAAGGCTCGACTCTATTTTGCACAAATTATTCAATTCACAGTTTTTAATTTACAAAATTGACAACTGTCATCTGTCAAATCGAAATACCGTTAAGATATCGTATGTTTGTTTTACCAGCAAGCTGTTATCATTGGTAACTATTACATAATTGAATAAATGAACATAGCTGGCCATCGTGAGCCTAGGATGTAACTCAGTCTGAATTCTACTATCACACTTACTTTCCAGCACAATGGAATTTGGTTCAGAGCAGAACCCAAGAACCACGGTAGTGGGGATAATCCAACCCAAACTTAGTTAGGAAACCTTGGAGATAGATCATTAGACCTGTTGATGAAAACCCGAGTAAACCTAGGGTTACACCGGGCTAGACTATCTTGTTTTTTTTACAAAACCTAGGGCTACCCCGGGTAATGGTTTCACATTTGTCACTTGAGAGCTGTCCTTGCAATTTATTGCTGATTGGGGCATATAAATTACTTCTTGAGCAAAAATAAAAAAAAATTAGAAGAAAAGAAATAAAAAAAATAGCTAGAGCACATTTTATTTATCTTCACCCATTTTATAAATAACTTTTTTCAATTAATTATACTCAGGAGAACTGTCAGAGAAATGTCATTAAACTAGGTTTATCCGCTGTTTTAAAAACTTGTTCGCTGAACCCAAAAACCCTGGGTAAATATTGGATTGGAAAGTTTACACGGTGTTTTCATCGAACAAACCTATTCATATCTTACCAAAAATAAATTAATGCATATAATATCACCACCCTATACATCTATCCTTTGTCCTATTTTTAGCAAAATGTCTGTAACACACCAAACACATAAAAATTCGCAACAGTTAATTCCAGCACCCCCACACATCATACCGCCATGACCAATTCATAAAGATCGATTGAATATTTCAGCACCTTACAAAATGTTACCGGCTTTTCTTTAATTTTGAAAGTGTTAAAATGATTTATTAACGCGGAAATGGTCAATAATTATTTAAGCCCAAGAGTGAAACCGAGATGTCATAAGACGGCTCGATAACAAAATAATCAAAGGGCAACCATCATCAGACCACAGACAATTGACTAAAGCCAAGCCTCAAAAAACGATTCCTCAATATTATTTTGCTGTCAGTACAAATGCGGAACGATAAACAACCGGAGCAGCTCCCTTTCCCCCTTCATCTATCGGGCATTATTGTGTTCGATCGGTCTCCAATTATCGTTATTTCACTTTGTTTGTGCTTGCAACAACATCTTTGACCGTTCAAACTTCCGTTGTGACCTGATTGCTTCTTTGGTCAGACAGGGACACGGTGATGGTACAAAAATACAGTAATGGTCAGTTCAGTACTTCATCATTGAGATGACGGTAGTGTCATTCGTTGGATTAAAATTGTACTCCTTCAGTTTGAACACCTCTCACCACTCACCTCACTCACAACAGAGTCCCACCACATTTAACGCCCAGTTTAGTTTGAATTTTCTTCACTTTATCTTCATTGTTATCCCCCTCGCTGCCGAATTCGCCCCGTCCGTCTACAACAAATCCAAAAAAAAAAAACGACGAACGCATAAAGAAATTCATCACCTTTTAGCGTTTTAACGTTTTTTCAGCTCTTGGGCATACGTTCGCAACGCAATCCCATTCACCACCGCAACTTTAATGCCAACCAATAGGTAACGCAACCATCCGTGGATCATCATCATCCATTGCGCGGCCACTGTGTCAATCCATAAAGCAATAGTCATAACTCATCGGCAGTCGAAGGCGGGAGGGGGCAATTTTCCGCCATGTTCAAATCAAAATCGATAAATCAAAAAAACGAAGAGAAAAACTCCTTTCCAACTCCATCCGCCAAAGTCCGATCGACCGACTTTTTTTTTTTTTTGCAGTGCCGCCGCCGGTACTCATCTCAAACACAGAAAGCACCGTTCACACTATGTCCGGAAATATGTCGGCCTTATATGTGTGTGTGTGCGTATAGTATAGTTGCGGTATTCTTGCAAAATTTTCGGGCAACGCTATATATTCTATACGTGAATAATTTTTACGATAATTGTGTGTGTGTTTTTTTTTTCAGTTTAGTAGCAAAGGACTGCACCATACCTACACATGTCAAATTGTCAATTAAGCCCCTAATGTGACTCTGCCTTAAGTTGACAGCCTGATTTGCTAGTGGAGAACCGTTACTTGATTAAATAAGTACTAAGGAGCCCTTCCTTTCACCTGGCGACTGACACTTCATCAAATAGGCAATTTCCGGTTTTTTTCTCTGTAGCTTGGTAGATAGTAAGGTAAGCCGATACAAAGCCTGGTGTGGAGTAATTAAAGGATAATCACCGCTTGCAGTGGATCAACATTTTTGTCCTTTTCCCTCTAACATACAATATCCTCAAGCCATCATAACAGTGTGTAAAACATCTTGCACTGTGTTTTGGATGTGACAGCTTATACATATATCAGCTCACTCACACACCCACTCAGGCGTTCATCATATAACCTAAAAAGGACTCAAGGATACAAGAATCAGGTTTACTTCGAACAATTTTCTCGCTAATAAAAATAAAAGAAATCCAAATGACAAAGGATATAATTTTCTCAAAGAGAATTGAATCTTGCGACTGTGGCTTTGATCTTGTTCCAACAAGCGCAAAAGTACCGGACAGGACAACGGCTGGTTATGGGCTCCTTATTTTCCTGCAATCGTGTGTTTTTTATACTTTTTTATGGCAGGTACCTCGCAACGAACACATGCCTACCGATTTGATAGGATAGGAAGGATAGGAAATACTGTCGATGGCAACTTGGTAATAATAAAGTAGCTCTCACTCTTGTCTCGTCCTCCCTTTGTTTTCATTCCATTGCGGGCAGCCGTGCATGAGCCATGCTATCCTATATCGTCCTGAATTTTGAAGTGACAAAAGAGGGAGTTAGCATGAATAATAGAGAGCTCGTCGACTCGTTTACTCTTTTGTGCTTAGTGGAGCTGTTCGCCTCGCAGTTACCAAATTACCGGCATAGGCCATTTTTTGATGATTTGGTAAATGGTAAAGTGAAGCTCTGTGTTTTTCAAACTGTTTTTTTCTGGTGTTGTGGCTTGAATGCTACCGCTCAAACAGGATTAACTTACCGCTATAATTCTTTCCATAAAAATTGTCTTACCACATTTTATTATGTATACCTAACACCATATTGAAAATAAAAAATTTTGTAGTTGGGAAATAAATTATGTAATACAATTTCATTTTAGATTAGACTATGGAGTTGTCAGAACCTCGAATCGCGTTATTACTGCGAAAAATGTGAAATATGATCTTTTATTACGCTAGAAGAAATCATAGTTTGTCCTTATCCTTTTGTAACGCATAGAAATTTGATGATTCAATGCATTTTAAACATGCTATGGTTAGTCCTTAGCTGCATCACTGATATCTGTCATACAAAATATACGAGACAGTCTACAGAATACAAACTCTGTGCACTAATTCCGGATGTGCGCCATGTTAGTAACATTTTGTGCCAAATTGTGAAGTTTTCAAGTAACAGAGGATTTTATAAATAAAATTTTCAAATATTCTGAACTATAAAACGTCTTTTATTGTGTTATCTTAGTTTTATATGAACTATTAGGCCCCTTAACACCAATGACTATTTCCTGTGTAAAGATTATTCCTATCCGAGAATAACCACGGTTGTTTTGGACGTAAACACCAACTTTATAAAAATATGTGTTTTTTTCTTATGTGGTATTACTTTCAGACATTTTCGGTGTGTCGAAATTAAGGTATATAGAATACAAGCTATTCCCATTATGAACCACGTTCCGCAATTAGTGACGAAATATTAGGAAAATGTATAAGAAAGCACGGTACAGGAAACATAATACTCTCTCTCCTCTCTCTGCCTTTCCTATAAAAATGTATATACATTAGTCACAGAAATACGTCACAGGCTATTAGCTGCAATGTGCCAAAATTTTAATGCGAATACTTGTCTTCTATATACCTTGGGAGTAGGTATTATGTTTTAAAACAAGAAATGTTGAATAAGCAATATAATGAAGAAAATTAATTTAATTTTTAAAAAATTATTTAAGTAGAGAAAAAATTCAAAATCAGTGCATCCCTAACCGAAATATTTTTTCCACGGAAACGTGCTAATCTTTGTTGAGTTAGGCCGTTAGGGCACAACGACCACATAATATCTAGAGAAAAAACATAGCTTTGTTTGGCTAAAAGGTCGCATTGACCATGAAAATCAGTTGATTCCACTTTCATCAGCTTAATATAAAATAAAAGAAAATTTCACTTTTTTTCCTGCTTTGAATACCCTTCAACCCATGCGTCAAAATTTTTCGTTTTTGTTCTTGTAACAATCATTGTTGCTTTGTTAGGGTTCAGCTGATACATAAGCGCGAATTTTATAATGATCACCCGTGACTCTTTTATAATATTGGCAAACTTTATTGCAAAACTTAGTAAGACGTCATCGAAATGCCGGGATTAATGCGAATATCAGCGCCAGGAGGCTAGACACTACGTTAATCCTTTTCACTTTCCCATTCTCCAGTATTATTCAATTGTAAAAGAACTCGAAACGCTCCATTTGTATTTTTGGTTCTGTGCGCATAGATGCAACTATTACTACAGGTATAGTTTTGAACATCACCGCAATTGTAGTTTTACATATTACAGCAAAATTAGATCCAATTATCTAATGACGTTTTCGTTCCAAAATCAGGGTATGCTCTGGGGATAACCCTTTGATTATATGTAGCAAAAAGGATAGGCTATGAGGAAGAAAAATTTAAGCATTTTTCTTCATGTAGTAAAACCGTGTTCATATTTAGTCATGGAAATAGTAAACTGCGATATTTTCAGAGCGGGAACATAATTTAGTAGTTGAAACTTTATTAAGTATTGAAGAAATTGATTAGAAGATTATATCGCAAAATTTTTAAATTCATTTTTGAATTTATAATTTTATAATTTTTTATAACTTTTCAATTTATTAAGAATTTTCCTAGTGCCCTATTTATTTTCCGATAATACATATTTCATGGCGTTGGCTATGTATGGCTAACATCGTGTAAGTGACCAATGACAATTCAATTGTAAAGAAACAAGCCGGCATTAGAAAATGTTTATTTTTATAAGTGTTTTACTCTGATTTTATTTAAAACACTATTATAATTAATTATTGAAACAATTAAACTTGCCTGGAAAATGATTTATACGCGGCAATAACTCCGGTTGTTTCTGCAACACAGCACAGCGCATTTCATCGCCAGAATTCAAAATTCCGGAGTCTCGATTATATTAAATCTCTTTCGCAAAACAATATTTCACTATTGTTTCTAACTATTATAAAGTCTAAATAACTTTTAATCATACTTATTTATGACAAAATCAATAAAAGAAGACCGGACATCTTTTCCTAAATTCAGAAATTTCATAAATGAGCAGAAATGTCGAACTGACAGCGAATAAAGCTCCAAGCCCTCTCGTTACCCCCCCCCCCTACCCCCGCCAAAAATGCTTATCACATGTGCAGAGGATATCTGAGAATGTTTCCTCGTGTTTCTGGTACAAAAAATTTCAAATTTCCTATTATTTAATGACAGCTTTATTCTGTATTTGTGAATCCTTATTAAACCTACGCACATTTTCTGTATGCAATTTTCTCTTTTTAGTTTGCCATATAGCCAACCAATTTTTTAATATTGGGGGGCACCAAAATCGTTTCTGTGCTTATGCTTAAGGCCTCTAAGGCCCTAACCACCACACTGGTACGGAACACATCTACCCCAAGCTGGTCATCCTTATCTGTATGTACATAGGTACCTGGACATGAGGGCTATATAGGCAATGAAACTGCTGACGGCCTAGCCAAAAGAAGAGCGGAAACCCTCTTTTTCGGACCGGAGCCATTTTGTGGCACTTACATAAGTGTTACCTCAGAGCTACCCTAAATAGCTGTGAGAATAAATAAAAATCCTTTTATTGAGAAAGGCTACGGGGACTTCGTCAGGCAAAATAGTTTATCGACAAGTCTGTCGGGAAAACAAAAGAACTTCTACTTCTAAGGAGAACAGAGCTCTTCTTCTCAGGCCATAGCCCATTGAGATAACACCAATACAAGATGAGCTTGACTGAGACTTCATCCTGTCGCCTCTGTCAGGATGGTCCTGAAACTTCGGAGCACCTGCTCTGCAATTGCGAAACATTACTTAGGCGGAGATTACTCCACTTCGAACATGCTTTGCCTCCATCAAACTACGTGTGGGACCTCAATAATCTCAGAATGGTTCTACACTTCATTAACAGTCTAAACCTAGAAAAGGAGGAAACTGAACGGAAACTCACAATAGATCTGTCAGGTCGCAGTGAATGCGAATGCGATGCTAACGCCTGAGCACCCCTTCACAAATCTAAATCTAAACCACAAATTGGTATCTCAATAATAACACAATAATAACCTATAAATCCGATATTACCCGGCAATTACAAAAGAAATTTACTTTCGGAAGTTAAAAAAAAAAATTAAAATTAGATTTTATTTACATTTTTCAATCCCAATTCAGTTGTTGCAATTGAAAACTAAATTTCTAAAAGTTTGAGAGCCGCAGATTATTTATATTTTTTGATATTAATATGAGTTTAGAAAGATAAGGACAATATTATGCACACATCACAATTGATATGTATCCGAATGAAAGCAATATATTCAAAATCCAACATGGCTGATATTCCTTTATAAATTTAGAAGAAAAAAAGAGAAAACCCAACAAATATTCTCAATGAACATCAACGCACACAAGGGCACAAACCAGCAAGAGTAAGTGAAACTCAATCATAAATGCATTCCCATTTACAGCCTGCCTATATATTCCGCCTGTACTACCCATCTCCATCTCTGCTGCATTTGCGAAGAGTTCGTTGGTAGAATAGTGGACGGCGCATATTGGAAAGAATAGTGCGGAAATGATATTTCGACTGAGTTGAGTTCGCTCGCCGCGTCAAATTTCTGTGCTATGCTATGCTGTGTGTGCGATTGAAATGAAATGGGAGAACTTTTCCATAATTTCTCAAGTTATTTATGGTAAACTGATAAACAAATTGTGACAAGTTTAACGTGCAGAAAATGCGTGGTGTTTTTAAATAATTAAATTACGTTTGCTGTGAGTTTTTTTTATGTTACGTTTCTTCTAAATAATTTTTTGATTAAAATCGCGTTGGTTACTCGTCCGCCCTGCTCTATGTTGTTTTTGCATCACCATCATCACACAGTGTTGTCGTTTAATGTGCCCCAATGTCCATAGGCAGCGCTCTCCTCGTCGGAAGAGTCTCCTCTAAAACAGAACTAGCAGCAGACAGCATAGTAGCAGCAGCAGAGAATTCGTTTTCGTCGGTCTCGGTCTATCGTCGCCGTTTATAAATTAATTTCTGGTGTTTGTGCAGCACATTGAATGAATAATAAAAATATTTTTGAATGAATTTCTCATGTGGAATAATGAATTTGTAAAATTGTGAAAAAGTTGAAAATATTCCGCTTCAATTATAGTTTGTGAACGGTTTTTTTTTTGTTTTTTTTTTTTTTATTTTCTTTGAGAAGTTCTATTATTTTTTTCCTCTCGATCTACTGTTGGGAGTAAGATAATAGTGGTGATTTTTTTTTCGTATCCTGTCAGCCGTATATTTTGGTGGTAAAGCAGAGCAGAACAGCATCCCGCCTGTCTTCATGGCATGGCGTTGGGAATTTTAATTATAAAAATTTTGTTATCTTAAAAGATGCTTACAACAACAGTGCAAGCTTAATGCTTAAAAATTCAGTAGAAAATGAGATAATATCTTATCTAAATCGAAAAGGTAAAGAAAAAAGAAAAGAAGTTTATTCCCAGTGAATCTCGTTTCCTTTTTCCTTGTGTTAAAAAAGCAGGAACAACTTCCCATCCATCCCCTACTTTTTATGGAAAGGAAGTATTCCTCTTGTCCTGCTGTGCAAGCAATATTCAGTCTATAGTCAAAAGAAGAGTTCTCTTACAGAGAATTATTGTAAAATGTCCAGTAATCCTTTATGATAATACTTAATTGCGTGGGTTAAAAAATGTGTTCGTAATTGCAGTGTTTATCAACATAAAATTGCAAAAAGTGTGTTTCGGATAAAGAAAAAAGAAAATAAAATGTAAAAAGGATTTTTTTTTTAACTAGTGTAAAGTTGTGTGCGTGCGTGCATTCTACTGGGTTGGTGTATTTTATTATCAATCTATTGCCATCTTTTTCCTGTGGATTACCTTTTTAATATCTATCTCTTTTTGGCTGGTGTGAAATTTAACATCGTGGCGGAAAGCCAAAGAAACATGAAAGGCGAATATATGTGAAGGAAAATAAAAAGAAAACAAGAAATTAGGCTCACTAATGGATTAAAATGGTCTCATACAACTTTGAGTTGTTAACTTACACATTAGCACAACTCAAATGTAAAATTTTATAGTTAATTGGTGTATAGCGGAATATGTATATGCTGCGGAGATATTTTCAAGGCGGAAAAATACGTTCAGCTGCTCTTCTTATGATAATCTTTCGGTCGGGTTCGGGGGGTGTGTAGTGTATGCTTTGCCTGATATCTTTGCGACTGAATAAGTGAAAAGATGATTTTTTTTTTCGTGCGCGCTCTAAAGAAGTTACAAAACATATTTCGTGCGAATGTGTTTAAGTTTTTAATTTGATTAAGCCGTGTTCGGCTCCTTTCTTTCAAGCAAAGATTAATGATCTCCTTTTGTTTTATTTTTTTTTTTACTATACAGTAAAATTTATAATACGTATAGAACTACTCCACGCATACACTCGTAAATCTTCAAAACTGTGTGGGTTAATTTGCTCGGTTCGTCGGAGTGTATATCTATCAAATGAAATTTTATTCTAGGACAATTTGCTGAATATGAAAATGAATTTAATTGAAATAAAAGCAATTGTTATTTTTTTGAAATTTTATTTTTCTACCGTTATATACTAATTATAATTATCATATATATATATATTTACTAAAAAACTAAAGTGAGTCCTATGCGACCATTTTGAGAAAGCATGTCCCATATAATTCTATCTCTTTTCATCGCATAGTAAAACCGTCCTTGTTATAAATGCCATCTTTTCCTCAATAATTAAAAAGGAAAAAAAGCGCATTTTTCCACTTTTCATGAAATGTCAATTGCTTTTGTTTGAAATTAATTAAAAATTTTTCCGTTAACTAATTAAGAGTTTTCTATTTAAAAACGAAATGTAATGTTTTGGATATTCGTTGTGTCTTTAAATTTTTTCAACTAATAATTTGTTATCTTAACAGAGATATAAAATGATAATTAAATAAGAAAATCAAGTACATACATAATTACACTCTTAATTGTAAATTAATTATTTGATGATGTACAAAATTGTGATTTATCAGTGATAATAAATTATATTTTATTGCTAGTGTGTGTATGGACGTGTGTGAATTTATATAAAACAACATCAGAACAACAACAACACAGCAGCAGCAGCATAAAGTGTGGAAATCAATTATTCTTCTTTCTCTTTCGTGTGTACGTTCGTCGCGCAACTGTGTCATCTTCTTTTTTGCTCTGCTCATCTATTGTGGATTTACTTAAAATACCTTGCATGAGAAAATTTGTTCATCAAGGAAGACGACGTGCTTTTCATTCAGTTTGAATTTTTAATTTTGGTGAGTATTTCTATATATAATCTACCTATCTACTACTACGCATATACATACTTATGTGTACATATAATTTTTACACAATTAATTTATTATGATAAATTTGTTTGCATATTTTTAAATGTTATGCAAATATTTATTCGATGAAAATTTTTACATGCATCTCTAGTAGGAGGCTAGGTAATGTAGTAGATTTAAGTGGCGCTTATTGTTTGCGCTGTCAGTCACGATTTTATATCTATTACCTACATCATCACCTATTTGGCGCTGTAGCGCTAGCGCACTATTTATAATGGCCAACTTGTAACATGTGCACCTTAATACGTTCTGTCCGAGTTACTATTTTTATTGGGGTAAACGCATCAATTCTCCTCCATTTAAGGAAATGTAATCCCTACAAGAAGAGTTTTTAGTATAATTTACTTGATATTGGTGTTTAAACTTTGGTAATTCAATATAAGTAAGCTATAACGGGGAATACCCACTTTTCATGCAACTTTATACACTAGACAGACTGTCTCCATAATGACTTAATTTTTAATTAAAAGTAGTTAAATAAATGAAGTCCCATTCGCAACATTTCGTTTCATTATCAAATGGAGCAAATTTTTCTCCATTTAGTTAAATTGTCATTAATATGAGTTGAATATATCGGAAAGTGGGAAGATTTTCCAATAAAGTTAGCAGTGACAGCCATCAGCTGATCATG
Source organism: Dioctria rufipes (assembly GCA_963924295.1). NCBI lineage: Eukaryota > Metazoa > Arthropoda > Insecta > Diptera > Asilidae > Dioctria > Dioctria rufipes. The sequence continues at coordinate 340,467,727 of OZ002740.1, read as the reverse complement.
AATGAAATATCTTTACAGCTTTCTTCTCTTTTTGGTCTCTTTTAACAATAAAACTTGTCTTCTACTAAATGCTTTGCAATTACTGTAAATACTCGCAAATTTTCTTGATAGCATTTAATTAAAATTATTGAACTCTGCCATGATCTTTACTCACATTGAAGAACTGTCTACATTCCAAATAAAATAATTTTAGTCCAAAGCTTTTACACCTCTTTTCCTTGAAATGACTTTCAAATTAAATCATTATGGATACAGTCTGGTCTAGGGTATTAGACCCGACACCTCCAGACATGGTAGATTGCTTAAACGATGCATTTTAATAACTCTGAACATATTTTATTAACAATGTTTGTAGCAATTAGACGGGGGAAAGTTTTGGCGATTAGATGTAGCTTGGGCGACTTTCTTGGGTGAAAAGGTGGACTTTTCTACTTCACGTGAATTGGTGCGTCACGGAAAATGGCTTCCTGTGAAAAAAAAAAATGTTCACAACAGAACACTAATTCTATGGAAGAAAGAACTGCAAAAATATATGCAAAGTTTAGTAATTGGGGTTTATGTGACCCAAACGCATTAAAATGGGTTTAAAAAAATGTTTTTTGTTTTTTTTTTTAATAAAGTCTCAACGAGTGATACTACGACAAAAATGGCTGATACAAATTTGAAGAAGACTAAATTCCCTATATTTTTTGTTTAAACACTTTTGTTTTTGCAAGTTTGATGTGTAAGAGTTAAGGTCAAAACACAGTGAGAGCGACACAACAATGTTGGCAACTTAGTTGACGACAATGTCGCATTTAAAATTGCAATTGGGGGCGATATCTCAACCGTTTCGGAGTTATAGGATGATTAAGAAAATATGCTAAGTTTTCACAAAACACACTGTATCTGACAAAATACAGGGTGTGCGGTCACAGTTAAGAGCTCATTGTATGCTGAACTTCATGGCCTTTCCAACGATTGCTCAACCAGCCGCATACTCTCCTATAGTGGTCTAATCTAAACATTTCGGATTTTCCAAGTTTTTTTTTTCGACTTTTTTTTTACAAAAAGGTGGTCACGTAATTTTTTTTTATAATAAATGTCAACTGTTGACTGTCCTCTAAGTTTATTCATTATAGCTACATATATATGTACTGACTGTAGCCGTTAAACAGTTATAAGCTCATAACCTATTCAGGTCATACCGAAATTAGACGACATTTTTTTAAAATGGTTTGTTTTCAGTATCTAAGGGAACAAATTATCTTTAGTTTAGACGACCATTACTCCTGCGGGGGAGGAGTACGGGGCTGGTCGAGCAGTCGTTGGAAAGGCCATTCAGTTCTGCATACAATGAGCTCTGTAACTGACCGTACACTTTGAACTTTTTAAAATACAGGGCATTTTGTGAAAGATTACCAAATTTTCTTAATCGCCCTGTAACACCGAAATTGTTTAGATGCCCCACCCCCCACCCCCTCCTTGCCATGCACACCGTCGCAGTAACACGGTTAACGAAACATATACAAAATGAAGTTAATTTTAAAAGAAAATTTTCTAATATCGCGGTATTCTAGACGTAACAAGTCATTTTGCTTAATTTTACTACTGAAATCAGGTCTTCACTCGTTGCGATGAGTGCACTGATTCAACTGAAATGAATTTCGCTACCGCGGTGGCGGTGAGAATGCAACTTGCAGCAACACAATACCACCGCATTTGGTGTGAATGTTCGCAATCATTCCAATATTGTGCATCTCACCGCCATCACCGCCCCTACCGGTACCGCCACCGCGTCAATGTGTGCTTGCCATTATACTTTTGCCTTAAAGCTATATTTACTTCAGTATACTTTTTAACCAAACTTAAAGCTCTTGGTCTCTTCTATTATGGATTGAGAGTTTTTGTCGTCTAATATGAGTTGTATTTGATGGCGTTTAAACTTCACCCTATAAATGCCGATGTGCCCCAGGGCTCTATTATGTCTCGCTTTTACTCTTAATTTTCATTAATGATCTGCTTTGTTGAACGTATCCAGATAATTTGCTATCCGGAATAATTAGGATCCGATTAGTCAAATTCGGGTATCTGGATCTGGATCCAGACTAAGAAAAAAAGGTTCAAAATTTCCTCCAGATTAACAATACAATTGGGAAAATGAAAATATCAGGGAATTTATATTTTCCCAATGAAGCAATGCAATCCGATGAAATTTTGAACCTCTTTTGCTTAGTCTGGATTCTCATAGTTCGGATTCGGAATCCCAGATAATTCCGATCCTGATTCGGATAGCTCCGCTCCGGACCCGAATTTATCGAATAGAATAGTTTGCATATCCGGATATTCGACTATTAGTAAATCCGGATCTATTTTTCAGCTCTTATCCATAGTTTTGCCTATGACAGTACTTTGATTTCGCTTACTCCTTTGATACTCTTGCGGACTTCAGAGGGAATGCCGCATATGTTAAATGAGTATGCTTAATTAGATCATTAAATAACGATCTTAGAAATATGCTCGCTTGGTGTAAAGTGAATCGTGTAAAATTCAATCCGCCTAAGATCCAAAGGTGTCACAAAATCACTTCCATGGAGATGCGTGAAAGCAGCGCAGAGATTTTTGTGATTTGCTGAGCTTGACTCCTCTGTAAACTCGTGAACTATTCATCTGATTGAAAATGTTTCCTACAAAAGTTGCAAGAAATTTTATGCTTTATAATATTTGTAATAACTTCTAGGTGGGTCTGGAGAGCTGATATTCTTGAAAAACTCGGAATATTAATTAGGACACCGAATTGTACAAATCTACCAAATTTCAATTCTCCTTGACCTTTTGTACCCTTTTATGTCTTCAATGCCTGAACTAATTGTCGGGATGTTGAAAAAGTTAGCCAGTCCGTATTATATTTAACCTACTTGTCAGTAGCATCGGTATAGCTTCCTTCCGATGATGTTGCTTTTGTTTTCTACTAATGACATCATTCCTCCACCTTAAGTTATAGGTCTTAGAACAATTCTAGTTTTTTTTCCTTGTTATCTTTTAAAATGAATTCTTTGGTAATTAATTTTGTACTAGCTAAATCCAGAATGCCGCCTCTCCTCTACTTAAAAATCACCTTAATATTATTCAAACTGTTTTTGAATTGCTCAAGTATGTTTATTTGCACTTCACGATGCCCATTAATGACTACAAGCTCACTTCAGGGGATACTTCAGTAATTACAATGTTGTCTGGGTAACACATCGCATTCGTTTCTTGCGCTTTTGTGATAAATGGATATGAGGAAAAATCTTTTGAACCGATACTTTTCAGATGCTGTTGCATGGCGATGTAAAATCTTTTGCTCATTAATCCTTTCAAAAATTTTACTAATGCTTCTTTTCTCTTTGTAAATTTTGCACTGGTAATGAAAGGACCTTTTAATAATCGGTGCACGCTATGGAGAAGTGGATACCATTTCCTTGAGTAACAGTACTACAGCTTGTGCAGCAAAAATTATTTGTTTCTGGTTCATCAAACTTAAGTAGAATTTGAACTTTGCGTCTTTTTATTTTTTCGCTTCGTTTTTCAAAAGATTTTCGTGGGTGTTTGGGTACACCGATAGCTGAAGTTGTTGTTTTTGGTTTTTTTTTTTTTTTTACAATATATAGGAGAAATGTATGAGTTTTCTCATTATAGCGGTTCCCGATTTTTGCATCAATAGCGACATAAATAATATATATGAGAAGATTTTTACGCTTTTTCGTGTTTTGTCAGGTATTTGTGTTATCGTATGCATCTTAAACTAGCTTTTGCGAGAAATAGCACACACAAACAGAGGAATAAATAAGATCCAAATTTATTTGGTCAAGAGATATTTGTCCCATTTCAACTATATTGCCCACCTAATTAAAAAATAATAACATAAAACAGCAAGCCAAAAAAATAAAAAATAAAACGACAGAGTAGAAAAAAACATCTTAAACACCTTTTATACTGTACCCCGATCGTGTTAGGTCCAGTCCACGTTCGCTCTTTTTAGGAAGATTATTATGTATACTTCCATTATGGTCAATTTTCTAAACGTGGGATTACAATACCCTTATACCCAGTGACAGTGAGAAGTGTGATTAATGGTTGATTAATGGGGGAATACGGAGTGGGAGATGAATGGACACGCTCTACACGGTAGGTAGTCTAGGAAAAAGTAAGGAGCATTGTTTGACACGGAAATGGTACCTACTTGCGGTCACATACCACCTCTCTTCACAATGATAATACGACTTTTTTTAACGTCATCATATGAGCCGGTGAGAATCAGAGGGGCGTAAGTCAATTTTGCATAGTTTAGAGTAAATTGATGTTTCGCACCTCGACCCATAAAAAGTATGGACATCTTTTGTTGAAAATGACAATGAAACACTACCATCAATATAGCTGTAACTGTACATTTTGACTTTCCTTATGATGGTGCTTAGCGAGGGTGATCGTTAAGAAGTAAGAATTTGGTCTTGACAAATTATTGGTTTACGCCACTATGGTTCTCACCGGTTCATATGTAGTATAATCAATAATGTAAAGTACTTCATCATCCCTACGACTAACTTCCTACATATACGCAAACTCATCCTACTCATCCTAATCTATCTACCACCCTAGCCTTCCTTAAAAAGTTTTCTTCCCATACCGCCAGCATAGCACATGCTGCCCTAACTTCTAGGAAAACTAATTTTTTTTTAGACTTTGGCCGGTTCTAAAGGATCAATCTTGTCGTGGTTTGTGCAGAAAAAATATGTGTACACGAACTTTATCCACTGCACGTGTTCATGTATTTCGAGTTTATGTTTTTGTACGATATTCCATATAAATATGGACACATGTATTTACATATGCATGCAGGGTAGCCTCATAGGTCCTAGACGCTTTTGCATAATATTGCATTCGTAAGCCACATAAATTTATGACTAAGAAAGCTACATACTTACACGAAGATGCTGTTAAACCCTGTTGAGTTTATCAATAGGTGCCAAGTATAATTTTATCAACAAAATAAGAAACTTACCCTACCGTGGCAACTATACCTAATATGTTTTTTATGTTACATCTCACAAGAACGTCCCCCTTCCATTTATTTATTTAGTATTGTAGTGACCATCACCATCTATCGAAACTGACGAATTTATGGATAGTACCATAGATGGGGGCCACAAGCACTAGATATCGCATGCAGTACCAAAAAAGTATACAAAATTTATATGGCTGTGTGGTCCATTCCGGATGGACATGGACCACAACATTTGAAATTATGTATTCGTCGAGTGATTCATATTTTTTCATATTTGAAGTGTTGAGGAAGTCGATCAAATGTATACAAAACTGCTATTATAAAGCAGTAGCTTTCGGCACGCTCTAAAACATGTTATGGTCCTTTCCAGAATGCACTACCCATTTCAGAATCTGTATACTCTGCTCTAGTACGCCATGCAACATCTAGTTCTTGTGCCATCTATGGTGATATCCATCAGGTCTTGGAGGTGGTTTTTTGATAGTAGTAAATCTGTGTCCGCTCTAATTATGCGCAAATAAAAAATTAGCACGTCACAAGCTTTCCAGTTGTTAATACAGTAGACTTTCACTAATCCGACAGATATCATACCAGGGTAGTGCCGGATTATTGGAAATGCCGGATTACTGGAAAAAGACAAGAAAAACACACAAAATGTTGGATTTTATTATACTAAAATACAAAAGAGAACAATAAGCAGACGAATAAAGACGCAACTGACCGATCAGAAGTTGTTTGTTTACAGTAGTGTTCAGTAACACGTCGCAACTTGATACCCTCTCCACGCCCGTCTGAAAGCGCCGGATTACAGAGGGTCTACTGTATTGCAATAGTTTTCGACGTTATATGCCAATTCTTGATAGACGGCGTATTAGCGGAGGCGAGTTTCTTGTTACCACACTGTCCTTCTGGAAGCCAGTTACGTTACTTAAAGGAGCACGGAGCTGCGACAGCAGAAGTGTATGTTTCTCACTAGAGATGTGAGACTAGGATTATCAGATAAATAGCACTGCAGCTCCAAACTGTCTCTTTGACAGCCTGGATGAGTATTTGGATCCGGCTGAACCCAAGTTTTCTTTAAGGTTGTGTATCTGTTTAGAATGACGAATGAGTTGGATTCACCAGGTCAAGATTGTCCGTCTGACAACCTGGAAGAGTACCAGTTCCAGTTGCACCACCTGTACACTCTGGGGTTTGTGGCCTGAAGAGTTACGACACAAATGTGTGTTATTAGTTGACATATGAATATTAGCCATATTATGTCGATGAAGCCGAGGCGAGGAGCTGCAGAAGTCTACCTATGCTGTTCGAAAGAAAAAATCAATGTTTAGATCATGGAATGCAGATGGCGCTAATATGAAGTGGAGACAGATATAACCTTTGATGTTTGGCGCTTTGGCACATACCTATATGAAATTTGTGATTTTACATTTTCTCCGCAACTTTTTTCCGTGTAGTATTATATGCCCAGAATGCAAGCGAAGTTTTCGCTTGAACACCGTACTAGGCTTCATGGGATAATAAAATAATTAAATTTGTTGTTCCAGACATCAAAATCGAGGATTTTCGAAAATCCTACAAAGGCAAGGCTGCCCAAGGCCGTTTCCGACATGCAGATAGATGGCTCTGTCAAACCGCCACAAGTTATCTTAAAGTGAACACAAAAAACATGTTTTGCAGCAACTATGAGTTTGACGAAAAATGTTTTCCTGTTATCTATGACTTAATGCTCACTAACCATGATAATATCATAAAAATTTAAGTTTTAGAAACCTAGAAAATCAGTGGGGGGGTATAGTTTCGTAAATTTTGCATTATATTTTATTATAACCATTTCACCAAACATTTCGAAATTTTTTTCGAACCCGTGAAAGTAGTCCGTTCAAACGATATCCCATAAAATCACAAAAATTAAATATTTTTTTTTTTAAATGTCGAAATATGTGCGCGTCAAATTAAAAATTTTTATGTCTTAGGTCGTTTTCGAGAAAAAAGTTTGTGACAGACAGACGGACGAACACACGAGCGATCTTATGATAAGGGTTCCATGTTTTCCTTTTGATGTAAGTATGCAACCCTAAAAATAAAATAAAATTTTAATCGGGTAGGTACTTAATTAAGTAATGATCGATTCTATAAATTCAAATCCTTCTGACAATTAATTTTAGAATTCCAATTCTGTAATTGTTTAACAGAACTTCTAATTTGGTCACACGTCTGGATACACTGCGTGTTCCAGACCGTATTTTTCTAAATGATTCCTTTCGTCCAGACGAGTAAAAAATTGTATTCGAGGGGTGGGTCTCAAGATGTTTCTTTCAGATCATACTGAAATTAGGCGACATTTTTTTTTTTAATAACTTGTTTTCAGTTACTAAGGGAACAAATTATCTCTGAACTGAATAGGTTAAAAGCTAACAACTTCTTAACAGTCACAGATAGAACATTTTTTTTATTTTTTTTAATATTTAGCCACCATAATAATTGAATAAAAAAAAAAGCTTGCAATTAATAAAAAAAATCAAAAACCCTTGCAAAGAATCAAATTTCTAATTGCTCTTGTATCAATATTAAAATCAAAATAATTTGAATATTTGTTATTGTTGTCTATGGACCAGTCAAAACTTTATGAAAAAAAAAGAAACTCATTTCACGCCTCTTATGGAGCGACGTCATATTAATTAAAACTAGACGATCAGAATAAGGTGGAAGCTCAAACCTATTATTCCATGAAAAACATAAAAACTTTTTCTGTACAGATTCAATCCTATTAATATGTACACTATAATAAGGACTCCACATTTGACAGCCGTATTCCAGTATAGATCTCACAAATGAATCATACAAGGAACGTAATACGTACGGGCAATTAATTAATTAGCCTAGCGTCTAACAAAAACAAGCATTAAAAAGGATCTCCCAATAATAAAATCAAGATGGCGGGCGAGAACAAGTATGTTTTGCGTCAAAGATATCGCCCAGCTCATTAATCTGGTTTACTACATTTAATGTAACATAAATTAAAGAGAAGACTCTGGGCTTATCTTGTAACAAAAATGTATGTTAGTGGGGGTATTTCTAAAAAAAATAACGGAAAATAAAAATAAAAAAAATTTAAAACCCGAAATTTTTAATTTGAAGCGTCATAACTCTGGAGTAGGGATGGGTACGGGGGTGGTTTAACATTCATAGGAAAGACCACATTTTTCTGAATACAATGCCGTCTTTGTACCCTGTACGTTTCAAGATATTTAATGAAAAAAGATCATATTTTACTAACCATACACGGTAGGCTGACGCCCCCCCCCCCCCAACCCGCCAACCCTATCCCCGCCATAAAATTTTTTACTTGTCCGGACGAGAGGAATCATTTGACATTTGCAAAATATTGTCATATTAGTCTGAAACACCAATTTAAGATTTAAGATTTTTGTGCAGACATTTTGATTGTACATATTTAAAAAAATCGTGTCGTTCCGAATTTTTAAAAATTTTGTAAATACAGAAATTTCATACCTAGTTTTTTTTCTAGTCACCTCGAAAATGAAACAAATTAAAATATTAATAAAAGGGAATCGCCCCAACATCCATACATACATAAACAGAAAAATATTTATATTGATAAGATTAAAAGCAAAAAAAAAAAAAAAACACTTCCAATTGCTTACTGCGTTTGTTATCTGCGTCATCCATGAAATAAAATTATTCACATAAAAAAAACTAAAAAGATTAATTACGACTTTTTATCATTTATAGAAACATGGAAATAAAACAACAACAACAACAACAGTAGCAAAATTAACTTAAAAATATTTCTTTCTACTCGAATCATAATTCGTTGTCCCAATTAAAATCAAATTCATCGGCAAAAAGAGAACTAAATAAATTACACTAGACTAGGACCACTGTCGAACAAACCCACCCCCGCTCACTGTAAAGGAAATAATACCTCGTATAATTACGCCCAATGAATGTTTAGTTGACACGAACACAGTTTTTTTCTTTCTTTTCTTTTTGTTTTTTAAACGGGGAAATATAAAAAAAGAACGATAATCGCCTTACCAGCAAACAGCAGCAGTCATTGTAACAACCACTGAGTGGATTTTTTTTTTATTTTTTTATTTTTTTATTTTTCATGTTTGTTAACTTTTTTTGTCACAAAGCAAAGCAAAAGCAAAGTTTGCATTTAATTTGCACACCTCCGCACCCGTAAGGTTTCTTTTTGTGAATAAGGAGAAAAGTGTTGGGAAATTTTAATGAACTTTCAGAGCAGCAGCAATGAAGTCGGATTTCAGAATGAATGCATTTCGCAACGTTGTAATTGTCAGGTGAAAAAAGAATTATTGTATGCAGGTTCCGAGAGTAGATTTTATGGTGGCGGGTTGGAATAAGGGTAGAGGTGAGCTTACACAAATTCCTAACCACACGCGAAAAGGTTAAACCTCAATTACACTTAAAACACATAAAAAGTTTTGTAGAGGAGTATGGGGAAAATTGCTTGGCAAATCAATCAAAGCTTTACGTGTTGTGCTGGGCGAGATTAGTTTTCACTGCACTCCACAATTGCCTGTTTGAAGTTGTTTTTGTTTTCTGTTTTGTTTAAAATGTGTTAAATGTGATGTTTTTACAACCCCCTTTTGTTTTTTTTTTTGTTGTTTTAGCTTTGTACAATAAATTGGATTGCGCGCGGTATACTCACTTTAAACAAAAAATGCTTTGCTTTTGTAAGTTATTTATTGTATCACATCTCCTTATGGGTTTTGTAATGTTGCCTTGATGAAGAAGTTTTTTTGTTTTTTTAAATAATAAGGTAGGTCTTCACTATACATTTCCATGGGATTTGGCTCAATTCGTAGCTGTATTTTTATACCCTAGATGAAATTTTATAGGGTATACTGAGCTTCTCATTCCGTTTGTAAAGCATAGGAAAAATGCTGGTAGAGCAAAATCGATAATATTAAAAGTTATTTGGATTTTTGCATATCCGTTTGTCTGTCCGTCTACACGACGAGAGCGCGTTCACTTGTAGATTTAGCTTCGAAAATGGGTCAAATCAGCGAACTAATACGTATGGTTGCCATACAAAAATTTCGGTTTTTTACTATATATTTGGACACTGCCTTAGAACGCGACGACGTAAAGACGTAAAATTTTGTACATGGTGTTTTCATAAAAATAGTAAATAAATTTCGAAAATAGACTAAAATCGAGCAACCCCTTCTTCTTGTTGTTGCCATGTAAGGTTTTTTAGGTATACTGTGAAAACGACCAGTCCTAGACGTTTTTATTGTACTGAAAAGTTCTTCAGAATATAAAATCCTATGAAATTGGTTATAATAATTTTTACTGTCCAATAAACCGTTCTAGATATATGTAAATACAAAAAAGCAGATTTAACAATCAAATTTGCGCAGAGGAGAGAGAGGCCATACGAAATTACATACGGGCATTACGGGTATCATAAGAATTGTTCTTAAATCAATTTTAGCTTCTTTCCTTGTTTTTTTTTTTTTTTAAATTTTGGGAAATCAATTCGTACTAAAACTTAAAAAAATACCAACACTACTCCAAACTTAATTGTTTTCAGCTCTATCCTCCTGAGGAGTTCTGTTGATTTTTCGCCAGAGGTGTGTATATAGCCGGTAACCCTATGAGGGTAATTTTAATTTCTCCTCCATAAAGTTTTTAGTGATTGCAGTCTCTCCCAGACTATCCTTGGCATAATAGTGGAGGCCTGTAGAAGAATGGGTAGATTATCCAATACAATTCTTCTTCTTCTTGAAATGTGCTGATCCCTATGATTCATTTGCAATAGCGAAAATCTTCTGTTCGTTTTAAACTAAAATTTTGTTATAATTTTGTTAAGAATGTGAATTAGGCTAGGCTAGCTTAGCTTGAGAAGCTAAGGAATCAAGCTCAAAGTTTTTGGAAGACCACTTTTGAATGCATCAACAATAATTTAGGCATTAAAACAATTTTTATTTATTCATCAGTCACTTCTTCGTTGTCTTAAAATGTTCATTTATCTCCAATGTTTCCAGTGAATTCGGATGTCACCCAAATTACATCAGATTCACTTTGAAGTTGTTTAAATTACAAACACAAGCAAATATTTTCGGATATTCTCGGAATGTGTTCATTGGAACGGGATTGGATCCGGAGCTAACTAAAATTTCAATTGAAGTCGACGTAGGATTTGTAAACTATTAAGATGTGTTTCTTTTTTTTTTTTAATTTTACTCGCTTACATTATAAAGCCACCACACTGACTTCAACTGACTTCTAATGCTGGCGTACCATGAAATACCAGTAATAAGGCAACCAAATGGATTTTCATAGTCAAAGTTCGCATTTTAGCTGCCAAATCTGCTTAGGTTAAGTTAAACAAATTTTTTAAATTGCAAATTAGGAAGAGGAGTTTTTTTTTCTCAAAAGGCATGAGGACGAGAGGGACGAGACCAAGGCAGCCCATTATGCTAACTTGCTAAAAACAAAAAACCCCCCATAAAAACCTTCATGTGTCCAATGATTGGAGGGCAAACACAAACGTATCCTGCCTGCTCCGGGCGAAGGCCGGACAAGCACACAGTGCTCGGTTATCTCAGGCTCTACTTCCAATCATTCAGGGCTCTTAACAACTCCCATCCTTAGATCCCTTAGATGAGCGTGAAGCAAGCTTGTGGCCGGCGATGATGTCAACCACAGTAATGCGGGTCAAAAAATATTTTATACATACGATTTTTGGCTTGAAATATGGGTTCGTAGAAAAAATCAATTCTGCGACATCGATTATTTGCTCCGACCGTTTTTTAAGTGATTTTAAGATTTGATTTCGTAATCGGCATCCGATTCTTCGCTTAAGTTCACTATCGACAGAGCCTTGATATTTAAAGTTTTGGATCTGCACCTTATCACCTGGGTCATCAGAAACTTTCTCTATCAAGCCGGCCGTCCTTAAATGATATCTACCTTCTAATGTCCGTTTTTTTACTTCATCATTTACTTCCGGTGTGAGATTATATAACTTCGTGTAAGGTTTTGTTCATGGTTTGATAACACAATAATTGTACATTTCAGTAAATATTAATTTGAACCTCCACCACTTATATTTCTTCTTCTGTTCCCTAACGATTACGTCAATTAGGCTCATTTTTAAAAAAACGACTGCCATTGTGTCATCATGGCATATTTTCACAAAGTCAAACTTTTTTGTACATTTTGTTTTTTTTGTTGTTGTTGTTGAAAAACGCAAAATGCAACAATTGCAAAGAGCTTCTGGTTGCCTCAAAATTGGCACGACAATTCCGCTTTTTGCTCAAGATTTCTCAATTTTTCTGATTTCGGAATTACAATGCAATGAGACAGCATTCGTCTTTCCTTCGTGTCTCTGAGTACGATTTAAATGACTCATCACTTACTGGTAATGCTCAAAACGAGAATAATTGATCATTTTTGGTGGCATGTGCTGACATGGCTAGTATTTATCTGGGAAAAAGTGATATAATTAAAGGTGCAATGAATTAACCAAGACTATAATGTTCATGGACCTTATTTCCCACTTAAAATGAATTAATGTCCATTTCCATGGCTCTGATTAAATGTCCATATAAAAACTAACTTTGCAAGAACCGCTTAAGGGGAGGTTACCGTCGAGAGACATGAAAAATGCATGAACTTTGGAATTTTTTTTTACATAAAATAAATACTTTTGGAAATGGGTTTTAACGTATTTTATTCTTCTATCAATGGAGAGTAAATTCCAATTTTATTTCTAAATAAAAAAAATGGCGGCTCCAGCTCCCATCAAACAACACCGTGCATGGCGTGTTTTGGTCTGCACGGGACGCTCCACAGCTCTGCCAGTTCATCCGAAACAATTAGGGTTGAAAATGATTAAACTAGATAAAATTTGGAGGCCTTACCGGTTTTGTTTTAAAAAAAACATCTGAATATCGACATGCCAGCCGTTTGAAAAAAAATTAATTAATTAATTAAATAAATTATTGATAAAAATCGCTATTTCCTTTCAATTGCGCAGACATTCATATGGATCGGTTCATCCGTTGAAGCTGTAGAGCGCCCCGCGCGCTAAAAAGTTTTGTTCCCAGAAAAACTCATATAAAGTTTAACGTTATAAAAAATCTTTGACAACTTCTTCAGCTATTCCAGCACCATACAGTGGCCCTTCTTCTTCTTTCAACAACTGATTATGCTGAATCTGAAGGTTAACGTCATCCCGAAATTTATGAGGGTACCTCAGGTAGTGAGAAAAGGTCTCCCCAACAAGCGCGCTTCGAGCGCCTCAGCTAACTGTTTTCTAGCCGGCGGGCGTTTCTGCACTCAACAGGCTGTGAATTCTAAAATACTTTTACCCACGTGTTCAAAACACTTTAAGGATGATAATTATGTAAAAAAAATACCGAATTTTTCATCGTCATGAACGGTAACCTCCCCTTAAGACACGAGAATAGTTCGCTTCTCTTAACATACAAGAAATATATAGCACCACCAAACCAAACACATTGTGTGCATTTAATTTCGTTTTAACATCAATTTCGGTTCGTCGTAGGATCTAAAGCAATTATGTACATCAATAATAATAATATCAAACGTTTAGGTACTTGAGAGCTGAAATTTTGTTCACATTGGACAAAGTCAGGTATCATAAAAACTTCATAGAGTTGTCACACCGAATATTCGTTTTTCATTATATATATCTAGGTATGTACATATGTAGACAATGCCCGAACCGTGAACGTGCGGACGTATAGACTTGAAAGTACACGGCATTTATATAAAAATAATAAATAGAAATTCAAAAATAAACTAAATCGAACAAACTATTCTTGGTCAACCATGCGCCCATATATGTGCGTATACCTACATACTAATTATGCGTATACGTATAGCCCTTGTTAAGCATCGCCGCAATGTTGGATGCCTTCCACCTCGTTTATGGTTTACTTCTATGATCCTAGCCTAAAAGTGTAAAAATAATAAATAATAATAAATTTGTAATTTGAAGTTCAAGTTCAAGTGTGTTTGTATGTAGGTAGATACCTACATAGGTGGTACATCCGTAAATCAGTACAATTCTTAGAAAAACATTTTCTAGAAAATCATAATCATTTTCAGAAAAAGGTCAAATACCTACATACCTAAATAACATCCTGAAAAATTGTCCTGTTTTCTTAGGATTTTATTTATGCGCCTTATTTTGGAAAAAGGAATGGAATTCTTAGAAAAACAATTATCGCAGAATTATGTAGGTACATCTGTTGGTACACCCGCCACTCTTCTCATGTTTGGCTTATATACGTATAATATATTTGCTTTGATGTTGGATTTTGCGTCATAGCAGGTGAGCTTGACGTATACATAGGGCCTGTCCGGATCCAAGTCTTCGTCTTGTTATTACAGCTAGTGACGTAACATCGAGACAAGCCTTATCTGAATCCATGTCTATGCCACCGAACTTTACTACTTTGTATAACAGTTTTGACATCTGGTTAGCTTGATCATCGAGTCAAGGTTCGAGTTGACTTATTTAAATCTTAGAATATAGAGCAAACAGGATTGGTTGAATCGTGTAAAATTCGTTTATATGAGCGTAATTTGTCAAGAGCAGGAGATTATACATAGGAGTAAGTGAGATGCTGCAGGAAAGATTTGTCAAAGCTGGGTGCAGAATTGTCAAATGTGATTTTGTTTTGTGTGCAGATTTAGTCAACTTAAAACTCTTTTGCGAAATTTAACACAAAAGTACCGAATCAATTCTTTTTAAAACTATTTATCTTTGAACTTTATTTAGTACAAAGTTTTATAGTGCCACTAGTGCCCGTTAAAATCTTCATATCAATTAAAAAAACAGAAATGAAGTGTTCGGTCAGTGCTTGCAAATATAATTTGGATTATAAACTAGGGAAATCCTGTTTGAGGCAACTGCACTTACCTATATTATCTTTTTTGTTAATAGAAGCAGAGATTTACATAAATTAATTATGTGAATTAATTAAAAATAAAGTAGAAAAAGAAATTTTTTACCACAGATGCTCCGCACAAAACCTTTGTTTACTTTTTGCAAATTGAGAATTTGCTTAGAATAAGGATGGCGGGTAAATACATGTAAAAATGGACTACCAACACAACCAGAAATTCATTACGCAAAATCTGGCTGATCACCATTCATGTTTGCTATATATTCTAAGATTTAAATAGACAACGTATTGTGAGGTTATGCTTGTTTGCTGTCTGTGAAATCAAGCTGAGCAAATGAACGAATTCGGACTGGTTAGCTTCGTCTTCGTCTAAATATTATAATAGCTGAGCTTGTTGTGTGACGTCACTAGCTGTAATAATAAGACGAAGACGAAGACTTGGATCCGGACAGGCCCATAATATAAAAAAAAAAATGGAAAATTCATTGAATAGTGTTCGCAAAAAAAAAAAAAAAAAACGATTTTTTAATTTAGATCAGAGAACATGTATCCCCATCTATTGATCTTTAGCATTAAACAAGGACATTTGTTCTTTCAAAGGCTCATACAAATCGGATGACAAGTTTCTAAGTTACTTGTATTTTAATGACCGTACGTTTGGTGCTTATATCGTAAAAAACATAATGGAACAAAAAGCAAATATCAAATTTTGTGTTAAACTCGACAAAATTTTTACGGAAACCTACGAATTATTACAAAAAGTTTATGGTTAAGTTATCGTATGAGTCGTATACACATTTTATATGTGGTTTAAATATTTTAAAGATGTTCGTGAAGATTCAAAGGATGATCCAAGATTTGTATACGTCCTGAAAAAGTCCATGAAATCATTGCTATTGATGAAAATTTTACTGTAAAAATGTTGGTAGAAGAATTAAATACAAGTAAAGAAACAATATGGAGAATTTTAATTGAAGATTTGGGTAAAAGATAGGTCTGCTCACGTTTTGTTCCACATCAATTAAATGAACACCAAGAAATCGCTCGTGTATAGCATTGTAAAGATATCATTAAAACTGTTGAAAACGATCAAAATTTTTTCAATTAGATAATAACTGATGATGAAACATGTTGCTTTATATATAACCCAGAAACTAAATCGAATAGGTACTAAAGTGAACTAGAATCTGTCAGATCTACACCGAATTTAGCCCTGTCCTGACCGGGTATAAGCTGAAAAGAATGCAAGAAAGGAGAATATCCGAAAATGTTCGTTCTTAATGATTTTATTAAAAAAAATAAACCACTTCAATAAAATAATTGTATTTACCAAAATGTTCACACATCCGCACTTTAATTACAAATACTTTCGATTTGACGTTTAGCTCCTAACCGTAAGTATACAAAATTTTCATGGAACAAGAAAGTTCAAAACCGGTGCAGAAACCGAACATAGAATCGCTGTGGAAAGAACATGTGCGGAACCAGTTCTTTGTCAGTGTGGTGAATAAAACACTTTAGGTGTTGGAAATCGAATGAGTAACCCGGGGTTGCACCTGCAAGTACAGCTTGCATGCAAGCTGCACTGCCATACCTCTTGCACGTGTGACCTCTACTGCCATGCTGGCAGTTCAGCTTTCAGCGAACTTGATGAAAAACCATAGCAGTTGAGGTGATAGTAATTTGACATTATGCAGTTTTCAAGATGGCGGAAAAGAAATGCTTGAGAGAATTTGATAAATTTATTCTGGAACAAGTAAAAAAGCTAGCATTGGTCTAAGACCAATTCTTGTGATACCCTAGATGAATGCCCGTATTAAATTTCGTATGGTCACCGATCTATTCAAGTTTGATTTTGAAGTTGTTTTTCGCATATAATTCTAGAACGGTTTGTCGCACAGAAAAAATGATCATAACCAATTTTATTGGATTTCGTATTCTGCAGAAGTTTTTAGTACAATAAAATGTTTTGGACTGATCGTTTTCAAAGTATACGTAAAAAACCTAAATTTTTATATGGCAACACCAAGAAGGAATTGCCCGATTTAGTCCATTTTTGACATTTTATTTGCTAATGTACGGGTTTTCCAATAAGAGGAGTTATTTAGATATTCAAAGAAAAATGCCATTTTTTAAGATAAATGATCAGATCTTTATTTCATTATAAAGAGGAAGGTATGCCGTTAATAATGGAAAATAATATCAGCCAAATGACCACCACGACCACGCCTACAGGACCATATCCTTTTCATGAAATTTTCCATAACCAAATCGCAAAGTGGCTATGTCCTCGATAGCCTCACGAATTCCATTTTTGAAGTCTTGAATCGACGCTGGGCTGTTGGCGTAGACCTTCTCTTTCACGTGGCCCCAAAGGAAGAAGTCGCAAGGTGTTAAGTCACAAGATCTCGGTGGCCAATTGTGATCACCTCTTCGAGAGATAACACGGTCCGGAAACTTTTCCCGTAAAAGATCAATGGTTTCGTTGCTTGTATGGCACGTAGCGCCGTCTTGTTGAAAGTAAACGTTGTCCAGATCTATACCATCCAATTCCGGCCATAAAAAATCATTAATCATCTGTCGATAGCGCAATCCATTCACCGTAACTGTTGCTCCAGCCTCATTTTCGAAAAAGTAAGGTCCAATGACCCCGTGGGACCATAAACCGCACCAAACAGTTACACGTTGAGGATAGAGAGGCTTTTCAACAATAACTCTTGGGTTTTGCGAGCTCCAGATGCGACAATTTTGCTTGTTGACGAACCCATCAAGGTGGAAATGTGCCTCATCACTCAAGATGAGTTTTCGATGGAATTCCGGATCATTTTCATGCATTTCAAAGACCCAATCAGCAAAGACTCGACGTTGTTGATGATCGGCCGGCTTGAGTTCTTGTGTTAACTGAACTTTATAAGCCTTAAGACCCATATCTTTATGCAAAATACGGTGTAATGACGTTTGTGGAATGCCTAATTCCAAAGAACGACGAGGAATGGACAAACCTGGGTTTTCGGCTACAGCAGCAATATTCTCGGCTGTTCTTGAGCGACGTGCACGGACTTTATTATTCACATCACTAACTTGTCCCGGCAGCTCGAATTTTTCTACCAATTTCTGTATTGCGGTCCGACAAGGTGCTTCACGACGACCCAAAAATGTTTGAGTTTTACGAACCGTCTCTGCCACATTTTCACCATTTTTATAGTGAATTTTAATAATTTGAATGCGTTGTTGAATCGTGTATCGTTCCATTTTTATTAATGGCGTAGTTTCTACTTGTCAAATGTCAAAAAATGACAGCTCCAAAAGTGACATCTACCGAAATAGCGGGCTAATTAAAATAACACCTCTTATTGGAAAACATCATGTACGAAATTTCAGCTCTCTACATCGACGCGTTCTCAGACAGTGTTTAAATATATAGCGGAAAACGAAATTTTTATATGGCAACCCCATGAAGGAGTTGTCCGATTTGTCTCATTTTCGAACTTAATTTGACTTTTTTTTTAAAGTCCGTGTACAAAATTTCAGCTCTCTAAGTGTACGCGTTCTCGAGTTATCGTGCGCACAGACGGACGGACGTACGGACGGAGATGCAAAAATCAAAATAACTTTTAATATTATGAATGGGTGTCCAATCCATTTTGCTCTACCATCATTATTTCGAGGTGTTACAAACGGAATGACAAACTTAGTATACCCCTTACATTTCATCTAGGGTATAAAAATGAGATTTCCTGGGATCATTTGCATTACATCATTTACCAACCCCTTCCTCTTAATTTTTCCTTGCGTTTTTAATATTCTGCTACTTCCTTTATTGCTATAATTTTCCAATATACGCATGACTGTACGCCTCAATGCCATTTTTTAAATGAACTTGCATGCAAGATGATAAGACATCAACCGAACTGCCTTCTGTTGTCAAGTTAAACATCGCGTTGGAAGGGAGGCTTGCATGCAAGCTGTACTATCTTGTGTAATCCCCGGGTTACGGTTCAGTTCAGGTGAAAATAATTCATCATAACTGGGTTTTCAGAAGTCATGAGTCGAGACAATGTTGATTAGGTACTTTTAATGATTCAAACGATATTGACTACAGAAGGAATTCATTCCAGAAAGTCAAACTGTTAACGGAGTGAGTACTATTTTGGGGTTTTGCATCGTTTGTATTATCGGCCACCTTATTCATTTGATCTATCATCGTGAGACTATTCTCTATTCCATAAACTGAAACTTGCAATGAAAGAAAGGAGCGTTTTATGAAAATGTTCCATTCCTACAAGCAGCGCCGATGAAGATACTGAAGAGCTTCGGAAACTGGCATAAATAAAAATCTATGTAGGTATGCGCGTTGCTTGATCGTTCTATAGCTGTGTTCTTTTGTGTCCGCAGAACAGGGCAGAGCAAAAGATACACAAAAGAACGTCTCATATGTACATTTTCATAGAAGATTTATAAATGAAGCGAACAGTACAAATAGTTCGCTTCAATCGACATAACAATTTGTTCTCTCCAGTAAATGGGAGCTCTAGAACAAGGTACACAAAAGAACACAGCTTATGTCCACACTGTGCTCAGTCAAATGAAACCTATCTAATATATAAATAAAGATGAAATGCTGTTCGTTGGTAATCGCTTCACTTGAGAACGGCTGGACCGATTTAGCTAATGTGTTTTTTTTTTTTTTTAATGTTCGTAATAGTTCGAATAAGATTTTTAGAAAAAGAATCAGCAACACCTTATTGGTGTTGTCATACAAAACTTTGGTTTTTCACTATACGTCGACGTGGAAGCTCAAATTTTGTACACAGCGTTTTCATGAAAATCGCAAATACAAGTGCAAAAATAAACCGAATCGGGCGATCCAATTTTGGTGTTGCCATATATAACTTTTATTTTTAACTATATTTGGGCAATGCCTGAGAACGCGTGGACATATCGAGCTAAAATTTGGTAGTGTTTTCATAGCAATGGGTAAATAAAAGTTTAAAAATGGACTAAATTACATTACCCTTTCTTGGTGTTGCCATACAAAAGTTTTAGGTTTTTCACTATATAAAATTTTGCATACGGCGTTTTCATAAAAATTCTAAATACTGGTCGAAAAGTGGAGCAAATCGGGCAACCTTTTCTTAGTGTTGCCATACAAAACTTTAGTTTTTCACTATATACAGTGAAAAGTCTTTATATACCGAAACTCTCTATTAAGTAAACACTAGTTGAACTTGGTTGGTTCACCTACGAATCAATATAATAATTCACACTATGTAACGAAGCGAAAAACATCTGCAAATTTTTGTGATATGTTGCCAGATGTTCACAAAGGTACCGGATATTTTCAAGAGTAAGTGCCTATAGTTCCACGTATTTCGGCTTTGTGAACTGCTTCTATTGTTTATTGTGATTATTTCCTTTATTGACCACTGACTGATATTGTGCGTAGCGGATGATTTATTAAAAATCCGCTTATCGTTTTCAACCAACAGAAACGATTTTCTATTCCTGTCCTGCTGCTGCCGTGTCAATGTAATTCAGACTTTAGGTTACCACCGAGTCAATCAGTGGTAACCTGGATGTCTTATACCTGATTATTGCGAATTATTTTGTCCATACATACATATTTTGTTGTCATTTTTTTTTACTCATTTCTTATAACGAAAAAATTGTTCGGTTCCTTGCATTTGGTTCTAGAGAGTTTTCACTGTTACTGCCTCACAGGTCGACGACGTAGAGACCGAGAAGTTTTGTTCACGAGCCCTTTTTAAAAAAGGAAATTTAAGTTCGAAAGTGGCACCAATCGGGCATTTCCTTCGTAGGGTTGCCATACAAAAATTTCGTTTTTAACTATATATTTGGGCATTGCCTGAGGACGGCGCCGACACACATACACTAAGAGTGGAGCCCTCTAGAGTGTGGAATCGCGCGATCGAGTCAGATGATAGCTTAGATATTATGCATCTCTAACAACACTATACCTTTCAACCCCCATCCCCCACTCATCGAGGCATCTATGTATATTATCGCCGTGCAATGTCGGCGTGTTCCCCTTAGTTTTGAACAAGTATTAACTTCCAAACATAAGCTTTGTTTATTATCTACAAAGTTCGGTTATTTTTGCAACACACACTGTGTTTAGGTATGTATCAAATTTAAAAAAAAAAAAATCACGAGAAATGCTAATTCATTTTCACTAGCGAGTAAACTCGTTCTCTACTATTTGAGATGATTCTTTTGTTAGCTTCTACGTCTGTAAATATTTTTACTTAATGCCTCATTTCTTCTCATCGCTTAAAAAATTTAAAAGATATTATAACAGAAAAATTGGTAAATATTTTTTATTTATATCTAATTTATTACCTATAAAATCCAATCTAAAACAAATCAACAAATTCCATTCATTACGTCAAAATATGATTAATTTCGATTAATTTCATGATAAATCTCTAGGAATACAAAACAAAAAAAATAAATAAATATAAAGAAAAATATTTTAATGGCACATTTAAGTCGAATTACCAAAATTCCTAAAATATCTCAAATTAATTTCATTTTCCACGAACTGTCGCGTAACGCAGTACAAGCATTTTTCAAACTAAAAGCAACAAAAACAAAAAAAAAATTTGAACAAATTTATTCCTCAAAGAGGGGGGGACACGAAAGGCAAAAACATGAACTGAACCCATGACAGACATTTTTTTTTTCTTAAAAGCTAAAAAAAGACACGAAGTCCATGAAGTAATCTATCAAACTTCTTCGCTTCGAGTCATTTTAGTCTTTGAGTTGTGTTCCCCTTGGTTTTTTTTTGTTCTCCTTTTTTTTTTTTACTTATGTTACTTACAATCTACAAACTTCTTAAGTAGATATCTCTCAAGAAAAGAAAACACACAGAATTCGACCAAAAGAGGTAGAGATACAAAAAAAATGCGGACAATAAAATTTCCAACAATAACAACAACAACAACGACAAAAAGAATTGATGAGAGGATGCCTTTCAAATGATTTCGTTTAATCTCCAAGACAAGACTCCTTCGAGATGATCGTCATCAACTACCATTAGCATTACCCATCGTTTGGCTCACCCAAGACCCAAGACCCAACCAAGAAGAATTTCTTTTACGTCTCTACGTCTTTCCACCCTGACCCTGCGTAGTTTAGTTAGTCTTCTTCGATTCTACACTCAAGATTTTTACTGTGTGTGTATTTTTCTGATGTATTTATTTTTATTTATCTTTTTCTGGCTTTTTGTAAACATTTTTTTTATATTTATTTTCCAACTCATGCCACATATAGAAAGAGTTTGATTTGAAAAATTCTTGTCGGATTTTTTTTAAAAAATTTCTTAATGAGACACAAACGTGGTAATTTAAAAAAAAAAAAAAAAGTAAATAAAAAAATTATATAGGTGTAGAGGTATAGGAGAACATATATAAATAGCGGAATATTTTAAAATAAATACGTCTTTGCCTCAATTAACCACTTTTTCAAAGGAAATTCATTATTATCCGATCAACGATTGTATGGGAATATATTAGTGCGGGGGATGTATGTAATAAATGTGAAAAAAGTCTTTCCTTAGCCTTGTGACGGTTGAAAATCTCTTTCAAGGTAGAGAATTGTTTTTATTGTCGGGTTGGTTTATTATTATTAGTTATTGCTTCACATTGCAACAAATATATAAAATCTACTTAACACTTGTGTACACACCCGGCTAACCGGGTAGCCATTTTGACTTTGATTCCCTGTAAAAACTGTTAGTAGAAATATACTGGCTCGAGGATCCATGCCATCCCAAAGTTACTTGGGTTAGGTATGTCGATCTATTAAAAAAAAACTTTATAAATAATTTATAATATTTTGGTTTTTTGAATTCAAACTTTTTTATCCGTAGTCAACACACCCAGGCTACCCGGGCCAGAGATTTTATATGAGAAACGTTATCACGTAGTTGGTTAATAAACTTAAGTTGGAGAAAAAAATAAGGAAATATAAAGAAAATGAACATGTAAATCTATAAAAAAGTGTTTTTTTTTACAAGTAATAAAACTATTTACAATACATTTATTTACGGTTATTGTGTGTCCGCTACATATGGGCTTGTTACAGGTGCAACAGGATTTTCTGATGGCACGTCGTCTTTTTGGGATGGTCGTTAGACAGACATAACATTTTCCTGTCTGTGCGGTATGTCCACTACTGTCTCGAGAAGTTCTTGCTGTCGATTGTTCAGGTAGTTGCCGCAGAATTGGCCTTCCCACCATACATTCAATTCCAGTTCTGCTCTTGAAGTTTCTTGTAACATTTTTACATTTGTAGACCGAGTCGTAATATGTTGTAACGCCAATTGCCTTCCCAAGTTTTGTAAGAAAATCCGACGTTGATGTGTCCGATTTGAACCAGCAGGATGATTCTCCAAATAAATCTTGTAAGCAGCCAGACATGCAATGTCAAGAATATTATTTAAAAAAAAAAAAAGCCACAAGCCATCTCTGTGTCCGCCGTTTAGTAGAATAGGGTCCATGCAATTTATCCATGTTATCTATTCCACTTTTCGTGCTGTTGTAATAATGTATTACTTCCGCGACTTAGATGGCAACATTTCCTAAGGTATATAGGGCTTATTCTTTTTTAACGTGCCGACAATAGAAAGATTCCACGACTTCAGCAAACGTGCTAGTGGAAGAAATGTAAAAAAGTTGTCAGCTACAATGTTAAATCCGCTTTCTTTTAATCTCATACATAAGTTTTTTACCTTGATTTACTTCTCTGCCTGATAACTGCTTCCCTGTATATATTTGACCAGTAATTGGGTATGAATTTGAAGTATCACAAACCCACCAAACTTTTATGCCATATTTTGCAGGCTAAGATGGCATGTATTGTGTGAATCGTGTTCTGCCTCTATATGGAAAGAGTTGCTCATCAACAACAACACATTTGGATGGTACGTAATGCGAACGCAAGTTGTTGTTCAAGAGCAGAAATATTTCTGATATAGCGGCCGCTTTATCATTTTCCAGACGAAGTCCTCGGGTTGCAGGATTTTCGAATCATAAGAAGCGTGTTATTGAACAAAAACGACTCGTGCGATACAAAGGATAGGCTGTTGTTTCCCATAGCTTCCTTATATGTTCGTCATTAGAATGACGTACACCTGCAGTTATAAGAATCCCTAAATAGGAATCAAATTCTTCTGCAGTTACAATTTTTAAACTTTTCATGGCATTTCTGGATGTTCACTATTGTGCTGATCATAAACGCTATTTGCGTTTCTGTTCGTCTCCTTTATAATTATGTTGCACATTACATCATTAAAAATACATTTGAATGTGTCCAAATCAAACAAGAGGGTCGTTGAGCGAATTCAACCTTTTCTTTGGCGAAGAATATTAGGGCTTAAAGTTCGGACGTTGGTAGGGTTCGGGCGCCATATAGTGCCATCTCTACTACGTAAAACATTGTCCTGAGTGCTTAGATTCTTCATCGCTGTCTTCATTATCTTCGTGGGTCTTGACGAACATCTTCAACATCCGAATCTTTCTCGTTCATTTCCTGCACAGCTGATGGCAGCCATTCTTCATCTGACTCGTCATCGACATAATTCAATACCTCCTCTTCATCATCAGATTTTACTAACCTTCTTAAATATTCATGTTGTTATCCGTAATTCATTATATTAGGTAAAAATTCTACATTAATATGAAATAGAGTTTCATAAATATAGTGTATATGTACATTACCGGTTAAGCTTGGCAGCAGAAATTTCTGGTCGTTTGTCCATTTTCGATATAAATAACCACGTAATCAAAGAAAAATCAATTGACAGAGCTATCTTAATTTTAAAAGAAATAACATGCGACCAGAAATGTCTGGGCTATCTTCATACCTTATATAGCACGCGCGGAGTCTGCCTTAAGAGAATTTATACTAAATTTCTCGTATTTAATATTAAATAAATTTTATTATGGTACATATTACTACGGTACTTTCAATTACAGTACATAAAATTACAGTAGATACTTCTAATTACAGTACTTTACTTTAAGCCCTGAACATAAGATCAAACAGCAAAATCGGCATAAATGCAAAATATTCTGAAAACCAAAATTCCAGAATTCGTTACTCTTAATTAAATTTTATTACGGTTGATTTCTTATGCCACTAAGATAATCCACATCCACATGTCGGCTACATTGTTGCTTTTACTGGAAATTTCCTATGAATTCTTACATTGTTCATACAAATTATACCTGGCTACCGGGGTAGCCGGGTATGCAGCAATGTATTTTTTTTTTTTTTTTTTTTTTTTGGTGTGTACGCGAGGGTTATCTCTATTTTCAATTATTTAAAATTAGCTAAGAAAATTTAATATCCAAACCACCATTATCATTTATGCGAGAAGTTTCTGGGTTCTAACTGATCGAGGCATAAATTCGAGAAAATCGTCATCGTCAAAGTTTTCTTTTCTAATTCATAATTTCCGGTCATACTTATACCAGAAATTGAGTGCTATATGAAATTTACTTTTCTATAAATTTCCGTACGAATTAGTTGAACCCATCAGATATTATAGCAATACATATTTTAAAATCAAATATAACTTTTACTTAAATTTAAGTCACATAAATTAATTTTCCAAAGTTGTATTTGTCACTTAACACTTTGGAATATCGATTGCAAAATTCGATTTACCTCTGGGTGTTTTAAACGTATAAAAATAAATGAACTGAATTCAAGTATTAGCGATAAGAAACACTATATTTAAAAATATACCTACAAATGTCGAGTTCATAAATAAATGAGACGGAAAGTAAGTTATTAAAAATGATTATAACAACAACAATAGAGGTTTTGTGATTTCTTAAAGGGTTTTAATTTTGGTAAAATATCGACGTCAAAAGAATTTATTAATGTAAGTAGGTATATAACATTTTTAAAAAAGGTACGATATCTATTTAAAAATATTATATACAGAGTAGATCATCCTGCAGGCTGGATCACTGGTATCCTTCCAATAAAAGTACGAATGAGCTTGAAAAAACAAATCAGCGGATACAGCAATTGGTATACGTTCACATAAAACAAAGCTATATAATATTCAACTTTAATTCCAAATTCAACTAACAAGAGAGGGTCCCTACTCGTCATCACCAATTTCGTCCAAATTCACAGTAGGAATATATTCGGCTTGACTAGAAATGAGAGTAACGCAAGTGAGAACTTCAGATGGCCAAGCAAAATCGAAATAATGCATAATGTATGTGAACCTGGGGTTAAAATTCACACTTTTCCGAAAACTTTGATAATTGCCATCTTGCGGGTATATTCGCAACATTTAAGCCATTTTATTTTCGTTACAATTATCTATAATCTGTTATCTTTCATATGCAGAAAACCAAATTAGTTGAGGAGGATTTTCCAAAATACGATTGCAAGGTTTGCTAAATTTCTTTTAACTTACATTAATAAGCAACTGTAATGCTACCACCTTTATCTCTCGGCCAAATTCAAACCGAATTTCAAAATTCCCTTTTGTTGTTCATTGTGAGTTTTTTATGATTTTTTGAAACTATTTTAAGATATATACGGCAGCGGGGTACAGAGTGGTAACCCGTAGTGGGTTACTAATATATTATTATAATTAAAAACAAAAAAAAAAAAATATTTTTCCAGGGGTGGGGGTATTTATTTTATATTCTACCATTTGTGTAGAATATTCGTACATAATCTCATCAAAATCGGATGAAAATTTCAATGTCAAAAGGTCATTCATATACACCAATGGGAAAGAGTTTCTCATTTCCCAAAATCGGGTGTTCTGAGGGAGGTGGGGTAAATATTATCCGATTTGCAAAATTCCTTTTCCTAGTTTTTTTTTTAGTCTTTTTTTCTGATTTTTTGAACATATTTTCCCTTCCCTTCTGATTAAGTTGCGAAATTTAATTTTCGACGGCCAAAATTCTGTCTGAAAAATTCATTTCGAATTGTTTTTCAACAACTTATCGATTAATCCATTTTTTTTTTTATTTTATGGATGCGCTTTTATTAAGAGATAATCTGTACAAAATTTCAGGAAGATCAGATTTCGTTTACCTATTTAAAAAAAAAAATTAAATCTATAAAAATTTTGCATGCTACCTACTTTTTGCCATCTACTGGCGATCATTGAAAACGCACGGAAATGCCACATGCGCACACGGGCGATAGGTGAAGCTCCTTGAGTGAAATATTTGATAAAGCGCTGCAACGATTTGTATTTCGGATTATTAACAAGGAAGGTCTATGCAGTTTGATTTTGATTAAAAAAAAAAAAAAAAAGTAATAATTTGCGGATGGACATGGTAAAAAAAAAACCACTTGTTTGGTGAGAATTGAGACAAATCAATTTTAAGTTAAAAATGGATCCATATAGGTCGATAGGTCCTAGGCCTGTGTATAATGAGATTAATGGTAAAATTCTTAGGTTTCTAAATTTTAAGAAGAAAACGTTCTATTATTATGCATTTTGGCGCAAATATCGTTAAAATTTCAAAAAGTCACGATTTTTCTCTCAATTTTTTGTCATCCTGTAACTTGGGTCACAAAAGGATTGAAGAGGAGTAGCAGAAACAATGCGTTTTACACCTCCCCTTCCACTCATTGTTATTCATCCGAAACACCATGAATATATTCCTACAGCTGAGTTTAGATCATTGAATAAATTCACCTTTCTCTTAGTGAGCTGAACTACTTATTACAAAACCTTTTCGAACACAGCTTGCAGCTTCGATGACAATATCTATTCCATCGGTGACAATTTATTTCATCGGGAGCAGGATATTTTTTTATTTTTATTCTTTTAATAAAAATATTTGTAAAGGAAATAAGGTTATACACGAAGAACATCATGCGGGAACGGTTATTTTTGAAATTATACACACTTAACACATTTGGTTGAGATTTAATGACCGAGGACAAGTCATAAAAGATGTAGAATAGAAGAAATTTAAAAGTCGATTCTTTTCTTAGTAAGTAGACACATACATACTACACACAAACATACATACATAAAATTTTCTATACTATAGACTAAATTAAGGAGAGTCCAAATATTACACTACACGACAGCGTATATGTGGCATGTGCGCAAAAAAGATTATAAAAAAGTTTTAAAATTCATAATTTGATTATGTCACTATTTCCGCGCCATGTTAAGGATAGGTACGAGTACGACACATGTGCACATCTGGAATTATCTATTTTTAGCGGAAAACTATATTACCTTTTCCAGCATCACATTTAAATGCATTCAGATGTGTTCATTGAAGATTTGCACCTTAATCTGGCAACACTAACAAATATGATTAGTAGTGAATATCACAAGCTCTTCTCTGTTTGCTGTAAGAACCTTTGTCAATACGTAGTCTCACATACACACAAGTTATATGAAGTATGTCAATTTACATAGATTCTTGTCGAGTTTAAACTCCTTAGGGATAACGAATTAATTGGCAAACACATATATGGCTCTTTTGCGAAGAACATAGGACAGGAATTAAGCCAAGGTGTATGTATATACATATCTGCCTTCTGACTCGGCAATTATAAAGTTCAAAAGTTTCATGCACCTACCTATCTACTATAAATACGACCCTATTCATGATGGTCGGTTACTGGCTGAATCCATTGGTTGTTTTAATTAACTTACAAAATCCCTTTAAGTCTCCACAGTGTACGTACCAATTTTAAAGCGATTAAAAGGAATTGTGGCATCACAGAAGCCTTTTTGTTCAAAATCGATAACAGACAATCTTTAAGCTTCTTACATGTATGATTTTTGTACCTATAGGTATTAAGAAAACTTCTAAGGTCTTGCGTGTAAATTCTGTGAATTATAAGTTGCTCAATTGTACGTGTAGTCAAATAAGTATAGGTAATCGATAATCGAAAGGACAATTAAATCTCTTAATCTTCTTAATTTTTTCCTGTCAAACTTTGTGTACACATCATCACAAAGTAATCACTTAATTTTATCTAATGATTCTCAATGTTGTAGGCAAAACATCACACATAACTTTGGTAATAAAGTCCTTCGACAAAAAGCAATAAAAAAAAACAACAACAACAACAAAAACAAACAAAAAATCAAAATAAAACAGGCTAGTACAAACAACATCGACATGGTGTGGCAATATTCAGGCCCCCTTAGACTGGGAATCCTCTGAAGAACATCTGCTCCTTTTGATTGCTTCACAAATCACTTCTACAGGTCAAAGCGCACACAGCAGGAGTGTGAGATAAGGTAGAGATAATATAATATTATATAAACCATACCTTCATACATATTTCTTGTGTCTTTCTGATGTTTGATTTTCAACTCGAGGATATGGATATATGTATTCCATGTATGCCTGAATGTATGAACATACATACGCACACAAATATACCTACTATAAGTACCTCGCTATCCTTGCCTGATACAACTTGAAATTCATTTCTCCGACCCTCTATCTATAAAGTAGTCCCTCCATTGCCTTCCATTTTTTTTTTTTGCTTTTGTCGTTCTGTTCTGATGCCGGTTCAGCTTTTAAGTCCATGGAAAATTTTCGGTTCTCTTTCATTATTCATGAAGCGAATCACTTGGGGATAAACTGGATGTGTTTGCCTGATGGAAATTGCTTTTGGTTTTGTGCTGGCTGGTTGGTTCGGTTTCGTTGTAGTATACTTACTATACTGGTGTATCTACCTAACTACTAGGAATGGATATATCAACGAGGAGAAGACGACGACTTTAGGATCAAGATTTAAGAAGCTATAAGGGAACAACGACGAGTATAAGAAGTTTTCTATACACAGAGAATGAAAAGAGAGAAAATGAGAAAAATCGTTCTTGAGAAAAGAAAATTGAACCGGATAAGAAGGTAATCGGGATTGAGAAAGAAAAAAAAAATTTCGACAAACAAAAGTAAATGGGGGAAATAAAAGAAAAATCGAATAATAAAATTGTAAGTCAAATTATCTAAGTGCCCAAATTTGTGTTATTTCGAGACGTAAAAGGTAAAAATTGTAAATCCGCGTCCAGACTTGATATCAAATATCAAATCAATTTTGTTTTCTAAATAATATTTGGCGTTATAAAACAAAAATTACGTATGATTTCAAGGTCATGGATATTTGATTGTTTTGATATCATAGCGGAGGCGGTGATTGATTAAGACATAAATAATTGAGAATATTTCAAAATTTGAAAACAATACAAATTAATTTACTACCTTAGGCTAATCGCTATACAGGGTGTTTCTTCCATGGTGATCAATAGAGTAGCAGGTGATAATACTCACCTAGCCAAACAAAAAATTGTATGGCAGGGGGGGGGGGGCGTGGGCGGGCGGGGGTTTCGTATCAAACGTTTCAGAGTTACAGCATGATTACGAAATAACTCTAGTTTTTCACAACACACTATGTATCTTTAGAAGTACAATGTGTATGGTCTCCGCGTAAAGCTCATTGTACGTAGAATTTCATGGCCTTTCCAACGACTGTTCAATCAGCCCCGTACTCCTCTCAGGAATTTCGAGTTAAGAAATTTCGATTTTTTCTTACCTTTTTTTATATAAAAACTGTAAACTGTAGACTATCCACTTTAATTTGCTCTATTACACCACCCTATATGCTATCTGTAGCCGTTAAAGAATTATTAGCTCTTAAGCTATTCGCAAATCTATTCTTACAAGATAATTTGTTTGTTCCCTTAATGACTGAAAGAAAACCACGTAATTAAAAAAAAAAATGTCGTCTAATTCGGTATGACCTGAATAGGTTGTGAACTAATAACTCGAATACCACATAGGGTGTAATAGGGCAAATTAAAGAGGAAAGTCTACAGAATTATAAAAAAAAATTTTGACCACCGTTTTGTAAAAAAAAAAAAAAGAGGTGAAAATAAAAAAAAAAAGGTTAAGAAAATCCGAAATTTTTAGCTTAGACCACAATAACTTTTGAGATAAGACGAGTATGGGGTTGACCAGTCGTTGGAAAAACCATGAAGTTCTACATACAATGAACTTAATGTTGGGACCGTACACCTATACATTTTAAGATACAATAAACTAGATTTTTTATACCCTAGATACCCTAGATGAAATCTATAGGGTATACTAAGTTTCTCATTCCGTTTATAACACCTCGAAATAATGATGGTAGAGCAAAATGGATTGGACACCCAAGCATAATATTAAAAGTCATTTTGATTTTTGCATGTCTGTCCGTCCGTCTGTGCCACGATAACTCGAGAGCGCGTAGCTGAAATTTTGTACACGGATTTAAAAAAAGTAAAATTAAGTTCGAAAATGAGACAAATCGGGCAACTCGTTCGTGGGGTTGCCACACAAAACTTTCGTTTTCCACTATATATTTGGATACTGCCTGAGAAAACGCATCGATATACAGAGCTGAAATTTGGTACATGGGGTTTTCATTGTACTAGCAAATAAAATTTCAAAAATGAATTAAATCGGGCAACTCATTCTTGGTGTTGCCCATAAAAATTTAGTTTTTTTACGTATACTGTGAAAACGATCAGTCCAAGACATTTTTTTGTACTAAAAACTTCTTCAGAATACGAAATCCTATAAAATTGGTTATAATCATTTTTTCTGTCCGAGAAACCGTTCTAGAAATATATGCGAAAAACCACTTCAAAAATCAAACTTGCACAGAAGGGTAACAATACGAAATGACATACGGGCAGACCTCTAGGGTATCATAAGAATTGGTCTTAGACCAATTCGAGCTTTTTTACTTGTTTCTAAATTACTCTGTTACCCCGAAACGGTTGATACGAGCCTCCTTCCTGCCATACAAGCTGTCCACGTGAGTACTATCACTTCCTGCTCCTAGGTGGAAGCACCCTGTATATTATTGGTCTATTTTTTGAATTGAATTGCATATGTAATTCTGTATTTTATAAATAGTTTAATGAATAAGTATATGTAAATATAATTCAACAAATTATGTACATACAACCTATATACCCCTAACTAAAAAAACTATAGTTAATGACAGCGGGGGATGGATATCGATGGAGTTTAGAATTTCATATTAGTTAATCTTAGTATATTTTTTTCTTGTATATTTTGTTACTATGCTACTCATTTTGTTCGCCAAAGTAACATGTTTTTATACAATGGGCCCAGAGTTGCTTATCATAAATAAATAAATAAATAAATAAATAAATAAAAAATATTTTACTTAATTAAGGAAGTACCTAGTCGAAGAATTAAACATTTGAAATTTGAAATATATTGTTACAGAAATTGTTTCATTCACCATAAACTAGATGCTTACATTATTGGTCAAAATCTGATAAATTGATGGTAAATATTATGGACACTCTGACTACACTGTTACTTGCTTGTAAGACCTTGTACCATACATATCTTCTTACATGGGACCATTAATATTCATTGGTCAGGTAAAAAAACACCAAGTGAAGAGGATTCGCTTTAATATCTACTGTAAATTTTCATATCTTTCTGCTCATATAGAAGAAGAGCACACCACTATGTGGGGAGATTTTTGTTTGTAAGTCGTCTGACTGTCCCATACACCAGTTTGGCCCATTAATATATAGCAATTGGTCTAAAGGTGTTAATTAGTATCAATGAACTTTTGCCCTTTACGCCAGTATTCCTTAATAATTTTTTATGTACTCCTATCTTGAATTTAATAATTTAATCGGTGATGCTTTTCTACTGAATGTGAAGAATAATCACCTCACATATGGTTAGCCCCCCCCCCTCTCCTCTCTCCAATATCAATTCAACACATCACTTGCGCATCATAGCCTCATTCAGTTAGGCTCTTCTGGAGGTTGCCGTAACAAAACATCATCAGGGGTGATGAAACTCCCTGCTTTTGGGAAAAGTCGCAATATTTTTTTCCGCATTCTATAGATTTAATGTATTTAAAACTGTTGGAGGCCCCAAACATCATAAGATGAGTGCTGCTAGAGTTATCCAACTTGTTTTAGTTAGACTTCCAGTGAAATCATTGTGACCCTTGATTTAATGAGATAACCTTTTTGAAAAATAGCCCTAGATACATCCTGCTTCCCAAAGAAAACTCAGGATACAACTCAACTCTCAAACATGTCCTAGCGGCTTCACTTATAAACAAATAAAGCCGGACGTCCACCAGACAGACGAGTCGTTTATTTAACTTTAATAACATGGAAAATGAGTGGAAAACGCAAACCAAGCTAGTTTTGATATTACCGCTTTCGACTGGGACACGAAAAACAAAAAAAACCCGCCAAGTACGAGTCGTACTCGCACACGAAGGGATACGTACAAAATTTAACACTATGTATACGCCAAAAAACACGTTTCTTGTATGGGGCCCCATTTAATTTTTAATTTTATTTTATTTTTTATTATTTGCTGTTATAGCGGCAATAGCAATAGAAAATTTCAACTGTCTACCTATTACGCTTCATGAGATACAGCCCGGTGACGGACGGACGGACATCGGAGGCTTAGTAATAGGGTTTCTGTTTTTACCCTTTGGGTACGGATCCCTAATAAAAACAGTCGCAAAAAAATTGAGTTTCCAAAAGTTTAGAAAAAAGTGGCAGTTTTGTTGTTGTTTTTTCAAACACAAGTTTTTGCTATGTTTTTGGTTTGTCTGTTAGGTGGAAAATCATTTTAAGAACGCCCTTTTATTTTCACTGGTTTTTCGTTACCACGTCGCATCCGTACCTGGCCGTAAACATTTTTCATCAGCTGTTGGTTACTGTCCTTTGTAACAAACAAATTAACATTGAAGTCTCATCAGCTAAAAGCACATTCTTCTCTTCCTCTGAAAATTTGAATACACAATTTACGTAAAATATTAAAAATCACTTACACAGGCTTAAATTATAGGCGATGCAGACCTAATCTAACCTAACGTCTACTTTTAGTATATGCAAATTTTGAGGAAATCTTATAAAGGGGGAAACTTTTAACTCTTTAAAGCTAATACAGAAAGGCGCATGTAGATAACATGAAAAATTATACAAGTTTATAAATGAAAAGCGGATTAAACTTGTCAAAAATTTGAAGCGTTTTGAAGTGAGCTTTCATCTGTATCTTAGGTCTTTTTTGTCATTTTGTTTGTAAAGAATAGAAATAATGCTGCTAGAGCAAAATGAATGTCACGTATAATATCAAAATTTTATTTTTATTTTTGCATGTCCGTCCGTCTCTCCTCACGATCACTTGAAAGCGCGTGTACCTTAAGAGCTGAAATTTTGCACATGGGCTTTAAAAAAAAAACTAAATTCAAGTTCGAAAATGGGACAAATCGGGTAACTATGCACCGTAAAAAATATCTATTGAAAATTCCGCTACTATAATAGGCAACAAATTGCCAACAATGGTAGCGGAAATTTACACAACTTTATGCGCACTGCATAACCTTATGTAAAGCCATTTCGCACTGTATGTAATTTTACATTGTTTATGTATATTTCAATTTCCGATGTAAAATGGGATATGTAAAGTTACACAGCATGATGTGGAACTAAGTTACATAAGTTTAATGTGATTTGACATTATTTATGATTTCTTCAATTCCGTATGTGAAGTACACAATATGTAAATTTACCAATAGTTTTGTAATTTATTTCAATTGCCAATGTAATGTTTCGTACGGAAATTAATAAATTACATACATAAACAAGTGAAAAAGCTAGAATTGGTCTTACTAGAATTGGTCTAAGACCAATTCTTATGACCGTGCCACTAATAAGTATAGATTAACAATCAACACGTAAAAGAAGTAATACTAGTTTCGATGCTAACAGCTGCCTAAGAAATCATCATTTTAAAAATCAATAAATATTTGTAGGTATGCAGTATTTCCATGATTGAGTTTTTTTTTTAGCGAAATTCAATTATAAAAATACTGGGCACCTAAAAATATTTTTTAATTTTTAAAAGGTTTTTAAAGTAACTGTTAGGATCAAAATTAGTAACATTTCTTTACATGTTTTATGATTATTAATCCATCACCAACTGCACTCCACAAAATTAAACTATACACTGACAGGCGACCACATTCTGATACAATTTTCCGTATAATGATTCATAGCATAGCAACGCATCCTGATAAACGTATGAGCATGAACAGAGTACTGAAGGAAAGTAGAGAGATAAATGCAAACATCATTACTTATGTTTTATTGAAATTTCCTTTTTAAATATAGGCAAATAATATCACGCAAATTTACAGTACAATACAAAATGTTTGTGTAATTAAATGTAAAATCACATAAATTATCTAAAAAATTACTTACTTTACTTATTTTTCCAATTAAAAATAGGAAGTTTGCAGATTACGTAAAAAGTATTTAATTTCTTAATGATTATGTGTATATATGTACATACATTTTAAGCGGTAGTGACTATTTTAACCATAGTAATTTTCCACAAAGTTAGTTCGTAATTTTTTACGGTGTGCTTTGTGGTGGGATTATCACAAGGGCGCACCGAGAGGAG
Source organism: Dioctria rufipes (assembly GCA_963924295.1). Classification (NCBI taxonomy): domain Eukaryota; kingdom Metazoa; phylum Arthropoda; class Insecta; order Diptera; family Asilidae; genus Dioctria; species Dioctria rufipes. The sequence continues at coordinate 340,432,244 of OZ002740.1, read as the reverse complement.
GGGAATGTATATTATTATAAAGTCCGATTTAAATACAATAAAAAACATTTTAATCTATAATAACGGTTAAGTGCTCAGATGAGCGCAGGACGCGACTTTAGAGCCCTATTTTCCGATTTCTTTTGGACTTGGAAGTCAAGGTAAATAGATTTTTATCAGATGGTCGTTCCTGGTCCAAATGAAAAGTTGCAACCGAAACACGTTAAACAAACTGTAAAGCATGGTGGAGGATCGGTCATGATTTGGGGCTGTATGACCGCTTGGGGAGACGCTTCAATGCAAAGAATTAGTGGAGTCTTGAATCGGCATTACTATTTAAATCTTTTGAAAGATTATTTATGGGAAACCATAGAAGAAATTTACCACTACCTGAGACGAATATTATTTTTTAACAAGATTGGCAAACCTAAGCATACCTCCAAGTTGGTACAAAATTCTGGCCAGCACAAAGTTTCGACCTCAACGCAATTGAAAATTTGTGGGCCTTCTTAAAAACGCAAATATATATTGGATATGACCAAGCACCGTCTTCAGTTGACATTTTGTGGCACAAATTGAAAGAACGATGAGAAAGTATTAACCTGGATTATGATAAAAGATTAGTAGAAAGCATGACAAAACTTATCAATGAGGTTTTGAAAGTTAAGGGTCTGTGGACGAAATATTAACTACCCCGAAATAGTTACTTTCTAACTAATAGATTTTATCGAACATAACTGAGTCTTAGGATATTTTAATTTTTTTATTATGGAAATGACGTGAATATGTATAATATCGTTGTTACTTTTCAATAAAAGTCTGTTTGAAGTTCATTTTTTGTTAAGTTTTGAAATAAAATTTTCTTTCGCTGATTAAACAAATATTTTTGTATTGAAAAATTTCTCAGGGTGGTTCAGTTTTGCATGTCACTGTATATGCGAAAAACCACTTCAACAATCAGACTTACACAGATTAGTGACCATTACGGGTATTCATCTCTAGAATATCATAAAGAATTGATCCTAGACAAATTCTAGTTTGTTTACTTGTTTATTTTTAAATTGATAATCTTTTTTTTTTTTTTTCTACTTGAAAGAACCAAATGAATTCACAGCGTCGAAGAAAATTGTGTTCCAATCATTTCGACCAACGTATTTATGTACCAAAAACTTCTTTTCCTCAATTTGATGATTAACCATTGACCAAATATGCTTTGAATGGATTCCTAATAAGAACGTGACATTATAAATATAAATTACTCAGCCAAATGGTTTTTGTTTGTTTGTTTTAAATATAAAAAAAAAAATCGAAACCAAGGCATGGGTGGCCCAATAAGTTTTATCATTGTTTTGACAATCCTCATGCCACCTACCTTTTTTTTATAATAAATTAGCCGATGATAAAATTAACCTTCGACACGATACCCTCAATATCACCATACAGCTGTCCAAACGATCTAGTGACCGACCGCTAAATACGATTAAAGGATTAATTTGATGATTTGCAGTTTGCACCAGACACAAAACTCAGGTAACTACTGACAATGAATTCAAGCTTCCTCCGGCCTGATTCTTTTTTTTTTTTATCCTCACAAGATGAATTGTATACCTATGCCTGGTAGGTAGGTAGGTAGGTAGGTAGGTTGGTTGTAGGTATTCTAGGTATAAATATCGCTTCCTTTCACTGATTGCCTGCATGTTCACACTTCTTGCCAGAAAGGAGCAAAAACGAAACTAAAGAAGAAGAAGAAGAAAAAAAAACACAAGACTCGACAATTTTTTTTTCTACTTGTTGTCTGTTTCCCTTGTGCTTCACATTTTTTGTATATTTTTTTTTCATTCACGTCAATACGTGATCATGTTACAAAGTCCACACACGTTTCTATATATACATGCATACATACCTTCAGAAGATAATATCGCCATGCATATGTACATATACAACTGTATGTATTATAGCATAATATAACATCTTACAAAAGAGCCTTAATATTTCCATCGTCTTGAGCAGAGTTTTTTTTCTTCTTCTTCTTCTTCTTCTTCTTCTGTATTTCTTTTAAAAAAATTTTCTGTAGATACTCAGACCGGGCCGGGAACTTCTTTTATTCTTTTTAGCTCTGCTTTATGCCTTTTTCATAACGTGCCACTTACAACACTCTCGGGTCTTCTCAGTCGACTAAAAATTCCTGAACTAAGCAAGAACAGACCGTGGTGAAAAAAAGTTTTCTTCAAGACAAAAAATAAATTTCTGAAAAGTTTTTTTTTTTTTTACTGTTCTTAAAAAGAAGTAAAAAAGATGCTTAGCCGATGAGATGTTCTTCTTCTATTGAAGCAGCAGAAGGAGGAGAAAAAAAAAAGAAATATGGCCCCATGGGCGCTCCTCTTAAGAGAATTATTGCGACGCCATTAATTAATTAGAGGTCAACAGATTATTTATTGAATTTTTTAGAAGCCGAGCTCTATCTAATAACTGAAGGGGGTGGTGGATGTGGTGGCGGAGGAATGAACAATGAAAATGCTCACTGATTGACAAATTGTAGGAGAGCAAAACAAAAAAACAAAAATTGGATATTTGGTGGACTGCTCTGAACACATGGGATGGGGATCAAATTGAATGGAGTTTTTATGAAATGAAATCATTTGAAGAAAGTGTGTATGGATCATTTAGAGGATAATTACCGTTGGAGACTCAGTCAGAGCTTATGGGGAGAGATGAAAAGTTTCGAACAAAAGTGAGTTATTATGGCGTTGTTTATCATAAATCCAGGATTTATATGGGATTTTGTTTTTTCCCTCCTTCCTTAGCGTTGGAACAATAAATCTTTTTCGTTTAAATGGAAAATGTTGTTTTTTTTTTTTATTTACAGTTTTTCGATTGCTACCTGAGGCTTGTTTATATGCGGAAAAAGTTTTGATGTTATTCAATATGAAATATAAGAGCCAATAAAATGTTAAATATTGGACTTATTTGGAAATTTTATTAGATCTTGCTTGTAAAAGTTAAATTAAATTTATAAGTTCTACTAAACAAGAAAAATAAAAAGAGTTCCCGCTTCTCATCTAGTCAGCTCTTTTGTGACATTACTCTTAAATGCCTAGGGAGGGCTCCATTCGAACTTAAGGTCTTATAAATTGTATGATGTTCCTGTGAGAATTTTTTTTTTTTATCTTGTGGAAATGCCTTTTCTAGATGTCTTAGCCTTATATGGCACAGAACTTCACAGTTCACAATGTATACCTATAAATTCGTATTAATTTTTTTTATGATATTAGATAGTATATTCAAAACAAAGCTAATAGAAAATTTCCAGAGTTATCAGGATTTAAAATGTATGGTGAAAGGAAAATCTGCGGTGGCAAAAAAATATTTGCATCGCATTGGTGGAGGTCGTCCTGAAAAATTTTTTCTATTCAGCGATGAATTAAGGGTGCAGGAACTGATTAACGATTGACGCAATTCATTTTCAATAGATTCTTCAACAATTTCAGACGCAAATAATAATGACAATTCACTGAAACTAGCTATTTTTTACAAATTATATTTTAAAACATGAAACAGATTTAATCCTACCACACTCGTTATGTTGAACAACGTTCTCACCACTTCGACTTTATAACGAATGAGGTTCAAGAATACGAATGGGGTATTCAATTGGTTATCAACCATTCGTTATAGGTATAACGAATTGGTAAAAACCATTGGTAATTCAAGAATAGACCCCCAGGGCCAATAAACAGGGATTTGGCTCCTTCCTTTACAAGACGGTCCGTAATCTCGTTGTCCTTAATTTCTTCAGCGTCACCCTGTTTGCTTCGGTCAGTTGCTTCAAGACTGTAAGACAATCCCAAACCAGCTTAAACTCAAAGTGTTGCTTATCTGTCTGATATTATGTATATTCTGGGTCCACGCCTATTCTTGTGAATTATTTCGTGAGCGCATAGTTCTTTGGCGTGTATTTCTGCCTGAATAATGGTTGGTGAGTGCTCCATGTGCCCTTGTGAGATGGCATTTTGGCTCGTATATGTCCACGCCTGTTTTACATTCCATTTTGGACCCATCCGTGTACTATTTAGAAGATCCTTTTTCAAAGGGTTGGTCCCCAGTGTGCCACTATTGACTTGACGGTCCTCTAAAATCACCTTAAATGGTGTTTCAAGAGTTATGGCAAAGTTCGATATGATTTAAAATAAATTTGGAATATACAAAGAAGTCCTCTTGTGCTTTTATTGGCTTGTCAATTGCCTTTATAATTATTGTAATATCATACCTACAAGCTAACGACGTTATTTTATCGACGAAAAAAGAATTGAATGAATTGGATCGGATATTCCTGCTAGAAATTGGATCCGAATTTGATAATATGCGGATATTCGGATACTCGGATATGCAAACTATCCGATTTCTAAAATCCGGATACAAACTATCCGAACTTTGATCTGTGCTATCCGAACCGGACTCGTATTACCCGGATCTGGGTCCGAATTAAGCTTCAAAATTTCTTCCAGATTGCATTGTTTTATTGGGAAAATGGAAATGTTATGAATTTCATATTTTCTAGAGGAAATTGTAAACTTTTTTATTGCGTCAACATCCGGATAGTTTGAATCCGGATCCGGGTAGTTCAAATTTGCATACTAGAATCTGAAATACCCGAATTTGTGGAATCGGATTCTAATTATTCTGGATAATCCGGATAGCATATATTATCCGGATACGTCCAGCTCTAATTCCTACCACCGATTCAGCATCATTCGACATGCATTGATAATTAATAGATTTAGAGGAGGTCTGAAGCGGTGCGGTTGCGCATGCAACCGCCTAAAGAAATCGTAGTTATAATAAACATTTTGGTACGGTTAAAGATGGTCCGTTCTGACTCATTCTAAAGCGTTTAGAAACGATTAAATAAAAGATCAAAATTTTTGATTTCAGTCCCGTGAAATCGCTTATGCGGTGAATTTCATTTTGTCAATCCTCTGCAAATATTCGACGATATGCAATGGTAAACTGTTTGAGGGTATTTGTAAGCACCGGCTGTATGGAATATGAAAAATAGCACTTACCATCCGAAAACCGCATAAAATCTCTCACGGTATTGTGTTTAAGTTAACTGAACAAGTGATGAAATTCACCGACAATTGCGTTTCTTTTATTATTGATTGGATGTACTGCTCGAAAACACTTCGAACTGAATAAAAATCAAATCAAATCTCTCCAGGCTGTACACAAGCCTCACTGTCTTTGCACCTGCATCAGATTGTTATATTTTACCAGCATTTTTTCCCCATATCGTTCCATACATCTAGCAATGATACACGATACGCACAACTTCACTCCCATTTGTATATCCTAGGTGAAATCTCATGGGTTCTAGATACTAAATTTGTCCCATAGAAATAATTCTGGTATGTAGAGTAAAATGGATAGGACGGGCAAGCATAATATTCAAAATTATTTGAATTTTTGTATGTCCCTCTATCTGTCCGTATACGGTAACTCGTCGAGAACGCGTGTACTTAGAGAAGAAATTTTGTACACGGAAACTTAATTTCGAAAATGGGACAAATCGAGCAAGTCCTTCGTATTTTTATTTTTTGGACAACGTATAGATATTTGGATAATGGTTGAAAATCAGTTGAATTCTTTTCAACAAAACCGAATATGCATTGAACTAAATCAGAAGCTGTCAGATCTACACCGAATTTAGCTCTGTCCCGAACGGAGACAAACTGAAAAGAATGAATGCAAGAAAGTAGAATACCCGAAAATGTTCATCCTTTATGATTGTAATAAAAAAAATAAAGCACTTTAATAAAATATCCACACATCCACACTTTGATTACAAATGATTTTGAAGTGATTTTTAGTTCCAAACCGTAACCACAAATTTTCAAGGAACAAGAAAGCTTAAAACCGGTGCAGAAACTGAACATAGAGTCGCATGAAAAAAAAAACACATACATTCGGAACCAGTTCTGTGTCAGTGTGGTAAAAAAAATACTTTGGGCTTAAGAATCGAACGAGTTACGCTTCAGTTTAGGTGAAAAAAATTATTCACTATTAAAGAGGTGAAGTTTTGTAAAAATTGTTGTTCTGAATTCATTATGACCTTATCCCCATGCAATTAGGCTGGATGGATGGATATCTTATGAATAATCGTTGCGTCACCTTAAACAATCACACATCCATTATTATCAGTAGAATTCCCAGAAAATTATAACAAACCAAAATTCTACATTCAATAAATTTTTATCTTTATGCAAAAATATTGATCGCCTATAATAAATCTCACATTAACACTTAAACTAAACCCACAAAACCTGCATTTATCAGGACACAGTTGGTATTTGAATAAAATACAACCCCCCCCCCCCCCGCCCCATTTATTACAAATTGTGGGTTAGTAGTTTTTAGTAAACTCCCTGGATGGAATAGGACCCTCTGCTCTGGGGGGAAATATATCCATTTGTATCCGGCTCGCCTGTTTGCTTTCCGCTATACGAACTTACGTTTAGTATAGAGTGAATCGGTTGGAAACCAATTAAAATTGAAGTATATAACTTGAATAACGGACGGGGTGCAGGGAAAACGGTATATTGCTAAAGAGGTACCACCGCCAGCCATGTCGGCCGCAGGGCACACAAAACCTATAGTATAAGTTAGGTATTCTGTGCACAAAATCGCCGTAATGCGCGCATATTGCTAACACAACAAACCAATCAAACGTAATTGATACGAGTACTGCTGCTCGGCTCGACTGGTTGTTGTTGTTGTTGTTTTGTTGTTGTACTTGCTCTCAATGTAAATGAGAAAAGTCGACGGCGGCGGCGGCGGTAGACATAATCAACTTGAAAAATGTCGACATTAAAAGGTCATAAAACCGTCACATGAACGTTTCCACACACGATTGTACCGGCAGGGCTGCTATAATATTTTTGTTGGTTTTTTTTCTCTCTTGCTCTTCTTCTTCTTATTTTGAAACTGTATAAAACCAGGGGTGCATGCAATCAATAATAAAAATTGCTCCGTTTGGTAAGGGGCGCGCAGGGTGGAGGCATATAATATAGGGATGATTGTAGAGGCAAAGATAGATAGCGCGCAGGGTAAAGGAAGAAAACTACATTTATTCCATTTCACCCGCATGTTCCCATTTTCCCAATTTTCTATTTCCACACAGTCACTATACACAGAATTCTCTATTTAGAGATGTGAACATGCTGTAGGGGAGACTGGGGAGAAGATATCCCATAAGAAGAGGAGGATTTTCACTACTTGTCGGTACTGTACCATACTAGAGAGTGAGGAGGGTTCAATATCGATTTTAGTGTCACTGCTGTATTTCAGCTTTCCAAGTATTTTTTTTTTTTTTAATTTTTTTTTTTTTTTTTTTTTTTTTTTTTTTTTGTGTAACCCAAGCACTAGAGCAATATCGCAGAACTATACCAATAGCGATAGTTTACTGTAGAGATATATATTCTCTCTATGGACTGACTGCTATACTATACGAACATTCTGCAGGAGGTAGACATGTACATATGAACAGTTATATATACTTGGTCCTTGGTGTAAGCTTGTTGTATGCAGATGATATGTCTTCAGGCATAAGAGAATGTTTGCAAAATGTAAAATTATTACAGTGGACGACTAGGGTAAACACTGTGCTAAAGCGCTAGTTTAGAGATAGAGCTCTACTCCTTGCACACCTGAGAATTGTCTTTGTTTTATAAATTTTAGGGCGTTTTCGGATGGACACGGGCAGGACGAATGAACGAACGAACGAATGAGTATATATAATATGGATGAAAGTTAGTTAGTTGCATACTAGGGCATATGCAAATGAAAAGCTTTTGTACGAAGGATGAAACTCTTGTGAAAACACTTCATGAATTTTTTATCCAGGAAGAATTTAAGACAGGATTACATTTTGAACATGGAAATATTCTGATCGTTTGTAACTTTTTCAGTGGTACATTTAGCTTAAGTAGATTTTGAGAGGAGTTATATATATATAAAAAAAAAGTAGCATATGCTGCAAAATTGGTTACTATTATATGCATGAACAAAGAAATTTAAAAAGCTCGAGGCAGTTGAAGTGTATGACTAGAGTAATGTAGCCTTTTTTCCTTCATTAGCTTCAGCTTCATATACCTAGGTACTACACTGGCGGGTGTGTGATATACAACAGAATTTTATTAATTAAGAATAAAATAAAAATATTTAGGGAAAGATAAGTTATGAAATAGAGCTGCAAATATATGTAGGTAGTGTGCTCGAAAAGCAATGCACATGAATAGAGAAAAAAATCTTGTCAGTGCCATCTATTATCGAGTAATGATATTTTAGTTGACAGCTGTCAAAATTTTACGATGATACAATACACGATACATATTAACAAAATCTGACTATAGTAATTTTCAGTCCTTCTAGGTGTTTCAGTTAGTTTTGTGTGGGATATTCTCTTGTTAGATTTTCTGGAACTAGAAATTTCCCTCTTTCGAAAAAATCTACGATCGTTGGGTGAATTTCAAGTTCTTAGAGTTGTTGTCTTCCAACAAAAAAAAAAAAAAAAATCTCCGAGAATTTGTTCTGATTTTAAAGTACATCAGCACCCCCGACACTTTCTTCATGTAACCTAATCCTTTTTCTATCTTCTTCCTGCAATGTTGTGCTTCGCATCATAGGCTTTCCCCTAAGCTTGGCTTAATAATATAAAAAAAAAATCCACCCTTTCGAATCAGTCCAGGATCTTTGTGAACCAATATTCGTCACATTTTGACTAATTAGGTCTGAGCGTTGTGTTTTATTCTCACTTTTTTATCTTCATCGTGTATTGGTTTATCGTTGCTCGGCATTATATGTATAAAACCGAGCATCACAGCTAATCCTTAATGCGCCGATTCCGATTTGTCCTTTAATTTTGCAACGCTCCAAACCCCGATGTGGATCGCTTGTGCAGCAAAGCGCTCTTCTAAAATCGATTTTTCTTCCAAATTATGTGTTGTCATCCATTCCGATTGGTCTGTTTAAGCATTTTAAGGTCCCACATAACGGTTCGTGCACGGTACGAGGGTGTATTTTTCTTAATTATTTTCAAGCAAACGATGAATGAATTTTTTTTTTAATACTTATATTTACATACATATAGAAGACTGTATACAAATTTTTGTACTCGAATCTAAAGTATAGTTTGCGGTGTACGCTTCTTCCAAGAGGACACTCCGACGAAATTGCTGCTGGCAGTTGACAGCGATTAAGCCATACGGTTCATCAGAAAAATAAAATAAATATATATTTAGAAAGTAGAAATATAAGGTTTACAAAAATGGAGGACCAGCGAATTTCATTTTTGATTATCAGAGAAAATTTTCATCGTTCATACAAAAAGGGGGGCCCCTTGATAAAAAAAATCCCTGCATTAGAGACTGGATTTTCGAATATGCAAATGCAAATCGGATGTAAGTTTTTTTTTAATATATTGTCAGCCAGGTTGAAAAACTTAGTTTCGAGAAAAAAAGAGTTCGAAGTTTTGCTGAAGAATATTTCAACATACAAACTAGATTTTTCATTTGCCTCTTTTTTTGTTTCTCACCGTTAGTTACAAATTTCTTTAAAATATTTGGTGAGGGCATTCTTAACAAATGCACATTTCAGAAAAAAAAACCGGGTGTACAGCCTTAGAAAGTCTCAGTTGACTGTCTTTCGTTACCATTATAAGGAAAAACCTTTTACTCAATTCTATATCATATGTCTGAATCTTCTAAGAGAACATAACTGTTCGGTTTTCGAGCGGTACTAGATCATGCTGGGTGTTGTCCCTCAATATGATGATCCGATGACAATATCAACAGTGCCTGAACCTCGATTGAATAAATTACTTTTCTTATTCCCGACTTCGAGGAAATTTCATTGAAAAAGATATTGTTGTTTTTAGAAGGAGTATAGTAAGATTATTGGATGAACTATAAAGGAAAGCGGTGTACAATAAGCCAATCAATGGCTGTAGTGCTAAGGTCACTTTCTCAGCTAAAAACTTAAATCTTATACCTAAGATTTACTCATTTGGTTTTAGTTTTACAAGAAAAATTTTTTATTTCATTAAATTAGTTTTAATTAAAACTGAATGAAATATTGCGTCAGAAAAATTCTGAAGAAAAATTTTCCAGAAAAAAAAAAAAATGTGCTGTGGTCATTTTGTTTAGTAGAAGTACAATCGTAGACATTTTCTAGTAAGCTCATCCCTGGTAGACATTGCTGACAGTTTTACCTTGTCTCTTGCCAATTATTATGTAAACCAATACTAATTTAACTGAATTGCATCAAGGTGTTTGCAATTCATGAAGAAACTTATAGAAAATTAAGTCCGATGAGCATTCAGTAAATCTCATCGAAGGACTCATTGGATATCATGAAATTTTTATACTTGAATTGACACGATGATGTCATTTTTAATAAGTAAAACAGCTGTGTCTACTTCACTTGTCCAAATTTGGAGAGAGAAAAAAATTAATTTAAGGGGTTTTGAATTTATTTTTGTAATTTGTTAGATTTTGAATTAATTTTTTAATATGTTCTTCCGGAGGAGACTGTGTCGCCCATATACTGAACAGGACCTATGCCCAAATTCTTGCGCCTCAGCGTCCCTGCATTGTTTATCCTGTTTCTCAGTTGACCACTCTTTTTACTAATAATTGTTTTCTATTCTTCTCTTAGCAGTAGCTTTGAGAAGAAAATAGAAGTTTGAGTAAAATCAATAGTAAACTGATCGTGATTCTCTTTTATTAACTAATCGTGGAACACATTGATATGCTCATTAGAAATCTCATCGTGGCACTCATTGACATGCTCATTAATAAGCTCCTCATGACGCTCATTATGTACTTATCGAAGTACTCATCTAATATTATAAAATGCACAAAAGAGAAGCAAAGTAATGCATTTCTAAATAAGTGAAAGAGATGCAACATCCGCATGCACGTGAATAAGTGAATAAATAATTTTTTTCCCAGTTTTGATTCAAACGCGAATTAATTTCATCAGGTCGTTCATCTGATTACTCATGTAAAGCTCATTGATGAGCTCATAATGATTTGTCTATCCAGTGATATTCATTTCATGCGGAACACAGAGGCACCCAATCGTTTCTGGTTGGTATAGACAGATGTATCGCTAGCCACCAGTCATAACAAATTGTTGCATTCAACTTTAATAAAACTCAGCGATAATATTTATTAAACGAACCTGTCATGCAACAAAAGATGCATTCTAGCCAGGAATTGAACGATTTTTATAGTATACTTTTGTACAGGGTTTGAAAGCAATAGCATCAGACAGCAAGCACAGCACACAAAATCATTCTTATATTTGCTATGCTTGCTGCTGCTATTTGAAATTTCACTTGGGGGGCATGCTGTGCTATTGTATAAGTTCATTTTGCTATTGCTGTTGCTACAGCATACTAGCTGTGAAAAGTAATGATAGCACTGTCGATTGCTGTAATACAACGAAATATAAAATCAACGATGCCTCACCTTGATATAGGGAAGGCTTCAATTTTTTCCTAGAAGTTTACTGGAAATTTTTCCTTTAGAATTTTTATGAATTTTTGGAGGACGACAATGTCAAACACAAAATTATTGTATCTGAAAATGTAACTCCAGTCGGCCACCAAGATGATAAAAATTCTGTCGAAATATTTTCTGTGTAAATTTCTAAGAAGATATGAAGCATCCTTTGTCAGCCTAAGTAGGTACAGAAGAATTTACTGGTGCTTTCACATTTCGATTTTCGTTGTATTACAGCAATCAATCGACAATGCTATTAGCAGTGGCAAAATGAACTTGCAATAGCAAAGCAGCATGCATAGCAGTGAAATTTCAAATAGTAGCAGCAAGCATAATAGTTTCAAAATGAATTTTTATGATACCTAGCATAGCAAGTATAGCGCAACACATGAAAATTCGCTGATGCTTTTAAACAATGTTTTTTTTCTTTGGTATTATGCGATACCATCCCTATATCTAAATATTATTCCGTTGAGTCTCTACCATTGTGCAGGAAGGAATTTCCCGTATCCTAGCACTTAATTTCATGGAGTCAAATAACTATGATGTTGTACCAGTGATGCCAGATTATGTCATGGACTAACCACCGCCCAAATGAAGGAAAAAGATCGCCCAAAAGGCGTCGAAATGTTTGTTTTTAATAAGGGTGAATTTCTGATAAAGGGGTTGCTATTTGATTAGTTTTTTTAACGATTTAATCGATTGCAGATTGCATTATACTAGAAAAATTATTGTTAAAAGTTGCCGCACTTCATTTAAAAAATGCCTTGAAGGGAATTGTCAACCTCCGTGAAATTATTCGGCATTATATATTTGAAAATTGCATGACTCACTGTAAGTTCCCTTAAAATGAAAAAAAAAAAAAAAATATTGAAACGGTTTTAGTGTGACAGTCCAATCAACCACACCAACAGCCAAATAATCACTATTTTCGATTTGAGCGGCTGTAAACATTACTGAAGGCACTTTCACATCAAAAACAAGAACCGAAAATCTCAATTTATTCCACTTTAAAACAAGATTTCTGCTCTAATGCTTAATAAAATCATGAGAAATAGGAAAAACTAAGAATTTTACTGAGAAAATAATTATATAGGGTCCGCCAAATAACTTTTTTTTTTTGAAACAGGGCGCAAAACATCGAGTGTAGCTTCGGCTGTGTGGCACGTAGCGCCGGCCGTCCTGTTGAAACCAAATGTTGCCAATATCCTCCTCTTTAATTTTCGTTCAACATGGCCCGATAACGATTGCCATTGACTGTAACGGCCACTCCTTGCTCATGTTCGAAGAAAAATGGCCCAATTATGCCTCTGGACCAAAATCCGCACCAAACAGTGACTCGTTTTGGGTGTATCGGCTTTTCAATGTATGCGTGCGGGTTTTCTGTGCCCCAAATGCGACAATTTTGCTTGTTTACATACCCGCCAAGATCAAAATGAGCTTTATCCGAAAAGATGATTTTTTTTTTGGCAAAATCGCCATCTTCTGTAAGTCGATCGCAGGCAATATTTCCCAGCGTTGTTCAAGCGTATACACAACCATATTCGTTCAGCGGAAGAATAAAACTAATTATCTGTCAAATCAGACATGAGCTAAGTGTTACCATTCACGAAATAAGCACTAGTTGAAAAAAAAAAACGTTAGATGGCGGACCCTATATTTATTTCAGATTTTTAAGAAACACACAAATTTTTATCGGCCGAAAATCTTTTGCGTTGTAGGTTAAATTAAAGAGGAGACTCTGAGCTTTCAAAATTTTGTAAAAAAATTTGTAGTGGGGGGTATTTAAGGAAAAAAAAAAAAAAGGAAAAACGGAAAAATTAAAAAAAAATTTTGAATTTGAAGAGTCATAATTCTGGAGTGGTGAGGGGTGCGGGGATAGTTAAGCAGTCGTTGGAAAGGCCATGAAGTTCTGCTACAATGCCGCCTTAAATCAGACCATACAGGGTTTACTTTTGAAGATAAAGGGTGTTTAATGAAAAAGGAGAATATTTTACTAATCATCCTGTAACTCGACAGGGTGACATTTGCCCCCCCCCCCCTACCATATATTTTTTTACTTGTCTGGACCAAAGGAATCATTTGGCAAAATATTGACCTATTAACCTGGTACACCCTGTGTATGCTTTTGTTTTTGCTGTGAACTGAACATTTTCTGAACAAATATAAAAGTTTTACTTCATGGCTTGTATATGCCGGCGGTTACGATTCTGTTTATTTTACTGCTCTTTTTTAGTAGTATTTTCATAGTGTGAAAATTCTGGTTGGAAAATATTTGGCGCCGAAATTCTCGTATTTTCGCGTACGAGAATACATCGTATCTACCTGAGTAGAAATTTACGTACATGTACGCGAAATATCATACGTCATCATACATATGCTTATAATTGAAAATCGAATGACATCATTGTTGGTGGTTCTTAAGGGCCAGTCAAGTTTAGCTTTTTCTGGCAAAAACCTTCAGCACAACACCACTTATAGGAGTCAATATTTTTAACCAATTGTCAAAAATTGTTTACCAAAAATCACAACAAGGAATACTTAGTGAGGTTATCAAACAGTTATAACATGTAGGAATTTACTATGAAATTATAAAAATACGTCCGATCTCTAGTAAAACTTTATTTAGAAGAGGTTAACAAAAGGTTATTCGTTAGCACTGAGGAAGATAAAATCGATCGATTGTTATCAGTGATCATGCACACATAAAGCGCTCAATAATAGATCGGTTGACAAGAACCGGACGATTCATTCCTTCACAAAAATATTACAATATTATCAATAGTGTATAGGATTGAAGACAATAGAGAGAATTTATATAGTATATACCTACAAGTATACATACAATGAAAGCGATCAAGAGTGATCGCACATTTACACAAATATGATTCTGAGTCCCTACCATCGGTTTATATTAATTTACAATCTGATAAAATTGCATCGACTACAAACAACCCGCTAAAAATCTATTTTATATAATAGAAAACAAAGAATTTGGAAAGCTATTCAAAATCGCTCTTTGTTAAAATTATAATTCCCACCCGAATTACACACTTTTCTCTTGGTTGTTTTGCAATCAATAAAATTTCACGAAAAATATAAATATTGGAGAAATAAAAAAAATAAAAAAAAAAAAACATTTAATAATTATCAAAACAATCAGCATCTATTGTTTGTTTTAATTTGATCCTAAGTATATATTTCTATGCTAATTTATTTACTCGAATTTTATAAAAAAGACGTAAAAACGTCAGTTTTTTCATTCTCCAAAAATGTTTTGTTTGCCTGTCGGTTATTTAATAATATTCAAAATTTGACAAAAGAATTATTCCCGATGCGACAACATCGAACACGACAAACAACAACATGGCTCTAAGTCGTATATTTCAATATTTTGTCATTCAATCTGAAAAAGTAAAAAAAAAAAAAAGACAAAATCATGCGAAAATAGGAGCGGAAAAAAATGCTAATCACAGATTTAAGCTCATCATTATAAAGTCACACAGAACTTGCGCCCGGTGTTAACAAATACCTTTCGGAATTAATTAGAAAGCTTCGTGTTAATGGAGAACAAATAACGAACCAATTAATCTGTTTACAGTGATAATTTATCATAGGTTTTGATATATGTATGTATGTATGTATGTATGTATGTACATAAATATAAATGTAAGAAGAAGTAGCGGACATCTTAGCATAACTCTGTATAATGATAAAACTACGACGACGACGACGACGACGAGGAATTCGAAAATAATGACGATAAAGATGTATATAAAGCGACAAGTAAAAAAATAACAAGAAAACTACACTTAAGAACATCAGCAAAAGTAGCATCAGCGGGAATAAAAGCAACAACAACAACAACTACTTGGCAGAGCAGCTTACACAGCATCCTCATGAATCAAAACGAGTTAAGTTCTACAAAAGTTTTTTTTTTTCTCACATTGGTCTTTTGCGCCTTTTAGGTGGTCTTCGTCTGTTTTATTTTCTACACAAATAGCGCTACAATGATGACGACGACGTTTTTTGTCGATTTCCTTTTCTTGTTAATTGTGGTCCGCCCACGGATAGAAGGTTTTGTTTTGTTTTTTTTTTTTCAATTCATTTTGAAAGGAAACAATAATTTTGGGGCCGATTTAACAAAACTAAAGTGGCTGATACCATGACCAATTAAGCCTTTATAAACGTGGGTCTGGTCTTTAGAGCGCATGTATTACCCAGGAAGTATTTATTTAGAAGCGTAAAGAAACCGACAGATAACAGTGGGATGAAGAGCTCTGACTGGATTTTGGACAGTATTAATTGATCAGGGAGGAGGAAGCCCTGAAAAGAAAGGGTTAACAAGCTAAGCCAATTTTTTTGTTTTATTTTTTTAATTTTCTAAATTCTTCATACAAAGTGCGAACACAAATGAATGAAAAAAATTTTATTTTACTTAACTCCCCCCCATGGGTCTGGATTTTTAAATATGCATTTAATTTTCATGGTTCCACAACCACGAACCCATTTTTATCCGGTTACAAATTGACGTGTACCCCGTGTCGTCGATTTTCTGCAATTATTTTCTTCCAAAATTTTAAAAGAAGCATAAAATTGCTACTTGCAGCAGTCTCTAAGAAGAAATTCTCGTTTATAAATTCTATGAATGATCAACACCGACGAAAAGCAACATGAACAGTTTTATCTCATCACACACACGGTGTCTAATTTTAGTTTTGAACTTTTTAAAACAAACACAGCTGAGCTGTCAGTACCGTGTCAGTAATAATACTTAAAATTAAAAAAAAAAAAAAAAAAGCTGGAACTGTAGATAGAATGGTCCACATAAGCAATATCATCCGCTAAACAGAACAGCATCAGAAAAAACAACAACAGCACAAAATATGCGTGTGCGGCTCTATTAAAGTAGTATGAAGGCACGTCTCTAATCTCAATTTAGCGCGCGATTATTCGATTAATTTGTGTTCAGTTAGCAGCTTGCTATAGCTAATTTGTCTTGCTGACCTCTGATTTACACGTTTTTATACTTTCCTCATTCGCCACTGTCGCCCCCCCCCCCCGACTGTTCATTCGTTCTGATCGTTAATCGCTTGGCAATTTACGCCTTACTCCAAACTTTATATATTGTATATGTACATATAATACATATGTATGTATGTATTCACACAAGTGTATGCTTAGCTAAACTTAGACCGACTTTGGTATAGCTTTTTTGTATTTTACGCAATGACGAATATGACAAATTATGTTTAGCAAAAGAATAGCCCCATTCGCGACAATTGTGACATAATTGAAAACATGGAAATAATTCTTGAGAGTAGGTCATGCCGCATTAATAAATGATGGAATACATTTCAATTTATTGTTTTTTTTTTTTATTTTTTATACTATAGTTGATCTATCTAATTTCAAAATTAGTTAAGTATGTGGAAAATATTTTAGGAAATTTTTAGCGTAATATTCCTAAAAATGGCATACATCGAAGTCTATGAGATATGTAGATGGTCCTTTGGGGAGGATCCTTGGGGAACCCTTCGACAATGCACTTTTGCATCCATTACATACCTATAGCTACCATATTTGGAACATTGTGTTGCACTAGCAATAGTAGACAACAATATAAACACTGACTGAAAATATTTAAAAAAAAGAGTTGGAGAGAACAGAGCCCTGAGGGACACCGGATTAAATGAATTAAGCAAAGATAAAGTTGGATATGGGCAAAAAATGTTCAATCCAAGCTCTCAATAGAATTATTTTCTAAGTATAGCTGTGTAGGGTAATAATAATAGTATGCTAAAATTATTTTTCGAACTATCCAAAGCAAAGATCTTAGATAAATTCACCAACAAATATCGGAAATATAGAAAAGCTACCGAAGTTGTGGACAGAAAATAATTGATTAATTTTGCATCAAAATTAAATTAAAGTACCTTCAACAAAATTTAAGTAAGAGCAAGAAATTTGTCCTCTCCAGCTCACCTCTACATTGTGTCTCATACTACTATACAGGTGTTTCCCCTTAAGAGGTCAATAGAGCAGAATGTGATTGTACTTCCCAAGCCAAACACCGTTTAGGAGTTATAGATTGATTTAGAACTCCTCTCAGGAGTTACGGGGGTCTAAACAAAATTTTTCGGAAGTTTTTTTTTTTTTTTTTTTTTGATCTTAATTTGTTTTGCAAAACGGTCGTTAACATAACATTTTCTTTATAAAAACTATAAACTGTAGACTCTCCTCTTTAATTTGAGCTATTATATTCTATGTGCTATCTGCAATTTTTAAAGAGTTATTAGCTCTTAATCTAATTCATGTCATACCAAAATTAGCCGATATTTTTTTTAAATGATGTGTTTTCAGTCACTAAGTGAATAAATTTAAGTTTTAGAATAGCTTTAAGAATAGGTTTTGAGCTAATAAGTCTTTAACGGCTGCAGATAGAACATAGGCTATAATGTTCAAATTAAAGAGGGGAGTCCACAGCTGTGACCGTACGCCCTGTACTTTTTAATATACAGTGGTTTTGTGGAAAACTAGCTTTTTTCTTAATCACCCTGTAACTCCTAAATGGTTGATATCACCCCCCCCCCCTGTGAAATCCTGGGTAATTAGATTTTTGAAAAATTTAATTACGAATGAATGATCATTGATGTAGCCCGTCTAAGAAGTTCGTCTTAAAATGGCTTACTCCGGCGCACTCTGTGGCCAAACTACAATTTGTTTTTTTTTTGTTTGTGTTTTTTTTTCACGTTTTCTTAAGTAGTATGTATACATCCAGGGACAATGTATTGAAAATGTCATTCACAGAAGAAAATTGCTTGTATTTATTCCTTTTCTGTTAAATTTAGAAAATTAGAAAAAAATAATTTTTGGTTCAGAGTGTGAACTTAGCTCGATATGAAAAGCTGAAGATGTTTTTGTAAAAAAAGATAACCTCAAAATTGGAAAATTTTTGTTTGATTGATTTGATCCATAACTTTGAATGGGGGGGGGGGGGGGGGATAGAAAGACGAAAAATTAATGGAAATTCCAAGGATTATTCAATGATTATGCAATGAATTTTAAATGTGTTAAGGTTGGCAATTCATTGTTTTTAGAAATTTGAAAAACTGCACGAAAAATTTCAAAAATACCCAAGGTGTCTGTTGAGTGTTTTACAAGTTATTTCACCTGGAAAAGGTGCAAAACAGGTTAAAAGGGTTATATTTTGGGTGCAGAGTATAAGATTTCGTGAGAAATTGTCGTTTATGCCGTATTGTTCGGGAAAAAAAAATAAAGTAAAATAAGAAACAAAAAAAAAAATCTTTAAAGCCTCATCAATTCAAGGGGGTCATTTTTCATTTTTAAGCAAGTGTAATAATGTGCTAGTGCTTTTTTTTCATGATGTAGCAAAAGCACGATGTCGTAGTATAGCCTTGGCAGAGGAAGACGAGGTAGGGAGTTGAGGAATATTGGGTTGAACCAAGGAGGTGACGATGCGCATTACGCTTAAATGTTTGATCCTCATAGTTGAGTGGGGAGGGAGACAGAATGTCAAACTGTTCCAAATTCGTACTGTTTTGGCTTATGAAGGTTCGTAGAATTTCACGGTACAGCCGAATTGTACTTCAAGAAGGATATGAGGATGAGCCCGGGTTACAGCTCGTGTGGTGCGCGTAGAAAGAATTATACAAATGATCAGGCTAGAGATTTCGTCAGAGCAATAGCCATAGAAGTACCGATAAAAGATAGGAAGACATGTCGGATGTATACATATTTTTGCCAAAAATTTTATTAATTTTTTTTTTTAATTTTTTTCATTTATCGTTTTTAGTTAATTTTTTAATTAAAAAAAAAAAAGAAACTGATTTCATTTGACTATTTCTATATAGTTTTCATCAACGTAATTTATTTGAGTTTTAGATTGAATCTGATTCCGAAACCGAAAAAATTTTATTTTTAGAACCTAAACAGGAAAAAATTGTAGTATTATCTGATCCTGAATTTGAACATAACACGAAATCTAATTTGGGCGGTACGATTGAAACCTTATTACATATACATTCGTCTGTTAAAATTGTTATAAAATTAGCAAATATATTCAAACATATGCATAAAATTTTAGCGCCATATTATATTAAGAAATTTCTTTTGAAATTGAAAAAAAAAAAAAAAAAATAAGAAACATATACATATGTACATTGTTTATATGAAAAAATTATAATAAGAATATGCGCTTTATCAGATTCAAATAAGTAAACAAAATATTCGCAAATATGTGACTATACCTATATCGTACACATCATAATAGCACAAAATTATGCATTCAAATGAAAATTAAGCCTCCGTAGTTGTGTAAATTTACATTTAAAATTAAATCATCATGCATGCTTGAGTTTTACACAAAACTTTTGAAAATAAGCCAAAGTCTATAAACTTAAGCTCGAAAATAATGCTTTACGAAATCAAATGTAGAATAGATAAGGTTAAGAGTAAGGACGAATAGGCGATTAGTAGGGACACAGCAACTGAAGTCAATCTATTCTGAGTGATTAGTCTAAATGAATGCTTTTTAAGAGCTTGATTATTGCCTATAGGGAGGGGGGGTGAGCCTAGTTTGCAAATCTTATATGGAGTAATGTTTCTCCAGTCATTAACAACCATAAAACAGTAAGCGCGGAAAACTCATATGTGAAATGCTTCGAAGTTAATAATGTGTAATATTACATCATAAAATTACAAAATTACAAAAAAACATAGACCTTATCGATAGTAAAATTTAATTCATTGTAAAAATTATGAAATACTAAAACATTTTTTTTTCTTTTCCATTCATAACTCTTTTTTTTTTTTTTCTTTCTTTTTTGTAAATCTCATTGATATTTCACAAAAGTTAACAATCTAAAACTAATTTACATTCCATATATATAGGAAAGACAAAAATAAAGTCTCTTAACGACATGAATCCTAATAGATCTTTGCATAATTCATATTCTATTCAAAATCTCTATATGAAACTTTTTCAACAAAACATAATTCAAACAAGGCAGGGCAGTCGGCGGGCGGCATCAGCGGATGGTGTGAACATTCCATAGACAATAATTATCATCTAAAGCAGGTTATTTATTTGCAAAATGAATTTCTTTGATATTTTCCACCTTCCTATCTTGGACGACTAAAATTCGATTTTTTTTTTCAACCACCACTCAATTAGCGCAAGAGCTTAAAAAAAAAGAATAAAAAAAAACTCCATAGAGAAAATGTTAATCACCGTCAAAACTCGTCCCATATCATTTCCATTGAGCATAGCTATTGGTCTACATCGTCGTTGTTTTTTTTGTATACTTTTTCCTTTTATACGCGCAAAAACAGCAGGCAACAGCATTTTACACCTTTGTAACAGCGCGAACAAAGCAAAATCAGAGGCATTTAGTAGTAGCAGCATCGAAAAACATTCTCATACCCACAGGGCTGGGGGAGTAGGTACTAAACAAAAGCGTTCACACGGGATGCCTGCTATGCCACGCCAGCACAAACAGTCGCCGTACATAGTTGCAGTGTAATGGCAGAACGTTTTTTTTTCTTTTTTTTTTCCTGGTCTTTGCCTTTTGTTTTATTCTCACATCATTTCATGAAATGATGTCAACCTGACACCTTTTAACGAGAGCTGAGCTAGCCAAAAGTGTTAAGCATACGTTATATAGTTTGCAGGTGGAGTAAGATTAATGAGCCCAGAATGGAGGAGTTTTGAGTAAATGGATGGATGGCGGCGAATGACGCCTTTTCTGCATTTCTGGAGGCTTTTAAATGATTAATTGTGTAAAATTTATAATTTTTAGGGTAGAAACATGTAGGTACTGAGCAGGTTTTAGAGAGAGAGAGAGAGAGAGAGAGAAAGATCGAGAGAGAAAAAAAACATGGGTCACAGTGAAAGGTTAATACGAACCTAATTAATCAGCAACTAAATTGTATTGAGGTCAAGTAAGTTGAGTGTATGTTGGTATATAACGCGCAGACTCAGCTTACTTGAATTTAATTTACTTAGATCGAAAGGCGTTTTAGTATGGAACCCATTAAAAAATTTTCATAATCTTTGACTGTCGAAATATATGCGGGTTGCGAAGATATACCATTCTGCAAAATTTCAAATTACTGCGTCATGTCGTTTTCAAGAAAAACATCCTGTAACATACGGACGCAAAATGAGGGATTTTTTTTTCTTGTTGAGATACGGAAACCTTCTAAAAATGGCTAAATCTTTAGTTTTGTGCTCAAATTTTTGCACACTTTCCACCAAAATGTCCATTAACATTTGGTTTTTAATCAAATTTTGAATTCTTCGAAATTTCACATTTAATCTGATACCACATATGTATTTAAGTGCCTATATCTAATTGCAACCGTTTTGTGAAGTTTATGGATTTTTTTTTACCTACTCTTAACCCCCTTTAGTCCTGTACAATCTAAGAATAATAATCCCCTGCAAGTCGGTGTTGGGAGAATGTTATTGCAAGGAATTTAGGGGGATTATATGTAAGTGCAGAGTAAAAATGTCGCAGAACTTCTAAATGCCGTCTGGCTGCCAAAGGTGTTTATTTGCACCGAATTTTCTGGAATATTTTTCCATAGATTTCTTATTTACTATTGCAACCAGCTTAAGGGATTGAGTTTTGTTAGGTGGCTCTATGTTATATGATTTTGTCAAATTCTGTGGATTTAAAATAGCAAAAGAAACAAAACTGAATACAAATCAAACCAGTTCAATTTTTTATCTAAACTTTTTGCTGGTCGATGGAATTCTTCATAGAAAACTCTCAGAAATTATGACATAAAGTGAAAATTTCGCTTAAGCTATATAAAAAATTTGAAAAAGTATTGTGCCACATAAAACTTATCTATTTCAGTTTCCGTTTATTATTTATCTCCAATTCTGGTAAAACATTGAAATTACCAAAAAACAATCTTTTGCTAAAATTTACTGATTTTTCGTCGTAAATAAGATATTAACTGTCAAAAATAAAATTACTCGGGCTATTTGAGCGCCATCTATTATCAAAGTCACTGACACAGAGTTTTCGTAAGGTTTCAAATGAAAAACTCTCGTCACATAGAATTTTTTTAGTGAGTTTTAGCCAGGGAAAAAACAAGTGATTACATGAGAAAATTAAATTTTGGAATACCCTGTATTCGGGTCAAATTCTTTCTGTGTTAAGAAAAACAAAAAAAAAAAAATATGATGCATTTGGGTCGGAGAATAAACTCCTACCCTCTGGGAGGGTTTACTAGGTACAATGTGATGGAATGTTTTATGTGATAAAAACTTTTTTTCTTTTTTATGTAGCACCCTGTACATACTAAGTTGTTCATGTAAGCAGCATTTTCTCATCGCCACCGCTAAGATTTTATGAATCTTTAATGTCTAGATTTATGTAAACATTATTCCATCCTTTAGCTCTTCACTTCTTTTATTGTATACTGCAGTCTATCCTTCTTGTAATTTATAACATATCTTGGCACAGGTTACCTACATCTTGTGAATATGTTCAAAAAACAACAAATTATGCGAACTACAAGAGCATGGATTAATTTTTCATGCCTCAATGCTCCTCACTTGCTGTGTGTCTGTGTTTTTGATGTTTCTTTTCCTTAAAAACAAAGTAAATTAAAAAAAGAAGAGTACCTACATAGTGCTGTATAGGTATAATAGTTCTTCCATATTCCTCGTCTATCCCCAGGTTGTTTTCTGTATTTTTTTTTTTTTTTTTGAAAAAGCATAGGCCCCAAACTATTTATTTTCCATAAGAACTTCCATGGACGTTAACACCTCAATGAGCTTCTACAAGGCCTTACACATGGCTGAGTTTGTCGTCTGCTTACTTCGGTTGATTAACTTTTATTGCCTCCTCATCGTTGTGCTCACGCAGATACGACAAGATGAAGAAGTGTTGCTGAAGTTGCTAAGGTTTCTTCCACTCCCGTCTCCCGGTTTTTATTCACGACTCTTTGAAATTTTTTCCTTCAGTTGTTTTCTGCTGCGATTTTTTCGGTCCGATTTCACTTTATTGCTTTACTGCGATTACGTGGACAGGCGATGAAGATGATGATGATGATGATGATGATGACGACGACGACGAAGGCAACGTCGACTATATACTATACAACTAGTACTCTCTATAACACACAACAACTTGGCCGTCAGCCTTAATAAGACCGACAATTCAACAGCTTATTACAAATGGCATCGAACTGGATTTTTCATTACAGCAATCCGTTTATATTGATTTATTGACGCGTTTAATGTGATAACGAAAATGCCTTTTAATTGCGATGTTTTTGCTGGACATGAGCATGTCAGCAATTTTCTTCACCATGTTATCTGAGTGTACATACAAATTGGGAACTGTGGACAGGGGAAATATATATATATATCTTTACAGATTATATATGTACATATAAGGTCTAAGGCAACGTTAGCACCGGTAATGCAATTCATCCAAATTAAGCGCATGCACAGGTTTATGATAAAATGCACGAATTTGGTTGGCATAAGTAAAATTGTGGTAGCGTGGAAAAAAATTGAGTGTCTTGTTAAGTAAGTAGCTATGCATATACCCTACATATGTATGGACATAGTATATACTACTTAATTGTGCAGACAGCATTTAAGGAACTGAATAAATTATGACTGCAATTTGTCATTATGAAATCACATACAAGAGACGAGCTTACATTTATAATTAAAATTTACAGCTATTCAGATGACGAGGCGGTTGTTTTTTCATCTTGTATTTATGATTTGATTTAGAATCGTTAAAAATAAAACTTCTTAAAATTCTTCTATTCTCCATCTTTGACCGATTCTAACAAGTGTGGGCTTAATTCCTGTCAGGGAAAAATAAAGTATTCAGATGTGTTTAGTAGTAGCATTTAAAACCATCTTCCTTCTTCTATTAAGCAGCTTTTTCTAGAAGATTCCTTTGCCTAAAAAATATATGTAAAAGTAGATCAGAACTACAGTTTTTTTTTTTTTTTGGAATTAATTATTACTGTGATTACGATTCCATCGGAAGTAGAAGTGTTTAATTAAAATAATGATTATTTCGACAATTTTCATTATTTCATTATTTGTAATCACTTTGATAATTATCAAAAATAATTGAATGTATCCATATACAGTTTTTTTTAATTAATTATTACTGTGACTATGATTCCATCGGAAGTAGAAGTGTTTAATTAAAATAATGATTATTTCGATAATTTTCATTATTTCATTATTTGTAATCACTTTGATAATTATCAAAAATAATTGAATGCATCCATCGAATGTCGTAATTACTTTCAAATTTTTCAAAGTAATTAAAAGTATGGATTACTGGGAATCACAGTCTCAATATATTTCTTCTTCATTGATCTGCATAATCTAAATCACAAAGTCGATAAATAAATCCCTATTGAACTTATATCACGTGGGTTCGAATGTTATCTACTTTTTAGGATATCTTCCAAAAACTGCTAGAAATAGAAATGGTTAATAGGGGCCAGATTCTGTAACTCGGAGAGTTTGGGAGATGAGAATTTTCGTTTTCCCCAATTAAAACTCTCTAACTCTCCATTCGCGATTCTTTAACACTTGGGGGAGTTAAAGAAAATGTGAGAAGTATCGAAATATTGAAAGACGGCTAACTCTGTGTGGGAGGATCGTAGAGCATTGGGATTTTTTTCTATGGATTTAGTGTCTAGAGTACAAACATATAGATGAACAATTTCTGTGGAAGGGTCTTTTGGGGATAAGGGTCGTACCACCCCAATGGGGGGTTGTCCAAAGTACGCCATGTTTGGTATCAAATTAAAGAGGGAGAAGCCGGTAATCGAGGGATGTAGTTTTCGTTTTGATCATTTTAAGGCCATAACTGACTTTTTACCGCCGAAAGACGTATTTTTTGCACTTGGGTCATATACACCCCAGTTCCAATTAGTACTCTGTTGTAAACATTCTCTCATGGAAAGTGAATTTCCACGACTTACCAGTTCTTCAAAATGATGAGTTGAAAATAAATATGTCAATTTTTGTACCAAAAAACGGTCATTTTTTCATCACTGATTCACTTCTTTTGCAGTAATCTCCAAAACTGTTTACCGGACTCAAAAATTAATTACATATCTATTTATTGCAAGGATGTTCATAATTTGTTTTCGTATACATAGCCAGGATATGCAGTGAATCCATAATTCAATTTGAAAATCCTAGGTACTTTGGTACTTTCACAAATGACAATAAAAGCAGACAATACTGTCAGTTGAGAAATATTTTTCTTACTTCTCCACTACTAACACAGCTGAGAGTTTGGCCGAGTGGAATAGAGAGTTTGGTAAACCTCAATACAAATACCACGAGTGACAGAATTGTGAGTGGAGAGTTAAGTGACATTGAACTCTAGAATCCATGTTGAAACTCTCAGCTTTGCACCTTGATCAGTTCCATTTTTTTTTCTAGTCATAGTTCGCTTAATCTAGAAATACAGTTCCAGTCCAAATTATAAGACCCGCTTAAAATTTTAAACAAGAAATATGTTCAGATCCTTTTAAATCGCTCTATTTGATATTTGGCATGCGTTAGGCCCTCTACCTGGATTTATATTTCTCTTACCTATTTGGTATCACCGACAATGTTGCTATCTCGCTCAGACTCGTTTGTACAACAATGGGAGTACCTGGCTTAATCTGAGCACCGATTTTGAATCAGGTTAAATTTGGTTTTTATTTTATTATTGCAGCATTTTTGTGTGTTTATGAACTGTGTTATAATTTAGAAGTGTTTTTTATTATTTTGAAAGATATTTCATTTTTGTATAAATAAAATTTAATAAAATGGGTAAAAGCAGCGATCTGACAAAGAAAAATGTGAAAATGTTTTCGAATCGAGAAATTTCCAGGACATTGAATATTTCTTTAAAGGAAAGATTGAAAATTATGAGGATTTGGGATTTGGGAAGAGCAAGTGTGGCCGCAAATCAATATTTTCACCTCGGGCTGAACGACTTCTTAAGAAAATATGCGTAGAAAATCGGTTTGCTTCCACAATGAAATTGAAAGTGAATTGAATTGAGAGCAATGTCAGAGAATTGTTAGCCGAAAGCGTATTCATCTGAATATGAAAACGTATAGAGCCTAAATGACCCCTGCGATGAAAGGAAAACGTTTACAATAGGCAAGGAAGCATCATAACAAAAATTTCGATTTCTGAAAATCGATAAACTTTATTTATTGCGTTTGTTGGTAATTCAATTAAAATTACGTAAATTTTCATAGATGTGAATATTATTTCAGGTGTGCTTTAGCGATGAAAGTACTTTCGAAATTCTTGCTAATAAAGCGCAATACGTCAGATGAGTGAGAGATTTCATGGAGACTGCGTGATACCGACAGTGAAGCACCCGACAAAAGTGATGATTTGGTCAGTCATTTCTGCAAAATGAACTGGACGTCTGTACATTGTAAATGGTACCCCGGCTGATAGAAAAAATCATAGATGTTTGGAATCATATCCGGACTTTCAGAAAACTGTACAGTCATGCATAAACAGTATACCAATGAGAATATAGGCGTTAATTGCTGCCAAAGTAGGAAACCCAAAATATTAAGCTCTTAAAAAATCTGCGAGTTTTTTCCCATTTTCTAGACGATTTTAATATACTGAAAAGTTCTTCAGAATAAGAAATCCTATAAAATTGGTTATAATCATTTTTTCTGTCCGACGAGCCGTTATAGAAATATATGCGAAAAACAAATTCAAAAATCAAACTTGCACAGAAGGGTGACAATACGAAATTTCATAAGGGCGGGCATTCATCTAGGGTGGTATCATAAGAATTGGTTTTAGACCAATTCTAGCTTTTTTACTTGTTGAATTTCCACTTTAAATTGTTTGACTCTTGAAAATACAAATTCAAATTTATTGCGAACACTTTCGAAATGAATCGAAATTCGAACATTAGATAATTTTAATTCTAAACTGACTTTATTTTGTTAAAATTGAATCATAAAAATTTTAAAGACATTTTTAATTTCTTATAAAATTTTTTTATGTTCTGTTTTTATCATATAATTTATTAATTTTTGTTAGTTATAGCTTGCAAATATCAGTGGGACATGTGGTAGAAATTAGTATTTTGAAACAAATGTAGAAAACTTTCGAAACTATCAACGTAAGATTAGGAATTGCTCAAATCTGACGCTACGCTGTAAAATCCCCTCTGGTGGAAAACGCGAAGAACTTATACATATTAGAGTGCAAGCTTGAGAAACCCCCGTCGTACATGCCAGCATGCATCACTGTGATGTAACTTTTTGTTTATGAGAGACACTCGGGAAGAGGAAAAATTCGTAAACAATCCTCCCTTCGCGTGTCTCTCAACAATGAAAACTTGCATCACAGTGACGCATGCTAGCAGCGTGTACGACGGGTTAAAAGGAAAGAAAATGCAATCTGATGACTCCGCTCTACTCTGCCCGCTCCTTAAAGCATACTTCATTTGAGCAAATATGTTCTCCTTAGTTATTCCATAACTTTGCTCAGTTATATTGTTGTAATGTGTCGGTTCATATATTTCAGGAGTCCATTAAATTTGCGATTCGTGCTATCGAATAAAAATTCCAATTCGTCATTGTTAAATTATTCCGTATCTGACACGCTGAAGACATTTAGCTCTATTTTCTGGCGTGGACAACTTTGGCGCGTCCAGTTAAACACTTCCGACTAGGATTTAGAACCTTCAGAAATTATTGACACTAACGAAATCTTTATTAGCATTTACCTTTCCAATTTTGTAAGTATTCCAAGAACTAGTAGCTTCAAATATTTGAAGGATTCCGAGCTGCGAAAAATATGAATTAGGAAAAGGAAATGTTTAATCGAACAGGATTCTAATTTTGTATCGCGTTTAATAATAATCAATATCACCTGTTTATGGTGAGGGGGGGAGGGGATACGTAATAAAACTGTTTAAGTAAAGCGTTTTCATTCACATTATTCCAATGACTTGCCGATCTGTATGTTATCCACGCCACTATTGCATACTTTCGTTTAGCAACAGATGTTACTATACTTATCACAAGGTGGTACGTAACAGAATGTACTGTTATTCGTTCGTGAAGAGAATGTTGCACCATAGATTTTCCCTTCAGAACATGTTCAGCGAACCTGAAAGAAAGGGGAAAAAGTCAGTAAAGATTTCTAAATGAAGATACATAAAAAAAAATTACCTCTACCTGGAGTCTTCACAGGTAGAAAAGATTCCAAAGAAGATCTGAAATGAAATAAAGAAATGAATTAGTAATGAAAATAAATAGGAATTTTATTTATTTCTCATCGAAAAGAGTCATAAATACATAAACCAAGTTCATGACTGTGTATGTACATATGCCCTTTTACAACAACAATTCCATGTAAAGCAATTTATGTTTTTTTTTGTTCAATATGCAACATAAAACAATAATTTATAAAGTGAAGGATACCTCAGTACCCTTTTTTCTACAAATGTGGACATTTATGTAAAAACAACATAAAAGTATTCACCTTGACAAGTGTCCATAGAATCTTGAATTTGCTGATTCACACATGAAATTCAATATATTTTCGCGTAAAAACACTCACCTGTAGATTATATATTGTTTCCAATGTCGAACAACCTGAGAACATCGAAACACATAAAACCACACTAAAAATACAACATTACATTCGCGCGCGATTGTGTCGCAATTTCTATGGCCGCGCTCATTTTGCAAGATTTTTCGCTCAATTCGAGATATTCACGAATTTTTAATAAAACATTCCCACAATGAGTGCGAAAGAGACTCACAGTGGGAAGAAGACAGCAAATACTACAAAATGACATACAAATCTACTACATCGAAATGAAATGTAGCGAATCGTGATTTTTATAGCAAATGTTCCAAGAATTACAAAAATTGATTAAAATCATTCAATTTTCAATCAATTTCTACGACAAAGGTATCAAAATTTAGATCGTTAAATTTGCTATCGACGGACAACAAGAAAAATTCAATCCTTTGGCAGTTTCAGTGAAAATTTCGAATATTTCACTTTATGAATGTCGAAAATGGAACAAAGTTTTCTATAACAAGTAAAAAAGCTAGAATTGGTCTAAGACCAATTCTTATGATACCCTAGATGAATGCCCGTATTAAATTTCGTATGGTCACCGATCTATTCAAGTATTGATTTTGAAGGTGATTTTCGCATATATTTCTAGAACGGTTTGTCGCACAGAAAAAATTATTATACCCAATTTTATTGGAGTTCTTATTCTGCAGAAGTTCTTAGTACAATAAAAATGTCTTGGACTGATCGTTTTCAAAGTATACGTAAAAAACCGAAATTTTTATATGGCAACACCAAGAAGGAGTTGCCATATTTAGTCCATTTTTGAAATTTTATTTGCTAATGTAGTAAAAGCATCATGTACGAAATTTCAGCTCTCTACGTCGATGCGTTCTCAGGCAGTGTCCAAATATATAGCGGAAAACGAAATTTTTATATGGCAACCCCACGAAGGAGTTGCCCGATTTGTCTAATTTTCGAACTTAATTTTACTTTTTTTTTTAAAGTCCGTGCACAAAATTTCAGCTTTCTAAGTATACGCATTCTCGAGTTATCGTGGGCACGGACGGACGGACGGACATGCACAAATCGAAATAACTTTTAATATTATGAATGGGTGTCCAATCCATTTTGCTCTACCATCATTATTTCGAGGTGTTACAAACGGAATGACAAACTTAGTATACCCCTATGATTTCGTCTAGGGTATAAAAAGGAGGTCATTTCGTCAATCATTCTTCTATTTTTTTCAACGACTGTCAAAGAGAGTACATATGCTATGTAAACCATAGTACCCTCAACTTGCAAAATTTTCATCAGTGCTAATAGTGATATTTTTCGGGTTTCAGTTTTCATATTTGATAATTTTTACATATAGAGTTTTATTTTTATTTGGTTTAATTTTTTCGATATTTTTTCATAGTTCATAAATTTTCAATAGAGTTGTCATTTAAAATTTTCTTTTTTTATTTCTTTTCTGAAATTATTCGGGCGGTATTAAAATTTCGACGTGACTTGATACTTAACAATTAATACAAGGAATTTATTTCATTATTGGTTGGGTGACGTGTATTAAGGTGTAAGGATACATGCCAATTTTTATTGGACATATATTACACAAGATAAACATCACCAGATAACTATTGAAAGCAGTTTTGATTTTAACCTTTACACGAATCTCAGTTAAGAAATAAATTAATCAAAGTATAAAACTGTGCCTACACGGGTCACCTTTCCACCACATGAAAATTGATTCATGATTGAAATATTCACTAAGAATATGTTTTTAGTTTCAGCATTAAATACGTTATAAGAAATATTAAAGAATTTTGAAGTAGTTGTAGGGGAAGATCGGGTAGCCCCGATCTAACGACGTTGTATTGGTAATGCTTCATTTTAAATGTGCGCCCTCTGGAGTGAAAATAAATCCAGCTCATTTGCGACGTGGGCACCGAGCAAGTTACACGTAAGAGTGTGTTTTGTTCTTGGCAAACAATTTTCGTCGCTCTTGTCAAACTTCATTGAAGGTTATCAAGTTCAGTAATTAAGTGTGCATATTTGTCTTTTGTTTAATGCTGTGGGAAATTTTATATATTTTAAGGTTGTAATAATATTTATAACATTTCTTGTACTATTTAAGAGCTATGTTTAAAAATTTTGCCTGATAGCGTTCGGGTATCCCCGGACACGATAATGTCGGGTACCTCCGGACGTGATGTTAAGTCTTGTATTCCTCAATATTGTGTAACAAACTACAATTGTCTTGTCAGTTTGCTTATTTATGGACACTAATTTGAAATGTTTTTGCTATTAGCACAAAACGGGTTCAAATGCCCATGAATTTATCCTTTCAACCCTGAAATCTTCACTGAGATTGATTTTTTTGCCATCAATGATGACAGACGTTGCGCAAGAAGCTTCTTCTAAAGACAATATACCCAATCAGCCTTCAGCGGCCCATTCTTCATCGCCAATGCCCTCCGCTAGTCGTGCATTGCTTGCAACTGAACCAGTGCCTTTAACAAGTTCAATAGATGTATTACAACAGTTGTCACCATTTCCTGATGCATAAAAAAAACGCTTGGTAACGCGGGCTCGAAAAACCCAAAGGAACAAGATTTTAACATCTTCACCATATCAAAAAGATCTGGAGGAAAGACAGAAAAGTAAAAACACTTAAAAAGACGAAGCGAAGAAACAAAAAAGTAGAGGCGCTAAAAAGACGCTGAAAACAGCGAAAAATAATCAAAGCCTTTTCCAAGAAGATCAAGAAAAAGAGGCCGAATGCATCATATGTGGAGAAACATTTGAACAGGACTGGATTCAGTGTCATGAATGCAAAGACTGGGCCCATGGAGATTGTCTTTATATAGATTCTTCAGATGTTCAGTATTATTGTGATGTTTGTAAGGCCAAAAAAATATAGGCCCACCAGTGATTACTATGTCCGGGGCTACCCGCCTTTTTTCTGTCGCCAAAAAAATAAGACTAAAGTATTTTTTAAATATTTCTTAAAAGACAATGTATATAAAAAATAATTTTTAATTAATGTGATTGAAGAAGTTCTTGGTTTGTTTTAAGAGTAAAATGAAGACAGTAATTTTGTTTATTCGTACTTTTTTTTGCAATTCATTTAAGTGTCCGGGGCTACCCGATCTTCCCCTATAATATAATTATATTTAAGAAATTTGAGCAGAATTAGTAGAATTAAACCAAGTTTAATATATGTATATAATTAAATCGAATTGCAATTAGGTTAGATTTTGTTATATTCAATTTCATCAGTCTAATTTTAGTAGTAGGATGAATAATCGATTTACCATTACACTACGGCCATTTAAGTGTTCGTGTGCTCACTATCATTGCTCAGTTCAATTTCTTCACGTTGATTAGTAGAAGACAGTAGACAGTAGCATAGTAAAAGTTTATAGGAAACTACACTTTGCTAGGGCCCACACGCTACAGCTTTAGTTTCAGTTGTTGATTCTACGTTTAACACACGACGTTTATACTAATGTTAGATTTGTGAAGGGGTGTATAGGCGTTAGCCTCGCAATCACTGCGACCTGAAAGATCTATTGTGAGTCTATACTAATGTTAACTTATAGGAAGGTTCATTATTACATAAACGCAGGTTGGTCGATTTTTTTTTTGTTACAGGTGACAGATCCAGATAAATCAGCAACAAAGTTCGAATTTATGAATACGTACAATTTCGATTCTATAAGAGGAACAACGAATTTGGGTAAAGTTCAGAAAATCGAGCATTTCAGATATTTGTGTTTTCAGGACGTCAGCTGTCAGTCAATCTTTCATCGGCCACAAGAATATGTACATTTAAACATAACTTTTGTTGAGTTTGCCACTTCATTCATTGCCTTTTTATCTGATTCTGTTCTGAACTATCTGTCCTCCTCATTTCTGTATAAGTTTTTCCATTTTGTTATAATTTCGTCGTTTAATGCCTTTCTGCACGTCGTTCTTGTCTTTTCACATTACTCTTTACCTGTGCACTTTTAAGTGGATAAATAATTGTGATCCGTCACATAAAAAGGTCTATAGTAAACCATTTATCGATTTAAGTCCTTCCAAAAAGCTGGGAAATACGGAATTTACCTTTTTTAGCCCTTTTCTGTATTCATTTAAGCCATCATGACTGCCACTTGTTTAACTGTGTTAGAGAGCTCACTGTAAAAAACGTGCATGTATTTTTCCCTAAAATGTAGGAAATATTCCTTAAAATTTATGGAGTATTCCCAAAAAATGTAGGGAATATTTCCTACATTTTAGGGAAAAATACCTGAGCTTTGTGGTATCAGTTGTGCACATTTTTTACACTGCTCACTCGATATATGTACAATCGAAACAGTATTCGTTCTTTTATTTCGTCTATCATGAAAAGCCAGGCAATCGACATATGTATTTCCGTATCAGTTTATTAAGCTATTCGTCGGTAACGAGACGTCATATCAATCGTTGTTGGAGGTAATTCTTAATGATTGAAACTATTCTTAAATGTTTTCCTTTAGTTTAACCTTTAGCAGTTCCAAATTTCTCATAAAGAAGGTATCTCGAAACTGTATTAAGAGTGACTCATATGCAAATTCTATGTGTCGAAAATTGCGCGTATAGACTCGATATCTCCATATCAGACATGCGGGTCTCATACTACTGCAGATTATCAGGTTTATCAGGCGAAATCGGATTTCATTATGGTTCGGCAAGACAAATGCCAACAGACGCGGGAAAAATTTAGGCAAGCTAGCAAGTATAATTTCCCTATTTTATTATGTGTCTATGATTATGCAATCGACAGGCGAAGTGATGTGGTCATAGTAAAAATCTATCTCATTTACTACACCAAGATGTCATCAACCGACTTCACATTGTCTAAACTTGTCAACACATACCATTGAAGCACAATGAAAGAGAATAAATGAATATAGTTGGAACAGTCCATCAGCATGTTGTAGACGTTTGTGCCACCACTTGCACATTATAGAAAATTGTAAGGACATTGATGACAGAACAACCGCCAAGATGAGAACGGCAGACGCAAACGAATAGTATATACTACTGGGACTGAAACTGTGTGCTGCGGTGCGG
Source organism: Dioctria rufipes (assembly GCA_963924295.1). Classification (NCBI taxonomy): domain Eukaryota; kingdom Metazoa; phylum Arthropoda; class Insecta; order Diptera; family Asilidae; genus Dioctria; species Dioctria rufipes. Next base: position 340,397,996 of record OZ002740.1, on the reverse strand, counting down.
AGAGATGTGAATAGAAGATTATTCTTGATCCTGTCATGTAGAACTAATTTTTTGTCTTCTCACCTCATTCTTTCAGTTAATCTCAAATAATCCTGGCCGTCCCCATTGATTTAATTCATTCCTTCTCCGACCAACGACCTTCTCCCCCATCGACCGACTGTGTGTGTTATTTAAGTGAGTTTCAGACTTTTTTGTCGGTTTGTCGGTGTGTTTGTTTTCATTTTCGTGTCGTTCCTTTCAGTTTTCTACTTTAAGTCAGTCACGTTCTTGGCAAACATTTACGTTTTCACTACGAAACGTTCGTCTCAGCAAACTTTACCAACATACCATTCCATTTCATTTCGACCTCTCTCCACTTTTCCTTCATTCTGTCATGGATTTTCATATTCCTCTTAAGTCTTAACAACATTCCCCCCCCCCCCCCCCCCACCAGTACCTATATTTCGATCCCAATCCCAAGCAAACCCTGTAAGTATATTTCTTTTAGGGGTAAAGACACCCTTGTCATGCCACACCCCAAGGCTAAGTAGAAACATGGATTTGTGGGCCTGTGCACGTACAATAGTATCAGGACGGAGTGGAATGCGGAGTGTGGTATGATGATGATATAGAACCGGTGAGTGTCGGGGGTAGTGAAGAAGGAAAAACGACGGCAAACTGAACATCCAGCAAATGGGCGAACAATGTGCTCAAGGAAAAGCAGTGAAAATTCGTTTTCTTTTCTGGTAGAGAGATGTGATGGTTTTCTTTCTATTTCCTCCCACCACCGCCACCACCACCACCCCCATCCCATTCATATTTACCTCTTCTCATTCTTGCCACTCTCATGTTCAATGCTTCTTTCTTCGTCGGGTTTTTCTTGTGTTACCGACTTGCCGAAAGTAGTTTAAGGGCTTCCTCATGAATAACTTTACCCTCGTCTTCTGTTATGTGTCCTTCCTTTCTCCCACCCTTCTTCTCTATCAATTTTCCTCAGCTCCTTTTAATATATTCTCTCGAATAGAAATCCAACGAACGACATGTTCGTCGGGTGAGAGGGGAGGATCTGAAAATGATGAGAAGCGAGTTTTATATTCACATTTTCTTTAATGTCGAGATATTGTTGAGATTTTCGTGATAAGATTAAATGATATCTGGACAGGGACGTGAAACGGCTGGGGCTCTTTTTTTTTTTATATTGTGTTCTTTACAAGGAGGACAGGGATGATAAAAGAGAGAGAGAGGGGACATATCGGAATTGTTACAAGCATGCAATTTTGGTGTTTTATTTATGTCTCATCGTTTATTATTATTTCTCTGTTAGATATCACTTGAGAAATTGTTTGTATTGCCATACTCAATGTTATGTTCGTTATCGCTCCATGTTTTATCGATGAGCATTGAGCGTTGTGGGGATTTATTTTCGTCGACAGTTAATTTTTGTAGCACATGAGTGATGGAGGTTGGGCTTTTTTTTTTTTCAATAACGCTTGAGGGCTTTTGAATTTTGATTTGATAAGGAATTTTATGATAAGAGCCATTAGGTGTGGAGTTTAATTTCTAATGCCAACGCTAATGTATATCTTATCATAATGTTTGCTTATAATATACTTACGGCGTGTAATTTAGATTTGCACATAAACGGATTTCCATGTTGACCTACAACACGATTGACCATCATAAAAATTCCTGAAAGCGTATAACAAAGCCATATCATGCCATATCTGTTACCTATTATTATTGGCGTTATCAGTGTTCAAATGTCCATAAAAATGAAGAATTATACGAAAAGGCATGGCATGGATATTGGTATATGTGAATCGACCTTAAAATCGCACCAATACTTATGAAGGTACCTAATAATACAAACTGGCTGCCAACCGAATTTTATATAGTTGGCAAACAAATTGCTTGGTTAACGGACAGGGGGAGAGGATAGCTAAATAAGTGATGTTTTGGATATTACCGGCATTCCGGAATCCTAGGCCATAACTAATTTGATAATTTACAGTTTCGAGGAAAATTATGAAGGGTTTACAAAGGCCTACGTGCCATGATATCCTATATCACTTAGGATCGATTCCGATTCTCGGTAAGCGTTCATGACCGGGAACTTTACATTCCCCGTTTGGAGATTTTCAGGTCTTCGTAGATTAGGTAAAGCGACCTGAATAAAAGTTTTCTTTCTTGGGCCTATTAGTGAGCTCCTTGGGAATACACAACTCTTGATATATAAGTATGTAAGTGTTATGGTTCTTTTCTGCGTCGTCTTCTTCTTCAGTTCCTTTAAATCTCCTTTGGAACAGATGGAAAAATTTATCTGTTTGTTGATAAATCCTGTTATTGCTTCGAATCATCGAGTATAATATCACCCACCCTGTACTTTATTGCATTCCAGTGGCTTAGAAATGAGAATTATTTTATATTTCTGAAATGGAAAATGGATGCTTAGATATTATGGAAATATGTGTTATTTTTTTTAACAGATTCGACTTACCTCCTTCAACTAGAACCTGTTATAAATGTTGCTAAATTTCAGTCATTTGCGAAGATGCTCGTAAGAGAAATCAACAGCTTTGGACGGACTTCAGAATTTTGCTCTCTTCCTGAACATGTCGAAGACAAGGTTCATGCACATTTTATACCCATTATAATTCTCTTCTCAGGTGCTAAGAATATAGACTTGAATTGCTTGCGCGACACAACTAATTAAGATCTGGTTACCGTTCATGACGATGAAAAATGTGATTTTTTTTTCATCATAATTTTCATCCTTAAAGTGTTTAGAACACGTGCGTAAAAGGATATTTACAGTATTTTAGAATTCATAGACTGAGAGCCGAACCGTCCGTCGGCTGGAAAACAGGTAGCTGAGCTGAGCTCGGTGCGCGCTTACTGGGGAAACCTTTTCTCGCTACCTGTGAGTAGCCTCATAAATTTTGTGAGAATGTTAACCTTCAGATTCAGCACAGTCAGTTCTTGTAGGAAGAAGAAGGGCCTCTGTATAGTGCTGGAATAGCTGAAGTAAGTTGTTAAAGATTTTTTATAATGTTAAACTTTGAATGTGTTATTCTGAGAACAAAAGCTTTAACGGATGAACCGATCCGCAATTTGAAGGAAATTTAATTTGCGGGCGGCCATCAGGAAGCGATTTTTATCAAAAATTGATTTAGAAATAGTTTTTTCTTCAAACAGCTGACATTTCGGTATTAAGAGGTTTTTTTGAAAACGAAAACCGATAGAGCCATCCAAATTTCATCTGTTTAATCATTCTCAACCCTATTTGTTTCGGATGAGCCCTTAGAGCTGTGGAGTGCCCCGTGCAGACCAAAACACGCTGTACACGGCTTCGTTTGATAGGAACTTGAGCCGCCATATAGGATTTTTTTTTTATAAATAAAATTGTAATTTACTCTTCATTGATAGAAGAATAAAATATGTTAAAACCTATTTCCAAAAGTATTATTTTATGTAAAAATAAAACAAATTCCCAAAGTCCATGCATTTTTCATGCCTTTCAATAGTAACGTTCCTTTAAACGATTTTTTACACTAATATTTTTATACCTTGTATTTGACAAAAGGAATATCTGTCCTTAAATCCTACTCTTTGATACTATGCTGATTGACCAGTGCGCTGATGAAAAAGTTACACTCGTTGACTTTCTTGTCGCTGGTAAAATCAGCTGATATGATCAACATTGATGTTGACACTGTGCTTATTTATGGTTCACTGATTATCTATAGCTGCAGATTCATCAGCGCTGGTCAATCAGCATAATGCCAACTAGGCTTAAGGCAGTATCACTTTGTATAACTTCATCCTACCTTCGCTAGGTGCAGAATTAAAATTTTTCTATTTTTCCTTTTCATATCGTGTATTAAAACTTCTACATATTTTAAATTTGACTTATTCTGGATGTCCAATGTTAAGGAAACTTACTTCAGTATTACCTACCTACATTGGAAAAAAGAAGCGGTTTCCGGTCCATCAGTATTTTATGTTTTTGTCGAAAATCATTGAAGAGCTTTTATATCATGAAATATATCGAGATAAATTGCCTACAGATGTAACCAGATGTTCGTAAAGCTGTGAAAAAAATCGTGTAACTGTTTTAGCTTTTTAAATTTCTCGAAAATATTTGACAATGTAGTGTCTAATCAAACGAGTCTTATGGTTAAACTTACTACAAGTTTTATGTTCTAATCATCCTCGAATATTCTGAATATTAATTTTCTTGTTCAACTACGTCAACAAATTATAATCGGTAATAACGTTTCAAGTTTGTTGCATTAACTGTGTGGGGTTCATCAGGGGTCCGTTTTGGATCCTCTACTTTTCTGAATGACGTTAATTAATTGCTGGAAACTACTCGTGACTTCGAAATTCATATGAATGTCGATTATGCTCAGATCTATCTAAAATATATCTTAGTTTGATTGAGAATCGTCTCGAGAGACTTAATATGGATTTAAAGGGAATGTCGAAATGGGAAAATCTATGGTTTATTTTTTTTCTAGAGAATCACTTAAAACCTAGGATCTCTATTGTTAAAGGTCACTACAGATTACCAATAACGATCAATAACTAAATAATGTGATCACACCAAATATCGAGTTAATTTCGACTGTCGGGAGTTGGACTCAAATCCCAATGACGCCATAGAAATAAGTAATTTCTTATGGACCAACAAGATTTAATAACTGTAGTTCAAGTACAAGTTTTGAATGTAAGCAGCTCTTTTTCTATATTAATTTCTCTTGTCAACTAATTTTGAGAACAAATGCTAATGCCGACTCCAACGTAACATCGTTATTGAATTTAGGACTTAAGAATATCATGCCCATATTTGTGGAACGTTGCGTAAACTGTGTTTATCTACTGACATTACCGTACTTCACATGTGCCAAATCATTTCTCCGGTATAGGTATTAGCAATATTATCGCAGAAATCAAAAGGTTGGCTTCAATGGCTACATCTTATTTATCTACGGCTCTAAATAGGTATTTAAACATACATATATCTACTTTCCATGATTCTATCTTAATCTTCTACTTGGATTCATCATATTCAGATTTGAGGGTTCTAATATTGTTCCACAAATTAATCGATGTAACACTCGTACTTTCGTGCTGGTTCTATTATTAGTTCATATATACCATGTTTTAGGTGTAACTTCTTAAAATGTTCTTACGTCATTCATGTCGCCACCTCCTTTAGAACGCCATGCCAGCTACATTACATATTCAATCATAAGCCATTTAAAGAAAGTAAATAAAAACACTTGCGTTGTTCTAAAAAAAAAAGCAAAATATTTATTCGCGTCTTGCAAACAAAACCAACGAGTTGCGCCCTACTAAGACCAAGCTGAGATCAGGTAGGTAGTTAGTAACTTGATCATATCTCAGTAGGGTGAAACGCGTCGTTTTGTTTGTAAAACGCGAATAAATTTATTTTAATTTTTATTTGTTTTAGAACAACACAAGTGTTTTTATTTACATTTTTAAATGGCTTATAATAAAATGTTCCAACAAGTGCCTTCAAAAAATTAACTTAATTATAATCAATCAACTCATTTAAGGAGAGGGAGACACGTTGCCTTGATGATATCGTCCATTTTGACAAATTTCTTTTATTCATACTCAATTTAATTTAATTGGATTGCACAATCTAGAATGAGTTATCAGTTTTTCCAAATAATCTGCCAAATAAATCTTCGAAATATAAAGTTTTTTCTCAGGAAAAAAAAGAGTTGCTTAAATGAAAAAGCAACACATTTTAGTGCATTGAATTTCCGCTCTACACAAGGTTTGAATATAAGTAGACTATAAAAAAATTAATACCCCAAACCAATTCAGCATGAACTGGCCTACTTCTGGTATTCGGAGGCAGATACATATGCTTCTATAGGTTAGTTTTTGAATTATACGTGTTTCCATTTTAAAAATTTATCATACACTGGTAAAAAAATTAACTTGAGACTGTTTTGTATCACGAAAATCATAGGCTGCTCTGATTTTATAGTTGGACAGACCGGGTCCAGTAAACCCATTTTTCATAATTAATTTTATAATAATGTTACTGTAAAGTTTTTAGGCATAATAAATATGTTTTCGTTTTGATTACTTAGAGCAGGAGGTGATAATACCCAAACACAAAAATTGAAAGGCAGGATGGGGGGGGGGGGGCAATATCCACCATTTAGCAGTTACAGGGGGATTAAGAAAAAAGCTAGTTTTTCACAAAGTACCCTTTATATTAAAAACGACAGGACGTACGGTCACAGTTAAGAGCTCATTGTATGCAGAACTTCATGGCCTTTCCAACGACTGCTCAACCAGCCCCAGACATAGGTTACATTAAAGAGGAGAATCTACAGTTTACAGTTTTTACAAAAAAAAAAAAAAGTTATGTTAACGACCTTTTTGCAAAAATAATAGAGATTCAATTAAAAAAAAGGTAAGAAAATCCGAAAGTTTTAGTTTAGCAACCATAATTCTTGAGAGTAGAGAGTTCTGCATACTTAACTGTGACCCTACGTCCTATCGTTTTTAAGTTACAGAGTACTTTGTGAAAAACTAGTTTTTTTTTAATCACCCTGTAACTCCTAAACGGTTGATATGCCCCCCCCCCCCCTGCCATACAATTTTTGGCTCGTCTAGGTGAATACTGTCTCCTCCTTCTCTACTGACCTCCTAAGGGGAAACACCCTGTATAGTGAAAGGGTGGGAGTCTCCCCAATTACTTATAAACTCGATCATATTATAGATTACTATATGCTCCATTTTTATACATTGCTTTTACCGGAAAGTAATGTTCCAGACTGGAGATGGATTGTTTCGGGGTTTTGTGGTTGCAACTATAGACCTTTCCGGACGTTTCACTCCAGCCACGGCGATCTTCAGCGGTGTTCGTCACTTTAAGCTTTGTCATTAATAACCTCTTTGCATGCAGTTTCCATCACATCTTTAGATGTATTCGGTCTTTGATTTTTTCATTTATGGGTCCTCATTGTTCTGAATGTAAGAAAAGCATTAGTAGTAATCTGTAATTTAAGACATTAGCCAAATAAAAACATGGATTAGTTGACTCATGAGTGGTCTAACCCCGCTATGCAATGTATCAATAAGCTCCAACCCACCATTTTCTTTTTGAAATACTCACAACAAAAAATAATTCCAATGACAGGAAAATCAAGTTAGGAACACCATTAACCAATGCATACACTTTCAATTAAAACCACTAGACAACTCAACATCTTGAGGGTGTTAGCTATAAGACAATTTAAATATCAAACAAAATTTTTAAAAATTGTAATATCGTTTTTTTTTCTGTAATTCAGCTGAGGCGGATACCTCGACTGAATATAAAATATACAGTCAAGTTCATACAACTATGTTGTTAATATTTGCTTAGTTAATTGCAATTAGTCTACATACACTTAAGGTGTATAGGTTCCTGAAAAATCTCGCGTAAATTACATCGAGAAGAACTTATAATAGAAGTTTTTAGAAAATTTTTTGGGAATGTAAATAAAACATCATAAATGCACGAAACTTTGTATATTTAATTATTTTGAATATAATAAAATATTAAATTTTTGTATTAAATATCATAAAAACAGTTAAAGAAAAAAATAATATTATATAACAAAGTTATTGAATATAATATCAAAAAGTGTGTAAAACAAATACAACAGAAACATAACTAAGCATCATTGTCTAAAAAACTGAAAATAACTCGAAAATTTCATGTTTATAATTAAAACCACAAATAAAAATAAAATTTCCTTAATTCCAGTTAGAAATAATGTACATTTCCGTAAGGTTGCTGCCGTCCTGGACTTCTTTGAAAACATATTGTTTGAGAACGCTTAAAGTTGAAGGTTTCTTGAAAAACATTTCGCAGCTTGCTTGTGAAACTTTTATTGTTTTTCTTCTAATTAGCTAGTCACTTTGGAACTGCCATCATAATCAGGGTCGTTTCCTTCAATATATTATAAATGTAGGTCAAGTAACCATCCAATATCTTGAGTGCACTTGACATCCACCTCTTTAACTCTAGTTAGCACACGAGATGGAAGACATTCTTCTACTCACTGTTATCTCTTATTAGCCCAATTTCTTCTGTACCATGTACGCCCCACCGTTGTGTATCGTATAATGTGTAAAATTATGTAGAAAATCGCGAAAAGCTACATAAAACGAAAATCGCGTAAAAGTGAGAGGTCGCGTAAACCGAGAAATTACTATACCACAACATATCTATGTACAACTGTAACTTTTAGATCAATTAACAGATATATAAATTCGATATTTCGTATTCAAATTTTGAACAAATAAAAACATTTCGATTTATCTTTAAATTTTAACGGCACATAATAAAAAAAAAAAACAAAATCGTAATAACACACGACAAAGGTACTGAATTGAACATAAAGTTTTTTTAAGGACCTAGAAAAACATACACACATAACCCAAGAACAACACGAAAAAAAATGCGGAGAATACTTTCATGTTTTCAAAGACCTTTCAAAGGACGAGATTATTTTACTTTTATTTGAAGGGAATTGCTCTTTTCAGATTTAAAGCTCCTTGAGTTCACACAAAAATATTTTGAATTCATTCATTGAATGTGGGCATAATACGTCACAAATTGCCCTTAATCTTTTTGATCTTTTGTTGAATTTTATTGCAAAAGTTTCCTAGTATTCGGGGGGGGGGGGGGGGGTTCTTTTCATAATATTTTATTATTTGTACCACTTACTTTTTCTCTGGTGATTATAATTTGTCATCAAGGATTATTATTTACATGTACCTACATAAGTCCTCCTCTGTAAGTCTTCTTAATTAATTCGAAATTTTCTTTTTATATTTTCAGGTAAATTTCATTTATTATTCTCCATCTTTACGGATAGTAACCTCTGTGTGGCAAGTATATTTAAATTATTGTGTTTAATATTTTTGTGAATGTATATATGTATGTATGTATGTATGTATATTTGTGCAAAAATCATTTTTGTTAAATGAGTCAAATATGTGTTTCGAAAATTTAAAACGCCACTGACATTTCGCAGAGGAAATAAGATTTTAATCAATATTCCAGTAATGATAATGCTTTTAATGTTGACAAATCAATTCATCCTGAATGAAATACTTTCACTAACACTGGATCAATATTTTACACAGTATTTATTTATTTATTTACGACTTTACAGCGCTAGCTTACATATTAAAGTCACAATTAAAAGCTACCGATTAAATTATCAAATCCAAATATTTGTTGTTGTTAACATATACATATGTATGCATCAGAAATAGAAGATAATCATCGCATAAAAAAGTGAATCAAAAAGTTTTCGGACTAACTTTTTCGACATACACCAATTATCCTGATAAAAAAAAATAGTGAGCAGTCGCAGTTTTCGTGAAATTTTAAAATGGATCAGAGCAGATATTTTATATAAACATTTTGAAAGATGTTTTGATTTCGATTTTGTTGTCCGATTTTCGAAATAAGAACGAACATGTTAATGGACCATAAGTATTGATTTTGATATTTTGCCGTATTTCCGTCCGGACTGCACATCGCATGATTGAAAAATGTGGATAGCAACTGAACGGTTATGGTTGGCACTTCGATTCGAAATGTCACTTTTGAAAGTTCTTTAAAAATAAAACTACGCTAAACGTCAAAACTACTAAGCGCACTGAGAAACTACGTTAACAGACCGTAGCGTAAAAATGTACACATCGATGTGCTGGTGAAATGACAACGTTTCGGACGCCTGAACCATATGGTGTGTAAAAATGTGACATTATGTGACATTCTGCGTACGACTGAGCGCACGGCTTTTTATCGTATATTTTTGTCACACATTTTTTACGCATTTCACCTTAAATTCGTAGTATTTCGAAATTTGAGCACCTGACTTGCTGTAAATCTGCATTTATACGGCGACTGTAACTTACGTAAGTAAGTGTTGTCATAATTACTGTTATGACATTTTTGTTTACACTGAAAATGCTTACGTAAGTAGTGATCAGCACAATTGTAAGAAATTTTTACCTTTTTCTTTTTCTGCCGGGAACATGTCGACGTATACTAGCTGAAATTTTGTATAAGGTATTTTAATAAAAATTGTAAATATAAGTTCAAAATCCACACAGCACAACGCTACAATGTTACTTCGAAATCCTGTTAGGATATATAAATTGTCCGTGGGACATCCCTTCCGGTCCCAGTTAACAACTTGGGATATCCCTGGGAGTGACGCATCTCCGGGGTTGGGATGTCCCTGGTAGATTTCATGCCCTTCCCACACAGCACAAATGTGTCCATGGTATGTTACTTCGAAATCCTGTTAGGATATATAAATTGTCCGTGGGACATCCCTTCCGGTCCCAGTTAACAACTTGGGATATCCCTGGGAGTGACGCATCTCCGGGGTTGGGATGTCCCTGGTAGATTTCATGCCCTTCCCACAGGATTACTTTTGGTTGTACTTAGGCACAGTTAACGCATTTAAAGTCGTAGTCTGGTAACTTGCACGTTTTTTAATGCTTTTTTCTGTATTTTTTTTTTTTATAGGGGAACATAAAATTAAATCGGTTAGATTTTTTAATTATATATGTATTTGTATAGTTTTGTAGCACTGAATTGAGCATCTAAAAAAAAAGGTAGGTGGCTGGTCGTGGTGATTTCGCCGCTTGAGGACATGTTTTACAAAAAAGGCTAAAAGCTTATTGTTCTCTAAGCTTGTCATTTGTTAAAAAATAACCAAATGGTGGGCTTCGAGAAAAAAAGTGACAATTTTTTTAATGGAAATCTGGCTGTAAAATGGAGAGTTAGGGGGGGGGGGGTGAAATCCTAGCTCTTGCTAGAGCCATTGATGAGTAGAATAACATATCCAAATTTCAGGCCGGATAGAAAATTTTTTATTATCCTGGCCAACCGTAAAAACGTTGTTTCGAGAAAAACTCGTTTGAAGTTTCCTTTCCAATCCATTTTTACGCTCTTCGAAGATGTGTACGCACAAAGTAAAGAACGTACACTGACTGTTCATTTTGAATTTCGATATAACTGAGCTCCAAAATAAATGTATGTGAGGAAACAGCTAGAACTTTGTATCAGACGCTCGAAGAAGGTATAAAGGTAACGCGAAAACAATAGAGGGGTGCAGCCGTTTGCTCAGCGCGCGCTTCTACGAGGCGCTCACATACATATATGTGCTATAACTTCATCAATATTTCGAATTTCGGTCTAAAATTTTTACGGTATATTCTTAATATATAGTTCTTTCGAAATATGCAAAAAAAAATCGAGTTTTCCAAACCAAGTTACTATACTACGACTTTAATAATGCAAAATTATTCCCCTGCAAGCGTACCTAGGACGTCTTACGGATCTCCTAGTTTGTTAGCAGGATGAACGGGGGAATATCTGAGAATATTGTTTGAGATTTTCTGGGATTGAAGAATTTTTTTTTCGATAGGTAGGCATTTGTAGAGGTGTATGTATTTGCACAAAACATAAATCCAATAGAAATTGAGTTCCCATGACAAAATTACTAAAAAATCACACTCTCAAATGTACAAATAACAAAATATGCCAAAACAAGAAGAAATTTCAGAAGCGAATAGAATTCTAATATAGCTAAATCAACGCAGTTCTAATATGGATTCTTTCAATACATATTTTGTTGGCCTGTATTTGTTCTCCAAAAACGACAAACGGAAGCACACCAAACAACAAATTAGAGATCTACGAGAATCAAAGAACAATTATCCTGCACATTCGGTATGTATTTGTGTGCAAAATACTGCGAATGCTCCCATTGAGAATAGTTGTGGGATATCTCAGGGAATAATTTATGGGAAATTTCTAATAACTCGTAAAAATAATAACGTTCTAAGTACATACTGAATACTTCCTGTTTATCCCGGAAAAGCTATGGGATTTATGGGACAAGAATGGGATGTTCCTGGGTAATTTTGTGCTGTATGAGAAATGGTGCTACACAAAAATTGAAGTTTTTTTTTACATAGGTATATGTATGTACCGTGAAAACGATCTGACTTTAGAATATAAAATTGGTTATAATCATATTGACTTTCCGAGAAACCGTTGTATGCGAGAAACCACTTCTAAAATCAAATTTGAGCAGAGACTCTATGAAATTTCATATGGGCATTACCCATGGAATGGTAAAGAATTGGTCAATTCTAGTTTTTTTTCCCTTGTTGTATATTGATTTTTGTATTTGCAGAAACGATCTCAATTTCAGTTTAAAATAAAAACTTTCCAGTATTAAATATTTCTACTTTCATGACACTTACCTTGCATGGATGCAAAAAGCTGAAAGTTACTTACATAAGTAGAAGATTTGTATGAAAACATCAATATGAAATTACTTACGTACGCTACTGTCGCCGTGTAAAAGAAGGTGTTGACAGTTGAAAAATTTGACAAAGAAGATCTAATCTGACCAGTTAGATTTTAAAAATAACAGCCCAATTTTGAATGCTAATTTCAATATACTACGCATGCGTTAGCTACTCATGAGAATATAGTTAGCAGCCAAATTAATCAGTCCTTCAGTACAAGAGCCCTGATGATGTCTTAATAAGACGAAACGCATTGGCGGTTACATTATATGTAAAATTAAAAAAATATATATATATGTACGTTGTGGAAATAACAAGAAGTGCTTTTTCATCTTTTATAAGATGGCAGTTAGTATAATAGTGAATTCAGGTTTCATCCGCGGTTAAGACCCGACACAAAAACTTGTGCGGATCTCGCTTGAAAAGATCCAAACATTGCTTTGAAGTTTGCCGCTGTATCAGATTGTTGTCCAACGTGAGCAATCGAGGCAACCATCGGGTCGACAGCTTTTTCAACCTCAACTTTTTATGCAAAATATTGATTGCAGATCAGTAAGAAACGCGTCACCACGCCTAATGGACGGCCTGGGCGCTTTTCATCAAAAACAGACGTCCAGCCACGTTTAAATTCATTAAACCAATATATCTAACTATTGTCATAGATGGCGAAAAGTTCCCGTAAACTGCATCTACCTTCACTTTTATTTCTTCACAACTTTTCCTGTCCAAAAATAATAATCGAGTCACCGATCGATGCTGTTGTTTTTCCATTGTACCATAAAATGCCAAAGACTTTCAACACAAATGACTATCAATTCAAAACTAAACTATGAAATCATTGAAAACTTTTGTGTACTGTCATTTGACAGCTGACAGTATACAATGGTAACAGCAACATTCCCCAGTAACGCCATCTACCTTCAAACACGGGTACTTATTGATCCATCCTCGTATATTTCAACATCTGAACTCATTCAACATTTGGATGATTCATTTGTATCGATTTGTATTGATTTGCATATTAATCCTTTTTTAGATACTAACTTGTTTTTAATATAAACATTTTATTTTGTAACTCTCTTCAGGTAGCTTCGTTCTTATTCCTACACATATTTATATATAGTTTGATAAACGTAATTATATAAATTTACCCTCTTCGAAGGACCCTATATACAGGAAATATGAGTCTGACAGAAAAGAAAGAATAACAAAATATTTTTCCTTTTGTGTCCTTAATTCTTTTGCCAACCACACCAGTTCTCTCATTGAAATTTTATTATGGGAAATTATAATACCCAACAGGCGGTGAACTTTAATCGCGTGCTTGCCAACCATAAATCGCAACTAGCACCATATCTAAACTTCTCGTCATTCTCTCAACGGAAGAAAAAGGGAATAAGGCAAATGAGAGAAAAAAATCCATCATTCTCTTGAATTGTGTCTTTCAGTTACTGAAGCCACTAACACATAAAAAAAAAAACAAGGGGGGGCGGGATAAAACAAGGAGTCACTCTACACTACTTGTCGTTAGATAAATTCCCGTTTCCTTTTAACATGTTGCCTCGACAGGTGTAATCATTGTAAATTTCCTGCTGATCGATGTGTAAACTTATTTACTACCACCACCCAGTTTCCTTTTTATCGCCGCCTCTAACTATAATCATCGCAAAAGATAACAATAATAATTACACTTAAACTCTTCCTGACACTCCTTCAGGAGCACTTTGTAATTGAACCGCACAAAAGGAAGAACGTGGGAAATATGTGTATTGTATGTATGATGTTTTGCACAATCATTATTATGATGGTATCGTGAAAACAGCTATTTACGCACCTGGTTTTCCTGGAGGAGCTCATATCATAAAAAAAATACACAATTCAACGGTTCAATTTCCGTTGAGAATTGGATGGAGTAAAAAGAAAACAGGTTTCTTATCATATCCATCTTTCTCTTTCTCTCTTCTGCTTAAACGAAAAAGTTTAATAAAAGCAATCATTCATAAAGGTTTGAAAATGTTCACCTTTAACTCGTTACTGCAATTTGTATCATGAATGAGTTGTGAATGTTTCTTACTTAATCTTTCAGAATTCTCTTTTAATCCTTCCAAGAGAGCTTTTCAAGCCGCCCCGGTTCTTTGTTTTATACTCGATTACTTGAGGGGAAAGACCTATTGGCAAAAGTTTAAAATCTGCATTCTGAAGGGTGCAGGGTGTTCAATAAGTCATAGTCTAGAAACACAAAGCCAGGATATAGGGGAGCTTATTTACAATCAAAGTAACGGAAATGTGGTTGGTTTTCAATTCTTGATGATTGAAAAGCTACAGGGTGATTAATAAATTATGCTATTTTTCCAAGAAATATCCGATATTTTGAAAGACAAAAAAAAATATGGTGTTCATCTCTTTTAAGGCTATATGCACAACCTCTAGGGCTTCCAACCACCTCCACACCCTCTCTCCTATTGTTATGACGCTTCAAAGTCAAAATTTTATCGGTATTTTTTGTAGATGCCGTTATTTTTTAAATAATGGAAAAATAAAAAAATAAATATTACTTTTGGTGATTTTGGTTTCGTATGGAATGACTTCATATCAGTGTTGGGCAAAATGCAATCTGATTGATGATTAATGATTATGATTACAAGCTATAATCTGTAATCATGATTACAGATTGATAATATTAATCAGAAAAGTAATCATGATTACATGATTACATTTTTTGATTACAAATTTGTAAAAGGTTTAAAATTGTAGTTAAAAGAAAACAAACAGTGTTGTAATTCTATCCCAAAGTCGGTAGTGAATAACTCGCATTGCCTTATTCTACAACAGCTGCATTTTGTCCTTGAATTCATTCGAACTAGCATATAACAATGTGGAGCAATATGAAAAGTGTAGAAAAATTAAAGCGTTAAAAGTCATTATTGCATTTTCCATGCTCAACGACTTTCTTATACGCCCCAGAATTCTAATCTTTTTCGCTGTCTTTTTTCACATATAATCAAGATCCTCGAATTTAAGCTGATGATCAGATATGTGTGAGTCTCTATCAAAGAAACACTTACATTCTTTACACTGCCTTTAATTAATACATAATTCAACAGTGTCTTGAAGTTTTCTACAATAAAAATTCTTACGATCACAGATTGTTTGTTTTCTTAGAACTAAATTTTAAAATTTCTTAAAAAGTTTCATTTGTAATCAAAAAAAAAAATGTAATCATGTAATCATGATTACGGTTACATTTTCCTAAGATTACTCGATGTAATCATGATTAATGATTGATAGGTAATCATGATTATAATCTGATTACAAATGTAGTTGATTACGCCCAACACTGCTTGATATGGTAATGCTTTCTAGAAGCCAACTGGATGATAGATCGAGATGAGAGGAGAGTGTTCAGTTTGTGGAAGTTTGGAGGTGGAGAGGGTAGGGTGAGCTTTACTGTCGCAGTTTAGATATAAGGCATTGAAATTGTTCGCCAATTTATGAAATACCCTATATATTCTAAAATACCATTAACTCTTTTACGACCGCACGCCGCTTCACGCAACTTTTCTTCTCTACGCGTCGATAGGCAATTAGATTATATCATCTGTCGCCGGAACTTTTTTTTGCGGAGTCTTTCTTAAGCATGAATTACAATTACGACTGATCTTTCGACAGCGACTTGATTTTAAGTCGAAGTCGACGCTGTGGTAGAATTTGTAATTAAATTAAAGCTTCAACTGCTTGAACAAACCAGCAGTCCCGACTTCTGTGATTGAACTAAAGTTGACCACAGGCGACACCAACTTTGCACTTTGAGCAAAGTATAGTTTCAGTCGTTGTTACTTTTGAACGGAAGCAGATATTGGGTTAATTATTTAAAGAGCTGTTGAAGGACCACATTTGAAAAGAAAATAATTATATCCTTGGTGTAAGAATTTTATGGGATCAAGGATAATACAACAAATTTGATTTTTTTTTTTTTTTTAAGAATTCAATTTTAAGGCCCGATAACTGAAGCGTTTGACCACAAACATTACCATGTAGAATAGCGTTATAAGAGTGAAAGGTCCACTTTGGAACACCTGTTCAAGTTTGATTCTGCGATATCCTTGATAGGAGTTATGAGTGACTATATTTCCGTAAAAATAACGAAACATTTTCAAACATGAATTTTTGGGGAAAGGAGAGAAGACACTTTAAGGAATTTTTTGGCGTACTTATATGCCGTTCGTTATTTTTTTGTAAGAAAATTGTGCGCTGGAGGTGAATGAAAACGGGTTTTGTCTTATTCAGAGCCCAGTTGATTGAGAAGTACTTTGTGTCGTGTTTGTATGAGTAGAATAAACTTAGGCAAATAACATAAAGTGGCTTTCTGTAGATGAAAGATAACAGATGGCGTTGAATGTAATGTAATTTCAGATTTGAGGTAGTATTTTACCGAAATCAGCACAAATCCGGTAATTATAATTGAAATTGGATAACAATTATTTTTATGAACAAATATCGGTTGAAATTATCCCCCCCCCACCCTCTCATAAAAAAATCGACAATTTTAAACGTTATAAACCACCTTTGCGATAATCTCCAGAAAGTGTTTTCCAGAAAGATCCAATCCGCCCGGTCGTTTAGGGGCAATGGTAGATTGCCGTTTTCCATATGTATGGTACGTAAACTCGATTTTTGGTTTTGTTTTTGTGGAGACATAAGAGGTGAACTGAAACGAAATCCATTATTTTTACACCGGATATATGTACTTGGCTGGGGTGTAAACACATCTCTTTGTAATTTTTTCTCGTTCAGTGTTTATACAGGTTGTTTCATCCATGGTGGTCAGTAGTAATGATAGAGTACTCACCTAACAAAAAAAAAAAATTATAAGGCGGGGGGGGGGGGGGGTAGCATATATAAACCATTTTGGAGTTACAAGGTGACAAAGAAAAAAAAGCTAGTTTTTCACAAAACACCACATGTAGGAAACACCCTGTATAAATTTTATTTTTTGTGACATAGTAACTATAAATGAACGTAAAACCAAAAATATCAAAACGGCAGCGGTGCTTTCAAAAATGTAAACTTGGCGAAACCGATAGAAAGCTCTTCGATCTGGCTATATACCTACAAACTTTGATAACGACATTTTGAAGTCACCGATTGAAAGTTATCCAAGATTAATCCATCTCCGACAGTGCAAGAGAATTTAAAACACATTGACAAGCCGAAGCTGAAGCTCACTCCGTGGAAGCTTGTGGTGCAAACAGAGATGCTAGCACCTCGAGCTAAAAGCGGAGTGTGTGTCCTGAAGATACTGTTTATTTACACTTATCTGAAGTTATTGATGAGGGTCCGGTGGTAGGATCCTCTTGTGCCTTTTCTGTCCTCCAATGACACCACCGGCACATGTTTGCAATGTCCCTATTGGATGCGTTATCCGATCTGGGAGAAAAGAAGACCTCTGACAAAGGCAGAAAAAGAAAACTGCACGTCTTTACACTTTCATGATATATTAGTTCACACTAAACGCGGATCTAGCATTGCAATAAGGGGGAGGGGTTAACCGGCAATTAAATTTAGCAAAAAAATGGGGGGCACCACTTGTCCAGAGCCAGTCGCTTAGTTTAGGTACTAGGAAGGTTTCCGCAAACGGTGTGGACTGCTCGGTGCCAACGTTGAAAAAACCATTGACGGGAAGTTGAAGAGTGATTTTAATAAAACCTTTCCAATTTCTGTTGACTATCTATGAATATATTGCCTTTGGTAAAATACTTTTTATCACTAAATAACCCAAATAATTAATTAAAAAACATTTATTTCGACTCTCTCAATCCATATTATACATGTCAGTGGTTTTACATAAGAACGCTGCAAATATGGAGTTAGGGCTAACTTAGAGCTCGGATGTGGTAGTGAGAGAGTCTGTTTCGTGGCTTGGGAAGTGTGTTCGAGGGTTTTGGATCACCTAAAGTTGGGGTCTCAATCTCAAATTCTGAGAAAAATATAAACACAAACATCACATGCATACAATAATATTCATTGAAATAAATTCTTATTTTTTTCAGTTTTGGAATAAAAATATTTTGTATAATTTTTTGAAGTTGAATTATATTAATAAAAAGAATATGAAATAAAAAGTATATTTTTTCAAATAACTCAATTAATTAAATATTCTTACTTTAATTGTGGGAAGGGGCCATGACCCCCACCTTCCCCCCTGGGTCAGCCACTAGTTCACACTATCGCCTTATTGGTCAATACAATATACAATTGTCACATTGGTTTAATATTTTTTTATAATCAATCAGGTAGACTTTGTGTTGTCGCTTGTGCGTCGACATTCGACCTAGTGAATATATGTAAATGTAATGTCGCTTGTAACGCAACATTCGTCCGCAAAGGGTTAATATACGTAAAAACCCTGATATACATAGTGAATTTATTGTTGGTCCTTGACTCGATTCTCAAGATTTTGGACGGGTCTCTCCGAAAGGCCTTCCGGAGTATTTAATTAGGACGCGACCCATCGCGACCCGTCGGGTTATTTTACATGAATATTTTGTTCTCGCAACCTTCATAAGTACAATGCTCAGCAATTGTAATATTTGTAATATCGTTGTAATAATTTACTATTCAAATTTCTATTAACTATCTAGTCTAACCCATATAACAACTTGAATGAACAAAATTTTGGTGTACTAAACTGAGTGGAATTGCTGTCCGTTTTCGTATAGTTTATGAGAAATTATTCCCCATAGGCTTTCTATGGAGTTTTAAGTCTAGGCTACAAGTTGGCTAATCTAAAACGTAAATTTTTCTTTCAGCAAGCCAAGCCTTTGTCAGTTGGGAGCTGTGTTTTGCAGCATTATCATGCTGAAATACACAATCTTCGCAGATAAGGTCCCTCAGCTTGCTCAATTAAATTGTATGCGAGCATTTGCACGAAGTCTTCGGATTTCATTTTTGACGAAATCCAAGCTAGAGGAATCGTACCGTGACTTAAAAATGCCCCTCAGATCATAACAGATCCACAACCAAAGTTGTGGCAAAGGCACACATTAGGTGCCTTTCTTGGGTCATGCTAATATCATTTCCAACCATCTGGACCATCCAGGGGCCGGATTATGTAATTCGGAGAGTTTGGGAGATGAGAACTTTCGTTTTCCCCGATTAAAACTCGCAAACTCTCCATTCGAGATTCTCCAGCATAAAGAAAACGTGAGACGTATCGAAATATTGAAAGACGGCTAACTCGGTGTGGGAGGGTCGTAGAGCATTGGGAATTTTTCCTACGGATTTATTGTCGAAAGTACAAAAATATTGGTGAGCAATTTCCGGGGAGGGGCTTTTGTAGAATGGCACCCCCCCCATTGGGGGTTGTCCAAAACACGTATGTTTGGTATCAAATTAAAGAGGGATAAGCGGGTAATCGAGTGGTGTAGTTTTTTTTTTTGATCATTTTAACTTCATAACTGACTTTTTACCGCCGAAAGACGGATTTCTTGCACTTGGGTCATATACACCCCAGTTCCTATATTTTGAATATATTTCTTCCGTTCACATCCATTAGTGTTCTGTTGTAAACATTTTTCTCGTCGAAACTGAATTTCCAAGACTTGCCAGTTCTTCATAATGATGAGTTGAAAATTTGTCCAGTTTTGTACCAAAAAACGGCTCTTTTTTCATCTTAAGAAGGACTGATTCACTTCTTTTGCAGTTATCTCCAAAACTGTTTACCGAACTCAAAAACTAATTACATATCTAATTAGGGGACAAAATGTAGATGCGATTTCATTCTACATACAAGCTTTAACGTGCCTATTTAAACTTTTTATAGCATCTCTTCTGTACTGGAAGACGACCAAATTGACCATTTTCGCGTGATTTAAAATTTTTAGCGGATACCTTGAGACCCCAAAATCCATATTTCTCTGTAAGTATTGCAAGGATTTTCATAATTTGTTTTTGTAAACATAGCCAGGATATACGGGAGTCGATAATTTAATTTGAAAATCTTAGTTACCTAGGTACCATCACAAAGGACAATAAAAACAGACAATACTTTCAGTTGAGAAATATTCTTCTTACTTCTTTACAACTAATACAGCCGAGAGTTTTGTCGAGTGGAATAGAGAGTTCGGTAATTCTCAATACAAATTTCCCGAGTTCCAGAATTCCGAGTTAAGTGTCAAAAGAACTCTCATTTCCACAACTTTCCGAGTTAGTGAATCCGGCCCCAGGTTGAGCTTTTTCTCATTTGAGAAAAGTACATTCTTCCACTCATGTGTCCAAGATATGTGGTTTTTCGCAAAATTTATTCGTTGTTTAATGTGTCTCGTAGTTAATTTAGATTTTGGTGTCTTCTTTCGCCATTCTGTTTGTGGATGATCCTTCCAGATCTGCCTGACTAGTCGCATAGTGACTGGTAATTCCAGATCAGCAAGAATTTGCGAGCTCACCAAAACTTCAAAAAATACTCCTGAAATGTAAACACGAAGAATTCTATCAGAGATAGTAAGCAAAATAACGGGAAATTTATGTGCGAGGCTATTTCAATTTCCTTTACTGTACGTATAACACGAATAATTTCTTAGCAATATTATGAACAGTTCACTTACACTTTGTCAAGAAAAAAACAAATCCTTTCATTTCCGGCATCTCCGATTCTTCTTCTCCCTCTTCTTTATTTTTTTTTTCACAGCACATTCAACTATACTTTGACATATGACATTGTAATTGAAGGGATATCGGCAGCAGAGCTAGAATCTTAAGGTCGCCTTTACACGCGACCATAATACAAGAAACACAAAAAAATAATTTAAAATTCACAGCTAACAGGAAAGGATAAATCATTTTTTGCATAGAGTTATTGACTGAAGACGACGAGAACTCGATTGTTTAATAATGGCTTTCTCCAAATTAAACTTCCGTTCTTTCTTTCAAACCAGGAGTGACATTAAAGAAAGTTTTATTGTGTATTCGGTAGTACATATCTGGTGTAAATTTTCACTTTGAATTATTAAAACCAGGTAAAACTATCACAGCCAACAATTAAAAATATTGAAGAAGAAATTTAAAGAAAAACGATCCAGTTTTGATCAAACAAATACAAGTTATCCTTCATTCATTACGATAATGCAAAATCGATGTGCAACAGTTTTTAAACTTAGAAGTTTGTAGTCCACCTCCTTATTCACTTGACCTCTTTAGGTCATTGAAACATTTCATTGCAAAGAAAAAAAATTTCAAAATTCAGACAATTCAAGACATTTTTTTTAGTTCAAAATTTGTAAAGTGAATTTGATCACAAGATGGAAAATTGTCCTAAAGAATGAGGTGGATTATATTTTTGATTGAAATATAAATATTTTGTAAGAACTAATAAAGCAAAAATAATTGATTCTATTTGAGCTCATTAAATTCCCTGTGGTTATCGTTGTATCTTAATTAATAATTAAGGACGAAAGTGCAGTGAAAAAAAAAACTTTATTCTTTAACGACATAAAAAGTTAAGAAGTGTAATTTTGTCAAGAATACCCATAACAAAATTTTCTGAAAAGTTGCCTTACATACATATACCCCCCCATCCTCGTATTTCTAGTACTCTTTGTTGTATTATGGCGCGGACATTCCAATGTCACCCATTTAACAAAGTTGAAAAGCGCAATTTATTAAGAACTCCACAGTAATTTATAAATAATTGCAAAAAACTCAAGAACAGAAACACTAGGAAAATGTTGGAAAATTTCCCCGGGATTTTAATTAACTGCAGCTTTCTTCGAGAGCGTGTAGCCGAAAAAAGGAGAAGTTTATCATCACTTAAAAGCACTAAAAGCAGGAAGAAAAAGCAACATCCAGACTCCATACCCATGGTCATGATGGAGAGACAGCTCAAGTGGAAAACTTCGTAAGTCGTATACAAAACCAAGACTCTGCTGCTTCTGTTGCTACTACTGCTACTGCTCCTGTTCTGTACTTAAGTCCTGTAGTTACAGAACTATGTATAGTAGTAACTATATATATAGTAAAGTCGTCTGGTGCATTTTATATGGAAAAAGGATTGCTTCTGGTACGTTTCTCTTTTGCTAGAGCTAGGTGTGGGTAGAGATGGGTTTAGTCCTTGCAGTTTATTCACAAACGGACCGAAAAAGCAGAGCAATCTAAATTTAGTTTTTGGTGGTGCGGGAATATTTATACACCGCTGCACTACTACCAAAGCGTCGTTATTCGTTGTAATTTTTTTTTCATCTTTTATTTGATTCCCTTTTTTATTTTTTTCATTTTTTTTTTATTATTTTTGGTTAGCTTAAAAGGACTTCTGCGCTTCTGGTTCTAGTGATGATGCTGTACTTTTTCTCTTGTTTTTTTTTCTTTTTCTTTAGATTGCATATAGACACAAGGAAATTGTGAACACAGGACCCACTTAAATGAAAATTTGTGGGTGGCTTTTTTTCCAGCACTAGAAATACCATTTTCACCACCACCACCATCATCATCCTCATCATCATCATAGCCATAGCCCAGTGTCGTCAAATGTTGCGCTTCGGGGAGCAGCTCTCTTTTTGTTTTTGTTTTGGGGCTGCAGCTATCCAACTTTTGCTTTAGACTGGGGCATCACGACGGTAAGCTCTGTTGAGTTGTATTTCTATGTATACATGCGCATATTATATTATATACTTATAACTCATACATAGCTATATACCTCAGTAGATATACATATATACTAGAGGTTGTCTATTCAGATAGAAACTTTTCGATTGACTATCCTCTGCGGGAAGATTGCTTTTGCACTTCATATAACATTTGAAAATCTCTGCAGTTTGAAATTCAATCAGAAAAAAGAAAAAAAAAAAGGAAAAAAAAATGTTTCCAGAATTTTATTGAAATCTGAAACTCTATGAAAACTTTTAACCTTTTTTTAAATCCGAGAATTTTCAGAGATTGAGAACATAAAGATTTATGACCTTTGAACTTTTGATATGATCATTTTTATATTTGTTGTAGGATTTGTTGAGGTAAGCTGAAAGTAATTGATTTAATTTCTTGTAGAAATTTAGAAAATTCTTGTCGTGCAGATAATTTGTGGATGGGTAATTTTTTGAATTTCTTTATTTTGGGTTGTACAAATGGTTGGATGGGAAGTTTAACGGATCAACTCGAGTTTTCAAAACATTGCATAGCATTCCCAGATGGTTCGAAAATCACAGTCTGAGTGACTGTCTGCTAAGTCCAATAAGTTGGCGCGTCTGGAGAACAAAAGGGTTGAAGAATTTCTTCACCTGCCGCATACCGGGCGTCCTACGACAAGAGAATCCAGATGCCTGTTTTCCCACTTAAGCAGTTCCTACCTTTTTGGTTGACCAAATTTCTGGTAGACCCCAGTATACGGATATTCAGCTCCGGTTTTGGCCAGTTCGTCCGCTTTTTCATTATAGTCCACTCCTTCGTTTCCAGGAACCCAAACCAACGTTACTTGGTTATCTCTAGACAGTAGTTAGGGTTTAGAGTAACAACTCCAGACTAGTTTCGACTCAAAGACTTGAGAGGAAAGAGCTAGGAGCGCAGCTTGGCTGTCTGAACATATGTCGATGTTGGAGTTCTTGCAGCCCTTTTTTTTCGACTTTCTTGAGCTCCAACCTCTATAACATAGACTTCCACCTAAAAATAGAACGTGAGGCACCAAACGAATTGCATAGTTCCATTTTTGGGTCTGGCTTCTTTCGTTAATGGTTACCTGGTAACTTCTTACAAAGAAAAGTCTTTTGGCCATGGTATCTGTTGAATCATCTAGGTCGTTAATGTTGACCTACTCGGAAGATATTGAGATGACCCACACTGGAGGAAGTGCAATCTTCTGGCCTTTCCTTTCGGAGCATGCTACCCGCTGCTTCCCTCTGAATAAAGAAGTAGAGTGGCTGTAAGCCAAGAATGGCTTCGTTGATGACACGATGTGAAGGCGCCAGTGGCGCCTAAACATGCCATCATTTGCACCTTATTAAGGGGTCTCCTGGTGGTTACCTGCAATATGTTAGGCCACCAGACATTTTCCCCGTAAGAAAATATGGGCCTGACTATGCCATGGAAAATCCATAAAGTCATTTTGGGGTTCAGACCACACTTTTTCTCAAAAAGCTTGTGGCATGAGCTGAATGTCCACATGGCTCTGTTAGTTCATCATTTTAGTGGCGGATTCCAGGTAAGTTTGCTGTCTAGGTTTTAAGGCAGGGGACAGGAGACCCTATCCCAAGCTCGGAGGCCCCTGTCCTGCTAGAAGGCCATTCACCAAAACCTTCCTGTCCCTGACCTCTTAATGAAGTGCATCAGGTTTTGGTGAGGCAGGTTTTGCAGCTCATCCACAGAGATAGAAGGGCATATCCTAGAGTATCCAGCCTGCACCAGGCGAAGGCCGGACACGCACACAAAAAGTGTTCAGTTGTCTCGGGCTCTCCCTCCAAGCAGGACAGACACTCAGGGCTGTCAACAAATCCCATCTTCGTTAGATGAGCGTGAAGTGATCTGTGGCCGGTGATGATGCCAACCACTGTTCTACATTGTTTCCTTCCAAGCCCATGAGAAAATCGGAGATATTCCCATTCGGCCCATCAAGAAATAGTTTTGTACACCTCCAAGTACTCAGGTTGGGTCATCTCTGCTGATGCTTTCTATGAACATCCGCTCTGATGAGAGACCCGATACTCAACGTGGCAACGCCTACGGCGGGTTCGGGTCCGAGGAATAGAGAATCAGCCCCAGCCCTAGCTAAAAGGTCGGCCCTTTCATTCCCCATGATCTCCATGTGACTAGGATTACTCCTAGATGTTTTGCTTCTTTGGAATATTATATTGCAATTTCATCTTAGGAGATGGGATCTGGTGACTCCTTTTCATAGTAAAAGGAACTAACAGTGTTTTACCTTCGTTTATTGATAATCCCATGTTCTGGCACCATCTGGTAACAATGTTGAAGGCAGTTTGCATATGCTCGGGTAAAGCTGATTCAAACTTTCATTTAACACAAATGACAATGTCATCAGCGTATCATTGGTTCTTAAAGCCGGCCTTTTGGAGTAATTTTAATTATAGCTTAATAGCACAACTAAGACTCATAGAAGTAGTGATAAAGCCTCGCTCTGTGGACAGCATGTAGTGGCCATGATTGTTGTGGATTCGTCGTTTTTGGTAGCTGTTATGTAGCGTTTCTCAAGCATATTGCCAATCCATCTAACAATGCAGGTTTCTATGCCTTTATCTTCCATTAGTAGGTATACGTAGAATATCAAATGATAGATAGGCAGTAAATGCGTCCAACTCTTATCTGACAGGCGCTAATCAATGTAGACGGACAATAAGGAACGAATGTGGTGGTAAGAATAAATCCCGGTTTACATGGAAAAGACCGACAATTGTCATTATAGAATTACATAATGACCAAAGCAAGGAGACATACAAAGATCTTTATTCCAATGTTAGATTTGCATGAGAAGAGCTGAAGTTGTCTGTTGAGGACATAAATGTACATATCTTATCGAAACTAAGTTAATAGTAGTAGTGGTTAATAATTTTTCACTCATTTCTTTTGTTCCAAGAAATACTTTCATCCCTACATTTTTTTTTTTTGTTAGTGTACTCGTTTCGGGTCGATGAACGCTCACTAAATTTTCCTCAAAATTATCAAGATATCAACTTGACAGATAAAAGAAAAAATAAATAAATAAAAAAAAAAAAGAAAAAAAAAATATTTGAAAAGAGAGAAAATAAATTAAAACTTCCTCAAATTACAACTCAATCCATCGAAAACAAGCAACTTCTGTTCCTCGCCGGCGAACGTCATGAATGAAAGTAGGTCTTGTTGTTCTCAGTCATCATACATAATATAAAAGAGCTCCAAGCTTATCTAAACATCTGCAGTGTGTGCTAATTACCAACAAGAAAGCACACAAGGCGCATAATTAATGGCGGAATATATCTTTTGATGCTTTAATCACACCATACACGGCATACAGCCGCAGTCTTCTTGGTCATTTCAACGATGTCAAGGAGAGACTCTCTAGTGTGCTTGTGCTGTGTCGTATCTATACTGTGATGTGATGCTGCAAAAGCCATATTCCATTCTATCCTATCCCCAATCCTATCCTCTTCCAATGGCTTATCATAGTCCTCAGAAATATTGTACATACATACATAGTAACTATAGTCTATATAGGATAGATATACGACATAGAGTACATTGTATAGATGATCCCCTTTCTGCACTGTCTAACCGCATCCATCTGGAAACTGGTTCCCGACTTCATAAATTAATGTTTTATAGGTAAATATGTTGTTATGTTTGTTTGTGTGTATGTTGCTACATTGCATGGCCGGATGCTTAAATAAAATGCATTCGACTTAATGCATTTTGAATGAGTCGGCAAGTCCAAATGCACCTTTAGCCAAGTATATTTGCTATACGGAGGTTTCGCATAAACCCTAATGTTACCTGGAATCCAACATTCATGTCGATGGACTCTTTGAGACTATTACACACTTTATAACAAGAAACTTGAACCTAAATACGATTTTCATCCTATATCTCTACCTACCTACCTACCTACCTACCTACCTACCTACCTACCTAGTTAGCTACATTTATCTCTAGTCCATTCTCCCTTCAGTAGTAAACTAACTATGGTGAGTTGTGACTACATAAGCTGGGATTTAGTCAAAGGGGGCAACTAATGTGGGCAGGGAAGTATGAAGAACATTGCATGCGGGTTAAGTGAATACAACTCTTTTTGGCCTCATTCCTTTTAGAAGTTGTCTTCTTTATATTGCATGTGGATGCTCTGCTACCTACATAGAACTAAGTAGTAACAAGCAGCTTCCATCCATTGGCAACAGAATTCATAGTGGTTGTTAAGATCTTATCCTTATATTTTTCATTCGCTGTTGCCTTTCATGTCTGTTGTATAAAAGCACTCCTTGAGACGAGGATTGCACCAACCAGACTGCTATCATGCTCCTTTTTAGCATTCATGCAATCTTCAAACTTGTGTCACAAAGCTTCCTTTCTTTTGTGTTGTTGTGCTTACGAGAGAATCTCGTGTATTTGTTAGCCTGCGGGAAAATTTTCTCATCTATCGCTAATATTTTCCTTGGGAACTTTTTGTTTTTTTTTTTTTTTGATAACGTTGTTTACTGAAGGTTTATTGGATTTTACAATTTTTATTACTTTTTTTTTCTACTTTAGAAACTATTATCTGTGACACAAGAATGAAATTTTATTTGTAAAATTGAGCTGATTAAAGCACAAACAATAAATAAAAATGTTTAGATTGAAGCATATGTACAATTGCACCTGTAGGGGAATTCTTTTACGGAAGAAGATTTATATTTTACATGCCAATAGCAAGTGCTGTAGGACAGTTTTGAATAGTTTTCGAATTAGAACAGATTTAGATATGCTTCGTCTACAAATATGACCTCATAATTTGTTATTTATTTGAACAAGTTAAGTAGGATCTTGACTTCGGTAACAAGCCAACCAGATGTTTTAACTGTTATACCAAATACATACAGCCATTTCAAACGAAAACGATCAAATCTTCAAAAAATGCTTGTTTTGGATCCGACCATCTCCGATTTGGATAAAACTTCATAATTTGTAGTAGGGAATACCAAAAAAGCTCACCCATATTTTCACAGTCTTATCAAATGCGGAAATCGTTGTAATAATTATCGCTAGTCGGATATCCGGAAACTCATACGGCTGTGGAACATTTTGCTATCGTATTCTTTTCCTCTTATATGCAGCCCTATTAAGCGGAGCATGTACATATACTACCACCTAATCCACTTATCCCCTGAGCTAAACATGACTTTATTATATATAACATTATAAAAAAAAAAAAAAAAATCGCCAAGAATAGATCCCTGGGGCACACCACATTCGCTATAATAGTTTGCTCAAGATTTTTTTCTTGTACGTAGAACCTCGTTTATCCGAGGTAATGTGGTGAAGAGGTACCTACCTCAGATAAACGAAAACTCGGATAACACAGAAGAAATAAAAAATCGAAAATTTTAATAATTTTTTATGTATTTGTATTGGTAGAATAAACTTTAATCACAAAAGTATGTATACAAAAGTAAAAATCCGACGAACGTAAATTAATCTTTGGGGTACAAAGCATTGTTACTACATAACGTGTAACTTATCACTAACGCGGCTTAAGAAAGTTCGTAATAGAGCACTGTTTCAACCTGCTCAGATTGCCGATTTCATTGTCAGTAAGTTCCTGTTCACAATCGTCACCATGAATCCATTCTTCAATATTATTTCTGTCGACGTCTTCACAACCAGGGATTTGTTCCATGATGCTATGCAGGTCTACATCGTCTGCAATTTCATCGCTTTGATTTGTAGAAGACAAAATTTTTGTCCATGACCTCTCGAACGTGAGTCTTTGCCCAACATTCCAAGTTTGGGTTGACCAGTAAATGACGTCTTTCATGTTTATTGCAAACAAAAACTCTTTGAGCGTACTTCCGGCGGTGCTTTTCTCCAGAATTTCTTGAAGTAAAAGACGTCGGTAATGACGTTTGAACGTGGTTGAAAAAATTTGACAATGATATTTTCAGTAGTGAGAATCAATTCGCTTGGGTGCGATGGAACGTTGTCGAGTAACAGAATCGCTTTTCTAGAAAACCATTGTTTTTCAAAAATCTCTCAATGGAAGGAACGAATTGTTCGAAAAAACATTTTTTGAAAAGTTCACGACTCATCCAAGCACTGTTTTGATGTGCGTAGCACACTGGCAAGACATCAGGTTTGATGTGTTTAATCGCTCTGGGTTTAACCGATTTCCCGATATACATTAGCGGAAGTTGTGTGTTCCGGATGCGTTACTGCATGCTAAAATGCTAACCCTTTCTTTATTATTTTTGTACCCTGGTGCCAGCGCTTCTTCTCGTGAAGCCAATGACTTAGAAGGCTTCATCCTAAAATTTAAGCCAGTCTCATTGCAGTTATAAATTTGATCCCGCGAGTATACTTCTTCCCCTACAAGCTTCTTGAATTCTTCTTTAAACTTTGTTTATCCACCTTCATCAGCTGACATCTTTTCACCACAGATGCTTAACTGACGAATACTGTGTCTTTTCTTCGATATATCCAGCCATCCGCAACTTGCTGTAAAAGTTTAGCTTTCCTCAGGAAACTGTTTTGCAAGCGTCATAGCTTTTGCCTGTAAAATGGGTCCTGAAGAGGAGAAAAGTAAATAAAGGTCATATCGGGAAAAATCTATTGGTACGCTGTACGGTATTGTAGAATAATCTTCAAACTTCGTCATATGTTGAACAAATGTTGATTTGATTGAAGCGTACCTACTCACCTGATACTGGCAATCTGTTTTCTCTCATTTGAGTAAATCATAGGAATAAACCTTTGTCAAGTTTATCATACTCTGCAGGTTTTATCGTTTTACGACTTGTCATCGTGTCGCCGGATATTATCGCGAATTGTTCCAAATTAGATCGATTTCGACGCCAATCGCCCACTGTGGTTTCTTCTCCAACGCCATAATCGGCCGCGACATTCTGAATAATTTCTCCTTTATCCAATCTTCTTCTCCACACTCACTACGACTTTTTTTCTTTTTAGTGACATCATAGTAATGTTCTTTCATTGATTGATGAAGGCCAACTGTTAATTTTTAGCTCCCAATCAAAGAACACACAAAACGTGTATGTTGTAACAAGCAATAAGGTAGCAGTTGCAAAACACTTCGCGCGTACAGTATAGGCATATCGGCTCCATACGTTTTATCCTAGTTTTTTCCGTATTATTCGAGCATACACTTCAATTAATGGAGTACTCGGATAACACGAAGCCTCGGTTGAGCGAAGGCCGAATAAACGAGGTACTACTAAAATATAATATAATCGGCCTAAAATCACTGAGAAATGATGCTGAGAAACATTAAAAAAATTAGCAGTTCTCCACGATTTTAGACATTAACGGCTATGATGAAAGGGTCGTTTATCATACATAAAATAAATTGGGTTGATCATTGTGGCCAATTACATTTGATTTGACAGTTTATGTTCTCCTTTAACACCTCATCACCATCCACACATCAAAACTGAATTGTTTAAAAAAATCAGGTTAAAAACACTTTACCAATTTTTCATATGACATTCGATCTGTCCAACGTTTTTTTTTTGTGAGACTGCATAAACAACTATTTATAAAACTTTGTAATTTGTTAATCTGTATGAAATGGAAAATTACTTTCTAATACTTACACAAATATATGTATGTGTTTTGACGAGTGTAATTGTGGTATTTACCATCTTGAATATTTCTGATAGAAAAGGAAGAAGAGCTTTCTCCGCTAATCAAAAATCTTTCAGACCTTTGTTCAGATTATTAAAATACTTCAGAAAATTGTTCAAGTATTTATATTCCATAAAAAAATCAACTTTCATCTACTTTTATAAAAATATTTATTGATGGTAGTATAGATGACACTCCGAATCAACCAATTCAACTATTTTGGACGTTTGTTGTCAACTACAATATTATTGTGCATAAAAATTCTTGAGAAAATTTATCAATTAAATTCCTAAGAAAAAAAGTTAACTTTTTAACTCTGTATGCTCAAACGAATAATTTATGCGTTTCGGCATGAGATATGGATGTCATTTACTATTAGATGTGAAAAATCATAAAAAAATGTTATGTAATACATAGAAAATATCTTAATGGGGGTAGACTAAAAATAACCGCCGTTTTTAACGTTTTTTTTTTTATTAATTTTTTTGAATTGAACAGTTTTTTAATAAAAATACTAACACAATAATTTTCAGATCAATATTTAAAAAAAGTGATTGAAAATATAAGCGGGAACGAAAACGCTATCATTCACATTTAAAATGAGATGATAACATAAATTTCTCTCAATTTTAACAAATTGTACTCAAAAAGTATCACCTTGTATGATGTAGCTCAAGTATACATAATTTTGTACATTTTCATCAAATCTTAAAGCATTTGTAAAAATAAAACGAAAAACATTAAAACAACCTAATTAAACTCGTGAGATTATTTATTACTTTTGAATGTGCAATCGGTAAAATCAAGAAGAATGTGAAACAGAAAGAAGACGGAAGTTACTTCGCAACAAGTTCTTAAGTGATCATCTTATTACTTAAGAGATTTTCCCTTCTATAAATACCAAAGGAGATGGTTCGTATAAAACAGCCAACAGGTTTCCAAGTAAGGAATTTCAATGCAGATCTCCTCATCATAATTTCCCACTATAAATATAAATGTGTTCACTTTGTTGATTTGATGCGCCTGAATCATATTTAATTTTAGCATCCGAACACAGTAGGAAACTGAATGCATTTTGCCCCTCGTTTAAGCAGAACTTGATGAATTTTTGTAATTAATTACTAAAGGGAAGGAGAGGTAACAAACTTTACATTGTATGTACACAGTTGTGTTTGCAAAAATATCAGCGAGAAGAAGTTTTTTTTTTGTTTTAAATTTTCAACTAAACTGTAGCAACTCAAATTGAAGAATTTTTAAAGTTTTCTTCTGATTATAAATTATATAATAATATAAAAATCAAATGTCACTGTTTGTTTCGGTGATTAACAGGCGAACCGATAAATTTTATGAATGTGTTTGGTTGGTTCCAGCTTAAAAGATAGGATAGTTTTGCAAATAATAGATGGCGCTGTTGTCGAGATCATAAAATCTGCTGAAATTTTGTACACACCGTTTTCATAAAAATGTCAAATACAAATTCAAAAATGGACTATATCGGGCAACTCCTTTGTAGGGTTGCCATACAAATATTTCGTTTTTTTTAGTATATATTTGGACACTGATTAACAAAGCGTACTAGTAGAGAGCTGAAATTTGATATGTGTTGTTTGCATAGCAATAGTAAATAAAATTTAAAAAATATTGTTTGAATCGGGAACCCATTTCTTGATGTTGCCATACAAAATTTGGGTTTTCACTATTTATTTGGAAACAGCCTGATAACGCATCGACGTGGAGAGCTCAAATTTTATACACGGCGTGTTCATGAAAATAGCAAATACAAGTTCAAGACAAAAAAAACTTTAGGTTTTCACTATATATGTATTTGGACATTGTCTCAGGCGTCGACGTAGATTGCTGAAATTTTTTACACGGGTCATTTAAAAAAAATATATATAAATTAAGTTCAAAAATATGAACAATTTGGTATGTGGTGTTTTCAAAGCAATGATAAATAAAATTTCAAAAATGAACTAAATCGGATTATCCTTTCGTGGTGTTGCCATACAAAAATTTTGTTTTTCACTATATAATTGGTAGCTGCCTGAAAAGGTGTTGAGGTGGAGAGCACATATTTTGTACATGACGTTTTCACAATAATTGCAAATACAATTCAAAAATGAGACCAATCTGGCAACTCCTTCAGAGAATTGCCATACAAAAATTTCGTGTGTTACTATATAGGTCAATAATTATATTTTGGTACAAACGTGTCCCACAGTTCCCGTAATTTATATTAATTCGTTTTAAAAGTATTTTAAAATTTTAAATACATAATTTAATTTGGTCACCTTTCTCCTTTGAATAGTTATTTTTTTTATAATTGTGTCGTCAAAATAATCTCCCAAATTTTTACAACTTTGTAATAAGGGTTCGATAAAGCCCATGTCCCCGGGTCTTCATTTTAAAAATTTGACGATAATTATATAAATATAAATATATAAATATAATATATCTACATATGTAAATATATATATAAATATATATATTTGTGCACTGCCTGAGAACGGGTCGACATACTCTCCCACACCTATGAATGTATGCACGTACACTTATACACGCGCACACACACACTCATATGCAGCCACAGAGTGAAATCCTAGAGCACGGAATCTAGCGATCGAGTCAGATAATAGCTGAGATATTATGCGTTTCTAAACAAGCCCATTCTCCACTCCCCACCCATCTAGGTATCTATATTATCGCCGGGCGCAACGCCGCCGGGCTCCCCCTAGTAAATTATAAAAACTTATATTATTTGAATATAAAAATTATTTTATTTCACTTTCAAATACAAGGGAAACCATGGACAATAATGGTTATGAATGTTTTCAAAAAATAAAATCATATGTAAAAAAACATTATTCTATTTAAAAAATCAGAGAAAATGATTTCCATTTCCCATTTTCAGTTCTAGTATGAGTTGAAAACGGGACCCGGATACATGGATCTGCGAACTATCCTGAAATCCGGATTCGGTTCCGAAATAATTAAAATAACTCCTCTTATTGGAAAACCCTTTATTAACGAAAAATATTGTTGAAAAGCCTATACGAAATACGCGTGGTGGAGTAGAATTTGCAGCGCTCGTATGCTGACACAGTCCATAAAAAAAACGTAAATACAAATATTATAAGAATTTTTCTCTAGTTTAATTTATTTACATAGCTATTTTCTTCGTAAAATGAATAAGTCGAAAAGGAAATATTGCCAAAAAACTGTTTTTGGGCGCCATTTTTTCAATATGGCGGCGCGAACGGTAAAGATACGAGGTGGCAAAGTGAAAATTCGGAAAGAGCACATCGAAATCTATAAAAATGCCAATTTTCAAAACCCCCGGAAAACTCTCCAGGTGACTATACTAATGCTACATTAACAATATTTTATTCAAGGCAGTTTTCAGTCCACTCTGCTCCACTCTGCATTGTGAATGCGACATTTTTTAGGTTGATGAATAGGGATTTCTACGACGTAACAACTTGTGTAAAATTTTACATGATCAGGGATAACACAACAAAGTTGTATGCAATTTCTTTCAAGAACTCAATTTTGATGCCGCATTCACAATGCAGAGTAGAACAGAGTGGAGCAGGGTGAGCATTGAGTCCAGAGCGAAGCTGTTCACAATACAGCGCAGAGTGAAATAGGAACTTTGAAATTAAAAGTAAAAAAAATCTCTATAACAACGCCAAATTAACATTCTTGTCGTTGACAAAACCATTGAATAAATACCTAATAATGAAACGGCATATCGGGTGAAAACCTAAGCCACTCGGCGACATGTATTAGTGCTCTGTGTTTGTATTCGTTTCGTCATGCCAATAATTAAATCCTGACATTCTAAAGGGGAACATTTTTTTATAATCCAAATTGCTATGTAAAATAAACAAATTTTTAGCTCCCCCTTATTTTCAGAAAATATTTTTTGGCGTTGCCTTTGTATGACTGGCATAATTTAGCCACCAATGACAATTCAATTGTAAACAAGCAAACCGGCATTGGTAAAATGTTAAATTTTTTGCCAGGGTTGTTTATTTTTATAAATATTTCACTTTTATTTTGCTAGAAACACTATAATTAATTAGTAAAACTATTAAAGTTACTTGAAGAATGCTTTTCCACGACAATAACTCTGTTCATTCCTGCAGCACAGCACAGCGCACTTCAATATGATAATTTAAGACTCCAGAGTCTCTATTACACAAAATATCGTTCACAAAAGAACATTTCGCACTTATTTCACACTACTATTACTTCAAAATCACATTTAATTATTTATTTTTCACAATATCGCGAATTCAAATCCGAGAACTTCTTTTCAAAATTATGAAATGTCAGAATGTTGAACTGACACAAAATAGCCACTAGGACCTCTTGTCATTTCTCCCCCTCCGACCATAGGTCACACTGTCATTGAAATGCTTAAACACGTACACTGTATTTGCCCGATACCCCGCTATATAAAAATTAACGTAATTTTTTAGGTTTTTAAGTCATGAAGTTTGGCAAAAAATACCTTTTGTTTTTTTATTAGCATTCACAAAAAATATTAAATCACAAAATAACATTAAAACATGTTAGTTATGATAAAAAGAAGTATGGAGCTTTTTCCACGCCATCTACATGCTAGTTAGTAGTTCGAAATTCCAATTTGTAAGCTTTCGGAAATGGCAGTGTGAAAAACCTATTTTCATGCAGCTCCACTCTGCTCTACTCAGAGCCAAACAGAGATAGCCATATGTACAACAGAGTGCGAAAAATAGATGCCAGTTGCCACTCTACGCTGTTCTACGCCAGTGTGTATTGTGAATGCGACATAAGGCTCGATAATTGAATCATTTGATCATGTTTAATAGGGTTAAAAAGGATGAAAGTTCATCTTTGGATTAAGTGCTCAAGTTTAATCCTGCGATATCCTTGAATGGACTTTGGACTTATGAGCATTTAAATGAGTGCAATTCAGGGGGAGGATTGTTGAAAGTTGGGGGTGGACTGGATTGGGGGTGGGGGGGGGGGGGGGGTCTAAAATTAAAGTGATCAGAATACTCTAAAGAATCTATCGGTATACACCAACATACTTTCCTACTTATTTACCAAACACTCTCACTCCTTTCCTCTGCCTATTTTAACTAAAAAAATCGAGTAAAACATACAAAGATATCTAGAAATAGAGGACACGTTATAAAATGTATATTATACCTACAATTAACTAAAACTTATTTTTAATTTCAATATTTCAACAAATTCGTGAATCAACTGAAAACTGCTATTTGAAAACGAGCACTTGTAAATGATGCTCAAAGATGAAGACTGATGGGATAAACATTTCCTGAGAAATGTAATAACTTTTCATTCAGGGTTACCATTGATCATTGATTAGAGATTACCAGATAAACAACGCACTGTAATTACGGTAATATATTTTTCAAAGAAATTAAGTTATGAAGATACTAAATTTTATTACCTACTGCTGCTACCGCGTAGTTGTAATCTCAAAATTTAAATATTCAAAAATTTATAAATAAATGAAGTGACGAAAACATTCAAACGACAGAAATGTAATTTTTATTTCACCAATTTCTGATAATTAAATTTTTCCAATTATTTTAATTTACGATAAACAGAAAGAAAAATTTCTTCGATGAAAGAAAGGAAGAGGTTTTTTTATTTTTCTGTTTATTTTTTGTGAACTTTTCTTTTTTTATTTTTTTATTTACATACATTTACTCACGTGTTGAGATTTTGCAATTCAATCAGTCTGCACTTTTGTGTGCCCATTTTTTGTGTGTATTATTTTTTATGCAGAATACGTGTAATATGAGCCACTCGAGCTGATTAAGGTAAACAACCAACTCGACTCGACTTGTTTACAACTCTATCGCGCCCCGTGCGGTTCTTCAAAGTGAAAAGCATAAACAGAAAATTTTGTTTTTTTATTGTTTTTCTTTCAATTTTCGTAAGATGAATAACGTTGAATTTTTCTGTCTGGATTTACATTGGTTTTCTGTCTCTCTTCATTTAATTTGCTAAATTATGTATGGGAGAGTGAAAAGCTTACACTTTAGGTAGATATTCAGCAAATCAAATCATATAAAATTCCACACTTTTTTTAATACTAATTTATGTATGTATTTCGACCTAAAGGTTTTATTTGACACCTTTCCCCGATTGTAAATAAAATTTATTTTCTTATCTTATACCAACATTTTTTACAGATGCATAATTGCTCTGCTAAGCAATTTTTTACACATACTTTTTTGCATATACATATTTTTCTGCACTTGTAGCAGATTCTAGTTGCTCTGTTACCTGAGCAACACTTTATTTGGCACCTTTTGCTCTTTTTATAAAGAAAATGATTTTGCCTGAGACCTCGTGCTCATTCTTTTTGTTCATTACACAGTGGGTGATCAACTAGAAGAAAACACTTGAAATTTTTGTAAAATCTGCGCAGATTTATGGGATTTTGGGAAAGTAAATGAAAAATACGCATTTGTATTACTTAGTTTAATTTAAATTACCACAAAGTTAAAGTTGTTCCAGCCGTAATTTTGATGACATCTTATCTTATCATCTTTTCTTTTTATTTGTTGAGGATGATTACTTTTTGCAATTCTCCGGTACAACAGCAAAAGTGAAAAAAAAAAAAGTTTTGAGATGAGATCAGTTTGATCTTTTTTTCAAGCGTTTATGGCAGGCGAACCGAAACCGTCTGCCATACGAAGCGGTTGTTTATTTATTTTTTTTTAGCCCACTTCGGTCTTGCACACAGGTTTAATGCATTCGAATTAATTTGATTTTTAGAATAATAAATTTTTTTTTCTATTTTTATTAAATTTTTCCATTTTGTTTTTTTTTTTTGCTTTACATTTCTTTCCATTTTTATACCCTAGATGAAATCTCTAGTCTAGGGTATACATACTAAATTTGTCATTCCGTTTGTAACGCACAGATGTAGAGAGGAATGTGGATTGGACACCCACACATAACATTAAAAGTTATTTTGATTTTTGCATGTCCGTCCGTCAGTCTGCACGATAACTCCAGAATGCTATCAGTTGGAAAGCTGAAATTTTGCACATGGGATTTAAAAAAAAAAAAGTAAAATTAAGTTCGAAAATTTGACAAATCGGATAACTCCTTCGTAGGATTGCCATACAAAAATTTCATTTTTCACTACATATTTGGACACTACCTAAGAACGCGTAAACATATAATTTAAAAAATTGGCTAAATCGGGCAAACCTTTCTTGGATGGATAGATTTAAAAAAGGTTGTGCCCCGATTGGGGGGGGGGGGGAGGGAGCAAAAGACCACTACAAAACCAATTGTTTACCCTCTGGACCCGTGAGTAATTTCGTAGGTCCCAACCAGACGTTCTTACAAACCATAAGATTGGCTCCCAACCCTCCTTACCTGCTTCATGCAATTCATCCTGGATATGTGAGCCAAAGAATCTATAACGTTTACCGGAGAGAGCCGGACAGTGACAAAAAAAGTGAGTCACCGTTTCGGACTCCTCTCCGCATCCTCTGTATGTAGGGTTATCAACCAGTCGTATCATATGTAGATGAGCCCTGAGAGAACAGTGTCCAGTAAAAATAGACACCAGAATTCTCAGTCCTAGCAGCTTTTTTGTAAATCTTGGGTTAGGTTTACCGCACAGTTCCTTTATTGTTCTACCTGATGGGTCGTCTGACTAAATACAAATGTGTTGGCAATCGGCCCAAGTCACAATTGTAGAGACAAGGTGTCCCGGTACGATCCCAATTATGGAGAGAGGTGCCTCCGAGGCAGCCCCAAGACGCGCCAGCTCGTCCACTTTTCGTTTCTACCAATATCCCTATGAACAGGCACCCAAAGAACGACTATTCTGTTGCACTGAGAGAGGGAATTCAGGGTGGTCTTACACTCCAGTACTAGGTTGGACGTTATGAAAGGTTTTGACAAGGCTTTGACGGCTGCTTGGCTATCCATGCAGATAGAAATCTCCTTATTCTCAGTGTCTGAGCCAAGGAGGTTCTTTCCAGCTTCAAGAATGGTCTAGACGTCCGCCTGGCAGACCGTAACATGACTTTCCAGGTGTATGGCAAATTCCAAATGAGGCCCGCTCCGATGTTATCTTCAGATTTCGAGCCGTCTATGTAAATTATAGTGTCTATCAATGGGTGGAGCACAGAGTGTGCTGTCCATTCCTCCCTAGATGAGATTTTCGTTTTGAACTTGCTAATCAGCATGAGACCCCCTTCTTAATATGTATCTGCTCGGGGTATATATTGAAGATAACCTCAAGAGCCCGAGTGCTTGTAGACTTGAATGCGCTGGTTACACTGAGTAGATACAATCTTTGAATCTTTACCAATATCTTAAGATGATTGGCATACTCCACCATACCACACAGCCGTAGGTTAACCCCTTCTTAGTGTTGCTATAAAAAATTAAGGATTTTTACTTATAGTGTGATCAGTCCTAAGACGTTCTTATTGTCCCGAAAATTTATTCAGAATATGAAAATTTATGAAATTGGTTATAATCATTTTTTGCTTTCTGACGAACCTTTCTAGAAATATATGCAAAAATTCACTTCAACGATCAAACTTGCATTGATTGGTGGGTATTCATCTAGGATATCATAAGAATTGGTCCAAAACTTTTAAGATTTAATTTGAGTTCTAGCATTTCATATTTTGCAATAAAACTTTTCTTGTGTGGGCATATCAGATAGAAAGAAAACAATAGTTTTTACATTTTAGTAAAAATAGGGGAAAGTTATTTAATTTAAAAGCTTTTTTAATATTTTCTATTTTAGGCATCAAATCTCCGCTAAAAACTAATATAACGGTAAATAATCTATCAGACATATCCATAATAGCTCGTATCTACGTTCTCTTCCGAACGTTGTGGTGTATCCACCCACATGTCTGTTTTATCATACAAAAATTTCCGTATGCTAATTTCGTTCCTTTCTTCAAATTCTATAAGCGTTTAAGTTCGACAAGTCTCTGAGCGCATATATGTATGTACATATATATGTATATGCCCATAGGGCACATTGAGTTAATTTCTCTGAGCGCATATATGTGATCATAGTGGTGCTCAAAAGATTAATGAGAAATATTTGCCTTTTCAGATGCTGACGATTACTATGTGAAAAGAAAATCGAAATGCAAAAATTAAATTATTCTCAAAAGATATAAAATTACGTTTCAAGGTTAAAAAAAAAAACAAAAACATCTTGGTCGCAAATTATCTGCCATTATTATGGCGAATTTATGAACGTTTAAATGAATTCATTTAGAGTTAATTGCCCACAGCTGACACAGCACTTGCAATATGTGTGTTCTCCAATGCACTCTGTCATAATTGAAATTAATAAAAATTTTTGTGTACGTGATACCCAAGAAGATGTTGTAGAGAAGTCATCTTGTAAGATTGAAATCAACAAATATGAAGAATTCATCCAAGAAACAAAATGGGAGAGGGGAGGGGGCACTAAATCACTCAGGTAGGGTAGACCGTAGACCTTGGAATCTGCCAACTTTATTATTGGCCTCGTCTTATTGAAATATATTCAATAAAACTTATCAGTAGTTACCGCTGCCTGCGCTGCAGTCAAGATGATTTGCAACTTTTCCTATTATGAGCAATAACAAACAGTAGCCATCGAGTTTTTCAAGTAATCACATTAACTTCCATCATGTTCTCCATTACCTCCACCACCTCCTCCTCCTCCTCCTCCTTGTTCACATTTTTGTAAAACTATGTACATACATGGACTTCTTAAGTTGGCTACAAATAAAATTTAATCAAACCTGACAGCTGTTGATTTGTGGCGGGAAAATAGCTTGCCTGACTCAGTTGACATGTTTAGCAGCGCTAGTCCTTCATCTTTTATACGGTTTTATTACTTCATTGGAACTTTTCAAAGAAACAAAAAAAAAAACACCTGGACTATCTATGTACACTGTCGTAATTTGCTCGCTACTTTACGACTAGCAATAAGCTAGCTAGCTACGGTGTATATCTATTTACAATCAGTTTTATGATAGTGTAAAGTCACCGTCGACTATCGGTCTTAATAAATTTTGTAATGAACAAATTACGAGAGTATGGCATGCAATTTTCATACCAACAACAACAAGAGTGGCGCTTTGATATGGTGCGGAATTAAGTTAGTAAATAACATGTGTCTGCCTATAGCCTAGAAGATTGATGTGAAAGTGTTAGCTTGAGTTAGGCTAATGTGAATTCAAAAAGCTTTGTACCTATATATGTAGGTAGTACCAGAAGGACATATGACAATGGATCCAAATGCATTGCAGTCAATTTCCAATTAGGTTAGTAGTTATCCAAAAACTTTTGCTGAACATAACACACGAACATGCATACATACATACATAAATGCCTAATTGTATAGTATCACCTGCCTACCACCTATAAATAGGAATTCATTAATAACTGAGACTAAGATAACTTCTAACTATGGCTGGAGCTCATTATGTTGTTGGTCGTTGCGTTTGTCGTCTATTTTCAGTCTTCCATTGAAAATTATTGTTGCGTGACATAATTTTATTTATGTGAGATTTTCCTTCGTCATTACGTTAAACACACGCTTTCGTAAGAACGCAAGAAGTAATCATGGCAGAAGGGTAGAGACCTTTTATTTTTCTATTATCCCTATAGACACGTATATATAAAACACACAACCATAATACATATATAGTAGCTAGTTTGCTGGTTGGGTTTGATTATAGGTTCAAGAAATGTTCTCCTCTTCAGTCCGCAGCCCACATAAATAATTATAATTTTTTCTTGTCACGTATATATATACCACGAGAACCATTTAAAAGAAGACTCTACTTGAGTAGTTATAAGAGTGAGAATTCGATTAAAATGTCATGATGAAAAGCAGAAGACTGTGTATTAATTTGTGAAGGGAGCAGGGCATTTTATAGCTTTTCTTAATTAATTGAAATTTAGATAGAGTCAGGCTATTAAATATAGCGAACTCTTTTAACTATAATGATCATGATCATTATGATGAAGATGATGATGATGATGATGATGATGATAGAGACTAATCAACTCAATTAAATGTTATGATTTATGTAGCACTCCCCTATATAGTATAGTCTCGCTCGACAGGCTGTTCTGTATTAGGTACATACTTAAAAAACTTCAAAGTGTGATGTCATCACTTCGATTTATTTTGGGCAACTGAAATGTAATTAATTTCGTTCAGAATTTAGTTGTTTGTAAGATTGTTTTTTTTTTCTTTTTCATGCGTTTTGACTGGGTGGCCAAGTTCATGGAGGTCTTTTCTGTAATTGTAGAACAAAATTGAATTGACATTCAAGCTTGTCGGTTACATTTAATATAGTTTTTTTTTATAAGACTAGGTAAAAATCGAAAAAAATTTTGTTTACCCGCATTCCAATTAATATTATGCGGATTACCGTAAGGATCGATTTTTGGTCCATTATTGTTTAATACTTTCATTCATGAGGGTATCGAAAATTTTTAAGTATCTGATGATATGCCTGATATAAAGGATGTCAGCGGCTTCCAAATTT
This sequence comes from Dioctria rufipes, assembly GCA_963924295.1. Classification (NCBI taxonomy): domain Eukaryota; kingdom Metazoa; phylum Arthropoda; class Insecta; order Diptera; family Asilidae; genus Dioctria; species Dioctria rufipes. Next base: position 340,355,757 of record OZ002740.1, on the reverse strand, counting down.
TATTGATCAAAATTTGTAACAGCTTTCTTTGAAAAGAAGTTAGTCCTTAGTGACTTCCCCTCAAATTCGATTGGCGAAATTTTTAGTCGAATAAAATTCCTGAAAATAAAAATTTTAATTTCTTCAATTTATGGAAAAGCCGCGAAACATTTCTTTAGGATAAATAGTTACATTAAACAAATCTATAATATAATAATTACCTTTCCGGTCAGTGCCTTAATTATCCCACGATCAGATCATGACACCTTATTTCATCATCCGGTATTTCCACAGCACGAAACGTTTGCGCCTGAAAATTACAAATATCATATTATCATACAAATAATTCTTGAATGTGCAATTTATAAAGAATCCGTATAATATATTTCCCTTACCTACTACAAAACTGAAATACCGAAAATTGTCACGTAGGTACGCATTCTTTCAAACCGGTGGGTAAATTATCAAACTTAAGTGAAATATAATCTGCCAACTGCAATTTTCATAAAAAAGCTCGTAGAGTTAAGAAGGGAATGAGAACAGCTAGAATAAATATAATTTTTAATTTTTATCATAATCCGATACGGCCGCGGAATAAATAATACATACATATACTTCGTTTTCAGAGAAAAGAAATTGTATTGATTTATTGTTTTTATATTAAATAAAAGTAGTTTGAAAAATTAAAGTACAAATAAAGTGAAACCGTTTGAATTGATTGTTTCTTTTCTTTTTTTTGTTTACCTTTTTTTTTATCCCAGTTGCAAGAGCGATTGGTAAATATTAAACCCAACTCTCATTTCCCTTCAATTTGGTTTTAGAAAAAAAAAAAATCTGTTTTTCGGCAGTAAAACTTCAGTTATAACGTTTAAACGATCAAAAACAAACTACACCACTGGATTACCTTTTCCTTAATATTTAATATGATACCAAACATGAAGTATTTTGGACAACCCCAATGAAGGGTGGTACGACCCCCTACCTCCAGACATTTTTCATCTATGTATATTCTTTTACCCTAGACCCTAAATCCATCGGAAAACCCTTTATGACCCTCCCACACACAGAGTTAGGTTGACGTCAATATTGCGACAACAAAATTCGCCACCGAGCCGCCTCAAATCTGTAAATATAACGTATAACACCCAATCACACATAATTACCAAAGTAATTTCTCAGTTTTTTTTTATTGGTCTTACAGATCCTGAGCTTACCCCTGCTACTTATTGCAACTCCTCCAAAATCCCTCAACAATTACGCTTATAAAAAATAATTCAATTTATCTCGACGTTGCGAGGTATAAGACCCATTCAAGTACCTCGAATATAAAAAAAAACGTCCAACCCTCTACCTACAACAAAAACTAATACCTTTTATCGTCTCCTCCGCCGATTCGCACTTTTTCACGCTTCTGACATTTTGCCCAACTCCCCAAGTATGTTAAGAATTGCGAATGGAGAGTTAATGAATTTTAATGGGAAAAATCGAAAATTCTCATCTCCATCTGCCCAACTTTCCGTGTTACAAAATCCGGCCCAAGGAGTTTGTCTATTAAGATTAAGACTTCCGAGAAAGCTGAATTTTGTATACCGGAAAATATTTTTTTTTAACTTTTTGAAGAGGCTTACTAAGAAGACTAGGATTGGTAAAAAATTCATGCACATGAAACTCTGTAGAACCTAAAATTTAAATTCTTGGAAAGGGCAAGGACCCGGAAAAGCTTCTTCTTCTCCAAAACTTTGACTTCCGTGAATACGAATGGGTGTTAGGAAGGTACAAAATCCGGGAGTATATAAAATTTAATTAAATTAATTTTTAGAAAATGTGCAAAAGCATTTTTCATGAATTGCGCATTTTACGGGGATTTTTTTTTTTTTGTTAATTTGAATTATTTCTTCTGCTCGCAACGTAACGTGTCTTCAATTCTTTGTTGAAACCCCGATCGATGGCTTCGAATTTTTCTAATATGATGACGACGCAAAGACTTATTTTATTTAAAAAAGGTTGCGTGCTGCTGGTAGGAGGTGATAGTACTCACCTAGCCAAACAAAAAATTGCCTGGCGGGGGGGGGGGGGGGCATATCAACCGTTTCGGAGTTAAAGGGTGATTAAGAAAAAAGCTAGTTTTTCATAAAAAAAAAAACTTTGTATAAAAAGTACAGGGCGTATGGTCACAGTCAAGAGCTCATTGTATACTGAACTTCATGGCCTTTCCAAAGACTGCTCAACCAGCCGCATACTCAACTCTTAGGAGACTGCTGGTTGAGCAGTCGTTGGAAAGGCAAGGCATACAATTAGCTCTTAATTGTGACCGTATGCCCCCGTACTTTTTAAGATACAGGATGTTTTGTGAAAAGCTAGATTTTTTCTTAATCACCCTGTAACTCCGAAACGGTGGATATGCCCCTTCCTCCCCCTCCTTGTTTTACAATTTTTTGTTTGGCTACGTAAGTACTATCACCTCTGTTCTATTCACTACCATGGAGGTAACACCCTGTATAATACAACCTCATCATTATTAAACTATTTTACACAACAGACAGATTTTTATTATTATTTTAATTTTAGTATAATTAATATTAATTAGGCGAGTGAGAGGATCCCTTCTCTAGAACAACTTTTTACTTGAATTTATCACACTCTGCGAAAAATTATATTAAAAATTTGAATCGGGATGGATACCCAGCTCTGCGGACAATTTGATTCCTGAAATCCGGATCAGAATCTAGACTAAACAAAGAATATTGAAAATTTTCTCCAGATTTCATTGTTTTACTGGGAAAATACGATAAACAGCAATATTTCAAAACACTCTTGCCTCACAATTAAAGTCCTTCCTCTTTATCCTTCTCAATTTTGAACTGAAATGATATCCTTTAATAAGAGATGGTGCAGATATTAAATGTTGCTGTTTATCTTTATTTTTAGATTGTTCGAAAACATTTGTATTTTCCCAATGAAACATTGCAATATGGAAGAAATTTTCAATTTTCTTTGCTTAGTTTGAATTTGGATAATAATTGGGTTCGAAAACCCGAAGGCTCTGGATTGGTCATACTTAGACAGAGATGAGAAAAAATGCTATGTCCGGTGAGGGAATCCTAGCGGTTTCCGAAAAAAACTTTACTTAAAGATATTTGGGTATGTTTTTATAGATCACCCTGTAACTTCTGAACGTCGTTACATCCTATGGTGATGATTTAAAATTTGTTAGAATTGATAATTGTTTGACCTTTCCTTTCCCCTCTGTTTTGGTTCAACAAATAGTTTTTTTTCTTATTTAAATAATATTTTTATAACCCCCCCCCCCCCCCATCAACAACAAGTTTTCATTTTCGATTTAAAAAGCACAAAAGTTTCTGCGTTTTTTGCCATTTTTCTTGAATTTATCCAGTGAAAATGGCTTAAAAGACCATCGCCAGAAGATAATTGTCTATTTTCTAGCACTAATATACCACCCCCCCCCTCCCCTCCCCCTCCAGCACTCCGTCATACAATTTTTTGCTCGTCTAAGTATGACCTATCCATAGTCTTCAGGTTTCACACCACTTACGGGGAATACCCTCTATGTGAGTGTACCAAAGGTAAAAACTGAACAATTATTATATGCTGGTTGCCGAACAAATCTAAAATCAAATTGATAAAAAAAAAATTTCATCAAAATTAGCAACTATAATACTATCCATTTGCATATATTACATAATTATTAATAGTTTTCCTTCTTTCATCTTTTCTAAATCATTCAAGCCTCATCTTTCCATCAATTAAATCAAATTGAATTGAAGATGGGGAGAAACAAACAGAAAATATATCATCAAAATGCTTCCAAAAATCCGTCAAAAAAATAAATTTTCTCTTGCCAAAAAATCCTACACATACATAAATTTATCCAAGCGAATAAATTTCATTCGCAGTCGCATTTTTATCGATATCTGTTGTAACACCCGGGGGTTGCCTCTTCTTTCGTGGGTCAATGCCAAGCGAAATTTTATTATGTCACTCCCCCGTCGTCCTCCACCATTGAATCTTAAATTGCCTCAAAAAAAACAAAACCTTTAAATTCATGCAGTTAATTTGTTGAAATTTATTTTTAGATTTGGCATAATCACTGGGAAAAACAGACCGACTCAAGTCGATTTTATTTTAAAGTTGAGTCAAGTTGGGTTGAGTTGAATCGATTTTTTTTTATATTACATTTTATATGTAATAGGAAAAGGCCTACCTATATAGGTAATAATTATAGTCGTATGTTGTCGTCGTCCCATATTCTATATCTAATTTACATATATAGTTACATTACTGTCTGCAATTCACATTGTTATAGGACAGCTCATTTGCACTCACCCGTTAAAATGATTTAGTTGAATTTTTTTCAGCCGTTTAATCAGTGTCACGTGCATGTTTTCGTTAAATATTTATCAAGCAGCGTGCTCATGAAATTTTAATTAAGCCGCTCAATTATGTACCTCGAAATCGTGGAGCGGTTTTGAAAAGAGCTTTTGTTTTTTTGTGTTTTTTTTTTTCTTCTTTCAATACGACAGATATCATCGGACTTGTATTATGCAAATAGTGTAATTGTAGTGTGTAGCTAGTAGCGATAGTTTTGTCGTTTCATCGTATTATTCTGCTGCTGTGTTTGGTATTCAAATTAAAGTGATGATGGCAAGGGCCAGGCGTTCAGACCCGACAAACCAAAACATCACAAACAGAGTGGTATGGTACCGCTAGCCGGTGGTGATCTATATACAAATTATTGAGAAGAATTCCATTTTAATTTTAGTACATGCTCAGTTGGGCATGAAAATATTGTTTGGGCTTAATTTAAACTGGGTAATTAGGGATTCGGTTTTTTGCGCTTGAACTGAATTGATTTCATGTGTACCAGAAAATGGAAGGAAAGTTAAATAGTGCCGGCGGTGGTGAAACACTTTTCCTGTACAAAGTTATCTAATTATCATTACAGTAGAGCGGCGGAATAACAAATTGTTTTGATGAAATTTCAATTCACAAATTTACTTGTGACCGATAATTTACATATGGTTTTAATTGGGATTTCGATAGTTATGGGGTATAAATATGAAGAGATTAGTAAATCGAAAAAAAATACTCTATTTTCTATTTCATTCATCAATTAATTTATTTTCCAAACCGTTTTTATTCACGCATGATGGTCATTTACCTTGTAACATCCGCTCTCTGGCAGAGGGTAATTAAGAGAGAACTAAAACTATAAATATATATACTAATCACAAAACGATTTGATTTGCATGCATGGGGATGTTCTTCGGTGTGTGCCACAGGGAACTATTTATAAAATATTTGGCAACTGTATGTGACTTTCTGGTCACATTTTTTTTTCATCAAAGAGATTTCGTGTACACATAATGATCGTTTCAAAAATGATTATTTGTCGGCATGTTGACATACATATATTGACCATAATTCATAAATAATTTCTAGCTGAACAAGATGTCTGCACTTTGTGCCGTCACTGACTGATGATAAGTATGATTATAATTTCACAATATTTTTGCGTTTCTTTATAATGAGCGAATGATTTAATATATAATTTCAGAAGAGAGATGAAAATGTTTTTTATGGATAGTAATTATTTCAAGATTTTTTTTTTTTTTTTTTTTTTTGTATTTACATTGTCAATTGTAAATATTTATTATTTCATCAGCTCTTTCTTCGTTCATGGGACTTGTGGCCTAGATTTTTTGTTTTTTTGGTTTTATGCCTTTATAATGCTGTGTGTCAAGAAGAGATACTACGTGAAGTTTTTTTTTTTTTTTTTTTTTTTTTTTTTTTAAGAAAAATATCTTTGTTTCAACTGCCGTTGAATAGACTTTTGTAAAGATGCTTGAAATTTTTAATATACCTACTACACCCACGGCAAAAGAATTTTGCGCACTCTTCAGTTTCTTATTTTTTTCAAATTCTTTTAATTTATCGTAATAATAGGAAATCGTTTTAATATATTGTTGATGAAATTTATATATAATACAAATATATGTATATGAACGATTTTAAGAAAAAAAAAAAAAAACAATAAAGGTTCATTCGTTATAGTTATGTAGCATAGCGTTCCTTGATCGCACTGACAGAACTTGTAAATTCTTACATTAACCCTTTACCGACTAGAATACTTTTTGCGGCCGATTTTCCAATATGATAATGCTGAGTTCAAACATCATTAAAAAAAAAAAAATCAGGTTGTAGCTACTAGTTTCGAAATTATAGCCTGTTGCCATATGGCAATGCTAGGCGTTTATCAGGGCAGTAATTAACATATCAAATTTTACTTTTCAAAATATACAAAAGACTTTAAGAAACAGTTTTTTAAGAAGATACGTTTATGCGCGATTATTATTTACCCGCCGTACTACCGTCCGAGCGCTCTAGGGGGATGTCTGACCTGCAAGAGAATAAAAAGTATGGATTTGAGTATAACGATACTCAGTGGGTTTTTCTATGCTAAAACATTCAAATTGCTCCTTTCGGTCTTGGATCAAAAGCCGAACAGACAATTGATCCACCATTCATTCACAATAACGGCATAGTTCAACGTTATTGTACAAATAGGATAGATCTTTTACGGGAACGAGTACGGAACAGGTTCCCTAGACAATAGCGGCACGAGCCAACGCATAGTCTAATTAAGATCATGTCCTGTGAGATCGAGTACGGACCAGGATCTTTCAACAATAGTGGCATCAGTCAACGTTATTGTAAAATACGAATGATCGAGTACGGACCAGGATCATTCATCAATAGCGACATACATCGACACTATTTAAACACATTTGTGATCGAGTACGGACCAGGATCACTGGACAGAGCGGCATAAGCCAACCCAATGTGTCATGCGCAATTTCGCGTATACCTAACTTTTCCTCACCAAAAGCTACAATTTTAGATTTTTTTTTTTCTACCACAGTTAATTTGCTTATAACTTTTTCCAATGACTCTAACTTCACGATTAATTTCCTTTTAACTTTTTCCAAATGACCCTAACTTCACGATTAACGTTGCGTATTCCATTGTGTAGCTAACAAAACATACCAATCATTGAGAACTAGTGCAAGACACTTCATTCAGTCTTAAAAAACTGCAAATTTAGTTATAAAATAATTGAAAGAGAAATTAGTGGAAAAAATAGGATTCACAGTAAGTGCGCAATATTTTTTGGCGGTGGGTGTAGGCACTACTCGAATAAAATCAACCTACCCTCCCATCTGTTATTTGAATGAGAGGTATTTTTTTTTTTTATATATAAAAGTTAATACACAAACTAACAAATCGCGCATAGGGGTTACCTAATCGTCTCCTGGTCAGCCTACTTTTAATTGAAAAGTAATTTCATTCATTTTGTTTGCATACCAATCGGTAGGTCAAGACATGAGTAAAAAGGAAAAAAAAGTTTCCAAGTGTAAACAGGTGAGTTTACAGTATTAACTTAGCCTCATCTTTTATTTAACCGTGGAATGCTAACCCGTTTTAATATGAATTCACTTATTGGTATATAACCACGTCTAAATATTACTCACACACGAGAAAAATTATAAACAAAAGAGTTAAAATAATTTAGCGAAATACAATAACAAAAAAAACAGGATGCCCGCAAGAATAATTTAAGATTTACATTAACAAATTTTAATTAATATGGTAAGGATAATTATAAATGAAAGTAAATTTTTTCATCACGAATTGATTATATACCATAAATTCTTCAGTCTTTTAGTAGGCTTTTCCCAGGCACATCAGGCAAGGCAATACAGCGTTCCAGTCCAGGGTTAATAACGATAAACACTACTCAGGGGTGTCAACAATTTCCATCGTTGTTAAATGAGCGTGAAGCGGGCTGTGGCCAGCGACGAACGTATACTAACAAGAGAAATCGCTTGAACAGCTGTTCAATAGAAAGAGATTACCCCTCAAAGTAGGCGTCATAGAAAAAAAATAAAAAATAAAAACATTAATGCAAATTTTGAAAGAAAGAATTGCATGTACCTATCATTTAAGGAAATTGTATATGTGTGTGACAAAGAGAAATATACTTGTTTTTGTTTTTTTGAAGGAGACATGTTTACATTTTTCAAAAAGCAACCACGTTGTTTTTTACACACTGGTGAATAAGGAAGCAGTGGTTCATTGCTGTTCAAGAGATTTCTCTTTTAGTATACGCTCGCCGATAGCCAGTGGAGATGTGTCGTTCTGAGCAATTTTCGGAACCGGATCCATCTAATTTGTGCCCGATTCCGCGGACACATTCCATCGTTCCTTTTGTTCCTTTCAATTCTCAGAAAAGATGTTGTGAGTTCAAAAAATTAAAAACAAACAACATAGTTTCCAATTAAAAATATAAACATATAAAATTGTCGATTCCTCTTATCAGTAAGTACCTACTTGGACAAGCTTTGGACAAAACCTTTGACGTGGAACTGAAGTTACCGGTATACAAGGCCTCGTTTTTATCAATTTTAACAGAAATTAATCATAAAAATAACGCGTCTCAGTTCCACCAAAAATAAATAAAATAACATAAAGTCAGTCGGTGGGATTTTTTTTTGACTTGGTTTTGCACAATTGATAAAGGGGATGATAGAGGCAATGCGCACTTTTGCGTTCGATTGTTCACCTAAGCTGATTTAAGTAAGACCGAACTTCTCGATTCCAAGCTGAGCTGCAAGATTAATCTAGATGAGCGCATGAAGACGACCAGTGTGGCCTTCTACAGTTGCAAGAGAATATTTGGTAGAAACTGGGGATTAAAACCCAATGTGGTACATTAGATGTACACAGCCATAATTGGCCCCATCCTCTGCTACGGCTCCACGGTATGGTGGACTCCACTGACGAGGAAATGTAACCTGGATGTGCTTCAAAAATCCAAAGGGCCGCCTGTATGGGAATAACTAGGTGTCTGCGCACCACACCCACGGGGGCACTGGAGGTCATGCTTAACTTACTGCCGCTGGACATCTATTGCAGAAGTGTAGCGGCAACTAGTGGTATCAGGCTGAGGACGAGGGGTTAGTGGATGGAAAGGTGTTTTGGGCACTCCAATATAATCTAGAAGATAAACTGTAGTGATTGCAGGGAAGAAACAGACTACCAAGTACCCTTCTTGACATTTGATAGGGGTAGGAATGAAATGTTGCCCACCAGGAGTGACTGGGATGGGAAAGAAATCGTCGTAACACCCGATCTTTCTATTTTTACGGATGGTTCCACGATCTCCAGTGGCACGAGTTTGATAGCCTGCCTGACAAATGCAGTGTTTCTTCTGGCAGAACTCGCAACATAGGTATCCATGTGTAGAGAGCCTCCATGGCACATCTGCATATATAGTATACTGATAGCCAAGCAGCCATCAAGGGCTGGATGCTGTATTGTTAAAAAAATCAAAATTTGTGGAATTATGCAAGATCAGCCTTGACTATAAGGCACAAGTTGACCCTATGTTGGGTACCTGGTCATAAGGTTATCTCAGGCAACGAGATGGCTGATTAGTTGGCCAAAAAGGCTCTGAATTGGATAGCTCCGCAGCGGTAGCTTATGTAAGGATCCCAATAGGAGGAATTAAAGAGGAAATCATCAGAGACGCCTATCAAAAGGCACGTTTTCGGTGGACCAGCAGGGATACCTACCGTATTGCGAGGCAATTATGGCCTGTATATGACAGGGAAAGGACAAGAGAGCTGCTTAATGGCAGCAGAACAAATACCAGGAATCTAGTAGGGGTCATTACGGGTCACTGGACCAATGGAACCATGCTAGAAGACTGGGTATAGCGGCGAACGATTTCTGCAGGAACTGTAAGGACTCGGAGAAAATCGAATCCGTCCAACACGTGCTTTGATGAATAAAAGAAGTAGGCTATTGGGTAGCTACTTTTTTTCAAGTCTGGGGGAGCTTCAAAGTAAAGACTTCAGATATATCCTGAGTTTTCTGATAGAACCAGGATGGATCTGATTTGGGGCGGTTTGAAACGTTACACCATGGAGCCTAGGAGCACAATCGACCCACTAGAAGTCTAAGTAATGCAGGCTAGTTGTCTAGATGCACTTCTCTTACCTTACCTAAGACCGGACAAATATTTATGTTGGGCTTAAAATTTCTGGTGTAAAAGCAAATTGCAGATATAAAGAGCTAGCAGAAATCATGAATTAGCAGTCAATTTATTCTAGGAGTGCAAATCTATCGACATTTCTACATGTTGCCATTCAGTCATCACTTAAGTTTCCACTTATTACTGGATAATGTTACTTAGATGATGAAATCTATAGGGGTATACTAAGTTTGTCATTCCGTTTGTAACGCATTGAAATAATGTTGATAGAGCAAAATGGATTGGACAGCCACGCATAATATTAAAGTTATTTTGATTATTGCATGTCTGTCTATCTGTCCGTCCTCACGATAACTCAAAAACGCATGTACCTACTTATAGAGCTGAAATTTTGCACACGAGTTTAAAAAAAAAGTAAATTTAAGTTCAAAAATGGGACAAATCGAATAACTCCTTCGTGGTGTTGCCACCACACAAAAATTTCATTTTCCACTATATATTTGGACACTGTCTAAGAACGCATCAACATATACGGCGTTTTCGTAAAAATAGTACCTAAATATAATTCCAAAAATGGGTTAAATCAGGCAACTCCTTCTTGGTGTTGCCATATAAAAATTTATGTTTTTTGCTTATGTAGTGTGAAAACGATCAGTTCTAAACGTTTTTAATGTACTGAAAAGTTCTTCAGAATATGAAATCCTTTGAAAGTAGTTATAATCATTTTTACTGTCTAACGAACGGTTCTAGAAATTCATGCGAAAAACCACGATCAAACTTTCACATACATACATAGAAAGCGGTTCTAGAAATGCATGCGAAAAACCACGATCAAATTTTCACATACATACATAGAAAGGACCATACGAAATTACATATTGGCATTCATCTAGGCTAGAGTATCATAAGATTTGGTCTTAGAAAATTTTTAACTTCTTTATTTATTTTTTTATTCATCTAATTTTTCTCTACATGTTGCGCTTTTCGTTAGCGCCATTTGAGCCAAGAGAGGTAATTACTAAGTTTACTGAGTTTTTTTTTTGTTTTTGTTTCATAAATTGGTTTAATGATAGGATCGAATAAACGACAGCTCCACTAATTATGGACCTGTTCCGGTCATTTCTTGTATGGACCCATTCATTTCGGACCGGATCTCTAGTGGCCAGTGATTATATATAAAGCACAGTTCCGCATTGTTTTTTTCCAAGCCGAGCCCAATAAAAAAGGCAGTGAATTTAATATTTGGCCCATCAAGAAACAGTTTCATAAGTTCTATATGCAAGTGGTTCGCCCATCACTGTTGATGATTCATACGAACATCCACTTTAATGAGAGATCCTATCATTGAAGTAGCAACGCCAATGACAGGTTCTGGTCCAAGAAAAGAGAACTAGAGAGCAACGGATCTGGCTAACTCGTCTACACTCTCATTCAATTAGATATATGATTCCCGTGAGCCCAGTACAAACTGTAGAGGCAACACATATTATATATATTATAGGTACACAGCTTATCCATGGACATCCTCCTCCCCCCCCGGGAAACTTAGATGTTATCCGAAGGTCATCAAGGCTGCCTGGCTATCTGAAAGGATAGCAATGTTCTTTCCCTTGATTTGGTTGATAGTGATAGTTTGATTGATTGATTATCAAAAGATAACTTCAGTGTCATTGCTATGGAAAAGACTTCAGCCTAGAAGACAGTAGTGAATCTGCAACTCAAGAAAATTAACACCGGCATCGGTCTTGTCATTGTGAGAAAGCCATCGATGAAAATTTTTAGAGTGAACCGATAACGGTTCAATAAGGCTCTCTTCCATCACTCCACGAGTTTCATATCAGGAAATCTCAGGGAATCGAACGCTTTCCCAACTACATACATACATAAAAAACTTATTCCAAAACCAAAAATTCAAACGTATTGCAATTAATACAAACCTTGGGTCTTATTCAAAAACTTCATTTTTCTTTTTCTCATATTTTTATCACTTTAATCACTAACGTCATTACCCATATCATTTTGTCACGACTTTCTACTCTAGCAATAAAAATAATGACCAATGACGATCCTCCTCAATATATGTAGCTGCTCCCTTATGACTATGAATCATATTTCTACACTGACTGGAATGTGATTTATGTGATATACGTGATTTCTCTGTCGTCCTTCCTTATGAGCAATCATTCTTTTAAAATAAACTTCAACTTATGTACATATGTACGTACATAATAGATACATACATATGCATGTAGCAATAAAATTTCACCTTTACCTTGTCATTGTTAAAAAATTTCACTTGCAATTCTCACATAATTGTAGATATACGTTATAGATATGCCTCAAAATGTCATTTATGAGCTCTAATCCGACCACAAAATTAGTGAAGGTCTAGTGCCAATTTAATCCTAAGTATATTGACATATTAATTCCCCCATAACAAGACGCCGGCCGTGCCCGTCGCGGCAGTCGTCTCCATTGTCGCCGCGACCTCAATGAGCAACTTGTGGATTATTTCAATAATTGAATTGAGCAAGCAAACTCCAACCAAGCAATTCACTTCGCAGTAGTCCGCACAGTTCATACCTGAGAAAACCCGACTCGATCTGGATTTATTTATAACCCTGATAATGTGCTCACTCACAAAAGTTTTGTTGTTCCCCTTTTAGCGTTATAAGACTTGGCGAATTGTGGATTGCTGCTGCTGTTGTTGCTGCTGTTATAGCCTGCGGTTACAGTGCGAATATTTAATAAAATTTTAAGCGATTTAGAGAGCATTGTGGTAGAGCAGTACCCCTCCCCGCACTGATGACCCCATCAACACTCTTAACATAGGCACTTAGGTAAAGCGCACCGCACTGCTTAGATCTGTCAACCAAATTCATGACCTGGAGCTATGTTAAGAATAAATACTTCTTAATTAGATTTCATTCGCTAAATGGCGAATTTATAAACCGCAAATTAATGAATAATTCACAAGGAAAACGACAATGACACGTCTACTTCGACTTATAATTGCCCCCAGGGGGGAGGGAGGAGTGTGCGGTGGTGGAGTGGATTTGATGTTGAAGTTATGGCTATACTCGGCTATTTACTACAAAATTCTGTGTGTAGAGATAGAAAGATGAAAATCATTTTGGCCTGGGGTCCATGTGATATCAACAAGAAAGACAGGCACCACCACCGCCGCCGTAGTGGACTTGGACTGCTTCTTTATATTTAACTAAAGGAAATAAGAGGCTACTTAAGTTGGGTTCCGTGCACGGGGCACGGTACAAAAGCGATTCGAGCGGAACAATTTCATTTCATTACAGCAGCGTGGCGGCACTTGGCACTTGGCAGCTAGCAGACTCTATTTAGCGCCCACAAAAACTCTCGGGGAAGTTTCTGTGCTACTTTTTATAGTAATACTGACTAGTACTGGAACTGGACTTTAGACTAGTCAGAGATCAGTACAAGAATCGGCACGGTGCGGAGCGACAGCGGTCATCTAGATAGAAGAGGATGGATGAGACGAAGAAACACGTTTTATTTGCATAGCGCAGTCATTTATTTGCCTTCTTTGCTCGTCGACGAAACTCGAAATTAATCCAAGAACGATGAGGACTTGTTTTTGTTGTTGATGTTGTTGGGGGGCCCGGGGGTTCAGGGTTTTAAGGGATCATCATCTGTGTGGAAATATTCACAAAGGCGAGAAAATTTATGACCGCGGTTAATACTTGGTGAATGGCTTAATGAGACTTTCTTGATTCGACGGTCCGAGCTGGGTGAGACGATAAAAAATGGCCAAGCTTACAACAACAACAACAACACAACTACACAATATTCACCGCATGGCGACTTTGTTTGTATTGTTGTTGTTATTGTTGAGTGTACAACACGTATAGAATCCAATGAGTTTGTCTTGCGCTTCACTGAGGTTATGATGGGATGAGAATAAATGTGCGAACCCCTCTTAGCTGATTGTTTTTTGTTCCTTTTCCTTTTTCAAGAACATTGAAAATACCCCGAAAATTAATGCAGCGTTTTTTTTTTTTTCAATGCCAATGAGCTGAATAGCTTTGAATTAATTAGCATGATGAATGAGATGAAGAAATTCTTAATGGATTCAGTCAATAATGTAAGGGTGAAGAGCATTAGGAGAAGAGGTGTCAGTTTATCTTAATGCTATGAGCTATCTTAACCGGAAAGTGTATATTTTGTGGGAATGCTACATTTTATATAATACATTTTGAATTCAGTATTTGGTGTATAAATAAAGACATAAAGTTGCTTCTGGTGTTGATTTTTTTGGTTTTGATTGATTGCGAATATGAGATAAAAGAGATTCAAATTGTTATAATTTTTTCATAATAGGTTTTTTGACAATTTAGAAAGACGGACACATTAGGAGAGGCTCAGTAGGTATGTACATGGATGAAATCATCAAACTGGCGAAACTATGGCCTATGAAGGTAATGGGGTATCCCAAACGAGTATTCCTGATGCAGTATGCAAACAGGTTTTCTAGGGAAGAGGTGAGAAGAAGCAAAGAAATATCTCTTCAAAGTGTAGAGATATCTCTTTGATTCTTTTCACGTCTTCCTTAGAAACCCTGTTTGCATACGGCATCAGGAATACTCGTGTGGGATGGCCCAATGGCTTCAATACATAGCTGAAATGATTTATTATCAAGCAAGAGTTTTCTCCACATTGACATGATGAGTTCTTGTAGATTTTGATGCAAGAATAAGTGAAACAATTATTCTAAGACAAAACAAAATTTTTTTGCCTTATGTTTGAATGTATGGATGAATGGATTGAAGAGACGTTAAGATCCTTAGAGATGCCTTGAACCTAGGCCACTATACAAAGCACATTGTTCACCTTCAAGATTTACGAAACATTGCTCATAAATCCCAGCCAGATGCCATAATAAAAATTCGAATTGACCCCCCCCCCCCCCCAATCCACTCTTTTTGCTTCATACAGTTTATTTAGAAAGTGTGAACTAAAGGCTGGAGTACAATGAACGCAACGCAACGAAGAGAAATGTCAAATTTACTGCGACTGCCTCCATCCATTGTCCGCAGTTCCATTGAGAAGCATGAAAAAAAAACCGTTTTGACATTTCTCTCAATTCCGTTGCGTTGTATTCATTCTACTCCAAGTCTAAGAAGTCTGTCTCGCCTATCGAAGATAACTGAATACCGGCTGAAAAAGTTAGTCACCGTTTCGATTTCCTCACCGCATCTTCTTCTGAATAAATTCCATCCTATGTAGGTGACCTCTGAGAAATTGATATCCAATACGAATTGACAAGAGGTCCTCAGGACTGGCTTGTTATATCCCAGTAGTCTCTTCATTGAGTTTGGGTTCAGTTTCCTACAGTTATTTTTTCTTCTTACCCATGGACTGTCATCTAGCCAAGAATGACTGATTGTGTTGGCAGTCGGACCAAGCCATAATATTACAGGTGATGTGTTTTAGTGCAATCCTGATTTTGAAAGTGGCAGTCTTCGAGATTACTCCAAAACGAGCGAGTTCGTCCGCTTTCGCTTTTCCACTTATATTTCTGTGAACTGGCACTTATAGAACGAGTACCTCATTACAGTGATACAAGGAATTAAGGGTAGCTTTACACTCCAGTACCAATTTGGAGGCTGTGAAGAGCTTTATGAAGTCTTTGACAACAGCTTAACGCTCCAAGCAGATGGCAAACTCCGTGTTGTCTATATCTGAGTTGAGAAGATAACTTCCCGCTTTCAGAATGATCTTGATCTCCTCTTGTAAGACCAGACCATGGTTTTCAAGATGTATATGTATCCTCTGTCCAGTTGAGTATGCCCTCACAGAAAATATCCGCCACAATATTTTCCTCTCAGTTTCAAGGAGGTAATCGCTAGGTCTGTTCAAAGATGGAATCGTGTGGGTCTATTATTCCGGAGTGAATCATGTTCTCATGAACTCCTCCTTCTTGAAGTATATATTTCCACGGGGTGTATATTAACGATAAACTCAAGCTTCTGAGGACTAGTCGGCTTGAGTGTACCGCTTACGCTAAAGAAGCACATTCTTACAGCTTTGTCCAATATTTTTCGATGCTTGGCGTAATTCATTATTTTCAACGATATCACAAAACCATAGGTTAATCTAGAGGATCTTTCACGGCTTTACTCCTAATTTGTTTTCCTCTTGTCACGTGTAATGTGCCGTAGACTATTATGAAGGCCTAAAAGCTTTGTTCTTTTTTTGTCTTTTGGATGTGGCTACCAGCTCAGTTTTTCATTTACTTATTTCACTTTCTGTCCTTTAGTTCCAGTAGAGAGTTCATTTATAACCAATAGAAGGCAGCTTCATTAAAAGAATATATTCATTTGATTTAGTAAAAAGGCAAATATCACTTTTCAATGGATTGATACACAGCCCAAAATAGATATAGTCCGCAGAGTTGCGTTTTGAAACTACTTTTACTGTTATCACCAGGTTGTCCGCGTATCATACCTTTTTGTATCCTGTCTGCATTATTTTTAGAAAAATGCATATTTGTAAACACAGTGGGAAGTTTTTAACTGAGAGATTTCATCGATTTATAAGAATTTACACCATTTGAATTCCTAAGGGGATAACAATTAGCGATAACGACTAGTGACTGTAAAATGTGCACCGCCTGCATTTTCAATACAATTTTTTTTATAAATTTTCATGAATATTAACAAACAACTTAAGGTATTAGAAAACCCGTTATTTGCCTGTTTAACCCCATACTATGAATTTAGAACGAAACAAGAAAAGCACTCATAAATTACATGGAAAGAACTCTGTAGCGAAAAACTTTCTATTATCTACTTTCGTTTATGATAAGCTCTTTAAACGAAAAAGAAGACACTGCGAAATTGGTAAGTTATATCAATTTTTTTTTTTCATTGTAGGAGACAGATCGTGTACATAGTGTGTAAGTAAGCAGCTAATAAACGTTTATACAATGACCACTAATAGACCCTGAATATAATGAATTTGCAAATCAAACTAACACAAGAAAAGGAAAAAGTTTAATCAATAAAATAATTTCCATTTGCTTCTATTGTTTGTGGAAAAAATTCTTTTACAATCGAAAAATCTTAAAAAAAAAATCTATGCAAAAGTATGCGTTTCGTACCAGCAGGAACCGTAATACTCATCAGTACGGCTTGGTCCAGCGGTATACACCATTTTTAAAAGATTTTTCATTGTAAAAGAATTTTTTCCATTCAATTCTCGAACTGCGCATTTGGCAACAAACTCGGTCAATTGCATATTGACTGAATTTGCTATGAATTTATTTCATAGCAATACTCTCTAGGGTTTGTCTCCAACGGCTTTATTTGTTTTTCTGCTTCAGAAATACTTTCAAAGTCGAAATTATAGCATCACGGTCTTGGCACTGCCTATTTCGCAAAACTGATTTTCTAGACTCTTGAAAAGGTAGAATGAGGGGAATGAAACAGTTTTTCATATCTCAACTCCAATAGTCATTTGAGAAGCATATGGACGAACGTTGTCATATCACCGTAGAATATAAATCAGTAAGGAAGCGCCAAAGCTCTCCGAAGTGTTGAAATCAGCTGAGAGATTTTCTAAATATGCGCCCCAGCACGTGGATGGTAGCACGTTGATGGTAGCACGTCGATGCATATTTATCTTATCAGTTATGTTTTAATTGCTTCTCATGCGTGGATATTCCTGGTGGCTGGGTTTGGATTCAATGGAATATACATATAGCGAGGGGTGTCTCAAAACTCGTGTGAATTTGTTCTGGGGATTTACATATATTGATTCATATTCTTTAATATAAGAGTATGGGGCCATGTTTATTCAGTAATGAAAATTGCTTCTTCCGTAATTCTAGCTGCATTTCCTGAATTTCCCTACAATATGACGTCATTATGATTGTTTGTCCAGGTTGCAGGAAGGAATAATATAAAACTTTTCACTGGTCCACAATATTGTTACTATAAACTTTCTACAGTGAACAAGTCCTGTAGGAGTCTGCCATGGGAGTTCTACTGCATCCAACCATTGTTCGTCTGGTCTTCTGACGATTGTCAAAAAGGATCCATTTTTCAGCACATTCTCGATTCGACGAAAAAATTGCTCAGCTTTATTCCTGTTAAGTAAAAAAGTTGCCGCTTCTAACCGGTCGTTGAAGAATGTTTGCAGGGGTCAGCTGATGAGGTACTCATTTTTTTTTTTTTTTTTTTCATTTAGGTGACGACTTATTGTGTTGCTATGGTTACATTAAATCATAATGCTAAGCACCGCACTGTCATAGCTGCGTCCTCTTCCGACTGCAGCTACGAGATCAGCGTTATCAAAGGTCCTCCTTCCAGGCTGATTTTCTAATGAAGAATCTCATTCTCGAAATTTCAAAAACCAGTACGAATAGTTCTTTCATAGTGTGTACTCCGCCCAAAAGAAGTGCTAATTTCATGTGCTGCTGCGGCCGCACTTTCACGTTTTTGGTATTCAAGGAAAAATTTTGACAACCTTTTCTCTACGGGAGAGAGATAGAGAATGAGAAAGAGAGAGCGGGATATAGTGCAAATCACCTTGAATATTTTACACAGAAACCAAGAATAATATACCTTCTCTACGATAAATGCACTTTGGTTGTACTTGCTGATGATATACGCTGCATGGAAATACCAACGCAGTAGATTCAGCTCATATAAACAGCTGTATGATGTATGTAGATAGATCAAAAGACAAAATTTCAAATGTCTTACCCTCCACAAACCAGAAAATTGTATTTTTTTTTCGTTACGAGTCCACTTGTCAACGGAAAATGGTCTATGGAATGGAATACTATGCAAGCTGTTTCTTCACACCTGTATGTAAGCTTGTTCCAATGGACAATTTTACGCTTTTTACCAGATCTTTATTATAACGAACAAAGGACAAACTGTGTAAAATTACTTTGGGAATTTTACTAGATATTGTAAAATTACACTTCGGTGATGTAATATTGTAATATTCCCAGAATGTAGAGCAATATAAAAACGCTAGTCTGTCTTTTCAATGTCGGAAACAAACTGGCTTCATTGATTATTTTGGACGTTCACGAAATCTTAAGTAATGAAAAAATCACACATTGTAAATATACCCAACCACATACATACATATGTACATATATGTATGTATGGACGCATTTAATTATACGGAAGTCAAATGCTATAAATAAAATAGTTCATATTGCGAATACTAATTCTTCTTTTTGTTGTTTGCAGTTTGTACATATAATCATGAAAATTTTTCAAATCGTTTAAAATTCTCGATACTCATTTTTCTGTATATGTAGTCGTAAAACTTTTAATCATAACTTCTCCACAGCAAAAAACAACAAATTCCGGTACCCTACATAGCTAAAACGTTATCAACTTATGGAATTTCCCAGTTGTATTGTTGCAGCTGTAACGAATCGCAAAACTAATTGAGTCATTAGAGAGATTGTTTGTGAATTAATTTGCATGTTTGGAATAAGTCTGGGTAGTAAAATTTATTCCGATTCAATTCTATTGTTTCATCGTTTCTAATCTATTTTTGTGAAATTTTTACTTTATATTGTGAAAATTAATGTTCTTTTTTCTTTTTATTTTAGGTAAGTCTGGACTATATTTAGTGGCAAGTATATAAAAAAAAAAGATTTTTTTTTTGTTTCATAATAAAGTTATTTCATTTAAATAGGTATCTAAGTATTTTTCGGACCTGTAAAGTACTAAAGTACTAGTAACAGTACCAGTACCTGGACTTGTACTTGAAAATTTTTAAAGTACCAGTACCGGGACTTGTATTTGAAATGTTTTTAAATTCCAGTACCGGGACTTGCACTTAAAATTATTTCAAGTCCAGGTACTGTTACTGTACTGGTACTTGTACTTGTACTTGAAATTTTACAGGTCTGGTATTTTTTTATAGAGCTTAAAAAAAATGTATTTCGAAATTAGTAGAACTGATAGAAATTTGAAAAATTTTGAAAAGTTGCAAATATTGCAAGAAAAGCACATAATAGGCGTACTGATCCCAAAATGGCAGTCATCTCATGAATGAAAACTAGAAGCGAAGTGAAGTGAATTTAATAAGATTACAGCTTCTCTTCCTGTCGATATCATCAGCTCCTCTGGTCGTTTGACTAGTAAATCAACAATTTTGGATGTCACTGGAAATAAAATAAAAATACATAAAATGACTGAACTTCGAGCAGGAATGTAAGAGATATGCATGGTGTATAAAATGTGTGTACCCAACAAAAATAAAAAATCATAAGCGCGATAATTGGAGGATATCTTCTAGATGATTCGAAAGCAATTCATCAAGAAGTCTTGCATTGAAGGACATGACGTCCACATTAAGAAGATGATAATATATATATATAACTTATATTTATAACTACGCGAATATTTAATAGATTCCGTCTTGTATCATACTTCCACTTAAATCATATTTCAAATTTCCCGCCATTAATTAAAATGGTGACCCCATATGCTGAGAAAAATGTTCTCGACTTCCCCACACAATTTAAACGTGATTAAGCCGTTGTATTACGGTTCATGTTAACTCCATTCAGTTTCCTGCTCGAAATATGTGAGGGTAAATGGAATTTATCAAGACGGCCTACTTATTATGAGATGGAGACGTCTACAGTGAATTCAAAATAGATAACTAGATTGATATAGAGCACCCATAATAAATATTTAATACGGAGATTCGAATTTCGCCTGAGGTTTTTCAATTTTACATACATGTGTGCATACTTATGTATGGGGTGTGATAAAACCCATTAATGAGCTCCTCCTGAGCAATCAGATGAACGTACTAATGAAATTTATTCGCGTTTGAATCAAAACCGGGAAAAAAATCATTTATTTATTTATTCACAGATAGTATGCAAGAGAATTGCATCTCTTTCACTTATTTAGAAATGTATGAGTTCTTCGATAATGAGTATATAATGAGTGTCACGATGAGCTTATTAATGAGCATATCAATGCGGGTCCCGATGAGCTTATTAATGAGCATGACAATGAGTGTAACGATGAGTTTATTAATGAGCATAGCAATGAGTGTCACGATGAGCTTATTAATGAGCATGTCAATGAGTGTCATGATGAGTTCATAAATGCGAATCTGATTTTACGATTGATTTCATATATTTTTCCGAATTCAAACTCCGGTTGTAAATCAAAGTCTGAGACGCTGAAGCGTAAGGATTTTGGCATAACGTCTTGTTCAGCATATGTGCGACAGTCTTTTCGTGGAAGACAAATCAAAAAATTTATTTAAAATAAATATTTTAAAAACTTAAATAAATAAATTACAAAAATCAACTTAAATTTTCCAGAAATGTCATCTGACACGGTGATGACAAGAATAAGTATTTATTTATTACTGGTTTAGTATATAGAGGGAGCAGTTTCATGATATTCAATGAACCCTTCGATGAGATTTAATGAATGCCCATCAGACGGCTCATCGGGACTTAATTTTCTAGATATTTCTTTATGATTTTCAGTCACATTAGAATTGGTTTACATAATAACTGCCCCTTGCGGGGCAGGAGACGAGGTAAAACTGTGAGCAATTTCTACTAGGGAAGCTTGTAGAATTTTTTACAAGTATTTTAAAAGAATGAAATCAAATGACTGATGATACGACTATAGTATTAATATTTAGGTGGATAATTTTCTCATCTACAGCAGACTAAAACTCACTGAAAATAATTAATTAATTAATTGAATTTCTAATTAATTGAATTTCTAAAAAGCATTGAAAATGCAAAAAAAAAATCCAAAATTTTCGGCCCATGAGGTCTCATCAGTATGGTTATTTCTGATCGCCTACCATAGAACTTTGATGATCACCCATTTGCCCATATAAATACTTTTTATAATCATCATGATCGTCGAACTTCGATTAGAGATCACTACACCATACTGATCAAACCTCTCTAATCGCTGCGTCGTATAGTATTAATAAAATTAAACAAAATCCACTGGTCGATTATATGATGGGATTTCCTGAACCTGGCTACTACTGTCGTCCTTTTTATGTTCGCTACCTTGTGTCTTTATTTTGAAAATTAATTTTCGGGCTCATTTCCTTCCATCTTTCCAGGTCTGTAACCGTTACTAACAAAATCAAAGTATACCTCTGGGAATATTTCATTGACAATGCGATTTCTTCATATCTTGAGCTACCAATGGGATATCATCAAATTCTGGAATACAGTCAAAATGTTTCTCCGGTATATTTCGAAAATGTTTCAGCGGATACATTTTTTCGTGATAATGCGACAAGTGACATTGTTTCAAAAAAAGTTAAGATCACTTAAGGACTCTACTACAACATTTTTGTAGATCCATAGTTGCCAATTTTGTTAGCAACAAGTACGACGATATTCCTCTATATCCAAGATTCCTTACTCAATGTAGAACAAAAACAATTGTATGGGTGGATGGAACGGGATATTCAAGGTGTGGGCATTGTGAATTTAGATATTTTTTCTTTTAACATCTTTTTTTTTTTTTATACACCCTACAAAAATGAACAGACTTCATGATGATGGTAAACTGTCTAGACTTTTCAAAAAATGTGCGATCAGTTCTCCATCCCCCTTTTCCCCGAATATGATGAGATGTACTATAAGTGCTATGGTGATCATGCATTTTAAACTGGAAAATGTTAAAAACCAAAACATTCTGGGCTAATTTGAGAATTTGCCGATTTCGATTATACTTCGAACGTTAAACTCACTAATACCTAGCATGGTAGGAAGGCGATATGGAAAGAATTAAGGGACATGAGGAAAGTGGTGGATGTGCTGATGTATGTCACTCTTGAACCTTCGCACATTGTAAGTCCGAGGAAAAACAGAAGATGGTAGACTATTCCACATTCGCACAGTTCGGGATAGGAAAGCATCACGAATTTTTGGTTTGAAAGTATTTTCAAAGGTATTATAGAGTTAACATTGAACAAGAAGCCCTAAATAGCTTCATAAATGGTCACAGTGTTAAACTTCCTATGTTGCCCAGTACTTTGTGTTTTGTCCCATAAGAGTCTCAAAAGTCAATTTATTGCTCCCGTCGTTATTTTACAGTTTTCATTGGGAAAAAAGGAAAAAAAAAGGATCGGAATTGAGGCTTCAAGGATGCTGAACAAGGGTTAGCCTGGATCAGATATATCAAAGTATGAAGAATTCCCCAGATGGAACGAGATGGAGATATTAAATTAGATCATAAATGTTAAGGACAATTGTTATTGTTATTAATCAGTTCGATGTAAACTCTGGATCGCCTCAAAACAAGTCCTAATAATCAAATTTAAAATTTAATCCCATAATTCAAATTTGAAATTGTTGCGAATTTACTAAGTTCAGTGGCTCGAAAACGAGATCAATTGATCAGGGCTGACAACCACGAGGAAGTGGACAGATCAAGTTCAGAGGAGGTCAGTTTTGGATCTTCTTAGAATTCGAAAGATAATCGGTGGCAATAGGTAGGAAAAACGTAGAACCAGATAACGTACGGAGGGCAGTTGTTTTTAGAGTGATCAAGGAGATCCCGTAGTTTTCTTTTTTTTTAATTGTGGTTTTTTTTTTATCATATTGTTCTTTGTGGTGATTCCATATTGTTTAACTAAACATAATAATTCAGTTTAATTCGGTATATGTTGTCTCTATATATATTATAATAAATCGCAGTTCGTTCCACGATCGTTTAATTTCTTACTCAGTTTTCAAGTCCTCGAGTTTCTTGATTCTCGTGATAATCTGAAGGTAGAACAAAAATCAAGTGTCGCCCATATTTCCAGGATTAAAAGAATCCTGGCCGTTTTCACTGAGCTACCAGAGAGAATACAGTAAATCCTCGCTACGGAGTTGTAAGTGTATTGTAACAAGGGGTGAGCATTGTGTGCAAGAAATAATCTATAAGGGATCAGACTAGATATTTCATCAAAACATTGGCCATACATGTATAGCGATAAAAGATTGAAAAGGCATCCAACATTGCGGTGATGCTCGGGTATGACAAGTAATTGTCAATTCGCCAATGAGCTTGACTTTCTTTACATTCTTCGGCATTGTTGGACTGATCGAACGATCGGATATCCTGTCAAGTTAGCTTCTGGAATCGTTTTACAGCTTAAAGCACAGTCTTTAAGGGAAAACTAATTATTTTGGACAATGTCGGTACTCTTTTAGTACTGAATTTGTACAATTCATCAATAATAATAGTGTGTACCTACGTTTGTTTGGATACAATCCATTTACGATTACCTCGAAAAATAATGAAACAATTAATGGAGAAAATTATTGCAAAAATAATTCAATTAAATCATTACAAAATTTAATGAACTTCAAGCGCTACCAGCTAGTATTCAAATCAGTTCGATCATGAGAAGAATATTAAAGCGATTCTACGAATATAAAGAATGAAGATCTTCTGATTTTTGTATCTTTTTCTAATTTCCTTAATACAGAGTTCAGTAGCTAATCAACATAGGAAAAAAAAAATATAAGACCAATAAAAAAATGTATAAAACGGCTAATTTCGAATTAATCAAAAGTAAAGAAACATAACCTTCTCGGTAAACGATTTATCATGTTTTACCCTGCAAACATATTTTTTATCGGTTTATAATAGAAAAAAAAAAATCAAACTTTAATGCTAGTGAATATATCAATTTTCGTGACTAGGAAAAGCATTTATCTCCTCAGCAACAATACCAATACCAGTACCAGACCAGATATATCGATGTCAGTAATCATCTCACGACATCGAGGTACGTTGACACTGACAAACCTCTATTTCCACACAGTTCAGAGTTTCAGGCGAAAAGAAGAGATTCAAAGCTATAAACAGATCTAGAGTCTAGATAGAAGAAAATCAGCGGGAGGAAAACCTGGGTAACATAATTCTTGGTATGTACAACGGAAAGGGGGAGGAATTTTACTGTATCACTACTCATCTGCCTTCCTGTACATTTCTTCCTATAGCAACCGCCTCTGTGATCTGAGCTGACTATGTTAGTATAGTGTTCTCTGAGTGGTAAACATAAATCTTCGTCCCCACAGCAGAGGTGGCTCATATTATTTGAAACATGCCGGAACAGTTTGGTTGAACGGGTGATGATGGTACACCATTCCATGCGCCATACTAGTGCGGATGGGATAAGACCGCTTACGACGTGACGTCTCCTCTTATATGTAGGTTCATCTAATATACACAGTATAGTCGAATTCGGCACTAAGCTTCCATTCCATATCATCAGTCGTGCACATATTTACTCATTGAATTTAGTTTGGATATATGCTGCCTGGAGCCCTCCAGAGAGAAGGCTGGGAGGACATGTTACTTGTATGTACATATGATGGCATATGGTGGTTTATCTAAGTACCTTACTTGGGTATATAAGTACATAAGTGCCTTCAAAATGCTTCCTTCCCGACCCCCAAAATCTGTTTATTTCTGAAATGGTGAGACTGGTGCTGGTGTGCTACATCCGTACATAAATATATCTCCGCTGTTCTTCTTATCCAAATGCCTCTGACTGGTATAGTGTTACTCAACATCATTTGATATGCCATAAAGATATTGAAGCTGGCATGAGACTTGAATTAAGCACATTACCAGCTAGTCACTTTGATTGCTCTGGTACTGCTGCTACTGCTGCTGCTGCTACTTCTGGTGGCAGCTGATTGTTTGGCCTAACGCTCTGTTTGTAGCGTGGCAAATTGGCTCATTCCAGTGAGTAAGCGAAGTGTATCTAAACGGTTACATACAGCCAGAGGCGTACGGGGGCAAGACATGGAATTAAATGATGAAATTACTTCGAATCTATGTAATTGGTGGATAATGCTTGCTGGTGCTGCTGCTGCTGCTCCTACTGCAGACTTCTCCGGAGGACTATCGATTTTCTGCTAATTTTATAACTAAATAAGTAATAAGCAGGTGGAAAATTGACTACTGTCGACTACGAGGATATACAAAATTTTACTGGTTATTTAGCCTTAGGTGGTGTTTTAGACATTTGGAGAATTTCAAGGTGTTACGAAAAGGTAAAATTTAATTTATTATTATTATTATTTTTTTGAAGATCTGCCATAATATGCGGAAGCTGCTATACTTTATTTCTCCAATTATTTTAATGGCTTTTCGAAACTTTTCGCCCTCTATACATATCTTGCATATACAGTTCCACAGTCACCTTAGAAACAAGATTTTTGTAGACTTCAATCGCCGTTTGAGAACTGATTGGCCTGTACACAGCACATTTGGACTGTAGGAATTGTCAATTGTCCACTTTTACAATTTCTCCTTCTTTGCTAGTTTTCACGTTCTTTTTGACAAATATCCGACAAACAATTGGTGGTGTATCGTTTAGCTAGTGTTTGGAAGTTTTTGCAGCTAAAATTCCCTCGAAAATGGTAACTTTTTTCACAGATTATTGTGCAAATTCCCACAATTTTTTCCTAAGTACCAATAAGTATAAGAAATATACCAAAAGGAACAGTTTCAGTAACTTTTCAAAATTAAGTAGTTTTTATTGATAGGAGAAACCTCTAAAAAAATACATTCGCAAATTAAGAGTAAAGGTAAAGGTACACGGTGAGAGACTTTTAGTCTCCAGTCTCCGGTTTACAGATACTAAGATCTCCGAAATGTTTATACAGCAAGAGACTTTTGTCTCTGGAGACCAAAAACTTATGTCTCCGGAGACCATAATAAAAAAGTCTTTAGAGATACGTCTCCGAATTTTATACACGAAATTTAAGTTTGGTGAATAGATATCTCCAGAGATCTTTGTTAATTGTTAAGGAAGAGATTGTTAGAAAGGATTATCTCAAAAGCTATTAATATTTTTATGTTATGGGAAAAGAGAAAAGTCTTAAATACATATACTTTGCTGTACAAATTTTACGGGATAAACACAAAAATTTTATATGATTTTTTTTTTCTCAAATATAACCAGAACTCTATTGACGAAACAAATTTTATGCCCTAAGTTCATTATATTTTAATTATTAATTTTTTTATTAATTTCTTGTAACAATTTGTGAAATTCACTCCACTTTATTCCTTTTACTTTCCGAGTAGACCTACATTTAACTGACCAGAACACACACTCCGGAGACCTGGAGACGACAAATGAACAAACTACGGAGAACTGAGACCGAACCTTTAGACCTACTTGTTATAAAATATCGTCGGAAGACCGGAAACCAAAAAAGTCTGTAAAGACTAGGTCTCTTTAGAGATTTGTTGCGTCTCTGAAGTGTCCATAGACTAAAAAATTTGACTCTGGAGGCCAAATTCTCTCGCCGTGTAGTTTCACCTTAAAACGATCAATAAAGGAGCCAGAGGCATAATGACGAACGGGTAATACTGACGAATAAATATGATCTGTAATCAGATTTATTCTAAACTCGCGCTATGATACCCAGGATGTAGGTTTAAGTATTGCCAACATATGGTCAACATTTCTTTTCGCATTAGTCTTTGTTTGTTGTACGAAAAGAGCAGACGAATTTTGCAAGTAGAACACACAAAAGTTTTAGCTTTGCCAAAAATTGTGTTTGAGGAAATATTTTAGGCGAATTGATTTGAATGGTGGTGACTAAGTTTAGTATATTTATGGTGTATGCAGTTTGGCGGAATAAAAATAGATATCATATTGGTTTTCTATAAATTTAGCATAACATGTCGGAAAAAGACTTAGCATAATGACAAGGTTTTTACATTTTTCGATTTTCACATTCTGGAAATCGATCAACGAAGAGCGGATTCAGAAGACATAATTTTACATTAGAAGAAAATTCTTTGTCAAAGATCCAACAATTAGTGTGTTCAGCATTTCGCAAACTGTGAATTTTTCGGTTTTTCGAACGTTAGTTGCTCAAAAACTGAGAAAACGGCATATTGTAAAAACAATATTTTTTCCAGTTTTATGAATACAAAAGAAATTTTGGAATGTCAACCTATACATCCTAAAACTTCCAAATTCCAGGAATTGTTTTAAAGGTAAAATATCAGATGTTTGCAGTTTGCATTTTTCGAATTTGAAAACCGAGATGTTCGTCATTTTAGAATGTTCAATTTTATTGCAAGGCTCATCATGGTAATTAATTAATAATAATATGTCTGACCTGTTTCTATTATTTCCAAATTCTGGTCAAGTCATCATATAAACTAACTACTACCGGGAACAAACATCAAGGAGTTCTTTATTTCTCTTAATGCTTTATGTTCCCTAGGTCTCTTATTTACAGAACCGTTCAAGATAAAGTTGGATCTGCACTCCGTAGATAATTCCTCAGGGAACAAATAACAAACATGTACCCCCGCTGCTACAAAACTCCGGAGACACGAGCAACCTCGTCTTTCTGGCTGTCTCAGTACGGTCGTCAAGAAGCATTATTCTTTTTCCCACAACACCCTCATCAAGGATGTTGTACTTCGTGAGTGATCACGGCGCTCCAGGGTTAACATTGGTATACAATTAGTGTCCGTATGGTCATAGCGACTGTAAGTGCCCCTCGCTGTATTGGGTTTATAATTTAGAAGAGGTACCTCATGCTGAAAAGATACCTGTGACAAGTTAGAAATCTGACTACGCTGGAATGAAAGCCGACATGATTTCTCACAACACCAGGTCGTATTGTCATTGTAACAGTCGTCTGAATCCACAAGAAGCCTCTTGACCGAAATAGTTTGCTCTAGGACAACTTCTTACTGCTGTCCTAGGGACAGTTCTATGTATTCATTGACAACAAGAGACACTCATTCGTTCTCCTCGTTAACTTTCATAGGGACAGTCAACAAAACTCTAATTTAATTATCCATACATGTCGATTACCCATTTACATCGTATGCAATAACGCCAACTATTTGGAGGAACTCCAGATCGAAGATTATTCGGACAGTCTAGTGCCTTGTTACTGACTACACGCAATATTGAAGAGTCATTAACCAACTTGCCCTACTAGTACCAATTAGTGAGAACGATGCACGACTCGCATACAACGTTAGATAATCAGTAACCAAACCGATTACCTAAACATCTAGAGCCATCTATTGAGTTGTGAACACATTACTTCTGCGTTTACTATTTACTTCTATACACAATAGGAGTAAGCTAATCATGCGTAAAACTTCCTAGAGGCAAATATGTCAAACACTTGTAAAAGAGAAGCGCTTCCACACCATAGTCAAAATATATCTTTCCGAAGCGCTGTCTTACGTACCATAGCCGAAGGAATCTTTGCGGAAGCAGATCTCTTCTTTGAGTTTAGGCTTATTCGTTTTTTTTTGTTGTGAAAAGATGACGCACACATACATATCCATCTGAAAGCGCAGCAGAAGTTGTAATCTTTTCCGAAGAACTCTCTTACCACAGCAAAAGGAAGCTTTGCGGAAGCAGATTTCTCTTTTGAGTTTAAGCCTATTCATAACCCACACCTTTTTTGTTGTGAAAGGATGACTCTTATGCATCTGAAAGCAGACTTTTCATTCTGTAGTAGGTAGTCAGTTAAAGTGTGCGGTTAATTGATATTTAATTTAATTTAAAATAAAACGAAGCTCATTCAGAATAAAACTGAAATTATTAATAAAGCCCTTATCTTGATTCTCTCTGTATTCCCTAAAAGCGCTCCAAGGGTGCTACGGCTACCCTACAAGCGCTCTAAGAATGCTACCCTGCAAGCGCTCCAAGAGTGCTACCTTAAAAGCGCTCCAAGAGTGTCTCCGTACAAGCGCTCCATGACTGCTTTCTAAGAATCTAGAACTGAGCGCTTCCTTCTGCGGACATGCTCACGATAAAACGATATGAACAAGAATACGGTGGGGAAGCGCTACAAGCTTTCAAAGAAGCGCTCTTGCATTCGTCTTTAAGAGCTTCCATTTCCAGCAAATTAAATTATGCAAATGGTAGATCTACATAAAGATTTAAAAAAAAAAATTAGCTAAATTTTTGAATTGATTTTGACGGGAGATGACTCAAAAGAAGCGGAAGGATTCAAGGATCAGAAATATAAAATATTTTCCAAAAGGACTCTCATGCTTTCCGAAAGAAACGCAAAACGGCGATAGTATAATTAACTAAAAAATTCAAGGATCGTCTTCTGCCATTTTGTCGGTAAAACGTGGATCCTTTTCCAAAATTTCTTCAGATACATTATATAGTTTTTTGTCAAGAATTCGTTCCTCCGTTGCTTTCTCTTTAGGCGTGCAAATACTCCCCCACTCAGTCTCCTACTTGAATTGTAGTTAAGCTTGATATAACAAATGTCAACAAAAGTTAAGACTGTCATTTTTAAAGTCTTACAATATTTATTGTATTTTGAACATGATCCAATAGGCAACGACAAAATTTTCAGTACTGTATAAAATATCAATCGAATCGATATAGCAAAAACTATGAAGAAAACATTCAAAGGTCTTACATTCCCGCCCTTTCCATTCTGGAAAAAAAAATCTGTAATATGAATTTTATAAGACGTCTACTACCTTTGGTGTCCAGTTCTAGTTTGGTAAAATTAGAGAAACTTTCTTTTGCTAGTCAAGTTCAAAGAATTTCGAAAGTTTTCGAAACTTTGAATGTTTTGATTCTTTATTTTTTCAATGAGTTCTTAGCACTTAGTACAACCCTAGCCTATCATTCCCGAGTTTTTTTTTTTTTTTAATACACAAACAGGATGAAAACATCATAACATCGCCATACATAGGCAAGGCATCGTGGACAAAATAACAAAGAGAAAAATTTGTCAAAAGTTTTGGTTGTCAAACTTTTTACAATCTAAGCTAAAATTGAAAATTGACAAACTTTTAACCTTTGCTCACCAGCAGCTGAAAGTTGATACCCTGTTCATAAAAATGTTAACATTTCCTCCAAGTAGAAACAGCAAAACTCATGTTAGAATTTTCTTTCGTTATTGATGGTGGAAATTTTGTGAAACCATTCCTCGAAAGATAAACTTTTCTGGTCGCATGCAATATCAGAGCATAGCATAGAAATTTTATATGGCTGGGAATATATCCGGAATGGACCACAACATATGAAATGATGAATACGTCGAGTGATGAATACTTTTTCACAACTGCCTTGTTGAGGAGGTCGATCAAATGTATAGAAAACTATTGTTAAAGTAACATTTATATTGGCACGCTCTAAAACATGTTATGATCCATTCCGAAATGCACTACTCATTTCACAATCTGTATACTCTGCTCTGGCATCTAGTTCTTATGACATCTATGGTATTATGTACCAGCACTTCATATTTCGTATGAAAATCATGTTTTTTATTTTAAATTATTAAGATAAATTCCAGGGGATTCCTTATGATGCAAATCACAGCTGGCAGGAAAAAGGTAGGAAAATTATTAGGCGATGTAAGAAGAATGGCGGAAATGCATGTACGTCGCTCTTAAACCTTGGCAGGTTGTATGCCAGAGGAAACACAGAAGATGGTATACGGTTCCACATTCACGGAATTTTACTGTACAGCCAAAAATAGTCTGAGGTATAAAAAGATGTTCGCGACTTGTAACACGAGTATATCGTGCAGGAATCAATATAAAAGGGAATCAGGCTAGATGTTTCATTTGGCCATAGGCCATGCATATAGCGATAATGGAGCGAAAATCATCCAACATTGCGACGGTACTCGAGCGAGTTATTGCCAAATCGCCAATGAGCTTCAAAGCTTTCTTTTGGATAATATCCAATAAAGCTAAGGCTATGCGACCAGCCCTGTTCGAGATGTGGGAATTGTATTCTATTCCAAGTCTGATAATAGGACTTGTAAAGGAGCACTAGATTCGATGGATTGAAATATTTCTTACATCCGAATTCCAAAACATTTCGATCCTTCTTTGACAACAGAGAAGATGTGATTTGTCCAGCTTAACTTAATGGAAATATTAATGCCAAGAATATTTAGTGACGGTGTATCAGAAATCAGTACTCTAATTTTATTATAAAATGATGAGACAACTTTGAATATTTTAGACGCATTGAAATCGATGCGATTCATCTTACCCCAAAGAAGGAAATTGTCAAGATCGTTATTATATGATCTAATTATGTGATCTTGTTTTATACCTGCACCTCTGGAATTCGCAAAGTATAATATATCAGAGGAGTAAGCGAAATAAAGCGTGTTGTCATCAGTAAATTTGTGGATGGGATTGAAACTAAATGAAAGCAGATCAATAATGAAAATTATGAAGAGAGACGGAGAGATAACAGAGCATTGTGGTATGCCGGCATTTAGAGAGGTGAGGTACAGTTCCAACGTTCCGTAAAAAAATTCCATAAGTCACCAGATGAGCGTCCAGATCAGAAACCATAATGACGATAATTAGGAATTAATAACAGATTCAAATTTAAAACCCTTTACAAGAGTCGAAGTGATTGCAATTGGTCGATACCCCTTTTTTGGGATAGTTTCCAAGCAGTTGGAAAGTTTTCTATCAAATAAGACAATAGAATAGTTTTTGCAGAAGTTTAGCCAAGTATGAGTCACAGGTTTAATTAACAGCGGGTAAGAAACCATTAAGACGTTGATCCTCTTAAGAACTTTTAACACATTTCAGTCAGGGTTGGCCCATTGTGATTGTGTGCTTGGAAGATGCCCAAAAACCGTCCAGCATCAATTCCAACTAAGTTCACCAATAAAACACCAGTAGTTAAAGGAAGATGCCAGCTCAAAAGTACTCAGAAAGAGCCCTATTCGAGCAATGTAAGAGAGTAGTGCATTTGACGTGCGTCAATATAACGATATTTGCGGGAAATGCGATTTCGAATAATGTGCCATTAAAATTTTGCTAAAAAACAGAAAAATGCAACAAATTCAGCTTTTTGTTTCATTCAATTAATTTTCCAGGTCGCATTATCAATCATTTCAGCACATTTTTCGTCGACTGGCCAACCATAGACAACACCTTGACAACATTCACTTTTTTTTTTTTTTTAAATGTCAAATTTTTTTTTCATTTTTCATCCAAACATTTAAAAAAAATTTCATCAAAAGTGTTGCCTTTTTCCCAGACCTTTCCAAAGATGTGCATGGATTGACAAAATTCTTCCTTAAACGGAAGTTATAGGTAAAAGTCAAAAAGGTGGCCAAACCTAATGAATTCCAATATATATATTAACTATTGTACACATCCACACTAATGGATGCGTCAATAACTTCGTTACATTTTATTCTTTCTCTTAGGTTCAAAAAGACTTCACTAACGACCAACTGATAGGTTTGAGTAGTTTCAGTATGATTTCACTTTGCCTAACGCTACCTACTCATATTTTTCATAAAGTGATTTCAATATAAACAATAATTATATCAATCGACTTCAGCTGGGTGAATTCAATATGACTTCAATGTACAAACCTTCATCAATTTGTCAGCTGATTAGTTTCAATGGGACTGAGCACTTTTATCTCTCTATTTTATTTATTTATTAAATAATAATCTCTTTTTTTTTTATAGAGCGCCTAAGTCTATAAGTTTCATTAATAGTTATTTTCAGACATATCAATTCCTACATTTTTTTTATTTTTTTTTATATAATATCTCGCCTTCTATCTTGCTATGTTGCACTACATTATATCCAGTAAAAAAACAAAAAAATAACTAAACAGGTAGCAACTGCTATTAAATAAAAAAAAATAAATGAAAAAATAAAATGAATAAAAAAACAGAAATAATAAAAACGCCAAGATATTTTACACCGTTTATGGGCACAAAATGTGGTTAAATTAGCTCCAAATCGATCTGTCGATATCAGTCGAACTCATCAGAGCGATCCATTAAGGCTACGATTACTTTCCAATAAGAGAAACCACATAAAATCGTAAAAATCAAGTATCGATCTTGGAGGCAATAAAATCAAAATTGCACGTTAAGCAAGGTGAGATATTGATTGGAGTCCCGCAGTGTATGTATATAGTTACGTGCATTCATATAAACGTTTTGGAGGGAACGGAGATTTTTCATCAATCCAAGGTTGGTGTAGTTTTTGTTTTTGCTGCTGCTGGTGCTGCTGCTGCTGCCTCTTCATTTAGCTATATCCTATAGAGATGCACACATTATGCTGATGGATGACATGATAAAGGCTAAGAAAAATGTCTAATCGTCTGAAATTATTGACAGAAAAAAAAAAAAAAAAAAAAAATCAATAAAAATATAAAGGAGAAACCTAAACCAACCATGAGAGTCAATAATACTTATGTGAACCACACTATCGGGCCTGCTTCTGCTGATGTTGAGATATTGAAAAAGTCGAAAAGATTTATCTGGCAGCTGATGGGTTGAAAAAGGTCAAGAAAAAAAAATCCAAATCCATCTATGTTGCTATCATCTTGGTCTGGCTAAAAGTATAGTAACTGTGGCAGCTATGTATATGATGTTGATGTTGATGTTGATGATGATGATGATGATGCAAGAGGGAATGAAATAGCGGAGAATATTGTTGCATGCTGATGCTGCAAAAGGAGAAATAATTCGTTTCTGTTGCCTTGAATTGAAGGAATTTCATTATATATAAATCTCTGCGGGATATCTCGCTTCTCGCATCTTGTAAACAAAATGTCATTTGCTTGTCTAAACAAAATATTTCCACCGAAAACTTCACTTTTGTGGGATATCAGTCACGAGATCTTGGTGGATGAGCTGACTACTTCGCAACTATGAGGGAATTGCACCATTGTTAGTTAAGTAAGATGCATAAGGCTTATGGGTTTTTTTTTTTTGGCTTTAAGTTTCTGATAATATTTATGCTTGCCAATCGCAATGTAAAAGTTGCAATTATATAACCACTTCTAGGTGGCTTTTGTGGCTTACTGCGGTGATTGGCCTACAATATGAAGGTTGATTTTTATCATATTTTATGGATTTTGTATTTTTTTTTCTTCTTCTCCTTCATGTAATCTTTATTACTCTGTGTAAAATCAAATCTGAAGAGAATGTCAGTAATAATTAAAGTTAGATATAGAGATAAGGACAACACATTTTCTTGAAGGAATTTTTGATCTACTTATGATAAGTATCAGAGCTTCTATAACCATTGAGATACGGATCGTTCCAACGTAAACGCAATATAATAAATCGATTTCATATGCAGGAAACATAAATACCTACTTTTATTGGGATAAAATCAGATAAATGTCAAAAGATATAGGCAAAATATCCCGCACGGTTAGAAATTTTGGTAAAATTTTATAAGTTTTCATATGTATATAGGTCCACTCGAAAATTCGTATAACTCTTATATACTTAGATCATATGAAATTTTATTCTAAATCTCTTATACGAAAAGAGCTGGGTAATACTTAAGTAAAAAAAGAGTTAAGTAACTACTTAAAGTACATTTTCGTTACTTATGACTTATTACTCAATATACTATTGAAATGCCCCTACTTAGTACTTGAATATAAGTACTTGCTTCTATTTACTTGTACTTAAGATTTTGTTTTGTACTTAAGTACCAAGATTTTTACTTAGGTATTTCTGAGTCTATTAAGTACTTACAAGTATCTAACTCTTCGTAGAAAAGCAAACACAATATCTAGCGCAACTCCTTTTTTGTTGAGTTTTAAAGCACGCAAAGAACTGTCAAAGCATGTGCCTGCACTCACGCATCAAGGCAGAATCTTATGTCGATTTCGATGGGACTTTGGTGCAACACCAGTATTGCACTTTTTCCAGCAGTGCAACACTGAAAATGTTCGATGGGACAATTTTTATAGCAGAAGTGCAACACAAGTTTTGCACTCACTTCCTCTACTTTGCACCGGATATTTTCTCGGTGTTACAAATACATATTGAGGTCAAATTGTCATCTGCTCTGTCAAAGTGTACTGTCGCGATTATTTGTGAAATTTTGGAGTTAAATGAATTAAACATTTTTATTTGGGTAATTGACTTTAAGTTATGAAAATATTTGTTTTTATATATCAATAAACAACATTTATTACGTTTGACAGTTCCGTGTATATAATTCGTGTGCCCACAAATACAAGGAATATGACAGAAATATGTTCGATGGACTTTAGTTCTCGCAGTTCTCCGCTGCCAGAAAAAGTGCAAAACTGAAATGGTCCCATCGAAATCGACATTAGACAAACTAATAACATACAAACAAGACTGGACAAGTAGAACAAAAACCAGTAACGTCTCGCTCGAATATAAAATTGACGATGCCTCGACTTGATGACATAACCACTGACATGCATAATATGAATTGCAAAAAGTAGGCTTACTTCTATATTGCTGACTCTTTCGGCCTAAGCACCATGTACCAACTGAGAGAGAACTGAAAACAACAAATAAATTAGTGGATTCGTCGAAATAAATGTTTTTAAATTAATCAAGGGTTATTACTGACAAAAACTGTTTTAACAAAGACAGAAGAAAAATTTCTAAATGTTAATAAACCACTTCCTGAGCTGCGTGCTCACTTTTTCATCTTCCCGCCAATGATTTTTTCAATGTTGGCACCGATGTAAAAACTCTTTTTGACACAAGCAATTGTGTCCACGTGAAATAAAAACGTAAGCAGTTCGTATTATATACGTCAGTAGACATAACCAAGGGTAAGCAAGCGAGGCATTGCTCCAATATAAAATCAACGATGCCTCGACCTGATGTAGGAAAGGCCGCAATTTTTTCTTAGAAATTTACTGGAAATTTTTTCCTTAGAATTGCTATGCGTTATTGGAGGCGATAATGGGTGCTTGGGCAGACCTTTAATAGATTTTGTGAGTGTAGCAAAGAGAGGTGAAAGTTTTACTCTACTTCCAACACTGAAAACTATGAAAAACTGTTAAATAGTAGCCACTGGTTACTATACATACTGTAGTTTTCAAAAGGTAACGGGTTTTCCAATAAGAGGTGTTATTTTGATATTCAAAGAAAAATGCTATTTTTTGAGATAAATGATCGCATCTTTATTTCCGACCACGACCACGCCTACAGGACCATATCCTTATCAGGAAATTTTCCATAACCAAATCGCAAAGTGGCTGCCCTATGTCCTCGATAGCCTCACGAATTCCATCTTTGAGGTCTTGAATCGACGCTGGGCTGTTGGCGTAGACCTTCTCTTTCACGTGGCCCCAAAGGAAGAAGTCGCAAGGTGTTAACGTCACAAGATCTCGGTGGCCAATTGTGATCACCTCTTCGAGAGATAACACGGTCCGGAAACTTTTCCCGTAAAAGATCAATGGTTTCGTTGCTTGTATGGCACGTAGCGCCGTCTTGTGGAAAGTAAACGTTGTTCAGATCAATACCATCCAATTCCGGCCATTAAAAAATCATTAATCATCTGTCGATAGCGCAATCCATTCACCGTAACTGTTGCTGCAGCCTCATTTTCGAAAAAGTAAGGTCCAATGACCCCGCGGGACGATAAACAGCACCAAACAGTCACACGTTGAGGATAGAGAGGCTTTTCAACAATAACTCTTGGGTTTTCCGAGCCCCAGATGCGACAATTTTGCTTGTTGACGAAGCCATCGAGGTGGAAATGGGCCTCATCACTCAAGATGAGTTTTCGATGGAATTCCTGATCATTTTCATGCATTTCAAGGACCCAATCAGCAAAGACTCGACGTTGTTGATGATTGGCCGGCTTGAGTTCTTGTGTTAACTGAACTTTATAAGCCTTAAGACGCAAATCTTTATGCAAAATACGGTGTAATGGCGTTAGTGGAATGCCTAATTCCAAAGAACGACGAGGAATGGACAAACCTGGGTTTTGTTCAACACTTTCGGCTACAGCAGCAATATTCTCGGCTGTTCTT
Source organism: Dioctria rufipes (assembly GCA_963924295.1). Lineage (NCBI taxonomy): Eukaryota > Metazoa > Arthropoda > Insecta > Diptera > Asilidae > Dioctria > Dioctria rufipes. The sequence goes on along the minus strand of OZ002740.1, from coordinate 340,317,884 downwards.
GAGCGACGTGAACGGGTTTTATTCTTTAAATCACTAACTTCTTCCGACAGCTCGAATTTTTCTACCAATTTCTGTATTGCGGTCCGACAAGGTGCTTCACGACGACCCAAAAATGTTCGAGTTTTACGAACCGTCTCTGCCACATTTTCACCATTTTTATAGTGAATTTTAATAATTTCAATGCGTTGTTGAATCGTGTATCGTTCCATTTTTATTAATGGCGTAGTTTCTACTTGTCAAATGTCAAAAAATGATAGCTCCAAAAGTGACATCTACCGAAAACCCTTTATATAGTGAAAAACGACATTTTTGTGTGGCGACCCTACGAAGAAATTGCTCGATTGGTCCTATTTTCGAAACTAAATTTACTTTTTTTCTAAAAAAGCCCGTGTGCAAAATTTCAGCACTCTAAGTGAAAGCGTTCTCGAGTTATCGTGCTATGACATAAGTTATACACATTTTCCGCGTCTTTGTTGCCGTCTGCCAACACTTTCCCACCATCCAATGTGTCTACCATTTTTAGCATTGATCATGCGGAAATGAACTACATATGTACACATATCGCTTTGCACTGCTAGTATTGATCCTGTATGCTGTCATAGCTGAGCACAATATGATCTTTACGATAGCCGAAGAGTTGATCTTTAATTTCGCTTAGGATTTTTGATACGACCGGGAGGGGGATAAATTTTGGCAATGGGTAATGAATAATACATAAAGCGCTAAAGCGCTCCGGTAATAACAATGACCTAAAGTTAACATAAATAGTGTCGTCAATTTAAGTTCACCTATATACCAACCAACCATCCACAATATTGCCCAATAAGGCTGCGTCTTAAAGGCCTTTGTGGTCATTCTTCCACCACTAATAATGTTATGAAAAATCGATTTGTGGATTCAAATTTCCGCAAAATCTCCAGTTTAGAATTAAATTGCATTGCAACTATTTAAGACGAAATATATTTGCGCACAGAAAGAGCATTTAGGTCGAATACCGTGACATCTTGTCATAATTAAGTTGGCATATCATTCCTTTCTCAAAAACAACTTCACCACCTTGTCTCTCTGTCTATGTTATAAGGAGCCAAATAGTTTTCGTGTAAACTTTGCAATCATCAAATAGCATGCATGCCACTAAAATCGCAATGCCATCATCATCATCATCATCGTCGTCGTAGTTGTTGTTGTCGCTATTTCTATAAATAGCTAAACTCATAAGCTGACGAACTTTCAGTATATGAGACGACATAAATGTTCCAAATATTTGGCGACATAAATAGTTGACAAACATCTGTCATCAAGATAATTCGCCTCTGATTAAAATTTCTTACCGTCATAAAATCTGATACTGAACACATAATTTTCCATTGAGGTCTACCCGTATACCAACTCGCCTGGTGGGTCTTGTCCCTTGACGTATATATGTATGTATGTATATAGATATGTAGTTCAACTAAATGAAAATCCACTTCAAACATTTTCTCACTCAATTTACAATGTGAAGTCAAGCGTATCCAGCATTATTACATGAGTCTTGTCTATACTTGCCGGTGGTGAACAAATCTTGTTTTATTCAGTTCAAAAGCCCACGGTGGTTATGATGGTGCTTCCTCCCTTTCTCCCCAAATCATCCTCTTAACCGCCTTCCCTGTTTAATGTTCCAGCCACGTATATTCTGTGAATGTGAACTGTATCGGTGTACATATAGGGCGCTCAACATAACCTGGCCAGTCATCATCAAAGTATGGCTGGTTTTGGTTTGTTCGTTTCGCAAAGGCAATTTTCTCTTTACAAATCGATTTTCAGCAACAAAACGATATCCGAAAATGCCGCCGTGTGACTATGCGAAACATGAAAACGAGTTGCGGTAACAATAAACTTCGCTTCACATTAGTCGTCAGAACTGAATCCAAACCCAATCTAACCAGAATCAGCCAACAGCATCGGCAATTTCATCCTGTCGGATCTTCTCCTCTTCCCTCCTATTAGGGTGGTAGTAAAGAAGAATAATGCTACTGCCATCAGTTGCGCAGCAGAGATTGTGCAGTGCATCCTATATAGAGAGAGATCTGGAATCTGGATGGATGGATGGATGCTGGAGAGTAGAACTATTCTCGGTTGGTTATATATCTATATATATGTATGTATGTATGTATGTATGTATATAGATGTTATACAAGAAAGCATGGTGTGGTCGCGGGTATATTTTGTTGGACTCAGTTCAAGTTCTATGCCATCTTCTTCTGCACTGTAATTCAATAAGGACCGTTGTTGAAGTAGCGACAAGAAGACGACGTAATGTACAACGCGGGCACAAATCGTACAAAAATGTATGTGGCTCTGGAGGGAAGGGGCGAGAAATCTGACAAAAAATGAGCATGCCTTAAAGAAACCGCCAACTGTCATACCATTTACGTGTAGTGAACATTGTAAAGTGAATCCAAAACCACGAGAGCATAACAGAAAATAAAATAAAAAAAGAAAATTAAAAAAAAAATATGCTTCACAAAAGACGTTTAAAGAAGTAATCGCAAAGGGTAGAAGAGGCACTAAAAGACGGGGAGAGGAAAAGAATGGCGCAGATAAAAATGTAAAGAAACGTGAAATGTGGAAATTCCGTTTCTGCCCTATCTCGTTGTAATAATTATGTGCGCTCGTCGTATAGTCCCCAACCCAACCCCTCCAAAAACCTGAACAGAACAAAAGCAGAAAAATAGCGAACAAAATGAATGCAATAAAATTTTTACAATTTCCCCCCGTTCTCTTTGTTGCCAACTGGATAGGATGTGCAGAGGAGCAAATCCCTTCTGTGTGCAAATTAAATTCACATAAAAGGCACCAGATATAGAGTCGACAGCATCAGCAACAGCAGCAGCAGCAGCAGCAGATATGGATAGACATTGGATGCACGGGCAGACACGATTCAATCCAGAAATGGCCAGGAATTATAGAGAGCTAGTAAATCCAGCGAACAAGTTGTCTGTGAAAAGGGAATGAAGGAAGAGGTGCCACCATAATCCATTCGCTCGCTAGCATCGTATGGGCATTGCAGCAGCATTAAAGGCCAAATGCCGTTCCACTTGATTAGTTTGTTTTCTAGAAGAAATCTTTCTTGGACTTGGACTGTCTTTATCAATATCTGCCACAAAAGATGCTGTGCCTCCCCCCCCCCCCCCACCCCCCACAACTCTCTTAAAGGTAGCTTGATTGTTCGAATTTCCCAAGCCTCAAACCCTTGCATTGTTTCCTCTCGCCCCGGGAAAAGTTTTCAGTTTTGTTTGAATGCTTTGCTTACCATAGCTCTGTTGATAATGATCTCTCCACGAGAAGAAAGCCCAGAAAGATGCCATTTACCTTGATATTCCGTTTTCGATTGTTCATGAGGAGTGGTTAATGCGATGAAGATTACTACTTCGCATCGCTTAATTGAATTCTATGCGATAGCAGCAGTCAGAGCCAGAGATTGCTCCCATTCCTTAGTGGTGGTGATGGTGGTGGTGGCCTTTGTTAGCTGGATGAGTGGTAAATAGTCAGTTCACTTTGAAGATGTGGTTTTTTTTTCTTTGCTATCCAATTCATTGGATTTGTTTTTTTCCATGGTAAATTCCACTTCTTCTTCTGCTAGTTTTCAAGTCTGGTTTGGCCGATCAACTCAGTTCATATCAATTTGTCTTCTTTTGTATGAAGACGTTTCGTGTGTCCGGCCTGCAAGAGAGGGTCTCTTTCTCTTCTGTGCTTTTGATTAGATTCTCACATTAATGTTGCCTTTTAAATGATGCAGAAGAGGAGGGTGTCGGGGCAAAAATATAATGTATACTCGCCTGGGATATTAGCGCTAATGGACTTACACTGTTACGGCCGAGATTACATCGTTGCGAATAATGTTTAACTACGCGTTAATATGGGTAGAAGAGGCGATTATCGTTTATCTTTTTCTTTTTTTTTTTTTTTTTTTAATGCTGTTTTCATTGATGGCTATTTCTATACGAAAAATGTTCGGTTTGGAAACGAGCCGTAAATTTACAGTAAAACGGACGCTAATGAGCGTTTTATTGCCAGGTAATTGTTAGTGTTAAACTCAAAGGAATTTCGTTGATAGCCGTAGAGGAGGCGGTTAGTTCATTTATTTACATTTATTACATAATGTAATTATCATTTAGGAGCTTCATTTATCGTTAGTCATCATAATATGTAGGTAGTAATTAGGTACTGCTTAGATTCAGCGTCATGTGGTTTTAGTTTCTAACTATTTATTTTCCACAGTTCTATGTATGTATCTGTATCAGCAATATTTGAAATCTAAGGTTCTTTTTCTTTCCTCATCATTTCTTTATTTTAGGCGTGTTTTGAAACCGTTGAGATTTTCTTTAAGAGCGTTTTGGTGAGTTCTGCAGCCTTTTATGCCTACCCATCTTAGTTTATCAGATTTTGTAAAGCAATATTTAAAATCTTCTTGATACGAATGTTAAAATCTTCTGTGATGGTAGATCAAATCACTGAATTGACTAATTTAAGAAAGTCTATCGAGATGGACTACGACCACCTCCTCAAGACTATGCTGAAAAGCAATTTTGAATCTAGAATTCCATATAGGGCAGAATGAGAATCACATTCTGTGCTTCAATCATTGACAAACCCTATTATCTACACTGACTGCTCCAAATCTGAAGAAAACACCGAAGCAGGCGTTTTATACGAGGAGCCTCACCTCGAAATTCCCATACACCTTGAAAGCCATGCCATGGTTTTCCAGGCAGAAGTCAAGGCTATTATTGAATCGGGAAGGCATCTCCTTAACTCAGACACTGATAATAAGCAGATCGCCATCTACTCAGCCAGCCAAGCAGCTGTCAAGGCTTTATCTAAACGCTTTACAACCTCCAAACTAGTACTGGAATGTAAAACCACCCTGAATAGCCTCTTTTGCAATAACAGGGTACACTTGTTCAGTGGATGCCAGGGGATAGCAACTTCAGCGGCGACGAAAGGGCGGACGATCTTGCTCGTCTTAGTGCAGCCTCGGTGGAATATCCATTCATAATCGGGATTGTACCAAAACACTTGTCTCAATTATTTCGATTTGGGCTGGCCGCCAACACAGCCCCGTTTGGTTAGACGACCCCTCGAGTAGAACTACAAAGGAACTGTGGGATAAACCTAACTCAAACCAAACTGAATAAGCTCTTGGGACGTAACAAGCCAACCGTGAGAACTCTAGTGTCTATTATCACTATGGGCACACTTTTCTCATGGGTCACCTTTACAGGATGAGACTTGTTAATGATCCTATTTGCAGGGGTTGCGGAGAGGAATCCGAAACGGTGACTCACTTCTTTGTCACTGTCTGGCACTATCAGAAAAGCGATACAGAATCCTTGGCTCACACCTCCTGATCGAGCTGCACGAAGCCGGCAAGGAGGGCTGGCGGCCAATACTTAGCTTTGTAAGAGCGTCCGGTTGAGACCTATGAGGGATTGCTCATTAGTCCGGAGAGTGAGCAATGGACCTTGGTTGGGACTAAGAAAGTCCTTATTTCACTTATATTTTAAGCGACACACCATTTTAGTCACAGAATGAAGAAAGAAAACACCAGTACATGCTCGTTTATCAGTAAAGGGGGGATACTGCTCACTCATTTTCTATTCAGACCATGTTTTTTACCGCGAATATTGAGTTACACCTTCGGTAGCAGAGTATTGCTTTTTCTCTTTCAATATTTTCATGAGTGCATCTCACAAAAAATACATTTGTTCTCCTGTAGAATTAAACAAAAACCTCCATGCGTGCGGTGATCATGGTTAAAGCTATTTTTCACAAAGCTTTGGCACAAGACCATAAATTTGGGCCCTTCCTGTTCCCTGATTCAATTATGAATCTTAATGTCGAGGTGTGCATTAAGCTTACATCCTTGGTTTCATGGTCCGTGTACACTCAAAGGCTCTTCTACTCTGCTTTCTGCTAGTTGAGTTACATGCGTTCTCCATCCTAATTTTAAATCTAGGTTAGGTTAGAATCGAAGCTTTGCACATCCTCTTCATCTAAGCAACTTCTATAGAAGTCCAACTGAAAAACCAGAAACCAAATTTTTTTCGTTTTCAAGTAAAAGGATCTCAGAACTCCGGATAGACCGCAAAAATCGTTACTCATTATTATTATGGGCTCATACGATAGAGCAGATTGTGCGTTTTCGAGAAAAACCGCCTCAGATCCTCGGATAGACCGAAAAAATCGCGACAATCATTCGATAATTTTACCCTTAACGCAGCTGAAAATCGAAAAATCCAAAATTTCTTGCGTTTTCGACAAAAATGGCCTTCTAAATCCAATCTTGCTTTGTCGTCCACTAACCCCTTAATTATCGCTTTATTACTCTTCACCTCTCAGCTTTTAAACAACCAACTACAATCTAACTCTACGGTAGCCTTGTTTGTACATATTTGGCTCATCCACGGTACAATTGTGCCAATTGTTACGAGCTGTGCTTTGAAGAAAGCAGAGAAGGTTGCCTTATTAAAGTCAAGCGGGAAAATTTATAGGACATGATTCCTCCACCCGATGGTTGTTTTTTTGATAGCCTAAAAATAAATCTTTTCGATCACTGTCTTTCCTCGTCTTAAGACATTCTAGACGAACAACCTAATGACTGTTTCAGAAAAAAACTGATCACCTATCCCCTACCATTACTCGTCACCAGGTAAACAAAACTAAGGAACGCTAGTAGAGTACATCTATAAAAAGTTTTGCACTAATAATTGGAAGCCATTAATTGCAAAGTTATTATGCAGTGAAAATTGAAGTCAGCCAAGAAGAGCGTCGCAAATTAATTCTTTCCACACATATGGAAAATCCGAATATGTCTCAAAAAAGCTTAGCTAAAAAGTTGAAAATCTCGAAGGCGACAATTCAAAATGTTCTCATCAAATTTCGTGAATCTTTTAGTATCCAAACAAGTTCGGGTGAGGAAGGAAATCATGTTTAGTAGACCAAAAATTGGTCAAAGAAGTGGTAGCCAACTTTAAACGAAATCGTTGAGAGATATGGCTGATAAGGTTGGAAGGTCATCTGCTACAGTCCATCGAAAAATAGAGGGAAGGGAAAGCCTACGAAGTTTCCATCCAGGAGCCGGATTTTGAAGCAAAATAAAGAAGAAAACTGTATTAGCTTACATTAAAAATGAAGAAAAATAATACTTACATACTTAGATTTGTATTGTATTAAAGAAAAAGATGTTGAATAATAAGCTGCAAAAGAACCCGCCCGCTGAATGGAACCGGACAGGGGTTCCACAATCTTATAAACGCTCAAAAATACGAAAGCGCGGCAACAATACTTTCGCACCTCTATACCAAAATTCAAAAATGTGACATGTTCATACAGATAAATCGGCTGAGTTGCATGAAGTACTTTAAAAAGAAATAGAAGGAATCTGCGTTTCTAAAAAACTTCAAGAGAACAGTTGAAAAGCGAAGCCTGTAAATAGGAGACATGGTCATACCTTCTCAGACCGAAGACAAATCTGAGATAGTCATTAAAGCATGTATTTATTTTTCACCTACAGCAGAAGTCGAGTGATCCAAACACCAGGCTGCCATTAGTAAAGTAAGGAAGTAAGAGAGCTTTCACAAGTCTCAGACGTAAACTAGTCACAGCATTTTATCCTTGAACTGAGAAGTATTCTTAAATCACGTACCCTGTCCATTTACCGCAGGGACATACCATTCAACGTAATATTATTGGGGAATGACTTGTGATTTTCCTGCGTTTAGGCAAAGACAATTCCTAAAAGACCAACCGTGGATTCTCTTTATTCGTTTAATGCAGTCTTCAGTTAGACTGATTGGACGGCAGGACAGGTAGATTTGAACGTCAACCGTGTACAGATGAATGCTGGCGTCTTTCATAACGAGAAGTAAGTCTTTGATGAACAAACTAAGCAATAAGGGATCCAATATCGTTCCCTGAGGAACACCCGACATAAGATTTAGAACATTCGAAGATACCTGTCTTATTTAATGTGACCCTTTGAGATCTTCCAACAAGAAAGTTTTGGATAAAAAGAAAAGCTGATATAGCGAATCTAAAGTGGGACGAAAGCTTCTGTAATAACATAGTATGATTTACACTGTCAAACGCCCTTGGAGAGATCAAAAAGAGTTAATACACTGACTTCAACAATATCCATTACATGGCGGATATCTATGGTCACCTTAAGAAGTGCAGTCTTACAGCTATGCCTAGCCCGAAATCCAACCTGTCAAGCACTCAACAAATTAAACGCTATCAGATATTTATTTATTTAATAATATAGATAAACTTTTCAAACACTTCAGAAAGGAAGGCACAACAAACTAATGAGTCGAAAGTCTGACCTGACAAGTCTTTTGAAGAAAGTGTTTTTGGAATTGGTATTACATTAGCAACCTTCCACGAAATTGGAAAAATAGACATTGTGCGGCACATATTGAATATGTGCTGCATTGGCCAAACCATCCAGGACAAGATAAGTCTGAGAAATTTCGGCGAGATATTATCAGCACCAGAGGCAACAGATTTGATAGATAGAAAAGCCTTGAAAACTTCCATCACAATCTACGCAGCGAAAATTGAACTAACATCTACTAGTTTTAAGAAATTTGTCAAATTAAATGCTAAGTCGAAAATCACGTTGTAATTCGAGTTGTAATTTTACACAAACATTTACAATTTTTGTAAATACCCTTAACATATAGATTGTCAATTAAGAAAAAAAAAAAAACAGTCATCTTAGGCTAGCATACAATCTACATACTAATACATTCATATGAATAACTAACCAAGTTTCACCGATTTATACATCATTCATAATTTATTTTACCAAATCCCAAACTCTGTCCAATGTTTTCTCTCTCGAACACATAGGCACCACCATAAAATATCAGCCACAGCCCCCAGGAAAATTCCTCCGAAATAAAGCAATAGAAATTCTCAGTTTTATGAGACCGATCCAAAAATAGACACATTACCCAGCGCGTAACGTTTCGATCATAATTTTATCAATTATTGGGTCATAAATGACACGAGAAGTAAAATAATGGAAATAAAGTGTTCATTTCATTTGTAATCAGACTCGCGGCAAAATCCGCCATAAAATTGACGAAAGTTTCATTTATACACAGCCAGCGACTACTGTGTGCTGTTGTTGCTTCGGCTTTTTATGTCCGCTACCGCTTTTTCCGTCCCCCCAAGCCTTTGTCCTAGTCTAAACTCCAGGTTGCCCCTGTGCTTGATGCTTTCGACGCGTTTTTTTTTTTTGTTTTTTTAATCCGCGGCTTATTATTACCACCAGTTCCGCTGCGCTTCGCCAACAGACCGTGAATTTTGTTGGATGTTGGACCGGCAATTACATGCAGGCTATGTAACAAAACGAGCAAGCAGCACCGTCGCAATATCACAACTTTTCGCTGGCTATGTCATGCCTTCCGCCAGTTCAGAGTAAATATTTCAAGCGAAACGGAAGCGGGGGCAGAGTCATGGACCTACAACAACAACAACTACGAAACAGTCCTACAATGACAACATGAACACTTCGTTTTTCGGGCAGTTTCAAGAAAAAACACTTTAGGTCGGTTTTTGTGAGTAACATTGACGCGTATCTTTGGTTATTTTTTTTTTTTTATTTTTGTTTTTTTCTTCTTCTTGTTGAAAATGTAATGAGAAATCCACAGCGCCGTATCTGGTTAATTTAAAGCGAAGACTGAACTTGTAAATCAGAGCGTAATTGTTTTATGGAAATTGACAGCACTTTCTGATTGAATTTAAATCGCTGTTTAATTATGGGCTGTAGGCGGATTTCAAGGTATATTAAGTGCTTAAGGTAAGATAATGAATCTTCTGGATGCTAGTTTCCTTCATCACATTACGTTTCACGTATATGTATCTCGATATAATTTTTTTTTTTGTTATGTTTTTATTATACTCAAACGTGTTCGAATAATGATTTGTTACTGTTTTTATTTATCTTGTCTACGTCGTCTTAACTCTTGTTTGAAAGATTTAATAGTTTCTCATGCATATTAACAAGGTACAAAATTATCTCTATTTTCTGTTTATCTATGAGTTTTAGATAAATGTAATTACATCTAGAAATTAGCATATACTGTACAATATTAAAGCTAGATTTATTGTGTAGAAATTCATTTGAATACGTTACAAAGTCAGTTGCATCCGGCTCGAAGGACCAAATGAAAAAATTTTATTTATTGTTACGAATAAGGAAGATGAATGATTAAATTTTATATTAAATAATATTTCTATTTTTATATTTTCATTTGTATATTGTAGCTAGTTATTACTTACACATGACAATTTCATTTCCAAGCGCGAGATGGAAGGATGAAATTGAAGAGAATATAATAATACTTCGTTTTCATCGTTTTTTTTTTTTTCTGTATACTTTGAAATAGGTATGTCCTCATCCGTAGAACGAAGAGATATAATATGTAATACTCAAAATTCATTACAGGATGTAATAAATTGTAATAAATTAAAATTCTCAAATATTTGAAACTATTTGAAGTTGAGAGGCTTAAATTAAAATTATGTAAAATATCTGAGCATCTTTAGTATCTGAAAGTTGGTATTAAAGATAACAATGATGAAATGAAAATTGATATTAGTAGGTATATTGTATGATTGCTGCATTCTGTATTCTATAGATTTTTGAGATAGCAGTTTAAAGCAGGATACCGGAGAGAGCGTTTGAAACAACAAGTATAGGAAGTTATTAAAATTTCTAATTTGGGGCCGGATTCACTAACACGGAGAGTTGTGGAGATGAGAGTTCTTGTGACATTTAATTATCCACTCGGAGTTCTGTTACTCGGAGAATTTGTATTGAGAATTACCAAACTATCTATTCCATTCGACAAAACTCTCGGCTGTTGTAGTTGTGGAGATGTAACGTATCAACGAGAAAGCTAGAATATTAAGCGCAATTCAGCCGAAAAACGTCTCAAGGCACCGGTCCAGGAAGAGCCCTGTAAAATTCCAGCAATTCTCGATTCTGCTAAGTGAAGACCCGAAAACGTAAGGTCAAGGATTTTGCTTGTCCAAAATTTGATTTTCATGTACACCTATGTAAAAATAAATAAAAATAGAACTAACCATAAAATAAACCTTTATTTATAAGTAAAAATAATTGTTGAAATAATAAAAACAGAACCAATAATCAAATAAAACTTTATTAATAAATAATAATAACTGTCAAAAATAATAAAAGACACCGTCCCTGTGGTCGTTCCTTAAACCCCGTATAAATAATCTTTTCGAGTTCAATGGATGACAGCGAACAACTGATTTTTTCTCTTCCGTCTGACACGAGCAACAGCGAGTGACAAAAGGTTGACGTCCGCAGCGAGTAAGGAAAAATCTATAAGAATCCAAGCAAAGTTTTTATTAAAAAAGTAATCAGTAAAAACCCTGCGAAAACAACAAGATTATCATCCAAAATCTAATTGGATGCAAGATCCAGCAGCGTTCACCAGCCAGCTAGATACTTGGTTTGCGCAAGACAGAGCCACATTTGGTAGATTTGTGACAAATCGGATTGAAGCATTCTGCAAATTGCATCAATGTGCATCGCTTAAATCTGACAGTGCCAATTGGAAAACTACGATAAATTCATCAATAAGATACTACATAATGATTGAACTGGCAAAATTACAACAGAGTCATCGCAGGAAGGAAATTTGAAGGATTGTTAGCTTCTTATGGAAACATCGAAATATTCATATCAAGATCGACCACGGCATCACGAAAACGGATAGCACGCAAGAAAACAAATCGAGTCCGGTAACACGTAAGATAATTATCGCTAATTGTAATTCCTTTAACAAAACTGAATTAAATTGAAAATTAAAATTAGTATTAACGCACATTTAACAAAGAGAAAAATTATCACTAACTGTAGTTGCTAGAACAACATTAATTTGAATTGGAATTTATAATTAGTACTAACCCATATTCAGTGTTGGGCGTAATCAACTACATTTGTAATCAGATTAATAATCATGATTACGCATCCATCATTAATCATGATTACATCGAGTAATCTTAGGAAAATGTAACCGTAATCATGATTACATTTTTTCTTATTACAAATGAAACTTTTCAGAGATTTTAAAATTTAGTTCTAAGAAAACAAACAATCTGTGATCGTAAGAATTTTTATTGTAGAAAACTTCAAGACACTGTTGAGTTTTGAATTAATTGCAGTCAGTGTAAAGAATGTAAGTGCTTCTATTGATAGAGACTCACACATATCTGATCTTCAGCTTAAATTCGAGGATCTTGATTGATATGTGAAAAAAGATAGCGAAAAAGATTAGATTTCTGGGGCGTATAAGAAAGCCGTCGAGCATGGAAAATGCAATAATGCCTTTTAACGCTTTGATTTTGCTACACTTTTCATATTGCTCCACATTGTTATATGCTAGTTCGAATGAATTCAAGGACAGAATGCAGCTGTTGTAGAATAAGGCAATGCGAGTTATTCACTACCGACTTTGGGATAGAATTACAACACTGTTTGTTTTCAGCGTAATTGGAAATGGTTGTACCTATGTAAAGCAAGATATCTCACACAAATATATAATTCGAATCTTACACAGTTGTCAACTACTCAGTAAAACTCAATTTTTAGGCTAGATGTCCAATTGGCATACACCTTTTACGTCTTAATTATATAATGTAAGCCGAATCAACCCCTAGACCAGGTTCAGCTTACAGAGAAATTAAAAGAATATTTCTCAACTGACAGTATTGTCTGTTTTTTTCAAGGTATCCGCTAAAAGTTTTAAATCACGTGAAAATGACCAATATGGTCGTCTTGCAGTACAGAAGAGATGCTATAAAAATTTTAGATATGCACTTTAAAGCTTGTATTTAGGATTAAATCGCATCTACATTTTGTCCCGTAATTAGATATGTATCTTGGATCCGGTAAATGGTTTTGGAGATAACTGCAAAAGAAGTAAATCAGTCCTTCTTAAGATAAAAAAAGGGCCGTTTTTAGGTACAAAAATTTACATATTTTCAGCTCATCATTATGAAGAACTGGTAAGTCGTGGAAATTCACTCTTTATGGAAAACAAAGTTCACAACAGAGTATTAGTAGATGTGAAACAAAGAACGGAAAAAATATGTATATGCAAAATTTAGGAACTGGGATGTATATGACCCAAGTGCAAAAAAATCAGTCTTTTGGCGGTAAAAACTCAGTTATGATGTTAAAATTTCAATTTTACTTATTTTATACTGTGAATTAGGACAAAGTCCCTTTAAGTTTGCACAATCCACGGTATCAAATAAACTTATAACAATATATAGAGTGTATAGAATGCAACAAAGTAAAGAACTAATGAAGTAAAAAACTTAATAATGTACTTAAGGTACCTAATATTAATGTACAACACAAATTAAGTAAAGAAAGCCAAAGAAAAAGCTACTTAAGAGAGTAAAGTATAGTAAAATGCTGAAACAATTAAATTGTGGGATTGAGGAAACCGACAACTGCCTGCTTGAAACAACCGAGCGATGTGATACTTTTTATATGATTAGGTAGAGAATTCCAAGCTTGAGCTCCGTGAACTAGCAGTGACGTTTTTCTTTGGGAGATAATATGAACTGGTATATTGAGGTTATTGGTACGAGTTGATGAACTAAATTCAAGTGTCAGATAGAGGTACTCAGGAACTTTATAATGAATGACTTTAAACATAAAGATAAGTGTTCTAAGCTCATAATAGATAAAAAGAGGACACCCAAATAAGCAACTCAAGTGGGGGGAGACATGATCGTATCTGCGCAACGAATAGACGAAACGTACGCATGAATTAAATGCCACATTGAGTTTGCGCTTGGACTGTGAGGTAGCTTGGCAATATATAATATCGGAAAAAAAGAATAAGGGTAATACAAGTGTTTTGACGAGCCGCAGTCGAGTTTCAAGTGGAACAAGCTTTGCTGATAACCATAATCTGCGCAGAACACCATATATCCTACCCACAACATTACTAATACGATCATCCCAGGTAAGTGTTCTATTAAAAGTCAGACCTAAGTTCTTAACTTTACTACAGTAAGGTATCACCACGGAATGGAGAATCATGGGAGGAAAATAGGACGTATTAAGTTCATGCCTGTCTTATTATAATACAGTTCGACTTCCGGGGGTTTAAGAGAATCAAGTTACTTACTGCCCAATCACTGATATTGCAAAAGTCTTCGTTAATTTTGCTTGCAGTATCTTCAATTAAACCAAGGGGAGATCCGAGATATACCTGGACGTCATCGGCATAGAGGTGGACCTTAGAGTGAGTTACTACAGAGGGCAGATCGTTTATGAAGCAACTGAAAAGAAGTGGGCCTAGGACAGAGCCCTGAGGAATACCTGATAGTATCAAGAGAGAGTCCGATAATGTATTATTTTACAGACACTCTTTGCGTTCGTCCGTATAGATAACTATAAATGAGTTTGGCCGCAGAGCGAGAAAAATCAAACCTACGAATCAGTTTCGTTATTAATATGCCAAAGTCAACTGAGTCGATGGCCTTCGAGAAATCAAGTAAAGTAAGAAAATTAACCAGATTATTATCTATATTCTTACTAAGATCGTCGAAAATTTTAACCAGAGCTGTGGTGCAGCTATGTCCTGTCCTGAACCCAGATTGAAATGTGGAAAGCAGGTTTTTGGAAGTGAGATAATCATTAATTTGCAAACACATTATGCGTTCCAGACTTTTCGAAAATGATCGAAAGGAAACTACACCACTCGTTAACCTTCTCCTCCCTCTTTAATTTGATACCAAACATGACATATTTTGGGCAAACCCCAATGAGGTGTGGTATGACCCCCCCCCCCCCCCAAATCTCCTCCTCAAGAAATTGTTCACATATATTTTTATACTCTAGACCCTAAATCCGTTCGGAAAAAACCCAATGCTCTATACGACCCTGCCACACAGAGCTAGCCGTCCTTCAATATTGCGACACTTTTCATGTTTTCCCTAACTCCCCAAGTATGTTAGAGAATCACGTATGGAGAATTAGGGAATTTTAAACCGAGGAAAACGAAAATTCTCATCTCCCAAACTCCCCCACTCTCAGTGTTACAGAATCCGGCCCCTGGTGGTCGTCAAAAAGATTTAATATATCGGATGGTTTCCTGTTGAAACTTCATACATACAGTACTACAGAAGCGAATTGACTGTGAAGTGTTATTATTCCAAATGATACGATTTGAGTCACCTTCATCATAAATTTAGCTTTGTTATAAACAAGCTTCAATTGTTACTTTGACCATCATTTGTCCACTTTTTACTATATGTAGTTGAAAAATTCCGAAGAACCATCCATAGGTACCCCATGTTTTACCTCTTTGTTCCTTTTTATCAACTTGATCAAATACACCATTTCAATAAGTTACGATTCTTTTACCTGTAGTATATGATTCAAAAGATGCTGTATATAGGTATTTCAGCGCAAGCATCCGTAAAAAGGTATTTCGACTTGCAGTCTGCAAACAGCTTTCACTTTAAGAATCTATTGATAACAACAAGGGAATTTATATCATAGTTGAAAGCTTTTGAGAATTGTGATATATTCAGGTATTCTCGCTTCGATAGAGACCTATCCCATATCATAGATAGTGCGCTTCTTCATGAGTTTTCTTTTTCACGGGATTATTTTTCTTTATCAATCTTGGCACCGTAGATGATTTATCGTGAGAAGAAACCAAATATTGGATTACTTCAGTTAAGTCGTGTAATTTTGCAGCTTTATGAACCTTGAATGAATCTTTATTTCCCCTAAAATTGAAAAAGAAATTGCAAAATTATCCAATTTTTTTACTTTAACGTCCCTATAACTGCCTACGGAAAGAGGGTAGAGAGGTGGTTGGGCATTTGTTGGAAACCGTAGAGGGTTTACTATCCCCTGAGATGCAATTCACCTTCATAGGGTGTATAACAAGAAAGTTACATGGTATTAGGATAAAAAGCACCCAAAATCACAAAACCCCCCCTACCGCCCACACCGTGTATTTCCCGGCTCTCCTCCCATACAATTTATTTCTCGAAATTGAGTAAGGAATCCGTGGTATAAAGGAAATGCGGTACGTACCGGACACCCTGTATATCAAAACCAAAAATTTCCAAAATAGGGTAGTAATATGAGACTGAGAAGAGCAGTCTACAGAGGTACAAGGCAGGGGGGGGGGGTGCCTTCACCACTCCTGTGGCTACTGGTAATGGATGAAATCTTCATCAGGTTGGAGAGTGAGAGAGTTTTAAAGCGGTTACATATTACATACCTTTACCACTCCTGTGGCTACTGGTAATGGATAAAATCATCATCAGGTTGCAGAGTGAGAGAGTTTTAAAGTACATGGTTGCATACATATGCGGATGACATTTGTATCCTGGCAATTGGCAAATTTCTCTCTACTATTAGTGAAGCTGGACGACTGGTCCAACAATAGTGGATTGAAGGTAAACACTTCGCAAACTAAGTAGTCCTTTTGACAAGAAAAAGGCAGGTGCAAAGTTTCAGATATCCAAAGCTGGGTGGAAAGGATCTTATTCTCTCCAGCGAAACAAAGTATCTGGAAATTATACTCGATTCCAAGCTGAGCTGGAAGGCTAACTTAGAAGAACGTGTTAAGAAGGCCAGTGTTGCCTTCTACATGTGCAAAATAATATTTGGTGGCAACTGGGGATTAAAACCCAGGATGGTAAGTTCGATGTATACATCCATAGTTCGGCCGATCCTCTGCTACGGCTCCACGGTCTGGTGGACGGTACTGACGAAAAAATCTAACCTGGATGTCAAGAACTTAGAGGGCCGCCTGCGTGGAAATTACTGGGTATCTGCGCACCAAGTCCAGACTAATCTAACTTCTGGTGGGGATGTCAATGTGTTGATGCCCACTAGGAGTGATTGGGACAGGAAAGAAATGGTGGTAACTTATCTTTAGAGATGGGACGAGTGCGGGCAACAGGGTCCGGAGTGTACTCCAGATACTACCAGTGGCTCGAATCCTATAGACTGCCTGATAAATAAAATGTTTTTCAGGCAAAGCTTGCAGCGATTTACCAGGCGACAATATTGGTATCTACTATGTGCAGAGTTCGCACGGCATATACACTGATAGCTAGGCAGCCATCAAGACGCTGGATGCTGTGCTAGTAAAATCCAAATTGGTGCAATTATGCAAGACTACCCTAGAGGAATTGAGTTCACCGGCTATTTCAAAGCCTTCGCAGAACTAAGCGCAATGGTTTCTTAGCTACGGGTATCTCATATTTCTACCCCTTCTTCTATGGATAAATTTTGAAAGAATTTTGAAATTTTTCAAGATTTCATCATTCGTCGGATGGTAATCCTGCGTTCTGTCAATTTTTGTTTTTAATCCGTTGCCTCAGTCGCATCGCACTAGGACTATACATGACAACATTATAATATGCCGCATGTCTTTCTCTATTAAATTTGCACTTTTGTTTGCCTGTTTCCTAACTTTTTCTCTCTTTGATCGATTTTCATATGATGACATCAATAGGCGCTTTCGGCACGCACATTCTCAGAGAGACAAGTGAGATATTCTCAGTTGGCTCACTGAGAACTGCACTTTCGGGGAACTGTCTCAGTTCCATATTGAGCTACCAATTTCGAACACAACCACTGAGCAACTGAGACAAGTGAAACTGAATTTTCTTGTCTCAGTTGACTCAGTTTCGTTATTTTGTGATTTTAATTACAAATAAAAGTTTAGTGAGCTATTTGAATAAACTAACAACACTTTCCTCAATTTATTACTATCCAATTCTGTGTTCAAAATTATTTAAATGTCAAAAATGGAAAATCAGCTGATTGGTTTGAACTGAGACAACTGAGACGATTGCTCAAAGTTTTGTCTCAAAGCCCCTAATGTGATGCGTCCACCCGCCTATGACACCAATGTTGTGCCACCGGCATTTAGGTTTTGGCTCACCTATATGACACCAATGTAGTGCCATCGGCTGTGAAAGTGTTAAAAAGGTTAAATAAAGTAAATAAATCAAGTAGGTAATGAAGTAATTTGAATGAATTGTTAATAGTAAATTTGCTCAACTTGCGCAATCGTAGTACATTTTCTTTCTACACGTTCTCACAAATCGATTACAGTTTTGCTTCAATATACTACTAAAAAAAAAACATCCGATTTTGATAAGACCTTTCAAACGAAACATTATATAATTATCATTAATGAATACTTAAAAAAACAAAACTAAATACTATTACAAACCTCCATTTAAAAAATATGTTTAATCTCTTTTATTACATGCGAAAATAAACTTTCCGAATTAATTGCAACCCACTTGCTCAATTTACGATGTACATAGATCGAAATATGTGCAAACATAGAATGCGACCTAATTGACATTTCCTGGAAAGAAGTAATTGTTATCAAAATTTGAAAATCTTATCTCAAATATTATTTCGCAATATATTTATTATGTCACCCCCAATCTAAATACGCCTCACAACAGCTGAAAAAATCTACACTAATTAATTGCATTCAATAAACAAATCGGAAGGGGAGGGGAACAAAAACAAAAAACTCTTTACCCTTTCACAATAATTAGATAAAATCCGTTAAATCATGAATTTTACCTAATTATCATCTCATTGTGAATGAATCAATTGATCTGAGCGCATAGCTAAAGTCACGCTTAGCAAGCATCATCGAACATTGTCGCCAATTATGTTTAAGCGCACGACTTTTTTGTTGTTGTTAGTGGATTTTTGCGCAAAACCCTATCAACTCGCGAAATCTGCGGTAGCCGTATAACCTCAAATGAAATATATAACTCCATTTGGTGCTGCTGCCATTTCTACACAGAAATTTTGTTCCCATCATGCATATTGGATGGTGGAGCCCCGTTGATATTGCAGCGCAGAGCAATAATAGCTGCTGCTATATGTAGTATAGTTTGAAATGAGGGAAGCGGGGGGAAGGAATTCGCGGTGGCTGCGGCTAATGCACTCGTCGTTAGCTGTGCCTTGGTATACCTACTTGTGATAAATAACATTTCCCATAAAAACTAGCAGCGGCCGTAAGTCACTACAAATAATCAACTGCGGTGGGTTCGACATTTTCCTCTTTCGAATCGATTAATGAAGTTGTCTCGCATTAATTTCAATTTTATTTTGGATTTGGACTCTCGAATTTGACCGATTCGATTTGGTTATGGTTATGCAGTGGCTGCTATACTATTCGTGCTGGTGTGCGCTATGCTTCTTTTTGCAGTGCAGTTATATGGCGAATGTGTTTTGTTCAACTTTTCGAAGTAATAGTGGGTTTTTCTATACACTGTGAGATACCTTTGAAACTGGAGATTATCTTTCCTTTTGCAATATAATTGTGCTGCTTTGGGTATATCTGATCGCCTGTGCTGCTAACTTCTGGGTTAATCGGTTAAAACTTGTTAAATATCTTTATTCGATCGAAATTCAATAGGTTCGCCGGTGTCATATTGCCTAACCCAGTCCCAGCCCCAGCCTATATAGTCTCGTAGAGCATTTTCTATTTTTCTGCTATCTCATCTGCATCGCTGGTCGTGTATTTTCCCCATACTATACCTCGACTTGTGATTAATTACTTTCGTCGCTACTCTGTACAAAGTTTTTTTTTTTTCCTTCTATTTGTAGACCGTCGCATCGGTTCATATATGTATGTAAAAAGGCAATCGTCGTTGGAGATCTTAATTGAATTTAAAACTTGAAATATACAACCAGAAGCCATGAATCGTTGATCGTTGCAATTGTTCAGAGCAATAAAGCCGACAGAGACTCTAATTTCGTTTGCATTTGTGCTGCTCATCATCGAATTGAAGAAATTGTTTTATTTTTTTTTTTTTTTTCTTAGAATTTATTAATCGAGAAATTATTGATTGATCTTGTTTCGTTCATTCGTTTGAAGATGAAATTGATTTGTCTTCTGCCTATTGGTTCGTTATACTGTACAGTACATTATATTCATGATTGTTTGATCTTAAGCTCTTTATCGAGCTATTCTCTATATAAACACGTCTAACAGAATTAAAGCTTGTCCAGTTTCTGTAGTAGCAAATATAATAAAATTGAACGCCTCAGGTATTCGTGTTTATACCTGTATTACTTAGCGCTGGCAGACAGCTTTACTAGTATTGTGGAGCTTTCTTATTCCATTGTTTAATTCCACTGTTATAAATTCGACTGAGTAAGAAACTTGTTCGTTGAGTAAGAGTTGTTATTATTTTTCTCTAGTTGTCGTGGTGTCTGCCCACTAAAATCTGCCATACTCTAGATATGCTATGGCATAATTTTCTTCTATATCTTGAAGTAGTTAATTTGGCCTTCAATACATCTCTTTCGTCTGCTAAATCAAGTGGCTGATTGTGGATGAGTTGACTAAAAAAAAAACATTATAAACTCTTTCCATTTGATTTTGACCTTGCCCTATTAGTCATTTGTTACATAGGAATGATTTTCGTTGTCTTGAATGGTAGCCATCAATTAATTGTAAATGATAGTTTCGGAACTGCTCCCGTACAGTCCCGATGAAAATCTAACCGCGATTCGTGAAACTAATCTTACCTTTCATTATTGTCCCTATTGCAAAGAAGTTGAATAGCTGCTTAACGTTCAGCGAATTTCCCTATCTATGGAAGGAAGCGCTAGTGCTTCCAATCGCTAAAAATTCCACTGCTAGCGACTTCAAGGACATCAGACCTATAAGCTTATTATGTTTTCTAGCGAAGGCATTAGAAAAAATCATGGCAAATCAAATATCCGAGTA
This sequence comes from Dioctria rufipes, assembly GCA_963924295.1. Taxonomy (NCBI): domain Eukaryota; kingdom Metazoa; phylum Arthropoda; class Insecta; order Diptera; family Asilidae; genus Dioctria; species Dioctria rufipes. The sequence goes on along the minus strand of OZ002740.1, from coordinate 340,297,029 downwards.
TCTGGATCGAATGAACTCCCTGAGTCCTTGGCAGTCAGGTTTTCGTCCTGGGCATAGCTGTGAGATAGCTCTCTTAAAAATCACTACGGACATTAAAACCGCTTTGGATGATGACCGAATTGAGCTCTTAGTCTTACTCGATTTCACGAAAGCTATCGATAGCATTAATCACAAGAAACTTCTTAACAAGCTGAATAGCCTTTTTGGATTCGGCTCTCCGGCACTGAAATTAATTGGAAGCTTTTTGGAGAAACGCTCACAACGAGTTAAAGTGAACGAAGTTGTTTCCTCTATAGGCTCTCTTTGTCTATCGGAGTCCCACAAGAGTCAATGCTGGGACCTCTGCTCTTCAGTCTTTTTATTAATGATTTGTCAACTGTTATAAGAAATAGCTCCATTCATCAGTACGCTGATGACATGAAAATATATCTTGATCGTCCCATGGGGCTCTTAGAGGACTGTATTAGCAGAATTAACGAAGATCTTCATAATACTTATATTAAAATTGTCAATCGACAATAATTTAAAGCTCAACCCAAAAAATCTCAAACGCTAGCAGTAAGAAAAGGAAGCTGCGATCCCCCCATTCTCCCGATAGAGTTCGATCGTTCCAACATTTTCCCAAGACTCGACTCGCGGTGTAGGTGTAAGCTCGAAGTAGCCTTCACTGATTCCATTAGGTTTGCATACAGGCTTCGTAGATATGATCACATTTCCCCCTTTCGACACCGAATCCTGTATTGCTCTTTGGAAACATATTTACAATGCAGAGCATTACTTTTTCTAGACAACTTACTGAACACACAGTGATAGACGTAATGACTTGCTACTGCCTCGCTCCAAATATTTGAAAGTCTTGAAATCTTCTTACTTTGTTCATACTGTTCTCATTTGCAATGCTCTTCCAGTTTCGATCCAGCGAACGAGCTCGGCCACTTCCTTTAAACGGTTACTCTGGTAGCAGACTTCATTAGGGTGATGACACCCAGATTAATTATTATTATTATAGTCGGTTGATTGCACATGCTCTAGGATTTTCTTTATCTTTAGTTCTCTTTAGTCTTAATATTTAGTTCTTTTGCATTTGTTTTTATATTAGAAATATTATTATGGATCTTATTATCTATTTTGTTATTATCTATATATGTAATTATTATTTTCTTTTTCCTCTTAATTTCTATTACCATCACTTATATATGCTCAAACTCACGAAACATACTTTTGTTATTCTAGTTAGTGTTGAAAAATGTTAGTTTAAGTAGTACTAATGAAAAGACTTTTGTCTTACTATACTGTTCTTAAATAAATACTTACTTACAGTCTGAAAATTTTACCTATACTTTGAAGTAAAATTAAAAATAAAATTAGTATAATAATGGCCAAACAGACAGTATTATTACAACATGACGAAAAAAAACATTTAGGTTGGAGTACCGAAAAAAGCCTCAAATTTCGATGAAAGATGAAACTTTTTATTAAAAGGTACTTAAAGCGTGAAATACAATTACGGCTGATCTGTCGACTGCGACTTGATTTTAAGTCCAAGTCGACGCTGAGGTGAAATTTGTAATTAAATTAAAGCTTCAACTCCCGACATCTGCGATTGAACTGAAGTTGGCCGCAGCACTTTGAGCAAAGTTTAATTTCAGTCGGAGTCGCAGTCGAAGTCGAAGTTGCAATTGTATCTTGCGACATGTATTTACCATTTGAGCAAAGTCGAAGCCGAAGTCGAAGTCGTAATTGTAATTCGCGCTTAAAGAGATCATTTCGCAGGCAGTCTCACGTAGATATCTAGCTCGAAGCTTTAATTTTACGGCAGTCTTAATGAATTAGTATCAATGGAATAATCAGCGCCCTCATAAGACAGAGTCCCAATGAGCACCACCAGTATATGCCAGTGCTTGACATTGAACTGGTCGAAGCGAAACCCATCTAAAATTTGTGCTGATCTCTGGGTCACAACTTAACGCCGAAAGCCAAATGTCCAAGTATACATTAATAAGCGACCATCTTTCAGATTCTCGGACGCAGTTTACAATTATACAAAGAACATACTCTTCTGTTCAAAAAAGAATGTCCCCCCAAGTCATATAGACTCAGAAACTCTCTCTCTATGCCCGCATGAGCTACCACACCATCACGATGCTCCGATCAAGGGGCCTTCTCCATACTAAGGTAAATAGCTCTCCTATAGTAGGACTATCCAGGGCTCCTGAACCCCGTGGTACCAAGTTAGCAATGTCGGCTAGCCAATAGGTATGGCTTCGTAGTTCGTAGTCCATGACCATAAGGCCATGGATACTCCCATTGGATCTTCATGCAGATTCTTAAACGATACTGGTTACTCCGTTCGGGCTTAATCATATTTGGCATAAAGTGACGGCAGTGACCACGTGAAGATTATGATCCTCCCTTCCAAGTTAGGAGAGGTTTAAGACTACAGCCAGTAATCTTATAGCATGCCAAAGTACTAGCTCCAAGACAAGCCTAATAGGCTATATACATGCAGGCCTCACTCTACCCATCACACAATCATCATTGATATCAGAGTACCTGTGTTTTTCAGCACGAAGCATGTATACAGCCTTTCCCTTTCTTGTACCCTCTCTTGGCAGCATTGCGCATCCTTTTGCAGCTTTTTTTTGGCGACATTCTTTACGGAAAAGTAAAGGCGGTTATTGTAGAATATCGAGGTTTTTCATCCTTTTTTTACCGCCATCTACTACTCAGTATTAACACTAATAATTTTTCTTTTATATAGAAATTTCGAACAATTTCAACTCAGGCTAAGCACCCTAAGTTTCTGCTTGACGTTTAATTCGGTCAAAGTTTAACATATAGCATACAATTATAAATTCAGAGAACTCTTCTATGTTTTTCTTTCCATAACAAGCATTCGAAAAACTGCTCAGCTGGCCAACGTGCTGACTACCAACCCAGGAATGTGGGTTCGAATCCTACCACCTCCACACAGTATACGCTTTTTCATCCTACCTAGTTTTATAGCTTCTCCTATTAAGTAGATTAGCACAATTATGCCTAAAAAGGGAGTAAAAGAAGCTGTTTTTCTCTTATGTACCACTTCTTCAAAAACAATGGAAAATTACATTCTAAGTTTTTAATGAAAAATGAAAAAAATATTTCTATCTTACCCATCCAGTTATGACTGGAAAAAATAAAAGACAATTTAGATAATTTTTTATCTAAAAAACAAAATTGACGGTAAAATGTTGATTCAAACATTTTATAAAAAGGCATTCAAAATTGTTCCTTCGAGCACGAACGGGAATCGCAATTTTCAAGAGTTTAAAAATTAAATAAAAAAGGTGTTGGCACCTTGTTTGATATTTTAAATGTAGAATTTAAATGTTGACAAGATGGGGGCTTTCTATTATTCTTCACAAATTAAATTACGAAAGATAGTGGCAGCAAAAGGGAAATGCCAGATTCGTACCTTCACATCAACTGAGATAGGTGATCATTAACAGCGATGACATTTAAAACTGGTTGTGATTGATATGATACTTCTGGCCAGAGTAAAAGGCATTCATTAAACTCATTAAACAGAGTTGAGCGTAGTAGATGCTGCTATTGATGTCATCATGAAGGAGCAGTATAAAGATAATCTATGAAATTTGTTTGGATGTTTGGATATTTTATTCAACGAGAATTATTCAAGCTATACAAAGTTGAATAGAATTAAATAATATTTTTGGCTAACAAAAAGATTACAGCGGAATAATTACAGAATTTTTTCATTTTGTATTCACCACTAGCGGAAAATTCATGGAAATTCATGATAGGATTCATTGTGCCTAAAATTATAAAATTTATTTCATCTAAAATACTAATTCCATGCTTGTCAGGATAAGGAGAAGGAAAATTCACTTTAGTTGCTTCACTATTAATTTTATCGCCATTTTCTTAAATTCTTCTTGCCCTTCTTCGTCCTTCGCTCTCTTGACCTTACTGTCGTCATCTTTCTTCCATATTTTATGTTCAGGCCGTTTATTGGGTAGACTATTTTTTGTGTGACTATAAGAACTTTAAAAATATTCACTTGCGAAAGCTCTTTTGATAGCGTGTCCCAATAAAACTAGGCTCGAAAAATTATGTAATAGTTTTTGTTTTATTTAGAAGTCCAATTTGTTTATTTGATTCTTTTTTAAATACCTCTTTCCAAAGGGTAACCTCCAAATCAAAATATTCGCCCTGATTTTCTTTATCTAAATTGCGAAGTTCCTCAGAGATCTATTCTGAGTCCGCTGCTTTTTTTTTGTTTTTTTTTTGTTTTTTTTTTTGTTTTTTTTTTCGGTCACGGAAGAGCAACGATAGAATTTTCCATAAAACTAAACCACGAAAGATCAAAATGCATTACCTTTTCTTGTCCAACAACTAATTGTTGTATGTTGCCTGTAATAATGTTGATATCGATATTCCTTATGAGAAAAAAAAACCGTAAATTGAGTTAAGATGTCGTGTAGCGATCAGATAAAATCTAACCAAGTCTTCAGCGTCTATGGTTATTTTATAGTATACTTTTGTCTAAAATCCGTTATTGCCTAATAAGATCCCTGATATGTCTACTAAATTTTTTTAACTCAAAGACTCTTAGTTTTACCTAAACTCGACTCCTTTTGGACTAAATTAGCGTCGTGTTTAACGACTGCATAAGAGTTGTGCTACCTTCTTATAACCGCACAGCTTGAGTAACTTGTATGATTCAGGCCTTGCATTCAACCGAAGGATATAACATGCTTATTTCACTATTCGGAACTGCGAAGTTTACTTAGCTAACTGTTATTCGTCTGTGGAATCTGTTACTCAATTATATTCAGAAGGCCCGCACCTTCGACTCACTAAAGAAAATTACCGTAGATTTTTTGGATTGAATCTTTCTAAGCAGTGACTAATTTTTCACAGAGTTCATATGTAAATGAATTGAGTTGAATTGACTGATAAGCAAAAAAACGAAAAAATTCTCTTTTTTCATGATTATAGACGTCGTCGTTACATTAAATGAACCTCTGTGAAAGGCAATCTAATACCTGCGTGTATTATCCGTGTGTCACAGTGAGATACTTCAGGCAAATAAAAAAAAAAATAAAAAAATGTTTTATTCATAGAAAAAAAGGTGGGATAATTTTAACAAAAACCTTTCATTTACATGGAAAATTATCTTAATTGGATATTAATAGGTCGCGTGTATTAAACCTATCTGTGCCTTTGCTATTGTTCGTGGACTTCGAAGGTGGCGCAATTTTAAAATCAAAACGCGCTTTCAGTAGTTTTTGCTTAATTTCGGGGCGCTGTTTTCTTTTCTTTGTCCTCTTTGGCGGCACGGTAGTTCATCATTTTTTTTTTTTTTTTAATTTTATGATGATGAACGATTCTCAAGGTGGTGGTGGTGGTGGTAGTGGTGGGTTCCCCCATAATTCTTCTTGTGGTAAATCTACCCAGAGACAGCCGTAATCTGTTTCTATTCATCAAATTCCTCTAATCGTTATTTATTCGACTTTTAATGAGGTGAAGATTAAGTTTTTTTTTCTCTATAGACGAAATTCTGTAATCGCGAATGAAGATAGAAGGACTCATTTTAGTTATTTTTGTTTGTTTTAGTGTAAATCACTATTATTCATACATCAAATCGTGATATTTGGGATGAGAAATTATAAAGACGCCCAATTATCAAAGATTTTGAATTGAATGTTATTCTCTGCGTTTGTTTTTAAATATGGCTGGTGTTGTCAAATATTATTTCTAAAAGGGGATTGGTTTAGGTTAGAAAAGCGAAAGGAAATAATAGATTAGAAATTCTTGTCTTCTCTTGTTCCTGTGGATGCTTTGGCGCAAAGAAACTCCTGCAGTTTGACTAAATGAGGAAGAATGTGAGTTCCATAGATACAATTTTAGTTTATGCATGAGTATAATCTTCTGGTGTCTATGGCAAGCAGAAACTAACCATACTGATGAGTATTGGTTGCTTCTAATACGAAACGCCTTATTTATTGAGTATTATCTTCTAACTTCTTTCATTGAATATAATGTGCTATGGAATGAATGAAATTGATCCTTCAGAATCGGATTAATGCGATGAGATGGAAATGCGCTTCGTCACTCATAACCAATTTTGAAAAAAAAAAAAGTCATCCTCTTTAAGGTTGAGGTTTATGACGCGCTGGCTATATATACTCTAGACGAGCTCGGTGGTCAGTAGGCAGCAGCTGATGAATCATCTGAGTTTTATACGGAAACATCTTCAAGTCTTTGATCAAAATACGCTGCAGAGTCCGCCTGGAAATTCCCAATTGCGTGCCACGTCGCCTCGTTGATGTTTCTGGACACTCTTCCTGCACAGCATCGATATTTTCGGATGAACGGCCTGTTCTTGGTAAGTCTATCCAATGTTACGCCATTTGCTTCGAAGCGTGTGGCAAAGCGTCGCATTGTGCGACCAACCGGTGCCGGACGGCGGCGAAATCGTCGACGAAATTCTCGTTGTGTTTTTATCACTGATGAATTATTCCATAAAAACATTGACACCATTATTCCACGTTCTTGGGGAGTATAACGGTCCATATTTATTTTTAGTAATTTTACATTTGTTTAGTACACAATTTTCAATATCAGAATGACAGGAGATGTCATATAACAAAAATGGAAGTAATTTCTATAGTGCCAGTACTCTTGCGCCACCCAGTATAATATTGATATAAATTCGTTAACATTCAGTCGTACTGCATACCAAGAAGCAATCCTAGGTTAGATTAAAGTGGTGGCCATCATACAACCAGTCATACTTAGACCATATATGGTCCATTGTGATCCAACGCTTAGTAAGGTTACAAGCAACCCTAAATACTCAATATTAAAAAAAGATTTCTGTGAACCATCAATTCTTGACAATTGCTGTAGTTGGATCTAGTACAATTGTACAGGAACTCCGAAATATTACTCACACATAAAAGAATTTCAATATTAAGTACCACACCATAAGAATTCAATTATACGACTCGATTGGTATGCACCACTATGACTCGAACCTAGGCTCATACAATACGAGCCAATGTTTTGGTTCATTTTACCCCACATATTGTTGATAGTATCATTCAATGGACTCTATAACACCTTATCTAACCTGTGGAATTAGTTAATTTTTTTTTTATTTCTTATAAGCCCTTTACGTCCTTTCAACTCGACTACATAAATTGGATAACAAACGCACTTGAGCTACATATGTATGGACCTAAAATTCAAACATTTTCGCATATGAAATTAGCTCTAGGGAATTTTCCTAACAATTTACTCTTTGAACTGAACAACTGGATTGACGTATACTGATGTAGTACATGTACCTAACTACATACATACATTCACAGCACGTTATAATTTAGAAAATTTTTGAGGGAACCACAATCCATGGTATGCAGCAGCATGAAAAGGGACCTCTTTGTCAGGGCTTGTAAAGCAAATTCATCGAATGAAAATCAATATTGTTGTGGTCGCCTTTCAGCTTCAGCTGTTGGTTGTTTGACGATTACAAAAGATAGATGGATGAGGGGGAATCCATCTCCATGAAGAGAGTATAATGTTTTTATTCTTGAAAATTTCAACCGCCATGGTATAAAATTTTATGTCATGGATAATGTGGATATTGACGGGAACTGAGTTCGTAAAAGATCAAAAGGCACAACAAAAACAACACCATCACCAGTAGTTACCTCGGTCAGTAAGCAGCAAAAGCAGAGGATAACTATAAAAAAAAAAAAAAAAAAAATTTAAGAGCATGACTGTGGCGACGAAAGCGTGTTATTACAGATGTCTTTAGCTCTTACATCTCATAGAAAAAGTACTTTTTTTTTCTATGTTAGAAAGTGATACAGACGACGACGATAGTTATTAACCTGTGCACTGTGTGAATAGCTGTAAAAGCTGTTTAATTACCTTTATTCACTGCAATTTCTAAATATACTTGAAATTTGCTTTTCTGTAATTTAATTATTTGTGACTGCTGGTGAACTTTACTTTTGAATTTTTTCACATGACTTAAAAGGAGTCAATACCAAGATTTGCAAGTTTCATACATTTTTCAATGCTAATTTCTGGCAAACTATTTGTACCAGAATATATCTTAAATTAAAGGTAACGAAGAGGTCTAGTAAATAACGTCGAGAAAATAAAAAAAAAAACATTATTGCAATGGAGATATTAGCTCGGAAAATTGTAAAAAATGGTAAAAATTGATTTTTTTCAAATCAAATTCCTGTTAGTAGGTATTCTCATTTCTTTAGATTGTGGCTATTTTAGAAAGATAAAGCCTAAATCTAGCAAATAACGTCGAGTTTTTTTATTTTAAGTGGCGCTTTTTTTAATTGTTTAACTCTAATAGTACTTGTTTTTTCTCTCGATTTTCCACAGATGAGAAATTGCAATATTTTGTTGAAAGTTGTAGAAATATAAAGCAAAATAGTATATTTAACAATTATGTACAAAATAAAATTTAGGAGAGTTCATTATCGTTAAAAACTTTCAATTTCTTTGAACTGCAAAATTTCATTTTCGTCTTAAATTGTCGCATGTTTGGTTTCTGCCTTTCACGCTAGATGTCTCTAATGTTATGGTCTAGGTCTACGCTAATTTTATATGAATTTTCATACTTTCAGGACACAAACCTACGTATAGTAAGTTTTATTGCCTACAGGCTCGCTGTTATCTAAATTGAAATTTTTGCTGAGTACTGACTCCTCTTAACGCAAATGAGCGAGCATTTATCGGATGGTAAAAGGGTACGGTGTTGCCTAATTCACTTAGACCTCCTTTGAGTTCGTTATACTTACTTCTAGCCTGCAAAGAAATCAATTCTAGACCACCCTCGATTTTCTTTGGATTCTTGCAAGTCCTGCAGAAATCACTCGCTATTATATGCCCAAGCTACTAGCATGATTTTCCTAAGGAGTTCCTTCGTTTTATTCCTATCGTATGAAGAATGTAATTGCCTCGCTAGCAGGTTCATCTGTTGATAAACCTGGTAATCACTCCTTTTACAGCTCCGATCGGGATAGTCATATATGAAAGACACTATAACACTATAAATCCAGTGGCAGCAGAACAAGCATGATCTTCAGTAGAACCATGGGAATGGCGCACAGACAGTTAGTTATGCTCAGGCCATCCGCTCTCTGGGGTTTGCACAGCACATCCAGATTACATTTCCTCTTCAATATCGTCCACCATACTATGGCGCCATAGAAGAAGAAGTCGTACTATGGCTATCGTACCACCCTAGATTTTAGTCTTCAGTTACCGCCAAAATTTACTTTCACTTATTAAAGGCCACACTGGCCTGCTTCTTGTATGTTAGACTCCCAGTTCAGCTTGGACTCAGAGGTATTTTCTTACCCTGATGACAGTAAGGGTCTTTCCCGTCTTTCCCCCCAGCATTGGAAGTAAGAAACTCTTCTTCCTAGCAAAGGAAAAATCTCAAGACTCGTCTTCGCGGGGTTTCAATTCAAATCCACTATTAGTTGACCAACTGTCCACATAAACCAGCGTATACCTCAATCTTTCACTGTTCACAGTTGACAGAAATTTTTCGGATACCAGGATACTTATAAAAAAGGGAACTGTTTCGTGGGAGTAATTTTTCTCAATATGAAATTTAGTGCTCTTTTGTGCTGTTAATATGCACTGAAGTCATGAACTTGAAATGTAATTCTATCATGTAAGTATTGAATCCGTATGTGTATGGCTTTATAACTGTACACAAAGGTAAATATTTAAAATAAAAACGTTACCGCATCACATAGAATCTTAGCCGCCTCCTCCACTATACATTACTTCTTCATCGATATCTGTTTTGATATATTTCTACCAATCAGTAACTTACGGGATCCGAAGATCGTTTACGCCAATACGAATAAGCTCTATGGCATTTGTTTCTACCTGAAAAATGATATGGATGTAAGTCAAATTAAATTAGAGAGCTGCAGGCAAGAAAGACTCACACTGCATCATTTAGAACACTGTCCAATGTGCCTCATATATTTATGGGAATATATCCTTCTAACAATAACTCTAGATCCAACCTGATTCCCTAAAAAAACTCGGGATACATCTAAGCTTTGAACCTTGCAGCTCTCCCAGATCCGATAAGAAGTATAGCTACCAAGTAGCCGGTTCTTTGGTCGCTAGAGTAGGACACTCGCAAAGCACATGTCGAACTGATTAAATTTTCTCAGGATCTTTATAGCTACCACAGAAATTGTTTGACTCTACGGCCATCATCGTTCCATAGTTACATATACCCAATGATCCTTTAACACCCCTGCTAGTTTCCTGGTGTTCCTGCTCTGCGTCCCCTAAAAGGTTTCATTCTTTTCGTCCTATTGTACATGGGTCATAATTGCCTTGCAATATAACAGATGTCTCAATTGACCTACCGATAATTAGCCTTATCGTAGCTGTCGTTGGTGAGATCGCCTCTTAGTGTACATATACCGATAGCGATTCTCACATACGATATTGCATCTGAGCTATCTATTTCGGAGCCCCTTTTTGCTTGCTCATCCGGTATTTCATTGCACTCGATATTCCTATGACCAGGCATCCAGAATAGGATCACCTGGTGTCGTACGGATATCTTTTCTAAACTGTCCTTCCATAGCAGCACCAGTCTTAATTTTATGACTGCAGCCTTAATGGACGTTTGGCTGAGGAATACTTTTTATACAACCTAGTATGTAATCTTTAATAAGCAAAGAACGGTCCTACACTTCTTTAATTTTATGGACAAGGATTAATTTGTTTAGTAGGATTAGGACTTTAATACAAGACATTCCAAATGTTTTCTATAGAATTAAGATAAGGTCAATTGAAAGACCAGAGAAGTGTCTGGATACTTTTAGAGGAAATGACAGTTTTTACAGATTTCGTAGTGCGACAAACGCAATTTGTGGTCTACCTTCTCCAATCATCAACCGTATAATACTTCACCTCTTCAGTGAACTTTAACAGCTTTTTTCATGAGCGTTGTTAGATAATATTTGTGGAGGGGTTTGTTAGCGTTGGCCTCACATTCACTGCAACCAGTCTCTTTCTAGGTTTAGAATGTTAATAAAATCTAAAACCATTCTGGGACTTAAGTTCCACACGCAGTGTAGGGGGAGGAAAAGCATATTTGAGGTAGAATAGTCTCCCCATGGCATCCTGACAGAAGCGGCAGTATATGATGTGTCAACCAAGCCCATTTTGTATAGCTGATACCTGAATATGCAATGGCCTGAGAAGATCAGGGTAAACATTTTGAGCTCTGTTCTCCTAAGGAGTAGGAGTTCTTTTGTTTTTTCGCCAGAGCTGTCAATAAACTTTTTGTCTGACGAAGTCCTTGTAGTCCAATAAAGGGATGTTTGTTTGATTTCTCTTAGCTATTTAAAGTAGCTCTGAGATAACACTTTGATGAGTGTTGTTAGTTTTAGCTTTTTTGTTGCCCGATTCAATTTTAGTCCTGCCTCAGCAGCTCATTACTTGAGAATTCTCGTTGTGAAATTTATTCCCTCCTGTGTAGATTTTTTTTTTTTTTTTTTTATTTTACTTAAAAATTGTCTACGATAACCAGAAAGCATGGACAAGATTCTGCAATCTTTTCTTCCATTTTTTCCCGCATTTTTTTCGTTTAGAACTGTCATCGAGAAAGCCTTCCTTAAATTTTCATGTCTATTTTACGCATCCCATGTCTACCTTTTTTTATCAAAGCCGCAAAAGAAATTTTTTTTTGTGTATTCTCAAAAAAAAAAAAAAATAAGTTAAAAAAATGGATTCTATCGCATAAACTTGCATCAAAATTACGTAAAATAAAATCATCAAAATAACAAAAAAATTCAGGAAACGTATTTCTTTTTTTGACGACCAAAAAACAAACAAAATTTCACTTTTTTTTAATTTGGCCCCATACAGTAAGTGTAAACAAGTATAGTACTCATCACTCTAATACGCATGTAACCAGTCTCCATTCTACATATAACAAAAAAACACGTCAAAGAATTTTATTTAACGTCAAAAAATGAAAAATACCATTCCCAAGATGGCCATCTTACTCGCAACTTGCTTAATTGTACCAAAAACTAAATTGCGTAGCCGATTGTCTGCCGCTGCCGTACCATCAGATTCTGTTAATTGACGACCTCGTATCAATGTTGTCTTACTGCCTGTTGGTCAACAACAAGCAACAACATGTCATCAACGGTCATTCCTCCGCCAAAATTAATGACCGACTCAATCGTAAACTGACACAATTGGCATTTGGTTTGGAAGGTATTTGATATGGTTGCGCGAAGCAGGAGGAGAGTAGCAATGACAATCGCAATACAATAACAACAAAAAAGTAACGTGCCCCAGCCAACCACCAGAAAATGTAGAAACAGTTTTCCTGGCAACTGTGCCCGTTGTTGTTGTTCAACTCTTGAAGTTTTTTATATGCGAGTAATACCTACCTTTACCTACCTACCTACCTGCAGGCAAAACATAAAGTAATTGCCCCGATTGAAGTTTTTTCTTTTTTTTTTTTTACTGAATTCATGGTGCGAAAACAATAGAAACGACATCCTGGTTTTCTCAACTACCTTCCTACACACATTCTCTCCACCACCGCAGTTAGGTTGTGTCACTGAACTTAAATTTTTTTGTTATTTCAAATGGATAGCTATAAGCTACACACACTACAGGTAAAGGTAGAAAAAATTCTAGAAATGTTGTTTTTTTTTATCTTGGATGTGCGTTTTTGCGTGCTAAAACCGTTGTTAGCTTCAACCAGTTTTTTTTGTTTGTTTTTTTTTTTTTACCTTTTCGTTTTCGGAATGATGACAAGAAATAAACGCGTGACTGAAATTGGGCAGAGTGTTTTGTGACGGCTTGAATTATTAGATTTGCTATAAATCCGTTCAGTTTAATTATTTATTCCAGGATTATTACAAAACGATAAAAGAATGCATGAAGAAACGGCGTAAAAAAAAGTATTTTTTTTACAGATGATTAAAAAACAATAAAACAAGTAAGAAAGTTAGAATTGATCTATTGCCTTAGACAAACAGCGCTCTTAATGAACTTAATGACTCATTAGTCTATAATGAATCATTATAAACTGCAGACACACAGCCATTTCTTTAATTAATTTGTACTGTCAAACTGGTTTTGATAAACATTTGACATTAAAGAAGCGATATGGATCGAATTAACGCGATAAAATTTGTTTTTATTTAGTTTATTTTTCTATTTAACAATTTACAAATGAGAAAAACATTATATTAAAAAGAATATTAATAATATAATTTGTGATTTGCATTTCTTTGCATTTCTTCTTCTTATTTTTCAAATCGGCAGATGCACAGTGGAGCCCCAGATTTTCATATATGCCAAATCTAGTACATTTTTTCTCATTGTAGCTATAATGAAGGAAGAAAACACTTCATTAGTGTGTACTTCATTATTATTCAGTTATAATGACGTGTATTATGTGACACACGGCATTTTAATGAATAATTAGTACTAATGATTCATTAGATCGTGTTGTGTGTCTAGGGCAGGGATTCCCAAAGTGGTCAATATCGACCCTTTGGGGTCGATATCGGTTTCCCAGGGGTCGACATAAACGAAAACTGATTTTGGGGGTCGAGGAGGTCTAAAAATCGACCCTTATTAATTAACACAAGCTCTTATTTGAAACCTTCAAGATACTGTATAAGTTGTGTTACGTCTGCCAACTTGTTATAAGAATGACTAATATTTTAGTAGGAAGTATAATTTTTGTACTTTCTATAAGCGTGCACAAGTTCGTACAATATGAAAAACTGGGCAAGTCAATAAGCGTGGACAAGTTCGTGCATGATAATGTGTTCGAGCGTACAAGTCTTTCAAGCACGTTTTAACTTGCTCTGTATTTGACGCGTATACGCGATTTAACACTAACGAAATCATGATCAAGTTGAAGTCCAAAAATCCTACTGATATTTTACTAAATAACAAGCTTGCACTTAGGTTGAAAATTCATTTGCGTTTTGAAATTCGTTGGAGCTTGAATGATAATGCACTCATCTACTACTGCGTGATTCACAGACAGCATTTAGTAGCAAAAAATCAGAGTCCTAGATTGTATCAGTCTTTACAATATGTTATAAATGCTGTCAACAAGATTCGAAGCAATTCTTTGAACTCTCGGTTATTTGCTCAGCTATGTGAGGAAAACGACGAAGTCTTTACTCGGTTACTTCTGCACACTGAATTTCGCAGGCTATCAAGAGGCTCTTGATGCTTAGCAAGATTTTCAGCTCTTTTTGAATATGTGTTGGAGTTTCTATAAGAAAAAGATCCGAATTTGAAAGAAAATCTGAACAATTGTAAAACAGATATTTATTACTTGACTGATATCTTTGGTATGTGGAGTAAAGTTATATTGCAGCTGCAGGGTGACGATCTCAACTTGATTAAAACAAAATCAATAATATCGGCCTTTGTGGGTAAACTCATTCTTTATAAACAAAATTTAAGCGGAAATATTCACAGTTTCCGCATTTATCAAAATTACCAGAAATGCTTCAAGACGATGTTATTTTATCATATGTCCTTCACTTGGACGCATTACACAAGGATTTTACTAAGAGGTTTGAGGATCTCTTAAATTTACAAATTCCTCAATGGATAATAAATCCGTACAATATCACAGACATGGAAGAAACCAATGTGATAATGCAAGAAGAGTTGATTACCATCAGCACAGACGAGGAGCTTCAGCAAAAGTTCAACCAAGGCTATCAGAAGTTCTGGTTGCAACGCAACATTGAAGCACAGCATCCTGCATTGTGGAACATTGCTGAAAAATAAAAATACCTTATCGCTTTTCCATCATCATACCTAGTCGAAAAAGGCTTCAGTATGGTTACAAACATTTTGACAAAACAAACAAACCTTTTGAAAATCAACGAACGCGGAGTTTTAAGGCTGCAACTCAACGGATTTAGTTAGATTGGTAGAAAGTTACCAGGTTCATCCATCACACAGAATTTTTTATTTTTTTTATCTTTACTTTGCGATTTTAATGTAATTTTAATTAATGTAATTATTCATTACACTTTATTTACTGAATTTTATGTCTATTTATTTTGTTAAATTTTGATGAGAAAATGATGTCAAGTTTCACTTAATCAACCGCCAAGTTTTTAAATTCGTAAGTATTTTGTATCAATAGGAAAAAGACCTAGAGATAGGAATTTTAAAATAATCTGGATATGGGGGTCTGAGGTATCAGTTCATACCCTAGATGAATGCCCGTATGTAATTTAGTGCAAGTTTGATCGTTAAAGTGGTTTTTCGAATGAGTTATAATCAAAAAAATACAGTGAATGGTTTTATTACAAACAAAGTAATCAATTGGCTAGTGATGCACTTATTTCAACGTTGATTTCATGATCGGAAGGCTTTTTTGGAAGGGTTTCAGCTGCTCTTTCGTAGCCCTTTAAATGTCGAAAAAGTTGTCCTTTTAGTGCAGTTTAATTTTTGGAAACAGCCAAAAGTCGCATGGTACTAAATCCGGAGAGTACGGTGGATGTGGACAGACAGGAATTTGCTTTCGACTAAAACCTTGCGTATCAGGAGCGATGAAGCCATTGAACCATTATTCTGTTTTTGCACGGGCCCATGCGAGATGTTTAGGTCTTCCCTAAGCTCTCGAATAGTCAATCGCATGTTTTCGTTCAAACAGAATCCGTTTTGCCACTTTTTGCACATTTTCGTCTGTTTTTGAGGTCAAAGGACGTTCCGACTGTTGCTCGTCTTCAGCAGACTAATTACCACTTATAAATAGCTCATATCATTTATAGACAGTCTTCAGAGTCACCACAATATCGCTTTATACCTAATGATTTTAACAATTTATGATCTTCTTTGGTACTTTCTTCCAACTTAAAACAAAACTTATTATTACCACGTTGTTCTAAATCCATGATGGAATCCGACTGACAAGTCACAAGTTGTTCAAACTTACACTGACTTTCTTAAAGAATCAGACGAATAACTTCAAATGGATGTAGCGTCAGCAGTTGCTGCTACAAAATTCATCACCGTATTTTCTGATCACACCTCCTATTTCTAAAACGGTTTGTCTGACAGTAATACTGATTATAACCAATTTCAAAGGATTTCATATTCTGAAGAATTTTTTAGTGCAATAAAACCGTCTAGGACTAATCGTTTTCACAGTATATGTAAAAAAACCGAAATTTTTATATGGCAACACCAAGGAGGGGTTACACGATTTTGCCCATTTTTGAAATTATATTTACTATTTCTATGGAAACGCCGTTATACACTGTTTCATGGCTTGAGTTCTGAGGAAGATTTCACGAATAGCACTCCTAGCAGAAAGGTGTGAGAGGATAATAGCGTGAAAAATGACTGCTATATGTACAGATATATCTTCGCATATCGTTTGAAAATGGATGTGATAGTGGAACCCAGGGTGTACTCATCATCCGTTCATATGCAAGAATCATAGCGCCTTCCAAACGGAGACTCTAGCTATAAAGAACGTAGTAAGGCTGCTAGAAATAGCTTAAAGTATCTAGTAGTCCAGAAATGAGGATTTGCATTGACAGCTACGCTGCAATCAAAACTGTAAATTCGAGCACTATTAGAACGCGCCTATAGTTCAGCGCTGTCGTAGTGTTTTGATGCCAACCACCGAGTTATTCATTCTGGGTGCCGCCTGGCTACAGTGATGTACCAGGAAGTGAGGCAGCTGATGCTCTAGCCAGGAAGGATTTAGATATGAATATATGTTTACCGGAAGATTTACTTTGCTGGCCTAGAAGCATTGAAAATGGAGAAAACTAATCACATGCGCAATTTCAAGAGAGCTATAGCTGACGATATGTTCTAGGAAGACTAAGGAGGAATCTTAATGATGTGCAGAAATTTACTGCAGTTATCACAGGACACTGTCTCTTTGACAAACATGCGGTACACATTCAGCTCCATCTGTATAATGAGAAGAAACTGTAGAAGCTGTATGGATGAGGAGGAGGTTGAGAGCGTTGAACACCTGCGTGTGAATGTCCCAGCCTTGCCAAACATAGAAGGAATACGCTTGGTGAATTTGAGGATAACCGACCTAGAAAGTTCATTAACTCTTGTAGCTGGACTTAACGCGCACAAACCCCCCCCCCCTCCTCCACTAAATTTAGCAGCAGTCCTTTAGTTGTTTAACGTAGGCACCTGCCACGAATGTCTTAATCCCACGGCGATCTTCACACAAGACACTATGCCCGCGATATGGGCCACCGTCAGTGATTACGTTGCTCGCATAAAGGGGCCCCATCGTGTCGGGATGGAAGACATAGGTTTTCTACGGGCCCCGACTCCCTGGTTGCAGATTAGGTAATTAACCTACCTCTTGGTCAGGCCATAACGCTATGGTATTGTAGATTCTTCATGCGGAGTCCTCCATTCGAGCTTAATCCAGTTAGTGCTGTCTATAAATAGACAACTTTCCAACGGGGACCATTAGGAGGTGGGACTCGCCCTTTGAGTCTGAAGGTGCTAATCTTATAACTAACCAAGGTACTAGGGGTTGTATTTACGCTACTGCTATACATACAGGCATTATTTTAATGCACCCGGACTGATCAGCAATCAGAGTAGGGTCTTAAGCATTAGGTCGCGTATGTATCCTTTCCCTTGTACACCATTCTCCGGTGCAGCATTGAGCTTCACAGAATCCTTTTCCGCCTGCTCCCTAAGTTGAGCAATCATCTCCAAGTAGGATACCGATTAGGTAGCATAACAATGGACGATTGACGGTGCGGCTGATCGTAGATATTTCGATAGCCGCCACCCTCATCTAACTTAACCTAACATTTCCATTATTATTACCACATATATGTATGTATATATAAAATTGCTGTGTCCACCTTGCTCTGGAACACCTATAGTTTAAAGAGGTCACTTTGGCTGTAATCTTAATGTGAAATTTTAAACGCATGTGAGAAAATAAAGAACATTGTCGTTATATTGCCCTTCTTTTTTATTACGGAAAAGGCAAATAACGCGTTACAAACTTTTTGGAAAAAATGTGTGCTGTATATTGAGGAATGCTATAGAAAATGATCCTGGAGACTTAGATAGCGAAATTTTAATATCAAAGATGCATCTCGCACTGAACTGTCTGTAACAACAAATGTGGATAAAATCAAAACAATTATTGAGAGCGATAAATATTTGACGACAAATAAGATTGATCAGGCCCTAAACTTTATTGCTGCCGCTACTGTTTGGAGACATTTATAAAAGTTTGGAATGTCACGAAGCTCGATATTTGTATGCCACTTTAATTGATCAACAAAATTTTAATGTGAATCGAGTTTCTGCTTGCGATTCGAAACTTAAAGTTAAATGCAATGAAAACAAGTTTTTTCTCAAACAACTTATCATTGGTCGATAAAAGGTAGATTCAATTCATAAAAAAAAAAAAGATCATGGTCACAGCAGGGTGAGCTAGTGCAGAATTGCATCCAAGATGACCATGCTGTGAATCTGGTGTGACTGGAAAAGGGTGTCGTATACAACGAACTAGCATCACCAAACCAAGCTATTGATTCCACTAACTAAATTCTGCTCATAATTATCCAAACTGAAGGAAGCAATCGAAAATAAGAGGATAAAGTTGGCCAATATAAATGACTCAATCAAAATCGCTTGAGGTTTATTTATTGAGTTATGGTGATTCTCAATTAAGAAAATTGCCGCTTTTACTTGCCTTGCTTTTCAACGGATTTGGATGGTTACTCTTTCATTTCTGATTTATGTCACTGACTGTGAACCGGTGACACTACTGAAATTTCTTGCATTGACATGGGATTACTTTTCTATAGTTCTCTTTTCCCTTTTTGGTTTAATTACTTTATTTCTCTGAACTTCAAATAATAAGCTATGTACGAAATCCGTCATAGTTCAGTGGATTAGAAATGATATGTATAACAATAAAATAGTTGTTATCCTTTCTTATGTGGGGGGGATACTATACGTATTTTTCTGGATGAACAAACAACAATTTTGATTTTATTTGCTTAAAAATCCAGTTTAAGTGAGATAAGCTTCCAATAATAAAAGTAATAATTTAGTAATTCCATATGAAAACGATCAGTGTCAATCCGCATATAAACATATCCATTTAAATCATTATCATAGTGTGTAACGTTCAGAGTTTACTTACTCACATTCTATCAACACATACACAATGGAGAACAATGACTATTTTAGTTAATTATGCAGAATCATAATCACAAAATAAACAATTAATTCAGTGAAAGAATTATTGAAATCGGATAAAAAATGACGAAGTTATAGCTATTTTAGCGCCGCATTCTCAAAAACGCGCTCTAGCATGATGACGTCACTATACACAATACAATTCGCGGTCTAACGCAGCGCGAGTATAGTTGCTGCGCCGCCGTGATAGTAAGCGCACGGGATTGGATTTGTTTTGTATTTATTTCATAAAATATCGTCTTATAAATATTATATTGTGCAAACTGGCATCGTGCGTGTTGTGTACCGTGACGTCATCACCAGATTCGCCGTTTTTAATTTCCGTTTTTTTAAACTTCAATAACTTTGTCATTTTTTGACGGATTTGAGTCATTCAAAAAGAAATATACTCAGAAATATATATTGCTTTTGATCTGATATATTAAATTTGAATATCTTGTAGTAAGATTGTTCTCCATTATCTCTAAGTCCCTTTATCTCGAAAATCATTAGAATTTCCTTCCCCCACTTTACTCACGTTCTATCAAAACATACACAAATATCTCTAAGTCCCGTTATCTCGGAATTCGTAAAGATTTTCCTCCCCTCCACCTCTACAATTTTTTACTTGTTTAAGAATGACTTTTTAGAGCCTAGAGACTTCGAATGTAACACCGCAGACAGGAAGAATGAAGTATGTACACCTAGCCTAAAAAAATGTTGACCAGTAACTGTTCTTGTAACCCCCACTACTATACCAATTGTTATTAAAATCAAAGGATCCAACTAGAGCTGAATGTATCCGGATAATTTGCTCTCCGGATTATCCGGAATAATGAGAATTCAATTCCTTAAATCCGGATATACGGATAATCAGGATCGTAGTATCCGGATGCAAGCTAACTGGATCCAAATTATCCCGGATACAAACTATCCGGATCCAGATTCAAACTCTCCGGGTCCGAACTATCCGGATCCAGACTAAGCAATAGAGGTTCGAAATTTCATCCAGATTGCATTGTTTCATGGGCAAATAGAAATATCATCATGAAATTTATATTTTCCCAATGAAGCAATGACCCTGTTTAGACGGGTTAGTATGCTGCCACTGTCTCACAAACATTTTAAGGTAAGATAATGGTTGGGGGTAGGAATGAAGTATCACTCTACCTACAGATTACGTGCAGCAGAGGCAACATACTGACCTGTCTAAACTAAATCAATGTAATGTGGATGACATTTTGAACCTCTTCCTTAGTTTGTATTCGGATAGTTCGGATCCGATTCCTGATAGTTCGGGTCCAGATCCCGATAGTTCGAATCTGAATCCGGATTTCATAAATCGAATTGTTTGCAAATCCGGATCCATTTCTCAGCTTTAGATCCTACTTTTGTTATATTCCCCCCCCCCCCCGCAACTTGCCTTGCATTCCTTTCTTTCTAAATCTTGGCTTCAGCATTAGTTGTGCAATCCACTTAACCCCATATAAAATTATTTGAGACCTAAACGCATCTGTCTGAATCTTCTTTTGAACAGAATTAAGCATAAGTTTTATAATAAAACACAAATTTCACAATTTAAACGATTTTTTTCTTTTTTTTATTAAAAATATGTTAACGAACGACAGTCGTCTTTTAGTCCATCATATATTTCTTTTTCTTACTTTTTTTTCAACAGATATGCAAAAAAAAAAATCATGTTTCACTCACCTTGTATGGAGAAAATTAAAATTCGGCTCACCACAAGTCATTTTTGCCATTTACACCATCACCTCATCTATCAATCAAAAATTTTATATATTGCTTAATTTTTCAAGTTTATAATAGCAACCGCGCTTCGTATAATTTGGGGCCTTACATAATACCGCCTCCCATCAAAACCAGTAAGCCAATGTTTTTTTTTTTTTTTGCCCCCACAAACGAACCCCAAAAGAAGTCAGAAAAAGAAGAGAACGATAATTTCTCTATACAGAGTTCGCTCCCTCTGTCCAATCATTCTCCGTTTTCCGCATCACAATCGAAAAAAAAAAATCATTTTTTTCCTCTGTTTGCATTCAACCGACTCGAACATATTTGCTTGCCAATATTCCATTCAATAAATAAAAAATAAATTAACAAAAAAACGACGGCAACTGAAAGCATAATCGCATCGGCCTCATATCTTGCGATATTTGAACAAGAGTTTTGCATAAATAATTCATGGAGCGATGTAAACATTTCCACCTGAATACGTCCGAATACATAAGTGATACAACAACAATAACAACAGCACCAACATAATGCCCAGCGGCCTGCCTGTGTGACCGTTGTTGATGGGGAGCTAATCGATTCAAACACGACAATTGAGTGGGCCCAGGCCAGGACGCGTATACATATATGTGTATCTCTTGCTTGGATAATATGACTTCTATGGTGGCCACTATGTCTATGGCGCTCCCCAGTCTTCCGCCCCAGTAATTTATAGGTTCAAAATTGACATAATTGAAAATATTTATATGGCTAGCACTTGGTTATATATTTAATTTGTTTCTGTTAGGCGTTAATCATGTATATTGAAAGGGAAACGCTTAAACCTGTCACAATTACAATTCCATGGTTATGTAAAATCATGCAATGCAAGTCGATAAGGACAATTATAACAACTGCGTGTATCGCCCGCCCGTCCCTTGGGGAACGGAAAGAGGATATTTTTCATTGCGCAAACGGAAAACTGGCAAAAAATATTGAATTTCGTTGTCCGCCCATTGTCCGCATTTAATTTAGTGGATTTTCTCTCTGCTTTTGTTTTTGTTTTTTTAAATTATGTACTTGATGCAAAAGTTATGCGGAATTATGTCGAGAGTCAAGTAGATAATATAGCAACTACAAAAATATAAATGTAGTTAGTTTAGCTTGAGGGTGGGGAATCACTTTTATGCTTGCAACTCAGACTGAAATTGAGCCCCCCCCCCCCCCCCTCCTTATTCAATATTTTCCATACAATTAATCCGGTGTTGGATTATCATGTCATGTCACAACAATTAATGAGCTTCGCTAATAGAATTTTCAATTTTAATCAGATTAACGACCACACTTTTAAATGTGGGCATGGTTACCTATGTACATAATTAACTTATTTTCAGTGTACCTCTTATTAGAAGAAAAATTTCAGGGCAGGTGTACTCGCATTTGTGTCAGTCGGGCAAAGTTAATTGATCTATACACGTACATATGCCATTGTATGTGTTGTGGGTCATTTTTCTAATTATGTTTTTTTTTCTGTTTTATATTCGTAGTTGAATAAAGAACAATTTTAAATATGAAATTGTTTTGCATGATTATGGCCTCATCACACTTATATTAATTGATAGAGCAGAAAAAAAACAAAAAACAAGTATCCATGCTTAATTGAATGGGAAATGTATATCTGATGCTCTTGGCGCTGTTTTATTTATTACGCAACCAAGTCGTAAATTAACTTTTATGTAAGCACGACGAAGCGTAATTCACGGTATAAATGAGAAATTTAAATATTTTAGAATATTTGATTGATGGCGCGGCAGCGGGATTTTTATTTTATTTTTATTTTTTATAATTATTGTTGAGTACATTAAGCATGACTAATTGCTTGTCATCACTTGCATATAAAATGTCCAAATCGATTGTACATATTATTAATTAAGCGATATGTACACGATTAGTTATGTTGGATTAACGCAATATATTTAGATTTAAGAATTAGAATTTTTTACCGTAAAGACTTTTAAATAGGTACAATACAATACTTTATACTAGGTCAAAAAGGAAACGAGGTATCGTCGGAGATATGTATAATGGAAAGCAATTAGTTCACGATTTTTTTGGCATTGGATATGAGTCTTGATCGTTACACCCATCAATGCGTTGAGATATTGTATTAAAATAAGATTTCTTATTATAAAATCATGTAATGTAGGAGGAATATTTCATTCATTGTGCAATCAAAAACAACCCTGGGGTGATTGTACTATAATCATTATAAGACCCATGGTCACAGACGTTTCATTCGTTTGGTGTCCAAAAACTAAACAAAAGACAGCTCAAGCTAGTTTATAAGACCTACAAGGGCTTGCATGCCCGAGATTTAAATTTTAAAGCTTACACACAATTGTGAGAGCGGCCGACGGATTCCTATGCAAAGTACGCTCCATAAAACATTCTTAGAGAAAATTGTTCCTGTAATAGTCATCGGCCGTCGGCTTCTCTGGTCATCGTAATTGAATTAACTCAATAAAGTGGTTGACAGCAACTGTAGATTCCTATGTAATACACGCAATTATTCTTATTACTGCAATAGTCGTCGGCCGTCGCAATTTTGTTTAAGTCTTTAAGATGAACGATATTTTTTGCCTCTGATGACCCAGAGACCCACACATACACTTTGGAGACGCAAAAAATCTCTAAAGAAATCAAATCTCTAAAGACTCTTTTGTTTGAACTTCGGTCTCCCGTCGTGTATTTCAAAATAAACCAGTCTCCAGATTCGATCTCTGGTTTTTGAAGTTTGCTCATTTTCCTCCCCAGGTCTTCGGAGACTATTTGTGTGTTCTAGAGGGTGATTCTGATCTTTTGTCGTGCTTTAACTTCAAAATAGATGACAACATGATATGAACTTTTCTACTGATTTTGCTGTTTTTATTCAGCTCAGCAAGCCTTGAATTACGCAGAATGATTGAAAGTGACACTTCACATTACAAATTCGAAACTATCATTTTGAATTTATGAACTTGTAATGCTCTAAGTAGGTAGGTGTTGTAGAATAACCATTTACCATAGTTTAAAATTTTTGTCACAACTTCAAAAGCAGTTGACTAATTTGTCGTATTTTAGGCCTATGTTCTGGAGGGTGATTCTGATCTTTTGTCATACTATTTAGTCGTGAATTTTGACATATTTTGTCTACTTTTTTTTTCAACACAGTTCATTTTGTGTCTTCACTATTATCATAGATGACACAAGAGCTAGATGTCGCATGCAGTACCAAAAAAGTATACAAATTTTATATGGCTGGGTGGTCCATTCCGGAATGGACCACAACATTTGAAATGATGTATACGACGAGTGATTCATATTTTTTCGTATCTGAAGTATTGGGGAAGTCGATCAAATGTATACAAAACTACTATTATAAAATCATTTGAATTCGTCACAATCTCAAAGATATTATGGTCCATTTCAGAATGAACTACTCATTTCACAATGTGTATACTCTGCTTTAGTATGGCATGCGACATCTAGTTCTTGTGCCATCTATGCTATTATCTACCACAAAATGAACCATAATGGATTTTCAATGAACAAACGTCAAAAAGCACGACTAAATATACGACAAATTAGTCAACTGCTCCCAGAGATTGTGACAAAAATTTTACACTGGTAAATGGAAATTCTACACCTAATTAAATTCGAAACATTATTTTGAATTTGCAATGTGAAGTGTCATTTTCAGTTCATTCTACGTCATGCAATGCTTGCTGAACTGAATAAAAACACGAAAAAATCAGTAGAAAAGTTCATTTCATTTAGTCGATTATTTTGACATTCAAGTATGACAAAAGATCAAAATCACCCTCCTGACGTTTATTCATTGCATATTTATTTTAGTTCATTTTGTGGTTGATGAAAAGGACAAATGAAAACAAAAGTACGAATAATTTTGGTGAAATATCAAAATATGTGACAAAAATATACGCCTAAACTACGGCAAAAGATCAGAATCGCATCCAGGTCAGTTAAGTGTAGGTCTAGGTGGAAAGGAAAAGGAATAAAGTGGACTTTGACATATTGTTTCACAGAAATTCTGGTTATTTAAAAAAAAAAAAAAAAAAAAATGTATTAATCCGTAAAATTTGGACACCAAGGATATATTTTTTTTACTTTTCACATAACACAAAAATATTAAAAATATTAATAACAATCTTTTAAGTAATTCTTTCTAATGGTACGTACACAACGTGGTGAAGCGGGGCGAGGCGAGGCTAGGCTAGGCTAGGCACTTGAGCGAGGCGAGATGAAGATACACCTCGAGGTGTAGTGTTCACAACAAGGCATTCAGTTTCTTGGTAATTCGCGAAGTGAGAGCATATAAATTATGTCATCAAATTCTGAAGAAGAAATTTTGTGTTTGTCAAGTAGTGCCACTTTTCACATAAGTGTACTTTCCGCAGTTTTTCTTGTGACCCGATAAATAACCATCGATTAGAATTTGGGGAATTCGTCATTCACATATGTATATGAAGATTTACATACTGATCTCATATATTCTTCCAGTATATGAGAATGCGTTAAGAACCACTTGATTGTATCAAAGAAAAAACCTATACGAATATGCCAGTTATCAAAATTAGCGCGCTGCACCTCGCGAAAAAATGAAAAATTTCATTCTCGAGCGAGATACCTCGAGGTGTCTCGCCATATCGCCTCGTTGGGCACGTACCCTAACAATCTCTTGCTTGACAACTAACAAGGATCTCTGGAGATCTCACTCAAATTTCGTGTATACACTTCAGAGACGTGTCTCTGAAGACTTTTTTCTTATGGTCTCCAGAGACAAAAGTCTCTTGCCGTATAAATATTTTGGAGGACTTAGTCTCTGTGAACCGAAGACCAGAGACCAAAAGTCTCTCAGCGTGTATCTTTACCTTTAGAAGGTATGCTGGATCTGCTTCAATTGTATATGCACGTTGAGAAGGTGGCCATACTTAGTAGAGATTGGTCGACCACCTGAAAGTCCTTGAAGAGCTCGTAGAGGACTCGTTGGTCAACCGCTCCCAGACGTTACGCAGAAACGTTAATACTTTGAAACACCATTCAAAATGATCTTAGGGATCGTCACCAGTTGCATTCTCACCTACCATTGTAAAGTAAGTTTGAGGGGGGGGGGGTTGAATGCATCTTATCATAGCTAAGATATTTGTGATTTTGGATACTTTTTCTCTCAACACCCCCGTAGCCTCCTTGTTATAACGAATGTCGAGCTAGAACTCCACTTCCGTTATGCCCTAACTCTTTTTATGACGCATGATTTCATTAATTTGACTAATTTTGCGAGCAATTTCTATTGTCAGTATCAAAATTAATGAAATCATTCATCACAAAGACAGGTTTATCTTAAAAATGTTTGCATGTAGGTAGATACATGTGTAGGATCAAATGAAAGGTAACATTCTGAGGTTTCCAAATCTTGCAAGAAAATTAAACGGTTATCACACATTTTGGAGGAAAAATCGTTAAAATTAAAAAAAAAAAAAACAAAAAAAAACCGTCCTATAACTAGCGATGGTTTAACATTAATTGGAAAGCCTAGATAATTTAATGATGAGCTAAAAATTACTTTCACAAGGGAGTGATGGGGTGTTTTGTAAAAAATAGCATTTTCTCTTAATCATCCTGTAAATTCAAAACGTTCAAAACGGTTGAGATTGTAATCTCCCCTGCCATACAATATTTTTGTTCTTAACATTTCTATCTATCAACTGTTTAATTTATGACCACCAATTACAAATCACCACCGTATATTCTAGAGCAATGGAATAAAAGAATACAGCTACGTACTATGTAAAATAAAATGTAAACTACTTAGTATGGATCCTTGAGAAGATTCATGCAGCAATAACAAATAATTGTAGATTATTAATTGTTTACGCTCGCTAATTTCTTACTTCTCTAAGTAAAAACAAATTCAATAATTAAATTTAAAGAAATCTTTTAATGAAGTATTTAAATAAATATTAAGTTCGCACTCTCAAACACTTAGGAGGGGAATTTGGGAACTTTGAGTCAATTTTGTGTTCTATAGTATTTGATCATTAAATTAGACGAACTCACACCAAAATCATCAAATTTATTCATACAAAAATCGTTATAACCGAACTTACAACAAATTACATGAGATTAATGCATTTGTTAAATTTTGTAGGCAGAGCTGGGCAATACTTAAGTAAAAAAAGACTTAAGTACTACTTAAAGTACATTTTCGTTACTTAAGACATTACTCAATACTTTTGAAATGCTCCTACTTAGTACTTGAACATAAGTACTTGCTTCTATTTACTTGTACTTAAGACTTAGTTTTGTACTTAAGTATCAAGATTTTTATTTAAGTATTTCTAAGTCTATTAAGTACCTACAAATATCTAACTCTTCGTAGAAAGGCAAACACAATCTCTAGCGCAACTCCTTTTTTGTTGAGTTTTAAAGCACGCAAAGAATTGTTAAAGTATGTGTCGCACTCACGCGTCAAGGCAGAACCTTAGATAAACTAATAAAGCAGTAACGTCTCGCTCGAATATAAAATCGACGATGCCTCGACTTGATGACATAACCGCTGACATGTATAATATGGACTGAATACGTTCAGAGAAATACACTGCAGAAAGTGGGCTCACTTCTATGTATATTGTTGACTCTTTCAGTCTAAGCACCAAGTACCAACTGAGAGAGAACTGAAAACAACAAATAAATTAGTGGATTCGTCGAAATACATGAATTTAAATTAATCATTTAGGATTATTACTGCGATAAAAACTGTTTTACCAAAGGCAATATATTCATTAGAAACGCAGAAGAAATTCTGAATGTTTTATTAAAATCACTTTCCGAGCTGCGTGCTCACTTTTTCAATTTCCCGCCAATGAGTTTTTCAATGTTGGCACCGACGTAAGAGCTCTTTTTGACACAAGCAATTGTGCCCACGTGAAATAGAACAGTAAGCAGTCCATATTATATACGTCAGTGAACATAACCAAGGTTAAGCAAGCAATGCCTCGCTCCAATATAAATTCAACGATGCCTCGACCTGATATAGGGAAGGCCTCAATTCTTTCTTAGAAATTTTTTCCTTAGAAATGTTATGCATTATTGGAGGCGATAATGGGTGCTTGAGCAGACCTCTAATAGATTTTATGAGTGTAGCAAGGAGAGGTGAAAGTTTTACTCTACTTGCAGCGCCGAAAGCTATAAAAACCTATAAATAGTAGCCACTGGTTACTATACATATTAAAGTTTTCAAAAGGTATTTATTTATTTATTAATACCTACATATTAACTGAACTCGGTAAACTTCATTGTATTAAGTACTCAGTACTTTTTATAGACTTAGTACTTAGTTACAAGTACTTTTCCTACATGCGGTACTTGTACTTACGCCGAAGTACTCAGGCCTTTGGTACTTGTACTTTACTTAAGTACTTTTTCTTTGGTAATTGCCCAGCTCTGTTTGTAGGTAATCTTTAGTGAAGTGACGAGTGCCGTCTAGAGGCGGTTACGGAAACGGTGCGCAGGCGTCCTTGGGAACGGTACAATCCATACTGTATAGAGCAAATCGTGAAACACCCACCTTCGGTGATGATATGAAGCAGCATTAGTACAGAAGGTACCGGTCCAATATACATATTTCGTCGATGGAACTTTACGCCAGGACCAGTATAAAACGATTTTGTCAGATGTCCTTTTACCACATGTAAATTCGTTTTCATGTACAAGAAGCAATTTTACATTTAAGGATTTCTTAAATCGTGAAGAAATTGAGGTTTTGCCATGGCTCGGCAATTCTCTGGAATTAAATCCGATTGAAAATTGCTGGGCATACCTCAAATCAAAAGTTTATAGCCGTCCCAATCCTATAATAAAAATTCTAAAGGAAAATATAACTCATATTTGGAATAATGATACAAATTTGCGAGCAATGATAAATGCATATATAATTAGTATGCGACGAAAAATTCAGAAAGTATAATTCAAACAAAAGAAAGTATAACGAAATATTGAACAATTTGCTATTGAAATTAATGTAAACTAAATACTCCATTGCACAATAAATTGTTTCCTTCTAAAAAAGTCTCTTAAGTTCTAGAATTTACGCCTTTATTAGAAAATTTCGTTTTTTGCAAGGTGCGTCTAATTTAATGATCACATACTGTATATGCAGAATCACAAATGAAAAACTCTATATACGTTCGTTTCTATAATTTTTTACATGCGTATGATCTATTTTTACTTATTTATTTATTTATGAAAAACATTTTAAATCAGCTCAAATACTTAACAAAGGAGGGGTTAGTTCAGTATTGTAATCTTTTACATTTTCTAGTTACCGATGTGTTAGGGGCAGCAAAAAAAAAAAAAACGAAAAAAATTGTTTTTTTAATGAAATAACTTTACATAAAAAAAAACACAATAATTCTCCATAATTATCTATATATTTAATTAAAAATAACAACATTTTTTTTCCTTGTATCTTTACAGTTTTAAAATGAACGGTTTGGCCCGAGGGCCGGGGCCCTGTGTCTCCCGCCATAATTGTAAATCAATCAGGAACAATCGATCATCAGTCTCGTTCGAAGTTACATCACCAGTTCAGATTATTTCTTTAACTGCTGCCAATTATTGTTATTATAATTCCGAAGGAAATTTTTCGAAATCATCAATATTCAGTGATAATAGCTTCTCGTCATTTAACAACGCTTTAGTATCATCATCGTCATCATCACCAATAAAAACATCATCATCACTGCTTCACACTTCACACTTTCCGCTATCGAAAATTGTCTTGTTGTCAGAACACACTGTTAAGCTAGACGACGAAGTGTTGAGTGTTGTGGGCCCGCTTAGTGCGGCTGCCCCGTCTTTTTCGTCTGCATGGAGTCAATGAGACGCAGTGAGGCGAATAGTAGCCACCACCCGAATAAGGTATGTTTTTTTTTTCTATGCTATGCCCAATGCCTATTTCTATTTTATTATAAACTGACGACGTTTAAATATTGATTATAAGCTGCTCCCTACCTACTTACTCCAACTCCTACTTAATAGCTACCTACCTTGTTTGACTCTTAATGAAGGCTAGAAAATTCAATTTGATAGTGTTGCGTGTGTGTAAATTTACTCAGCGATAAAGTACATATTAATTCTATGTGTAAACATTTCATGTAAAGAGCAAAAGTGAGTACAATTGACGCCTTTCATCAGTCGTTGAACTTGGCTGGTACGAATTCCATGTATATATGTACATAGTTTTGTGTTATGGTTTTATGTAGACACTTATCTCTGTTAAAACACAGCTGATATAAAACGATAAATGTCATTTTTTTCTCTCTATTGAATTAATTTCCTTTCCAATGGTATTGATACCGAATTGTCTTGTTAAAAAATTTTGCAAAAAAAAAAATTATTTTTTTTCTTTGTAATTAAACAAAAAGCATGCCGAACTTCCTGATTGTTTGATCGCATTCACAATGAGTTGTTCCATTTTCTAGAACAAGATAATAATCAAGCTCGTATCAGGTGACGACTTATGTAAATATTGAATTTCATCTGAACAGAAAATCCATTTGTGCAATTAAGTTCAGCATACATATTTTGAGCGTGCTGATATATCAATATTAGCCGCCAGTTTCCAATCTAGATTTTCGCGCTTTGCAATTAGTTGAGATGTAACTAAAAATTTGTAGGTATAAGCAAACAGAGTTTAGTGTTAGAGAATTTCTTCAATTATTTATTTTTTTTTGTTTTTTCCCTCTGGGGCCGAATTCTGTAACACGGAGATTTGTGGAGTTGGGTATATGACAGTTCTTTAACTCTCCACTGGGAATTCCGTAACTTGGGGAATCTGTTGAAAAAAGTTTCCAACTGACAGTATTGTCTGTTATCCTTAGTGTTTCAAGGTACCCGAAAATGGTCAAAATAGTACCCGAAAATGGTTAATTTTGATATAAAAATTTTAAATATGCACACTAAAGCTTGTTGCAGGATCGGGACTGCACCAAAACACCTAATATTTCGGCTTGGGTCGACTACCAGCACAGTCGTCTTTGGTTAGCTAACCCTTTGGGCAGAACCACAAAGGAACTGTGGGGCAAGCCTAACCCAAACTTAACGAAAAACATCTATTGGAACTAAACAAGCCAACCCTGAGAACTGTATTGTCAATTCTCACTGGGCACTCTTTTCTCAGAGGTAATCTACACAGAATAACACTTGTTGATGATACTGTATTCAGAGTATACGGAAAGGTATACGAAACGCTGATTCACTTTCTTTGTCACTGTCCGGCTCTCTAAGGATAGCATTATAGATTCCTTCGTTCACACCTCCTGGAAGAACTACATGAAGCCAATAAAGAGGATTAGGGGCCAATATGGAACTTTGGAAGAGATTCCAATTGGGACCTATGAGCAATTGTTCACAGATCTGGAGGGTGAACAATGAGCCTTGTTGTGTCCTATGCTCTAGAGACCCCGCTCGGGATCTCAATCTCTTTTCAATCCGGGCATCCAAAGCTTATATGTAGAATTAAATCGCATTTACATTTTGTCTTCTAATTATGTAGATATGTAATTAGTTTTTAAGTCCGATAAATGCTTTTGGAGATTCCTGTAAGAGAAGTGAATTAGTCCCCATGGAAAATTGCCGTTTTTTGGTATAAAAATGGGCATATTCAACTCATCATTGTAAAGAACTGGTAAGTCATGGAAACTCACTTTCTATAAGAAAAATCCTCACAACAGAGAACTTATAGATATGAAACAAAGAACGGAAAAATATATACAAAATATAGGAACTGGGGTATATAAATGTGTACATATGTATGTATAATCCAAATTAAAAAAATATTTTCTCGGCAGTCAAAAGTCAATTATAACGTTTAGACGTTCAAAAATAAACTAAACAGCTCAATTACCCCCACTTCCCTCCTTAATTTGATACCAAACATGACGTATTTTGGATAACCTCCTATAGTCGTGGTACAGTGGGCTCATACCCCGCCCCCCCCCCCCCCATGTTTCTCATCCTAATACTTAAGACCCTAAGTCCATTGGAAAAAACCCAATGCTTTACGACCCTCCCACACAGAGTTAATCATTGCGATAACAAAATTTACCACCGAGGACCCTCAAAGCTGCAAATTAACCTATGCATTCCTAATTACCATAGTGATTTCTCTATTTTTTTTTTATTAGTTTTATCAATCCTGAGCTTAGCCCTACGACTTATTGCACTCCTTAAATTTTTTTTTTTTATTTTATTTTAAATTAAATTTCCGTTAATCAGCTCCCATTTTAATCCGCGTATCCTCCCCGCCACATTTCCGCTCTCTATCATTCTCTATTCGTCTCCGTGCTCCCATTTATCTCGAAGTTGGGAAATAACAGACCTCGAATATGAAGAGAGTCCAACCCACTGCAACAAAAACTGGTACCCGTTATTGTCTCCGGCAATTAGAGAATTGTAACTGAAGAGTTAAAGAGTTTTAATCGGAGAAAACGAAAACCTCATCTCCCAAACGAGCTAACTCTCAGGGTTATAGAATCCGGCCCCTGTTGAGAGTATGTATAGGGCCTGAATGAGTGCTACTTCAATATCCTACAAGCCCACGAATGCCTTAATACAATGCAAGAATCGGTACCAGCAGCCGGTACCAAAGTGCAGTGCTTGTCAATTCAAAATGTACGAGACGTACAATGACAATGCCGGTGCCGAGGTCGAATTCGAAGCAATTTTGAATTTCGGTGCGATCACTTAGCTTGTTTGCACACACGACGGAGATGCCGCTGGCCGTCGTCGTGCATAAAAAATATGTAGAAACAAATCAGCTGATTACGCAGATAGTGGCAACGACACCGGCGCACGGTATTATAGAAATATAGCAATTGAAGCGTTGCAACAGCGGTCCTGCCAACGTTCGTGCAAACAGCGGGAAAATTTAAAAAAAAAAATGCAAATGCACCAATTCACAATTGAAAGTTTCCGTAAAACAGTTTTTCTATACATTTTTTTTTCTTTTTTGTACAACGTTGCTCTTATCTGCAGATGATGCATTGTATTTAAGGTCTTCAGGAATCCAATTTGGAATAAATTCGACTTTCAAGTAATAAAAGTAATGCAAACCCATGGTAAAAAAAAACCGCACAATATCTACTCTTTGAAGCTGCCGTAATAATGGGGAAAAAAACATGCATGCCCTATGGTCTGGTAAAGCAATTAAACGAATTTTGATGGTAAATAGAACTTTGTTACCAGGTCGTTTTTCTAATCTATATGAACCATCTGGCATGACACCTTAATTAATTTCGAGGATTTTTTTGTTGTAAGCAGCTGGGGGTATAGAATGGAACAAAAGAAGAAATTTCAATTTTTTCTTTTTAACATTAATAGGAGGTTCTCCTTCCTTTACTCTTTAAAACACCTCTTTTGTGTTTTGTTGACTATTATTATTTTTTAAATAATTCTAATTACTTAATGCCGTTAAATCATAAATCTTCAATTTTTTTTTTAATTTGCAGCTGTTTATGGTCGTTTTTTCAGCTATTTTTTTTTTTTATTAAAGCTCATATATGCATATATATATGAGGTCCAGATAACGGTAGTGACTCTATTCCTAACTTTTTTCTGTAAAGTTTTATCTGCAAAAAAAGAGAATTAATGAATTAATTAATCACCTTAGTTAGATCAATAGGTTGTTAAAAAATTTCTTTCAATACTTACAAACTGAGCTCGATAGTACAATTCCGAGTCAAATTGAAAAATGGGTTGAGAAACCCTGGAAGTTAACTCAAAGATGCTGGGTAAGACGAGAGTTTTTAACAACTTAGCAGCAGCATTAACAGACTCATCTGTAAAAATTAAATTGCCAACTCTATCCGATGTAATGCATTTCCATATCATGAGAATCATAAAATGATACAGGCATTCATCAGAATATCTCTCGGATCGTCTACTTCTTACTGTTTGCTGTCCATCAGCGTCAAGTCCAATAATGTTAAATTTGGATTCATCCGAAAATATGAATCGTTCCCAGTCGGAAGCAGTCCAATTTCGTCTTTCCTTTACTCATTCAAGCTGTCAAACCAAAGTCTCGAAGCCGCAGACAAACTGTTCTGTTATTTATTTTGCATCATTGGGATCTTTTCTCCAGCTCCCCTCTTAGTTGCATTTCACACACAAGTCGACTTCTTAACGAGAGGCCTTTTAAAACGCACCCTTTATTCACGGTGGTAGCACGTTTTTCGTCCAGTGTTAAACGATAAATTTCACGATTTGAGTAATTCAAGTCTTTTAAAGCAGTTATTTTTGCTTTCCTTTCCAATAATACATTTTGTATCTTTTCGTCATAGTTTTGTTCTTTTTAATTTAAAACTCTTTTAACAAAACTCTGCAATTCAAGAAATGAAAAATATTTGCTGTCCTTTATACATTTACTATCCCTATCTATTCCGTTCATGCTCATTTATGCAGACCTTAGATAAGCAAAATGGAAAAGTGCAATGCATTTTAGTGCGGCTATTTTTTTAGCCACGGGACATGCTCGCATTTATATTGTTCAGAAATATAGGCGAGCGGCACATTCTAAAGATCACAATAGTGTATAATGAACAGTAATTTTTATAGAAAAACAAAAACTATGCTCTTTCCTTTTGAGAAGTTTCTGGGTGGTGAAGCACCCACTGCGGATAATTTCGATCTTTTCCTATCACCATACTTAATACCATTAAGATTAAAGAGAAATACACATACTAAAAATAGGTTTTCTTAGTACTCCTTTAGAATACAAGTCGATAATGGTGAATATAAAATACGGCAGGGTAAAGTGAGTCTAGCTTCTACACTGTCTATACACGAAATTAGTTCCTCCTATGTCTAACTACTCCACATGTATCAGGAGGCTGCTTAGTCCTGCTCTGCATCAATAAAGTACATATCACTTGACTTTTATTTATAAAATTTCATAAAAATCTAATTTAAATTTCGAATTTCGAAAATTTTCGAAACTTGAAATATTTAGACTGAAAAACTCCATCTGTGAAAATCTCATCCCTCAATATTTTCGAATTACATACTCATGTTATGAGAGAAAAAAGAAAAAAATATGGTGTGGAGGATACATTTTCACCCTCTATTTCCGGTCCCTGACTATATTATTTGAAAATAGAAAAGCGAGTACCTACTGTCATTTATTTAACATTCATAGCTTGAGAAACGTATCGTTCAATTTTGAATAAACATTTTCGAAACTAACAGAAGTTACATTTGAAAGATCCATGGATTTTAAAGGATTATTATTTTTTGTTCTTGCATATTATTTCTGCGAAGTAACATAAAAAGTCCTCTCTTGACTGAGATGGCACACAAAGCTGTTAACTTTTAGACCTTTTTTAGGGCTCCGTTCTTCAAAAGGAAAAAAAATGGAACCCCCCTTATAAGATCACTCTTGCGTTTATCCGTCTACTTGTCACATTTTTTTTTTATCGTCTTGGGTTTCATTTGACATTTTCAAGGATTCCAAAATATATAGTTTTTTTTACAAAACACCCGGTCACTTCCTTGTTGTACAACCTATGAAAGGATCAAATGATAGTAATCCGACTAAGCTTTCCAACAAATATCAAGATTAAGTAGTAGGAATTCCTGATGGGAATGGTAGTTGCAATATAGCTGTCTTAAATCCAATCTTTTGAAGGAGGAAATATATTATTACTTCTATATTTTTCTTCAATATTTGTTTAAGATTGTCAAAGAAGGACTAACACTTATGATGCGGTCCTTGTACGGAACCACATCATATTTCAACAAGATGGTGCTCCCCCATATAACGAAAAGCACTTTCGCATTATGGATTGCTTCCAGAAGAACCGAATAATTAGACAGCAAGATTTCCTGATTTAAAGCTCCTCGATTTTTATTTTTATGGATCTATAGCATGAAATTTTAGATTTTTTAGCTACTTTTTTCAAGCGGTGATTGGAGAAATTTCCCCTTATAACTTCCCGAAAACTTGAATTTACACTAACAATATGCCCCTCTATGTACAGTCCCTCCAAAAATTGTCTACACCTAGGTTGATACAATTTGACCCTCTTTTCAAAGATATCTTCACTGGACTATGGTCCAAAAAAAAAAAAAAAGTCAAATCAAGCCAAGGAAAAGCTTGAAAGCAACAAAAGGAAAAGAAAATGAAGATCCGTAATGGATTCTAATGAAACTTTGCTATGAAACATAATTCCAATAACATCAGCGATGTTTTCAGCTTTTATGTTCTTTAACTTTAGACAATTATAAGCGTTAAACTAGGGAGGATTATGACGGATAAACGAAAGTACCTACAAATAGCAGAAAGAAAGGGTAAATGCGAAAAAAGCGCAGAATCAGACTCTTGGTAAGATGTTATCAAGGTCAAAAATTTATCCTGGACACTTCTATATAAAAAAAACCTGCCTTCATTTTAAAAATAGAAATATCTTTGTAATCGTGATATTTTCTAACAAAAATGAAGGCTAGATAAAATGTTTCGATTAATCGTAAGCTACAAGAAAAACTTACTTGAGTTTACTTCATGCCCGAAAAACATTTGAAATTACCTTTCCCTCCTCTATTATACTTATAACAAACATGAAATACATTTTAAAGATTCTTTTATGCTTCTTCACATTTCAGGTGGCCGTTAACAGCTTAGCAACGGAAAGCAATAAACAATCGAGTGGTAGTGGTTCATTAAACAATAATAAGTTAAGTTTTAATCAGCAACAACAACAATCGAATTCAATTCAGCAAGTGCAAGTGCAACAGCAACAGCATACTCAGAAAAAATTGTGTTCGTCTTCGTCGGCTGGTTCATCGTCATCATCTTCAACAACGTCTTCGTCATCGTCTTCGGGTGCGTCGACTTCGAGTGAGTCGAAAGATACCAATTTTGAGTACGACGATAACGAGTGGGACGTAGGCGGAATTGGAGATTTAATTATTGATTTAGACGCTGATATTGAAAAATCTTCATCCACTGCAGCTAGTGGTAGTCAATCACAGCAACAACAACAGCAGCAGCAATCACAACAGAATCAGCAGCAACAACAACAGCAGCAGCAACAGCAATCACAACAGATTCAGCAACAGCAAATAGGTTCGTCACTAAGTGCAGCTATTTCTGGATTAGGTAGTATCGGTAGTGGTGGTGGTGGTGGTGGAGGCAGTAGTACTCAGGGGCAAATTAATCTTTTAAATGCGAACCAAAAGTCCCCGGGTTCTTCATCATCGTCCAGTTCATCTTCATCACCAACGACTGTTTCCTCATCGAAATCAAGTCTGTCGTCGTTATTTTCACCCATTTCTTTGGGACAAACGCAGAATCTACAAAAGCAGCAAAGTTCAAGTGGAATATCTTCATTATCTGCATCATCGAATTCGGCCAAACAAAATACCAAACAGAATCCAAAGGGTCATTTGAACCTGAAAGCTCAGCAATCTGCTCTGGTGGCTCAATTGAATAGCACTAAAACGCCATCAGATCACCAAAGATTACCTTTGTCCTTTGTGACATCGTCACGAGGTGGTTCACAGGGGGGTAATAGTTCGGGAAGTCAGAGTTTGCAGGTCGATCGCCAAAGCAAGCTGCCTTCGACTACAGCCAGTATGTCATCACAGCCGAGTGGTGGACAAGGTGCTGGTAAAACAGCTACAAAAATGTCAATTGACCATCAAGCAACACTCGATAAGGGATTAAAAATGAAAATCAAGCGAACCAAACCTGGTACTAAAACTTCCGAAGCGAAGCACGAAATCGTGAAGGCAGAACAAAATGGTACTTCATCTAGTATAGAAGAGAATAGTAGTATATCAAGTAATTCATCCTCAGGGAAGAAACATAATCAATTAAATACAGCACCATCTGTGCAATCAGTTCCTGCTCAGCAGGCCACAAAACGGGGCAGCAGTAGTCATCGAAGAGATAAAACTCGTGACAAAACACCTCATTCTCGGGAGAAGTCCGAGCATAGCAGCACTTCAAGTAGTGGTAGTAGTAGTAGTAGTAATAGCAGCAACAGCACGTCGAATTCTCACAGTAACAGTAGTTCGAATAATGAAAGATCATCATCTTCATCTTCTATATCGTCTTGCAATTGTTCACATGATATGCAAATGAATGGCGTACAGCCACCATGCACAAATAATTCCTGTATTCGAAATCGAACGTCGGCAGTTCAGGATCAATCCAATACAGCATTAGCACAAAGAATCGCGGTAACGTCTACGGGCCAAACAAATTCGAGTAATTCGCTTGGTGGAAGTTCGACGGGCCCAACAAACCTCAACGTAAATTCCAATTCTAGTAGCAATTCCACAAATGTATTTTCCTCTAATAATAGTGCAGGAAATGTTCAAAGCTCGAGTAGTGGCACACCAAATGCCCCCGGTCCACCAAAAGATGGAAAGAGTTCAGCCAATGTTGTCCTGCCGAATCACCAACAGCAAACTGCGTCTCAAGTGACTAGTAACTCTTCGAATTCCGTAGCGGGTACGCCACAACAGCAACAAAATCAGTCAAACATGAGTTCGTCATCAGCAGTCCATAACAGCTCTAGCCAGAATAGTTCTAGTTCTAAGTCTAACAGTGGGAATGTATCTATTTCAGCTACAGTACACCACACAATTTCTGTGGCAGCCAATTCAGCACTGGCTTCATCTGTGTCGAACTGTGATGATGGCAGCTCAAGCCCGCCAGCTAAACGGCAAAAATGTGATTCCAAGGAAATGGTCGATATTTGCGTGGGTACGTCTGTAGGAACCATAACAGAACCCGATTGTTTAGGGCCATGCGAACCTGGAACTTCCGTTACCTTGGAAGGAATCGTATGGCATGAGACTGAAGGTGGAGTGCTAGTCGTTAATGTGACGTGGAGAGGAAAGACTTATGTTGGAACATTGTTGGATTGTACGAGGCATGATTGGGCACCTCCTAGGTAAGATATTCACAATAAAAAACAATTTCATAATTTTTCTATTCTTAATCTCTACGGTCAATTCTAGATTCTGTGATTCCCCTACCGAAGAATTGGATTCCCGAACACCAAAGGGGCGTGGCAAGAGAGGTCGAAGTGCGGCTCTAACGCCAGATTTAAGCAATTTTACTGAAACCCGAAGCTCTGTGAGTCATGAGTAACTTTTCAAAAAGAAATTTTAAATTTTTCTAAGCACCGATTCTATTTCTAACTAATTTTATCACATTTTTAGGTACATTCCAAACTGCGGAATGGTGGAGCCAAAGGTCGAGGAGGTCGTGGAATTACCACAGCGAGTGCGACGTCGACGACGACGACGACCACAACGACAACAGCAACAGCAACAGGAAGTTCGTCATCCTCGAATTCGGGCAGTGCGACGAATTCAAACACGCCGTCAACATCACCAACGGCTTTTCTTCCCCCGCGTCCCGAAAAACGTAAATCAAAGGATGAAAGTCCGCCTCCAGTAAACGGTGATTCTGTAGCGCAGTCCGCGGCGCAAACTCAAAGTCTGGTCAACCCCATAACGGGATTAAATGTTCAAATTTCAACTAAAAAGTGTAAGACTGCTTCGCCCTGCGCGATATCTCCTGTTCTTTTAGAGTGCCCAGAACAGGATTGCAGTAAGAAGTACAAGCATGCAAATGGTTTACGATACCACCAAAGCCATGCGCATGGCTCAGGGTCTATGGATGAAGATTCCTCACAACTACCAGAATCTCCTCGGGTAGCACCACCGACAACGCCATCTCCGGCTCCTCCAACAACACCTCAACCTCAACCCCCGGTTTCAACATCCAATATAACTCCAGTTTCATCAAATTCAACCATTGCTAGTGGAACACAAAGCGGATTACCACCAATAGTGTCAGCTGCCCCCTCTACATGTGCTCCCTCTCCAAGCTCAGTATCAGTTTCAACCTCTTCTTCACAACCAACGCCAATTGTTTCTGTTAGTTCTGGCGGCGGGTTGTTGACGACGGTTACTTCTTCTATCACCACTCCTCAGGTAACACAAACTGCTCCACAACAACAGGTTCCACCACAAATTCCACAGCACACAATTCCTGGAGGAAGTATTACAGCCGGGATTTCTGGACAGGCATTGTCTCAGCATCAGCAGCAACAACAACAGCATTCTCTTTTGGCTGGTACCGTTCCGAGTGGTAACATTTTACAGGGTGGAAGTCAAATGATGCCTGAGAGTGGTGTTCAACCGCCATTAACTCCTCAACAACAGCAACCCCAAGCTCCGGTGCATATTAGTAATCCTAATATGCCGTCAACACCAATCAGAGGCGATCAATCGGGTAAAAGTATGAAAGTGTCTCTTTTGAAAAAAATCGATTTTACTGTTACACTTTTTAGTGAAATCAGGAGTGCTTCGATTTGGACCTCCATCAGACAATATAGCACCTAACGGACAAAACTCATTATCAGGTCAAAATCCACTTAGGCCAACACCTACAGCTGCTATGGCGCCAAATTCTGGACCTCCTAGTACCCCTGAATCAGCTCATCAACCTTCTTACAATCAGCCTCCACACCAAAGTGGTCAGCAGCAAGGTAAGACGTTTGCAGAATTATCGAACTTTCCAGAGCGCTTACGGGGACTTGGCTCACCACCAGGTGCACCAATTGCGAAGCCTCAAAATTATGGCAAGCAAAAGAAGAATCGCAAATCTCCTGTACCTGGCGATTTTGACAATTCAACGTCGCGTGATGATGTTCAAAGTCCCGCCTACAGTGATATTTCTGATGATTCTACGCCTGTAGTAGAACCGGAGATTAATGGTGAGTCGCTTGCCGTCGGTTCTTTATATGCTAAAAAATATCATAGAAAAGAACTCTAGGCTTGTAGATAGGATTACTAAACTGAATTGCTAAAAGCATATTTTTTAATTTCAGAAAAAACACAGTCCGTAAAGCATCCTGACGTCAAGAAACCTCAAGATGGTGCACCTCCTCAAATGCCACCTCTAGGTGGATATGGCATGTATCAATTTTACTCTCAGCAGCCATATATGGTTCCTCCGGAACATCAAGCGCCAAAGCCTCCTACCTCTCAGCCATCGATGCCGTCATCATCGCCTGCAGAATATAACAAAAGCAAGGAGCCACCACTGGATTTAATGACAAAGCCTGCTCAGCAGACTGATTCTAATCCGAAAGAGTTGAATGTACCAAACTCTGGAGGTCCACCTGCACCAAACCCAAGCAAACCCATGTCACACTTTTATCCATTCAAGTAAAGCTTCTTAGTATGTTTGCCTATGAGTTTCTCTATTGATTCTATTTTTCCTTAGTTATATACCGCCTGGATATTCGTACAATATGGATCCTAACTATGCACCGGTTTCAATGGTTTCTGATGAGAATAAAATGGGACAAGTGCAGAATCCACCGCCCGTGATGAAAGAGGAGCGAATAAAGGAAAGTCCTAGTCCTCATGACCATGCAAAAATGTCGGGGCAGGTACGAACGCCGCCAACAGACTACGGCAAAATAAGTGTAGGCCTTGATCATAATCAACAAATGATGCCGACAAAGCTTATAAAAACTGAACAGCAACCAAAAGAAATCAAAACTGAACCCAGCATTCATACTATGCATCCAAAGGAACCACCAGTTCAATCATTGGGAGCTTACCCAAGTATATATCAACGCCATTCTATGGGAGTTCCGCCGCAACCACAACAGCACATGTCCCGGGAAGAGGAACTCCGAAGGTGGATATAAAGTTTTAAAATATATTTCTACACCCTACTAATTCTATCAATCTTTTCCTTAGGTTTTACATTTACCCGGATCAAAGGAGGTCCAATCCTCCAAACAAC
This sequence comes from Dioctria rufipes, assembly GCA_963924295.1. NCBI lineage: Eukaryota > Metazoa > Arthropoda > Insecta > Diptera > Asilidae > Dioctria > Dioctria rufipes. The sequence continues at coordinate 340,255,115 of OZ002740.1, read as the reverse complement.
TCATCGGGGCCAAGTTTACCAACATCCGTTCCTATAAAAGAGGAGCCACCATCACCATCTCAGTCTTCAATGCAACATCCATCGGCTTCCATCTCTCAAAATCAACAGAATCTATCACAGATACCTCCGTCAGTGCAAAGTCAACAGCCACCACAACAGTCTCAGAATCCTTCCCAACAAAAAAGCAGCAAATCGAATCTCTCTGGTTCTCAAACTTCTTCAGGGCAGAAGCCAACGAACCTTATAAAGGATATAAAGGATGAAAAGGAGGGCATTAAAGTTAAACAAGAAGGGCAGAAGCCAACAATGGAAACCCAAGGACCTCCACCTCCACCTACTTCACAATACTTCCTGCACCCATCTTATATCAGTCCGGGTCCGTTTGGTTTCGATCCAGGTCATCCTATGTATCGAAATGTTCTGATGTCGACGGGGCCCTACAACACTCCTCCATATCACCTTCCGATGGCAAGATTTCATGCTCCCGAGGATTTATCAAGAAACCCAGGCACCAAAGCACTTGATGCCTTGCATCATGCCGCAAGCCAGTACTACAATAGTCACAAAATTCATGAGTTGAGCGAGCGGGCCCTAAAGAGTCCTAATAGTGGTAACGTTAAGGTGAGTGTTTCTAGTCCGAATGTATCACAGCAGAGTGGCAGTAACAATGGCAACAACCAGTCTGTCGGTGGGGGCGGTGGTCCTGGTGGTATTCTTCCACCATCAAATGCACCCGGTGGACCACTTAATTTACAGCCGCCATCCGGCTCTATGCCACCTGGTATGGGAAGTGGTGGTGTCCCACATGGAGCACAAAAGGGTGATAACAAGTCTGTTGGTGATCCATCTAATAAAGGAGGAGTGGGTGGTGGAGTTGTGGGTGGTGTAGGTGCAACTGATAGTCGTAGTCCACCTCCTCAAAGGCATGTACATACACATCACCACACGCATGTTGGACTCGGGTATCCCATGTATCCGGCGCCCTATGGAGGTGAGTGAGTACTTTCCTTGAATTATTTACAAAAATTTTCTTTTTCATTTTGTTTGCAAAGAAAATATTAGAGAGGGGCTCATACAGCACAACTTATTCCGCCCCGAACAAGAAGACTTTGAACTTTAATAAAGAAAGTCGAGATCTTGTAAGCTTCTCTTTGCTTTGAGACCTTTTACTTTACTAGCTAGTTAGATATGCGGCTTTTAAAAGGAATTCACTTGAATCGTTTTTTTTTTTTTTATCTTGCGTGGAGAAGAACCGAAGACAAGTTTTATGAGTATTTCTAGATCATACCAACGCCAATCACTTACGAATGAACTTTTCTAAAGGCACGAATTTTCCGGTTACAGAGTACGAAAACTGGGGCTTATGGAAAAAATAATTGTTCTCTTACAGACAAAGTGGTGAAAGTATTGTAGACAAACACCGGTAAAATTCGAACCTTCATACATTAATTACGTTTGTAATTTCTCTTTACTACTCTCGCGAGTAAAGATTTCGTATTCGATAAACCAACTGTTCTTAACAGAATATTGCCCATATCCGAGAGTTCGTTCAATGCTTCAGATAGTACTCCTGCCTCTATATTGAAAAAAATTAGTCTTCCTGTTTGTCTTTTCTGTGTCATTTATTTAACTTATTTCTTGTTAATGGTATATGCTGCCAGAAAACTGTTGGGAAGCGATTACCTCAGTTCCCATGATTATTAATTTTGGCTTGCCCTTGTCAACGTCCAGGTATACTTTCCACCAATTTTTCGGCATACGACACTGGTAAGGATCGCCATTTTATTCAAACTTACCGGTGGCAGCTACTTCATACTAAATATACGTTTTCCTTGGAGCTTTTGCTTCATAATAAACCAAAAATTTTAAATTGGATAGCTGTCAGGAGACTGGTACGACCGTTTTCAGCTTTTCAAACAGTGCAGAGCCGACTTTGTTGTTTCGGGTCATAATCGTTTATATATTCCTCATTGTCTCGACTAAACAACGTTTCCGTAGACTTAGAAGCTCCTTTCGATAAGGTTCGATTATTCTGCTTGTATTTAAATTCTCGGTAAACAAGAGCAAAACACCAAAACCACGTGCATTGAAGCAGGCCCAAGAATGCAACTTTACTGGATGTTTGACAGTTCACTGGAATAGTTGATTGCTACGGATGGATCAAGGTCGTCTTATTGGAGCGTAAGCCCAACAAGATGACTCATCAGTAAAGTCAACATTGCTTCATCCAATCACGGTCGATATTGCCGCGCTCTATACGAGACCCTTTTCAATGTGCTCGATATAAGCAAGGGCTTTAGCTTTGCACTACATCATCCTAGACTGTACTTCCAAACGGCGCGGTGTAATTATCATAATGCTTAAGTTTATATTCTTTTTGACAATAACTTTTTTTCCGTTTCGCAAACTTAACAGATCATTTTTCGAAAAAAATTGAATAACTTTCCTGTCCTGTTTTCTTGCACTCGCTCGCGTTAAACCCCGATCTGACAAGTCATAATTTTTTTTCTCTGTAGCTCCTACCCACTTTCTAATAAATTCTTCTGACTTATTCATATATCTAGCAGCCGACGCGTAACTCATTTCGGATCCTTTCGGATACGAACAAAGAAAAGCTTCTTCAAACCTTTTCGCATATGCCACACTCATGTTAACTTATCTCTATACTTCACGCTAATCATAAAATACCGTACTACGCTATTTCACATTATTATCCGCTTCCATATCTCGGAGGACGCTATCGAGAGTAATCAAGTGGATGAACTTGTGTGATGCAGACTATCTTTATTTATTATACCCGTGCACAAGTAGGGCAATAGGAATGATGTATATCAAATTACCGTCCTATTGCTAACTTATCATTATTGGTAAAGCATGTGAAGCCTTAGCCTATGTTATTTTTAATTTTCACTGCTGGCCCTTTACGGGAACATTCCAACATGGCTTCACTAAGGGTAAATATACTACTAACTTAGTAGAATTCTCAACTTCTGTATCACTGCCTATAGAGGCTGGTAAGCAGGTTGATTGTGTCTAATTGATTTCATTGAACAACACGACAGAATCAGTGAACAAATTCCCACTCATAAGCTTACCAACCTTGAACTTCGCTCTCTTTTTATGAAGTGGTTATGTTCCTATTAATCAGACCGAACGCATTATGTGAAGCCCTAAGATCCAATTTGAAAACATATTACAGGCTTATACGTTCAGAACGACGAGGCAATAATAATGGTGGAGAGCTGCTAATTACTGGTTCAATTTCCCCATTAGACTGCGATCTGTTTGGCTGCCTGGAACTATACAAAAATTATTTAAATAATTTAGATGTATGCTTTTGTGGGTGACGTAGCAGATGGCTGGCAGTCAAGTAGAATAGTTTTTCTGTGAGGACGTCTTGATTCAATTGGAAACGACTGCTATCTTTTCCCAAACAACGTTGATCACTGCGTTTTTCTGCTGGCTGAAGTAACGAGAGTTGAATTTTCGGCTGATGGCCCTGAAGTCATAGCGCACACAATTTACCAGATCTGGAGTTAGATGTAGCTTGGAAGGTGCTCAAATAGTTAAATAAAGCGCTGATTGTGTTGCTTCCCTCGTCGATAGTTTTTTTATTTTTTTTTTTATTGAAGTTTTAAAGGTTCGAACGAATCTTTCCGCTTCTCAATTCGACGCAGAGCGGTGAAATGATGCTGTAGTTAAATGCCCGATCCCGTTTATCTTGAGATGAACTGAACTGTTGTGCATTATCACTTCCAATGGTATCAGGTAAATCTTCTAATGCGAAGATGCCTTGAATGGCTTGAATTGTAGTTTGAGTTCATTATCACTACAAATGCGTATTTCGAATAGGAATCACAAGTAAATCCACATGAAATTGAGAAAAAGTCTCGCAAAATATACGTGAATTCTCTGCTAAGCGTTTTGTGGTAATGGCTAATGAATTTTGGACTGTTGACAATATGTTACATCATGGAACTCAATATTCTGATCAATTGTCGGCCAACAGCAATATCTTAAAACAAAGAATATATGTCTTAACAAGAAGCTTTTTCTTGCCTCTCAAAATACCCAAGCTATAAGCTTAATTGTTTAAGTGATCAGGCGGTAATAGACGGCAAAGAGAAATAATTTGAAACTGAGAGAATATTGCTCTTTTCTCTCTGTTCTCTGCCGCCCGCAGCTCTACGACAGCAGCTATGCACATAGTTTAAGCTTCGTTTTTCTATTAATATACTTGGAACATTTTTCTACAGAGCATTTTGTGACCGAGGATATTTCAAAAGATGCGGCTGTTGCCTGGGGTAGCTGAAATTGTTAAGAGCTTAGATATTGATTCAATTTTTTCATAGAAATGTACTTGCAAATATTTCCTTCGAATTTCTCAGGTTGTGAATCGTGTTCGTGTTCTCGTGGGATTATTTCACTTTCCGTATAATTAGTTTTCTTTTCGTTGCGTTAGGAATTAATTTGTATACTCTACATGAAATCTCATAGGGTATACTATATTTGGCATTCCGTTTGTGACGCATAATAGTAATGCTGGTAAAACAAAATGGATTGGACTACAAAAATATAAATCTTGAATAGCTTGTATCTGAATGCTGACAAACGACATGGGAAAACATATGTATATGACTCCTTCTCCATAGATAACAAGGTAGCTAAGACATAGTTTTAAATCTATACAATAACCATGTCCCACAGCGAATTTGTAATATCAAAGATAAAAGGATGTGCAGATTCAAATACACTGAATAATTACTTCGCAGGACGTTCGACAGCACCTAATACTTTTTCACAAGCTTCACTCATCGATATTTCTTACTTTTCGAAAAATTGATGAAAGAGAAGTTTTACCGATTATGTCCTCTATCAAATCTAATGCAACAGGACCAGATGAGCTACCTCCCCATTTTGTTAAATTGTTCGAACCAGATGTAGCTAGGGTACTAGTTCATATCTTCAACTATTGCCTCATGACATTTCAGTTTCCCACTCAATGGAAAAAAAGCTCTAGTGGTACCCATTCCAAGAAACTCTAATGGTTCTTTTCCGAGAAACTACTGTTCAATTTGTCTTCTCTGTTTCTTAGCCAAAGTTTTTGAAAAGGTGCTCTATTCGCAAATCACGGAATATCTATGTAGACCACAAGTGTCCCTTAACATTGCCAATCGAGATTTGGCTGTAATCACAGCTGTGAAACAGCGATGCTTAAAGTAACATCAGACATTCACGAGGCTTTAGATAATGACCATCTATCAATATTAGCACTACTTGATTGTAGCAAAGCGTTTAACTCTATTGACCATGGTAATTCGCTGCAAAAACTGTCTCGCCAATTCTCATTTCCATCATCAGCAGTTAAGCTCATTCGCAATCTTCTAAATAGACGCATCTAAGTTGTAAGAGTACATGATCAGCTCTCAGATATAGCATTCCTACACCGCATTGTTCCTCAAGAATCTATATTAGGTCCCTTATTATTCAGTATTTACATAAATATCCTTCATAATGCCCTCGTTGATGCGTCTATTCATATGTATGCTGATGATGTACAGATATATTTAACCAGACACATAGGGTTAATGGAAGACTGTATATGCCGATTAAACGATGATCTACAACACATTTATAATTGGTTGTTGCGTAATAAATTAGACTTAAGTGGCATTTTACAGAAATGAAATCGATTCTCTCTGCTTACCAGCCGTATTTCTCAATAAAACGGGACTAGCCTACGATGATTCTGCAAAAATTGTGTGCTTTGAATTCAATTCAAAATTTTCCTGTTATGACCACATTAGTGTTACCTTAAGTAAAATATATGGGTGTCTAAGGTGACTATGACTACACTCAAAACTTCTAGCACTCCATGTTCGGAAAAAGCTTGTAAAATCCATTATTTTACTTATGACTGTATAATATTTTTCTTGCTAAATTCGGTTTGCCGGAGATCTACCACGCTTTATATACAAACTCTCTCGAGGTAATCTTATTTCTCCATACCTAACTTCTTTTCTTAATTGTTCATTAGAAGCCTACTTAACTATAGGCTAAAAATCTTACATCGACTCATATTCAGCTAGCAGCCAGGAAACCTATTTGAAAATCGGAGTTTCTTGCAGTCACCTACTTTGACCAATATATTTGCAAATGTAATCTTTCATCAGCCCTAGACGTTTTAATTGTACTGAAAAGTTGTTCAGAATATAAAATTCTATGAAATTGATTAGAATGATTATATTCTAGAAATAGCTCCGAAAAACCAATTTAACAATTAAACTTGCGAAGATGAATGACCATACCACACGGGCATTAATCTAGGATCCGAAGAATTGGTCCTTGTTTATTTTTCATTTGTGTTGCCCGACGATGAGTAGTGTAGAGTTTATATCGAACACGTGTTAATACGCAAATCCTTAAATATATCAATTTAAAGCAAGATGGTTAATGCCACTTTCAAAATAAACGGCTTATATGTATTCGTGCTCATACTCAAAATTTTCCCTCTTATACATTAATCACGATACCACTCTTGTACTTTGGCAATGAAGCAATTATACAAAAGCAAATAAATCGAAGATGCGTGTTGCAGGAAACAAGGAAAAAGGACTCATCAAGGATAAAGGACTCAACTCTTATTCCTGAAAAAAATTGGGTGAACGAAATCAGTTAATTCCCTTTAAAATGATACCAAAATCATTAAATTCGGTTAGTTACTTCCGTAGTTATAGATCTTTAAAGGTAGCTCTAAAGGAGCAGCTATACAAAACTAGCCTTGAGGAATTTACTAGACGGCAGAAAGTGACCCTATGCTAGGTACCTGGCTCTGAAATGGATAGCTCCGCAGCAATAGCTTATGTGAGGATCCAGATTGAAACTTTAAAAAAGGAGATCATCGGGGGCGCCTATAAAAAGGCAAACCTTCGGTGGATCAACAGAGAAGATTGCTGTATTGCGAGGAAATTATGACCTCCATATGACAGGAAAACGACAAGATAATTTCTTAATGGTAGTAGAACTGATACCAGGAATCTAGTAGGATTCAATTGGGCCATAGGTGATCATGTTAGTAGACTGGGAGGGAATAGCGGCGAACGATTTCTGCAATAGCTGTACAGATTCGGAGAAAATCGAATCCATCCAACACGTACTTTGCGAGCGCCCCGCTCTGATGAATAAAATAAGTAGACTATTAGGGAGCTACTTCTTTTCAAATCTGGGGGAGCTGCAAAGTAAAGAGTTCAGATGTATCCTGAGAATTCCTAAGGGAAGCAGGATGGATCTAGGGCGGTTTCAAAAGATTGTCAAGCAGGCTAGTTACTTCTAGGTCTAACGGCACCCCTCTTACCTAACCTAACCTAACCTAGTAGCTCAAGCACACGATTTCAATGCAATTGTCTAGACTGTTTGTCGCGCACCTATTCATATCCCCTCTCTCATCTTACTATTCTCCCTCTGTTTTACTTCAATACAATGTGGAGCGCAGATGCTGACTCTAGTGCTGGTGGGTCGTCAAAGCAGAGAGTTCGTATAATTTACGAGAACGGGTCGTAATATCACGACCCGCCATAGAAAACTTTTCAATATGTGAGATGAAAATTCTTTCTGTTACACGTTCTTTGCTTTGCGCCATTTACTTCATTTGGGCGATACCTAAATGTCCATTGTGGAGCATACTGAGCACTTGTATTAGCTGTTGGTATTACTACTCGGGTGTAATCTGTTTGTACCAAAATTATTCATCTTTGAGGCTGAGAATACAATGACGATTGAAATAGGGCTTTAAATCGCTGTCTTTCTCTCTTAAAAGATCAGGATATCTCTCCTTGAGGTATCAATTGACTCCTGAATTTCACATCACAGCACAAATTATGGTATACAAGAGCCGATATCAATTGGAAAATCATCACCTTAGTTAAAGTCTGTTATTTTATATTAATTTGTATATTCGAATTTATTTATTTATTCTTATAATTGTCAGTATTTTGAGTATTTGCACACTGCCAGTTTCAGTTTAGATACTCTAATATGACCAACTTGCTCCAGCACCTTGCGATTCTCTTCCGCTTAAGTCCACTTTTGATATCCCTTGCATGTATACATAGTAAATCAAGTGATAAAATGATCTCGACTTTCAACAACGAGACTTTTTAAATTTATTATAGATTATATAACGAAAAAAAAACAAAAAGGAAGTTTTCCTCTCCACCACATTCTTTTTAATATTTTATTTTTATTTATCTATTCCAGCTGCCGTTTTAGCCAGCCAACAGGCTGCCGCCGTAGCTGTGATAAATCCATTTCCTCCTGGACCGACCAAATGAGATCAGTTGAACGATAAAAATCCATATTTAAAGTGAATCGAAGAATCTAAAAATAATACTAAGAAGCTAAGCCTAATGCCTAGTAGGATGAAATCTGATTTTAAACCATTAAACTACTTAAAAACAACAATAAAAGAAGACTGAAAACGAGTTGTACCTAAAACATAAATATTAAAACTTACTACAAGAACAAGGAAAAAGAAGTGAAAGAAAGAGTTTAAATGAATTTTCATTGATTTGTGTGTGGACATAAAAAGTGATTTTTTTGTGATGTTTTTTTTTATATAAACAAAATAAATTAGACACAAAAACTTGAAAGTTAAAAAGTTATACGCACGTGTGAGTGTCCTTAAAGAACTGAATGTGATTTGGAACTTAGAAAACAATTTTTGTAAGTGAAATGGACAGAGAAAATATAATTTTGTTTCGTATCAAAACGACGAAGGCCGAAAAAAGTTTGTTCAAGTGGTTTTAAAGAAAACAAAATCCTCCGAATGCTTCTTCAATATAAAACTGTATTTAATCTTCGAATCGCTGTGGATTTTTATTATAAATACTAGAAAGAAACAAAAAGAATTTTGCAAAGAAAAACAAAAAATGAAATAGTTTCTAATGTTGTTGCTAATTTTATTATGGAAAAAAAAACAAATTTTTTTGCTAGTTTTACGTACAAGTAGTGTGATTTTAGGTTATAAGAGATAATTTTAAATATTTTATTTTTTTTTTATTCACTTGATTGTATTATTGGTGAAACTGTACAGAAATTTTTTATTTACGAAAACAAATTTTTGCGGTCTGTCTACGTACTATGTACATAGATGAGAGCTCGTACATTTTTGTGATGATTTCTTTTTACCATCTATACATATAATATTCACTTGAAATGATAATTTATATAAGACATTAAGGATCTGTCCGTATCCAAGTGTTCATTTTCGAATTTTTATAACAGTTAATGAAGTAACATCGACTCAAGCTCTATCCAAATTCATGTGTTCGCCTCCGAACTTCCTTTGCTACTTTGTATAAAAGTTAAAACATCTGTTGAGCTTGATCGCCGAGTCAAAAATCGAGTTGACTTATTCAAATATCAATTATTCAAAGATCAATGTAATACAGCAAGAGGTTTTAATTAATCAAACTAATCATACGAATTCTTCGTTCTCGTTAACTTTTAAAGTGGCTGAGCTTGTTGTGTTACACACTGTGTGACTTTTATAACAAGACGAAGACGGAAAATTTGGATTCGGACAGGACATCCTTAAATAGTTAGTGTAATCAATATAGAGACAATATGGATTTTAAATAAGGCAATGCTTGTTAGTAGCTTTTGCTGTAACTTATACTGATACGAATTATTTAGAATTATTACTTTTATCCACCTACTTGTTTATCGAAATTAAGCCTTCTCTAGTTGTGAAGGCTAAATAGTTAGTGTAATCAATATAGAGACAATATGGATTTTAAATAAGGCAATGCTTGTTAGTAGCTTTTGCTGTAACTTATACTGATACGAATTATTTAGAATTATTACTTTTATCCACCTACTTGTTTATCGAAATTAAGCCTTCTCTAGTTGTGTATGAAGGCTACTCATATTTGACTTTGAAATTTGCTCGGTTGTAGCAAGAAACAAAAATCGTATAAAGTAAAATATACGCAATCAAGTATAACAGCCTAGGACCCAAAACATTTTGGGGCATTATTTTTGTATGTTACCCCATGTTGCAATAATACAAAAAAAATGTTTTAGTATACTTCACAGTAATTAAGAACAAAGCTGTAAAATATTTAGTATTTAATGGTTTTAATACCTGTTAATTATCAATATCAATTATTTCAAAATTCACAATTCCCATTATTAAGACTCCTATATTGGAATTAAAATGTTACACTAACATTACAAGAATTGGAAATACATAATACAATTCCAATAATTGCAATAATACAATAAAATAATGCAATGACCGAAAAGTAATTAAACTTGTGATAATTTAGATTCCATTACATAAATACCTAAAAGTATTTGGACATATTACTGTCGAATTTTACTTTCAATTCTTTTCCAATATTTGCAAGTATTTTAAATCATCTCGACAACTTCACTGTAATAAGCCAATTACCAATGTCGTAAAAATCAGAAGAAAAAATATATACATAAGCATTTGGACGAAAAACCAGCGCTTCTGAAAGTAGCACACTTTAAGGGTTTCCTTTGCATCAGTTGGAAGCTACCATTTCTGTCACTTTTCTTATCAATAAATGTTAAATGTCTTCTGCAGAGCGGTTGGCGTTAGTCTTCAATGCATTGAACTATACTTTATTTAGTTTTTGGGCACAAGAACCACGCTTGCTTCGGAAGCTACCGTGAAGTAAGAAGGTAATCTTTTGATCAACTTATCTCTTATTGCAATTGCCATAGAGTTAAAATATTTTAAATTATTGAAAATGAAAATTAATAATTTATTCTTGAGTGTACTAAAGATTATAGAATCTTATATGAACTCTAAAAATCATTGGATGTAAATGTTAATCTTTGTCAGTTTCAAATTCAGTAACAGTAACGACGGAATGAGACATTCGAACAACAAAATTCTTTTCGCCTTGAAGGAAATCAAGTGGCGTGACACAATTTGACCCATCAGAACACAGTGTGTGCCACTGAAAATTTTAGATATGACATTCTGGCGACAATAATGCTAATGTTAAAATGAAGTCTAAAATTTGCATAAAGATGAATCGATGGTAAAATGGGGTATATTTACTTCGGATATTTTATAACCACACTATACTGATTCAATTAGTGTAACTACCATGGATTTTTTCATTTTTGGAACAGGGTTGTCTCTCAAATCACCAGCAACATCATCTGTGCTAAGTTTAATCCGGGCGTCAAATTACTCATGAACCGCCTTCCAGAGTTGTAAAAATAACGCATCGCAATATTTCGTATAAATTTCAAGTTTTTCTATTTTTTTTTTCATACTAAACTTCTGGAAAGAGGAACAAGGAACGTTCCAATTTCAAATTTCATCCAATTATACTATAACACAATTCTAGAGTTTTTTTTACCATTTTAGTGTATTTATTTAAGCTAATTAATCTAAGAAATTGTTGATTCCCTTTGCACAATAAAAACAAAAACAGAGTTTCATCAGAAATAATTTATTACATTTACATCATACGATTGACTTTTCAGCAGAACCGATTTCTCAAATGTGGTGTCTGAAAATGCTCCACGTCTCGATGATTTGATAGTAGTCTAGCAAAAGAGTAGAGCCGTTCAATTGAAGCTGGCGAATTGAGAGAGATGTTGTATACCTCAAAAATGCTAATTTCATCGTCGAATATTTGGTTAGCATCATTAAATCTTTGAAGGATCTAAGTAATTGCTAAATTCAGATATTATGATTGGTTCTCACGTAGTATTACAAATTGAAAGGTTTATAAACAAGTTCAAAGTAACTACATTATAGCCATATTTCCTTTTTCCGTTGTCTAATTCTAAAGTACATTTTTCGGTCCCGGCTCCACATCAACTTTTATCGATTCTATGACAACATTCGAAATTTTCGATATCATTGAATTCATAAATAATGGATTAAGGAATGTTAACCATTTAAAATTTTAGCATTGGGTATAAAATCAATGCAGAAATTGCATCATTCACGTCCGGTGATAACTTAAAGTACAGTTGGAATCGTTTCATCAAACTTTCTTGAAGATCATCAGTTACTTCCTTAAGAATTTTGAGAACGACATTTTCTTCAATTTCATTCGCAAAGAAGCTAAGTAGACAAACATCATAGATTTCTGGCTTTGCAAAAAGTCAATCGTTCCAGCAATAGGGGACCAACATTAGTATCTTATATTCAGCTAAATATTCAAAATGTCTCTCCGAACTTTTGGCACTGTTTACCTTGCTCTACAGGTTTGAACACTTTTCCATCACCCAATCAATAACATAAACATATAATAAGTTTGAAATAAAGAGCAACAAATAGCCTGAGACATCACCGACAACATCAATCACCCATCATCCAGTTTATGCGTCTGGAGAAAAGAGCGGTTGAAAAATTTCTTCCATGTTTTTTCCATTTTTGTATATAAGGGATGTCTTATTGGACTAAGATAAGTGTAGAGGGTCAGACATAAAGTTTACGTATCGCATAGGATACTCTCATATATACTGGACTATTTGAAAAAGGAATTCTATTTTTAAATAGTCTAGTATATATGACAGTACCCTATGTGAGACGTTACGTGTCATATAGGGTACTCTCATATATACTGGACTATTTAAAAATAGAATTCTATTTTCAAATAGTCCGGTATATATGAGAGTACCCTATGTGACACTTTACGTGTCACATAGTGTACTATCATATATACTGGACTATTGAAGATATATTCTAATAAATTTTAATCTATTTGAAAGTCATTTATTTCCAGTTGCGTAAAGACTTTTTTCTGCTCGTGCTGTGAAGTACGAAAATTATTTTTACCAAAAGCCATTCAAATTATTATGCACATATTCACGTCATCAAATGTAGATAATAAATAAAAGAATGGTGCTCTGCACATGATTGGAACTGTAGCAAAAGTTCTGATGAAAGAGTGTCTTTATAGGGATCAATTAGAATCGATGTTGACAACATATGTTTTTCCTGCATTCAGTAGTCCTCAGGGTCACATGCGGGCGCGGGCATGTTGGGTGCTTTGTTATTTTAGTGATATTCCATTAAAAAATCTAATATTGGCTAAAATTATGCGATTAACATGAAAGGCTTTACTAAACGATAAAGAGCTTCCTATAAAAGTTGAAACAGCTATTGGCCTGCATAATGGTCTTAACATCGCAAGAAAAAGCATCTTATTACTTAGAAAAGATAAAATAAATCAAGTCGGGTTCATCAATTATAGAGGCTATAGGTATAGGATGTCCGGTAAGGAAAGAGATTAGTTCTCATTTAAACTAATTCCATTTATTTACAACTACATAAATTAATTCAAAATTTATATCTATGAATTTGACTCCACGACTTCAAAATTGATGTGTGTGTCTTACAGCGCGACCGGATTAGGAAGACGGAACAGAGTTTTCTTTTTAGAAGTAGAAGCTGTTGTAAGTAAGAGTGGTGTGGTGATGTGGCTGTTTTTGATTTGAGTAACGATGAGCTTGCATTAGATGATGCATGAAGTTTGGAATAATTTAGTGAGCTCGAAATTTGAAATTTTTAAGTCACTATATAAGTTTTCCTAACAGCTTCAGGCAATATACTTGCGAAGTGGAGACACTGTGGTCATATGTCTGCAATTCTTTTATTATGTCTAAAATCTGCCTATCTGGCATTACTGCACCAACTCTTACATCTATGTACAGAATGGGCCAACGCAAGGTATATAGAATACAAGTTATTCTCATTCAAATTTTGACACTAGAGCTGTGACGTGTTTCGTCCTATAACGTATATACATTTCTATTGAAAAGACAGAGAGAGGAGAGAGAATATTGTCTTCTCTGTGCCGTACTTTCCTCTACCTTGTATCTCTGCACCGTGGGGCTAACATACACGTTGCCGCATACTGCGCGCATTTTGGTAGACTTTTTTGTTTAGACCTTCGGCAGGAAACTGTACGTGAGGTTCGGCCATATTTCGACCTTGCTGGAAAATTTCAAAGTAGGGAACTTGGTACTTTCGTGGAAATTTTTTGCCAGCGGATATAAATATTTATTTCTTCCATCAGTTTCAGCCCAAACAAAATTCCCAATGAGTTTATTCAATGAAAACATGTATTTTATGTATATATGTATAGATATAACTACGGGAATATCTAAAAGATTCCGCCTTGTATCATACTTCCACTTAAATAATATTTAAAATTTCCCTCCATATGAAATTGCTTACATTATTTGACATTATTATGGGATCATTTTTCTATAGTTGTCTATTTTAGGTTTAACTACTTTATTCCGGTGAACTTCAAATAATAAATTCTATACTAAATCCATCATAGTCCACTTTCAGTTCAGTGAATTTTCCAAATGAATATATAGAATAGAAAATGTTATGAAAGACAAGATCCCAATGGAAGCAATAATTTAAATGTATTTGGAATTTGTCGAACTTGAAATATAAATATTAAAGCTAAATTAAAACTTGAAATAAATATAATTGTCGTACCCCTGCCAACAAAAGTTGATCCATATGAAATAGAAAATCAGGCAGTCCATGTTAATGTCAGTGCCTGGTCCCAACATGATTTGAGCTTCAAAATCGGGTTTCGCTTCTTTTCTGCAGGAAATGTACACATATTTTTCATTGATACTGATTTCCTCGACGAATTCCTGCATACCTACTTTCATGCACGATCATTTTTCCGCTCGGGAAATAACTGTGTCATAAATTCTTATCAGGAACCGAAAATAACTGCTATTTTGGAAATTTTAAACAAAAAAACCTGGGATAAATTAAAATAATTTAAAGTTAAAAACAATTAAGCTGAAAGGCTTATTATTTTTCGAGCCGGAAGTCACAGGTTTTGAAGCTGGTTATTTCTTCAAGGTAGTATAAAAAGCCAAGTTGGCTTTTTATTTTTTCAAGCCGAGCTACATTTTTTGGCTAGAAAAAAATATTTTCTTTTCCATTAAAAATAATTCGGATATGGAAAGTCTATTCGTTTTTCAAATATTTTGTCGGCACTACGACGCGGCAACGGCATAAGGTGAGTCATTAGATGTACAAATCGCCTCATTGTTTCACTGCAGGGGTGATGCCGATCTTTTTAAATACTGGGAATCGCAGAAGTATTCATTTCGTTCTACGAAGTTTGGCCCATATTGTCCACTTCCCCCCCCCCCTCCCCTTCTCATAAAAGTCAGCGTTGAGTATACATATAGTAGAACAGCTTAGAACAAACTAGTGAAAAGTGAATTTTAGACTCAATTAAAAAAAGCGCAAAATTTCTCCCATAAGAGGAAACTATTAAGTATGATTCGGAAGTAAATGAGTGAATTGTAGCTAGTTGCACAATGGTAGGGAGAAGTATTAAGTTGTATGTAAGTACACATCTCGGCAAAAGTACTGCAAATGTATTGTTTCATTACTAAACACCTGTTTGACTGTAAAGTAGTGTCGCCTCTGACACCTCGACAAAATAAGAAGAACGATAGTTGCTACGCTTTTTTCATCACATGTCGCCTCCTTTAGTTCCCTCCTCGGAAGAAAATGAAACAAAATGTCATTAGCTGTTTTTTCTTGCTGAAATAGTTTTGATTGTCATTTTACCCCTTTTCCTCTAATACAAGTTTATGCATGTGTTAGTTGTCTTTATTCCACTTTAGATTTACATAGGAACCTTTGTATTAAAAATTGACTAGAGCTTAGTTAAAAACTGTTGAAAGAGAAATTATAGTCACATTATTGAAGCATATTACTCAAGTGACAGTTTTGACAGAGCTGCTCTACTGAATGAATATACTGTGCAGTTACTAACAACTTCATAGGTCTGTTTACACCGGGTCTACACAGGGTTTTTTTTTATGCCTTAACAGTAATTTAATCTGCCAAAAGTCCAGTGTGAACCATCTGGACGCTGCCGAAATCTTCGTCAAGGCAGTTCTGGCAAGGCAGATATGTAGGCAGTAGAACGGATTTTTTGTGGGCAGTAAAATGACATTTGTGAAAAAAAATGGCAGACATTGTGAAATTAATAAATTTTTATCAATATCAACTTATCTCTTAAAGATAAAAATGGATTAACCCACGACATGGCGAAAATGACAATGAGCTGAATTTGTAATCACCGTCTTGCCAGAAAAATAAGTCTGTGTAGACCCGACGTTAATGAACTCGAAAAAAGTTCAGAGCAGAGCAGGGCAGTTTAGCTTAGGTTAACTGTCAAATTAAAAGTAGATCAGAAAAGATCAGAAAGGAATAGGCAGGCAGCTCATGAAACACAAAAATTCTGAGATCTATCACCAAAATACACAATTGTTTAAATAAATGCTTGAATTATGTAAAGAAACTTTTTTTTTTACTCACAAAAATATTATTTCAATTATTCAAACAAGAATTGTCCAGAAATTTATTTTTTCCACAAAAAAAAACGCAATTTTTTGAATTGTCATCAGAACTCTCAGCACAATTTACAATTGTCGAATGCCTGCTCTAAGTTACCCCTTCGAAAAAGATAGAACAGAAAATCTTGCACTAGGTTACTTCAGTTCACTTTAGAGTACTTTAGAGCAGTGCTCTGAATTCATTAAATATGGGTTTCTGCTCTTTCCTGTTCTAGAGTAATCTAAAGCAGCTCATTAAACCCTATAAAGTAAAACACTATTTTCGGCTAGAGAAATTAAAAAGCCGAGGTGACTTTATATTTCTATCGTAAAAAGAGTATCAAGCTCTCGCGTTTGCTTTTCTAGCTTCAAAACTATTATATAATGGGGTGTTAATATAACTGCTATTCTCTTTAATTGTTGTTCTGTTACAATCCAAAATCTAAAATCATTTTACAGACAGTTTTGTCACGGTTGGCAGACTTCAGGAGCACCTACCCCCTATTTAGAAGACTATTGTCATCTATCTATTGATTACCATAAAGCAAGCAAAATTTTCATTTCAACACGAATAATTTCCGCTTCTTTAAGTAATGCAAAAGATTAATAGGATCTAAAAAAAACAAAAACGACAGACGACTGCATAGTTTTAATATAATAACTAAATTTGGCTTACAAAAAAAAAAAAACATTTTAACGTGTATAAAGAAGAAAATTAGCATTTAAGTATATATAAATCTCCGTATGTAATGTAGGAAAAAAAATCTCCCCATGTTATGTGTGTATACATATGTACATACATAGTGCATATACAATGCATAATAATGGACTATAAAGTACCTAAAACAAATGAAAAACACAATTTTATTTACCTACATATACTTCCAAAAACAAAATACAAAACTCATGTGATTGGTTAATACTGAAAATGCATAAATGGTATCCAAAATGGCTATTAAACCATGTTAACTTGAGGAGGTAAAAAAAAACAGCAACTGTATGTATAGAGAGAAAAAAAAACCATAATTAATGATAAAATTCATAAAACAAGTATTTTGTAGGATTTAATCGAGGCATACAAATTGAATGATAGGTAAACAAAAAAAAAAAAACAAAAAAAAACAAAAAATCGTTAATTATTAAAGTAAAATTTTAAGTAAAAGAAAAATGTAAGTTTTCTAGTGCGTAATAGTTAGACATTAAGGAAGAGAAAAGGCAAAAGTTATTATTAAAAAACAAAAAAAAAAAAAACGTGTACTACCTACTAAATAAGGAAATAATAAGAAGAAAACTAAATTAAAAATCTCTCTCTAGTTTGTTTAGCGTCGTACCTCTATAGTGAGTGGTAAAAAGTAAAAGTAAAAAAAAAAAAAAGAATAGCTATATTTCATTATTATAAAGATACGTTTAAGTAAAATAATTATTGTCACTATTAAATTTATTGTTTACAGATAGTTTTTCCTTTTTTTATACTCTTAATTTCGAACCTTTCTTCTTCCTAGTGTGTTACTTGAGAATAGCCTCTACTTATTGTTAGTTGTGTATGAGTATTTCTTGTGTAAATAATAATATATAATTACCAAAATAATAAAAACAAAACAATATCAAAAAAGAAAATGAACAAAAAAATAATGCAAAAGAATATTTTTATTTTTTTATTAATAATGTTAGTGTGTGCGTGCGCGTTTAGTAGATGATACGTTTTGCTACTTTCAGGGTTTTTCTTTGTTCTCTTAGTTATTTCTCGAAAAAGTTCTTTTCATTTTGTCTATAATTATTTCCCCTCAGAGTCATCTTTGATTTAATTTTTAATATTAAAAACAAATCATAAAAAAAATGAACACAGAAAAAGTTTTTTATTTTTATTATTATTATTTTTTTTATATATAAAGTACACAGACTGTTACGCGTATTACGGACGGGCGCTTAGAGAATCATATATATATATAAATATAAAAAAAACATTAAAATTTAATTTATATATATATAAATAATATAAAAGAAAATAAATTTTAGTAATAAATATAAAATAAGAAGAATAAATTGTGCGGGGACTTGAAATATGATGAAAAATTAGAGAGTAAATGTAGATGATTCCCAGTTATTAAATGTTTTACAATAAATATGATGTAATTCTCGCTTTATAGTGTAATCTTGTAAGATGACCAAGCGATAAAGGTGTATAACTATTTACTACTATTATGTACTACTTACTTTTAGAGTTAATATTATAAATAAATAAATAATTAAATAAATAAATGATAAAAAAAATCAAACTAATTCTTATAAAATAATTATATTTCTGATTATTATGAGAATATAGCGTAAATAACAATTTAATTAATTATTATTATTATGTATAATTGAAGAAAGGAAAAGATAATAAAAGAGAAAAGAAATAAAATTCAGCTTTAGATGTGACACAAATATTTTGGTTTTTCTTTATACCTTAGTGTCATTATAATTACTATGGGTTTTATAAATCAACGGTAATTTATAAAAGCTAAAGTACAGCAGACAATAACAGATCAGCAGGGCTCATATAGTCAAATGTCTCAGTTCGTAATATTTTGGTTTTTCTTTATACCTTAGTGTCATTATAATTACTATGGGTTTTATAAATCAACGGTAATTTATAAAAGCTAAAGTACAGCAGACAATAACAGATCAGCAGGGCTCATATAGTCAAATGTCTCAGTTCGTAATATTAAGGCACGGTTACACATTGCAACTTTTTTTTTATGCAATGCAGCACAAAAAACTGCGCTATACTCGAGTGTTGTAATGTGTAAACATCCTTAGTACAGTCTCATTTGGTAGTTCTACCTGAAAAGTTTTCTAGGAATTTTGAAAATTGGTATTTTTATAGATTTCGATGTGCTTTTTTCGAATTTTTATTTTGCCACTTCGTATTTTTACCGCTCCCGCCACCATATTAAAAAGTTTTTTTACCAAGTAAAAAAGCATAAGATTAATTCTTATGATACCCTAAATGAATGCCCGTATGTAATTTGCATATTTAAGTGGTTTTTCGAATACACAGAGTGTTTCCTCCATGATCACCATGGTGATAGTTATTACATAGATAAAAAAAATTTAATGACGGGAGTGATATCATCTTTTCGGAGTTACAGGGTGATTAAGAATAAGAGCTAGTTTTTCAGAAAACTCCCTGTATCTTAAAAAGTACAGAGCGTACTGTCATTGCTCATTGTATGCACAACTTTATGGCCTTTGCAACGACTGCTCAACCACGTACTCCAGTCCTCTCAGGGTTATTGTGGTCTAAACTAAAAAAATTGGGTCTTACTTTTTTTATTACTTTGACCTCATTTGTTTTTTTTTTTTTTTGCAAAAAGGACACAAACTATAGACTCTCCTCTTTAATTTGACCTATTGCACCGTATGTGCTATCTGCAGCCATTAGGGAGTTGTGTTATAGTCGTAGCATACTGTAAGCAGCAGTATGCTACACTGAAACTAGCAGCAGCCTGCTACATGTAAGCTATGGCGCCTATCTGAACGGTGTGACGTGAGTCGGCTAACCGACGCCACCTAAATGACACAGAGGAGCGCTTCGATATAGCTAAGTTTGGTGAAAGAAGAAGAAGAGTTTTTTTTTCTGCTGGCATGGTTGACGTGGTGCACATCCCGCATTTTTCTAGACAACAGTTTTTGTAAATTTTCAAGTTTTTTTTAGAAAAAACCTAAAGAGTGGAACTGCTGGAATTTATTCCTTTCTTCCGCATAAAAAGAAAAAAAATTATTATTCTGGAAAGGTGTAGCGACCGGAATACCATTGGTGAGAGATAAAGAAGAATTCTGCCGCAATGACGACATCCCCAAAAAGGAATTTGTCACCTCGTTGAATAATTCGAAACCAAGTGCTGTAGAATATTTCTATTATAGCGTGATTAAAGGTCCTGAAACCGTTTAACCGGGAATATTTGCGTCCCTTGTGTGGCTTGAAAACGTGATTGCCGATGGGAGAATGACGTCCACGGTGCACATATTTAATTGAAAATTCAAAATTCTTCTTCGACGAGAATATAATAGTCATGCTGGAGAGCAGTAAACGAGAACTTTCAACGTATTGCAGTAAACTCGAAATACAAAAAAATAACTGCATTACGATATATCATCATTTCCATGCACTAAACGCATAATTCTTTGGAATAAACCACAGTACACCAAGAAGTTAACAACGGTAGATATACACCCTTATTATCGTTGTCACTTTAAGTGAGAAATGGCGTTACGACACAAAAATGGTATTATGGTTGTCGTTTAAAGTGACATTTGTCGAAAACATACGACTTTGGACGTATTACTGTTGTCGTATTAAGTAGACAAATGCCGATGTAAGTGACAATTTTACTCACTTGGTTTTCGTAAGTGACAGATGTTAGATTTGTGTAAGGAAAAGGAAAATGCAAGCAGAAAATGATAAATTTTCACCCTTATTACAGTTGTCGACTCACCAAAGTGACAAGATTCGCAGTCACTCTCACTTCACTTCACTTTTCGTATTATCGTTGTCGAACGGTGTGACGTGACATTTTTCTTCAAAGCCGTATTATAGTTGTCACTTAAAGGGACAGGTAGCATCAGGGCATGCGTCAGGGTGTAGACAAAAGTGAGGTTTGTCTTATTTCGTGGTATTGTTGTTATTTTTGAAAGTGTTTAAAAGAAAAAAAAAATATATAAACGCGATGTATTTTAGCCCTTTAGCTATAACAGGATGCTTCACCATAAAATCTATCAGGACTTCAAATTGTTTTTTTGTTGTAATCTTTACACTACAATTGCAAAAAAAAAAAAAAATTAATTTATAAAAATCTACTGAATTTTATGTTTTAATGAACAACTTAGAAAGCCATTATAAAATTTATAATTTTCTGCTTGCATTTTCCTTTTCCTTACACAAATCTAACATCTGTCACTTACGAAAACCAAGTGAGTAAAATTGTCACTTACATCGACATTTGTCTACTTAATACGACAACAGTAATACGTCCAAAGTCGTATGTTTTCGACAAATGTCACTTTAAACGACAACCATAATACCATTTTTGTGTCGTAACGCCATTTCTCACTTAAAGTGACAACGATAATAAGGGTGTTTATAATGGCTTTCTAAGTTGTTCATTAAAACATAAAATTTGGTAGATTTTTATAAATTAAATTATTTTTTTTGCAATTGTAGTGTAAAGATTACAACAAAAAAACAATTTGAAGTCATAATAGATTTTATGGTGAAGCATCCTGTTATAGCTAAAGGGCTAAAATACATCGCGTTTATATATATTTTTTTCTTTTAAACACTTTCAAAAATAACAACAATACCACGAAATAAGACAAACCTCACTTTTGTCTACACCCTGACGCATGCCCTGATGCTACCTGTCCCTTTAAGTGACAACTATAATACGGCTTTGAAGAAAAATGTCACGTCACACCGTTCGACAACGATAATACGAAAAGTGAAGTGAAGTGAGAGTGACTGCGAAGCTTGTCACTTTGGTGAGTCGACAACTGTAATAAGGGTGATAGATCCTAGCCAGGGTCATTGTACGATGCCACAAGAATCTACTTGGATTTAATAGCGACAATCTAATCATAAATCAGGCTCGGATGAAGGATGAAATTCAACGCATATCTAAACAAGCAATTCGTATAAAAGTTTGACTAGTAACCGTCCCCTAATTTAATAGTATGATTATATCATCGTTCAGGCTTAACCATAGTATTTCTCCTATTACATCATCATATATTAGTAGTTTGTAGTGTATAATTGTATTAACTTTACTGGTGTCTCAGTTTCGAACGTCGTTTGCAGTATTTTTATCTGATTGAATTCATATTTTATTACCGAATATGCCAGAAACTCGTCAGCATCACACGAAGCTTCGGAGATGCAGTGGTAAAGTAGGTTTATTCTTTTTGTTGATAAATTTGGCAGACGACTTCTGAAACATATTTTTATTCAATTTTTTTTCACATATTGTCTCTAGGCAATAGTAGTAGTTCTAATGGAACCACACATTAACTGAACTCTAGGTTTTTATAGTTATAGTACAGTGCTCACGCCTACACTTTAAAGAAGCTTTTAGTATTTATCAGAAAGATTTTCATGTCATTAACCAATTGGTATATAAATGGAAGACAACCCTTTTGATAGGCCGCCACGGCATAAATATAGAGATATTTGTTTTTGCTGATACTAAGTAGGACCTTTGTCTAGTTTTTTTGTGATCAGATATGTCAATCGATCCTATATATAGAGAATGAATTTCTTTGGCACCAAGACCTAAGGTCTAGAGGCATAGTTAAGTAGAGGGCATCACCCCAGTTTATGAACGTATTAGATTCTAGGTGCTGTAGATGGTAATTGTAGTGTTTGCATAGACTACAGGCTGATACACGTACATTAAGATAAGTTGTCAAAATGAAATGAAAAAAAAAGAAACGAAAGCTGTGATAATTCTACATAAGAGCACATGTATTAGGATACAAATTTCAATAACTTCTAAGCATACGATAGAATTTGGTAATAGCTGAATAAATTATCTCTTTATAACGTAATGGAGATATCTTAAGACTCTCATTCTCTCCTTCACTCTCCTGGATCCCTCTTCTGACTAAAGGTCCGCTTCTCCTCCGAAGTTTCAGATCATCTAGGGATACTGAGACAGATGTGTTCACAGTGTCATTGGGAGGTTGGGGCCGGCACGGAAGGCAAGCCATCAGCGCCTTCGAGTAAGTAATGGCACAGTATATATCATACAGTAGAATAGCTTAGAACTAACTACTGAAAAGTGAATTTTAGAATTTCAATTAAAAAAACATAACCTTAAAATTTCTCCCACAAGAGGGAACTATTAAGTATGATACGGACATAAATGGGCGAACAGTAGCTAGCTGCACGACCGTTGACGGAAGTATTAGTTTTATCTATGTACACATATCGGCAATCGGCGACAAATGTATTGTTCCATTACTAAACAGCTGTTTGACGGTAAAGTGGTGTCATTTTGCCTCTTTCCCTCTAGTAAAAGTTTAAGAATGCCATCAGTTCTCTTTTTTCCACTTTAGATTTACATAGGAATCCATGTATTAAAAATTGACTAGTGTGTTAGTTAAAACTGTTGAAAGAGAAAGTATAGTCTCTTTATAGAAGCATCCTACTCACATGACAGTTTTGACAGAGCTGGGCTACTGTATGATATATACTGTGGTAATGGTAAGTGGTGTAAGGGTCCTTTCTGGACCGGATGTGTGCTGCTTCGTTTTTTTGTGTAGGCAGGAAATTTTTTTGTATATGGCCGGTGACAGTGGCAGGTTTTCGTGGAACCCCCCATACTCTCCGCCAATAGCTGAGGCGAATTGGAAATTAGCCGATAGTTTTTTGTCACAAAGGGAACAAATTATCTTTGAGAATAGGTTATGAACAATTAACTCTTTAACGGCTACAGAACAACATAGGGTGTATTAGGTCAAATTAAAGAGGACAGTCCATAGTAAAAAGAAAAAAGTTATTGTTTTTTGTATCGCGACAATTCAATTGGCTTAATTGCCGCCCGTTTAGAAGGACGCTGCCTAGGTACAATACCTATGCAACTTTTGAGTTACCGTAATACAAACTAGTGCAACGATTCGAAGAGAAATGGATAAATGAATCAACGCCTGCTTCGATAAAAGTTAAACTGTACTCTACATTATTTTACAAAAAATTACGTTTTTATAATGCAAAGATGTTAGAATATAAAGCCAACAGGAAGTGTTAATACCTGTCAAATTCGTGTGCATGAGCGTGGCATTTTCAGGATATCGTGAAGTAGGTCAGAGTTATATTGAAGAAAGAGACAAATGTACTTTCAGCTGTCAAACGAAGTTTGCCTAATTTGAAAGAATTTGAATCTTTGTGAAAATAACGACGTGGGAAATCATTTTTTAGGCAAGTATAGTTATAAAATATTATTTTGTGTACTTTCCACACATTTTTATATTAAATTAAGTTGAAATTAATAACAAAAACAATGAAATATCTAAAATTTGTTTACGTTTGTGACAGCTGAGAAACTCCCTGGGTATCTTGACGCAGTGGCTGCGACTAAGAGCATTTTTTCTTGTTGCACCGCTCTCTATATTGATTTACTATACGCCTGTACTGAGCTTTCACTACAGCGGCAACAGATACTAACACAACCAAAGATTGACTACACTAAATTTGGCTTATCACACTTCCTGTACTCTCTATATTCTAAGGCTAAGGTAAAGATGCTTATTTGACATTTTCATAAAAACTAAAAATCTAAGCAACATAAAATTTTATTATTTCATAATTTCCCACACCTTATCACCACAAAATATTTTTGTCGGATTCTAATTATATTACCAGACGATTTTGTAGCGAAGAGAATGTGGGAAATGTCTAGTAAACAAATATTACTGTGAGAACTGTGAAATTTTGCAGTAATGATGAATGATATATACATATATGTATACATACATACACACATTAATCTGTTTTTTTATGGAATTTTATTTCCTTTTATTTCTATTTCTAACTTATAAAAACTTATAAAAAACAAAGATTTCAAAGTAAAAACAAAAAGGTAAGAAAATTCTGAAATTCTTAGTTTAGACCCTGAGAGGAGAGGGGTATGGGCCTGGAGAACAGTCGTTGGAAAGGTCATAAAGTCGAGCATACAATGAGCTATAAACTTTGACGCTATGTACTTTTTAAGATACAGGGAGCTTGGTGAAATGTACTTTTTTTTTCTTAATCACCCTGTAACTCCGAAACTGTTTATATGGCTCCCTGCCATAGAATTTCTTTTCTAGGCGAGTACTTTTACCTCCTGCTCTATTGACCACCATGGAGGAAACACCCTGTATTTCGAAAACGGTTCGCCGGTTAAAACCAATTTCATAGGATTTCATATTCTGAAGATCTTTTCAGTACAACAAATATGTCTAGGACTGATCGTTTTCAGAGTATACGTAAAACCCCTTTATTTTATATGCAACACCAAGAAGGAGTTGCCCGATTTATCATATTTTCGAACTTTAATTAACTTTTTTTAAAAGATCCATGTGCAAGATTTCATTTCATGCAAAGATCAAATTAGCTTTTAATATTTTGCATGGGTGTACAACCCGTTTTCCTCTACCAGCGTTACAAACAGAATGACATAATTTCATCTAGGGAATTAAAAGTTAGAATCGGCATTATACCAATTGTTATGGTAGTATGTAGAGAGTGATTTGACTTGGACGTGAAGTCCAGACTATCAGCATAAGCTGACAGATCACTCGGTGGACAGCATTGACTGCAGGGCGGCACGCTAGCTCGCCTCGGCTATTGGCGGAGAGTGTGGGAAGGTTCCATAAAAACCTACCGCTGCACCAGCCATATACAAAAAAAAAATTGTGTCTGACAAACCAAAGGCCGTCGCACACATTCGGTCCTGAAGGGACCCTTACATCACTTACCTACATCCATCCATTGGGAAGGCGCAGATGTTTGGCCCTCTCTGCTTGCCTCAACCACCCAACTGACTCTGAGGGCAGATAATTTTCAGAGTCCCTGTGCTGTTACATTCATCAGTATTACATGAGCTGACGACTTGCCGTCCACCAAATCCAGCTCGCTAATAACAGTAATGTGTGCTGGTTTGATTTTCAAAACCGCAGGTTCGAATTATTCGACTGCCCGGTGGTGAGTTATTAACCGAAAATTCAATAACATGTGTTATTTTCCGCAATAGGTGTACGGAAGTCTCTTATCTCTAACTGGAAAATCTCGGCAATCTTTAATCAAGCTATCTGATGGGATGTCCATTTGACAATTTAAATCTATGTGGCTATTACATATGTAACATTTGATTGCAAAGCCTATCTATCAGTTCTCCTCCCATGTAGAGTTATAATTAAAGTTCCTCTTGTCTACACTATGTAAAAGATGACAAATGCTTTGGAGGATACGGTTAATATGATCCGAGGCTGTTTGTCTGATGAACATTCAAAAGAATGCAGACAGGAACGAAAAATGCCGAAAATGTAATGCTGACAACTGTAACAATATGCCGTTTTCAACCCATTCTCAAGCAATGTGCATATAAATAATAAAAAGCGTAATTTTTGTGTGGCAACCCCACGAAGAAAGTATCCGATTTAGTTCATTTTTGAAAATTGTTATTCTATTTTTTTATGAAAACTGTGTACAAAATTTCAGCTGTCTACATTAATACGCTCTATAATTAGCGGAAGGACGAACAGACAGACGGACATGCAAAAATCAAAATAACTTTTAATATTATGCGTGGGTGTTCAATTTATTTTGCTCAATATTATTTCTATGTGCTTTTGAGGCACTGACACATCAAAAACAAGATTTTTGTTCCAACGATTAATAAAATCATGGGAAATAGGGTAAACTAACAATTTTACTAATAAAATGGTATATTTCTTTCAGATTTTTAAGAAAAACACAACTTTTTTACTTTATCAGCCGAAAAATTTGCCCAGAAAACCAAAAATTGGTTTTCTTAAAAATCTGAAATAAATATACCATTTTATTAGTAAAATTGTTAGTTTTCCCTATTTTCGATGATTGTATTAATCATAGGATCAAAAATCTTGTTTTAAAGTGAAATAAATTGAGTTTTTCGGTTTACATTTTTCAGTTCTTTCTTCCGAGGAAATCACTTATTTATTTGTTCTGTTTTGAGTTCCCAGTTGGTGCTTGGAGCTTAGACCAAAGGAGACTGCTATACACAAGTGCGCCCAATCTCTGTAGTGACTTCTATGAACGTGGTCAGTATAGAATAGAAATAGTTGGCAATATAACATTTGTAATCTTTACTCTGCTGCCCTTCATACGTATTTAAGGGAATTGTAGATTATTATTATTATATGTATGTACCTACCTGATCCCTGCCGAAAGGTGAAGGAATGATTTGTAATGACACCAAACCCTTTAAGAAGAATCTTAAAATATTTCTGTATATAGAAGAATTCTTTGGATTGTAAGAATTTATCAAATTTATTACAATCCCTGAACTGTTCTAGACAAATGTAAAGACTCCTTAATGATTTAACTTGATTTTTTTCTTATTTAGGGGATCACCAAAATTTCAATTACAGCGATGATATCTTAGTTCGCTTAAAAATTTTCACTCCTGAACACAATCTGATCAAATAGAATCAATATTCCAAATATGGTGGCCTCGCAGCGCCGATTCAACAATTTCAGACTTATCTAGATTTACAACAGCAAATTTATGATTTTTATATAATTATATAGCTTCCTGAAAGTTAAACCAATACATCCAAATTTGGAAAGGGAAATGCGTAGGAAATGATAAACTAGAAAAAGCCTTTCTCTCCATTAATTATTATTAACAATACAAATTTATTAGTAATACAAAGATACTACAGAAGGGCCTGTTATATATTCCATAAGATTTTTTAAATGCTTGTTTTCCATCGAGATTCAGGAAATATTAATTAGTAAGGGAAACTTTCTTAAATCCGAAGCCATAAATGTAATCACGTTCACAAAAATTTAAACGAATATCAAAATGTTTTCTGCAACAATATCTCCTTTCTAAAGCAAACTAATAGATGTAAGCAAGGGCCATTGAAACACACTGCATAAATTAATAAGTACATCGAAAATCGAGTAAAAATTTTCCCCCTTGGCCACCAATGGCATATAATGCTCCATTTACTCCAAAACAATAATTATTCGAAAGAATTTCTGCATTTGTAGATGGAAACTTTTCCGCTGTTGTGTACTTGGCTTGAAGAACTGACAAGAATTAGTAAGAGTTCTTTATGACTCCTCCACCCATTAGATCGAACCATATGAATCTTGTTGCCATACTAATGTACTAGGATTAATGATGTATGCTTAAATTGGAGCTGTTTTCGTTACTAATGTTTGAGCCATTATCTATGCTGATATTGGCCTCGCTACTACTCACTCATATTAATGACTCAGTGTAATTGGATCTGTAATCTAGATACTGTTATAACTGTATAACCTGTTCATTTAGGAATTGAATCCTATTTAAATTGATATTGTTTGTTTTGCTATAAATTGTTAAGCTAATTAATAAACTCTGTAATCTCGTAGAATCCAGCGTTGTATACGCTGCTTTAAGCAGGGGTTCAAAAAATAAATGCACTTTGACTTAACAATTTATTGTCGAATGTTCTAAAATTTCGAAAGTTGATTCCCTTTCCTTCCGTGCTCTCTTCACCAAGGCCGATAAACATTTTCTTTCGTTTTATTCCGAGTAACATACGTTGACGTTGACTGGATTTATGAAATATATGATGGCTGGCAACTTCTTTATACTTTTGTTTAGTAAATTTGGCAACTTTGTTCAAACAGAATTGCATCTACAATGAAAGAAAGATCTTTGAACATGTCTGGAAATGGGCTGAAGGTAAAGTTTCTGAAACCAAAAGCTTCTCTCAAGTATTTTCGGAAGTTGTCGATTTACTATATTTCTCTAAATTGGAAAAAAAAGTCGTTTTAGATAAACTGTTTGGCAATGAAGATGTATTAGCCAACGAGTAACCTACGTTGAGTAGGTTTATGAAATATATATGATGGCTGGCAAATTCTTTATACTTTTGCTTAGTTAATTTAGCAACTTTGGTCAACCAGATGTTGAACAAATTTGCTAAATTAACTAAGCAAAAGTAT
This sequence comes from Dioctria rufipes, assembly GCA_963924295.1. Classification (NCBI taxonomy): domain Eukaryota; kingdom Metazoa; phylum Arthropoda; class Insecta; order Diptera; family Asilidae; genus Dioctria; species Dioctria rufipes. The sequence continues at coordinate 340,225,999 of OZ002740.1, read as the reverse complement.
AAAGAAGTTTCCAGCCATCATATATTTCATAAACCCACTCAATGTATGTTTCGTGTTGACTAATACATCTTCATTGTCAAACATTTTTTCAAAAACATATTCTTTTTCCAATTTAGGGAAATATAGTAAATCAAGAACTTCCAAAAATACTTGAGAGAAGCTTTTGTTTTCAGGAACTTTACCTTCAGCCCATTTCCAGACATGTTCAAAGATCTTTCTTTCATTGCATTGTAGATATAATCTGTGATCAGCAAGTAAAGATCTCATCTTTTCGATAGCTAAGTCGCTCATCAATGAGCTCTCTAAAACATAGTATGCTAGCGGTATACGCCAAACACTTGATTTTTTCGACTTCTTCGAATTCGCTGGTGTAGATGAACGTAATTATTTTTTCTAACACATCTGCAATTTTATCTGGCAGTAAAATGTATTGTTCTCTCATCGGAAGTCTTATTAAATCTTTTAAATAGTTACTTGCCGAAGATACAACATTGTTATGCATTTTCATTTTAAACACATCTTCACTTTTTAGAATCAAATCATAAAATTCAATTTTGTTGCGCAATTCATTCAGATGTCTTAACATAACCATGTTAAAAATAAAAAAGAGAAATCTGTCGAAAGAAAATAGTAAAAGTTTTTGTAAGTATCTGCTGAGTAGATTTTATTTATTTTATGTCTGTTCTTACCTTTCTTTTATACATAGACATGATTTTCCAAGCATCAAAGAACTCAAAATAGACACGTCCACATCTCGCAAATCACAACTTCGGAATTCAATCCAACTCAATAGACTTCTTCTTCTCTCTTTTGTTTAAGACCTGATCTTATGGGCCCCAGTCACTGACAGAATGGACTGAGCGTTCTTGCTTCAAAAGTGGCACGAATATTGAACAGGCTGTGAAAACACTTTATTTCGTACAATTGCACACCGATTTATAATTAGTAATTATTTGTCGATTGGAAACACTAAAGATGTTTTAAAATAGTATTGCATTAAATTAAAATTGTTTAGGAAGTTAAACTCGTTTTAATTAACACAAAAATTTATTTGTAATATTACTGAAAAATGCAGATTTGATGTCAAATATGCTTGAGCTTGTAAGAGATAGACGTATATAAGCAATATATTTGTCTCAATTTTTAAGTCAATTCCGATGTATTCCAATTCATACAGCCGTACTGTTTCCAAAATTGGTTACAGTTCAGTGTACATTTTGAGCAGACAAATAGATTTTAGCAAAAATTTGTGCCATTTTTGACTATAGGAATTAGATAGGATGGCTCAGTCCATTTCTTATTATATGTCAGTGGCCCCAGTTATGCGGGAGCTGGAGTTTCAGTTACCCCGTTCACATCAAGTTAACTAGAGCTTACTTCGGATTGAGATAATTCGCCATGTGAACACTAACCGGACTGGAATTACCTACACCGGCGATAGCGTTAGTTTCTTCAAGAAATATTGACATAAATGGATTTTTCGACAAGAACGACCTCTTCTTGTCAATCGAGAAGTAGGGTTTTTCTTTTAGAATTACTTTTCTCTAGCATACTACTCCAAGGAATCGACAAAAAAAAAGAATTCCTTGAGCATTCCATGACTTTTTTTTACATAGTTTTTGTATAGGAACAAAAATTCCTTGGCTCTAGCCACTGACATATAATAAGAATGGACTGAGCCATCCTATCTAATTCCTATTGCGAAAAATGGCACAAATTTTGGCTAAAATCTATTTGACTCTTTCAAGCTCAAAATGTACACTGAACTGTAACCAATTTTGGAAACAGTACGGCTGTATTGATTGGAATGCATCGGAATTGACATAAAAACGCAGACAAATATATTATTTATATACGTCTATCTCTTACAAGCTCAAGCATATTTGACATCAAATCTGCAGAGGAACACATTTTCCAATAATATTAAAAATTAAGTTTTGTGTTAATTAAAACGAGTTTAACTTCCTAAACAATTGTCATTTAATGCAATACTATTTTACACCATCTTTAGTGTTTCCAATCGACAAATAATTACTATTTATAAATCGGTGTGCAATTGTACGAAATAAACGGTTTTCACAGCCTGTTCAATATTTGTGCCATTTTTGAAGCAAAAACGCTCAGTCCATTCTTATTATATGTCAGTGGCTCTAGCATACCGGGCTATAGTAACAAAATTTCCTTGGATATTGCATACAGGGCTTTAATAATGACGATCGATAAATTTGCCAAAATTCAAACTGTGGAGCGGAAGTTTTAAATGGAAAAGGAACAAAATTATTCCAAATCAATCATTCCGTAGAAACGGATTTGACAGTTCACATAAACGAATTTGTCATTTGTCAGACGAGTTACAAACTTCAGTGAGGATTTTCCGTTTTTCCCTTCATCTTGAATAAGTTTTAAGTTATAAAATGTGTGACATAGAGGCTATAAGAAAGATTGCCAATTATATAAACGTTCCAACTGGAAAATTAAGCTATAATACAGAAAAGGTATTACAAATTGCACATAACTTAATAAAATTTTCAATCGATTATCCTTGTAGGTTGTCACCAGATCCACTCCTGATAGTACCATTTCTGGATTTAGTTCGATATTAAAAAAAATTTCCAAAGAAAGCGGTTCCTATGTAGCAAAAAGTGGAAGTGAGTCTTTGGAAACGCAATGTGAAATATATCAGTGGATCGATTATGCAGTACTATACGTAGCACCTGCAACAAAAGATAAACATGTTGCTCAAACTTTGCTGAAGGACTTGAATGCATATTTACTCACTAGATCTTACTTTGTTGGGTATACGCTAAGCTTGGCAGATTTAGCTGTATTTTATGCAATTCATGATTTAATGGTGGGTACAATCAAGAACTTTTAACTCTGCGAAATCAACTTTTTAGTATACCATTCAAAATTATTATAAAATCAATTACATACGTACATACAATTTAGCTCATATTCTTTTACACAATATCATGTTGTGTTAGCTCAAGGTGATTTTTAAGAAATGAAATATGTAATAGCTAAGAAATGGAAAGTACGACATTCAAGAAACTCCCGGGTAAAGGTGGATAAATAACTTCGGATAAATTGACGAAAACGGCATGGGTACACAACATCGCTGAACTGAAGCTACATTTTAGATATTTTTCTGAATGCACATGTTCACAGTAGTCTACAGCATCCAAGAATACAAGTCGGCATGCGTGGTCCTTAATCACACATTGCAAACATTTTATACAGTTAACTCATATAATATAGAGAAATCAAAGGTATTGTAAATATTTGTCCAAGCACTCCCCAATAAGTATCGATCATGAGCGAATAACATAGTTGTACTGTTCTAATTGTCAAGTACAGAGCTCTATTTAAGGCACATGTAAAGCAACAAATACTGTATTATTTATACTAATTATTTAATAATTAATTAACTATTAGCTGAGACAGCTTACAACTAGATAAGAAAATCTCCATATAAACCCGGATCACTTTTTGAAAGCTCTTTAACTTTTTATTCAACCGAACAAAACTATCATTGCGAAGAATTTATTACAGCAAGAGAGAGAATTTGTAGAGCTTTCTATTAGAGAGCCATTAACTCGTTTTAGTTGGACCGCGTTTTTGTGAGGTTTTGCACATCTATTAGACACCAACGTGCATTTCAGGCTTTATGCTTAGTTATCAGCGCAGGCAACTGAATTATAGTCGATTAAATTTTATATTTTATTTATTATATTCATACTTACATAGTTGTTCTGATCGATATTATATAAGTATGATGCAGGGCGCTTAAATCTTTTATATTGATGTTCTTTCTTCTCTATAACAATGCCTCTCTAGACATAACTAAATTTTTTATACCGTTTGCAATCTCTTAATCACACCTTTTATTTTGTATTTTTCTATAAAGTAAGAATCTACCCATGTAAATCTTGTAATATCAACGTTCAAAGACGTGACCCTGTGGCCGGGGTTGAAAATAAATGAGTTTTCTATTTTATTATATCCATCATAGAACTTTTCAAAATTATTTCTGTGACTTTATGAAACGTCAACACTGTTTTATTAGATAATCTTGGTCATCAGTAAAAAAAGACAATGCCTAGCATAGATGGTTAGCACAAAAGGAACGGGAGAGTGTTCAAGCAAAAAGTGTCATTTAATGGTTTTGGTCAAGATAAAAGTAATCAGTTTAAGATCCGAAATCAAGGGAAGGAAAGAAATGATGTGTATAAGCGTGTTCTTTTGTGTCTGCAGAACAGAACAGAACAAAACAAATGCTTCATACATTTTCATAGAAGATTTAAATCGACAGAACAATTTGCTCTCTCCAGTATATGGCAGTTTTAGAACAAGGTACATACTTGAAATTTGTAGTTATGTCAAAAGAGACGTTGTTTTAGGTTCTAAGAAGAATGAGCATGAATATAAATATAAAAAGATCTAAGTTAACATTGCATAAGTTAATACAGTATTCGTGCCGTACATATGCATATACTTTGTGGACAATCAAATAAGAACAACTACGCAAATATGAAATATAATGACTATTAAACAGTTGGGTAACAACTGATAACTAAAAATATAGCTTTAAATATATGTTAGACTATAATAAATAATGAGATGGTAGTTGAGTAGACCGAATGAGTCAAATGTAGTTGTGCGATAAGTGACCTAACGTCACAACGGTCAATATCACTCAATATTAAAAGCCAAATGAGATCTGAAAAATAAAAATTATTTTGATAACATTCTCAATAATTTCACGTTGGCTGCTGGATTAATTATAAGACTAAAAGGGTCATGAGAAATATTAAACGACGCATTATGATACTCTGAACCATATTTTATTAACAATGTTTATTTCAATTAAGCGAGGAAAAGCTTTGGCGATCGGATGTAGCTTGAGCGACTTTCTTGGGTGAAAAAGTTGACTTTTATACTTCTCGTGATTGCATGAAATTACTTCCTATGAGAAAATATTCTCAACAGGGCACTAATGGTGCTTGGGTGTATGTGAGCCAAGTGCATGAAAGTTTTCTGAACCGGGAAAAAAATACACCACCCGATAGTACTCGGCGAGATTTTTAATTTGATATGCATCATGCCGTATAGGAATCGCCCCACTCCCGCCTGGGGTTATCACCCTAGCCTAAAAGTATGCAAAGAAAAAATATTTTCTACGAATTGTAGTTGGTAATGAGCTGAGGTGAACAATGAAACCCGTTTCCCGATCGAACATAACCCTACTGAATTAGATAGATCGGCTCTAGGTGCGAAAAATCTAGTACCTCAGTTCGAATAAAAAAAAGTGAGTTTGGGGTGGGGATGGCTATAAATAGCTATTTAAGCCTATTCCAGGTATAGGAGTGTGGATAGTCAAACGAAACTTCTTCTCGGGACCTAAGGAATTCGATTATGTACTAGATATTTCTCCTTGTCACACACATGCTCATTTCCTTAAATGCTACATGAAATTCTTTCTTTCAAAATTTGCATTAATTTTTTATTTTATTTTTTCAAACAACGACCTACTCTGATGGCTAATTTCTTTCTAATGGACAGCTGTTCAAGAGATATCTCTTGTCAGTTTTCGCTCGCGGATCACCAGTCTACAATCGAACTTCTTGATTCATTTGTTATATCACTAACGCCGGGGTCACCAATATAACAAATATATCAAGAATTTTGATTGTAACATTTATTATTTTTATTAAGGTTGTACTTATCCAGCTACGTGTACTAAGATATAAAATAAATCTTTCACCAAGAATGGTTACGCCCTGAAAATCAACAATCACAGTGCTTATTGTTGCGTGATGGTAACAGTACCTAAATCTGAAACTTGTAATGTAATGCAAATCCTTACCTTTGATGCGACATGGTCTATGAGCTGTCTAATATGTAACAAGTAAAAAATCTAGAATTGGTCTAAGATCAGTTCTTATGATACCCTAGATGAATACTCTCGTATGTAATTTCGTATGGTCACCCATCTGTGCAAGTTTGATTTTTGAAGTGGTTTTTCGCATATATTTCTAGAACGGTTCGTGGGACAGAAAAAATGATTATAACGAATTTTATAGGATTTCGTATTCTGAAAAAGTTTTTAGTGCAATAAAAATGTCTAGGCTGATCGTTTTCACAGTATATGTAAAAAACTTTAATTTTTATATGGCAACACCAAGAAAGGGTTGCCTGATTTAGTCCAAATTTTTTAATTTTATTTGTTATTACTATAAAAACACCATGTAGGCAGTGTCCAAATATACAAGTCCGAGTACAAAATTTCAGCTTTCTACGTGAACGCGTTCTCGAGTAAGGCCAAAACACAGTGAGGACGACACAACAAAGTCGCCGTAAATTGGTTGCTGTCAAAGATTCGAATATATGGAAGTCCCATATACTTAACACAATGAGGGCGACGCGATAAGTTGCCAACAAAAAGTTTGGGAAAATCTCTAAATTAGTCGCCAACATAATTGACATTTCTGTGTGGACAGTGAATAATTGACATTCATGTTATGTGGATTTGGATATTTTTATGAAACAAAGTAAATTAAAAGATAATAGTAAATAAACTAGTTATTAAAAACTTGAATAAAATTAATTTCATTTATTAGTTTGACAAATTATGGGTTTTGAGTAGGAATTAATAGAGAAAATGAGGGAAAAAGTTATGTTGTGCAATAAACGTCATCCCATAGAAATCTCTTCTTAGTCTTCTTTTGAGTTTTTTCTTTATGCTTTGCAATTTTAAGTAAACCGCATAAGCTATACTAGCGATTTTCCTTAATTTTTGTCTTTTTGCCATTTCTTTTACAATAAATAAAGCAAAGATAGCTGTCAAAAACATTTGTCAAGTCGCGTTCATTGTGTTTTAAATGCGACATTATCGCCAACTAAGTTGCCAACATTGTTGTGTCGCTCTCACTGTGTTTTGGCCTTTATTGTGCGCACAGACGGACGGACATGCAAAAATCAAAATAACTTTTAATATTGTTCAATCCAGTTTGTTCTACCATCATTATTTCTGTGCGTTACAAACGGAATGACAAACTTAGTATACCTTTCTTTATTTGTTTATTCTAAAAATCATAGATTTTATCTAGGGTATAAAAAATGTAAACGCTTCACCAAACTATTTAAAATACAGTTGCCAAAACTAAAGAGCTACTGTGGTAATAAAAGCGAATCATTAAATCGACGACCTTTTTGAGTAAAACACACCAAATACAGGGAAAAAAACGTCAACTTGAACTCTTTTCAAGATTCTCACAAGTAGAACTACACTTGCTCGTGCACGGGAATAAAGAGCTAACTGACATTGCAACGTTGAGCTAAATTAGAATACCACTAGTGCAAACAACTGTCGAAAGCGGAATTTCTTAAAATTGAGGAAGTAATGCAGATCATGAATTTACAAAAAGGACTTTCGTGTTGAAAGTATTATATTTAAACAGGATACCAAATTCAGAAGATATATAATAAAAACTGTAAATCACGAAGAAAGCTTTCTCATTTTCAAGAGCGTATCACTGGCATAATTAAGGAGTATGACAATTTTACAATATTAACAGATAATCCAATTGGAATGGGCCAGCCAAATGGAGTATAGACCAAATATGCAGGACAATGATTTCAAATGTTCATCTAATTTAATGAAAAATTAACTCAGTACCCACAAATTGGAGATCATAAAGTGGCTACCTGAAAGTCCTGAGAGCCCAACCCTATTTGAATTATTGTCAATAGTAGTCAAGCAACGATTAGGCTCTTATTAAAACAGAATGCAAGTGGCATAAATGCAGAATTTCAACATGAAAGGGAAGAAATTCAGATAAAGTCTTATCGGTAGAATGCCATATAGGTGGAAAAGGTCATTAAAACCAAATGTTTCATAACAGAAATGATGAAGAATTTGTGTAATTTTTTGTAACCAGTTAATGGTGTAAAACTGTTGTTTATACTAAATAGATAACAGTTATTAAATACAAAATTATTTTTCATGTTGCAAGTTTTCTACGACTCTTTCGGAGAACTGATTCCTTAAAAGTCTTATATCAAATTCCTAACGAAAGCTTGACTGAAATTCCTATAAATTTATGCTAATATTTTCCACTGAGGCTCTTAAGTCCTCCATTCAGTTACAGATTATCTGCAGTTCCGTACTGTTGAAATATTTAAATTTAAATTTTTACTTGGATTGTCTACTACATCGGCTGTCCATGAACTGCAGACGTAAATCTGGACATATATTCACCACACACATTCAGTTCATAGCCAGTTAACAGGACTGCAGATTTTTAAAATGCGTACAAAGTGTACAATTACATCATCAATCCAATATTATATCCTAGATGATGAAATCATAGAGTATATTATGTTTGTCATTCCGTGTGTAACGCATAGAAGTAATGATGGTAGAGCAAAATAGATTGATTTTTGCATGTCCGTCTGTCGTGAAATTTTGCGCACGGGTTTTTAAAAAAATTTTTTACTTTTTTAACGTATGATTACATACCGGCATTCATCTAGGGTATCATAAGAATTGGTCTTAGACTAATTATTCTAGTTTTTTTTACTTCTTTTCACCTGAGTTTGATAGTTTCGTCAGATAATTGTGGTTTCTAATCGTTCCCAACATGGATAGAAGTACAGCATTTACTTCTAAATTCATTGAAGTGCACAGGAAACATTCTGCATTATGGAAAATAAAAAGATGATTTTTATTCCGACAAATAGTTAAAAGAAAAAAATTATAAGGAATTATTAAAACTGTAGACAAAAAGCTCCTAATGATTCTGTTAAGAAAAAAAAAAATTAAAATCTCGTATGTGAGATGCTTTAACCAATCTTTCACTTAGAAACGTTTTTTCTCTTCGTTGGTTCTTCTGATATGAGAATTAATATTATTATTATTATCTTTTTTACAAAATAATTTTAAAAATTCAACCGAATTGTATGATAATCGTTAACAAACTAATTACAATGTAGACTGCAGACCCCAGCTGTAGGTGTGTGCTAATCGTCAGTTTATCTAAAGTTTTGTCTGTAAAATTTCAAACTAAATGCGGAATCCAATCTAGTGTGTGGAATTGGAAATGCAGATAACCTGTATGTGAATTAAGCCATTAGTCATAAGATGTCGATAATAATGGGTCAAAATTTGAAGTTTATTAACACTTCTTTTACCATTTATTTTAATTGCAATAAATACATTTCATCCCTTCCAAATTAGAAAATTTGGGCCCTGTACTTGGCAGTTGTTGCAATCAAATAGTGCAGTTTGTGGGAGAAAACAAATAATCGTAATGCTTAAACAATAATCCTGGATTTGTTGGTAAAAACTATTGTTTGCCTACAATGCTATAACAAAGACGAAAAACAATTTTCTAAAAATTATTTGCGAACTCATAAATACATTTTTCCCACACTGTACGTAAATTTAGACTCCAAACCTGTCTATAAAATTATCAACCGAGTAAATAAAAATATTAATCTTATTACATATTGTTATAAATTCTAATTCAACTAAATCTTAAATATCCTTTTCATTAGAAAACATTATCACCAATCGATAAAGAGAACCTTCTCAATCTCTCGAGATGGTTTGATCACCTGCAGAAACAAGAGGACATCCGACAAGGTGCAGAATTACTCAATTTCACTACAATTTATCTCCACGGTTGGGCTACAGGAACTCATTTGTAAATGAAAAGATCTCAAGAATATTGATATTTCTCTGCATGCTTTCCATCATTATGTTATTAAATTATTATAAAAATTAAAAAACAAAATAGAGGCAAAAAATAAAAAAACAATGGTAATAAAAATGCATGCTTACAAAATTTCGTATTTTTATTTACTTTTACCTTTGCGTTGCAGTTTTCTTATGCGTTAATAAATAATTTCTAAATGATGAACCAATTTTATTTAGCATTTTTAACTTTGTTTCCTTCTAAACGTAAAATGAATGATTCATATGAGAGAGTAGCCAATATGATATGCCACGAAAAGAAGAGAATTTTTAAAGGGGGAATTGTGATCAGATCTTTTTATGAATGTTCTTAAATTGCGTGAACTTCACGTGGTGACGTAATAGAATTATTTATCTCCCCTGGTTCAGTGCACTTCCATAGGCCATAAGTTTTACCCACAGTTGTTTGCCATAATCTTAGAGTACCGTCCTCAGATCCACTTGCATACAGTTCACCGTCAGGACTGAATTTGACTGCATGTACTGGACCGAAGTGTCCTTTGAATGACTCTGTGTAAAAACATATAAGAAAACAAAAATGTGAACACAAAATTACTATTAAAACAATTTTATGTTGTTACCAATTTCATTTCCTGTTATATAATCGTATTTGTACATTTTAAAGTCTTCTCCACCACAAACAAAAATGTTTTTTTCAGGATGCAGGCTTGCGGAATATACATTCGTTGGTACTTTAACTTCTTTTAGCTTTTTAAGTGTATCGACTTCCCAAAAACTAATACTGGATCCATGCGTTACAGTTAAGATATTGCTATCGGTTGAGAGTTCCAGACTATTAGGGTTTGTTGGAAAATCGATTCTTTGCACCTCCTAAGAAAGGGATTATTAAAATTTATTATTTTATAAAATGCTATTAAAGAAATACACATTTAGTGCGTTTTATAACGTCATATTGTAAATACATTGTTCTATACAGAATGTTTCGCATAACGCCTTGTATATTTCTAGTTCTGTTAGGGAAAGTCGAGACATACATGAATAATTCTGTATGTTTTATAGCAACTCCTAGAATCAGTGTAACTAATAAAATCGCTATAGTAATTCAGAATTATAATTTTCATTGATCAAAGTCAGTTTCCAAATCAAACTTAGCCCTTGTAATACTTACAGAGAAATAAGGATTTTGGTGTCTCAAGGTAACCGCTAAAAATGTTAAATCACGCGAAAATGATCAATTTGGTCGTCTTCCAGTACAGAAGAGATGCTATAAAAATTTTAAATATGCACGTTAAAGCTTGTATGTAGGATTAAATCGCATCTACATTTTGTTCACTAATTAGATATGTAATTAGTTTTTGAATCCGATAAATGGTTTTCGAGATAACTGCAAAAGAAGTGAATCAGTCCTTCTTAGGATGAAAAAATGGCTGTTTTTTGGTACGAAAATGGACATATTTTCAACTCATCATTATGAAGAACTGGTAAGTCGTGGAAATTCACTTTTCACGTGAAAAATGTTCGCAACAGAGTACTAATGAATGTGAAACAAAGAACGGAAGAAATATATGCAAAATATAGGAACTGGGGTGTATATGATCCACGTGCAAAAAAACCGTCTTTCGGTGGTATAAAGTCAGTTATGAAGTTAAATTGAAGTACACCACTCGATTACTCGCTTCTCCTTCTTTAATTTGATACCAAACATGACTTATTTTGGATAACCCCCAATGAGGGGTGCTACGACCCCCATCCCCAAAAGCCCCTCCTCCAAAATTTTTTCTTCTATGGTTTTGTACTCTAGATCCTAAATCCGATGGAAAAAATTTCAAAGCTCTACGACGCTCCCACACAGAGTTAGCCGTCCTTCAATATTTCAATACTTCTCACGTTTTCCCTATCTCCCCAAGTATGTTAGAGAATCGCGAATGGAGAGTTAGGGAGTTTTAATCGGTGAAAACGAAAATTCTCATCTCAAAAACTCTCCGAGTTACAGAATATGGCCCCTGATTAGTAATGCCCTCTTTTGCAAAGATTTTCCGTTTGTAAAAACAGTTTGAATTTCATAGCAAAACTCTCTTAAATTAAAAAAAAAAAAAAAAAAAAACTTCCAGACATTTTTTATCATTAATTTTACTTCTTTTATCTGAGTTTCCATACTTTTGTTAACGTGAAAATGTGATCTTTTTTATTTTTCTTATAAATTTTATATTCATACTATAATAAAACTTGTATTTTCTCCACTACAATGACTTACGGTACGCTTCTCAAAATTTTGAGTGATCTTTAACTTAAAATCATTTTCCATTCTTGCTTAAAGTACAAAAGATAAACTTAATACGTTTGGTTTCCATACTTTTGGCCACCACTGTATTCTATCTAAACTGCCTTCAATCATATATCCTTGCAGTCCTCACGCAAATATTATTTATAAGCTCCTTAAATTGTAATGTGTTTGACCCTGTTAGTATTGATATTATATATTTGTATGGTATCCACACTCCTGGTTTTCAACCAATAAGGAGGTTAGTTAGTTTTCATAATCAACTTTCCTTGCCAGCTTTTTCGAAGCATGAATAATTTCGTACACAGAAGCAGGGCAGGACTGTGTCTTGGAACTGGCCTGGACAAATCAAATTATTATACTGATTTTCCACAAGCAGAGCAAGACTGAGATTTCTGCAAATTGTTTTAACACTTAGTATACGGGGGCTCAAATGAAACCTTTCCCACTGAACCGAAAAAAACAAAGTGAAAATGTTTGCCACTCGAAGACAAGTCGCCTGACGAACGAATAATGCTATATTTAAAACAAGGAATCCTAGATTGCATGCTAAATACTGAACCACCAATAATAAATAATAGATAAAATAGGATTTTTTCTAGAATTTGCAAGATTTAATAAAGAAATAGAAGCAAGAAATTTATACAGGAAACATGTATGCACAAAATAGACATAAGAGCGGTTAGCCCTGTCACCCTTAAAATTAAAACTAAAACAGGGTTTCTCTATGAAAACAGTGTCTGAGAGATCACAATCTTACCCGCGAAGGAAATGATTTTTATTTTTTTTTTAATTTCTTATAACCGCTTAGAAATTCAATCGCTTTTCACCCAATATAGGAACAAAAACAACGCCACTGCTTCGTCAAAAGTAGAACAGTTCAAGCTTTCTCTAATATTTGAGTACTTTCTTCAGTTATGCTAAGCTTTCACCATCAATTTATTGTATTACAGTACTGGCGGAGGACGGTGCTAATTTGTATGAACAAATCAAAAGTATTTTGATTTCTCACAGTCAGAATTGTACTTTTATGGCTGGTACTTGCAGTAATATAGTATTGCATTAGTAATACTGGAAATTTGTCATACGTAAAGACTGACTGTATGTATACTCTACTTCAAAAATTGATTTACACGAAATAAAATTGATGTTTTTTTAACTTAGAAAATAAAAACTGTATTATTGTTTTTCAATTTCGAATTTGTTTTAAAAAGGAAAAAAAATCGCGGCAACGCAAAAATGTCCATTAAAAATATAGCATACAATAAGAAATTACTACAAGCCTAGAAAGTACAATATGGATATGACATAGATAGAGAAACTCTTGTGGAACCCTTTTGATAAAAAAAAAAAAAAAACACAATTTCCCACACATTTTCGAAATAGAAACGATATTGAAATTCAAATTTACTTATTTTGTAGACTAATCACACATTGCTATTTTATAAAGAGGCGTTTACTTTTTAGAGAATTAGGATAATTGTTCTTAATAACGTTAATATTGTAAATAAATTAAGTTAAGGCTTAAATCCACGATAATGGCAGATTTTTAATCTATAATGCTATCTTGGCAACACTCACAAGCTATGTGCCTTGGCTCCGGGCCCTGTAAGTGTTTAAATAGGTATGTGCGTTTGCAATTAACCCGGAGACGGAGACCACCGACTCATCGGGCTAGCGCTCGATTGCCCGTTTACCCAATGTGGCTCTGTATAGAAGGGTTGATCCCGATTCAATTTTGTTTGATACTTCAGAGCAAGCCTCAAGGCGAATATATAACAAACTAAACCTCGGTTGAGGAAGTGGTGACATCTCTCAAAACTTCCCTAAATGTGTTATCAATAGACACTTTTGTTAGCTGTTTGTAATAGCTCAGCGAAACAATGCAAATCGACGCTGGAAGAGCTTTCGGCTTTCAAAATTTTCGAATCACTACTAATTTCAAAATTCGTTGCTATAGATCAAGACTTGAGAATAGTCGCACAACGTCTAAGCACTCGATATCTGTCGCAATATTGAATAAATACCTAACAAGGAAACAGGATATTGAGCGAATACAGTGTACATGAATTAGCCACTCACTGACAGTCGGATTGAACTTGGTTGCACTTGCTTTGACGTTTCTGAAAGTGAACATTTCAGAGTCCGGGAGTTCAGAGACTTTTTCAAGTTTATTATTATTAATAAACATTAGAAATTTGAAATATATATTTTCATGCAATTTCAGTGTTTTGTAAAAATTATTGCGCACTAATCCATTTAAAAGACAGAGTGCCTTAAGTTTTCACTTGATATGCCGCTTCCTTGTTAGTTATTTATTCAATGTGTCTCACCTCTATATATTTTATGACTTGAACTGTCAAATATTGGGGTGGATGAATTATATATTTTAATTGAAGAAATGATATCGAGGAAAGTTCAATAAAGCACACTTTAAAGTTAAACATACACACACATATTTTTACTCTGAAAAAAATGTCAAATTTATGGACATCGAGAAGGGCGTCCGTCCATCATTGCTTTCCATAAAGCTTGCATCAGTCGTGCAATGTCTCAAACGTTTACACTGTGCATCCGATATGGAAATGGGGCTTTGTTCATGGCATGAGGAGACGCTGCTTTAGATACCAAAAAGTTATGTTGCAAATTCATAGATATGGGTATTGGTCGTGCCAGGTATATAAGTAATGGAACTGATCCTCAATACTATATTTCCTGGGGTACCTTATGATTGCTATCTGTAATCTTTTGAGTCGGCTGTGTTCGATGCCCTGTACAAAGAAATGTCTATCGCCGACTCTGTTGTTTGCAGCAGGTCTTTATATAAAGGGAACAAAATAAAAGAATTATCTCAAATGATATAGTTAATTTCCAAATAAATATTAAAAATAATGTTTTATGTTCAATAGATAGGTATCGTGAATAGACTCTTATAACTCTTGCAATAATTACCTATAGTAAGTAGGTCCTTAAGTTCTGTTATATCTTCCACACAGTGAAAATTTTGTACTTTTCAATATGAATTTCGAAAACGCATGGATATGTTGGATTATGATTGTGGACTTAAGGTTATGTAAGCAGAAAAGCTCTAGATCTCTTGACGATAGACAATAAGGTAAAAAAGAAGATTGTATCGCAGTACAATACAATTTTCAAACAGCTGGAAAGTTTAAAAATAAGGCTTAAAAAATATCTAGTCGATCTTAATTTGTTCGCAGTCCAGCGGTGATTAAAACGGTTAAGGCGCGAGTGGCGACAAATCCTGTTCGAAAGCAAAAATTTATAGATTTTCAGATTAGCTTGACCAAGAGCACTGTTAAAAAAGTAGGTACTTTAAATAAAGGTCTTGGCTACGTGCTTTTAGAAAAAAACAAGGGCCTTTTCTTAATGCTCATCTAAAAGCGTTGCGGTTTGAAAGATAATCACGAGGATTGTTAAAGAAGTACGAAAAAAAAAGCATTCCGAGATACTGTTTTCAGCTGACAAAATTTTCATCGTTGAAAAAAGTACAATTATGCAAAATCACAATCTAGTGCATTTGTTCCACGTGCTCAACGTGATCAACATCCATCGTCGCTAATGTTTCGGTTGCGACTTTAAGAGTGTCCTATTTTGGCTTAACTAAAGTGTTTGTGAAAACCAGATACAATTCTTGGTAATATCGTGAAATCTTTATCTCTGACAATGTTTCAAAACTAGCATTGGGTATTCCAACAGGACTCAGCTCCTGCAAATAAGGTCAAAAGCACCCATGGCGAAATTGATTATTAACGACCTTAATTCCTTGGATTACAACAGACTTCAATACCTTGGATACCAAAGTACCAGAGGAAAGTAAAAGACAGCTGCATAATTAATTCTCTAAAAGTGCAAAATATTTAACCGTTCTCAAATTATTAAGCAAACTGGGCGGGCCACACCTGAGTCCTATGTTAAAAATTTAAGGTTTTCGACAACAAAATAAATTTTTTTTTATTTAAATACAACGGTATTTAGTATCAATCAAGATAACGAAAAAATTCATAATAACAGTTTTGTGGGTCTAGCAGTGCAAACACCGAAAACAAAGTATGAAATTTCAGTTAGAAGGGATATTCTTGTTATGTTGAGTGAAGGATTTCTTCGTTGTTTGGAAAATAGTGAATTTATTCAGTTGTCGCGCATGTATTAAAGCGATATTAGCTAACAAACTAGTCAAGTTTTAGATGCATGTGCGGATAAAATAACCGTCAATTTCAACTAGAAGTTTTCGCTTCCGCGCTTCCGATCATCCGAAGGACAAAGTCATTTATCGGAAAGATTGACATTCAAGGTAAGCAGCTTGGCAATATATTGTATTAGAGTAGAATTAAAGTAATTGAAAAAAATTTAAGAAAAAAATAAGTAAGTGGAGTTAAGATAGCATTGCGTAAATTTTTGTAATAAATATGTATATATTTTTAAATATAATTTCCTTTCGATTACGACGCCATCTATCAGTGCACCCTATACATTTCGAACAATCAATTGCATTGACTTGAATGCCGTTGACTGCACCCTGGTGTTTTAACATACCTGTCCCGACGATCGATCCCACAGTCTAAGGCTCTTATCTTCGGCAGCGCTAATCACACAATTATCATTTCTACAAAACAAAGCCCTTTTTATTGCTCCAGTGTGTCCTGTGAACATTTCTGTTGGCTCAGGTGCTGCACTCTTCAGATTGAAAACTCGCAGAATCTTTTCATTACTCCCAGTTACAAGTAATTCGCAGTTTTGATCGAATGCCACCGATTTAACTATGTGTTTATGTTGAAAGCTATGGATTTCTGCACCAGTTATCGCATTCCATACCTTCCCAGTAAAATCGGCTGCTCCAGATGCAGCCAAAGTGGCATTTTTATTTAAGGCTACACCCCAGACTGCACCTTTGTGCCCTTCAAATGTACCGATCCAGTCACCAGTATCACCTTGGCGCAACATTGGGCTTCCATCTGAAATTTATAAAAGAAGAGAATTTTTTTTTATTGAAATAATTTTTCATTCTAAAATGTACTATCGACTATTATCTCTATAGACTGAAATTTGAGGAAGGAATGGGGGTGGGGGGCAACGACAAGCTAATGTAAACTATACTTAGGATTTAGGATGTTATTGATGGATGGACTCTACAGACTATCATTGAACAAATTAATGTCAAAGGAAATAATAATAGCATGTTCCTCGAAGAAAAAGGAATACAAGCTAAAAAGGGAATTCAACGATAGGCCTTCATCTGCACCACTTCTTGAGTTTTTAGTAACAACAAAATAAACTTACTTTGAATCCGTTTACAACCATTCTAATATACCCTTATCAGACTGTGATTACTCATATCTCCCGTCAATTGTTGATTTGGGTGCAATATCTTTGGGGGAGGAAGCTGCTTCCTCACTTCCTTTAACTTTTATCTTCATTTCATCTCTGTCTTCTGGATACTTTATCGAACAATGGAAAATTTCTGTTATTATTGCACCAATTTTCAAAAGTGCGGCTCTAAACATACGATATATAATTATGGCCCTATTTTAAAATACCATCCAATTCCTAAGTTGTTAGAGTCCTTAATTACTGAAAAAATTTACAGTGCCGTAAAACTTGGGATTTGCGATGGAGAACATGGTTTTGTTAAGGGGAAATCTACAAATACCAATTTAATAACTTTTTCAAATAAGGGGATCAATGCTATCGAGTCATGTAAACAGGTAGATCTGATCTATACGGATATCACAAAAGCCTTTGACTAAATTAATCATTAACTTTTGATTAATAAACTTAGATCACTTGGCTTTCACTCTTCCTTGTTGAGATGGCTTGAATCTCAGGCCATTCATGTGATCTGGCGTACCACAGGGAAGCCATTTGAATCCTATTCTATTCATTCTTTTCTTCAATGATATCAACTCCTGTTTCTTATTTGCTAACTGCCTTCATTTTGCAGATGATTTAAAGCTTTTTATGACTATAAATACCTTTAGTAATTGCATGGAGCTTCAACAGAATTTGACTAGTTTTGCATCTTGGTGTATGGTAGATTCTTTCAAACTAAATGTCTCAAAATTCAAAGCAATGTCTTTTTACAATTTACCATTTTTAAAGAAGCAGACAGGTGACTTTCAAGATCCTTTACTACTAAAATCTTTGTAGTAGTCTAGTAGTTGTCTAGTAGACATATTGTGTGGATTCAAAGAAAAAGTACACGTATTTTGCTGTATCTATACTAATTTATGGTCTTACGTTGGACTATAAGTCACGTTGTCTTTTATTGGGATTGCATTCCTTACAGTCTAGAAGATTCATGGCTTCAATAATGTTGCTTCATTATGTACTTACTTGTAGGATTTAATGTCTAGAATTGCTATTGTTAATTTCCTTCCACATGTGGCTCAAAGAAATATTGAAATATTCGTTCGAGACATTTATTGGTTGCACCTTTTCATAGATCGAACTTTGGATATTGTGAACCTATAACATAAGCTATTGCTAATTTCAATTTTGCTGATTCATTATATGATTTTAATTTATCTAGGGAGCGATTTAAGAATATTATTTTAGAAATTTTCCGCTTAAACTTTGTAAGTTTATAATATCAAAAATCCTAAAACATAAAGATAGCCAATGCTATGCCTGCGTTAAAGTTGGACGCGAAAATTTGTTTGGGTTTTATCAGTAGAACCCACGTACCGCCATTTAGAGAAATACCAACACTACTGAACACATAGTTCTTAGTTTTGCAAGCTCTCTGAGATTCTGAGTCTGGCTCTTGGAATGGAATATGGAATTGTTTTCTTTTCTCATCTCTTTGCAAGTCCATACATATCCATATATACATGCACACACACCTTTTAACATCCAGCGGAGTGTAGGTGTATGAGCCATGCAATGAAGCCAGAATGCAGAAGGGTGGTGCGATGTTAGCGGGAACACGGGATCACTTATAAGTCTATTTCTTAGATAAACAAATCGCATACAAAGACTGGACATGTAAGAAAAATCAATAACGCCTCGGTCGAATATAAAATCCACGATGCCTCGACTTGATGACGTAACCAAATTCTAGCAATGTCTCGCTCCAATATAAAATATACGATGCCTTGACTTGATGTAAGCAAGGCATCAATTTTTTCTTATAAATTGACTGGACATTTTTTCCTTAGAATTGTTATGCATTATTGGAGGCCGACAACGGGTGCTTCGATCACTAATAATTTTTATGAGCATAGACGCGTAGATGAGCAATAAACATTCATTTCTTTTTATTCACTCTTGGTGGCCGACTGGAGTTATATTTTCAGATACAGTACTTTCATATGTGCCGTTGTCGGCCTCAATAATGCTTAAAAATTCTAAAGAGAGAGCGAGTGTGCAGTGACATTGTTAATGCTTGAAAAGGGTCGTCACAGTATATTCATACAGTAGAACAGCTCTGTCAAACTGTCACACAGATGAGTAGGATGCTTCTATAATGTGACTATACTTTCTCTTTCAACATTTTTAACTAACACACTAGTCAATTTTTAATACAAAGGTTCCTATGTAAATCTAAAGTGGAATAAAGAGAACTTACAACATGCACAAACTTGTACTAGAGCAAAAGAGGGCAAAATGACAAGCAAAACTATTTCTGCAAGGAAAAAAAGATCTAAAAAAAAAATTGATCCACTTCCCATGCCATTCGACTTGGTAGAACTGTCAAACTATCACAAACATTATTACAGCCATTTTGCCTGTTACACTGTCCATGGAACCAACACGACTTTACAATCAAACAGCTGTTCATTAATGAAAAAAAAAACATTGCAGTACTTTTGCCGAGATGTGCACTTACATAAAACTAATACTTCTCCCAACTATTGTGCAACTAGATTCTGTGCGCCCATTTACTTCCGTATCATATTTAACAGTTCCCTCTTTTTAGAGCCATTTTCAATTTTTTTTTTTTATATAATTAAAATTCTAAAATTCACTTTTTAGTAGTTTGTTCTAAGCTGGTCTACTGTATGTATACTGCGGGTTCGTGCTAACAAATCCCAAGAAGTAATTTTCTGGTAGTACAACCCAAGCATGGTAATGCGACATCTTTATGTTATATTATTTTTGGTAATATGCTTTAGTATTTAAAATAACTTTTGATTAAATCTAGATTCAGTAGCAGATAATATTTGTATAGATTTCTTGTAATCTGTAGGATTTATTCCGTAGATTGGAAATAAATAAATAAATATGCAATATAATAAATACTTAATTTGAAAATCAGTAATTTCAATGAAATGAGGATATTTGAATTTGGAATGTCATTGACAGTTCCTCACTGTGATTAAAGATCATGGCAGAATTCAATAATTTAATTTAATGTTATTAAGAAAATTTATGATGTAGTTGCAAAACATTTAGACAGACAGTTGACTGGGATTTATGAGTAAATAATGAGAGTAAGCAATTATTATAGTAGGGTCTAAGTTCGACAACCCGTTCGCGAACTCAACTCCCCTTCAATTTATCTATTCACACCAAAATAATACTGACAGATGATTTCAAAATGTTGATCTACTCAAAAGAAGTAGTCGTTATGACTTTTTAAATTACTTTTATCTGAAATTTGATCATATGTGAAACCTCGTCTACTTGAAAACCGAAGGTTTTCCATACAATTACGTAAATGCGAATTGAACCGAAGACATCAATAATTAAAGTTCACCCAGTAGATTCTATATTCATCTTCAGTCTTAGTTTCCTCAAAATGTTTGTAGCAATATCCAGCACGGAAGCATTATATTATATTTGACTAGTACCACAAAGGAGCCATATTATCTAAGATACCTAATTGATTGAAGAGTTGAATTTGGGCTCAAATGAGTCAACAAGAGTATTCAATTACATTCCGAGTGATCAGTGTCTGATGAAATGTTAAGAATGGCCTGCAAGCCAAGCACATATTGTTGTGATTATAATCGAGTTGCAGTGGAAAATGATGCAACAAACTACAGATACTTGGCCCTATAAATAAAATGCTAGTAGACGTTTTAACCAAAACTGTAGTGAAGAGACTACACCAATTATGCTCTGTAAGCAGTCTGAATTTGAATTAAAGATCACGGTATACATAGTAACAATGTATGCCTACTTTTGAGACTTGAGCTGGGACGTCACGGTATTACAAGTTATATGAAAAATTCAGAAAAATTATTTAGTAACAGCTTTGGAAAAAAATGGATTAAAGTGTTAATATTTTGTTCATAATTGCTGAAATAATATAAATATAAAATACAGAAGAAAAAAAGTTACAATTGGCCTAAGACCAATAATATCATACCCTACCTAGATGAACATAAAAGTTAAATAAAGTAAAAATCGAAAGTTCTGTACGGCAACACCAAGAAGGGCCTGCCCGATTTATTTCTGAATAAAAAATTTCAACTGTCTACGTCGAAGAGTGGGCGTGTATCTTTTTTCCGCTCCGTAGATCGAACAGATTTTTTAGATCGTTCAGAGCACTCTGGAAAAAAGATACAAATCCGGAGTGCTCAGAGTGTTCTAGTAGCTTTTCTTTATATTGGCAGCACTTATGATTTGTGAAATATCTATTGAAAATACAAAATTCTTTATAAAAATAAATAAATAATAATAATAAAGTTATAAAAATAAATAAGGGGTGAAGGAAAGAAAGGAAATATGGAATTTAAAGAAGTATTCACATTTTTAATAGGATTTTTTTTCGCTCTATTGGTATTACTGACGGATTGCTCCAAATGCTCCGAGGTTTATCTACGATTAGTTAGAGCACTCTGAGCAATAATAAAGATACACGTTCAGAGCGCTCAGAGTACTCTGAAAGTAAATAAAGATACAAGAAATCGATGTTCAGAGCGCTCGGAGTGCTCTGAGCAGAATAAAGATACACGCCCAGTGTCCCCACATAATATAGTAAAAAAGCAAAGTTTTGTATGGAAACACCAAAACGGAAAGAAAAAAATTTCTAAGCTTCAAGAAATACTTTTCTTGTGGGTGGGTAGAAATTCGGAAACGTTAGCTTATTTCGTTATAGAACTGATTGAATCATGTGCTATATTCTTGATATTATACTTTTTAAATCTCAAATCAAGAGCATTAGATTTTCTTGATATGAGAACTTGAAAATCATCTCAAGACATATGTTTTTGTATGAACTTTCATGCAAAAAGAATTTATTGACTGAAGAAAACTTAATTCAGTTTTGATAACCTTAATTAAAGAAAATATTTTTTAAAATGTTTTCTTAATTAATTTTTAGATAGAAAATAATTTCTTAAATCAAGAAATATTTAGCTGTTTGCTGTTTTGGCAGCTCGGTTTACTTAATTCTAGAAAATCTTTTTCATTTTGGAAATGGTATTCTCTTTTCTGTGTTGAATCTTGGTGAATTCCATTTTAACTCGTGCATCAACTGTATGTCGATTATTATCTTTATTGTGTAGAGTCAAAAGTAAATGATCTATAAATCTCTTTTGTGCTATAACTAAGTATTTTGCTCCCCTTTTCTTACACAATTTTTTGTTCCTCTCGACATGGTCTATCTATGGTTATCCGGCATAACACCACTTGCGGAACACCGTGTATATTATATAGCATTTTTCTAAGGATATTGCCATTGTCATATTAAAATAGGAATTACTATAAGAGTAAAAATTTTATTTTAAATTACACTGTTACGCAAGGTATAGCCTCTCAGTGTTCTAGGACACCTCACCTCATTGTGGTACCGCTTGAAGTCTTAAGCTTTGCTTAAACACCGACGAGGCTATGTCCGCCTAATTAACCACCTCTGGGTAACGCCATAGCGACAATCCTTAGGGTTTCAATGAAAATTTAAAACCTTTTTTGTACTGCGATCAGGTCTGATTCACCCAGAAAATACTTCTCTTTTCTAGGGTGCTGAGCATGGCAGCAGTCTAGCTACGCCAGGTGGAATCACACCATATTAATGTTTCCACGAGGGGGAACCTACCTGTTCAGCTGACAATCCGCAGAACAGTACATCTCGCTCCAAACAGACTAAATCAAAGCTTCGGCTAGAGGGAGGGTCAAGATTCCGACTCTCCTGGGAATTACCAGGGAACCATATCGAATGTGGCAATTACTCTAACCACGGACGGTGAATTGACTGCTAAAAACGACCGAGAGAGTGGTGTGGCCCTAGCCGCTCTGGCATGAGTAACAATGAAGATGATGTAAGAGGTGGTGTAGTCACAGCCACCTTTGGAAATAATGATACGATTGTAAGAGGTGGTGTAGTCCCAGCCAACTTTTATAACAATACTGGCATAATAACAATTTGGATGCCATTCGTTAGCAAGCTATTCACTTGGTGTGCCGACTCCAACATTGGTAACTTAATGCATGTTAAGGGATATCATGGTTCAGCCAGTATAGTTTATAAGTGTGCACAATGCTTGAAGGTGTTCTCGAAGAAGCATGGACTAGCAGTGCACACGCCACACTGCAAAAAAGTCCAGTCTCCAATGCTGAGCCTTCCCTGCACAATATGTGTGAAAACATTTACAACTGCAAGTGGATTAGGCCAGCACAATAGACACGATCATCCTGCCGCCAGTAATGCTGCGCGTATAAACACAGGACGATAAACATACAATGAATCGCGATTAAGAGTCTTCACGAATGATGCCATTAACGTGATTCTGGAGACGGAGGCAATGCTATCAGGGGATTCAAGGATTGCAGCCAAAGTGGCTACTATATGTACCTAAGAAGTATCTCAACCAATATGCAAATGGTGGCTCCGCCCCAACTAGCGATGACGACAAATGCGATCAGTAATGGACTCGTGAGTATCATCGCTGTTATTACACAGCCAGTAGCTCCGAACCAAACTGAAACTAATATTAAATTGGTGGTTCCGCCCCCACCAATTGTAGCCGCTTATGAGATTATAGATGAACTTGAAAGCACTACTGCTAATGGTGCACTAACGGTGGTCCCACATCCACCTGAACTAGCCATACACGTAACGCAGACTTCTAGGTCACCTGACTGGTGCCACGAAGAATGGCGTAACACAATATCTGATAGTATGGCTAACACTAATATTGACCTGCCTGCTAACGGCAGACCCAGTATTGTTGAAGACTTAATTAGTGAGTGTACATATGTCTGTCAAGTAAACTTGACTGCGGAATACTTGATTCTCTATTTGAGAGACTACTTAATTTTCTTTCTCAGTTATTTTGTGATATTATTGAAAACAATTTAACAAGAAATTTACGAGTACTTGTGTATTTGTTCGTTTAATGTAAGCAGTAAATCGCTGGATCGCTTTTGACCGTATTATCCGCTTTTTTAGGGCTAAATAATTTTTATGAGGATCACATACTGATTTCAAAAAGGGTATAGGGGGCCGTCAAACATTTTAGCAACATCACTCGAGTGAACTTAATATTAGAAATATTTTCTAATAGTAAGAAAAAAATAAGAAATTATTCTTGAAAAACGAGAAAACTGTTCTTGAATTGAGAAAATATTTTCCTTTCACCTAGAAAATAGTTCTTAATTTATTCTAAAATTTCTCAAAAGGAAGTCAGTTTTGAGTTGAGAAAACAAATCATAATTTGGATTTTCTTAAAATTATTCCACATTGGATTGGATTGAATTGATCCTAAATTCACGTGAACGAGAATCGTTCGTTATTCTCTTAATATTATGTTCTCTTAACTGGAGTTTTAGAAAAAATTTCTTTTAGTCAAGAAAGGATTGTCCGCTTTATGAAAATTATTATGAAAACGCCGTGTACAAAATTTAAGCTGTCCACGTCGTCGCGTTCTCAGGCAGTGTCCGAACATATAAGCTGTCTACATCTACGGTGTCCTCAGGCAGTGCCTAAATATATAGTGGAAAACGAAATTTTTGTATGGTGACCCTACGAAAGACCGACGCGATTAGTCCTATTTTCGAATTATTTTTTTTTTTAAAAAGCCCGTGTGCAAAATTTCAGATCTTTAAGTGAACGCGTTTTAGAGTTATCGTGTGCACGGACATTCAAAAATCAAAATAATTTTTAATATTATGCGTGGGTGTCCAACCCAACTTGCTCTACTAGCATTATTTCTATGTGTTACAAATGCAATGACAATCTTAGCCTATGATTTCATCTAGGATATAAAAATTGATAAATATAAAGTCCTGTAGTACAATCGTATGATACCGTGGCGCTTAGCATGGCCCGCCGTTGGTTCATAGTATACCGTGGAAGAAGATGTCCCAAAGTTCAGCAGAAAGACGATAATAGTTTTTCAGAAAACACCAGATGCGATCTATTGAATTGTTTTGTTCCTGTACTGCCATCGATTAGAAGTTCTATTTTCCTTCACTTGCATATATGAGGCTTAAAGTATCTGTTAAGTTATCTCAAATTAACACTTATAACCTCGACAAAACCTATGAAATTGTGAGCCAAAGTCTTATCTGTGTACAATCGCTGCTTAGTGTTACTAACTTTTATCAATAGGTTAAACTGAAAATAAGTTTTCTTCACCTTAATAGGCAGACACTGAAATATTTTTTCTTTGATTCGAATCATTCTTATACAAAACAAATCTTGAAATGCATTTCCTCAAAGAAATTCCTTGAGAAAGTCGTTTTCTCCTTTATTACAAGTGAATTACAGACCAAGATCAAGTCGATTACCTCAATTTCTTAATTTTTTCCTCTTATTTTATTTTTTTATTTATTTGTAACACATTCACGATCCTTTATCGACCGCAGACCCATGGGGCTGACATTGATGGCAACAATCGAGTAAGCCAGCCCGCAAACATAACTCAGTAAGTGCAAGCAAGTCGACGGAGTTGAGTTATATTTATCAACAAAGAGGCTCTCCTTGATATTATTCCGTCATGAGAATTTCAAGCACAACGCAACAGAAGAACAACACAAACAAAGAGCAAAAGTTTATTTTCCAGCTCAAACGATCGGTCGCGGAGGTGTGTGTACTACTGTGGACTGCACATAATTATTGATATGCGAATTTGTGCGAACGCGCGTTCAAAAAAGTACAAGCAAAAAAGTGTATTAAAACGGAAGTTAGCAAACAAGGGCAACACTAGCTGTGGACTTTTATGCGAGAGTCAAAAAGTAAAAAGCTCGTCAGAATCAATTGCAGCCAAGCTAATCCAAGTCAGGCGGGCAGGCAGGCAGGCAGCAGGCGGTATGCATATATGATATATATATATACATATGTACAGTAGAACTGCACACCGAATATATTATAAACCGTTTTCACCGCGCACCGACGACATTGAGGCAGTCACTGAGTCAAGGTAGTTTCCGGCATCTGAAACATGGGGTATACCCCAACAATTATAACTGCAGCCATCAAGAACAAACAGCGGGAGAAAAGCATGCGGCTACATAGCTATTTCGTAGACGATTTGATTAATAAATGACGTGTCAATCGATTGTTGTAATCGTAATTGTGCGTGAATTGTTATCCAGTGACCGCCTATTGTTCTTAACGCATTCGTTCGGAAGTAAAAAAGTTGAAATTGGCTGCTGCTGCTGCTAAGATAGTTGGCAATGCGAACTGCTTGCAAAGCACAATTTGAATAACCAGTTTAGCACCTGGTGGTAACACCCTCGTGATATTGCTTGCGATAAGCTAATCGAGCGAATTATATGATTAGTGCTTGTGGTTTTATAGCCGGAGATAGAGCTACTTGAAGGTTTGTTGTTTGCTGCCTACCAGACTTTCTTTTCGCGAAGTTTTACTAGAGTAATGTGTATTAGTTAGTAGGTAGGGGAGAGGGGCTATCAGTAAATCTAGTATATTGTCAGACTATGCACTTTTATCTACGTTAAAGTAATCTTCAGTCAAGTGGCCTGCTATCATTAAAAACACACCCCCAAATTTGTATCAACCATTTCGATCTATGGTGATAAAATTTCTGTCACTGCAATACGCTTCAAAGAATGCAATGAAATACTTAAGCTTTTGTTAGAAATGTAGGAAATACCAGCTAATCCCATTTAGATCTTAAGCTTATCCATCAATGTGTGACATTTGGAAAATTCGCGGCCTGGTATAGAAAGGGAGGTAAAATCGGTGTTTCAATGCTTAAACATCAGCCCTGTTGATGTATTTTACATATACATATGTATAACAACATAACATAAAATTTCATTTCAATCTGTCAAATAGTTTTCCAGTTTAAGGCTGGTTAAAACCGGTGCATCAAGTGGATTGCGTAAAATTGAAAAACATTATAGCATCGAGCTTATTTATGAAACACTTTGGATGAATCTGTAACTTCATAAATAAAAAAATGGGACAGCGATTTTCAAATATGTAAAGTCGAGATCTTCGAGAATGATTCATCCAATGAACAGCTATCAACAGTAGTGGCGGCTGAAAACACCGATAAAGTTAATTGAATAGTTTTTACAGATCCTCGTGTGAAGGTGAGACACTTGTATATCAAATGACATGTCTATATAACATGCTCTGTGAATACTACTGAAATCGCTTACAGTAACATGGGATCACTTTTCTATAAATTTCTCTTCTCTTTTTATATCCAGAAGATGAAGAAAGTTTTCTCATTATTCCGTTTGTAACGCATAGGAATAACGATGGTAGAGCAAAATGGATTGAACACCCACACATAATATTAAAAGTTATTTTGATTTTTGGATGTCCGTCCGCAAGATAACTCGAGAAGGCATTCAATTAAAGAGTGGAAATTATGCAGATGGGACTCTAAAAAAAAACAATTATATTTAAGTTCGTAAATCCGATCAAACGTGCAGCTCGTTCGTACGGTTACCATACAAAAATTTTGTTTTTCACTATACAGGGTGTCCTGTAAGTGGTGTGATACCCGAAGGATGGATAGCTCATACTAGGGGAGGGGGGGGGGGGGTCCTAACGGTTTCCGAAATAACTGGACTTAAAGATATTTGGGTATGTTTTTATAGATCACCAAAGCTAAAATTTAGGAATTTTTACTTTTTTTTATTTTATTTAACGACTATTTTCAAAAAACACGTCATTAATACCAATTTTTCATATTGAATTGCGCAACTCTGTGCCCGAAAATATAACTCTTTCTGCGTTTTTTGCACTTTACTTTTTCTTAAGCATATCCAGTGAAAATAGCTGAAAAAGTTCAATAAGTGCCAGAAAGTAGACAATTATCTTTTGGAAATTACTTTTTTCAGCCATTTTAAGCCCTAGCCTGGCACACCGACGGTTCTAAAACCGAAAAAGGAGTAGGAACAGAAATATATAGCATTAAGCCAAGAGCTAGCATCTATCAAAGCCCAGGAAAATAAGCTTTAATATTTCAGGCAGAGGTATATGCCATCATTAGATGTGCATACGAAAACCTCAGCCGATCCTACACTAGTAAAAATATTTATATCTATACAGATAGCCAAGCGGTTTGAAAGCCATCTCATCACCTGAGGTCAAAACGAAGTTAATGGGGGAATGCATTCAAACATTAAGGAACCTTAGCACATACAACCACCTAACACTTCAGTGGGTGCCAGGACCATCGAGAAATGATGGGAATGAAAAGGCAGACTTACTGGCCAAAAAAGGAGCATCCATTCCCTACATAGGACCATAACCCTTTTGCGGTAGCTCCTACAATACCGTGAAGCTTATGTGAAGGTTATGTTTAGAAGAGGATGAAACATCGGAGCACGTCCTGTGTGAATGCGAGGCTTTTGACTCATACTTCTTAAAGCCTGTCGACTTCGAACAAATCACATCCAAAAAAATACTGTTCTTCCTAGGAAGAGTGGGTTTGTTGGACGAACTGTAATGCAAGCGGTGCACAATAAGTCAATGATGCCTGCAGTGCAATGGCCACTCGCCTCACTAAAATCTAAATTTACGGGACACCTTGTATAACGACTGTCCAAGAAAATATTGACCCTTTTATATTGGTCAATTACACGGAATCATAAAGACGGAGACCTGAATTTTGTAAGGAAATAATTTTCTATATAAGATGAAGATAATGTTAGCATTAGTCATTAGTATACTAATTCTTGTAAGGTAAAGATGTCAGGACACAAATCAAAAACAGGAAAATTAATTTTGTACAAATTCTTGGGAAATCCGACAATATACAACAAGTAAGAAAGCTAGAATTAATCTAAGACCAATTGTTATAATACTAATGAATGTCCGTATGTAATTTCGTAATTTTTTCTTCGTATAATTTCGTATGGTCACCCACCCACAGGGCCGTAGCTAGGGGAGGACATAGAGGGGCAATGCCCTACCTTAAATATTGCCAACTTATTCCGTATTCTGCGGCGACGTCATAAAAGTCATCGCGGTGAGTCTGTATGATCGGGAACACTGACCAGTCAAGCCACTACTCTACAATATTTGCTTTGCTTACCTCCCACCTCTTCCTGACATGTATGAAGATAAGACGATTGCTCGACTACTTGAACAGCTTTTGTCAGGACATTTGCCTGTTACAAGAGTCGTATTTGAAAACTATTCTCTGATTTTGAAGACTCGAGATAAAATGAAAAATTGAAAATTCAATGGTGATGATATTGCAAAAAGTATTGACATCAAAGGTATTATGTTAAACATGCAAATTCGACTGACAAAGATAGTAGCAAAAAAAAATATTACGTGTTCTGCAACCGGCTGATGCGGCTTTACAGGCTTTACAGGGTCGAAGCACGGGATTGAAGAATGCCATATCAATAATAAAATATGTGCAGGAAGAAATTGAGGTCAGAAGAAATGTATGAGACAATTTTGGAAGAAGCTGAGAATACCATATTATAATAAGAATCTCAAAATAATTCCCAGAACAGAAGAGACAAGTAAAGGCAAGACATCTCGTCAAAACACTACAGGCATAATATAAGCTCTGTCATTTAAAGTGGAATATTATGAAATTGTAGACATAATACAAGCTGATATGAACAGAAAATTTGAAGACAATGAGGATCTATTAGATTCAATTTTATGTCTTGATGAGTTGGACAAAGTTTACGCGTCTGCTCAACACATTTAAATATATAATTATTGTGAGAAAAGTAATGAGAAAAAAACATGTCCGTATTTGCAATTATTTTTCATGTATTAAAATTCCTTCCAAAGAGAGGCTACTATTGTGAAAAGATACTTGAATGAGTTGAATGGTCGAGGAAATCAGAGTGAAAACATATTAGAAGTTCTATACCGAGAAAGGAAATCCTTCACTATTTCAACTATTTGCATTAGTCGCAATAATCGGATGTAGTACTGCTTCGTGCGAATCTACCTTTTCGACACTAATTGCTATCAATAAGCCTCAAAGAATGTCAATGGTTCACGAGATAATGGCAGGTTTAGTGTTTCTTGCATTTGAATGGAAAAGAATGGAAAAGAACAGACAAAAAAGATATTGACGAAGTGCAACGACAATTCCACAATATGGTAAATCGAATATTGATTCTCTTTGGTCCATTTATATCTTTTTATTGTAGATACCTGTTTTAGTTTTGTAATAAAATGAGGATTCTAGAAGTTTACTTTTTCAAAAAGATGTCCCTTCACCTGGACAGATGTATCCCAAATGCACCGAAAATTTGCGCCCCACTTCAAATTTCTGATGCCCTTCCTTTAATTTGGTTCTAGCTTGGCCTGCCCACCCATCTGTACAAATTTGAATTGATTTTTCGCATATATTTCTAGAACGAGACATTTCTAGTCGGACAGTAAAAATGATTATCACCAATTTCATAGGATTTCATATTCTGAAGAACTTTTCAATACAATAAAAAAACGTTACAAACGGAATGACAAACTTAGTACACATATAGATTTCATCTAGGGTGTAACAATATTCTCAGATCACGCGGGAGTGACTGGTAACAAGTGTCTATTTCATCAATTGCTATAAGAATTCATCTAGATTGGCAATTTCTTAACCGGTTAAATGCCTACGAAAAATGAAATAATCAAGATATGTGAATTTGAACTTCGCTCCCCTCCTTTTTAGGAGGCATTGCCAATTCGTAAATTCATTCGTATAATGATCACTTTGGTCACAGGTATAGGATGGATTTGGGAGGGTTCTACAATTCCATCTAGTTTGGTTAAAACTATTTTTTTCATAAAAACTCGAGTTTTCACTATATAGTGAAAATTTTTGTTAACAAAGGATGAACTAGATGAATCATATCAGGAGTGAAAGAAAACAACGTCGTAATGATGAATGGTGGAAGTTAGATCCATGAAACTCTGTAGCTCGGAACTTTCACATGCAACACAAATTTTGAACGTTATTTCACGATGACAAATGGATTATTTTAAATTTCAATGACCAAAATACCTGCAACCACAAATATCGAAAAACCAATTAAAAGTCTACTTAAAAGACGAAACGGACTTGCTTTTTCGTACTGATAAAGTGATACATAGTAAAAAAGTTTGGTATATGAGAAAGTACAATTCTGATTACGAATAAGGTTTGAAAAAGTGAAAGAAAAAAATTTCAAGCCGATTCGACTATAATAACTGACAAAATTTCTGAACTAATCAGAGGGTGGAGGTGGTTCGGGCCAATTTCCTACCCTGCACTTCAATCAAAGATCTCTTTTTTCCCCAACTTTGTTAAATAAGTTTTCTTGGAGAATATGGATGTCATAAAGTAGGTAAATGTTGAAATTACATCATTTAAGAAAAATATAATTTTTTTGTGTGGTATCGGTTCATATTTACGCGTTCCATTACGACTTCTGTAAATTTAAACGTACCTAAATACCATTATTTCTTTTATTTTTTATAATGTAGCCAAAGCACCAGGGTGTGTGCTTTTGTGCATTTACACGGCTTTAGCTGGAGGAAAGAACATTTCAAAGCTGACGTAACATAACATGCAAATTGTGTTTTTAAGTACCTAAAGAAATATGTATATTATATATTATTTACTGCTGCTCATTATGTCATTTCATTTAGACGCTATGAATTTATTTATCTCGCAAGACACGCTAAATTGCTCTATACTCAAGGAGGGAATGATATTTAATGGAGAAATGTCTCCATTTCTCAACATAAATGATAAATAATATTTATATACGCCTTGTTTAACGATTTAAGATTTATTATGATTCGATTTACTTATTATTATCAAGTGTATCTGAAGACATTTAATTAGATTCCCCAAACATTCCGACACGACATGTGGTAGGTATAGTATCGATTTCCGTTGATTTTTTCGTTTAGTTGTAAGTGGTATAGAAGAGATTGAACTATGAATTTATTTTGGAGCCAACCTCAACTCTTGGTGGAGTTTCAGTTTATAATTATATTGGAAATCGTTGCATCTTAGCGTACTTGTTTACTTCACGGTATACAAACTATCTATGTAGATATGGTTGAATGACATCGTACAGCGACTTTTGGGCGTTAGATTCACACCTAAAATATATATGTACGAAAAATAAAGTTTTAATTTTTTAATAACTTTGTTCAACTGAATCCAATTCAAATAGTGAAATGAGTGCAATTTTGATTTCTTAAGAAAAGATAAATTTAATTTGGTAATTTACACGGTGTCCAATAAATTCAAATACGAAATTTTTTGTTGTTTAAACGTGAAACTATTTTCTGTTCTTTGTCATTGTTTTGAAAGCCAAAAATCTCGTTATCGACCAGCCACACTGAAGACTATTTTGAAAATGTAGTTTCTTTTTATCAGTTTTACTAAATTTTCAAAAAATATAAATTTCACCGAGATCATCGACGGAAAAAAACTACGAGAATTGACAAATACTTGCTTGGTGAGTTTGTATGTATTTTCGGATGAAAAACTGCTCGTTTTACAGCCACACAAACAAACAAATAACCATATCAGTAAGAATGGAGGACATTCCAAAAAACGAAACCAAAATGCATCCTCAGTTATGGTTTGGGGAGCGAAAATCAATAAACTTCCCCTTGAGTTTATTGGAAAGGAGGCAAGGTCAGTACTGAATATTCCAAGCATACACTTTTTCAATCAGTTATACTCCCAAGGAATCAAAAACTATTTGCACACGATTACTACTACTTTTAGCATGATAATTTGATTGACTTTTTGCCGAAGGTTTAATGTGCTCCTAGAGCCTAGCAGCTCTAATTTAAACACTTTGAATTTTTTGGTGAAACTAACAGATTTTAGAAGGCAAATCTCCTAAGTACAAACAATTTGGTTGGCCACCTGAAAGTCCTCCAGAAATTTCTAGAGGACTCGATGGCCAGCCCAACTTCAGAGGTTATACCGAAAAGCCACAACGTGGAAACACTGTTCAAGGTAATCTTAGGGGACCGGCAACAGTGGTCCCTAATGTGCCTTTCTACCATTTGAAAAAAGATCTTTTAAATGGTACACAGATGGGTCCAATATGGAAGGTAGAGCAAGATTGGACATATACGGGCCAAAGTGCCATCTCGCAAAGGCACTGAGGACCTCACAAACCATTTTCCAGGCAAAAATACATGCCATAGAGCATCAGCGCGCACAAAAATTGCGTGGAGCAAAAATATCCATAATATCATACAGCCAAGCAGTATTCAAAGCGTTAAGCTGGTCTGGCCGAAGCAAACAAAAAGTAATGATGATTTGAGTGCCAGGACATGAAGGCATTAAGAGCAACGAGATTGCGGACCGCCTTGCAAAGGAAGGAGCCAGATATCCGTTTATTGGCGCTGAGACTGTTGTAGGACACCTAAAAAGCCACTTCTCAGCACAAACTAGGCTTTGAGAGGACAGAATTAAAATGGCACACTGGAAAAATATCTCAGGGCTGAGAAAAGCGAAGAAGCTCGTTAAATACTTACAACAGAGGACAATAGTATTCCTCACACTCAGCAGTAAGGATTAAGGCTCATAACGAGCTTATTTAGTGGGCATTGCTCACTAATATATGATCTTAAAAAGATGGGTAAGATCGATGATAAGACCTGTCACTTCTATATGGAAGACGATAAAACCGCTGCTGAACACGTCTGTGAAGCTCTGGCCCGCCAAGATGGCTCTCAAGAACATCATAGGCTTTGTAAAAGACCTTAAGTTCGAATTGGCGTCCGACAGCATTTACATACATTTATACGTAGTTATAGTATAATCGCAGACACTGATTCGTGCAAACATTTACTGTCATGTCTTTTTTGCTGATTACTCAGCACAGACAAGATTTTTTCGGGTCAGTGTTAACTAGTCAGTAAAAAATCAAATGGAAATTTAAAATGGCGGGAAGTGAAATTCGAAACTTAGAGAGAGAAAATTAGTGAAACTCCTTAAACAATCTTAAATTCAGTTTTACGATTACTTAGGTATTACGAAAATGTGATATCTGTCGGTAAAAATATTCAAGAAGGCTTCGTACAAAGCGCCACACACAACGGGGAGCCAACTAAAAAGATTGACCCGTCAAAAAGATGTGATATTTTCTATTTTTAAACCAAATCTATATAGGCTCGATTATCGATGATTTGGCGCGAGATTCTGTATTAAGTGCCGACAATATTCTGAATCATCATAAAATAAATATCCAAGCACTTTCTATAAGGCTTAATAAATATGCAAGTATTTTGTTCAGCCTTTCTATTTTCCACAATTTTTATGATATTGATTGGAAACCTTTGGCAAAATGTTAGAAATGCTTCAGTTTAAATGCTGCCGGAATTAGATTTTGGAAAGCACTACTAGACAGTGCTGTGTTACATTCGGTAAAAAGACTTTTTATCATCGAAAAGCGTTTGTTTTCAAATACGCTCGAGGTTTTATCTGTGAAAAATTATACTCCAAGAACAATTTCTGACCCTTCATTGAATTTTGGTCATCTTCACAATCTGAATCCGAAAACGGCGTAGCGTAGAAGAAATGTTGTTCAAGCGGTGAGTTCGCTGAAGATTGTGTCCGCTCAACCAGTGAGTCCTCTCAAGTTTCGAGCGATAAACCATCGCTCAAATGTTGAGCGGACTCAAGTCCTCAGTGGAGCGATGAGTTGATATGACAAATGAGTCCGCTCATTTACAACCCTGATTTTATTGGCGTTATATTGATAGGCATTGCTAGTGTGATTAGAACGAAAGCTCACGCTACTACTACATAGTTAAAATTTGGGAAGTTCGGAATCGAGTTTTTTTTTCTGCTATTCAGCCTTAATGAGATTTCTTTGCAATATTACCAAAAATCTCACTCTTTGGAAAAATGCATCAATGCGGATTTTTTTTTTTTATTATGTGGCAATATTAAAACACTGAAACAACCAGTACCTAATGAACTGACAACTATCAACTGTATCCTTCTGTCGATTGTCTTCAATTTGTTGTAGGGTATCTTGACTTTTTAAAAGAAGAGAACAAAAACCCCACGATTAAAAACATCGTTTGCTTGTACACTATTGGTGCCATACACTATTGGTTTTTTCTCTTTTCTGAAACCACCTGTAGATGAATAATTTCCGTAGGGTCGTCAATGGTATGCAAAATAGGTAAAAATAATTTCATCATCTTTTTTCCTCCAACTGAATTCATAATAACATAATCAATATATTTTATATTTAACGCACAAATACAATAACAGCTTTTCATTCAACTTTCTGCGGCTTCTTTTTTCTTTAAACCTTCTTAAGTTGTTCGTGGGACATAGGCCAAATGGATAACCATAAATTCAGCCATTTCATTGAAAAATGATGTGATTGAACTACATCTGAACCACCAAATCAAACATTGCTTGCACATTTAAACATCCCAATGACTTTATACTGAGTAATCTGTAATTAGCAAAATGTGTCGACTATTGTTGAATACTATAGCATAGCTTAAATCCAGCGGTTGTTGCTTTATTTAAAATAAAAAACAAAATGTTTGTATTCTAGTTATAAAGAGCCTTATGAAGCAGCTTTTAAGTCATAAAAATCAATCTAATCGATGCAGGGTGAACTCCATATACCGTTTTTAAGTTCTTCCAATACACAAAGGTCAGCCAAATTGTTTACTACTTGGGTGTGGTCAACTATAAATAGCAACTTGAACTTGCTTGTTTAATTTGCTAGAAGGTAGGCTCTTGACTGAAACACAACTTACAAGATATTTTGATTAGTTAGAGCAATAACTGGTAACGTTTCTGCAGTTTGTTGTGGAGCATGTATTGTACATGGATAAAAACTGTCGCATGAGAACCCATTTGAAAGGCCATACAACTTCCAACATAATGTTCCTTAAAAGTGCGGATACACGATGAAAGTTCCTATCCCAAAAATCTGTTATCTTGAAACATTACTGGAAGCTCGCGATAGCTGTATACCTCAGAGCCTAAAATGATAGCTTTTATTAATGTCAACCAAATCGTTGTAATCTGTATTTTTTATAAAGGAAACAAATATTTTACATAACATATGTGCCATATGTATGTCTGTATGTGGATACAGCATATGTCATAAAAGTATTTCTTCTTCTCAGCATTAAAAGCGGCGAGCGTATACTAACAAGAGATATCTCTTAAACAGCGCACGAAGGGTTCGGTACCAGCGTACAAAATTTAACACTATGTACTTTTTATTTATTTTTTTTAAATGAGAGTAGGCATCATTTGAAAAAATTATGCCTACTTATGATAATACTAATGAATGAGAATAAAACGAGGAAAAAAGCGCCGAAAAAAACACGTTTAATTTTTACTTTTATTTCATTTTTATTATTTGCTGCTATAGCGGCATTAGAAATACACACTCTGTGAAAATTTCAACTGGCTACATATTACGGTTCATGGGATACAGCCCGGTGACAGACAGACGGACAGACATCGGAGGCTTAGTAATAGGGTTCCGTTTTTACCCTTTTGGTATGGAACCCTAAAAATGAATTTAACGAAAAAAATGCATGTAGCATTTAAGGAAATTGAGCATGTGTGTGACAAAGAGGCATATACGTTGTTTTTTATACACTGGCGAATAAGGTTATATTGAACAACTGTTCAAGAGATTTCTCTTTAGTATACGCTCGCTGATTAGAAGCGAATTGACAGTACAAAAACAAATTAAATAAAACCCGGTCAAGTGTGCGAATCTGACTCGCACTAAGTACACGTATTCTTGAGTTATCTATCATAAGAACGGACGGACAGGCTGACACGCGAAAATCAAAATAACTTTTAATATTATGCTCTACCATCATTATTTCTAGGTGTTACAAACGGAATGACAAACTTAGTATACCCTATAATTTCAAATATCAAAAGATCGCCACGCCCTACTTCTTGGATTTAATGCCATTGGGAATCTCAAATTAAAGTGATTTTCTATAATATTATACAGAAAATTTTAACCCATTGAAAAATATTGCGAAAAAAATTTAAAGGCGTCTGTCGGTCAAACAAAAAGCTT
Source organism: Dioctria rufipes (assembly GCA_963924295.1). NCBI lineage: Eukaryota > Metazoa > Arthropoda > Insecta > Diptera > Asilidae > Dioctria > Dioctria rufipes. The sequence goes on along the minus strand of OZ002740.1, from coordinate 340,188,599 downwards.
TTAGATAATTTCGGTTTTGCTTTTGGCTGGTTTAAATTTTGTTTTTGCCCCACCATGAAGGGGTTTTGCTTAAAAACTTATTCCAGAAAATATTATTTGTGCAGAATAATGAACTTTTACATCCATCAAATTTGAATGACTTAGATAATCAATTGAAATCACTTTCTTGCCAATTAATACTACCCCTCCTTCTTTACAACCTATAGGTCAGAGCATTATGCCAAATTTTAAAGTTTGCCATTTACGTCGATCCACTCGTAGAAGTAAAATATAAAGAAGAATCTTAGCAGCGTAATGAAAACGTGGTAAAAGCATTTCGACGAAATTATTTGTAATATCTTGAAGACGATTGAAAACATAAACAAATCTTGGAAGTGACTGACATCTGCAAATTTGATTAGAGCTTGGAAAAAGGTATGGCTTGGCTTGGATGTGCTACAAACGCTGAGAAAATAGGATTTTTGTCTATTGATGGATTATCATGATGCAACACATGACAAACTCATTCGATTAATTGAGTTCTCATCCGATTCGAATACAGAGGACCACTTAATTTCAAAACCATGCAAACAAAACCTGATAACTGTTATTATCTTCGTAACAAATTATCTAAAGTTTTAAAATACTTAGATGAAGCAATTGGAATATTAGCCAACTTTGATGTGAATATAGAGAGAAGTCATATGTCATTAACGCCATTTTCAAAATTATTCTACCGTATACAGAACTAAAAGTTATTTTCTTTTTAAAAATGTATAAAATAAATACTGTTCAAATAGCTGTAGTCCATCCTGTCAAAAAATCGGCCCATAATGGGAAGGGCCAGGCTGAGTTGGGCGTGACCACTCCGGTCTACCCAAATCCGCCTGAATCTGCCTAAATTTAACCGGTCGATAGTGTGATGCATATGTAGATGTTCAAATAGAACAGAATATTATTCATTCATTGCAAAAGTGCGCAATACGTACTGGGCAACACAGCTCAGCACGCAGTAGTCAACAAACTACATTACGATTGAATTTCTCAATCTGGGATGTGTTCAATATTTCAGCAGTAACTACTTCGATAAACTTTTTCAAATTTAGCATAGCAAGAAAAAAGGACTACCAGAGCTGCTTTTATGCTTTACAATAACTATATGCGTCAAAAGCTTTTTTTTGTATTCAATTGGAAATCTTGATATTTAATTGATATAACAGAACAGAAATATTTTGTCTATCCGAAATGCTTACCACCTTAAGAAGTTTTAATTCTATTATTAATTTCCAGTGCCAAAAAAATAGTAACAGATCTCTCCACTTCTTCAATCTCTATATTTTTTCCCCCGATGGCCTATCCTTTTTAACAACAAAATTACCAGTAAAACTACTTGGTAATTCACTGGTTATTTAACCGGTAGTGGTTTGTAGTGTTTAGGACAACTTCCAGAATTATTTCCACACACATATTTACATAATTAAAATATTATAACCCCTCTGGGTTTGGATGGGTAAATTCAGTACAAAAATATTCGTGAGATAATATGCCAACCCGGCGCAGCGGTCGAAAGAATTAAGTCTTATGCCTTTACATAAAAAATCAAACAAGAGTGCATGAAACTAGTGAGTTAATTTTGTATGCATTTATGCAATTTAAAAAAAAATAATCGAAATCATTTTTACCAATAAAAAATTGATTTTCCTATAGTAAATATACAAATGTACATATATACGTACTTTTACCTTCATATTTTCATCCAATGCCCTAAATTTAAGTAATGAACTTTCCTGTGAAGGGCAACCGCAATCCGTTCGATGGGCGGGCGGTTGTTAAACTCTTGAAGAAAATCTACTTTAACCAGAAAAAAAACTCATTACTATATCAGCAGACCTTCAATATCCAGAAAAGTTCACATTTTATCGATCAATCAGATCGGCCTTGATAAGGGTTGCAGCATACTATATACATGCGGCGTTTCAGGTGAAATTAAATCGCACTTGAATTTTTAACCAAAGAATTGACTAAATACGGGAAGTACTTGAGACACAGTTTAAGTGCAATTCATTTTAAGTATGTAGACTTCCTAAATCATTCACATCTTTAGTTGGCTTAGTTGGATTGCTTCGATCTTTATGAAAATTTACTTCCTTTGTTCCAATAATTATGTATAGCAGGGCGACCTTAACATTTCCGAAACTCTTACCTGTTAAAAATAATTTTCATAAATCGGATTCGCTTGGAGCAGAAGAACCAAAAAAAAATATTAATTAAAAAAGATATTGAGTACAAATTTACGAAACTCACGCGAAACAATAACGCGCCTAAAACTGTCGCGGTTATGCGAGGCCATTGAATTTTGACAAACAAAACAAAATGCAAGTAGACGTGGAATGTTTGTTTTTTTTTCTTAGAGTTAATCCTTGGAGTAATTTTATTATTGCCTTCGCTGTAGCTTAGCTTGAGTTAATATTTTATTACGTTCGCTTTGTGAATTAAGATGAGCAATTTACTTTTCACATTTTTCTGATGATTCTGTCTTTAAGACAGGAGACATTGGGATTTGAACAAAGTATGCATAAATTACAAAGATATGTATGTAGGAAGTCCGGCCTGTGCTACTCGTTTACGAGTTGGCACGACTACTTACTACAAATGATTATATCGGTAGAAAATGTTAATTGAGTTGATATTAAGAATTTTCCGGTAGAATATATGTACATAATTATGTATGCACATATACGTACATACATAATAATAACCCGTAAAAAATAGTATTCCGTAATGAAGAGAAGTTGGATGAGAGATAAAACAGTTTTTACAGCACAACATCTAGAAGGAGGGAAATTGGATAAGAGAACAGGGAAATACTCGGGTATATATGTTTTGCATATTCAATTCATGAGAAACAAAAAATATTCCACATTTTCGAGTCTCTCGAATGAATGACCGAATGATCATAACTTTTGTCTGTCTGTCTTCGGTATAAATTGGTTTAAGTGAACAGAAAGAATAGAAAGTAGTCGAAACAGGACAGTCATACTTTGAAATTGGTGCAATATTAGGGCATTAGATGGTGAATAGATAACGGATTGGCTCTATAAATCAATCTATTGATAAGAGAATTCTCAGTTAAAAGCCTTGGGGATACTGTAATGTGCCAATTTAATCCACTCAAAATTGCCATTGATATTTCATCCACTTAAAATTAAATATCCAATTTCAACATTTTTCAAGAAATAGATTAATTTTTCTATCTGTGAGACCTAGCCACGAGCTGAAGAAGACAAAATATTTAAATTAACGAAACCTAAAATAACATTACATCTATACAAAATGGTAATTATGCATATGATCCTCATTAAGGAAGATGTTTAAACAAAATTTAAAAGAACACAAAAGAAATTCCAGCATTATCCAGTGTGATTGATATAAAGTATAAATAATAGTGGACCGATATGACTGGCGTGGAGAACATCAGATGAAGGCAGAAAGAAAATAGTTTGCGTTAAGTACAATAAATAGGAGCATAACATACAAGGGAAGAAATGGGTAAGCTTCTGAATGAATATTTGATAACTGTGTTCAACCTTTTACTTAAGTCAGTACATATATAGTCAACGTGCTCACCAGATTCTATAACTAGATATTGGAAAAATCTACTGGAGAAGTAGTAGTCGATTTACCTTTACTTTATGATTAAATAAAGAGCTTATTCAAAACATTATAGTAAGGCTGAGAGCACTTTGGGAATACACCATAAGTTTATGGTTCGCCAGCAATTTGATTAATCAATCCATTTGCCCTTTTTGAGTAAGGAAAAACACAAAAGACTCTCATACAATTTTTCAGTTTAGAAGCAAGAACATTATCAGAATCACTAAACAAACTCTCAGACATTATGTATATTGGAGATTTTAGTAGGATCACTACTTTCCACATTCTTAAGTTCCAGAATAGTTGATAACTGTAAATCTTTCACTTCAATTACTTGAGCTCCCTACGCAAAGACAATCAGAGCTAGCATCTTCTGATGTCAATGCAAATTGAGATTGAATTTGAGAAAGCTAAGTACTAAGGCACGAACATCATCGAAAATCGGTTTTTGAGTTACATATAAATGTTTCAAAGAGTTATCAAAGCAAGGCTAGCATAAATGAAAGTTTCTATACCTAGAATAGAATATCATAGAAGAGCTGCATAACCATGTTCTCATTTCACTTCATTTGAACAATTGCAGTTAAATATGTCTTACAAAAACCGGTTAAGATTCTAAGAGATATCATATTAATGACAAAATCAGATTCATAATGCAAAATAACATTAAGTGCAGAATGAAAAACTTGTCTCAAGAGCTAGATTGCATAAGCCCACGAGGTTAAAATGCTACCTCAGAAGCAAAAGACTGTATGTAGCATTTTTACAAAATTGAGTTACTTACATCAAAAAGATCAGCAAAAAATATTCTGCTTCGAAGGATTTTACTGTGACTCTCAAATGCGATGGCCAACTATATAATGCAATAACTAACACTTGGATATTGGAAGCACAATGTTGTAAGCATACTTACAACTTTAGTGCATTTTTAAAATGGTGAATGCTTCTAAAGTATCGAAATACTATCTAGAAAAGATGTCACATGTAGAGGGAGCCAGATAATCTATCATTTGATGAAGTTAGCCCTTCATAGATAGTTGGTGGTGCACCGTAAGAAATATAAGGAGTAATGACGAACACTGAAATTTTTTTTTTTTTGTGCAGCAATTATAAAACATATAACGTTAAGTCCGTGAAGGCATCAACTTCAGTTATATAAAATATAATGCTCCGTTTTACGGCATTTAGCACTCAGCATCCAATATACTCTATGTCTGTCCATTTAAAACAATTCTCTTAAGACCACTACACACGCTCAAGCAAATCATACGACTGCATGGCCCAGTCGTATGATTTGAAAGAGCGTGTGTAGCGCAAATCGGAGCTTGAGTTGAAACTGAAGTCTGCCATGAATGAAATCGGACGAAACTATTGAATACAAGCAAACCTGACGAATTTGCTATAGAATTGAACTAAACAAAATCGGATGTTAACTTTTGCCTCTACTCACAACGAATTTTATTCAAACTATTTAACTAAGTTCAGACATTTCCTACACACGCTCATGCAAATTAAACGACTGGGCCATGCACAAGTCGCAAGATTTGCTTGAGTGTGTGTAGCGGCATTTAAATCCAGTTATAGCAGTTGTAAAGAAACATATAATTTTTTTCCCATTCTTGTGACACATCGGATTTATTGTTCATTAGAATAGATATTTAACATCTTATGCAACCAATTGGATGGAATTACTGCTGCCTATGTAGAATGTAATACATTCGCAAATTTAGATCTTTTAGCACAGTCACAGTCAAATTGTTTTCACATTTACCAAATGACGCATACTTAAATGGACAAGGTTGGTTTTTCTTGCAAATATAAACATCAAAAAATACTTTTTAACCATTTCTCAGTTTCAATTGAGTCCGGGTAATTTGTTTTTAAGAATCTACTTGATTTTTCTAGATTTTTGGCCGTTTTGATATACTTAATTCCTTAATTAACGTTTAGTGCAAAGCATAAAATTCGTAGATTTCAAATTTTGTAACCAATTCAACAGTATAAACAGGACCTTTAACACGAGTATTCTGAATGCACTATGCAAAAAGATTTTATATGGATATTTTAATCGCTTATAAGGAATGAAACTCAGTCCGACTTTAATTTTCAAAGGTTATTTTTACCTGAATCCTGCGTTTGGGCAAGAGAGACGGAGAATGCTAAACGCTATCTTTTGAAAATTAAAGTCGGGATTAAAATATCACTTGGACACAAGAGAATATATTTTTTTAATTTAATTCGATTTTCGGGTGTAAAATTTCATCTGCTTGGTTGAGTTTTGCATGTTTTTTATGTAGTAAAAGTTTTAAAGGGTGCTCTAACAGTGATATACAGAACCATAATATTTGTGGCGCATGAAATAGCAAATCGCTCAGTACATTGTTATAAGGCAGTGGCTCCAACTCTGCTATAGGGCGAAATAGAAAAATTTAAAACTTGTGACATTCTTTCCTATAGGAAAATGTCAATACGCTCAGTCCACTGTTATAAGTCAGTGAATTTACCTAGCACAAAAGCCGTAGGTAGGTAAAAATTAGAAGGGGATTAAATACAAAAATATTTACATTCTTTTATGTGTAAATTTGGCAATACTGTATTTGTTTCTTTTTTAATAATAAACTGGGAATTAGAATATTGGTAAATGTTTGTAATTGTGATAAAAGTAGTTAATTTTTAATATATTTTCTTGATATAGATTTACCAAAAATGAAAAACTAGGGCAAGTTATTGGGCAACAGAAGATGGAAATAGGCTTACTGGGAAGCCAGGAATATCAAAAGGTTGTTTTATATTGCTAGCGCTCACTATGCTGCTGCTGGATACAATTTTACCTCATACTTTCAAAAACCGCGCCAAAATTCCTTGCATAAACTTATCTTTTCATCCGCCTGTAATGCGAATTTTTTATAGTGTGCGAATGAACTTACACATCTTTGAGATTGGCACGAAAATTGTTGATGATGGGCCTCTCCTTTAGTATCTTACTCGTAGAGTTCAATAGATTTATTTCAATTAAATGGTGTTTTCATTTAGTATGAAATTTAAAGAAAAATAAATATAGAAAAGCTATACAAAACCTCACTGTTGTTTTACAACTGTAATTCAATGTAAAGCTTCACTGGGCCCGCAGCTCCTGTGTATCCCAGAGGGTGATGTTTTTTTGTAAGGTACGACTGTTGTTACCGTCACTCCTTACTATTGGCAGATTTAACCCAAAAATAACTCTTTAGGATATTATCTACTTACATATTTATATAAGACGGAAAACAATTCAGGAGTGTGTTTTCTATGGTGGATCTATCCTTTTACCTTTGAACAAAAACATGAATCCGACACTGGATCAGTAATCATATTGTGTAAATTTGCTCTACATTAAACCAAATAATTTACATGAACATAATTGGAAGTTTGTAAACCCTGTAGGGTTTTTTTTTTAGATGTACAGATATTTAAATCTGTACTATAACACCTATATACAAAAGGTTTGACCTACTGGTCCGCAGTGACTTTGCTTTATTCTAAATGAATTTAAGGAAATCTTATTCTCTCTAAATGCCTTCATCTACAACATTTTTATAATACTCAGTAAAAGGAAAAATTCTCAATTTCCTAAAACGACAACTTGTATTCCTTGAGTATGCTTATAAAATTGTACCTCATACGTTTAAAAAACAACTCTAAACTGCAGTGAACAGATTCGACAAATACATTTTACATATTATCTATCGTATTACGAATATTTCAAACAAATTCTATCGTAAGAACGCAGCCTGGTGTACCCTGAGCATTACGAGTAAAGACCCTGAACTAACTGAGCAAGTCGTCAAGGTGCTTCCGAGATACAATCAAGTTAACAAGTTTTATATGCAATACAAATAAAAGCAGAATCCCCTGAGATGAGAGAAATTAAAAAGATACGTACGCTAAGTGTCTTAGCAAGTGATTTTAGTGGAAGAAAAAAGCGTACAGAAAAGCCTCCTCGAGGAGAGAACTGGGTCAAGGTTTGCTTCGACAAAAATGAGCAATAAAATGCGCACGCGGGGCTGCCTTAGCCGCTGCACTGGCATGTATGACACAGAAAAATAAAAAAATATAAAAGGCTAATAATTCCTATTTACAACAAGTGTAATATGTACTCACCCTTGCAGGCTGATATCAAGAAATAACCACATTCGGTGACATCGCTGAAATCCAAGTGTACAACAGGCCGAGTATGCCCGCTGCAGGTCAGTGGGATCTGTCGTAAGTTTGTTGACATGATGAATTTATAGATTTAATTTATCGCAAGAAATTTTATTTTGTTGATGTGTATTTATACAAAAGGATTAGTTTATCCTTGATAACGGTCTAATAAATAAAATATAATCGAAAGAGTCCCACTAAACAAAATTTTTTATCGTAAAAAAACACGAATTTGAGACTGAAGGTTTAGGAAATTTTTGTTTTTTCACCCGACCGAGCCGTGTTTATCTTTTTTCTACTTTGCGCGATTAGCGGACGTAACACGAAAATTTTTTGAATTTATACGTACTTTTGCGGTTTAAACGAAACAACTGTGTGAAAAACTAAAGCTAAACTAAAAACTTTTTGATGTGCTCCGATAGTGTTAAGGAGCCACTGCCATGGATCAATGGAAACACACGACACAACCAAACGATTTGAATGACAGAACAATCAGTGAGTTCGGTGACAGTTTACAGAACGACTAGATTTGCGCAGTGGTACCCCCGTCTCAAAAACTTGACGTTTATGATTTCTTAAATCGGGGGTAGGAATGAATGATAGTGGAACAGAAATTATGCTGAAATGGCCTCGTAAGCGTACGACACTGGTATTTATTAGTTGACATTAATTTATGCTGCTTTCTATATTGTAATATTAAGATTATAGCAATAGTAAAATTATTCTAAGCGCAATTTATATTAGGTTTGTTCGATGAAAACACCGTGTAAATTTTCCCGGGGTTTTGTGCACTCATTTAACAAGTTTTTAAAACACCTAGTGTAATGACATTTCTCTGACAGTTCCGATGAGTATAATTAATTGTAAAAAGTTATTTATAAAATGCGTATTTATAAAATGGGTATTTTTGCTCAAGAAGTAATTTATATGCCCCAATCAGCAACATATTGCAAATGACAAATATCAAACTATTACCCCAAGAAAATTTTAGTGTAAGCTCGGGGTAGCCCAGGTTTTTCAAAAAACAAGATAGTCTAGCGGTTTAACCGGGATTTTCATCGAACAGACCTATTATTATAAGGTACGTAGGACCAGAAGACCAAGAAAAGAAAAAAAAATACCTTATTTTTTAAAAAGAGGCTGATATATAGTTAATTATAACTGTTATCGAAGACTTATTTAATTAAATCAAATCTTATGAGTCCCAAGAGACTTCTTTTTTTTAAGTCTGATAATAACAGTAGAGTTATAATTTTAGTAATTAATTAATAAAGGCTCTTCATAAAATTCTCATAAGACTTATTTTATTAGTCGCAAGATAATAGCTGTGTTCTTTTGTGTCTCGTGCATTTGAGAGTGCAAGCTAGAGCCTGTTTAGATGGGTCAGTATGCTGACCACTGACATATAATAAGAATGGACTGAGCGTTCTTGCTTAAAAAATGGCACAGATATTGAACAGGCTGTGAAAACCCTTTATTTCGTACAATTGCACACCGATTCATAATTTATTATTATTTGTCGATTGGAAACACTAAAGATGTTATGAAATAGTATTGCATTAAATTAAAATTACTTAGAAAGATAAATTTGTTTTAATTAACCCAAAAACTCATTTGTAATATTACTGAAAAATGTGCTCCTCTCCAGATTTGTTGTCAAATTTCCTTGAGCTTGTAAGAGATAGACGTATAAAAACAATATATTTGTCTGAATTTTTATGTCAATTCCAATGCATTCCAATTAACACAGCCGTACTGTTTCCAAAATTGGTTACAGTTCAGTGTACATTTTGAGCTTGAAAGAGACAAATAGATTTTAGCAAAAATTTGTGCCATTTTTAACTATAGGAATTAGATAGGATGGCTCAGTCCATTCTTATTATATGTCAGTGATGCTGACTCTGCCGCACGTAACTTGTTTTGTAGGATGAAGGTCGGGGGCAGGAATGAAGTACAAATTAAAATTCACAGGCAGCTCTTGAGGCAGCACGTATTTTTATTGGGCATTATGAGTGATGTGATCATTCCAGTTTCAAGCATTGACCCTGTTTAGATGGGTGAGGCCTGAGGCAAAGTTAACCTAATAATAAGTTAAGAAGCTGGTGAGATTTCCGAGTGTTTTACATTTAAAATGCATACGGCAAGAAAAGGAAGGAAGAAAGAAAAAAAAATCGAAAAAAAAACAAACTCTCTTTAAAATTTTATGAATAAAGATAAAAAATGTGAAAGCGCAAGTTGCATGCACCGAAACAGAATGGCAAATGTTTCATTTTCGTAAATAAATGAGAAGGGGCGGAGTCTTCACGTTTTACTCTCATAAAATGCTCCCGCGGTTTTGTGAAAACCGGTTTTCATGAAATATTGATAATGTTAGGACACATGTTGTTGCTGTAATCCTATGATATTTGAACAGCACGTGTTTCTGTTTACATTCGTTTTGCTATGAAGAGATTAAGTGGGAGAACTCATGCTGAATTCTCTGATATTTTCGGTAAAAATGAGAATTTCATTTGAGAGGAATTTTACATCTCCTTTCAGCATCTGGGCCAAAGCGAAATTTATCTTTTTCTTAAAAATGGGAGGTAGTGTGGCCCGAAGTACATTATTATGAATAGGTTGAAAGGATTTTGAGGGATTTAATAAGATTTTGTCGTAGAATTACCCTACGTTCTCTCGATTTTTGTTTTTAACTCGTTGTCTCAGTTGCACTACAATAGTGCATAGACAAGTTCTTTTCCCCCATTCACGCAAAAGACGAAAGTATACGAAATTACTTGTTTCATTCTAAAAAACACCAGAAATTTTCCCATTTTGCTCTACAGCTTCTTAACTTATTATTAGGTTAACTTTGCCTGAGGCCTGAAACTATTGGAGCTTTTCAGCCAGCTTGAGATTTGTTGACAATCAATAATCCCAATAAGCAATTCGAATGGAATTCCAATCGTTTTCCTTATCATTTTTGACGACTTTACCTGAAAATCCGTACTATTTGCACCCGGATTTCTGCTTCTTTGGCCGAAGGGAACTGCGTCGAGATTCCAAGTCTTTGATTGCATTGGTAGATGGAAAATGAACGTCGAGATCTATCAGATTTCCATGTTTTTTCCTTGTTATTTTTGCATGGAATTCCCAGACTTTTCCGTGGCATTTCTATATGGAATTTCTAGGGATTTCAAGGCTTTTTCTAAAATTTTTAATTAAACGGGAGCATAAATAATTTGTAGGATGCAAAGCAGTAGAAGAAGTTTCGAAAGTATAGAGAAAATAATCAAACTGCCATGACTTGAATCCTTGCAAAATGTTAAAATAGAGCTTGATAAATTCGGAACAAAGTTTGACAGGTTTAGCGTTTTGTAAGAATTAAAGTCATGCCACCTTGATTATTTTCTCTATACTTTCAAAACTTTACTACTGCTATGCACTCTACACATCAATTCGAGGCACCTCAAAGCGCACCTTATACTGACCCGTCTAATCAGGGTCATTGCAGATGTAGTTGTTACTTTACAAGATTTGTCGATTGATTTATTCCACCGACTGAAGGCAGCAAGGGCAGCAAGTTGACTGATGTAATCATGAAGGGCATTTTGAGGCACCGTCTAAACAGGGTCCTACTGCACGGCAAAAGGGGTCGCTAAAATCACCAAAAAATGCTTTCTCTTTATATGGCCTCGCTTTCCTTTTTTATTTTCTGAAACGCTCAAATTAAACGTTTTTTGTTTAATTAACGTTTTAAATAGATCTCCAATAAAACTTTTGACATATGTATGTGTGCTACTAAGTTTAAAAATTAAGTTCATTGTTAGCAGAATTTTATAAATTTCAGTCAATTAGGACGGTTACCAAAAACTTTTATTGTTTTAAGTGCTATGATAAAAGTCCTATATCTTTTCAGTTTTTCGGTTACAATCAGATCGGACTTTTATATTTTAGAGTTCGTTATAGAAGACTCTAATTTAGACAAGTCTCTTAATGGATCTCTCACAGATCTTTTATGTATTGTTGTATATTTTGATATTTGTTATTCTGGTATAAGGAAAGACATAAGAAAGATATATGGTCAGTAAATAAGTAGGATGGAGTATGCCAAAAGTATACAAAATTATAAAAGTCTGTCTTCTAGGAGTGTTAATTTGAGATTTAAAGAATAAAAGTCTTAGGACTTTTATCATTAGATTTTAATAAATAAAAGTGTTCGGTAACAGGACTGTACAAAACAAATACATTAAATAAATAACTATTATCTTATGATCTTAAATTTTAGAAGTTATATAGAAATAATAAAATTAGTTAAATTTTAACTATTATTTCAAGATTTTTTCTAAGCAGTTAGTTAAGTTTCAACTAAAATTTCCCGAACTTTATCATAAACAAGTTATATAATTGCTTTAAGACAAATTTTGTCGATAGCTTATCTAAGATTAATGCTCCTTTTACTTATATAATATCTCATCTCTAAAATGTTTGTAACGTAGCTCGTAATCAGGGTTTGTAATAAAAAAAAAGAAATGTTGAAATTGAAAATAACTCCTTTCACGTCGCACAAATTTTAACATCAGAATAACAATAAAATTCAAGACAAATTCAATACAACACGAAAATGGCCCTGATAAGCTTAGGATGACTATACCACTATACCTTGTTAATCTTTATACTATTCGGGATGTGGCGTACCCATACAAGCTGCGTTCTTTTGTGCACGCTATGGTTCACTGCACTGCTGCTACAAAAGCGCCCCACACAAAAACAACCTTTATTTGTAAGCTTTTCACGCACAAATGTTAATTTTATTTTGGCTCTATGAAAGGTGGAGGATAAACGCAGCCAATTATATCTAAAACGTTAATTTAAAAGAAAATTTGAGTCAGTTTTTAAGGCAGGGAAAAAGGAAAGCGTGATAAGCTCGAAAAGTAAAAAATACACTTTTAGGGAGATAAGCCACCCCTTTTGACGAATATAATATTCACCGGTGCAGAGCAAGATTGCACTATTCATGTTGTGGTCTTTTGAGCACGCTATCCTGTTCACTGCACTACTGCTACAAAAGAACGTCTCACAAATCCAATGAATTTTATTTTTAAAACTTAGTAACTTCCGCACACATATGTCAAAAATTTTACTTGGGATCTATGAAAGGTAGAATATAAACACAGGTAATTATATCTAAAATATTAATTAAAAAGAAAATATATTAGTTTGAGTAAGTTTCATGAAAGGAAAAAGGCAAGCAAAGTGATAGAGACCAATGCATTTTTTAATGATTTTAGCCGTGCAGTCCAATATTGCAATACACATTCTACAGTGTATTTGCACTCTTAAATCTATGATTGCAACAGTGCAGGAACACAAAAGAACGTAGCACCAATAAATGGGCCAACCTACACGTAGCAGCACAAAGCATGCGCATTTGGCTATAATTGTACTCAGACGTGTGATCAAAATAATTCTGCTACGCTGTAGTTCCTTTATGATTGCCTAGTTTAATTGTTTGCGTATTCAATCAAGTTACAGTTATATATAATATAATTGTATCACAAATTCAAAGCACGTACTGAGAACTAAATTAATTTACTTCTTGTTTTGTTGGCGAATGGTGTCCAACGAATACAAAATTATATACCTAGAATATAGAATTTTCCTAATTGAATAGGCAGCATCGATGGCAAACAATTCGGGAATCATTTAATGCAGGATCAGGAGCATATTTCTTCAACTACAAGAAAACATTTGGCGTTATTTATGGTGATCGTGCGTTTATGGTGGAAGATAGAGATAACGGAAGTGTTTCTGATGGCGGAGTTTTGGATATATTAAATCTTATAAGAAGTAGGTAGGTATAAAATGATTTAAGCATTCCATGAATTAGATGCATTTCGTCTCAGTTGGAGATAACAGCTTCTCATTGATGGATTCTCTAACGAAGCTTATTAAAGCTCCTTCCGAACATTTTTCTGCAGTTATATTATCTATGGTCATTGTTTTTTAATCTGATCGATTTCTGTACTTTCTTTATTTAGTACATGCCATTAAGCAGATTCTTTTTAAAAACGTCCGCAGTAACGTCAGGATACCCTAGATGTAATATATATATATATGTATATATAATGCTGGTAGAGCAAAACATTGGATTGGACACCCACGCATAATATTAAAAGTAATTTTTTATTTTTGTATTTCTGACTGTCTGTTCGTCCTTCGAGGGGGTCAATTTGTTCACGGGCCAAAAATAAAACCAACATATACCTACCTGCAAAAAAACAGTTAACTAAAATTAAATATAGGCTTAAATAATCAAACAAAAACCCATAGACTAAAAAAGAAAAGTATTTTATTAATCAAATACCATTATGTACCTACATATGAGAAAATTACATATTCTTTGTTTTGTTTTTGTGAATCTGGTGATAATGTCATCTATATCGATGACGATATCTCGATGGATATTTATCAAATACCTCTGAAGCCATCTTTTCTAATATTTACACGAAGCTAAGTCTTAAGGGTATAAATCCGAGTCACACCACCACCTTCTACTGAGAACGCGTTAACGTAGAGAGCTGAAATTTTATACACGGAGTTTTCATGAAAATTGTAAATGCAAGTTCAAAAATGGACTAAAACGGGCTAACCCTCTTTGGTGTTGCATTACAAAAATTTAGGTATATTGTGAAAACCATCAGTTCTAGACGTTATTATTGTACTGAAAAGTTCTTAAAATATATAAATAAATATAATAATTAAAATACATATATGAAATTAATTATAACCATTTTTACTGTCACACGCACCGTTCTAGAAATAGATACGAAAAACCACTTTAGCAATCAAAGAGGCACAAGAGATGTCTTAAGTGATGCATTATGACACTCTGAACATATTTTATTGACAATGTTTATTTTAATTAAGCGGGGGAAGGCTGGAGTGGAAATCAAAGTTTGATCTAGTACATTTTGGAAAATCTAGTACAGAATCGAATTCCTTAGGTCTTGAGAAGAAGCTTGGGTACACACACTCCTATACTGGGAGGCTTAAATAGCCATCCCCACACTCATTCTTTTAGTATTTCCCTCTGTTTAAATCGCACCTTAGATCGGTAGGGTTATGTCCGATCGGAAAACGGGGTTGACTGTTCACCTCAGCTCATTACTAGTGGCTACAGTTCAAAGAATAAAATTTTTCTCTGCATACTTTTAGAGTGGGGGAGGTTCCAATACGGCATGAAGGTTTTCGCCGAGCACTATCGGGTGGTGTACCTTTTTCCTGATTCAGAAAACTTTCCCAGGATGTTTTTGCTGGCTGAAAACCCACTTTCGTGCACTTGGATCACATCAGTTACTACATTTCGCAAATATTTTTGCAGTTCTTTTTTCCATGACCATTAGTGCTCTGTTGTGAACATTTTTCATGACTCACCAATTCCGCACAATCATGAGAAGTAGAAAAGTCCACTTTTTCACCCAAGAAAGTCACTCAAGTTACATCCGATCGCCAAAACTTTTCCCCGTTTAATTGAAATAAGCATTGTTAATAAAATATGTTCAAAGTATCATAATGCATCGTTTAAGACATTTCTCATATCCCTTTTAATTTTAGTCCAGCACCCACCGTTTAATTATCAGGCACTGTGCCTGTTATAAAATATGTTCAGAGTATCACAATGAAATCGTTTAAGATATCTTTCATGTTTGTTGATGTCGGGCCTAAAGTTGTATGAAAAGTGGACATTTCCCTTTGAACAAAGGGGTGACCATACTAAATTACATGCGGGCATTCATCTAGGGTATCGTATTAGTTCTAATTCCAATTCTAGGTTTTTGATATGTTTCATAACCCACTTGAGGGGTAATTGATGTTTTTTTGTGGAATTTTTCTTTTAGAAAAAATCAAAAGCACTGCTTAACTGTATACTTACATTGAATTTTACATAATTTAAAAATTAAAATTTTTAATTATCCATCATAGCGTGTGGGTGCTGGAAAACACTTCAACCAACTCTTCTACCGTTGAAAAAACGGATATTGTATACACACCGCCTCTGGTAAAAATTTTTGCACTTATCAATCTCAATTTGTTCCTGCATGAATGAAACACCCTGTATTTGTTTGTGTATAACCAATCCGTTTAAAAAAAGCGAGCACATCATATTCCTTTCCTACAATAAAATTTATATCAATAGCTATTTTGAAGCTCTCAACTCAATTCAGGGAAAAAACGAAATATGTACTTTAAAAAGAATAGAATATAAACAAAAATGTATATAATTCAATCATTATCGACAAGCACCAACGTATGTACATACATTACGTTCTTTTATCACATTTATTGCATAAAAAACATCTATTTACAACCAGTACAAAATTTTAACAAAAAGATTTTGGGAGTATACAATCGGTGTACTTTAATATTATATTGCAAGGTTTAATAGATATGACATTGTTTTTTGTTTTCTTTTTCAATATAAACAATTAAAATTATTTAATCATTCGAATTCTTTAAAACAGAAACTCATCACCTAATACAATTTTATAATTACATATAGGTACTTATACAAAAATTAATAATTTACTTGTAACAAAGAAATTAACTACGTTTGAAACTTAACTTGTACCAGACACTTCCTTTTTATTATTGGACTCATTACAATTTCCACTGTCGCTTAACCTTTTTGGAGATGACGCATTCATTTGCCTTGCATTCATTACTGAGCTCTGAAAAATTGCAATTTGGAAAAGGTATCAAACACAGTATGTTAATTAAAAAAAAAGGAAGGGAAAATCGAAAAATAAAAGTAATAGATTTATTAAGTGTTCAGACAATTTTGAATTTTACTAGTTTTCGTATGTTTTGTTGCTCATAATGAATTTTGATGTTTTTCGTATACTAAATTAATTTTTATTTTTTCTATTTTGCTTCTAAAATAATTTTGTTATTCATTTCATATTTTAGAGCCCATTTTCAATATAGTTTCGTCCAACTAAAAATACGCACATTTCTTTTGATACCTGACTTATAAAAGCATTTCTTGCTGAGGTTGCGTATAGCGATATTAAGTTTTTTCTTTTGGGTGAAAAGTTATGAGTTCGACTTTACAAAATATGGGAAATAAAGAAATGACAATTATGATGATAAGCCATTTTGTATTTAAGAAATAAATTTATTATATGAAAATATATGTTATAGAATTTATATATCAAGACCTAGGTGATTTAGGTATGAATATCAATAAAGAACTTAAACATCTCAAAAATAAAAAGAATAAATTGTGGAAATGTTACATGAGGGACAAAGACTTTATAAGTCACAACAATTTCCTCACATCCTACAATGAGTTCAAAGAACTTTCCTCTACACTTTATGATGAGTATATTCAAAACATGCGCGCGAAATTATTTCGTGACCCACGTATCTTTTTTAAGTTTATTAACATGAAGAAAAAAACAGACAACTACCCCAATACCATGAGGTACAAAGATTCTGCTAGTGATGATTCATCCGAAATTTGCAATATGTTTGCTTCATTTTTTGACAATGCATTCTCTTCGTCAAATTTCCTTCCTCGAAATGACCACTTTAGTCATATGAACGATTCTCATAATGTTTCATTCACTATCCCTACAATTGCGCAAGAGGATATACTCGATCATATTAACGACCTTCCAAATGACTTCACAACGGGCCCTGATGGCATCCCTCCAGCTTTCTATAAGTCATGTTGCCATGCCCTTACAGCTCCGCTGAGAATTATTTTCCAAAAATCACTTAATAGTGGTTGTTTTCCTCAGCTATGGAAAAATTCTTTTATCATACCTATCCACAAAAAAGGTAGTAAAAGTGAAATTTCTAACTATAGGCCTATCGCAAAATTGTCTTGTATGCCTAAATTGTTCGAATCTATCATTTACTCTCAGCTATCAATTTCCTGCAAGAATTTGCTTTCTTCAAACCAGCATGGGTTTATTTCGGGCAGGTCCACAACCACTAACTTGTTGGAATTTGTCTCGGATACCATTGGCGGGTTTGCAAAAGGTTATCAGACAGATTGTATTTATACTGACTTTAGTAAAGCGTTCGACAAGTTATCTCACTCTGTGATACTCTTTAAAATGGAAAAGTATGGGTTTCACCCAACATTTATAAAATGGACGGAGTCTTATTTGAATAACAGAACATATCAAATATTATTCCGGCATTCCATCTCTAGAGTCCTGAAAGCTTCGTCCGGCGTACCTCAAGGGAGTCACTTGGGCCCGTTGTTTTTTATTCTATCTATTGACGACATTGTCTCTGTTGTGAGGCACTGCAAAGTATTGATTTATGCTGACGATATTAAACTTTTCGCTCAGATTAAATCTGTTAACGATTGTGAACTGATACAGGATGAACTTCACAAGTTTTACGTTTGGTGCAAAAACAATAATTTGGCTCTCAATATCGACAAATGTGAGGTTATGACTTTTCACAGGAATCAGAAACCGATCACTTATGATTATGTGTTCTCGGATTCCACGATTCGCCGTCGCGAGGGTGCTGTTTGTGACTTGGGTGTCAAATGTGACCATAGATTGAGTTTTATCTCTCACATTAACTACATGGTATCTAAGAGTAACTCTATGCTGGGCTTTATCAAACGTTGGTCTCGAATCCCACCATAACATTGCGTTTGTACACTTGTTTTGTGAGACCTCTCCTTGAATACGCTAGCCAGGTCTGGTCTCCATTTTACGGTACACACATCGACCGCATCGAGTCTGTTCAGCGGAACTTCCTGCGCTTCGCTCTTAGGCACCTACTCTGGAATAATTCATCAATTCTTCCACCTTATGAGGATCGCTTGAAGCTTTTGAATATGCACTCCCTTGAAAAACGTCGCATGGTTGCCGATGTAACTTTTGTGCATCAACTCTTAAACGCGAATATTGATTCTCCCGTACTGCTTAGCAAAATCTCTTTGCGCGATAGCGGGCACAATCTGAGAAGGTTACCTCTGTTGCATGTTAACTCCGCAAGATCCAACTTTAGTATGTATGAACCCATCAATCGCATGTGTATTGTTGTTAATATTAAGGCTGAGCATTTTGACGTTGGCATATCCAAGCATGTTTTAAAAAAACGTCTATTTAATACTTGATTTTCTATTTCCATGTCGCATTGCATGTCATCTCATTCGGTGTTTGGGCTATGTTTAGTTTAACATACTAATACTAACACCGACTAAGTGATGAAACGCATGTATTGTTGACCGTTTATTTTATTAAACGTGTCCATGCAGCGAGCTTGTGTTAAGCTGGTTCTGATAGTCAAGATGTTTAGGCTGGATGCGTTACTCACGTTTAAGGCCGTATGCACCGAAATGGCTTGTTATATAACTTCAGTTTTAATTCAAGTGATCCACAACCCTCTCTAATTGAAGTACAAAAACACAAATTAAATTTCTATTAATAGCTTGGTGAATATGGCCCTAAGTGTGTCCTAACCCTCTTTTACAGGAGTTCTAAAACAGAAATTAAATTAAATTTCAATCACAAATAAGTAAATATACAGATAACGAATCGAATAGGAAAATTGAAAACCAAAAGTCAGAAGTTGCCAGTCAATTAAAAAACTTTGTAACGTCTCGCTCGAATATAAAATCGACGATACCTCGACCTTAATACGAAGGCCTCAATTCTTTCTTAGAAATTTACTGGTAAATTCAAGCGAAAACTTTCAGTCAATAGCTAAAATTAGGTAATTTTCTTTTACCTACGAGTTTTTCAAGCCATTTTTGCTGGATATGCTAAACGAAAATGTAGTAGGTACTTAAAATAAAAATTTCCTCTCTTGCCTTCCTCGTTTCATAATTTTTTTTTATTTAATTCTTCGCCTTTCTTCTTTTAAATAATATTCTTTGTTCTCAGAGCACATGCTCTGCAATTGCAAAATATTGGCTACGCGGAGATTATTCCACTTCGAATATACTTTTCCCCCACGAAACTACGTGTGGAATCTCAATCCTAGAATTCTTCTGGACTTTATTAACAGTCTAAACCTAGAAAGGGAGTAAATTGAATGGGGGCTCACAATAGATCTTTCAGGTTGCAGTGAATACGAGGCCAACGCTTGTACACCCCTCCACAAATCTAATCTAATCTAATATTTTTGTTGCTTAACTCTTCCTTATAAAATCATCCATTTTATTTTCACGCCGACATATACTTTCCTTTTTTTTCCTCTCCATATTAAGGAAAAACTTTATACAGTCTGCTTTATTTACTCCAAACTGCATTTCTGCTGCATTCATTTTCTCGTCCTGACTGAATTTGTGTGAATCAATAGAACGATGCATAAAATATTGTTGTTCATCAAAAACAAATCCATTTGCTAACAAAGAGAACATAACTTCAACTAGACTACCCCAGCCAAAATATGTAAATAACACATTCACGAATGCAAATAAAAAATGTTTTGCTTGAGTCCGGAAAAACTCAGATGCATTGAGAACCATTCGGAGTCCGAGAAAAAGAGAGATGGATTGAAACAGATTCATTCGGAACGAGAAAAAGAACGCAGTATTCATTTAAAACAGAATTACCCTATTTGGAGTTTCCAGCCCAAACATTTTTAACTTAATCTATGATTTTATTCCCATTTATCCGAAAATTTTACTTTTGTCTCTAAAGTAGGAAAATTGTGCGTTAAATTATCTATTTTGAAAAGAGTCGGAAGTAATTTAGGATGTTTTTGTTTGCTCTCCTTTTGCTGGATATATCTCAGATTAATTAAGCTTCGTGATAAAGACAGAGACAATCCAATTCATTTATTTTTAGGTTAGGGGAAATTGAAGAATATTACAAAAACCAATCGTTTTCCTCAGTGTTTAGATTAAGTTATGCCCTTGAGGCTCTTTAATTCTAAAAATATTTCTAGATACTGCTCTTTCAATTTACTTGAAGATAACTATTTCATCAGTCGTTACGCTCCGTAGGCATTGACAAAGTTCGAAGCTTTTTTTTCAAGTATCAGGGATAACGATTTAAACTAGAGGATAGCGTCGTTGGAATATCTGTAATATGAAGCATTATAGAATGTGATTCGTTAATTCCAGAATAGACCAAACTCAGTTCACATGAAAAATTGCATCAGAGACAAGCCCACGAAGATAGAAAGGTAAAGATAAGGATAACGATACCTACTACCGGAATTGAATTTGATGAAAACTTTGCCAACTCCAATTTTATTTACAGGAATTAAATACTACAAAAGACAGTTGTGAAATTATTGCCTCGGAATGAATCTGTTTATTGGCGTGATCTTCACACAGGAGGTAGGCTACTGACATTTATATTAATTATTTTAAAAATTTTATAACTACAAAAAAGATTGTAATGTTTTCTGATAGTTTCGAAGGATCAAACTGCGGCAAGGGCGGCAAGTTGTAGCTCGTTAACATGGAATCGTTTCCCACGTAAAATTGTTTAGTCAACGTTTTTAGTAATTAGGGAAATTAAAATTTAAAATGTTTTTGCTTTGATTATAATACACACAGAATTCAGTTGTATTTTAGATTTCATTAAATTCGATCAAAATAAACTTGTCATTTTAAAATAAAAATTATTGTTTTAATTTTCTTGAATTTATTAACTTATGCAAGTTAAAAATAAGTTTAAGGTGGTAACAATGGAAAAAGTTTGAAACTGAAGACTTTATTAAACAGTTTCAAGCTCTCTATCCGAAAGGAAACTTTATTAGTGAAATTAAGAAAAAAGATTTGGAGGTTTGTAATGTGTCTGATAATAAAATGCAATTTATGCTTTTTTATTAAAATATGAGAGTATGAATTGTGGATGAGAATTTAAAATTGAATGAAATAATTTTATGTTTTTAGGGTCAACTTAAGATACATCAATATATTGTACTAATAGGACAATATATTGACGTATTGACCTTATGGTTGTGATTCGGCGCATTGGGCACCTGAGTCACATCAATCTCAAAAGTGTTAAAAGTGTTCTTGTACCCCTCTGCTTTTGAGCCCTCGCTTTTAATAACAAACCAAGATATTTTCCGATAAATAGTACGCTGAGGTCAAACCATCTAAATGGATTTTGAGTTTCTTAAAAAATATGCGATACGCCAAGGTGGTCCCCAATTTTGTTTTTACATACAAAAACTCACAAATGTTTTTACAAAGCAATTAAAAAAAAAACTGCAACAAAATAATGACAGAAAAACATCAATTATTTTATTCAAATATACATAAGTAAACAATTAAAACGCATATAACTTCATAATATCTTTTTGATGGACCTACAATGTGCGCTCAATGTCTCATATATATGCTCTGTGTTGCAGGCCGAGGAAAATAATGCCCTCGCTAACAATCGATCGAGGTTGAATAAAATATCCAGCTTTGTCCGACCGGTTAATATAAGTGAATTCTACCATTTATGCATTACCATCTGAAAAAATTAAATTACTTTGTAAAATAATTTCTATGGATTGCTGAAATACGAGGACATAACATATAACAGGTAAACAGCGTAAGTATACCGACGATGTTTTCTCTTTATATGTTCTCTTAGGCTTTTTTTAAACCTAACACGGACTTTTACATATTTATAACAGAGTTGAAATTCTGAAATTTCATAACTTCGAAACGGAGATGAGGATAAGAAAAGCTGTGGACCGCTGGAAAACATTAATTAACTGCTGCCTATGTAAGAAGTTTTAAATCATCATCATAGAAATTAAAAAAATATGTAGAAGGAAAAAAGTGGTGGCATATTTTACTGTATAACTAGGAACGGTATAGAATACATACTTATTTACATTTTGTAAAGTGCCTTTGAGATATGAAACCTGAACGTAAAAATTTGTATTTTTAAAACCAAAAGTTTGAACTTACTGAGGCATACATATGTCGTAGACACTTGATGTAACTCAGCACTTCACGAAAAGTCTAGGCATTTCATGAAATGTAGGCAGATAGTGTAACAGTTTGCGGTTAATGAGTTTACATGGTGTCTGAAATTTTGAATCACTTAATGAAATGCTACAAGCCTTTTCGCCGATAGTGTAATACCAACCGACATAACCGAATGCTAGGATAGGTAGATAAGTGGTAAAGGGGGAGGTCGTGCCCAGGCCTGCGAGACAGTCACACACACACACACACACACATACACGCTGCGTATCAAATTAAAACGCAGAAGTTTTTCGAAATTGTATATCAAACTTCACACTAAACTTCGAACAGTATTTTGAACACCCCATCCCCTTTTGCTTGAATAGTGTCCGTTAAATGACATCCCATATAATTCAGCTTCTCAAGGCAACAATCTATCCCCAAAAATATTTACATGGTTTCTTTTAAAAAATATTTTAACAATTCGAATACTAAGTAACTAACTAGTAGTTCTGAGCCCTAATATTCGTCCTAACGCTAATTTGTTCTAATCATCACGATACTGCTCATTGCTCTTCAATATTACACTTGCATTCATACATAAGGTTAGTGAACATTTTCAACGACTTTCTCTATAATATCCTAGATACGTACGCTATTTTCACCATTTAGCCCTAGGATACAACACAAGATCCTTAGACATAGAAAATACACTGATAATACTGTTTTATAACCAATACTAGGAGGGTTTTCCCTAACTCTTTTCTAATTGTTCTTACTGTGGTTACTACAATAACATCTTTCCTTGTGTACCAAGAACCTGAGCCAACAACATTTTTTACAACTGTAAAGGAATTCTGGTTAATATAAGAAGATCGGACTTTATTAACTGCTCTGCAGTTAAATTTCTATAGTAAGGAAGAATACCACAAATGCAGGCAGTTTCGGAATCGGATCATTTTTTTTTATTTTATCTGATAAAGGAGACAGTTTCACAACCAATTCATCAACGCATAAGCTCTCTCCAGGCATAAATTCCTCTAACAATTTTGAGTCTATGTACTCCAAGAATGAACTCACTCGCTGTACATATACGTGGTCTTAAGTCGCTGTTTGTGTTTTAATACTTTCTTCAAAAGAAGTATCCAAAAAATTTAAATTCGGCTGCTTTCATCCGTTGACTAATATTCTTGAATGTTGGTCAAGTGCTGTCTGTATTCTCATAAATACATAAAATAACTGCAATGAATACCTGAAGTTCTTCCAAATCGAGCTTCATATATGATCAGCCTTTCAATAACAATTTCATTAATCAGCTCATCGTTGAAATGTAATAATGAATGGTAAACTGAGGACCAGTAGGTGTTTCAATACTTTTAAATTAACTCCGGCCTGATATTTCCTCAGTTTCGGTAACGTCGGTCTATTCAGAAGAATTATTCCGTCATCCATGTTTGAATTGGTTTCGCTTTTATTTTGTATTACATAATCGAATTCATTTTCTTATTGAAGCAATTATTTCTCCACTTTTTATCTGAAGCAGTTGCCTTAGTCACATCTCTAACATTTCAATTTTCTCTAAGAACTCATTGTTAATACTAAAAATTTCTTTCTTTCTTTGCACTCATCAGTTTCAAGTAGCGATATTAAAAAATGCAATTTTCCCTAACATTCCTTTTTGGAATTCTGATTTTTTTTTGATTTTCTCTATATTTAATTACATACATACTGTCGGCTGTTTTATGTTGTAAAAACGAAAAAAAAAAAATGCAACGACAACCAACTTTGTTGTCGAGGAGAATTTAAACACTTTTCTAATGACAGTTCAAAAACGATGAGTGTGAATCAAAAACGATAGTTCAAGTGTCTCTCGTTGTCTTCGAAATATTTTACTTAAAGAATTTTCATTCGCCCTTCGCTGTAAACTATCAAAAAGAAGCATTTATAAAATCACCTCCCGCTGAGTAAAACAATCAAAACCAAAGCATTCAAAGAACATCCAACGAAAAGTATAGCATTCAAACATGTCTGGGCTGACCTATGGGTTATGATATCAGAACTCACAACCGACACCATTGAGTGGAGGAGGTGGTTTTATTTTGGCATCCATCAAGAATCGAGCGACATCTAACGAAAATTATGGC
Source organism: Dioctria rufipes (assembly GCA_963924295.1). Lineage (NCBI taxonomy): Eukaryota > Metazoa > Arthropoda > Insecta > Diptera > Asilidae > Dioctria > Dioctria rufipes. Next base: position 340,163,756 of record OZ002740.1, on the reverse strand, counting down.
ATTCGAACACGTCTGTTTTTTAGTTCAAACGTCACAAATCGCTATTGTTTGCTCGCCACTTACAGTGTAGCTACACTCAATAAGGAATTCCTCTAAGCTTAAGATGGAAAAGGACTTTTAAGGTCCCTTTTAAGCGTTTCTACCGAAGCACAAATCGCTTCGATTGTGCTTCAGTTTCATATAAATTTTTACATCGTATGTCCGCAGAAGTAAGTGCTTCCTTTTAGCTTCGTTCTAAATTACGATTGCTGAAGCTACAGTATCGGCCATAAATATTTACCAGTGTGGTTTTCAATTACAGAAAATTAAATTTTGATGAAGCAGCCACACTTTGCAATAGCACGATTCATAATTTTATTTGCAGCCTTACACTTTTCTACTGATCTAAAAAAGGAAAACATCTGCTTTGAAACATTCCGAACCACGGTACGTACGACGTCTACACGACAAAATTTGCATGATCACACTTGCATTAAATTTTTTGGAATTTTAACAATAACTTCAAAACAAAATTGCTTCAGGTTCAGATTGCTTCCAGAAAGAACTTTTCTGAAAACATATCAGTATCCGGCACTTCGAACCTGCTTTTTTTTCGAAGCCCTTGAAATTTTTTCCGATGGGTATGAATAATATTTTTCTTATAATAGATTAACGCTGTATTTGTTTCAACTGGAGGTGGTTTGAGTTGTGCTAACATTAACTTCATGTAGGTACGATAGGAAGTTATTCGGTTGTTGGCAAAGATGTTTTTAGATTCCATAAATCGAAATTTAAATGAAATATTAAGTTAAACCAGCCTTTATAATTAGAAATTAATCAGAAAAAGTCTCAAAATGAAGTTCTGATTCTGTTTCTGGTAAATCTTCTTCAGAATCAGATGTGTCAGGTTTATTTTAAAAGTGCAAATTTGCTTTCACTGTTATATGAGTTTATTTAAGCATTCTTTTTCCAATCTATTTCGCGTTTTAAAATGCGTATTTGTAAACAGGCTCCAATTTCTTTCACTTGCAGCTGTTCTCGTCGGGATGGTCAAGTTTAAATGGGAAAAGGGACTTAGTTTACAGCGAAGCTTTTTCCACCATATTTGAGGATAGATTAAGTTGAATCCGACCAAATTAACTATAATTTTTCCAAAGTCTTTCGAAAATACCATACCTTGGTCATCTATAAAGTTTGATGCGGATGCCAATTCAAATGCAAATATCCCAGGCCTAGAGGAATATTTTTAAAAGCCGTTAAACAGTAACATTGCACACATTAAACTTTAATTTTATTTTTTGCTTAATTTGGTTGTATACTGCTTTTAATGTTTCGTTTTGAAGTTATATTGTTTGTTTCAGTTTCTGACCGTCACTTAAGAAAGTTACGAAAACTGCTATAAAGTAAGAGCAGTCGCAGTCGGGAGCAAATGAGCAAGTAAATATAATATTTTATGGGATGTCAAAACACTGCATTTTAGGAAGTTGGTGTACCTACACTAACGTCTTAAGTACCCAGAGCAACTTAAAACTAATGAGAGTGATTTAAAGAATTCATTAGAATCGGTGTAAGCACATGAATGCATGATTATTAAACGCTTTTGTAAAATTATAATTTGATTGCTTCCCCTCGAATCAAGTCCACGACACGCCACGCCACTGATCATACCAATCTAAACCTGACTTCATTCCCATAACATTCATATCACATTAGATCGCATCGTGAAATTTCAGAAATTAGTGCTGATGTGAAACAAATTCCCATTTTCGGTTTGAGCTACAAATGTTTAAAAGAGGCGTACATCGTTATCTGCTAGACTCAAATAATACAAATTTTTTTAAACATTTTTTCTTTCTTGCCAACACTGTTATGTTATCACGTCATAGAATAACGCAATGATCATAATAAAAAAACAAGAGACAAATTTATAATTGGTTTAAGACCAATAATATTATACCCTAGATGAAAATAAAAGTTAGATGAATTGAAAACCAAAAGTTTCATATGGCAGCACAAAGAAGAGGTTGCCTGATTTAGCCAATTTTTGAAATTATATTTACTATTTCTATGACAACACTGTGTACATATCTTCAGCTCTACGTTTTTTTTTCTAAAAAGGCAATGTTCAAAATTTCAACTCTCTAAGTGAACGCGTTCTCGAGTTATCGTGAGGACGGACGGTCAGACAGATAAACTGACATGAAAAATAACTTTTTGAGTGGGTGTCCAACCCATTTTGATCTACCAGCATTATTTCTGTGCTTTAAAAACACAGTGACAGGGTATAATAGAATATAAAAAAAGTAGAACTTCAAAGTTTTAAATACGGTGAATGTGGTAAAATTAAGTACTCCTACGAAAGTGCAATCAATTATAACGAACGCACAAATTCCAAAAACAACATCGATAAACGATATCGATAGTGTGTTTCATAGTTACAAAGTACATATAAGCACAATAAAAAAATTAATTTGAATTAAAATATTGAGAAAAAAATTGTGTAAATATTTAACAAAATTCATGCTTTGAATAAAATACAAAAATCCAGTAAATTCACGATACTATGTTATTCAAGAAAAGGTGTTGTAAAAAACAATAAGGAAAGTATTAAAACGAAATAATCGAAAAACAACAAATTTATTAATATCTATGCTCTTGTCAAAATAATTTAAATATTTAAAAATAAACAACAAAATGCACTTAGACTGTTCGTCTTTGTAAATAGCAAAAAGAGTAAATTTGTTTTTAAAAAACTTCTTACAGAAAAGCTAAGCTTTTCTTACTTATGGAATAAACAAATCACAATAAGGTTTTTTTGTTTTGTTTACATTTATAATTATTATTTATGTTTAAAATCAAAATTTTGTGAACTACGAGCATTATAACAAGGAAAATAAAATGGGCAGGGATGAAATGCTTTTAGCAAAATTCGTAAGTAAAATAAAATTAATAATTTCTTTAAAACATTACGGTCAGATTCTGTTAACAACTTTACTTAATTAATGTGATAACTTAAAATAAATATTAATAATTAAAATATCTGGTTTTCAAAACATACAATTTAGCAGTAATATAATAATTAATAATAATAAAAATCACACTGAGTGTATTATTCATTCTACAATTGAAAATCGAATTTTAACTGGGAGAAAGAATTTGGCAGCTTTTTTTTTTGTTTTGCTAACCAAAACCATATAAGGAATCAGGCAATCGTCTTCTAGCGATTGATTGCTGTAAAATATTTCTGTAAAAAATAAAAGTAAAATGGAGAATTATTTTTGAATTAAAAATTAATTTATTAAAACTTTGCTGGTGCAATGAATTTAATGAAATTTTGTTTTTATGCCTTTATTTTGTGTGTGTTAACGAACGAAAGAAAATAACGAGTATAACAGCGGGTGAGAGTGTATTATAAATAAATTAAGAAACAAACAAGGTTACAATGAAAATTGAAAAAACAAACATGCAAACGTAAATTTAAAGATTATCGCATTTGAAATCTGACCAATTTCGAGATAGAGCTATTTATAGCAAAAGAAAAATATTGAACTAAGCATTTAATTTATTATTGTTTACCTTAAAAAAATACAGGGCGCGCAAGGAACGAATTCAAAAACTTGAAAGAATTCTAATAAGAATCAATCACAGAATGAATGAAAATGGGCTGCTCTTAGCATTATTTATTCCCGAAGACATATTCTCATTTTGAATATTATCGAGTGAAAAGTTGAAAAACCGAGCTCCGCGAATAAAGTGGTTCACATCGAATTTTCAGCTGTTAATTAAAATGAGACGTTTTCAAAAATCTGTTATTTACAATTATTGGCAAAAATGTATCTAAATTTTTGCAGCAGTGGCGGCTCGTTGTGATACAATAAGCAAGTGGGGCCAGAAAAAAAATATTTTAAGGACATTTCAATCAAATTTCTATCTAATAGCAAAATTTCTTACTACCGAATCTAAGCCCAATATAACGGAGTTACACAGGTTGTCTAGTCTTGGGTGCACCCGGAGACTATATACCTAGACAAGTGAAGATTTAAGAAGTCCAAAAGCTTCGTTTTAAAATGATTTATTACACTCTGTACCCGAAATGTGTTTCTTGTACTTTTTCTTAAGCATATGCAGCGAAAAAATTCAATAAATGTCAGAAAGGAGGAGCTCTTTAAGCCATTTTCAATGTGTATGTTCAAGAAAAAGTGCAAAATAAGCAGAAAGGGTACAGAGTGTCATGTGTCATTTTAAACCGAAGCCTTTGGGATTCTTAAGTCTAGTATGAAAAATTGGTTTTGAATGAAGTAGTTTTTGATAAAAATAAATAAATAAAATAAAATAAATAAAACTGAGTTAAAATTCCAAAATTTTAGCTTTGTGAGTCACAAGTTCAAAACGAAGAGGACAGACTTACGGTTACCTATCTAGCAAATTAATACATTATCATTATTAGGTGTAACGTGAAGTTATAGGGTGATCTTTAAAACCATACCCAAATATCTTCAAGTCCTGTTATCTCAGAAACCGTTACGATTGCCCTCCTCCCACGCAACTCTTTTTTCTCTAATCATGAACATTCCATAGCCTTCGGATATAACACCGGACACCCTGTATACATTCCATGAAATAATGCGAAGGCTAAAACAAAAAATGCAAATACAGTTGCTCTATATTGGATTATACAGACCAACCGGTTTTTACTTTTTATTTTCTATTGATAAGTTCGTTTGCGGCGTAATTAGAAAAAAATTCTAGTGCGAAATAGTGATAAGATCAGAATAATACATAAAAATTCATAAATTGTTTCTTATCACAAAGAAATAACAAATCTTATAATATTTAATATCATTTAATTAGGAACGTGAAATTGTATTTTTAGTTACTGTTACAATTTACTTTTGTATCAACCTCTGTGCTACTCACACTAAAATGGCTCGTGGAAACCAGTTAACTAAAACAGTGCGCGGACAAATTTTCGTCTATCGAAATAGTGGACTAACAACTAAAGAGATAGCATCTCGAATCAATAGAAATAAGACTGTGGTTTTTAATTTCCTGAAACTAAAAGACAAATATAACAAAAACAAAAAATAAGAGCTTTTGCAGAAAACTAAAGATATTGCTGCGATTCACTCCGTACGACATACATAAGACTTTCTAGAATCTTCCATTACTGGAGAGGCCATCTTGTAGTTCCAGAATTTTGATTAAAAATGTTCTGATTTTGTTAATGCTTTGTACTTTGTATGCAATTTTATTTTACATATTATGAACTGAAAAAATCGGTCATTCTTGAATGTTTCTTCCGATTATAATTAATTTTTTATTTTATTATTGGAAAAACATTGAATGTTGTTCAGGGACATGTGAGCCTTACCTGGAACGTCCGTTATTGTTTCGATTGCAGACTGCAAATTGTAGATCCAGGAATACGGCTCGCAACAAAACTAGGTTTCTATGTAGAATTGAAAATGCACAAAGCAAATACAATACAAAGTAAAGAAAAAATCAAGGCATAGCAAACGGTACAAACAAGTAGCAAGGTTTATCTGAATTTATTCGAGTTAGAGGAGGGCGAATAGTAAGAAAAAGTCCAAAAATTTCTGAAAATTAGTTCGACTTAGGGAGATTTTTCGAGTTAAGACAAGGGTTTTTTTCTATTAAAGATCGAAGGGAGTGCCAAATGAAGTGCAAAAAACTCGAATGAAAGAGAAATTCGAGTAAGAGGAAATTCAACTTAGAGAGGTTTGATTGTATGAATTACTAACAAGATACATTTATTTAGAAAAATATATTTTTCTTATACTCTTAAGTTGATACAGTGATGATTTTTGAATTTATTCGCGACAGTATTACACACTGAAACTCAACATTTAAAATGCTTAATTCGCTTATTAAAAACAAACATTATATAATATAGAAAACAATTGTAGTCCACATCTAGTGTTCCAGATATCGTATCAAACTTTGCGCAAGCGTTTAAATGGATAAATGTACAGAAAAAATTACAGTGCAAGTAGTGTATAATAAGCGATTTCTACCGATTAGCTTTGCTGCGAAATTAACCTGGAAGAAGTGGAAGGCTATAATCTTTTACTACAAGCAATGAAAAGAAGTAAAGAAAATTTATTTGAAACTGAGACCTTTACACATGGTGTTTCCGTCTAGGTGGTCCATAGAGCAGGAGGTGAGAGTATCCAGTATCCACAAAGACGAGCAAAAAATTTTACGGCAGGTGGGGGGTCCACATAAACCGTTTGGGAAAACAGGGTGATTAAGAAATTATGCTAGTTTTTCATAAAACAACACCCTGTATCTTACGGTCTCTGTCAAGAGCTGATTTTATGCAGAACTTCATGGCCTTTCCAACGACTGCTTAATCAGCGCCGTACTCCTCTCCCCGCAGGAATTATTGTGGTCTAAACTAAAAATTTCGGATTTTCTTACAATTTTTTTAATTTGACCTTAATTTTTTTTCAAAAAGGTGGTTAACATAACTTATAAAAACTGTAAACTGTGACCTATTACACCCTATGTCCTAACTGTAACCGTTAAATAGTTATTAACTCATAACCTATTCAGATTATACTGAAATTAGACGTTTAAAAAAAAAATGAGATTCATCTCTTTGAACTCTTTCCAACAGTACCAAAAACCAAAATCTGAAATTGCCCACAGAGGAGAATTTGCAGATCAAATGAAGAAAAAATTAGAAAACCTTTGCTTCAGCGACAGAGTGCCCTTCAATACAAATATTTTGAAAAATTTGAAATAAAAAAGTTGTCGAGATCTTCATCTGCAAAGCAAAGATTAGTGGAAGTGGCTCTGGCTGCACTGTCAACAGAAAGTTTCAGTGGAATGTGCTTTTAGTGTTCTTTTCACTATTCTTTTAAAAACAAGAAGTAGATTATCTAAGGACCCTATTATTTACAACAAATTACTTTAATTGACGAGGATTATTGATAAATTTAGAGTAATTGAATACCTAAGCATTTATTTTTGATGTTTTTAATTCTAAATGAAATGTGTACTTTTAAGAAATTTGTTTCCTGCTCCTTTTAATTTTTATAAAGTATAAAAGATAGGATTTGCATAGAAAGAATCAACAGACATACTCCAATTCAACCGACTTGCCCAATTATGTGGACTATGCGCAACTCAACAATTGCACGGAACCATGGGTGTAATCTTTTTGTTAATTCAATATAAAACTGAATCTTATACCATGCGCAAGCTATTTCGTTTTAAGTCTCGTCTACTTTGCTTGATTCACTTATGATTATTCATTTTATATAAGCTCCAGAATGAAATTGAAATTCTGATTCTCATTATTTTTGATTCATTCAGGAATGATAAGTATTTTGATTAAAAAGGGCACGAATTAAAAACTGATTCTTTGCACGAATCGCTTATTAAGGAATGAACCTTTTTGTTTTTTTTTCTTTGCACCCTAACTAAAAATTGAATTTTAGCTCCAAACTATAGTTAATAATTACGCCACTCCCGTTTCTTTCTTATTGATGAACTTGGCATAGGACACCTGCTGTCACAACTCTACCTCAGCTTCATTTCAGATGCATGTGATAAAAAGATAGTAAACGATTAACTCTTGTGGAGATAGTCAAGAGTTTATTACAGGTGTACGATTGATTGATTGCTGTAATACATGTTACTAGTAACTAACCACAATCGACTAATCCATAGCTGATTTAATTAATAGTATGCTAATGACTACAAAGAATGGCCGTCAATTAGTATTAATATTAGCCAAAATTCCAAACGATAATTTAAGTAGAGAAAATTAAGAACAATTCAAACCTAAAAATGAAGCAAAAACCACTTCTTGTGGGACTGATTTAAAAAAAAAAAAAATACCTAACTGGTTAGATATTATAAATACATAGCAGATGTTAGAAATGGATAAATTCTGCACAGAAGCCACGTTTTTAAACTTCAGACTAAAAAAATTATGGATTTTGGAATTGAGACAAAACCCGAGCAATACACACACATATTGATAATGAAAGAAAATCCTTTAGACATAATAAAGTACTTCATGGAAAGGCATCAAATATCTGCTTCATTATAGTCATCGCTAGGCAAAAAGTTACAGAAAAAAAAAACAGCTATTGGTAATGCATTTAGTGTAACTCAGTATATAGCCCGTACCTAGTCAGTCCACCAAACAATAAAAATACAAAATATCCATTGAATTAAGCAACATTGATATAGCAAAAAAATAAACTCCATTCCGCCGTTAACACACAAAAAAAACCACATTTACAGAAATATTTATCTCCAGCACACATAAGAAGCTGGCAATGATCTTAAACTACAGTAAAATAATGGCTTGAAATGATTGTTGTGCAATCTTCTATCTTAATCTTAGTGTACTACGTGCATTTCAATATAAAAAAAAAAATATCCTTAAAATTGAAAGGTGGAAAAACTTCAAAAATCACACAAAACCAATAAAACCAGGAAGCCAAAATCATATCAGAATGGGATTTTTCTTCTTTTTTGAATTTTTTACCTGATTTGACCAATCCCCTGTTGGCACTGTTGCTTTGTAGAATTTTGAGCTTGTTTTATTAAAGATTGGTAGAAGTTCGTTAGCTTCATCTGATAGGGCCTGAAATAAACAAGTAAATTATGACATTCCTATAAAGCATACGGCACAATTCTACTTACTTTTAAATAAATAACTGCATCAGTACCAAAACCTTCACATGACAACAGGACTAGATCACCATGGAAATATCTAGCATATAGACGTGAAATGGGCAAACCATATCCATAGCCTGCTAAAGGAACAGTATGAAGATCAGACTTTGATGGTTGAGGTGCTGTACTGTACATGTATTTGAATAGTTGATCTACTTGTGAACGTGGAATGCCACCTCCTTGGTCGGAGATCTGTTAAAAATTAAACATTTATCTACTGTGAACGTAGAGTCTAGTTAATACTTTACCTTAACACAAATGTCCTCTTTTCCTCTTATTACAAGTACCTGGATAGGTGGGAGTTTATCAGATTGATCATGATCATGATGTTCCATTACAGCTCGCATTGAATTTTTAAATAACTCAAAAAGCATGTGATACAGATGTGAGGGGACGTATACTGTTCGAACGGGGTAATTTTTTTCAAATTTATTGTGCTCTCGTATCACTAGCTCGGGACTAGCAAGGTAATATTGATCACAGAGGAATCGAGCATTTTCGAAGGCATCATGCACCACAGCACTTAATTCGCATGCTGGATCTAAACAACCAATATGACGTCCACCCTCATTTGGGAACTCTCCAAAAAGAATTGCTGAAAAAATTCAGGGTTATATTACTTAATACATCGTTTAATCAATTTTTTATGAATTTAACTGTAAAATACTGATGAATAATGAATAAAGAATGAAATTAAAAAGTTTGGTTTTTTTAAATTCAGAATAAATCTAGAACGTAACTGGCACAAGAAAATATATTATTAACGGGAAGCTCGGCTGAGTAGAATTGAAAATACATTACCACCCTTCTGCGGATTAAAAGGCTTTAATGTTCCAATGGTCCATCTCACTTTGTTCGGAGATTTCCCGCAAGACTTTTGATTCTGTTAAGTACCATGTAGTCGGAAAAATTGATTTGATGGACTCTTCGATTCGTTTGGGTGTATAGGAAGCGTGTCTTAATCCTTAAAGTTCTCGGTATTAAGCATTTTTTTTATGTAAATCTACATACATATACTCGACAAACGATCTTTAGAGAGAATGTTGTGAAGCCTGGTATCTGATTGCAGCTGGACTATGTTATCAGTCATTTTATATAATTTTTCCGGATTAGCCGCATGATAAATAAATTATTTATGCTGATTCGCGAGACTTATTATACTCCTCGTCTCGTTCTTGAAGCGATTGAAATAAAATATCGACTTAATATCAATCGCGATAGCAGTTTCCAGTTTAGGATCCCACCCTTAACACCTCCGCACGCTTGATCGGAAATTAACATCTTTAATAAGTGACGTAATGAGTTATGTTTGTTCGCAATAGCAACAACAAATGCAACAGCCACAGCAATAACAGACGCACCGGTACAATCTGCGTAGCTCAAATCGTATGGGAGTTACCCGGTGACCACGCTCAATGTAACTTGAAGCGAAACGTTCGGGGTGAATACTTGACTTAGCACTCAATAATAATTTATTTATCACGCAGCTAATCTGGAAAACTTATATAAAATGTCAGTAAGCAACCGCGAAAACCTTAAAAGTTATATATGTAATCAGGATTCATCTCGGAGCCGTACTGAAAGCTCCGAGACTTAAATGCAGAGGAAAAACTAAAACTCGGACTCCCATAAATATACATCTACGATGAATAATAAGATAAGCATTATGATTATTGGCAGACTTTATAAAATTTTCCAAACTTAGATACTATGGAATATCATCTCCAGGATAGTAAGGAATGATGGAAATCTGAAGGCTGGTGCACATGTGTCATAACTGCTTATATTTAACACAATTTGGGCATGGGTTTCTGTAGATCACAAATATTAATATAAAAAGTTTGATTATTTTGGCGCTGCATGTAATTTAGTCTCTGTTCTTTTTTCACTGAGGGCTACCCATCATCCGATAAGGCTACAAAGAAAGGTTTCTCAAAAAGCTCATCCAAAGCTGTCCAACCTACTTTTTGACCCTTTGGCATCTTTATCAATAGAAGTTTAGTTTACAGTAGTCAACTAAGGTATGCCAGATACTTTCAAAGGTAGAATCTTGAAAAAGTTGACTGACGTTTCCAATAGGAAATTGAGAATACGTGTGGGTTATGTTGAAAAATGGATCGTAAGTGAATTCACGAATTGGATGAGAATGTAAAAAATATACACCCCATTATTGCTTACCGAATTTGTCCTATGTTTATTTAATCAAATCAGCTACTATTGAGTTCAATAAATGTGAGATAGAAAAATTATTTTACGAATATTTTCTTTGCAAACTTTCTGCAAACTACATGATTTTCCATACGGTATGGAACGCGAAGAAATAGCGTTAAGACTTCTTAAAACGTTAACAGAAAATTGCAATTATAAAAAGAAAGTCATAGGAAAATCTAGGTAATTTAAAATTAAGAAATGACTTAGCGTACTTCTAAAGGGCATGAAAAATCTTAAATGAGTCATTTGAATGTGAAAAATTTTTTCCGTGCAAGGAGTAATAAGCTTCTCTTCCTTGGATTTACCGTCATTTTATATCGAGCATACCAGTCTTTAACAATCCTAAGGAAATTTTGACTGAATGCACAAGCGAATATTTATCCTAATGTAAAGAGTAAGATACGCCACTATTATTTGCACAACAGACCTTATCCAATATCATTATGACTGAGTGGCGACTAGCTAATTCCGTGATTGCCATCACTTCTGATAGCACATAACCGTTCCATTGCACTATTATACCCTCAAGTACCTAATTATATATCGACGGACTGCTTAAACAAGGAATCAATGGTAGCCCTGACAAAAGCTTCTTCAATATCTAGGAACGCCCCTAGAGTCTAACGATAGTCCCGTCCGCTTTATGTACATTTTGTGATAAATTCACATGAAAATCTGTTAAGGAGACATCTTTTATACGTATTTTTATCATCATATATTTTAAGAGGAATGAGGTGAGGCTTATGATACGGAAACTCTTTAGACCCATGTACATACATATGAATTCCTGCCAGGTTTCGAAATGAATGCAATCTTATTTGCTCCCTACGAGGCGCAGAGGCAAATTCCAAGAGACACAAGTGCTAAAGATAGCATCGAAATAAATTTACTGGGCACCCAATTTTAAAAGTTAAGATACCCAAAATCGATCAATTCACCTTCTCTACATTAACCAGATTGGCGGAACTAAGCCAGTAACCGACAGTGATTGATGATAATGTGGGTTCACCACATTGCACCATATGTACAAAAGCCTGCAGCCTGGGAATTGAGTCAACATCAGTAGTCAGTAGACGGACATCTGAGAGCAGATATCATTTCAGGGCTGCCAAGTTGTAGTATCGAGAATTTTATATGAATGAAAGTTAAGCGGAGAGCTTATCAAGAACAAGTACAAAAGTGAGATTTCGATGTTCGATGACAAATATATATTTTCCAAAATTTCAGTATATCTCACATGTAACTTACGGCAGGTATACAACATCATGTAGTCAATTATGATAGTAGGTTTAGTCAATGTTTAAATAAAAAAAACGAATAAGCTAAGATATAAGCGTGAAGAGTTAATGAAAGAGTAAAAATGACTTACTGTGCTGATTTATCAACATTCTTATACTAATTCTAGACATGTAGAGTCTATCTAAAAAGTATTGTATTGATGTTTCCATAGATGGTTCAACACATCCTTGTGACTCTTTTAATTCAAGAACTCCTTGGGCCATCGTCTGTACAACATCTGAGTGTCGATTTCGAATGTGAACTAGTGTACTGCAAAATCTATAAATGAAATAATATTGAATAAAAATGTAAGTGATTGTATTCGTTTTTCAATTACTTTTCTAAATTTGGTTGCGTTGGATCTGTTTTCTCAAATTGTATAACTTCTTCAAAGCTCTTAGCATACCAGGCACTGACTTGACTAACCGAAGATGTCCGCAATAAATTCTCCGGCAATAGAGCTATTTCCTTCATGATATTGGCCAACCGTACAGGTAATTCCTTTCGCAAAAAAATGAATGATTTTTGTTCGCAAGCATTCAGACCTGAAAATTGAAATTTATTGTTTAAATGCAATTAGTTGTTTCTTCATACAAAAAAAAAAAGAAGCTAAAGCTAAAACAATAAAAAGAAATTAAAAATTAAATATAATTGCCAGAAAGCCTGTTACAATGCTGAAAAATTTTATTTGGATTTTACACAAATCACGGCACATGTACGTCCGGCAACCGTCCAATTTTTCTCTCGCTTTTTACCTTGCCTCTTTTCCCCTGCGAGTTATATTTAAGTGGAACATTGCATTGTTTGTAAATATTGTGGACTTTAAACAGAAAAATTTTGAGATGAGTAAAATAAATTCCCCTTTTTTTTCCTCTAAACAGAATAATAAATTTTCTTTACTTATATTTAACGGAAGGACGTCAATTTAATTTCTGAGGAATGTTAATGTTAATTAGAGGATGAATTTTAAATTAATAACAAAGTTTTAGTTCGGCTGATTCTTTGCTATATCCCCTCTTTCACCATCTTAATAAGCATGTGGCCCATCTGGCTGGTTAGAGAGGTTGCGTTTCCGTTTCACAGGTGAAAAAAGAAGTTTTCAAAATTATTTTAATTCGATTTTTTGTTTTTTTTTTTTATTTTATAAACATTGATCAATATAAATTCATTATTCCCAGACAGTTTCGTTGCTGCTAGTACTGTACCAGACGATTTTTTCGATAAAAAAAAAAAATTAAAAAAAAAAAGAGATTTTAGTATGGCTGTAATTTTTATGCGAGCTAGTTTAATTGTCGAACCACATGAAATTAATTTGCCGCAGAAATTCAGTTGATTATCAATAGCCAGATCGATTGGAGTGTGATAGGGAATAAATGAGTAAGAAGAGTACGTTTTTAATGAAAAAAAAAGTCTGGCACGGTGCTGGCAACGAGGAAACTGTCTGGGAATAACGAATTTATATTGTTCGATGTTTATGAAAACAGATGAAAAAAAAAATTGAACTAAAATCATTTTAAAAACTTCACAGGTAAACGCACTCCCTCTCACCAGCCAGACGGGCTGTATGTCTATTGAGATACTGTAAGGAAAGACATATGAAAAAAACTAGCCGAACTAAAGTAATTTCTCGAAAACGTTGATAGCCCATAGACTAGTACTACATATGATATAAGTACAGTTAAGCAATCATCATGGAACAAATAACAAAAAAAGTGATTTAAAAAGCTATGAGAGTTATCCCCGACGGATATTAAATGGAGGCGAAACAAACTTAATTTATGCTTTCCTCCAAGAGATACAAAGATGTTTACGAAATAAATCTTCAGAGCGAAGTAGAGACTATAACAGTCCGTATTTACAGACAGTGTGGAGACAGTGATTCCAATGGTTGTTATTAACAGCATGTCTCCTAATTGATAGTTGAGCTGATCGGTATCGATGGTAAGCAAAGTATTATTCGAGTATATTGACAACGCGGTGAACACTTGGCCTCATGAACAAAACAAATAACAACCAATAATAATCTTTATAAATGGGAACAAAATATTTGTTAAAATGCATCAAAAAATTTATTCAGGGTGTGTGGATTGTTCCCGTTTGATGAAAGCGCTATTGATTCAAATTCAAAAGATATAAGAACCAAGAGTGAACTGTTACTCTAAGATGAAACAGCTAATTCAAGATATAGGATCTAATTTGCTAAAAATGTGAAGATGAATAGGTGGTATCACAAACTCGATATGTAATTTTTCACACCAATTTTTGACTATTATGAAATGCTTTCTGAAGTTATTACTGAATTCAGATTTCCTATAAAAGTAGTCATTCGAAAGCTAATTCTTGAATGATCGCGTCTTCCATCATCAAATCATTCCTTTTAGGTGACTCCTATTCTTATTCACTCTTCACCTGAATCACTCACTCAGATGTTCACCGAGTTTGATAAATCACCTTGCAATTTCAAAAGCGATTCATATTTTATATAAGAAAAGTTGCCCAACAGATCTTGTGAAAAGTGCCATAATAGACAGAATAGAAAGGAAAATGAGAAACAAAAACAAATTGAAGCGATAAGTGAAAGGAAAGAGCAACGCCTTGAAAAAAGAAATGAAATGTTAAAAAAAACAAAAGGAGAAATGTGGAAAATCGCCAGGTAGGATAGATAAATAACAATGCGCAGCTTGCAACAATGATCTCATTAGTGATTAAGACTGTAGAGGATGATTTTTTTTTAAATTGTAGGTTGTTACCAATGTCTTAGATGGTACTATGTAAAATTTATTCCATTTTGCAGCTATCTAGAAGCAATAGGCATTGAATATATTTTCAATGCTTGCATGTCTAGCTCGGCATAATCGTAGAGTACGAAGATATTTTTAAAAGTCTCTTGAATTTCTGTGATATTTAGTACTGGAAATGATTATACTAATCTTCCAAACAAATTCTGTCAAAAGTTCAGGTGGATGTTATTACAATTTTGTAATTTTTCAACCTTGGAACATACCTAGTTCCGAGTCGCAATTAAATTTTGTTTTTTGTTTTTTTTATAGATGTATAAGGCTAACGATATTAAAGCATCAACGTTACAGACTGTTTAAAAATTAGTTGTAGCACTTCTACAACTCAATTGAGGCCAAAACAAACGAAATCTTAGGAAAAGTTCATGACATCGTCGTAGATTGCTACCGAAAGTGTATGGTCGAGATTGCTTATGATATAGGCATTTCAAGATATGGGATCATTATTACACACCAGTAATGGAAGGGCAGTCGAAGCAATTAGCGACCAAAAAACGTTCTTCCGCCAAGACACAGGGGGGCAGTCGAATGTCAAATTGCAGGAATTGAACTACGAATTGGTTCTTCACGTAAAATATTTACCAGATTTAGGTCCAACTGAGTTCTTCTTCTTCCGCAATCTGCAAAAATGGACTATAGGGAAAAACTTTTATTGAATGATAAGGTTAGAGACACCTTAAACAGGTATTTTGCAGACCACTCCGACTGTCGAATATAAAATATCACTTGTATGTCGACGACCTTTAGATTTATGCTGCCATTTCTAGTCCGGATTTGCAAATGTTGTTCAAATAACAGGATTGCTCTAAGTCCCAGTAAATCTCAGGCCGTTATACTACTCCAAAACAGGTTAGCTTTTGCCGCTTGACCTCCTCCTTCTATTCGATTTCTCGATCATACCATCCCTATAAACAACTCTCATATTAAGAACCTTAGCCTGCTCATAGACACTAGCCTAGACCTTCAACTGACATGATGTCAATCTGATTTGCTCCAGCATTTATTACGGTCTTCGATCCCTCTACGCTGCATTCCCTCATCATCCTTTCCCTATTCGTAAGCGTCTTGTCTCTGCTTTGGTGCTTCCTTTGTTTTTCTACGCCGATACTTATGTTTTCCCTGCAGTGTTCGGCTTTGGCCAAGTTATATCGTGCATTGTTTTTAAGCCGGCTTACAATACGTCTTTGGGATGAGATGTCGTGCTCACGTTCGAGTTACACCGTTGACTCATCTTCTACTTCGATACACTTATCAATTTATTTGCTCAACTTTAACTCAACTTGAAGTTGAGGCGTTAAATTGATATGTGTGTTGGTTGAACCCTCATTCTCCGGTTGAGAGTGAAGTTGAGCAGTTGATAGGTGTTGGAGATCAACTTGCGGTTGGCACAAACAGATTGCTGTGTATGTGGCCATGTTCCTGATATGTTGGTATGATTTCATTATATCCGAAGCTTTTGAAGGATAAGTTGAGCTTTGAAATTTTAAAAATTTTGTGCAAGAATTAGCATGTATAACGAGTTAATCGAAAAATGCCGAGAAATTAATACCCAGGCTGATAAAAATTTTATATACAAACGATTACTGCAAACGCACTGCATTTAGACGATAGGTAAAAGAATCGCGGACTTCTGGCAGCTTTCCAGACGATGTCTACATTCCTACGCTTTGGTATTTCGAGCTATTACAGTTTACAGCTGAAAATAAAACTGGAAGAAGTAGAATATGCACATTGACCACTCCTCTTTTAATGGCTTGTAATTCCCAGCAACAATTTTTCCGAGAGCTTATGGTGTAATAGCCGCATTAAATTTTATATTCTCATAGCTTCTTGTCACGGGAAGAAAATGCAGAATTACTACTAATCTCTCTTCTGCGCTAATAGCGCCTCGCATAGAAGTATCTTTTATGGTAATTAAGGGTTTCAGTAGTGTCAGTAAATGATCAAAAGTTTGACTATCCAATCCATAAGTTATTGAAATCATCGGGCTCATTTTCTCTGAAATGTTTTAGCAAATTCATTTCAGAATATTTAACTCGATTTAGTAACAGCTTTTTAGTCCAAGTTCTTTTTTCTTTCTTTTATTGATTCAAACTCAAGACAGCACCTGCTGGAATAATGATCTGTTTCATTTTCTTAATTAATCGCGATGCCATCTTTATTAAGATTCAACAGCAACTGATTTGAGCAGTGTGTGGGGATGTTGTCAAACTGATCAAACGTTTAGCCAACTTTGCGCAAGAGATTGATAAGTGTGTGGGCCGCTTAAATGTCTAAATCCACCCTTGGTAAGACTTCAATTTTATCTTTAACAAATCTAGTTCGCCTTTCAGAATCCTGGTAGGCATTAAGAGCAATAAAATTAATAATCTTCACTATTTAAAAATTATCGAAAGAAAAGGCACCAGATATCAATGTGGAAAAATAAATAATAAATAAATAAATAATAAATCTGTGGAAATAATGATAGGTGATACTCAGATAAAGCATCAAAATACCGAATCCTCTCATGAACAAGGCTTGGGTTACTTTCACTTTTCTCGAAGTGGAATTAAGGTGTTATGAAATGATGGTATTGTTATTATTATCATCAAAAGGGGATTATCTACATGTCTCTAAGATATAATTGGAGAATCACGGAAGATCACCAATATAATATCCACTTAAAAATGATGATAATATTAATACAACAGAAAACCTATACCTACTATGAAACCAATTATAATGATTATATTAATAATATGAGATAAGGGCGAATACTGGAACTATTTATTTTATAGATCACTAATAACATCATCAAATTAAATAATCTGCTTAGTCACGTTTGAAAAATATAAAACATAAAATCGCATCCAATTCACTTTTATGACTAGGAATAACTTCTACCATTATTCCACTTTATTTTATTTTTCAATCTTCTTTGGTGCTTGAAAAAAAAAAACTAATTCATCTTGATTCATGACACAGTGAAGAGTCCAAGTCCAAGGTTCAAAAAATAATTTCCCATTTGTTTTGTTAATTCTTTAAATTTGTTTCTCAGAAATTATATTTACATTTTTAAAAGAAGGCCGCGCGAGTTTCGCCAAGGTTATAGTGGCGGCTATCGAAAATTGTTCCTACGATCGGGCACACATAGGCCATCAGTGGTCCATTGTGATGATTTTGGCTAAACTTGTGCTATTCATATGGTTTGAGTAGAATAATTTACAACAATTTCATCAAATCACAAAAATTTAAGAAAAACAAAGCCAGCTACTTCTGACTTTAAACTTGGATGTCGCCTGCTTAGTTAGTGCATGTAGTAGATTATTTATCATCAATGTTTTTTTTTTTTAATTATAACGTGTCTGATAAAATTTAATATTGACAAATAATTTTAAGGGTATTTATCAGATAATACTAAAAGCCGTCTTGAGATTTTAAAATTTTCATTGACGCAATTGAAAATTTATCAAACTGACAATTGATTAAACAAACCAAGTCACATAATTCTTCAAATTAAAATAATTTTTACGATAACCTAATTTACAGCTGAAGAAAAACTCTGAGTTGATGGAATCAACAATACATAGTTGCTTATCTACTTGTCTAAAAAAAAACAAAAGCTTGTCACGTACGCTCGCTCAAATCGAAATATTATATTATGTAAAAAAAAAAGCTTCAACACTCAAGAACAAATTTTACAACAATTTTTTCTTTAAATTTTCATTGAGGTGAACGATCGCGATAAGCACAGAGCAAATAGCGAGCTGGGCCAGAAGCTAATGTGACCTTCCAACACATCATGGTGAGAGAGAGGGAGAGAGAAAGACTCAGTCAGAAGCGAATTTTGTGGTTAATAATTTTGGATGACGTTATTCGAGCGGAGCGATCAAAGTCCAAACCTTATAAAAACCTGCTGTGCTGGATTAAATTGACTGTTTCCCAAGCTAAACAGAAATATCTTATTGCTAGTGTTGGAAATGTTCAGGAAAGATCGGAAGCTTTCATAAGCAAACAAAACATTTTTCAGTCACTAAGCTGTAGACTAGAGACGAGCCTTTTCTTCTATCGTATAGGTCAAGTAAAGTTCAGATATATTCGAGTCAATATTTTTTCTTAATTTTTGGAATAACAGCTTTGACTTTTGTGATCATAAGATCAAAATAGCAACCAACAATTTACTTTTCCCGGTCTTCGTGAAACTTCGTTTTTTTGACACAAATATCGGAAAAATATAAATGGGGGCGTGGTGGTGTCCATAGAAAAGCGAAATTGAACACGAGGCCGAGAATAAATTCGTTATCGCAAGAATAGAAAAAAAAAATGATTTTGCTTCGTCGCGTCATCATGACGTATTTAAGAGCGGAAGCTTTTGTGTTGTGGTGGTGCTTTCGTTTGTTGTACAAACAGAATATTTGTAAAAGTATATGTTTTGCGATAGGAAAAATTTTAATTGCAATAAATTTTTTTCGTTTTTTTCGAATTTAATCTAAATTATTTAAGACTGCGTTGGGAAAGATATCATTCTGTTGTTGAGATCATTGTTAATATCTCCGATCGCGTGTTGTTATTTAGAAATTATATATTTAATCTTGAATAGCAAATAGGTAATTAAACATTGGTTTGGTTTCACCGAATTTTGATGAGTTTTTGTTTGATTGTTTTTTTTTATGAGTTTTTGTTTGATTGTTTTTGTTTAATTTGACTAACAAACATTATGAGCTCTCTCTGATGTATATTTTATAATCGAGAGCATCTTTAATTAAGTACGGTGCGACCTAAATTTTGAAAGAGTTATAAGCGAATGTCTCTCGACAATATATGTGTCAGTTACAAGCTAAAGATGACAAACAACAGAATTAAAATGATCAGATCACAGCCTTTGCGACCAGTACTACATATTACGTCTTTAAATCACATCACATTTTACCTTGATTTTTATACCCTAGATAAAATTTTGACATATAGAAATAATGATGGTAGAGCAAAATAGATTGGACATCCATGCATAATGCTGGGCGATGTTTATTGATGTTTTTGAGCTAGTTTAGCTTTAGACCGTGCCATTTAGGACTAGCGACTTACGTAGAAAGAATTAATATGAAGTGTTCTAAATATGCCAATTTACCAAAAGCCAGTCCTACTTTAGTTTGGTATCTGATATGGTATTGAGTTGGTTTAGACCGTGGCATTTACAACTAGTTGTACGTAAGTAGAACTATTATGAAGCATAACTTGGATTGCTTTATAATCTATTTCATGTTAGACCAATTTTTTAGGTAGAGGTGTAATAATTAACTTTATTTCAAGTTTCATTTTCAGCTTTAAAATTCATATTTCAAGTTCAACAAATTCCAAATACAGTGAAAACTTTCTATAACGAAACCCAAGGGACAGAGCAATTTCTTTCGTTATAGAGAGTTTTCGTTATAAGGAATAAGTAAAAAATTGACACCAAATATGTATGTATGTATGGACAAAATAAATCGCAATAAACAGGTATCAGACATCCAGGTTACCATTGACTGATTGGATGGTACCCAAAGTTTGAATTACATTGACACGGCAGTAGCACGACAGCGACAGCAAATCGTTTCAATTGGTTAAAATCAATTAGCGGATTTATGATATAAATCATTCTACGCACCGAGCACGTCAGTGGTCAATAAAAGCAATAATCACAATAAACAAAAGAAGAAGTTCGCGAAATCGACATACCTGCAACTTAGGCACTTATTCCTGAAAAATCGGTAGCTTTGTGAGCATCTGTCAACCCATCACAATCCTTGTTTTGCGTATTTTTTCGCTATATAGAGTGAGTCACTTCGTTACAGAGAGTGAATTAATATACAGTCTAGGTCTAGGTGGTCCATAGAGGAGGAGGTGCTAGTACTCACCTAATAACTCTTTAACGGCTACTGTTAGGGCGTAGAGTGTAATAGGTCGAATTAAAGACGAGAGTTTAAAGTTTTTTATAAAAAAAATGTTATAATAACGATCGTAGGTCAAAGTAAAAAAAAAAAGGTAAGAAAATCCGAAACTTAGACCCCAATAATTCCTGAGAGGAGAAGGGTATGGGGCTGGTTTAGCAGTCGTTGGAAAGTTCATTAGGTTTTGCATACTATGAGTCCTTAATTGTGAGCGTACGCTATGTACTTTTTAAAATACAGGGTGTTTTAGGAAAAACTAGTTTTTTTGTCTTAATCACCCTGTAACTCCCAAACGGTGGATGTGGACCCCCTCCCCCCCTGCCATAGAATTTTTTGTTCGTCTAGGTGAGTACTAGACTAGTACTAGGTGAGCATCTAGACGGAAACAACCTGTATTGATTTGTAGGCGCATCAACCAAGTTCAACTAGTGCTTACTTTATAGAGAGTTTTTCGTTATTGAGAGTTTCATTATATAGGGAGTTTTCACTGTATATTAATAATTATTGTTTCCATTGGAATCTTATCTTCAATGACTTCAAAAATCCTTAAACGCAATTTTTAAGGAAATAAAATTAAGCCATTTTTGTTTGCGCAACCCTGCAAATAGGTATGAGAGACAGAGAAAAGATTACAGATACTGTATTCCCATCTATTTCTACTATATATCGCGATTCATGTTATATATCTCAGTGCTATACGGATGTATGTATAAGAACGATGACAGTTGCATTTTAGACTTTACACTTTTTAGACATTCTTTGCAACGCAAATGAAAACTATACAGAAATAAGAAAACAAACCACTATTTTTATAGCTGTGTATCGTTTTGCTGTTGCCGTCACTACGGAATACCAACACGCTATCTATCTGCGGCAGTTTGCAAAGTTTTCATCAGAATATCACATATTGGTATTTCGTTGTTTAGAGTTCAACAATTATCATACCATTTATTCAGAAACCCAGGTCCTCCTCGAGTACTGGTAATAATTTAGTCACAAATATAAATTTAATTTAAATATTTGCTAGGTTGCTTATATATTGTATATATCTCGCTTTTTATTTTAAGCAAATGAACAACTAAACTAATTTACGTAGGCTTAAATCTCATTATCAAAACAGATAACGTGTAATTTCTATTTAAATCAATACCATCCATGTTGTACAAGCAATAGATGTTATATTGTCGATATTATCGCTACATTGATGATTGTTGGCGATGTCAACATCGATAGTGAACATCGATGTTCCGTTTCGATGTCCCAGCACTAGTTCAAATAATATAAGCTGTGTTCTTTTGTGTCCGCAGAACAGAGCAGAACAAAAGATGCACAAAAGAACGCCCCAGACATTTTCATAGAAAGATATAAATGAAGCGAACAGTACAAATAGTTCGCTTCAATTGATAGAACAATTTGTTCTCTCCAGTATATGGGAGATCTAGAACATGGTACACAAAAGAACACAGCTATAGTGAAAAACGAAATTTTTGTATGGCAGCCCTACGAAGGAGTATCCCGATTCGTCCCATTTTCGAACTCAAATTTACTTTAAAAAAAAAAAAAAAAAAAGCCCGTGTGCAAAATTTCAGCCCTCTAAGTGAACGCGTTCTCAGTTATCGTGCGGACGGACGGATATGCAAAAATCAAAACAACTTTATAATGCGTAGGCGTGAGTCGAGATTCCAAACCCTCTTCAGACTACCTACTTGCAGAACTAACATTAAGGAGAAATCACCTATCTACAGAATTACTAATCGTTCAATACAAGATTTAACAATATAGGCATCTTTAACACTAGTCCTCTGACTTTTAAAAAATTTATACTAGGCGAGATCGGTTATTAACCTTTCTGGCACGATATGTTTCAAACTTCCACCTCCACCGTTAGGGGTACAAAGTGTACCCCACAGTTATTCATGAATGAACCTATATAAATATATTATTTTACTTTTAACACTTACATATTGCACATAAACACTTTTTTAAATAATAACACAGTAAAAATTTAAAAAAAAAATTATTTTTTATATAATTTAGGAAGCACTTAACAAAGTATACTTATATTTTAACTTAAAGTTATAAAATTATATAAAAGAAATTTCTTATGCTTCATTCTCACATAAAGTGCAAACTGTTACTTTTTTTTGTAATGCTGTGATCAGGACAAATCAATTTTAAACAACGTTGGCATGTTTTTCGGCATTTTCTGTCCTTCGTTCGGGGGCAAATAGTACACCTTCCAAATGGTTTCCGCCGCTCTTCCTGATTTGACGTTTTTCGTTCTACTTAGTTCCGACATAGCTTCAGAAATACGTTTAGGTAAATCTATCGGTCGATTTTGGAGTCTTTCTACAATGGCAGGTTTTATAAGCTCTTTTCCAAGATTCAACAAGAACTTCCTTCGATAAAGCCCATTTGTTTTTCTGCAGTAGATTTTTCGTAGTCCATAGAACGAAGCTGTTCAACGAAGCAATATCTAAACAGTTTTGGAACAATGCAAATGGCCATCTATTGCTGGTCCTTTTTACTATGTACTCATTGACCATCTTATCCATAGTATCAACAGATCCCTTAGTGTGATTATAATGCAGAATCATGTCGGGTTTGAATTTTTTCGTTACATCGCTCACAGCATTATCATGATGTTCGGTACTTACTACAATCACATGTTTCTTGACATTTGGTACATACGAAACCATCGTTATGTTTTCATGGAATGCAAAAGCTGAAGATCCTTCTAGTCTATTGTTGGTGGATAACAGCGCTTTTGGGATATCTTGTTTATTTTTTCGAAGAGTGCCACAAAGTGTCAGTCCAAGATCATACAAACTTCTCGCCAAACGTATACATGTAAAAAAGTTTTCCGTTGTAATACCGTAACCGCGGCCAAGGCACTTAACTAAATCCAGTACTACGCGTTTGCCCTGCTCTTTCTCAGGTCTATCTCCCTCTTTACCAGTATATAACTGGAGATTCTTTGCATACGTAGTATCTACATCCTCAAGTGCCCATATTTTTATGCCGTATCTGGCTGGCTTTAATTTCATGTACACCCTAAATGGGCACCTCCCTCTGAAGGTTACAAGTTGTTCATCGATTGTAAGGCGTGACACAGGATTATAGTTACTAACAAAGTTTCCAACAAATACCTCAAATAATTCCCTGATTGGTGCCATTTTGTCAGTACTTCTACGCTCTACTCTAATCGTAAGATCGTCAAATCTCATAAATGAGAGAAGTTGAACAAACCTTCCGCGAGGCATAGTGGCACAAAAAATCGATCTAGAGTACAGTTTATCTTTACACCATAAAAATTGTACTGGTTCTCGATTTGCTTGAAGGCCAAACACAGCATACATTTCAGTTGTATTTGTTGGAATCCATGTTTTTTGCTTTATTGGATTGTTTCTGTTGAATTCTTCGTGCCATTTTTGGGCTTTTTGATTGGTAAATTTCACAATAATGTCCGCTATTTTATCATCTATAAACTTTTTAAAACACTCAACAATTTATGATACATTTGCTGATTCAGAAGTAAGCCGAGGTTTGATGGTTATTATATTTGCAGTCTGTCGGCGAGTTATTCGTGGAGATATTTCTTTCCATATTGTTCCATTCTTTGAAACAAATAATGGATCTTCTGATAATTCATCTTCTTCTCCGCTCTCGGCTTCATCCGTTGTAACAAGCTAAGGATATTTTGTAAACTATTATAAAGAAGTAAAATACACATATGAAGGATTCTCATCTCGTGTTCGCTTTCATCATCATCAGCTATCAAAAAGTCTTCTTCTTCTGAGCTATCAGATAACAATAAGTCTTCAATACTTTCATCATCGCTTTCATCTAACCACTGTAGGCAATTGTCCCTCTGGGACTCACAAGATAAACTCTACTCACTTGTTCGCCCAAAATTAGAAGTTTAATGTGCTCCCTTATACTCAAAAAAGCGAGCCGAGTTCTAGATTATTTACTCCGGTGTGTTTTTCCTGAGGGCTGTATCATACCATTTCCCTAACTTATATTTTATTACTTTGTTGCGGCGGTATACTTGAGATGGCATTTCTCTGCACCTTCCTCGGTAAGATCCATTGATTGCCAGACTGCTTTATTACTAATTGCTTGTCTTGAACCGGTGACAGCGATTTAGGACATTGGTATTCATGTTTTAGACGAATACGTCTGTCTCTTTACCTGCTTGTCCTTGCTTGCTACCATGTCTTGTGACACGTTCATTTCAGCCAATAAATGAGAAATATCTCCTGATAAAAGGTTATGAAGCCTATGCTATAGTGAGTAACCTGAAACAACAAATTTCAGGAAAGTTTGTAAGTGATTCCAGGTATCAGACTCGTCCTACGTTGTATTCGCATGTGTATGCAGATAGTTACGCTTATTACGATATGGGGTACAAAGTGTACCCCAACTGCTTTCTTTGCTTATAAAAGCAAATTTTTACATAAAAATAAGTAGGTGAATTGCTTAAAATATTTGAAGTGTTCCAAGAAAGGCTTTCAAGAAATTTCGTTTCATAATTATGAATTGTTTTATGAATATCACAAAAATTGTGTTTTTGGGGTACAAAATGTACCCCATGTCGTGCCAGAAAGGTTAACATCTTCTCTTTTTTGAATTACTCTCTTTCTACTGTTTCGCTCTACTCATTTCCAAACTCCTTAGCAGTTGTTGGTTTCCGTTTTCCAATTGTATTTTAGTCTTACTTTTCTATTTGCTTTTTCTTATCTTCTAGTTTTTTCATTCAAGCTCTTTAGATTTCAGATTTAGTTTAATTATTTTTTGTATTTTTTCTTTTTTATTTTTCTTCATTTACTTCTTAACATTGCTTTATCTTCATCTTTTGTAAATTTATTAAAATTTGTTATCCCTCTAATTGTAAGATAGTATGTTATTGGAAATTTCTGTTTACTTCTTTTTAACTTACGAAAATAAATAAATAAATATCCCACCTGTTCCGTGTGTTATTTGCGAGGAAGATTTATCTTATTATTGGAACTAAATAGAAAACCTATTTAGCACAAGTCATTTGAAAAAGGAAATGTAATGTAATGTAAAAAATTTAACAGAAAAACAATTTTCTTTGATAATTTTTCTATAAGTTTTGCATGTGTTAAGCCAGAAATTTGCCAAGAATTAGCATGAAAAGCTCTTAGCAACCACTTGTACAATATCTAGACTTTGTCGCAATCTAATAAATATACGAGACTATTATTGTGGGAAGTTTATATCTGCTAGCGACCACCCTCTGTGTGAGTAAACAGTTTTAGAAAAAACATTTCTTAATGGACTTGAAAAATGCAATGTCCTCAACAAGAAGTAAAAAAAAATCGATATAACCTTTGAGAAGAAATAATCCCACATCAGTTGCTTAAGGACTCATGATTTTGACATATTTTTTAGTGAAAAAAATGGAACTACAAAAAATAAAATGAATTCAGTAATAAAAAGAAAAATCTTGAATATTTCGTCATCTTTATTGTGATTGTAAACATATTTTTTATATTGAAAGAGAAATGATCTTTTAATGGTCACGGTTGTTGCTGGCATTCCTCCAATTCTTAAGTTTTATTTAGATTAAGATTATCTTAAGTATTAGAGGATGGCAGGAAAAAATATTTCAAATCTTTTGGTGCATTAAGCATGAAATGAGCATTTTTATGTGTCCACTGTCAAACTTAATTTGTACTTACAAAGTTATCAATGCAGATGAAGAAAATTAGTACTACGATCAATATGGAGGTAAATAAAAGATATTTTGTCATTTTGACAGCACTAATTTAAATATAGGGTGATAGTATTAAAATTAATTGGTGGTAATGAAAAAAAAAAACAATGTTTTGCAGGAAAAAAATTTTCCAAGATACTTTACCGCAGTAAAACATGAGCGCAAGTATTGTGCAACATTATGGCCCGATAACTTTCTTCACTCCCCCCTTTTTCCGCTCTTTCCCCAAAAAATTCACTCTTATTTTGGTTACACATGTTAGTAGATATAGCGATGTGTGTAGAATCATATTTTGAATAAAATAGCATTATTAAAAATTTTACCACTGGCAAATAGATTTGCACGCGTTCGGGGGTGTTTTTATTGTCTTTCACCCCTTTGTTTTGGTCCTGGAATGCCGCATTTTTGCGACAATACTCCCAAAACTATGCTGCACCAACCCTAAAAATTGCAGCCTGAAACAAATAAAATGCTAACTTTAGCATTATTTTCGGCTTATTTGACTGAACTACACAAATGCAATATTACTGGTGTAAATGGCAGATTTCAGAAAATTTCAGGAAAATATGTTTCATGAACTTGGTGCTCCTTTTTCTCCTAATCAGCTCACAAATAATTTCCTCCCTTAGTAATTGAAAACATGGGATTGTAAACAAATATCGTCCAATTTCCAATTTTATGATCTGAATAGGTTAAGAGAAACAGCATTTTAAAAAAAATGTAAAAATAATTGCCAACTTTTTATTTTAGACGCAGCTGGTTGACCTTAATAATACGGAAGGGAGGAGGGGAAAAAATGCTATGGTGTATTGGAACCAATTATCTATATTTAATAAAAGAACCAAAAACATTTGTATCTAATTCATTTAAAGAGGGCGAATGAGGGAGAAAAAACTGAAACTAGAATGGACAACTAAAAAGTCGAAAAATAATTATGAGAAAATTTACAATGACCTTTCTCTATATCACAGAGCGGCACATAGAATAGTAGAAAATAAATTTTTTATCACTCAAATCACACACACACACACACACATACACATTAATCGAACCAAATTGAGGGTGTAGAAAGATTCAATCCGAATCAACTCTATGTAGATATACATATACATAAGTATTGCCATCACTATTTGAAAGCGTGGAAACTGTTTCGTTTACCTACACCGACAATTGGTTCAAATTGCATTTGATTAAAATTAAATTTTCTGCTTTTCCACTGCGTGTCACTGTGATAGAACTGTGGGAAAGTTATTGTTTCACCCTTTTTACTTTTCCCTTCTCCTAGCCGTTTTGAAGTTATGGATTAACAAATTTAAAATTGCGGAATTTAACCCCGTTTTTTTTTATTTAACTACTATAACACGTCATCAACACAAATTTTTCATATTGGACATAAGAAATCCAAAGGCTTGGCTTTAAAATGACCTATCTTAGGGTGTAACGTTTAGAGCGTACAGGGTGATCTATAAAAACATACCCAAATATCTTGAAGTCCCGTTATCTCCGAAACCGCTAGGATTTACCACCTCCATATATAAAAATTTTTTCTTGTCTAAGCATGACCACTCACGGGACACCCTGTATATTTCTTCTCCAATTTTAACAATCTCCTCTCCAAAACTTACGAAAGTATTTTAAATTTTACGATTAAAGCAACAAAAAGTGCACTAAATCAAACAAAATATTCAAATCGTGTATACTTGGCATACTTTAGTACATTTTTCGGTTCGATATGCAGGCTAAAAATGATAAATGGCCGTTGAATCGCATTGTAACTTAGTTGGCTTTGTATTGTATTTTCGATAATAATCTAGCAGCTTTCATCAAAATTCAATACACCGAGCACTAGATGAAATCAAACGCCAGTAGAACCATCGTTTTTAAGGTAGTTTTTATTATTTTAACCTACCATCAAACATAAGACAGGATGTCGTGCAATTACAAGCTTTGGGTGGTTATAGAAGACACTAATTTAGAAAAAAATTATGAGTAGACTATTACCCCGTTCACATGAAGCGGACTGGAGTGGATTAGCGTACTTCGGAGTGAGATAATTCGCCATGTGAACACTAATCGGACTGGAATTATCTGCACCGGCGTTAGTTCGGTAGTGGAGTGGAATTAATCGCATGTGAACGCTTAAGTGGATCGAAGTGGATTAACGTTTGGGTAGTGTCAAATTTGTTTGAGAATTTTTGGTTTGTTTTTTAATAAATAATGGAAGAAAAGTTACCCGAAAGAGCATGAAGAAGTGGAACTATTTATCAAAATTTGCGAAGAATATAACTGTGCGGCACAGTACTTCAATGAAGGAAGTTTCAGAAAAGTTTCAGAAAAGTAGCTATACGAAAACTCCAGGACAGGCTCAAATTAAACATAAGCAGCTGAAACAGAAGTATTAGAAGTGGAAATTCTAGGCACAAATTCAAATATTTTGAAGCCATGAACAAGCTTTTAGGTCACCGGCCAAAGGCAACTGCAACTGCTGGTGGAATTGATACGTCTTACTCAACAATACCTTCGATTGTTATTGGTATATTTATTACATCTCCGCTTCATGTGAACAAGGTATATAATGTCCACAAATTATTTTTTTTTATGTCAAATTTTTAGTGTACTTGCTTGTGTTGGTGTCCTCTATAACCACCCGAAGTTTTTTTTTTTGTAACTTTGAAACATCCTGTGTGGTTAATTTTTTATATTTTCGTTTCTCGTCGATTTTATTGAGGTTCAAGTTGATTTCATGATCAATAGGAATTTTGTATTACCTACAAAAAAGAAATAAGCATAAAATTATGTACTACATTAGCTACAGCCATTCCAATAAGTTCACTTTCGGCTTATTTCTGAAAGCATAAAATTGTTGCCTATCCTACGGGCATGTAAGTGTGGGGATAAAAATTACGCCATCAAGGCGGCAAATATACTTCCTAACCAAAAAGCTCCTTTTCAATTTAATCCTTTCCTTATCTCAGAGCACAGCATAGACGAACTTTCAAAGGAAGCAATCAATTACATAAATTACATATATCTACAAGCGCAAGAAGTGCCTCAAAGAGCAATCATTCGAAGTTCATTATTATCTCTGAACCATACGAACGCAATTTAAATTGATTTCAACTGGTTGATTCTATTCAATTTTTCTCCATTCATGGTGTGATTCGTTTATGTAATTGAAGTCCTCGTGATATCTACTGCAGCAGTTACATACGTATACGTAGCTGATGCAATTTAAATGCAAATGGAGTTGATTAACATTTTTTGTGTTTTGGGTTACATAAATGCAACACGTCCCTCAGATGGTATATGCAATATTTCGCAAGTTTAGAAAACAATTGAAACCTAAATAACAACAAACAGGAAACCACTACAGCGACATATTGAATTTACAATAGCTGCATTGCATTTAATATATTTGAAGGTTTCTCGGTCTATCATGTCCATGGAATATTAAAAAAAAACAAAAAGCTTTTCCGCACAAATAAACTCGGAAGTTGATAGGAGTCAAGCTCAAGAAAACCGCACTGGGAAAGTTTAGTTTACAACTTGAATAAGTCGATATTAGCTTCACCAGTTAAACGAGTAATGCGCAATTAAACTTTTTTTTTCTATTTTATGAAGAACTTGACTTATAGTAAATAATAATTACTGAAGGAGTTTTTTTTTTCATTTTGGTAGTTATCTGCTAAAGCATAAAGCAATCAATTCAGATATTGTAGGAGGATAGAAATTAAATTTAGTCAGCTTTGTTTATTTTCAATAAGTAGGTATATTATATAAACTTGTTGTTGTCCATAAAGTATCAAATTTTTCATTAGATAATTTTGTAATATATACCTATCGCTACACTATCCGTGACTGCGATATCCAATATCAATTATCACCATGAAAATATTGTCTAAGTATAGATTTCCATCCGATGGTAAACGGTTGTCTATGATGCACGTGATGGAATAAACATTTTAATTAAAAAGTAAATATTCGTCGCATTCGATATACAAAGAAACAAACTTCTAATAGCGTCACGATATGAATTATAAGAGTAGAAAATTACGTTTATTTTTACGCTAATTGAAAGCTATGTCAAATGGCGTATTACTGGGTCATATAAAAATAGGTGAGCAATAACCGTTTTCTAAGTGCGAAGAAAATAAAATTCATATCATTTTGCATACGTCCCATTGTTATTATATGAAGTATGTAGTTTAGTCTCTGACAATTTGCGATATAACGATAATTTTGATTTAAGTTCGAAAGTGGGACTTATCGGGCAACTCCTTCGTAGGATTGCCATACACAAATTTCGTTTTTGCTATATACATATTTGGAAACTGCCTGAGAACGCGTCGACGTGGAGAGATCAAATTTTCTGCACGGCGTTTTCATATAAATTGCAAATACAGATTCAAAAATGGACCAAATTGGACAACTGTTTCTTGGTCTTGCAACAAAAAATTTTGAGTTTTCACCTCATTTAACTTTTATTTCTATCTAGGGTATATTATTATTGGTCTTAGACCAATTATACCTTTTTCTCTCCTTTCCTCCTACCATAATATATACACTACCGCCAAATCTTTATTTTTATTTTAGGTGTCGTTGTATCTGTCGAACAAGGCGTAAACATAAGTCCGATATCGAAATTCGAGAATTGTGTTACATACAAACAGCAAAAGTTTTAACGATTTTTCTGAATTTTTGTTAATATTTTTCCTCATAATTTTGTTTAATGAAATTTTAAACGATTTTCGACTTTTTGTCCTGAGTGGACCCCAAGAAACAATTTTTCCAATTTCTGGCGACGAAAGGTGATGGGTTGTTTTAAGTGGGGTATATAATGGTTACTAATGGTTATTGTGGAAGTAAGTTAATAAAGATTTTATAAGAAGTGATGGAAATGTTTAAATCACCGGTCGATATAACTTAAAGTAACCGTTACTAGAAGGTATATAAGGAAGTTTTATAATTTTTTATAATTGTCTTATATAAACCGACAACTTTCAGTAATATCGGTGATTTTAATAAAAATTGGGAGCTTTCGGCCCTGTAATAACTACGGGTGACCATTATAAACACAAATAACTTTTAGTATCGAATGGAGCCATTATAAAATTATTTTCATTTATTTATGGCGTTTTAGTAACTGTGACTGTTATAAAAATGCCGAAAAATTGTAATTATAAGATGTAAAAATATTAGGCACATTATGCAATATTCAGTCGCTAAAAGAAATAAATCTGAGATAATTCCAAGTGTTGTGGAAACGTTAATATCACCATTATAAACAAAATTTATAAAAGTAATCGAAACATTACTGCAACCACTTCTATGACCAAAATAAATTAATCGAAAGTATCCTGGGTTATATTAAGATAACTAGAATATTTTTGTTACTCATTTTATAAAATGTTTATTTATATAACTTTACCTAAATCAAGTCACGGTAAACCTTTATACAGGGTGTCCCGTAAGTCGACGTCAAGCCGGAGTCGGGTGATAGACCAAAATATAAAAAAAAATCTAAGTCATGTATTTTTTAAATTATAAACATTTCTTTTATTTTCGAGAAAATGTACACCCTGTGATGGTTTTTTAGCTCCTACAAATCTTTACTTTTTTCAATTTTATTTTTCTTATGTAATCCCGAATAGTTCTTATGCAACCTATTGCTTTAAATTCTAAGCCAACTACTCCAGCTTGGAAGAAAATATCACATTTTGCCGAACCAAGAATAGATAATTAATACTTCACCCAACTTTAATTGACTGTACTGATAAAAAGTGTACTACGCCAGTTTGGCAATTAACTTTAAAAGTTGATGCATTTAATAAGTATTCTAAAATGGTATAACACTTGCTACATTATTTCTTAGATTACGAGAAAAAAAATTATTCTTCAAGAAACCCAGTTTCAAAAAATCTCTTTTTACCCACTAAAACTGATTCTAGTGTACCCAAAGCTTGCCTTAAGACCGTAACTTTAAGATTCTAGTTTGAGTCAGACGGAGAGTCATTGCATGAAGTGCGCGTGAGCCAGATAGTGACGCTAGCCAGCCAAATCATCGAGTTTTTACAAATGTGCACCGTCTAGTCTCCACAGAGGGCCGACTTCCAAACCAAGTACATGGTGAAGGAAGAAGTTCCTTGCCTTACGAGCACGTAGTACTTCAAGCAGTTGAAGAAGACCCAAGTACTTTGGTACGTGCAATCCAGGAAAGCACAGGAGTGCCTAAAGGTATAGCTCACTGAATTTTACAAAAACATGAGCACCAGAATTACGGAAGCATTGAATTTGTCTACAACGGAAGATTTGGCCGTCTGATAACCCGCTCTTTTTTAAGAACTTGTATTGCAGCTGAAGGAAGGCAATTTGAACATCTTTTGTAAATAATAAATCTTATCATCCAAATAATTGGTGTTTAATTTTAAACTTAAGGAAAATTTGTTCTAAATTTAACAAAAGGTTAGCATCTCTAACTTGAAAGCGTCACTATCTGTCTCACTCACACTTCATGTAATGACTCTTCGTCTCCATCAAACTTACGGCATGCTTTGAGTACCTTAGAATCATTTTTAGTAGGTAAAAAGAAATTTTTCGAAACTGGGTTTCTTGAAGAAAATTTTTTTCTCGTAATCTAAGAAATAATGTAGCAAGTGTTATACCAATTTTAAAGTTACTTGCCAAACTGGCGTAGTACATTTTTTTTTTCAGTACAGTCAGTTAAAGTTGGGTGAAGTATTAATTTTCTATTCTTGGTTCGGCAAAATTTGACATTTTCTTCCAAGCTGGAGCAGTTGGCTTAGAATTTAAAGCAACAGGTTACATAAGCGAACTATTCGGGATTACATAAGAAAAATAAAATTAAAAAAAAAGTAAAGATTTGTAGTAACAGGAGCTAAAAAAACATCACAGGGTGTACATTTGCTCGAAAACAAAAGAAATGTCTATAATTTAAAAAATACATGACTTAGATTTTTTTAAATATTTTTCTGGTAACTATTATAATTTGGTCTATCACCCGATTCCGGCTTGACGTCGGCTTACGGGACACCCTGTATAATACTCTAACATTTTTCTATTTTTAATTCGATTCATATATACTTTTGTATGCCTGAATAATTATATTTTCGAAATTCATTTTTTTACACTATCCTTCCCATACAGAAATTTCATTTTTCACTATATGTAAATTTTGTATGCTGTGCTTATCATAGAAATAGTAAAGGAAATTTCAATAAAATACATTAAAAATCCTTTTAAAATAAATAACTTTTGTAAATAAAATGCACTAAAAAGTAAAAGATTATTTTTTTCTTTCTCAGTGATATATACACGAAAAGTTTAATTGCAAAATAACAAATACCTACTAGAACTCAGATTAAATCTTAAAAGTTTAGGCATCCATAACTATAATCGCAATTGTCTAACTGCAACTCATGCCCAAACTTTTAAGATTTAATCTGAATTCTAGCATTTCTTATTTTTAATTAAACTTTTCTTGTGTATGTATGTATATCACTGGGAAAGAATTTTTTTTTTTTTACTTTTTAGTGCATTTTATTTACAAAAATTATTTATTTAAAAAAAGTTTTTTTGATATATTTTATTTTCTACTTTTAGTCATAAATTCTTTACACTCTCTCGACTCTACTCTCTAATCAGGAATCTCGACTCTCAACTCTCGAACCCCGATTATCGAATATCGACTCTCAAACCCTGACTATCGAACTTCGACGCTCCACTCATATCACACACGGCCTAAATTGCACAACCCCAAGGGTGGTAGTTACTACCCCCACCCCAAAACCCTCCAACCCGTAATAAAATTTTACCCCATAGGAAAGCTCCCCATTCACTCATTCTAAATCAAAAAACCCCATGTAAATCCATCCACTTTTACTACCCTAAGACTCTTTCGCCACCAACGGCACTCTTAGGCGCTCAGACACAAAGTTTCTGAGTCAGGGGCCTGTAAGTTGCTAGAAAGTTATTAAAAATGGACTAAATCGGCAACCTGTTCTTGGTGTTGCTATGCAAAAATTTAGATTTTTTACGAATTCTGTGAAAACTATCAGTCCTAGATGTTTTTATTATACTGAAAAGTTTTTTAGAATATTAAATTGGTTATAATCATTTTTAATGACCGACAAATCGTTCTAGAACAATCAAACTTGCAAAGAATGGTAACCATACGAAATTACATACGGGCATTCTTCTAGACCCATCATAAAATTAGTCTTAGATCAATTTCTAGCTTGTTTTCTTGTTGAGAATCAGTTGGTGTAGGTATTCATCAATTGGACAAATTTTTTTAGCGACTGTGCATAGTCTGCCATTGAATACTATTTTACGCTTTACTCGATGAATCATACCTACATACAACATACATATGTATGCTCGACTTTTTTCGGCAAAATAAAAACAAAAATTAAAACAATAAAACTCGTCTAGTCACGAGAAATGGCGGTCTTTTTACGTTACTCTACATGTGCGTAACACTTCAACACTTCACCTCATCCTTCGTTCATTTTCTTTTCTTTCGTATTGTAATCTTTGACTGGCATACATTCTACTACTCGCCTTATCGGTGAGTAGACAAAGCAAAACAAGAAAAAAAAAACAATGGCGAAAGCCCATCAATTTGCTCCACATGGAGCGACTTTTACTAGTTTCGAGTGGATTTAATCTGTTCAAATGTTCGATATTTGCCGTAAAGCATTTGGATGTCGATTTATTAATGCATAACGAATGTTGACAACGGACACACGAACATATTTATTTCAGGTATGTATATACAATCATACAATGCAGGTTATCTTGGGTGGATTAATATAATTATATCTATATAACAATAGCAATATGGGGGGGGGGCATAATATTCACGCCATGCCCTCATTCATTCATTTTTACTATACTAGAAAGAATACGAAAATAAAGGAGGATTTTCTCACGTGATATTTATTGTGATATATACTGCATTGTTTGAAATGGTGATAAATGATAAACACTTTATATATTTATTATAGTTGTTTGCTTTAGTTAGAATTTACCACAAATTCGATAATAAATATACTTACATTTTCCAACACATACATATGTAGGTACTTGGGATAAATTTTTCATGTTGTGACAATGTTTGGCCTTCAATAGAAACTCTTCCCTGACGTTTCCAGTCATCCAACATTAGGTCTGTTCGCATCATTGAATAAATAAATAATAAGGAAGCGGGGTATCGTGCGGTGCGAATACAGTGTACGTGTTTGAGCAATTCAATGACCGTATGACCGATGATCGGGGGGGGGGGGGGGGAGAAATGACAAGAGGGCCTAGTGGCTATTTTGAAAAGAAGTTCTCGGATTTGAATTCGCAATATTGTAATAAATAAATATTTAACAGGATTTTTACTTAATAGTAGTGTGAAATAAGTGTAAAATATTCTTTTGTGAACGATATTTTATGTAATAGAGACTCCGGAGTCTTAAATAACCGTAATGAAGTACGCTGTGCTGTGCTGCAGGAACGAACAGAGTTATTGGTCGTGGGAAAGCATTCTTCAAGTAACTTTAATAGCTTTACTAATTAATTATAGTGTTTCTAGCAAAATAAAAGTGAAATATTTATAAAAATAAACAGCCTTGGCAAAAAATTTAACATTTTGCCACTGCCGGTTTGTTTGTTTACAATTGAATTGTCATTGATGGCTAAATTAGGCCAGTCATACAAAGGAAACGCCAAGAAATATTATCTGAAAATAAGGTGGCACTAAAAATTTTTTTTTATTTTACATAGCAATTTGGATTATAAAAAATGTTCCCCTTCAGAATGTCAGGATTTCATTACTGCCACGACGAAACGAATACAAAAACAGCACACTAATGCATTTCGATGAGTGGCTTAGGTTTTCACCCGATATGCCGTTTCCTTATTAGTTATTTATTCAATGATTCGCATACTAGCTTGAAAGTACAAACTTGTAAAATTTTTTGTAAGTTTTTACTCGAAGGCGTTCGCGTACTCGAAAATTGAGAGAGAAATTGCTGACGTCACTTTTCCCCTCCGTTCAATTTATTACTTGATTTAACTCGAGAAAAATCGTCGAGTAAAAACTTCGAAAGTGTCAGTTTTGACAGCACGTCGCCGGTTTTCAGTTATTTTTCAAATTTTTAGTTTTAAAAAAATGGAAAAAACTGTTACTCCTCCTCCAGTAGAAGTAAAATGTTCTCCAAGAACATTTCAACGTATTCAAAATGCTAAATTAAATTTGTTTATTGTACCTACTATGTGCTATGAAAATTTCACGTCGTTATTACAGATTCCGAATATTTGCAAGTTTTTACAAGTTTATTCTCGAAAATGTACGCGAACAGATCTATTAATAGATCTGTTTGATGAAAACCCAGGGCTACACCGGGCTAGACTACCTTGTTTTTTGAAAAACCTACCCCGAGCTTACACTAAAAATTTCTTGGGGTAATGGTTTCACATTTGTCATTTGAGAACTATCACTTGCAATTTGTTACTAATTGGGGTATATAAATTACTTCTTGAGCAAAAATAAGCAAAAATTAGAAGAAAAGAAATAGATAAATAGCTAGAGCACATTTTATTTGTCTTCACCCATTTTGTAAATAATTTTTTCAAATTAATTATATTCAGGACAACTGTCAGAGAAATGTCATTACATTAGGTTTACCCGGTGTTTTAAAAACTTGTTCGCTGAACGCAAAAACCCTGGGTAAATACTGGAGGGGAAAATTTATAAGGTGTTTTACATGGTGTTTTCAACGAACAAACCTAAGTGGGCACAGTAAACGGGGTAAACAAAAATGATTTTTTTTAAAAATTATTTCTTAACCATTTTTAAAATCAAAATCAAAATTTAGCCGTTATTTATTTCTATCGCGTTAATTAATGATTATAAATTCAGTCGTTCCATAAAAATTATTCACTAACTTTAATTTTTTAAGTTATCAGCTGACTGACTTATATTTTTTGTGGTCACTAGAAACCGAGCAACTTTTAATGGAATTGACAAAAAGTTGATGGAAAGAGATACTAAGGATTGATATACTTTATACTAATATTCATATTCATATTGATTTTAGATTTATAGTACATAAACAGCATTAGAGGCAAACCACTGTTGCCCAAATAATTTACCAATTTTAAAGTAAAAAAGGAAAAAGAATTTGTGCTTATTTTTAAAAATGTAAATAATCTCTTCTTTGGTAAGACGTTAGTGATTAATATCATTAAATAATAATTAATTTGTTTGCGCAGATATTTTAAAATGCACCCAATTAAATTGTTCAAGAATCAAGTTATAATCAATTATAATATCAATTTTCTTTTGGGTAGATACTACTTCAACCATATTCAAAAACCCGAAAAAGCGGACATTGTCCATATAAAATAATTCATTTTGACACGAAAAAGAATCGATCCTTCGGTAGCTAAAAATTCATTCCGTATCTCAGAAGAATTTATTCCTGTTTTCCTGGGATGTTACCTTTGCTCATTACTCTCTCTTAGAATTTACTCTGACTTTCTTAGCCTATTTTCTTTAAACGATTGTCCCTTTCTTCACTTGTTTCATCTAACCTGTCTCAAGCGTTTAACAGTCCTACCCATATTTCACTTTACATGTTCACTAAAAATTATGAAATCAAATCTTTTAAAAAGAGATCTGATTTCAAACTTGGCTTGGTACCGACTCCAAGAAAAAATATTACACAAAACAATAAATGATTACGTTATTTTTAATGACAATGAGGATACAAGGAGACTTAAAATTTAGTTCACAATCATGTCCCAAGAATAAAATCGATTACTAGAAGAATTATTTCTGAGTTATTATCAATAAATGACCCGTGACCACAGAATTATTTTTAACTTTTTAGTGCGTGCTTCTTTTAAGCCATGTTAGACTTCTGTCCCTTTTTCGGACATAAAATTAAAATTTTCACAGTTAATATGGCGGAATTCAAAATCTTTTATACTCTCATCCAGAAATATTTAATTAATTATATAATCTCGATTTATAACCGTTTTGATTAAAAAAATAATCCCGGACTAAAATTGGTAGGGAAAAGTCAGATATTCTTCACGCAGAAAAAAAAATCCCCAAAAATCGAGGTTATTTTCTTTGCTCTTCTAACTAAAGAAGTTAACACTGTCATAGTACGTCATAACAAACCTAAAGCTTAATACTATCTATATAATATGTAAATATATCTTTGCTATTTTTCAAGGCTAAAGGAGAGTCAGAAGATGGTTAAATGTACATTTATACCTTACAATGCGGGGTTAATATAATATAGACACATAGAAAAAAACAAAATTTTATTTTCTTGTTAAAAAAAAAAACAAATGCATTTCCATTTGTTAAATCAATCGGGGAATGTCCATTTTAGGTCCGTCATGAGAGTTGTCTTAAACGATGCATTATAATAATCTGAAAATATTTTATTAACAACGTTTATTTCAATTAAGCGGGGGGGTGGTTCCAATACGGCATGTTGCGTATCAAATTAAATGTCCCGCCGAGTACTATAGGGTGGTGTACTTTTTTCCCAATTCAGAAAACCTTCTCGCGCTACCAGAAACCCCATTTTCATGCACTTGGGTCATATACACCCCAGTTACTACATTTCGCACATATTTTTGCAGTTCTTTCTTCGGCTCATTAGTGCTCTGTTTTTTCATAGGAAGTCATTTTTCACGACGCACCAATTCCGCACAATCAATCAAGAGAAGTAGAAAAATCCACTTTTGCACCCAGGAAAGTCGCTCAAGCTACATTCTATCTCCAAAGCTTTCCCCCGGAAATAAACATTGTTAATAAAATATGTTCACAGTATCATAATGCATCGTTTAAGACATCTCTCATGTCTGTTCATGTCGGACCTAAAGCTGTATGAAAAGTCGGCATTCTCCTTGAATTGTTTTTAAAATACGTAAAAAAAAGGAACTTTATCTTTAGAATGAAGAATATTTGTACGTCCGGTTTTATTTGTTAAGTGAAGAAAAGAAACTTATGCAGGCGCAATTATTAATAATTCTAATTTGCCTCAAGCTTGATGGAAGAAAATTGCACATTAAACATGCATTTATCTATTTTTTATAATTGATTTAGCTACATTATTATTTATTTACAATAAGATACGCAATAAAATCTTTTATTAATGCGTCACTTATTAGACAGAACAATAAATGATGACTAAGAAAGCGAATTAACTACGAAAATATTTATTTATGAGATTGATAGCAATTAAGTGATTTGATTTGTTTTTGTGAAATTTTATTAACAACTCAACTTTATAGCTGCCTGTCTGATATCACACGTCCACTTTTTTCTAGCGTTAGTATACCCTATATGAAGTCATAGGTTATCCTAAGTTTGTCATTCCATTTGTTACGAACAGAATAGTGCTAGTTGAGCAAAATGGGTTGGACACCCACGAATAACATTAAGTCATTTTGATTTTTACATGTCTGTCGTCACGATAAATTGAGAACGCGTTCATTTAGAGTGCTGACATTTTTCACACGGGCTTTAAAAAAAAAAGTAAATTTAAGTTTGAAAATGGGAGTAATCGAGCAACTGTTTCGTAGGGTTGTCATACAAAAATTTCGTTTCTCAGTATAGGGTGTTTCATAATTGGTGCACATAACTCAAGGATTTGATAGCTGAGGTGGAGACAACACTGGACTGCTGACACTACTGAAATTGCTTACATTATTTGACATTATTATGGGATCACTTTTCTATAGTTGTCTGTTTTTTTAACTACTTTATTCCGCTGAACTTCAAATAATAAGTTATATACGAAATCGACCATAGTCCAGTTTCAATTCAGTTGTTTTCCAAATAAATATATAGAATAGAAATAGATGGCGATACAATATTTGTAATCCTTTTTCTGTCCCCCATACCTACTTTTAGGGACAGACAGCCAAAAATTGCTTAAAAATGTTTTTTTAAAAGTCAAGTTTAAAAAGTATTTGATGATGTAGCAGACAAGCTTCCAAGAATAAAAAAAATTTCGAATGCATCTGTAATTTGTGGAACTTTTAATATGAATATTAAAGCGAAAGTAAAACTTGAAATTATGATAATTGTCACACCCCTGCCAACAAAAGTCGACCCATATGAAATAGAAAAGCAGGCAGTCCATGTTATATGTCAGTGGAAGACAAGCAAAACAATTATAGGGTGGGGGAGGGGGGCGAAATTATGAGTCATAGAAACAGGAATATCTAAAAAACGGTTGCATTTAGGCAGGTACATGTGCATAGTCAAATTAAAGATAACATTCCGGGGTCTCTAAATCTTGTGAAAAAAACCTATAGTTATTATTCATTTTGGCGGGGAAATGGATAAAATTTTAAAAAATTAGGATTTTTTTTTTCCAATTTTTCGATTTTGACGTCCTACAACTTCCGACGGAAGATGACAGGTAGGCTGACTGGGCATTTATTGGAAAGCTGAGACGGTTTGCTATCATCTGATATAAATCCTATCTTGATGGGATGTAAATGAACAAAATCGAACAACCCCATCTTGATTTGTCTTACTTAGACCAATTACAACATTTTCTCTTGCTTCCTCTAAAATTAGTTTATATGGCAAAAACGAGATATCCAAACCGTTGTTTAAAGCAGAACCGCTTATAGGATTAATGTCAATCGATTCGGCAAAACTTTTCTCTTTATTCATAGTTTTCGTCAAGTGCTGAAGGTTCTTAATAGAAAGAAAATCACGAAAAAAGTCGTGAATATTGAGGAATAGTGATAAAGACGCAATTGCGTATATGCAGATTCGCAATTAACACATATTGAAATATTTACTCTGACTACTAACTTTGAAGATTTTAACACGTGAATCTGTAAAATACACTGAACAGAATTGGAGAATTGGACACAGTTCGTCGTTGGTAATGCCGAAATGAAAGCTTTTCTGGGGATGGATTTCTTAATGAGTTATCGTGTTTTGCCATCATTGAGTGATTACGGGTCATGGTGTACTTTAAAAATGTTATGCATACAAATAGATTTGAGGGCATATGTACGAACTTACAGTTTTACAACACTGAGGATCAACCAAATAGGAGTAGTACTAATTATGACGGAGCATATCAAATCAGACCTGTGCGGGACCATCTAAACAGTTCTTTTCAAAAAGCTATAAATAACACCAAAACCAATAAATAAAGTGCTTAAAAATTGCAAGTGTCATATGCCAACAACAACCATCAAAAATATAAGGTAAAGCATAGTTTTCACAAGGGAATTTACTGTCCCAAATAACCTCGTCTTCAGTCCCTCACCCCCTCTTGATCTTCAACTTTTTAGCAAAGTGGAACCTGAGAAATGGTCAAATGTATGTATGTAGTCATGTATAATATCAACTGGTGTGGAACTTGTGAAATGTGAAATTTTTTTTTTAGAGAAAATGGTTTCAAGGAAAAATTAAATATTGCAAAGATCATAAATTGTGAAGCAATGCAATTAAGAGCAAACTCATTTTCGTATTAGCGCAAGTAACTAGTGGATATGTGTCAAGAGGAGGTGAGGGACTGAAAACGAAGCTACTTGGGACATAACTTCGTTTGTGAAAACCTTGCTTAAGGCTAGGTTGCTGTCATAAATAGGACAGCTCGGTGCACAATTAGCAAGATGGGGCGGGGCGTTAACATTTTTGAATAAATCGCAAATTGATTAATGGAATATTTATTTAAACACCTAAGGCAACAAAATAACGTTTTCTAATTTTTAAATTTGTCCCCCAATTTTATTGAAAATGATTTAAAATTGAAAATTCAATGACTTTTTCAATTTCTCTGGTTTGCAGTGCGGGGCTGCCACAAATTTGAACTAAATCAAATAAATTTTTAACATAAGCTTTCTACTTATTTTTATGAAAATTTTGATGCAATAGATTGCTTTCTTAATGGGTGGTAAAGCAATCTATTGCGTCAAATTGTCGTAGATATAAGTAGAATTTTAAAAATCGGAACACGCTATTTTCTGCTTATTATCTTCAAAAAGCTTATGTTAAAAATTTATTTGATTTAGTTCAAATTTGTGGCAGCCCCGCTCCGCAAACCAAAGAAATTGTTAAAAAAAATCATTGAATTGTCATTTTTAAATGATTTGTATGTAGTCATGTATAATATCATCTGGTGTGGAACTTTTGAAATGTGAACAGATTTTTTGTTTTTGAGAAAATGGTTTCAAGTGAAAAATTAAATATTGAAAAGGTCAAAAATTGTGCAGCAATATAATTAAGAGCAATTTCGGAGAAGAAAATTAAAGAAAGTGTGAATATTTTCCTGGCATATTGATTGCTAAGGAATAA
Organism: Dioctria rufipes; assembly: GCA_963924295.1. NCBI lineage: Eukaryota > Metazoa > Arthropoda > Insecta > Diptera > Asilidae > Dioctria > Dioctria rufipes. Next base: position 340,120,757 of record OZ002740.1, on the reverse strand, counting down.
TATTTTTGCTACATAATTATATTTTAAATTTACGAAATTTCTGATCGAAAAATAAAAAGCACTCCCTTCGTATATAAGCCAAAGCACAAATGTGTTGACATTTCACAAGTTCCACACCAGCTGATATTATTAAAGACTATTTAAATAAAAAAAAAGTACCAGTTCCTGAAAACGTACACAATTTGACTATTTCTCAGGTTCCACTTCGCTAAAAAGTTCAAGAGAGTGGAACTCGTTTTCGTACTGGCGCAAGTAAACTACTGGGTATGTCAAGAGGACGTAAGAGACTCAAAACGAGGTTACTTGGGACAGTAACTTCGCTTGTGAAAACAGAAAGACAAGAAGGAAGCAAGTCTGTTTATTGTAGTTTCCTTCTGCTAATGGGATTTCTTTCGGATTTCTTAAGCATGGCTTTCACAAGCGAAGTTACTGTCCCAAGTAACCGCATGGTTCTCACAAGCGAGATTACTTGGGACAGTAACTTCGCTTGGGAAAACCATGCTTAAGAAATCCGAAAGAAACCCCATTAGCAGAAGGAAACTACAATAAAAAGATTTGCTTCCTTCTTGTCGTTCTGCATGCACAACTGGGTCTTTATGAGCCAGAATGACTTTTCTGAGTAAATTAGCAAGGATGTTGGTAACCTTGAGAGCACACCGGTACCGACATAAAATTATAAGGTAGAAATTGGTTGTACCAAAGAACATATAACTGTTATGGCCGATTTCACAGTCAAGGCTTTATAAATATTTCGGTTTCACAGTCAAGGATTAAGTGAAATCATTGGCTTAAGGCAAGCTTAACTTAAGCCCGTCATCTCGAAGGCTTAAGCCTCAGATTTTGCTGTGAAACACATTAGAAATTATTGCTAAATATATATTTTGCCTAAATATTATAATTTTTGTTATTAAATGAACGTACATATTTCAAAAGTTATACTTTAAAACTAAATTGAAATTTTCCAAGCGAAAAATAGTTATCTAATTAGCGGTTTTGAGTACTGTCTGGCAGCTAGTGTCAGCATCCCATTTGACATTTTAAGAAGAAACCAAACAGTTTAGGACAAAAATGAGTTATTTATCTATAATATACATATAATTATACTATATATATATAATTATCTATATTCTATAATATATATATAATATAATATCGCAAGCTGTGAATTATAAGGCGCCCGCAACATTTCGAGAAATGGGATGGCGTTTATTTTTATTCTCGATTCCGACTGTAGAAACATTTGGCTTTGATGGTTTACGTTGTCGAAACACTCTGCAACAATGATTTTGGATTTGATATCCTTCCAGATAAAAACCACAACAAACTGATAAATAAAAAGTTCTTCTTTTCGCTTAGTTTTTAATCCACAATGGCAATTTTCCTTTTAAAAAAAATCACAATTACCGCAGTGCTGACATCCGTGGCTTAACTAAGCCTCAGCTTACTGAGTACTGTGAATCCGGGCAGGCTTAAGTTTTTGGCTTAAGCCACACCCGTGGGTTAGCTAAGCTCTGGCTTAAGCCTGGACTATGAAACCGGCCATTATACATCTGATAGATGCTCTTTGGTTGTATCTACAGAGGCTCAATTCCCAAATTTTTGTCTATGATTAGTTTGCGTGCAACCATAGAATTCAAAGTGTTATTATTATATATTTTCGATATAGCAGAACTTTAGTTAGATTATTAGAGTTCTTGTGTGATAGTGATATGCTAGACTAGACTTATCATTAAGTGCAATTAATGTAATATACCTATATAAATGTACTCATAAAACCCCATTTTGAATACTGTTCGACAGTTATGTTTGTATGCGATAACAATTCCTTTATTAGACTTCAGAGATTACAGAGAGTGTAACAACTATGTTAAATTCATTATTTTTGTTAAATGTAAATTTGTCAAAGAGAAATATCCAACGAAATTAACAAAACTAATGATAACATTGTAAATATTATAAACAATAGAAATTTCTAAATGAAATAACCTAAACTAACTGCTAACAGAAAATAGAGGATGTGTAGAGAAAAATGTCCTGAAATAACTCTCAATCATGGGATCTACCTCCCGTGGACTAAAGAAAATTTTATTATGAAATCCATAGAAAAGCAAAGATGAAATATTAAATCAAAATTTTTGTTGATTTACTGGACGGAAACTCCACTTAAAATATCACCCACAAATTCGCACAACTAACAATTTCACTTTAGAGCAAGGCATTGTCACCACGCGATAATAGGAATGATCAATTCTTAAGTAGGTACGTAATTAGACGAATGTTCATTCATTAAGTATTGAATACGATTCAATCTTGATAAAATCTATTCTATTTGATATTTTCCCTTCTGATTTTTGTTTTATACGGAAGCATACATCCGAGATTCTTCACTAGATTAACTGACAACGAAATTAGTATGAATTCTGTTCGAGTATTTGTTTTTACTACAGAAATTCATCACGCAAGGCGCATTCTTTTACTGTCACAGGAATTCAGATAGTAAAGTTAAGTAATAACTATCTAAAGCTGGACAAAACAATCTTAAGAAATTGTAAGTAGTTATCAGAAGAAGAATCAAACTAAAATACCTATTTATAATACACAATATTTTTTTTCTTAACCTCACTCAAAGCTTCTGCTACAGATTAACTGGTGAAGAATTGCACCGGTGCACAATTTGCGAGAAGCCCGGATTGGTTTCTTAAATTGCGGTAACAATCAAGTCTTTCTTAAACAAAAAGAATGTGAAAACCTTCAGACATACATAATATAATGGTTCTGAGATTGAATCGGCTTGAAAAGGAAGGTTAATGCTCTTCGTTTCAGATACGTCTTTAAGAAGCAGCCAAGAATTCTAAAGCTGACAGAAACATGGTCAATGGTCAATCATTAAAAGCAACTTTTATACGACTACGACAGAGACTGCAAGCATATGTACATACGAATATATCTGAAGTGCTCAACTATACATATCTATGATACATATGTATGTATATTTTAATGGGAGCATTTAGTGAGTATAGATATATAGATGGTGAAATGTGTAGAGAATTTTAAATATCTCGATGTAGTCTTTTCTTGGATAGTAAATGGAAGTTAGTTTAATGATCATGCTGACTAAATTAGGTAAGAAAATTACAAAAGAAATAACTTTTTGAAAAAAAAAAAAATAAAGCGAAAACTGACTTTAAAACATTCTAATATCTTAAGCAAGTTTTTTCTGCTATTTCAAAATGAATAAAATGTTACAATTGTTGTAAACCAACTCATGCGTATCATGTTAAAATAAAACAATTATAACAGTTATAGAAAGGTTTAAAGAAGCAGTGGGTACAAAAATTCTTTAATGTTGATAGTTTTTCAATAAACAGAAATAACATTTACTAATTTGAGGGTAATCGCTTTGGTTGAAATAATTTGACCATATATTTTATCCTTGTTTTTTATTTGTTTGTTTGTTAATTAGAATACTTTTTTACTTTCTATTTTTTTTTCGCAGATTTATTTTTTTAATTTCTGATGTCTTGAAAAGACGAAACGCGTAGGTTCGTGATCTTACGTCTGTAAAAGAAAAAAACTAATAAACTCCGTGCAAAAAATAACAAGTGCTCTAATTTGAAATGTCCAAATTATATGTATAAATTGTTATTTTCGTAAACTTGAGGTGTTAAACAGTTTTCAATCAGACAGACGACTTAGATCACAGGCTTAGATTATATAGCAAAAAGGCTAGCCTACGAGGAAGAAAAACTTAAGCATTTTAGTCATGGATGTAGTAAACTACGATATTTTCAGACCGGACACATAATTTAGTGGTTGAAACTTTATTAAGTATTGAATAAATTCAATAGAAGAAGTCCCATTATATCGCAAAATTTTTAAATTTATAATTTTATATTTTTTTGATTTTTTAAAAAATTTCCTAGTGCCCCATTTATTTGCTGATAATATTTCTTGTCATTGCTTTTGTATGGCTGACATCATATAAATAACCCCGACAACTAACAATGACAATTCAATTGTAAACAAGAAAACCGGCATTGGAAAATGTTCAATTTTATTGCCATGGCTGTTTATTTTTATAACTATTTCACTTCTAATTTATTTCAAACACTTTAATTTATTATTGAAACAATTAAACTTGCCTGAAAAATAATTTCCTATGGCAATAACAGCAGCACAGTACAGCGCGCTTCTTCATCATAATTCAAGACTCCGGGGTCTCGATTATATAAAACCTCTTACACAGAGACTACACTACTGTTTCTCACTATTATTGAGTATTTTATGCTGATGCTGCTTTTTATCCGTTATAGGCCACTGCAATAGCCAAACTTAAGAGGAGTCAGTATTCAGTAAAAGTTTCAATTTAGATACCAACGAGCCTGTAGGCAATAAAATTTACTATACGTAGGTTTGTTTCCTAAAAGTGAGAAAATTCATATAAAATTGGCTTAGACCTAGACCACAAGTCACATTAGATTCATCTAGCGTAAAAGACGGAGATCCAAACATGCGGCAATTTAAAACGAAAATGAAAATTTGCAGTTCAAAGAAATTGAAAATTTTTAACGAGAATTAACTCTCCTAAATTTATTTTTGCACATAATTGTTAAATATACTATTTTGCTTTGTATTTCAACAATTTTCAACGAAATATTGCAATTTCTCGTCGGTGAAATATTGGGGAATAAAACAAGTACTATTAAGGCTAAAACACAATGTGGGCGACACGACAAAAACGCCGTAAAAAACGCTGAGATTTGGGTTCTAATAACATGGCTATATATGGTATAATCTACAATGCTAACGACATCGTTCGACGTTGTCGTCGAACTTAAATGAAAATTGAAATTTGTCGCACGTTTAGGGTGCGTTTAGAAAAATTAAGATATGTATTGGGCTGCGTTCATATGTATTGTTTGACGTTTAACGTATCGCGGAAAATAAGGCATAATAATTTTTTGGTGATAAATTTATTTAAACAATAATTAGTGTTAATTAATTAGAAAAACATTATTATTTTTGGAAAGTAAAGCATAATAATTTGTTGGTGATAAATTTATTTAAACAATAATTAGTGTTAATTAATTAGAAAAATATTTATTAAAGAACCTCAGCTGATATTAGCAGATATTAAAAAAATGGAAGAAACTCTTCGTATGCCAAAAACGCTGCACAAGCAACTTTAATTATCTTTTTTAATTTATTTGTTGAAATTTTTCCCATTGTTATTTGACACAAATGACAGAATAAAATTTAATTACGGATGACAGCCTTTGTCACTCACATTGTATTTTCACGGACGTTTTCTACGGCGTTTTTGTCGTATCGCCCACATTGTGTTTTAGCCTTTAGAGTCAAATAATTAAAAAAAAGTGCCACGAAAAATGAAAAAAACTCGACGTTATTTGCTTGATCTAGGCTTTACTTTCTAAAATAGTTACAATCTAAAGAAATGAGAATACCTATTTATAGGAATTTGATTTAAAAAACTTCAATTTTTACCATTTTTTACAATTTTCTGAGCTAATATCTCCATTCCAATACAATTTTTTTAATTTTTGCCAACGTTATTTACTAGACTTCTTCCTTACCTTTAATTTAAGACAGTTTAATTTAAGGCAGTTCAAGGAGCTTGTGATGATGCATCTGTTAGACCTCTAGCGCTCTTGTACGAGCATACCCTTTTTTCCTATTCCTTTTTTTACAATTTAAGTTTTGAACTGTCTTATATGGTTTTATTTTCTATTAAGTTGCATTTAGTGTCAATGCTCTGTGTAATCACTCTAGGGTAATTACTCTAAGTTAATATATATTACTTTATCTCGTTTATCTTATTTTTGTTTTTTATTTTATTTTTATTTAACTTATTTTATTCTATTTCATTATACTCTCTTTTTCTCATTGTATTTTGCACTATATCAACATTACTATAAGTCCTATAATTTTACCACATCGTTATTACCACTATTACCTGGATAGTTTTCTACTGCAATAAGTCTGTTCATTGCATTTTTGTTATTTTCTACGCTTTGTACTAATTCGACATAATCTTAATATCTGTTTCATGCTCGATGTACCTAACGTTGTAACGTAGCGTAAGCTGAGGTTCTTTAATAAATGCTTTTCTATTCTATTCTATAAATCACTTTTTATCTCTTCTTTAAGAAAAATCACTAAAAATCCACCGGACTATTTTTCGTAAATTTAAATAAATTTGGAAATATCAAAAATGTCAAACTGACAACCCAGCCCTCTTTTCATTTCACCCCGTATCAACAAAATAAATGCTTATCACAGAATAGAATAAACATAAAAAACTAAGAGTGCTCGCTTTTTCGGAGTGTTCACTTCATTGAGAGCAGATGTTAGCTAAGTAAAAATTAACACAAAATCCTAAAAATAATCCCTTCTTGATAAAATACAATTAAAAACGGAATATATTATATTTTTTACTTTAGGTTTAAGCACTTTTGTTTTAAGTTGTATTGCTTAGATGTCTGTTCGCTTACAGGTCTTGAGTGAAAATATTCTCTAGCCCAGCATATGATTTGTGTTTAATTTCATTATTTTTATGTACTAATAAAAATTAGTGAGACTAGAAATTACCCTAGTAGACACGATTAATGATTTCATCGATGATCATGAGCCCTTAGATGAAAGTAGAATGTACTTTAGAGCACCTATTTCTACTCCTTGTATCAGAAGGGATTCGCGGATCTAGATAGCAATGTACCTCACAAGACTTTACACAATTTTTTGTAAATGAATGAAATTTTTACCTGCACGCCATAATTAAAAACTTTGGTGTTTTTTTTTTCAATCAATACAACACACCCGCATTTAGGGTAGAGAAATTTTAGACGCAATTTCCAGATGCTACAGTACTGGTATACATAAGAATCCCCCCGAGCAGGTAAGAGGGTTTTTGACACCGCGATGAGCACTTTTTACTAGGATAGCGTCTGAGTATTTAGTTGCTTATACATACCGATGAGAATTAATGTCATGTTAAACTGTAGTTCTCATTATAACAGAATAGAATGAAATTCTTTCAAATTTAATTTAAATACGAAAACACACGTCATCATAACTCCTACGATCACTTTAGTCCATTTTTATACCCTAGATGAAATCATAGGGGTATACTAAGTTTGTCATTCCGTTTGTAACACTTCGAAATAATGATGGTAGAACAAAATGGATTGGACACCCATTCATAATGTTAAAAGTTATTTCGATTTTTGCATGTCCGTCCGTCCGTCCGTAGAGAGCTGAAATTTTGTACACGGGCTTTAAAAAAAAAGTAAAATTAAGTTCGAAAATGAGACAAATCGGGCAACTCCTTCGTGGGGTTGCCATATAAAAGTTTCGTTTTCCGCTATATATTTGGACTCTGCCTGAGAATGCGTTGACGTAGAGAGCTGAAATTTCGTACATGATGTTTTTACTACAAATAAAATGTCAAAAATGGACTAAATCGGGCAACTCCTTCTTGGTGTTGCCATATAAAAATTTCGGTTTTTTACGTATACTTTGAAAACGATCAGTCCAAGACATTTTTATTGTACTAAAAACTTCTGCAGAATACGAAATCCTATAAAATTGGTTATAATCATTTTTTATGTGCGACAAACCGTTCTAGAAATATATGCGAAAAACAACTTCAAAATCAATACTTGAATAGATCGGTGACCATACGAAATTTAATACGGGCATTCATCTAGGGTATCATAAGAATTGGTCTTAGACCAATTCTAGCTTTTTTACTTGTTCCAATTACGTCCGATTTTAGCCATATACCTGAGGAATAACACACAAATTCGTGAATAAAGATACATATGTATATATTTACGACTGAAAGATTCTCCATTAAAGAGGATGAAATATCAAATTATTCAAATTGAGCAAAATTTATTTATAAACAGGTTTATATGAAAAATTTTAAGTGAAGTGAAGTGCTGAAGTGGAAAAGATTGTTTTAGGGTGAGACTTCCTTTTTTTTCAGTTTTCTTTATGAAGATCTTTCTATTGAAGTCACACCAGCATTTAGTGCTCTCGAAATTATTTAAATTCTCGCTTTTAACGATTTATTTTACTTAGTATTGCCGTACTTATTATTTAAGAGGTGTGAGTGCAGTCATTGCCCCAATATATGGGCAATTATACAAACCTCTGCTGAAATTAATGCGAAAATCTCTATATATATACAGCTTCTACGTGACTTGTCAGGCATTCTTTTTAGTAGACTTTTACATAAATACTTAGAGACTCATCTTCGCTTCCAGCGGAACTTTCTTTTTCAAGATTTTTTTTTTTCAATATACATATTTTCGTTCTGAAGATCGACCCACGGCTGGATATAATGCTTTTAAAACACAATTAATAAGATACTCAAAAGTATTATAGGGGCATTGCGCAGTCAGTTATAAATCTCTTTTTCAAAGCTATTGGTTAGGTTAGGTTAAGAACATTGGCGATAAGACTTCTAGGACCGCGACCAGAGTTTATCTATTATGACTTTCCATAAAGTGGTTAGGCAAAATCAAGTCGGTTTACGAGCTCAACTATTGCCCTTCGGGTTACTTTGCAAACTTATTTGGAGAAATAAGTATCGAGGTTTCATCTTCTTCTTGCACAGTCGACACAGTTCACTGTCGGATTTGCCTATCTTCTTCAAAAAATGAAAATTAACGAATTTGTAATTTTCCAATTTCTCGAGAACGAAAACTAACTGTTTTTTTTTTTATAAATTTCTTGAAATTTAATTTACAGAACTCAAATGCTGTTATGACTAGGCAACTTACCAAGTGCGTTGGAGTGTCACTCCATATTTTGAAAACCGTTCTGCAGAAAACGGAAAATTTAAAATTCGTTTATATCTTCAAAACAAACTATATAATAGATAAGAAAAAATTAAGTCTCATCAAAGCTAATTATTTAAAGTTATAAGAGATACACTATGCAGTGCATGAGAAAATCAAGAACCAATTCAAAATGCAAAGCAACATGAAGTACAGGATGAAGACTTATTCCGGGAGCAAAGAAATCCACATAAGTATGTATCTTTAAATCACGATGTGATCGCAGAAAAGATGACATAAATGATGATGGGCAGTAAAGAACAAGAAAAGAGCTAGAATTGGTAAAAAGGAAATTTCCGTATGGCAATGGTACCCCTACGAAAGAGTTACCTGATTTCTCCCATTTTCGAACTCAAACTTACAATTTTTTTAAAAAGGCCATATGCAAAATTTCAGCTCTCTAAGGAAACGCGTTTTCGAGTTATTCAGAGCACGGATAAGACGGATAAAACAACGGACGGACATAGCGTAGATCAAATCAAAGGGTAGGTATACTAAGTATGTCATTGCGGTATTTGATTGATTTATGTCTGTCTATCGTTGAGTTAAAAAACGGAAGTTTTGTACGCAACCTATTATAAAAACTGTAGATTTTATTTGTAAGTTAAAATATGTGTAAAGTTGTGCAACGCCTTGTAAAATTAGCCTTCGCAGAGCTGCCATACAAATATTCTGATTTTTCACATAATTATATATTTCGAATAAAAACTCGCACCCTACCATCATCAGTCTACAGATTGGATCACAATCCAAGCCAACAGTGACAAGGTGCTTCTTAAGTTGACAGTGGCCGGTAATAAGACCAGTAATTCCGTCCTACTATACCACAGAAGCTTCCTTGATCCTTTCCATGGACGGAATAACAATCAAACGTTAGGCATGGTTCTGTCCCATAGCTCCTCAAATATATGCTGTAGTACTCTGAGGCGCGTTTACGAAAGGGCCCTTATGCTGCACACAAGATAAACCCACCATCGACTCTGACCCGATAAGAGGTGTAGCTGAGCATTGTTTAACATCAACTTGCCGCTTTGGCATTCCCAAACTAACACAGAGCTCACATATTGGGTGAAGTATAATAACATTGTAATTACAGATGTGATTGCAAAAAAGGTACAAAAATGTGAAAAAAAAAATTACGTAACAAGCATATTTAAAAAACAAAAAAAAAAAGCTAGAATTTGTCTAAGACCAATTCTTATGATACCCTAGAAGAATGCCCGTATGAAATTTCGCATTGTCACCCTTCTGTGCAAGTTTGATTTTTGAAGTGGTTTTTCGCATATATTTCTAGAACGGTTCGTCGGACAGAAAAAATGATTATGACCAATTTTATAGAATTTCGTATTTTGAAGAAGTTTTTAGTACAATAAAAATGTCTTGGACTGATCGTTTTCGCAATATTTGTAAAAAACCTAAGTTTTTATATGGCAACAAAAAGAAGGAGTTGCCCGATTTAGTCCATTTATGAACCGTTATTTGCTAGTACAATGAAAACATCACGTAGCAAATTTCAGCTCTCTACGTCGACGCGCTCTCAGGCAGTGTTCAAATATATATTGGAAAACGAAAGTTTTGTATGGCAACCCCACGAAGGAGTTACCCGATTTGTCTCATTTTCGAACTACGCGTTCTTGAGTTATGCGCACAGACGGACGGACGGACGGACATACAAAAATCAAAATAACTTTTAATATTATGCGTGGGTGTCCAATCCAATTTGCTCTACCATCATTATTTCGAGATGTTACAAACGGAATGACAAACTTAGTATACCCTATAGATTTCATCTAGGGTATAATAAGATATGACTATATTTACATATTATCGAACTGCAATGCAACCAGTCGCTTACCTCTTTATTCAAATTTGAATTTATTGACCAACTAATCTAGATCTACCACTTGAAAACCAAACCAAAACGAATAGCAAAACTGACAACTATTGACGTCAGGGCTGACCCGAGATAAGGGTTCTATTGACTACCTAATCAGCCAAAAGGACGCGACAGTAAATGTTCTCGTCAGTTGCAATGCAATGGCTAGATAATCATCACTTTGCAACGCCTAAAGAAAAAGATCCAAAACTAAATCAAATACCTATAATAGACTGTGACGAATAGCAGACATTTTGCAAATTATACTATTTTATGAATATTTAACTTGAATTTATAATTTTTTGTTCTGCAGCCGATTTTTTTGTCGGATAAAAACAAACATATTCAAACATTTTCTTTTATAAATTACTGTAGCAACCTTGCATGAGTTTATTTCCTCTCATTTGACAATCATTGATCCGTCAGAGAACTGCAACTGATAGGACAACAAAAACAAGTGAAAGACGAGAGTCAAAACAAAAGAATAATTTGTGTTCCAATCTCTTCTCCACCCACTCGTGCAAATGAGATCGACATTTCTTTATTCTATACGCTCGGGTTTCGCTTCGCCACTATGTAAAGAAAACAAAATTCACAATCACAAGCGATCATAGTAAACATAATATCCAATTTTTGATCTTATAAAACAAGCGGAAATATTTTATCATTAATTTTGCATCTCATAATGAGCGTATAATTAACCCTGAGTGGCACTGCCGAGGCAGACTGACCTCAATAATTTAAATTACATTTCGCAAGCACTCTTTATTAAAACCCTTACGCAATGTTTAAAAACTTGAGGCATCGTAGGTAACCTCCAAAAATATCGATTCTGTAAAGAGGTATAATTACAAAAATAGCGTAAAAAGTCCACTTACCAAAATCAATGAATTGTTTGATTGATAGCGGAGACGGGTTGAACTGCGAGTAGAAGTCCAGCATTTTATGAATGCTGGACAACCGGACTGGAAATAGCCGCATTTTGTCTCTTTGTTTGATACGTACTCAATGAATCACAACTGCAACGTATTATAAGATAATGTAAATATAAATATTCTTAATTTTTTAGCACCACTGATGTACATAAAAATTGTTTGATCTACTTGCGATAAAAATTCGTCGGTCCGTTTAGGGAAATCACTTTACGAATTAATCCGTACTATTTCAAAATTGCGATTTATTTTTCAGAACAATTAAATTAAAATTAATTTTTTTAACTACACTGCCACTATGTATACTTCACACTTCTTTTATTTACCAACTCAACTTGATTGAAATCGCGGTGCAGCCAAACTGTTGACTGATTTTCTTCTGATCTGAACTGTCATTCCAAACAAACACAACACAACGAAGCAGCAAACGCAACCACAAAAGCGATGAAATTCAAAGCACAATACAACAGTTGAGGCCGTATTAAGTGACCTTCGAATTTAAAAGATTATAAAGCTTTTGCAAATGGACTTTGCGCTATGGAAATAATCGCAATTTCGGAATAAATATCAGCGAGCGTATACTAATAGAGCATAACCCCCGGAATATACAAGCCATGAACAAGTTGAAAAATGGGAGCAGCGGGCCGGTCAGCAGGCGACATCCACAGTCTTCTTGCCTTGTCTTACTGCAGTTTTTTATATAAAAAAGTTGCTTGTATTTTGTTCAAACGCTATATTTCCATAAATTTGTTCTACATGATATTTTTTTTTACTTATTAGAAAGAAAATATATTTGGTTGCAATTTGTTTTAACTTCATTTTGCTGTGGGAGCGACAGTTTTGGAGTTCAGGACCTGTTTAAGATGAAATTTTAGTTTTTCCTCCATTACGAGTATACAAAAAGCTGTGACGTGAGCTCTTACTGCATGCTGTACCCGGCATGTTAAGGCCTTTTAACCTCTGGATGTGGCCAAGGTATATAGAATACTATTCCCATTAGGAACCATGTTCTGCCATTAGTAAACACAATACTCTCTCTCCTGTAATGTGTCAAAAGGAGAATTCTCATCTTTTATCTTTTATATACCTTGAGATGTTGCTATCGTCGTTTGGAAATGCAATAGCCAGATTCTTGACCTGGCTAAATGACAGTTCCTGGCGTTCGGAAGATCATAGTAGCCGATACCGACTAGAGAGTGCTACCCAGCATCAAGGTATATAGAATACAAGTATTCCCATTACGAACCACATTCCACGTGAAAATGTATAGGAAAGCACGGTACAGAGAACACAATACTCTCTGCTCTCTTTGTCTTTCCTATAGAAATGTATATACATTAGTCACGAAATTACGTTTGAGAGCATGTGCCAAAATTTTAATGGGAATATGTTGTATTCTATATAGTATATACCTTGATTAGAATATACTGTGCGCTGGCTGCCAATATGCAAGATCTAAATCTATTATAAAAAAACATGAAAAAATGAAACGGTATTTGAATCTCTGAAAATAAAAAAATGTGGACTTGAAGCAAAAGAAAATATTTTTTTTATTATTATTTAAAATTTTATTGCAAACCGGCAGAGATTACAAGCATTAAACTCAATTGTAAAATGTAAGGGAAATTAATGTATGGCGCTGCCGCCCAGTGTTAATGTAACTTGCCCGGTGTTTTATTCGGCGTTTGACAAGGACGACGGCGAACACGCCGACGTTGTTAATGTAATCTAGCCAATTTATTGACAATAATTGCGTTGGATTAGTAGGGCTACAGCTGCCCCTCATCAGAGCAGGGGCTAACAGAGCTAGCACTAAGAGTCAAATGTGTCATGACTCCAAGTCTGACACCGCAAACTCGAACACGCGTTTGGTTTTCAAATGGCAGGAATTAGACCCGAAGCAAAAACGAAAGCGCCAATAGAAGGAAATTCTCTTCCCCCTAACGTGCCCTAACTGTGTCTCATCAGCAAAAAGTGACATAACGTTGAAGTTTACAGCAACGTGACCCCCTAGGCTATGAACGTAAGTCAAAATTATACATGACATAGCGCACACGCGGAAGGTTTTAGGCCGTTTTTACGGTTGAAAAGTATTCGGGGGTACGAAAAATTCCGTGTCTACCAAGATTCGATCGGGAGCACGGTGTACGGTACAGAGATATAATGTAATCTCATTACGAAACACGTTCTGCCATTTGTGTCCGAATGTATGGGAAAGTGCGGTACAGAGAATACAATATTCTCTTTTCTCTCTCTGTCCTTTTATTAAAAATGTATATACGTTATAGGACGAAACACGTCACAGCTCTAGTGGCGAAATTTTAATGAGAATATCTTGAATTCTATATATCTTGGATCGGGAGTATGGGCAGCATACCAATATTACGACAAGCAAAATAGCTGTGGCCATTTTGGAATTGCGAGATTTCTGTTCGGGGCTGTATAGATGTTTACCTGCGATTCGAGGGATAATTTAATAATCATTACGTATTGCGAATTTGTGATACAATTATTACTTATATCAAAAACTGTGATTTACTTGAACACGCAATAATTAATTTCGGTAATCATATAAGGAACTACGCGGAGTAAAATTATTGTACTGGCACGTCTAAGAACAAGGGTAGGAAATTCCTTCTTTAAAAACTTCTCGGGTCGGAAGGCCCAGTCTTGAAATGAATACAACTGCTAATAGTTAATACCAACCCTTCAGAATATAAAGAAATTGGTTGCGATCCATGATATTGAATTCCGTTCACATTTGTTTTCGTTAAAAAAGACTGTCAAATCAAATCAAATCTGACAGTTTAAATTGATAAGTGACATATTATACAAATATACCTCATTACTAAATAGCAAAAGCTAATAATATTTTAAAAATCTGTTAACCTTAACACTGAAAGGGTTATAATCTGTTTATAAAAAATTTTATGTTGTAAGTCGAGTCTTACGACAGAAATTGGTTCAATCACCGGATCTCACCACCAAAAAATGTAAAATGCTCGCTGACAAGTCAAGCCGAATTTAATAATTTGGCAATTTCATTTGTAGTGTATTCCTCATTGAATAAAGTGCGCGGTTTCAATTCAAATGCTGTTAAGCATAATAAACGTTAATTGTAATTCATAATTATTATTATTATTTTTTATAATGGAATGGAATAACGAGGAAACCATATCTCTTATTAGTGAATTCGAAAAGAGACCGCTTTTATGGGATCATCTAGATGTCAACAATAAGAATAATTATAAAAAGAGAGAACAGATCAAAGAGATTGCCAGAATATTTAATTGTAGTGAACTAGAAATAGATAGAAAATGGAAAATTATAAAAGGACAACTCAAACGCGAGTTAAATAAAATAAAAAGTAACAAACTATCTGGATCGGGTAATGATGATTCGTACAGGGCTAAGTGGTTTGCATTTCCCCATCTTTCTTATCTATGGAAAAATAAAATGCACAATTCCATATTAAATATGGAAACCAGCACAAAACTGAAAGACCAGGTAATATTTAAAACGTTATATTATTTATTAAAAATTATCAATAATAAACTTCCCAGAAGCTGTGCAGCTACTGACAAATTTAATAAGCGATGAGTTTAATTAACTACTACTTTTTAATCATACATATATCTACCATTCATTGACGTAGTTTAGGTCCAGTGTCTAAAAATAAAGATTTTGGATCATGCCGCTATAGTTGAATGAACCTGGTCCGTATTCATTCTCGTAGGATATCTGGCCTAACTGTATAATAGCGTAGCAAAACCGAGTATCGTCAAACTCACACCCATTCAACTGCTAGCTATCAACTGTTCTCTTCAACATTACCTGCTTCTGTCACTACTTTTCACCATTAATTTGTTTCCCGTTTCCTTTGGTGAAAGACAAATTATTAAGTAAGGTACAAAGTATGGTACTGAGAAAGTAAAATGAGAACTATTTGGAGTGAGAGTTCTTATTCAATTAAATAAATGGTTGACATTATGTAAATTGTGCACAAAGGAACACGTAAGGTAGCTCAGAGTTACTATAAAATCCTTAAAAAGGGGGAATTTGTGTAATAAGAAGAAAATTGTGTCAGAATAAGATATGAATGGAACATGCTCCTTAAATTTTCTACGAATACATTGCAAAATAAGTAAAGGAACAGACCTATTTCCTTATTTTGTTTTCGCTAGCTCTCAGTCACAGTACACGAAACTCCAGGCCAAGATCATGTGCGAGAGCTATTCCGTCTAAATTAGAGCTTTATTATAATGGAAATCGGAAAGGTTTTTCCATTTTGTTCAGTGAATTTATCGTTGAGTACTTATAAGTTTCGTGGCAATGATTATAGCATTTATCGTATCAAATCGATGATCAGTTAGCAAATCATTCACTGAATTGACATCGTCGATGTTTTTACTTTTAACCACAGTCTGTCTATGTTTATTACACAGTTTTTTGTCACTAAGCAGTCCCCGCATGGTCCATATCAGTATTTGTTCAGCAGGGAGTACTATGAGACATTTTACTCTTATTCTCTTTAACACTGTACGTGTAAGTTGTCATTCATTTTCAAAAACATCTTTCTCCGTAATTTCACGACAACTTGTATTAGTAATAGCCAGGATAAATATACAACCAATGTAAGCAAGACAAAACAATATTTGAACGGAGGGTAGCAGATTCAAAATTCCACTTAATGAAGACGGAACAGTGGTCTTAACCACAAGATAAGACGCATTCTTCATTCTTGATTTACAGTGATGGACACAGAGGACGCTATTTATAGTTATGAGGCCGTCCTCAGAGCTGTATTGTATCCTCCAATCTCAAGAAGTCTAATGCTGTTGATATGACTTACGACTATCTTTACTATAAAACTGAAATACTATTAATGCTGAACCTACAGCAAACTCTGGGCTGAATACGAATAATGGCAAAGATTTCAGTTCTCTCAATTCACATAATTATCTCTTTAGTCAACTGTAGCAAAGATTCTGTATTGCAATCATACAGTATATCCAATATTACTTCCGTAAACAAAATTTTATGTAACTTTTTTTTTTAATCATATTCAAATTAAATTTATATTTTTAATCTTTTTTAGACTAACGACACTAATCAAGCTAATTCGGATCGATCCAGTCCAGATATTTTGGATGAAAATTCACTTCAAGAACTTGCAAGTGAACAATTCCAATCGAATTCTACCAATCAAAGTAACAAGCAATTAAGAAGTCACAAGCTGAAAAGAAAATTTAACATCGATGATCCTAGATTAGCAGAAGCATTTAGCATGCTGTCAAAAACTAAAAGAAAGCCTGAACGAGACCACATTGATATTTATGGAGAGTGCTTTGTTTCGAAATTGCGACAAATAGAAGATAGTAAAACTAGACTGATGTTGCAGAGAGATGTTGATAATTTGTTATATGATGCTCTAATGGGGATCGGCAGATATGCCAGAGAAACACCACCTACTGAAATGAACGAATCTTTTACCGAATTACATGCCACGCAATCTACGTACATTGCTACTGAGCTGCTAGGCCCGTCCTCTCAACAATATACTACTACCAAATTAGAAAACAATATTCATTGTTAAAGTACAATAATTTAATTTTTATATATGTATTATTAAGTCAATAAATTAGTACGTACCTATGCAGAATTAAGTGAACCAAAGAAAAATTTCACATATTTTATATCATTCCTGAACAAATTATGTCACACATTTCACCCTTTTTTTTGTAGATATGTGTTTCTGGTAGGTAATATATTATGACATCTTTTTTGGATTATGATTTTGGACCACATACCAAACTAAATTTGCTGGATCAAAGTTTTTGGGGTCACGTTGATGTAATTTATCTGTGTTCAAAGCGTCTAATCTAGCGCTCTTCTACAAGTTCTATATCAGGCCTAAAATGCATTACAATTCCCATTTCTAGACCGGGACTGGTCGCGCAGCCTTAGCTTCATTAGATACTGTCCAAAAGAGAGCCTTCAAGCTCATTGGTGATATGGAAATAACTCGCTAGAGCACCACCGCCATATCGGATGCTATTCACTCCTTTATCGCTACATGCATGGTCAATATTCTGATGAAATATCTATAGTCTGATCCCTTGCAGATTAGTTCCTGTAAAAGTCAGTGATTCGTTTTTATACCGATCGATGCGAATGTGGAACAGTCAGCCATCTTCTGTCTTTCCTCGGGCTTACAATCTACAAAGGTTCAAGAGTGTCCAATGTCAGCAACTCCGCCACTCCTTATTTCTCCCAACCCTTTCCTTATTTCCTGCCATACGGCGTGCTTTGTATCATAAGGTATCCCTTGGGATTGGCTTAAAATATATAATAAAACAAAAAGTTGCTTCTGATGTGGTCACTGCACCACAACAGTCGGAAATTCGAAATATAGACTTCTCACTAAAAATGTCTAGGCCTATTCAAATCTTCCGCGACAGAGCCCTCTCCGACAAAACAGCCCTTTCACTGTGCATCAAGCCCCACGCCCGGGCCGCACACTATTTAAGGAAAACTGCTTTAAGCAGAATAGTTGTCGCTTCTTGCCTATACGGGGTGTCCCATACGTACCGCATTTCCTTTATACACCGGATTCCTCACTCAATTTCGAGAAAAAAGTTGTATGGTAGGAGAGCCGGAAAATGCACGGTGTGGGCGGTAACCCTTCCATAATACAATTAATTTAATTAACGCGTAAGAAGCAATTTGGTGTTCTGCAACTTCCACTAAACTAAACAGCGAAGCAGTTTGTTTTAATATCAAAGATCTCTTTGTGTTTCAGTACAATCCAACATGGTTCAATATGCTGTAATAGCAAAAAATGTTTAAGCTCTTCAATACAGCACGTTTGCCGTGAAGTATAAGTTACTTCTGTATATATGTTGTCTGATGTTTCAACTAGATTCATCAGGCAAACAGTTTTCTCCATCAAAACCAATAAATAAAAAAAAAATCTCGCAATTTTATGAAAAATAATTTGATTATACCATATATCTAATTTCGATAACTTATCGAACAAAATCATTGCACAATGTTAGTTTTAAATAATTTTTACCCATTTTGCAAAAAGTATGAGCTGGTTTTTACAAATTTTAGTGTTCTGATTCTGTGAGAATCACTTCAAAATTTGTGCCATTAGTTTCTATAGAAAAATGCCTGTTCTGACCTTAGCCCACTATGCCAGCCATGAAGTATGCCTTAAATATGTAGCATCATAACTGACTGGAATAGAAATTACATCAGCTGCTCGGGGTTTCTTAAAAGGAAATATAATGTTATTTTAAATAGGTTGAATGCATGATACAAAAATTGATTTAATCTTCGTATTATAGGTTGAATCTTACAACATACAACTAGTTGAGACTGAATACTCAATCCATGTTATTTATATCATTGAGCGGGAGATTCCTCAATTCTATTTACTACCCAAGTACCAACTGCTCTGACTGAATGAAAGATAATGGCCATATTGTTTTAGTATAAAAATGTAGCTAACTTCACTTTTATTATGATTTACAATTTGCATTTCTTTTGCAGTGCTAAGTTTACGTACAAGTAACATTTAAGCTCATATTTCTAAGTTGCGTGAATGGTATAAAAGAATTAAATAGCAATTAAGTCTTAAAAGAGAGCTTAATTCTAATTTGCAGCTTAACCTCAACTTTACCGATATAGTAAAAAAAAAAATTGGTGGGAAAGCAACTTGTCAGTGATTCGTGTACTGTGGGAGTGACTCAAATTTTGTCTTTTCTTAACTTGTTTCAGATCTAAACTGGTTTGACTTTCTCTTAAACAATAAAAGCTTTATTATTTCACAATTTACGATGAAATTTAATTTAATCGCTGCTGCTTGCGAAAATCTTGGAATTGGGATCAAAGGTGATCTTCCATGGAGATTAAAGTAAACAAAAACTTGCAAAACTTTGTTCAAAACTCAACCATTTATTCTACAGGAGAGAATTGAAATACTTTTCTCGCATGACGAAGAAAGTAAGGGATCCAACTAAACAAAATGTTGTAATAATGGGACGGAAAACTTATTTTGGAGTGCCTGAAACGAAGAGGCCCCTTCCAGATAGAATTAACATTGTCTTGAGTAGAAATTCATGCCCAGAAGACTATCCGGATAGTGTGGTGTTATGTAGAAGTTTGAAGGAAGCCATGGAAAAATTAAATCAACCTGATTTGAAGGATAAGATTGAAAATATCTGGATTGTTGGAGGCAGTTCTGTTTACAAAGAAGCTATGGAATCTGATTACTGTCATCGTCTGTATTTCACTAAGATAATGGCAAACTTCGAGTGTGATACATTTTTTCCTCCAATTCCTGAATATCTTAAGAGAATAGATACCGATGAAGACATTCCAACTGCAATCCAAGAGGAAAATGGTATCAAATATCAATATCAGGTCTATGAAAAAGTTTACAATTGTTGAAGATAAATACACTGCTCACTTTACAAATTTTTATTTTCCTACTATTTTTTGTGTTCGTCTATAATTTGAACTTGATCAACTTGTGAATGTTCTTCGTTGGTATCATCTTTAGCGGCTACCATCAATTCGTACAGCTGAACTATTTGTTCACTTCTTAGATGCTCAAGAGTTTCTTCATCTAAAGTATCGCCTATTACTCCTTTAGGCTTGCCACGCAGTCCCAATTGTTCCGATAGAGTCAGAGCATATTTCTGGAAATTTTAAATGAACTCAAAAGGAAATGGTTCTTTGTCTATATACCGTCCACTCTTTCATAAATAGTTGAGTCTCAACTGGATTACAGTTTTTATGTCGTCTGAATTCATCTTTCGCATATTGGTCCCCAAACGTTTTCAGACCCGCTGGGAGGCCTGAGGATTCAATTCATCGTTATAAGATAGTTTTGATAGGAAACTGTATTGCCTTACCTCTGTGTAGTCTTAAAATGGTTTTGTAGAGTAATCGTACCTTCTGTAAATGCGACAGATTTTCGGACATTATTTTACTCATTTTGTTTACAATTTATGTAACAATTGGGCTTAATCGAAGCCGTCTCCGTACACAGTGCTCCCGTGCTTTTCTATATCTGATCTGACAGTTACAAATGTCACAATTTCTTCTTTTTTATCCGCCGCCGTAGCAGTTAATTTGGTATTGGTATAAATTCTTTTGTTGACCAATGAAGGGTATTATTTCCGTTTCCGTTTATTACGGAAACTATATGGCAGAATGTGTTGCAACTGTGCATACTTTTAATTGTAAACCATATCCGAGAGTGCACTGAACTGATTAAAAATTTTGATTGGTAGATTACACTTTAGGTCGTGATTTACAAGGAAACAGCGTATTAAAAGTGTAGGTACTAAATCTTTGGGGTTACTTATTAAGTAATTCTAGCAATTTAAAAAGAACTTCTCGGAATATTAGTAATGACATGTTCTATCTGAAATTAATTATCACTATAATGAAAACTTTTGGCAGGTACTATGTACAATGAGCATCAAAATGATAACTAAGGTAACTAAAGAGTCCCATATACATATATTATTACCTATATATATATATATAAAAAAATAAAATCTGAATGTATGCCGTGGCGTCACTGTATGAGTTGTCAAAAATCTAGTAGCATACTTTGTTAATGGTGTAATGTTATGTAATGTTTTTCGTGTTATATCGACTGAAATACGTAATATATTGAAATATTTAAAAAAACATTAGTTTCTTCGTTTGTCACTTAGCCAAAAGTAATTATATGCTGGTGGGAAATCAAAGAAATTTCCAATTAAAAAACGATTAAAGGCCGGAACACAATGTGGGGCGGTAGCTCGTAGCTGGCGCGGTAGCCAGACCTGTCAAAATTTGAAAGCACGGAAAGTCTATGATGGCGTTCCAATGTGTAGCTGGCGCTGTAGCTCATTTTTGCCAAATTTTAATTTTTGGCGCGCGCCAAATCTGACAGTCGTTGGAAATTAATATTTTTATTGAAAAGTTCGTCATCATTCTCCTTTATATATTTAAATGTTTTTTCGTAGAATCCTGAACTCATCTTCTGTTGATATAGAGGTCTAACCCACCACTTTCTGAAGTAAATAATGAGGTCTTTCACCGTCCGTACCATTGGCTTCAAGCTGCATCATTGCAACCAATGTTAGCTACATGGCGCGCGCCAGTACAAGCTACAGCACCAGCTACCGCGCCACATTGTGTTCGGGCTTTAAAAACGATTGAATTGAAACAAACAAAATTGTGACATTTGTCTCCAAAAACACACAATTGGCAGATGAATCGGACATACCCAAGTTAACTTTAATAGCTCTTAAGCTGTCTCTCTGAAAATATGACTTATACACACTTTGGTATGCTATATTCCTCAAGACTCCATAAATATCGTCGTTGACAAAGGTCAGAATATTTACGACCATTTTACGAATTACTACTTATTGGTGATTTTAACTTACCCAATATTCAATGTGAGTACTAAACTACAAGTAAGAAACTAAAAGAGAGGCCGTAGCCCCCGGAATATAATACAAGCCATGAAGTCGCCGAAGGCACTTACATATTAAAAGGCCTTAAGGGGGGTTAACACCAAAAAAAAGCTCACGATTTCTGTTTCCAAAAGCTTAGTGCACATAAACGCATAAAAGTATGCAATTTTAAAATTGAAACAAATCACTATATGTACATGCAAAGCTATATGATGCTGTGATATTCGTCTGTATTGCACTCCAAAGCACGTCGGGCATCTGCACAGCAGTAAGGTAGAATCACTGACTTATAAGTCAGTGGAGAATTGCTTAGGCATGGCGAGATTTTAAATTTGGCTGTCGAATTTTTCTTAAAATTTTGTTGAGGAGCAGGCAAGGAGCGAACGAAATGTATGCTCTCTGTGCTGTTGATCAGACACTTTTCCGTGTAATTTGTCTGGCACTATTTAATGCTTGGGCAATTTTATTTGACTGAAGTCGGTCATCAAATAAAACTCTTCCAAGAATTCTGAGTTGTAATATACCTACCATATAATTTTTGCAATGTTCGCACGTTGTCAGATTACCATTTTATTAACTAGATATCCAAAGAACTACTTTAGAGAATTAGATTTGAATTTACCAACAACACAATTTTCAGGTTGAGCTATGTCTGGTAGATTTTCTAATCTAATTTTAGTATATATGTACATATATACAATTTTATCTCTATCTAATTCCTCAATTTTGTTCGCATCACATTTTTCAAGTTTCAAGAAACGCAATCCAACCAGATTAGCCTAGTCGGAGTTACTGTCACTCGGAAAGATTACCAATATAGCAAATAGTTAATTCTTTTCTGCGACTCGATGTTAACACTGCCATCAAATCTGCCATTCTCGTGCTCCTTTCTTCCCTACTGGTGTGGTTATTGTGTAGTCAAAAAACTGGTACACACTGTATATAATCGTGACAACTCACTACACCTCATCAATTTTCGTTCAGTTTTCTAAATTACATACACATATTCGAAAAACAACTCTTCAAAACATACAGCTACAGCCCGCTTAGCTTTCAAAACAAATGAAAGCCTTCCAAAAGCACATTACTCCATCTGACGATGATAGAATGAATTGAAAACGCCAAATTATATGCAAAATATAATAAATCAAGAAATTTTTGCCGTTACCATCATTAACATTATTGACTTTATTTCCTTTATCATTGCACTAAAAAATTTGCGTTTTTCAAAATAAACAGAAAAAGGTTCGATCTTTGTTGCAAATTGAACTTTCATTGAAATAATATCATAATTTTGGTAGTTAATTGTCTCGGAAAATAGCAACTTTCAAACTAAAATATATTATTAACCAACATTTTTTGTCTGGTTTTCTTTCCGTCACTGCCTCTTCCAGACCAAGATCTTCCATACTCAAGTACAAATATATCTATTTAATGTACCATTATTACGTTTTGATGTACTAAGCTTTGCAAATTTCATGAATTCCAGAGTTTTCTAAAGCTAATTAAATACATATAAAACCCCGAAATCTTTATTTTTGACACGTCATTACCTAAGTTTATGCATTTTCTCTAACTATGTACAATTTTTATCATGATAGTACGCACAGATTTGCAGTAAATTTGTATTAACATTTCGTGTTTTTTAAGATTTCAGTGGTAACCCCCCTTAAGCCCAATTCAGAATCGGCGCAGCATGCATCAGCTGTGATGCAAGGTTTGATATAATGGGATCACATGGCGCAATTCGCAATCGGCGCAGCATGCATCAACGCGGCATGCATCATGATGCAAGTGTTTGGAAAATTTTAAAATTTGATGCATGCTGCTACAGTTCTGCTAACATACTGAGGCAAAAATAAATTTCAAATCTTATTTATCTCATATTTCCTCCAGTTTTATTTTCTTTAAAGAAAAACGACTAAATTAAAATTATGCACAATATAAAAAAAGTTAGCATTACAAAGTTTGCAACACTGCTTGCTGCAAATATGCTTGCTGCGCCAATTGTGAATTGGCCGGCAAAATCTTTGCAGCATGTATCGTAATGCATGCTGTGCCGATTCTGAATTGGGCTTTACTGTTAATAGTATGTCTGAGAATTTTGCTGTTTTATAAAAACATTTATATAATATTTAATCTTTTTTGTTAGATTTAATTTTCTTTAATGTTTTCTGTTGAATGTTGCATTGCATGTAATTCATATGATGTTTGGTTTATGTTTAGTTTAAAATACTAATACTAACACCGAGTAAGTGATGAAACGCATGTATTGTTGATCGTTTATTTATTAAACGTGTCACTACAGCGAGATTGTGTTAAGTTGGTTCTTGTTTATACCATCAAATATATGTCACAAAATGGAATTAGTCTTCACAAGTTACTGCGGCTTAAATGTAGTGAATATCAGATAGGTAATGCCCTAGACACACAGCGCTCTTCTTGAAGAAATAACTAACGACTCATAATGAAGAAATAACTAACGACTATAATGATTCATTATAAACTGGAGACACACAGCCATTTCTTTAATTAAGTTGTATACTGTCAAACTGGTTTTGATAAACTTATGTCATTAAAGAAGTGATATGGATCGAATTAACGCGATAAAATTTGTTTTTATTTATTTTATTATTTATTTTTTATTACAAAAGGGATAAGAACTCTTATCCTCTTAACTGGGCTGTCAAAGCCTATTAGCAGATATTGGTATTCTACGTAAAGAGTTAAGAGATGTCAGACGACAGCTGATCTCTTAACTTTTGTGGAGATTTTTTTAAGAGATTTGGTATTCTAGCAAACGAAAATATCTTTCAAATATCTCTTGACATTAAAGCTCCTCACCGAGGTACGCTTAAATCTCTTACCGTGATAGTTGCAGAAATTGTTTTGTTTAGAATACCGAAATTTTGGATAAAAATGCTGTAAAATAAGTACTGATTTATAAAATTCGTATGTATTATATAAATATGTATAAGTTTGTGAAATATAAAATAATTATACAATTTGAGCCATGCACAGAAGGTAGTTCTGAGTAATATGAGAGACGACTTGAATCACTTTGTTATTTCTGAGGCTGTAAGCATATTAGAAAATTGGCAACAATGATTAAAATTGAAACAAACTAGTCGTCAATGTAATTTCGGTAAATATAGTGTTTATACAGGATGTTCCGTAAGTGGTGTGAAACCCGAAGGCTATGAATAGGTCATGT
This sequence comes from Dioctria rufipes, assembly GCA_963924295.1. Classification (NCBI taxonomy): domain Eukaryota; kingdom Metazoa; phylum Arthropoda; class Insecta; order Diptera; family Asilidae; genus Dioctria; species Dioctria rufipes. The sequence goes on along the minus strand of OZ002740.1, from coordinate 340,095,384 downwards.
TTAGGCGATGGTTTCCGAGATAATGGGACTTAAAGATATTTGAGTATATTTTTATAGATCACCACGTAACTTCTGAATGTTACACCATATGATGAATAGATAGATAGATAGATAATCCTTGGAGCTTTCCAAAAGTCTATAAATATATCTCCTACTCCTTTCCGTTTTGAAGTTAAGGCTCAGCAAAGCAAAATTTCTGAATTTTAGCTCGATTTTTTGTATTTAACTACTATTTTTGTCAAAAAACTTGTCATCAATACCAATTTTTCATATCATGCCAAAAGCGAGAAATAGGCAATATTTGAAAGAGAGGGAATCATATATACACTTTATTGCAATAATGCTGTCCCTGTGTCACAGCTATTGCTCATTCCTTACTTTTGACAAAACCTCGCTGACGTAAATGTATATTACTTACTTCGTCAAAGATTTCCGCAATATTTCCCCGAAGTGAAAATAAAAGGAAATTGCAATAGCCCCACCATAGCGTAAACAAACTAACAAGAACCAATCCAAAATAAAATACTTCACGAGAAGAGGAAAAATAATAATATTTGGCCGAACTGCTTGTCGCCCAGAGCAGAGCAAATGTAAAAAAGCAAATAAAAATTCAATTTTTATACCTCAGATGAAATCTGTAGGGTATACTAAGTTTGTCATTCCGTTTGTAACAATTCGAAATAATGATGGTAGAGCAAAATGGATTGGACACCCACCCATAATATTAAAAGTTATTTTGATTTTTGCATGTCCGTCCGTCCGTCCGTCCGTCTGTGCGCACGATAACTCGAGAGCGCGTATACTTAGAGAGCTGAAATTTTGTACACGAACTTTAAAAAAAAAAGTAAAATTAAGTTCGAAAATGAGACAAATCGGGCAACTCCTTCGTGGGGTTGTCATATAAAACTTTCGTCTTCCACTATATATTTGGACACTGCACAAATCGGGCAACTCCTTCTTGGTGTTGCCATATAAAAATTTAGGTTTTTTACGTATAATGTGAGAACGATCAATCCTAGACATTTTTATTGTACTAAAAGCTTCTTCAGAATACGAAATCCTATAAATTTGCTGATAATCATTTTTGCTGTCCGACAAACCGTTCTAGAAATATATGCGAAAAACCACTTCAAAAATCAAACTTACACAGAAGGGTGACAATACGAAATTTCATACGGGCATTCATCTAGGGTATCATAAGAATTGGGCTTAGACCAATTCTAGCTTTTTTACTTGTTAAATATAATTTAGTATTGTGCGATGCAGTTAATTGTCCTCGATTTCAAACAATGCCGGAAAATGCTATAATAGGGGCTGTATGCGGATATAGATAGTTGTGTGATTATAAAGAATTAGGTAAGCAGATTTTTAAAGCTAAAGAGAAAGAAAAATAATTAAAAAAAAGCTAGAATTGGTCTAAGAAACAATTCTTATGATACCCTAGATGAATACCCGTATTAATTTCATATGGTGATTCATCTGTGGGAGTTTGATTTTTTAAGTGGTTTTTCGCTTATATTTGTAGAACGGTTCGTTGGACAGCAGATCGTTTTCCCAATATACGTAAAAAAGCAGAATTTTTATATTGCCATGAAAACACTATGTACCAAATGTCAGCTCTCTACATCCACACGTTCTAAGGCAGTCTCCTAATATATAATAAAGAACAAAATTTGTGTATGGCAATCCTACGATGGAGTTATCCGATTTGTAACATTTGCGAACTTTGATTTACTGTTTTTCAAAAAGGTCCGTATACAAAATTGCAGCTCTCTAAGTGAACATCTTCTTGAGTTTTCATGAAGACCGACAGACAGACGGACGGATAGATGGTCAATTTAAAGGGAAGCTTTTCGGTTTCTTAAAATCAATAGCTGTGTTCTTTTGTGTCCGCAGAACAGAGCAGAACAAAAGATACACAAAAGAACGCCTCAAGAGAACAAAATTTTTATGTGCAGCAGTTGGCTATATATCACTTGTAAAAAAGTTAACAGGTGAAGAAAACAAAAATGGATATTAACACAGAAAGGTAAGATATTTTATTATTTTACTATATTATTATATTTATTATAATTTCATTTCTCTTGAAAGACGAGCAGAGGCATCTCCTATATACAATACAGAAATAACTCTGGAGACATCTACTACTGTCTATAATCTAGGCTAGGAAATAATTGGAAACAGAGAATCCAAGATTCGCTTTTCTTATTTGTTATCCAGGATATGTTGTAAAGCCTACAAAAAATTCCAAAACCAAGCGATGAGAATAATTCTGGGATGTGTCAAAAGTTCCATAGCTACACGCGTTTCAGTTCCTGACCTAACATTGAAGGATTAGAAAGACAAAAGTTAATATAGTATATTATTCTCATTTTATTTTAATACACTTTTTTAAACCCTTGAATTACATTTGTATATACATTTTATAGTTTAATTCTAAATTACATATATAAATTGTTGCATATATGCTGATTGGATTATGGTTATCCAAGCCAATTGCCTATATACGTAGATAATATACGTAATACAATACGGTATAATTCTCGCTCACCAAGTCTCTGAATGAAATCGAAACACGCCACAGTTTCCACAGCTGGCGCAATTCTTGATAGCAAAAGGTCGCATTCATAACTTTGTTTTACTAATTTGAAATTAACCCAAAGGTCTTCCATTGCAACTTTTCGGTATAAGACTACAGCATAATTGATTTCTCATTTTTGAAATTTGCTTTTACCAGTGAAAGTCATAAAAACTTAAAAATCAATCTTGCACTTGCAGCCCATCCACTTTTCCTAATAGAGACAAAACACGACGTCTTTCCAAGGTGCTTCAACTAATTAAAGACTGTGGAAATTCAAATTCAACGTAAAATTGATGACACATTATATAATTAGCATGCTAATAAAAACGACAAAACAATGGGCATAGAGAAACAAATTACATTTCTGATTTACAGATTACATGTACATCCGAAATTTTATTATTGTAATTTCAGAAATGTTTTAAAAATAAGTTTTTTACATGAAGCACTTTGAACAAGCTGTGATAAAGAAATTCCCGTAGCGTTCAAAATATTCAACTTAAAAGGAATGTTCTTTGAGTACATCGGAGTAAATACTGTAATAATGTGCAAACAACAAGACTTCTGGGACATTTCTTAATTTATACGATATTTTTATAAACAATAAAATTTTAACAAGAATAATTACACAGCCATAATCCCCGAGAATACTTAAAAGATTGGAATATAGTTATCATATATGACAAATGTCAAGCATTTTCTCGCAGGATAGTTTCAGCTGTCAGTTGAGTTTTACCAACTTCTACAACTAGAAAATTGTAGAACAGCGCCCCTACATTTTCATAGAAAATTTAAATGAAGCGAACAGCACAAATAGTTCGCTTCAATCGACAGAGCAAATAGTTTTCTCTCCAATGTATGGGAGTTCTAGAGCAAGGTACACAAAAGAACACAGCTAATATGAAAAAATGGTTTTGATGACATGCTTTTGATAAAAATAGTACTTAAAAAACAAGCTAAAACTCCGAATTTTTAACTTTCTTGAGCCATAACCTCAAAACAGAGAGGAGGAGGGGAAAGATCCAACGATATAATAAATCTAATAACAAATTTTAAATCATCATCATAGGGGTGCAGAGTTACAGGATGAAATCCTACGGCTTCCGAGATAACGGGACTTAAAGATATTTGGGTATGTTTTCATAGATCATCCTGTAATTTCTGAATGTTCCACCTTATGATTAATATTTGATTATTGTTCGACAGATCGTTGGACCTTTCCAATGGTCTATAAAATTTTCCCCTCTTTTTCCCCGTTTTGAAGTTATGGCTCAACAAAGTTCAAATTTATGAATTTTTATTCGTTTTTTGTGTATTTTACTGCTATTTTTATCAAAAAATATGAATTGGATTTAAAATCCAAAATGCAATCCTTTCTGCGTTTTTGCACTTTTCCTTAAGCATATCCAACGAAAATGGCTGAAAAGCTCATTTCCATAAGATAATTGCCTACTTTCTGGCACTTATTAAACTCTTTCGCTGGAGACTTTTCATGCATTGAAAGAATTTTGATATCATAAACGGTGAAAGATACAAAGTTAAAATAAAATCCATTTTAAAGAAAACAATCTTAGTTTCTAACAAAGGAAAGACAGAAAAAAAAAATTATAAGGTTTTTTTTTTTAGATATTCGACTTCAAACACAAAAAATGAATTACAAAAGTGAAAACTTGAAGTTTGGCAGACCGTTTGTTCTAAAGAACATACTCTAGAGGAAGGAGGACAGGAGTTGTCTAGAAATTAGCACCTCGCCCACACTGATTATCGTTTAGGAGATATAATTATTTCAGCACAAACCTACGTTTCACGCACCTTTAGTCCTTGAACTCCGATTATCTCGAAATGGGTTGAGATGCACCATCCTGCCATACAATTCTTTTCATTCCTCGACGTGACTTATCAACTCCTTTATTATTATCCACCACTTATGAAGCACCCTGTATAAAAGCATACACAAATATATTAAAGTGCCGTTATCTCGGAAACCGTTAAGATTGCCTTCCCATCATAATTTTTTGCTTGTCTAAGCATGACCTATCCGTAGCCTTCAGGTGGAAGACCACATACGGGACACCCTGTATAAAAACAAAATTTTTTTATTTCTAAGTAGTTACATATAAGATATGTATTTTGGTGAAACTTTCTTAATTTTTTACTCCTTGATCCCGTTTAGATCCTAAGTTGAAATGTTAATATGTTTTAGTGGATAATATATCGTAAAAAAAAAGAAATTAATAAAATCAAAAGTATGTTTTCCAGGATATTCAAGGATAAAGGATAAGATTCTTATTCTGGATGTCTTTTTCCGCATATATTTTTAAGATGCTAGATAACTTGAAATTTTATCTTTCAAGTGAGCCATAATTCACCAACCTAGCATGAATAGGAAAATATATATGAATTTTTTAAAGACGACCAGGCAGGACGCATTTTCGCAAAATTTTAAAAATGCCATAACTCGCGAAATACGCATGATATAGGAAAATTTTTAATCCATATTTTTGTTTTCACAAACCCTCCAAGTATGTAAAATTTTTGATATGGAATGACTCAGATAAAACTTGAAATTCAAGACCTTAAAATGAAGTAGTTCTTACGACCCCTCTTTAGACCGGGGACACCTATGCCCTCTCCACTTCTAAACAAATCACGGGGTGTGCTACTGGAGCTATGAATTTTTCTAAAATTCATCTTCTTTTACACAATATTGGACCTTGAAGATTTGTGCCTAACTCCTTTAAACACAAACTTTTATTTGACAAATTTTTTTTCAAAAAGCTTAAGATGATGCTTTAAAAATGGCACACTAGAGAGCACATGAATTTATAAAAATAAATTAGAAGATTTGTATGTGTGTCAGCGACAAAAATATATCTCAATTAAAGAAATTTCTTACAAAAATCTATTTTTCAAGGACAAAAGACGATATTCTCTAGGCCAAATATTTCCTCAATGAAAAACTTCAGTTAATGTCATCGGGACTGCCTAACGAAAGAAGATTCTCCCCATCGTAGGTCTTTCTTAACCCCTATACACCATCCATGAATCTTTAATGCTGTTTTTGTCATAATCTCTCTTAACACAATTCAACAAAACTTTTCCGTCCAAATTGCTCAAAGCATGTGATTTTAGTGCGATTATCATGGAAATCAATAGTTGAGTTAAGAAAGCCTCTGCTATTTATATGTATATCACGCATCAGCAATTTATCCACTAGTTACTAGGTAAGCTAACCAAAGTGCTTTTGTCAAAATAATAGTCTGAAAATGACTCTCAATTGTTAGCAACAAATTAAAGGTAGTAGCACTCACCTAGCCACTTTGGTCAGTATAATATGTATAGTAGTGTTTTGACGAGTTCCAAGCAAGCCTGACGCCCACCGCGGTCACTATAGTAGAAAATTGACTCGATTAGGTATGATTTGAAAAAAATCGCTATTGTCTGACAGACTTTTGCAACTTCATTCAAGGTTAAGTTGGATTTTAGCAATTATTGCAAATTTACATTTAATAGTCCCCGATTTACCTGAAAGCTTGCTTCCCTTATAGAATTAACTATGATAGGTAAATTTTTAGAATAGTATCAGGAGTATATCAGTCGTGTCTGCAATTTGTTTAGTGTCGGTTGGAAACTGTGTGCGTGAAGTTTTAATTTAAATAAATACTTAAAAAAGGTATGACGAAAGGAACAAATTTAACATTTACGCCATCTTTTACAACATTATGGCAAACAGCACGAAATAGCAGCTATGTCATCCCTGGAATTTATGATCTCAGCACTGAGGACAGCAATTGGGTACTTACGTCCTCTTTCATAATTTTCACCATGCAAACAGGTAATTCGAGGAATTTCGAGCCGGTACGATGCGGTGAGGTGCTGCGGTGACGACTTAAAATATTTTTCATATTCAAGGATTTGGAATGCTAGAATCTGGTTGTGTGTCCATAAAAAATGAGGTGAACATTATGATGAAGAATGTTATTGATATAGTGCTGGGCGGATTCACGTACTGGTTATTTGGATATGGAATGTCCTTTGGGCGAGGATCTTTATCCAATTCCTTTATAGCACTCGGGGATTTCCTCTTGGATCCACCAGTCGGAGATCCTCTTATGGGACAAATATTTGCAGCATTTCTATTTCAATTATCTTTCGCAACAACAGCAACAACAATCGTGAGTGGAGCTATGGCAGAGAGGTAGGGGATCTGTATTTTATGTATCTACATAGTTATAATCACTTCATTTACCATCAATTTAGATCGTTAAATGAGTAAATTACAAGACTTACAAATTGTTATTTTTTATTTTCATATGACACGCAATGCCTTAGATGTAACTTCAGAGCCTATTGTCTATTCTCCTTCTTAAATACAATAATATATTGCATTCCGGCTGGATGGGTATGGGGAGAGCATGGATTCCTAAATAATTTGGGAGCTGTTGACATAGCTGGAAGTGGTCCTGTTCACTTAATTGGTTCGTTTCTTCGAAATATTTTTCCCGTCCTAGACGATTATTTCCCATTGTTTTTTAGGTGGGTCGTCGGCATTTATATCAGCACTAATGCTAGGACCTAGACTAGGAAGATACTCAGAAGGATATGGACCGCTACCTCTTGGAAATCCTGTTAATGCCTGCATGGGATTATTTGTTTTATGGTGGGGTTGGCTAGCCTTTAATTCAGGAAGTACATATGGTATAAGTGGAGCAAAGTGGCAATATGCAGCACGAGCTGCTGTTATGACCATGATGGGATCTTTTGGAGGAGGTTTATCAAGTCTTCTGTAAGTATATATAATAATAAAAACCGTTAAGAAATAAATTATAAACTCTCATGATCTTTGATCATAAAGCTTTTCGCTGTTCCGAAATGATGGCCGTGTCGATATAATTGATCTCATCAATGGAATTTTAGGATCATTGGTATCCATAACAGCTGGTTGCTTTCTTTACCGTGCTTGGGAAGCTCTTCTAATCGGAATTATAGGTGCACTTATCGTTTGTATGGCTATGCCTTTATTTGATCGCCTGGGTGTAGATGATCCTGTTGGAGCTAGTGCTGTTCATGGAGTCGGAGGAATTTGGGGAGTTATAGCTGTCGGATTATTTGCTGATAATCCTATACCATTGCATACAACTCATGGCCGATCAGGATTATTCAAAGGAGGTGGATGGTATTTAATTGGTGTACAATGTGTTTCTGCTATTTGTCTTACAGTCTGGGGTACATGTTCAACTTTTATAATGTTGTTTATTATTAACAAAATTATACCAATTCGAATGGATCCTAATGAAGAATTACTCGGTGCCGATTTATTAGAACATAGAATACGACACTCACAAGTAGGAATATCTCGAGCAATATCAGCGTTAGCACCGCTTCAAATTGATTTGAAAAAAGTTGCAAACATACACCCAATTGGTCTAAATCCTGGTCATGAAAGAAGTGTAGATGAATTAAAAGCAACTGAAGAGAAATTTCAACAATGGCAAGCATATTTAGATGAAATTAATTCTTCTACGAATAAAAAGGAAAGAAATGCATCCGCTAGAGCAGTACAATCGGCAGTAATAAGGAAAACTACTTTAGGAAAGATTTTATCTTGGAATATGAAAAATATTCAGAAATCTCAACATACTGAAACTAGTAATTCTCATCCTCCTGCTGGAACTTTTAAACAGACTGGTGAAAATTTTCAAAATCAACAGAATCCAAAAACTGAGCCGTCTTTTGCATGGATTGATTGATTGATTAGAAATTTCTCAAGAAAAGATACTTACAATTTTAGTGAAGATTTATTTTTATAATAATTGTAAACTTTTCAAAATGGTTTAATTTCAATAATAGAGGTGAATTTTGTTTTTATTTTATATTCCACATATAAAACAAAACAGAAAATGTTTGACACTCCCTAGCTTACAATATTTTTACTTTTGGTAATTGTGAAATTTGTATTAAAAATCTTATTTTATATGTATGTACTCATATATTGTGTATTATAAGATTATTATATTAAAAATTTCAAAAAAGTTCTTATAAAGTTCTTGTCAGTGTTTTTACTTCAGAATATTTAAGTTAATTTAATATTTTTGCAAAAAAAATACAGAGCTATCCTCCTTTCCACCACTCTCTCCATCTCTCTAGTCAGGCTATTCATTATTATTATTATTTTTTTTTTCTTTGGGCATCTTCACAGACAGCCAAGGGCTGGTATTAGTGAAGAGCATTTCTCCTATTTTTCATCTTTTACCTTTTATTGACTAGTTATCTTTGTTACATAGTAATCAGTTTACACATCATACTATTGCAACATTTTCATGTGCATAATTCTTTATTAGTTTCTTGAACTTGTGCACTGGCTCTGTATTTTTTATTTCTTCTGGTAATCCATTGTAAATGGGTACAGCTGTATGTTTCAAACTCTTTAATTTTCTGTCTGTTCTAGCATAAGGTAAGCGTATATGTTGGCGTGATCGTGTGCCATGGTTATGTATTTCTCCATGCTCTATTAAGTTTAGTTCGACCTTATCATCTTATTTCGTATCTTATATATCATTTTAGCTTTTTCCACATAAATTAATTGTTTTAAGCTCAGGAACTTTGTCGATTCGTACAGCTCATGCGTTGGTGTAAGTCTATGTAAATTGAATATGGACTTTATGGCTTTGTTTAATACTCTATGCAATGCATTTTAGTAAGTTATTGCTACATTGTGACCAATTAATTATATTGTAAGTAATTATTGGTAGTATAAATGCGTTGTAGATTAGAATTCTTGTGTGGTGATTAAAGAAGTCTCCTCATGATTCCTATAAGAGGTGCCACTTTTTTCCTCACATATGTAGTGTGTTGATTCCAAGTCAGTTTATCATCCATTATCATTCCCAGATATTTTATTGAGTCAACTCGTTTAATAAGTTCTCCTTCCACTTGCAGTCCAATGTCCAACTTTTGCTTGCCTTTCTGTTGAAAAACCATATAGCTTGTTTTCGATGTATTTATTGTAAGTTTGTTCCCATGTAGCCATCTTGTGTATCGTATTAAGTCCTCATTTATTTCTCTCTGTAATTCATCTCCATTTTTTCCCTTGTACAGGAAAAGGGTATCATCAGCATATATATAATATTCCGCAGTCAGCCCAGCTTCCATTAAATTTTGGATGTACAGAGAGTAGAGGAGCGGACCTAAAATTGATCCCTGCGGGACTCCAGTACTCATCACTTCATTCGTACTATGGCTGTTTTCCACTTTTGTACAACACTGTCTTGCTCGCAGATAATTACTTAGTAATTTGCTTGCCTTTCCTCTAATCCCCAATTCGCATAATATTTCTATTAATACATTATGATCCACAGTGTCAAACGCCTTCTTCAAGTCAACAAATACTCCGACAACATAATTACCAGTATCAAGTTCTTTACTAATGAACTCCATTACATCAGTCATAATAGCTGTCGTGTTGCTTTGCTTTTGGAATCCATATTGTTTTTTATCAAATCCACCACTACTTTGTATAAATGCTACTAGTTGATTATGAAGTAGTCTTTCGTATATTTTACTGAATACATTGAGGAGCGCTATAGGTCGGTAGTTATTTGGATCTCTTCTATCCCCTTCTTTGAAGATTGGCACTATGCATGTAGATTTCAGACAGGCTGGAAATTCCGCATCCTCGATACAGTTATTTATTATTCTTGTTAATGGTTCTGTAATTATGTCATTGATATCCTTCACGTCCTTTGCTCTTATTCCATCTAACCCTGGTGCTGTGTCCACTTTCAACTGAGATAATACCTCTTCCACATCAGCACTGTTCACCGGCCTGATAAATATGCAGTTTGACCTTGTCACATTTTTAGTTGGTTAACAAGGGTTATTACATTTGTCATCCAATCTTTTTACAAGAGAGGGGCCAACATTCACAAAATGTTTGTTCATGTAGTTTGCAATTCGTTCTTTGTCTCTCAGGTTATTATCCTCAACTTTTAGTTCTTCTATACTGCCGTTTCTACCTTTCGTATTACTATTTCGTATTGTCTCGTTGATTGCTGTCCACATCTTTTTTGAGTCGCTTCCTGCTCTTTGCATTTTTTGTTCCACATAAGACATTTTTGCTCTTCTTGTTTTCCAGATGATATCATTCTTAAGCCTCTTATAGTTTTGTATTAGTTGAGGATTATTTGAACCCCCTTTGATTTTTTTATATAATTTGTTTCTTTGTTTTATTTGGCTTATTATCTCTAATGTAATCCAGTTATTTTCTCGAGTTCTGATTAATCTGGTTAAAAAAACTTTATCCGCCAGTTCCAAAAATGTTCTTTCACATTGAGTAAAGTAAATTAAGATGAATTTATCTTGATAAAATTTCAATACAATTTTGCTGACTTATTAATATCTTTTAATTTAAAGCTGTCAACAATTACTATTAAAAAGCCGTGCTTTTCCCATGCTGTTAGTTTAATTTTTGTTTTCTTGTGCCAAGGACACTATAATTAATTAAAGTTTACCAGAGTAAATTAACATGCATTTTGGGTAAAAAAGAAAGGCTGATTTTAAGCAGAAAGAACAACGTTGATTTCAAAACACAAAATTTTTATATCACGGCCAAATGCATCTAATAAATCTAAGCTGAACTAGTGTCCTTTATTGTAGCTCTTGGCGCATGAACACAAAAAAAATACTGTATCAGCTTCACTTTTTTTTTATTATGAATACAAGGTGAATGTACGGTTAGTTTTACACGTGGATTGATTTTTCACTGAGCATAGGACATTCCAACTATTTTCAAGGTGGAGTTACATGTTATTTCCACCTAGAATTTACATGAATTCCTCGTGATATTTTTTATTGGATAGTTTGCTTTATTTTTTTTTTAATTATTCTCTTTTCGGTTGTCACATTACCAAAATATTTTTTTATAATAACTGTCATCATTGCGATGCGTCACATTTTATTTTCAGTTATGTCTCATGCCATCCTCACACATTCTCGACATCGACTAATATCAGCTGCTGCATTCTTGCTCGGTTAGTGAACAAATATCATGTTGCCAGTAATTGGGGTTTTAAGGCGCTATTTGTCCTGTTTATGGCACAGTTTTTTTTTTTCATCCTACATAGGTACAACATAAACTTTCTATGAGAGAGATATTGCAAAATTTCTAGGGAGCCAATCAAGTCGAGGTATGTTTTGACTGTTAAGCCATGCTTTGTTGCCTCTTTTTCAATGAAATCAATAACAGTTTCATTAAAAAGATACTGATAACCGCTGCACCTTAAACAACTTAGGTTTAAACCCTGAAAACATCATGATTCGAAAACGATTTGCTAGCAAATCGTAATCTCTGGCTTAAACTTCGAGATCTAACTCAATATCGAATGGAAAACAGACTACCGGCGTAGTAAAAGGAACATGATTCTCGACTTATCAACCCGAGATTCTCTCTCGAAAGCGAATTGCTTTAGATCCTAAGCCAAACCGAAATTGATGTTAAAACGAAGTTATGCGCACAATGTGTTTGTGCTAGTGGTGTTATATATTTCTTATATATTAAGAGAAGCGAACTATTCTCGTGTCGTAAGCGATTCGCATAGAGCGAGTTTTTATGGACATTGAGACGTGGAAATGGACATTTATATTCATTTTAAGTGGAAAATATTGTCTTGGTCACTTCATCGCCACTTTAATTATATCAGTTATCAGATAAACATTAAACATTTTACCACATGCCACTTAAACAGATAAATTATTTTTGTTTTGAACATTATCGGTAAGTGATGAGTCATTTGAATCTTACTCAGAGAAACGAAGGAATCTCGCAGTAAATTCGAAGCATAGACGTACGTAGTCTCATTTCTCTTGAAACTGTTATGTTCTCAGAAGTTCGGGTACACAACAGCGCACATGCACGTGTTTATGTAAAATAAATAAAAGAGAACAGAATTTATATTCGAGTTCGTTTCGCTTTTATATCGCTTCTATAACATAAATAATTTTTAGTTCTATCGCATTTACTCGAATATGAGAGCTTGGCATCGTGCAGTTGTATTGTCGTTTAAATTTCGCTATTGCGGACGTTCGCCAAATTGTTTGCTGAGTATATGCAATTTTTGGGTGCCAAACGTGATGATTTTTCTAACATATGGTTGCATTTCTGCTACACGTACCCTAGATGTCACTTTTGTTTGTGTTCTGTAAACAAATGTACCTTAGCACAAAGGCCGTAGGTTATATTAAATAAGAAAGAAATTAGAAAGCTATTTACATTCTTTTATGTGAAAATTTAGTAATATTGTATTTGTATCTTTTTTAATAATAGTGGGAATTTGAATGTTGGTAATGCTTGTAGTTTCGATAAAAGTATACATACTTAATTTTTAATATATTTTCTTGATATACTTATGTAGATTTACCAAAAATGAAATTTTAAGTCAAGTTATTGGGCAACCGAAGATGGAAATAGGCTTACTGGGGAACCGGGAACCTCAAAAGATTGTTTTATATTACTAGCGCTCATTAAGCTGTTACTGGTATACCTACAATTTTCCCTCATACTTTCAAAACCCCGCATGACCAAAACCCCTTGCATGAACTTTGTTGCCATCCGCTTGCAACCCAGCAAACAATTTGGCGAACGTCCCCAACAGCGAAACTTTAGCGACAATACAGTTGTACAATGACACACATGAGAGTATAAATGCGGCAGAACTAAAAATTATTTTGTTATCGAAGTGATATAAAAGCGAAACGAGCACGAATATAAATTCTGTTCTCTTTTATTTTGCTTACAAAAAAACGTGCATGGGCGCTGTTTTGTGCCTGAACTTCTGAGAATTTAACAGTTTTGGGTTGAATTTTTCCAGCTGAATTTGCATTTCAGCATGAACAGATCGAAAATTTGTCGTATTTGTGTTTCTATCAGTGAATTGTAAAAGGTTCAGCAATTGCAATTACATTTAATTAACATTAAGGGTAGAATGAGAGGCTACATTTATAGGAGACTGGATTAGATAGGAAGAGAAGCAAAGCAAAGCCGAAGTGATTCTACTAATGTCATGGACCAATATCGCTAATGATTGAGAAATAATTTCATTTACGAATCGCTTGAGCTATTGCTACCACATTAGATTAATATTCGCTTTGGATGCATTTAAATTTATCATATTTTGTCGAAAAAAGTGAGTCCGAAGTAATACCACCAATGTGATACAATGTTCTGTTAACATTTGCTCACGATCGGGGTTTCACTTTCATATCTCATTTGAATTCACTAGCGATATTTATGTTTCACTTTGTGATATTTTTGCGATTCGTATTGGCTCTGCAATGTTTGCTATTCATTCCACTGAACTATTAGCTGTGTTCTTTTGTGTCCGCAGAGTAGAGCAGAACAAAAGATGCACAAAAGAACGCCTCATACATTTTCATAGAAGATTTATAAATGAAGCGAACAGTACAAATAGATCGCATCAATCGACAGAACAATTTGTTTTCTCCAGTATATGGTTGCTCTAGAACAAGGTACACAAAAGAACACAGTTATTGTATATTTCGTTACAGAGCTTATTATTTGAAACTCAACGGAATTACTTAAAGCAAAAAGAGTTAATAGCGGTCCATCATTGTTGTTTAATTAAGCTGTATACTACAAAATTGTGCAAGGAATAAAGAATTTTAATACATAATTAATAATAATGATGACGCCTGCATATGTAGATAATTGCCTTTGGTAACCTCTAGCCTTACACCAAAACGTCTATTTGTATCTTTTCGAAGTTATATTGTATTAAATTTCCAGGAAGTTCAGCCAACTGATTGTTTTTTTCTAAATAGAGGAGTCATTTTGTTGTCAATTATATAATTCGGTCGCCCTTAATCAATTTATTTGGATATGTAAAATAGTTTTCTTGGCAACATCAAAGTGACTCATGTGGGTAGGTACTAACAAAGGCAGAATACCTGAAAACATACATCAAAGTGTGCCATCTAAATCAGGATCACTTGTAGGTTGTAGAATTACCTATACGCCCTTGAAGCAGCACCTTTACAATTGATTGTTTCAAGTCATTTGAATTTCTCAAAACGGGTCCTTTTTTCTTTTCTTATATCTCCGACAGGTGTAGTACAGGTGTAGGATTAACAAAAAGAAATGTGACTCATGTCATAGGCACCTTATCATAAATACATTCAGGGTATTCTTTTGTATAACATTTGTAATCTTTTCTGTATTCCCAATGCGTACCTACTTTTAGCGATACACAAACAAAAATTTCTTAATTTTATTTCCTTAAGCTTCCAATAAAAGTAATTATTTCGTTTGTAGGTATTTGGAATATTAAAGCAAAAATAAAACTTGAAATTAAGATGTTTGTCACACCTGCCAGCAAAAGTTGTTCTACATATGAAATACAAAATGTAGCAGTCCGTGCTATTCATGTCAGTGCATACCTCCTTAAATCAAATCTACTTAAAAGGACATCGTTTTTAATGACTGAAGTATATTGAATTTCAATCGTTGTGAGATGTAGACGTGCGTGCATTAAACACAATTTGTTTAGGAAGTGTTTTGTTTTTTCTTTTTTTCTTTTTACAAAACTAAAATTGGTTAAAAGTGAGATTGAGGCGAGTGTTGATCTTAAAGAAATTTTGAGAATTTGATAAAAAAATGGCTTGGAAAGTTAATGTCTGCAATAAAAGAAAGGTAAGAAGAGACAAAAAATAAATACAATCATCTCAGCAGGTACCTAACTTTTTACTATTTTTTTTTTCAACAGATTTTTCATTTATAACGAATGGATACAGCAGGAGAATCGAAAAAATCTTCAATGGATAAAGTAGCAGAATTGAAAAATCTTTAATGGAGAGCTTTAACATGGTTAATTGGAGACAACTGAATAAATTGCGCAAGAAAAATGAATTTTATGATTTGATTATAAAAAGTGAAGATGCATTTAAAATTAAAGTGCATAAAAATTTATCTTCGGCAAGTAACTACTTCAAAGATTTAATAAGACTTCCGATTCGAGAAAAATACGAATGTCCATTTTACTGCCAGATATAACTGCAGATGTTTTAGAAAAAATAATTACGTTCATTTACATCAGCGAATTCGAAGAAGAAAAAGAAGATTTCGAAAAAATTATCAAACATGCAGTGATTTTTAAACTTGAGCAATTAATTGAAATCTGTTCACTAACACTGAGCGAATCAATGACGGATCATAGCTGGCTGAAATATTTGCGAATTGCTAGAAGCAATCTAATTTATAGTTTGGAGGATAAGTGTTTGGCGTATATCACTAGCAAAGCTGATCAACTTTTAGAGAGCTCATTGATATGCGACTTGGCTATCGAGGAGATACTTGCTGATAACAGATTGCATCTAAAATGTAATAAAAGAAAGATCTTAGAACATGTCTGGAAATGGGCTGAAGGTAAAGTTCCTGAAAACAAAAGCTTCTCTCAAGTATTTTCGGAAGTTATCGAATTACTACATTTCTCTAAATTGGAAAAAGAATTTGTTTTTGAAAAAATGTTTGACAATGAAGATGTATTAGTCAACACGAAACCTACGTTGAGTGGGTTTATGAAATATATGATAGCTGAAAACTTCTTTATACTTTTTCTTAGTTAATTTAGCAAATTTGTTCAACAAATTTGGTTGACCAAAGTTGCTAATTTAACTAAGCAAAAGTATAAAGAATTTGCCCGCCATCATCTATATTTCATAAACTCATTGAACGTAGGTTACTCGTTGGCTAATACATCTTCATTGACAAACAATTTTTCTAAAACGAATTATTTTCCAATTTAGAGAAATGTAGTAAATCGACAACTTCCGAAAATACTTGGGAGAAGCTTTTGGTTTCAGAAACTTTACCTTTAGCCCATTTCCAGGCATGTTCAAAGATCTTTCGTTGCATTGTTAAATGAAATTCTGGTTGACCAAAATTGCTTAATTAACTAAGTAAAAGTATAAAGAAGTTGCCAGCCATAAATCCACTCAACGTAGGTTACTTCGAATGACAGGAAAGAAATCGGCCTTGGAGACGAGAACACGATAGAAAAGGAAATCAATCTTCGAAATTTTTTTAGAACATTAGACAATAAATTGTAAATGTGTGGAGGAGTCGTAAAAGAACTTGTATTACTAGTTCTTGTGAGTTCTTCGAGCCAAGTACATAGCAGTAGAAAAGTTTCCATCTATGAAAAAAGAAAAGCTGTGGCATAAGTGTTCACATATCTGACAACAAAATCAACGAATAGTTGTTGTTTTGGATTAACTGGAGTAAATGAGTATTATATGCCATTGGAGGCCAAACTAATAACGAGGAAATTCTAGATAATCGAACACAGAAATTGAGTATTGTTTGCAGGGATTTTCGAACTCCTTACCAATTTGTGCAGTGTGTTTCAATTGGCCCTCGCATCTAATCTTCTACGCTCGATATAATAAATCTACCGAAGAAATTTGTTATAGACAACTTTTGATATTGGTTTTAATTTTTGTGAACGTGACGATTGCATTTATGGCTTAGGATTTAAGCAAGTTCCTGCTACTGTCCTGAATCTCGTTCAATGTCATCTCGATGGAAAATAAGCATTTACACAATCTTACGGAATATACCTATAAATAGCGCAAGATAACCTGCTGTATAATATTTTTGTATCACTAATAAATTTGTATTCTTTATGCATAATTAATGGAGAGAAAGAAATTTTGTCTTTTGTCTTAATTTTAAACCATTTTTTTTTTTTTTGAAATATTGATCATTTCTTAAGCATTTACTTTTTCCAATTTTGGATGTATTGGTCCAACTTTTAGGAAGCTGCCTGTATAATTATACAAAAATCATAAAAAATTTGCTGTTGTAAATCCAGATAAGCTTGAAATTGTTGAATCAGCGCGGTGTGGCCGCCATACTTGAAATATTGATTCTATTCGATCAGAATGTGTCCAGGGCCAGATTAACTAACTGAGAGTTGTGGAGTTGTGGAGATGAGAGTTCTTTTGACACTTAACTCTCCACTCGGAATTTTGTAAATCTGGGTATTTGTATTGAGTACCAAACTCTATATTCCACTTGACAAAGCTCTCGGCTGTGTTAGTCGTGGAGAAGTAAGAATAATATTTCTCAACTGACAGTATTCGCTGCTTTTGTTGTTTTATGAAGGTACCTAGGTCTTAGAATATAGAGAGTAGGTACAGGAAGTGTAATAAGCCAAATTTGGCGTAGTGAAATTCTGGTTGGGTTAGTATCAATGGTTAGTATCTGTTGCCGCTGTAGTGAATGCTCAGTAGAGTATAGAGAGCGGGGCAACAAGATATATGTTACGTTGTCTCCCATCGAAAATGTTCTTATTCGCTGTCACTACGCCAACATACCCAAGGAATTTCGCAACTGTCACAAACGTAAACAAATCTCGGTGGAGGAAGGATTTTTTCGATATTTCATCGCTCTTGTTGTGCATTTTTAATTTAATTTAATATACAAAGGTGTGTAAAGTACACAAAATAATATTTTATAACTATACTTGCCTAAAAAATGATTTCCCACGTCGTACCTTGGTGTTGTTGTGGCAATTTTTTTCGAACACTTCATTCTGAAAAAACATGAACATCACTTAGAAATTTATCACTATAACATCAACAGTAATTACTTACACTCTTTACTTTATTTAACACTATTTTTAAACCACTTTTCACAAGTTTCAAGTTATATTTAAATTGTTGCAAATCTTTCGCAAATTAAACAAACTTCGTTTGACAGCTAAACATAGATTTGTCTCTTTCTCCAATATAATGCTGAGCTACTTCACGGCACGCTGAAAAATCCAGGTATCAGCACATCCTGTTGTCTTTATATTCTAAGGTACCTAGGTACCTAGGATTTTCAAATTAACCGTGTTTTCGTCTTTGCTACCGAAGCATAGCACCAGGGACAACTGGGGTTACTCTAACCCTGAACCGAAGTGTCAATTGCTTAAAGTGCTAAGCTCCGTGTTCGAATTAATATAATATAATATATATTAATATAATATAATATATATATATAATATAATAATTAATATAATATAATATAATCTGTCATTCAAAATGTCACCAACAACACCAACTGGCAATTTTTGCAGTTTTAAATTTATTAGAGCATTACCGTGAGGAAATAGAGTACCTACATATTTTGAGGAAAATAATAACACTTTTGAAAGTTGTGAAAATGTCATGACTGTGATTATTGGATTTTTGCGCGCTTGAATTTAAGAAATCTCCAATGAAGTTTCCGTATTATCACTCCATATCACTCAATACACATGTTCCAGCTTGTAAAAAACAAATGTCTTCATTGAGATCAATTGCTGGCACTTCTATATAGAATGCTTGAAAATTGCTGTTATCGTCTGTAAAAAATACTATATATGAAATTAAAAAATAAAAACATTTCAAATCTGTAACGATTTTGTCAAAACAAATGCAACACACAATTTCAAAATGACAATTCAGAGATTCGTATACTGAAAATAATTATATTGTGTTAGGAGGGCTACAGCTGCCCCTCATCTGAGCTAGGGGTTAGCAAAGCTAGCACCAGGAGTCAAATGTGACATGACTCCAAGACCGGCACGCAAACTCGAACATGTGTTTGCTTCTTCAAAGGACAGGAGTTAACGCCGAAACAAAAACGAAAACGCTATAAAATGACTCAATGCATATCCTGCGGATGGATTCCGAAACTATGAGTTTACTCGTGTACACAAAATTTTGTGTACACCACCTTGTTCCGATTCCGCAAAAATGGAAATGAGTTTTTCTGTTAAAATTGTGTACATTTTAATTAATATTTTCTCACGGCCATTTTGGTCGTGAATTTTGAATAGGTACCTGTGAGTTTTTGTTAAGCGGTATTTTCAAAATTATTTGTTATGTTAGTTATTTATTTTACATTTCTCTAACCCGTTGGGAAATAAAGAACGGAAGAAATATATGAAAAATATAGGAACTGGGGTGTATATGACCCAAGTGCAAAAATCCGTCTTTCGGCGGTAAAAAGTCAGTTATGAAATTAAAATGACAAAAAAAAACTTACACCACTCGATTACTCACTTCTCCCTCTTTAATTTGATGTCAAACATGGCGTATTTTGGACAACCTCCCCCCCCCCCATCTCCAAAAGCCCCTCCCCCAAAAATTGTTCATCTATGTGTATTTTCGTACTCTAGACCCTAAATCCGAAGGAAAAAACCTCAATGCTGTACGATCCTTCCACACAGATTTAGCCGGCCTTCAATATTGCGACACATCTCACGTTTTTCCTAACTCCCTAAATAAAGCCCCCACTTGTCCTGGTAATTTTGTTTTTATCTAGAACTGTTGGATGGACAGTAAAAAAAGGATTATAATAACTTTTATAGGTTCCTAAGCCTAGTAGTGAGGTCCGTGCTGAAATGCCATACTTTTTTGGCTCGGCTTATGGCCCGCCATACTAATTAAAACGCATTAATAATTTATTTTTTTTAAAAACATTTGTTGAAGGATAATAAAATATTCAAGTAAACATTCGCGAGAATCACAATGCCATACCATTACGACGATTCCAAATAGATACATATCCTGCAGTCCTGAAGGGACTGTAGATATGGTGAGGACTTGGTGTAAGGTCCTCATGTTGCATTTCTCCATCCACCCTTACGACATTCCTCTCACTGTGTTTAACAATGTTCCTATTGAGTTGTGACGTTGCAAAGGAGTGGGCCTATATGCTCTTCATCCCAAGAAGGCTTCGGGAGAGAGGAGATTAGGCAACGTAGTTAAGCCCTCCATTAGGCCAATTTAGGCTCAACGAAGAAAAAAAAATTTGCAGAAAAATGTACAAATAAAATTAGCGACTTTTCTTATTAGGACATTCAGCAATTTATTCTGGCCCACGCTAGGTATATCAGGAGCAAAGTACGTTCGATTGTCCTCCACCTCCTGTTGCCATCTGGGCAAAATTTCAATATGTGTAGGAATATAAAAATGCCCAAGATTGCGTAAACCATATATGTAGGTATTAGAAATTCAATTAATTACTAATATTAACTAACGACAACATTTATTATAATGTAAAATAAAAATACTCGACTTGTGAGAAACGGTGGTACTGTGAAGACTGCTCGCCGACTCATGTTTATGTCGCCGCTTAAACACAATTGCGACGACAGACGACAAACGACGACGATATATCGCTGTCAAACTTCTAAAAGCACAGCATCTTATGCGAATGCATCAAATTGCGACGAGGACGTTGAGCGATCGACGATATTATCGTCCGGATTGATCAGTTTCGCAGCCGACTCTGCAGTTCTACCAACAAAATTAATCGAACGAAATGGTTGTGGCACACGGTACAGAGATATAAAGGGTTTTCCAATAAGAGGTGTTATTTTAATTAGCCCGCTATTTCGGTAGATGTCACTTTTGGAGCTGTCATTTTTTTACATTTGACAAGTAGAAACTACGCCATTAATAAAAATGGAACGATACACGATTCAACAACGCATTGAAATTATTAAAATTCACTATAAAAATGGTGAAAATGTGGCAGAGACGGTTCGTAAAACTCGAACATTTTTGGGTCGTCGTGAAGCACCTTGTCGGACCGCAATACAGAAATTGGTAGAAAAATTCGAGCTGTCGGGACAAGTTAGTGATGTGAAGAATAAAACCGGTGCACGTCGCTATAGAACAGCCGAGAATATTCTTGCTGTAGCCGAAAGTATTGAAGAAAACCCAGGTTTGTCCATTCCTCGTCGTTCTTTGGAATTAGGCATTCCACAAACGTCATTACACCGTATTTTGCATAAAGATTTGGGTCTTAAGGCTTATAAAGTTCAGTTAACACAAGACCTCAAGCCGGCCCATCATCAACAACGTCGAGTCTTTGCTGATTGGGTCCTTGAAATGCATGAAAATGATCCGGAATTCCATCGAAAACTCATCTTGAGTGATGAGGCCCATTTCCACCTCGATGGCTTCGTCAACAAGCAAAATTGTCGCATCTGGGGCTCGGAAAACCCAAGAGTTATTGTTGAAAAGCCTCTCTATCCTCAACGTGTGACTGTTTGGTGCGGTTTATGGTCCCGCGGGGTCATTGGACCTTACTTTTTCGAAAATGAGGCTGGAGCAACAGTTACGGTGAATGGATTGCGCTATCGACAGATGATTAATGATTTTTTATGGCCGGAATTGCATGGTACAACGAGTTACTACGTGCTGCATGGAGATATTTTAAAACAATTTTATGACGGCTGAAAAACCACTGATTTACCAGTTTTTCAAAAATTTTATTCGAGTATCAAATTGTTGAAGTACTGCAACGGTTTTCTGAAATTCAAATTATGTTTTAAACAGCGCTTTTTAGCTGTATTCCAACTTGATCCCATATAACATGAATTTACCCGATTTTCCATGTTTTCTACAGATTTTTCCTATTACTATGAATTTTTTTTAAAAAATTTCCATGAATTTTCCTCGATTTTTCATGCAAGTTTTCATGATTGTTTAAGAGAAAGTATTGTTGCCAGTAGGATGGAAAAAAATTGATTCTGCATAGCTTATAAAACTTTTTTGTCGGAAAATTTTCCGGAAAAGTCTTAAAATTCCGGAAATTTTCGGGAAAATTTCCAGAAAAATTGGAAAACTCTGGATTTTTCCTGAAACGGATTTATCACTAATCAAATTTGTATCAACTTTTCAAATGACTTTTCCCGATTTTCCGAGTTTTCCATGGAAATTTCCGGTTCAAATTTTGATAGATTCAATTGTCACGCGATATGAGCCTGTGTGCCAAATTTCAGCCCGCTGTGATGTCGAAAAGTGGGTCTACGAGGGTGTCGAAAATAGTGAAAAGAGATATATAAATATATAGACAGACAAATTCGTGTACGAGTTAAAGGGACGGGCTGGCCTCAATAAATGAAAGAGCGGGAAATTTTCTACAAAAAAGATGAAATAAAGTTTAGTAATAACACTAATAGTTTTCCCGTAATCTGGCATTGAAACTCCAATATAAATTTTGTATTGATATTTAATTGCATGTAATGATCGAAATCGAAGTTTCTCTGGTATCTTCCCGGTTTGACATTTTAATTTTCTGGTTTTCTTATTCTAACATTATAAAAATGTAAGAGTCTACCGTAAAAATATTAAGCTTCTCAGGTCACGTCTTTTTTTTCATGAATATTTAGGAATATATAACTTAAAAAATGAAGGTTGGCAGCTTATTCTTTTTCGGATTCTTCCTCTTCTTTCTCGAACTGTTCTTGATTTTCCCACGAGACTGGTGAGAAATTCAAAGATTGCTCGGAATCAATAGCATCGCTTTCTGGGTCGTCGAAATCGTTCCTTTTTTCTATCTATTCCGGCAAGATCGACAATTGCCGCAAATTGTTGAATATTGGAGGCCGAACTTTCGACAGCCGCATAGTGCGCCACAGCCTATCGAACAATTACAAAATATCATGTTCAAAACACGCTCTAGGGCAGGAGGTTGTGATGTTTTTATTGGCACTCCAATATGTCGCCGTTTTTGAGTACCCATCCCCTACATTGGGGGCTCAGCTGATTTCTTAACCGATACTGCAGATGGTCACGATACAGGTGCTCTTTAGCTGCGCCAGCTGTTGCGCGGTAATAAACTTAAATTTACTGACTTATTTCTGCCTATAACTTTCATAAAGCAAAGATAACGGTATGCCTTCAAACCATTTTGTTTAACTGGAGAGCCATACATAGCTAGAAAGATTCGATTTCCATCGGAAGAAATTGATTCTCGAGAAGCATCACACTGGTTGAAAATTTGTGCTGCAACACGTAGGTCTTGACGTTTCGCGAAAATTTTAGAGCTGTAGTTTTCCCTCTATGGAAAAGAGCAGATATTGTGTCACATCCAGTGAAACCGTGTAGAAGTAGAAGATGACCTCTGATGTTTTCGTGATCATTGAAACTTCGAGAAGAGTAAAGTATTTATTCGTGAATACTCTAAAGCCGTTGCAATGATTAAAACGTCAGTATAATCTTGAGCGTGTTTAACAACAATATTATTAGCTTCGAACTTGACAGATAACATCGAAGTCAATCTGAGCTTATTGTGTTACTGTTCGATAGGAATTTTTCTTGGCTCACTGTGACATTCATCGTCTCGTCGAAGTAGGTGTGAGCACATGAAAATTTTGCTGCTCGGCGACGTCGTTCCATAGCTTTCACGCTGTTGGTCTTGATACTATTGTTGTATCCATCGAAAACTATGACAGCGTTTGAACCGTAATACCTTTGTACATAACCAATATACTTTCAATAAATCGAATCGAAGGATTCATTCTGATGCCATACAACCCGATGCAAGAGAAAACCTCCGCCGATGACGTACCTATGTAACTTTTGTAAAATCAAGTTTAGCTACCGATAGTTTGAAGATGTCAAACAAAGCTGATTTTTTTTTCAATACGCAGGTACCCTTCAATAAATATTGGCAGCGGGAATGGAACTAATTCATATCTCATATATGTAAGTATAGAGCTCTTCTTCCGATCTTTTCATGACATTGATTCTCTGGAACAGTAATAATGGATGAATAGGTACCGTCTTATTACGAACTACTCATGAGTATGGAAAGCGAAAGTACTCTGTCAGCGCGGGAGGATTTAATGTCTTTGAAATTTTGACAGATTTTTTTCTCCGTCACAGTAGTGCCGTACTTCCAAGCAGTGATGTTAACTCAAAATTTCAAATTACTGTGCAGATGAAAAAAAATTACTGTTTTCATGGAAAAATTACTGTGTGTAAACGTCGTTGCACAAAAAAACCAAAGCTATTAAGAACAGCTTATTTAAAATTTCACTTTAGTAACAAGAATAAAGAAAATACAATTTCAGTTATTAACATAAACATAACTGCCTTTTGTATTGGAATTGTACATATTTATACTTTAAATATATGAAAATCCGGCTATTCTTCCATATTTTGGTGGTCATACATATATTTATTAAATAACTTTAAGTGAACAGGCTTTATTTCAAATTCGTAACACTTAGTTTTCTTAAAAAAATTTTTGGTATGCAAAATTCCTTGTAAAGTGCTGGTGTTTAACCCGTTTTGTTGAGATTAATGACAGAAAAAATTCTTTCGACTGCTGCAGAACTATGAGGTAGGCAGAATAAATGTGAAAGAAGTTCCTTTAATAAGGAAACAATAAAGATCCATCTCATTTTTTCATATAACAAACCTTTCCCCAAAACTCGATTATTGGCAAATCATTATCAACTTCTCGTAATTCCCTAACAAGTCTGTATTTAGAATCTAAGGCATTAAAAATACTATAGTCACATATATTGCGAAAATGATTTCCCAAAGGAATAATTCATGCATTTTTTTGAAAATTTTTAGGATCTAAAATTTCAAAGCATGTAAGACATTTCATGGAATCGAATGGAAACCGTTTTTTATTTGTACTGCACTTTCAATATAAAATTTTAAGCAGTTGTTTCTAAATTCTTAAAGCTCTTTATATCTCTTTAATTGGAAGATGTATTTTGGGGGTTTTGAAAATCAATAACTTCTATTGCATACTCATCTAAGTAGCACGGCTGAATGCAATTCCTTAAAAAGGTTAAATATATTCCTGATATGCTTTTATGCACAACAGGAATTTTCACATCCTCACTTTGCATTTTTATAAAAATCGAAAGAATGTATTCCAAAAATTCTGAAGGAAAGAATTATCAAACCAATTAGATATATTTTTTGCCTGACTAACGCGATTGATTTCAGCTCCAACTTTAAAAAACCTCTAAGAGGGAGGAAATGCTTTGAAAAGCGTTTAATACATTGTTCCACAGAAAGCCAGCGGGTAGCTGATCGATGAAGTATCTTTCCGGCTTTGAGGTCCCATTGTTCTTCAAAAGCAGTTAGCTCGAAAGTACTTTTAGCACTAAAATAAACATAATTGTAAACACTTCTCAAACCACTTTCTAAATTAACCGGTAATGCTGAACACGGGTAAGAAGCACACAGATGGAAAGAGTGACAAATATATTTTAAACCAAATAGAAATGGAATATTTGTTTTAAGACGAGACCAAACCGAATTATTCGGTCCCATCATATTGATAGCTCCATCTGCGGCAAACCCGATTAAATTTTTTTCGAAGGGAATTAAATTTTCTTCAAAAAAAGTTTTTATTGCTTTATATAAACCTACTGCAGTAGTGTCATTTAATTCTATTAATGCTAAAAATATATCCTCCACAAGAAATGTGTCAGAATTAAATAAACGAACTACTAGTGCTAGTTGCTTTAAGTTCCCAACATCAGTCGGTTCATCTATTTTAATGAAAAAGGATTAGATTTCAAACGGTTAATAACATAGGATTTTCTCTCTTCCGCTAAAACATCGTTGTTTTATACCTTCCACATGAAATGTTTCCGATATTATTTATTTTAGAAATTCTTTACGTGATTTCACACAAGTGAGGTGTGATATGAAAAGGTATATTATGTTCTGCAACAAAACTACTAATTAATAGCTCCACTTTCTTTTTTAAATTAAGTTCATCATCTTTTTTTTGCAACAAGTTAGTAAGGCAACATTGGTTCTTCAGACTATTTGATTTGATAATATGCTTCTTACTTTTTTTCATGGTTTCTTATTTCTGTTATCCCTGCATTACCATCGGAGTCACAGGATTTACAGTGATAATAATGTACCCCTTTTTTTAGTTGGTGTGGGTACATTCCTGTTAAAAAATTACTAAGTATCGCGTACTGATTTTTTATTGTAATTACTTCGATTATTAATTACGCATACTTTTCGTCGCAAGCGTCGCGTCGCGTGCCGTAATAATCCCACAATTACATTAAACAATCGTACATTGATTCAATTTCATCTGCCAACGCACGCACTGCTTGCAATGCGTTAAAATTTGTTATCTAACTTTGATATTATGTTTGAATTGAAAGCTGAAGAAATTTTAAAGAAATATATAATTTTAGCAATTATGTGAAAATTACTGTATATTGCATGGAATTACTGTTTTACTGTACGGGGCTCGAAATTACTGTCAAAAACAGTAATTACTGTACGGGTAACATCACTGCTTCCAAGAATTGTGGCAGTTTATTTTCTCGTCACCAGGGGGCCTATTCTTGAATAACGAATGGTTTTAACGTATTCGTTATATAACGAATGGTTTTAACGTATTCGTTATATAACGAATGGTTGATAACGAATCGTATACACCGTTCGTATTCTTGAACCTCTTCGTTATAAAGTCAAAGTGGTGAAAAAGTATTTCAACATAACGAGTGTGGTAAGATTAAATCTGTCAATTTACAAATTGCATATCGTCAGCTGTTTCATATTTTAAAATATAATTTGTAAAAAATGGCAAGCTTCAGTGAATTGTCATTATTGTTTGGTCCTGAAATCGTTAAAGAATCTATGGACTATCAATTACGTCAATAGTTAATCAATTCCTGCACCCTTAATTCAACGCTGGATAGAAAAAAAGGTTGCAGGAGGACCTCCACCAGTGCCTTGCAAATGTTTTTTATGCCGCCGCAGATTTTCCTTTTACCACACATTTTTATCCTGCCAAATCTGGACTGGAAATTTTCTATTACCTTTGTTTCGAATATAATATCATAAAAAAACTTTTCTAGTTCTTTTGTGCTTCGGGTATGGAAATTAATACTGATTTTATTTTGCCACAATTCCGTGGCATCTTTTGAACTGAAAGAGTTCTCATATTTACCAAATCTCAGTTTCTGGTTTTGCTTTAAAAACTCAATTAGTTTAGTTTTTTGAGCATATGATATTTTCGCACATCTTTTATCTCCCATTATCACCCATAAAGTAGCAGCTGATTCACTCTTCGTTTGGCATAACGAATGGTTGAACCCACTCGTTAAATAACGAAGGGTTTGCGTTCGGTATATAACGAATGCGGATTTCAAGAATACGATTCCGAATGGTTTTGACAGTATAACGAATACGGAATCTGTCTTCGTTATTCAAGAATAGGGCCCCAGGTATCCTCGTTATAACGAACATAATTTGTACACTTGAATGTACTGTTATTTATACCCGAATGTCTATAAAAATGTCAAATTGAGGATTCCACAAAGAAACCTCGATTTCGATCATTATCTGCAATTAAATATCAATACAAAATTTATATTGGAGTTTCAATGTCAGATAACGGGAAAACTATTAATGTTATCAATAAACTTTATTCCACCTTTTTTGTAGACAATTTCCCGCTATTTTTTTTTTTTTGTACTTAAATTCCTTATAGCCGTAAGAGTAACAGGAGCAAAGATATTCGCAAAAAACCGAAAAAACGTAATTTTTTACCCGTTTTTGGGCTGTCAAAAGTTATGCGAACATTCTAATTTCGGGGACTTTTCACACCTTATTTGGAGAGCTGAAAGGTAAGTGTATACCAATTTTCAGATTGGTTGGAATTTTTCCGAAGATGAGCCCATTTTTTGCCTAAAGTGCCTGGACTATTACCTGACTTGTCTCATTTTCCAACTTAAATTTTTTATGTTTTTAAAAACTATCAGTTGTCGAAGTCAACGCTTTCTCGAGTTATCGTGAGGACAGACAGATGGGTAGACAGACAGACGACAGATGCACATGCAAAAGTATTGTGCGTGGGCTATTTTCTTTCTTTAATTTCAATAAAGCTTTCACAGAAAACCTTACAAATGTAAAATCTTACCGGCATAAGTGCTTTCATCTAAGCTATCGTTATCGCTCGCACGCATGCTTCAGGAAACTCCCCCTGTGTATCTATATTTAGTGTTGAGACCGTGAATGTAGGAAGAAAGTTCCCAGCTAAAAGGAGTTAAATGAAACTAGAAAAACCCGTTGACATCCATATACAGGAAGAAAGTCCGAGGGTGAACTGGCTGCATTGCATTTGTCGGGACAGATGTGAAAAATTCGGAAAATCGATAAACTTTGGTGTTCAATTGAATAAAGAAAACTGTGAAAAGAAATTTGATTAACAATAAATCTTTAACCAAAAAATTAGGAACAATTACCAAAAGTGTTAGTTAGAATTTTGTGAATTTCTATTTCCTTTTCAACGTATTTCTTTTGATAATTTGTCGGTGTTTGCAAGTGGGCGGAGAACGCATATCTTTAACACAGAAGAAAAAAAGCAATTTTCCGTATAAGCAATTTCTTAGTTGTAAAAATATTTAACTGGTTTTTTATTGTGTTATTTATATATTGTTGTAAAGTGTTGTAAACATGTTATGAACAATATATATATAGTTCGCAAAAGTGAGTTTAGCTGTTGTAAAAAGGAAATGTTCTAGTGTTGCGTGTATAATCTGTGTTTTTTCTTTGTGGCGAAACGGAATTATCTTTTCATCGTTATTAAGAGCTTAGTTATCGTTTTTATTCATAAATGTAAGATGAAGAAGAATATTTACATATGAAAAATAATAAACAAAATATATAAAAAAAAAAATAATTAAATGAAAACATTCGTGGATATAACACGAAATACAGAAAATTTTCATTAATGAAAAATCACTTCAGGTTTGTCTGTGTGTGTTTTGTCAGTTTTTATTGAAAGAGAAAGAAACGTCGCACAAAACGGGGAAAAGTCGAGCTAACCTTAGGTTGCTTTTTACCTGGTTTTTCTCTCTTTTGAAAAGATAATTTGTGTTCCTTTTGCTGACAGCTTCTATGTTTTATTAATAATATTACATTTGTTTACAATGGTTTACAAAATACTCGAAATGTTTTCTGGAATATGGTTTTGTATTAAGAGCAGAGTAGGTGTAAAATTGTCTCACAAAGAAATTAATAAGCACAAACAAAAAATTAAAATAATTTACGAGCAAAATATAATTTTAACTATTAAGTTTTTAATTTTTTTATTTAAAACAAAATTTTATATATTTTTTTATTGTTAATCATTTAGTTCAGAAAGCTACTCAAAATTAAATATAAATATGTACACGGTTTGTTTTATGTGTCAGACTACGTCGGCGCATATCAGGATTATCTATTCTGGAATTATCAAACAGGTGGCCGTGCCAACTTGATGTGAAGGAAGACAATTTATTTGCTAAGAAAATTTTAATTCTTCAAATTTGTAATACATACTAACATATTTTTGTCGTAAGTTTGCAATTGTAAAAAATTAATTTCGCGTTTGCTGTTTTTCACAATTTTCCAAAAAGGGTGGTGTATTTTTTTGTTGTTAAAAAATTAATATTCCGTATAACTGTTTAGCTTATCAAGAATAGCTCTAACAAATTGTTTTCATAGTCCAAAATGAAAAATCTAAATTTTTGTATTGCAAATCCCATGAAGAAGTTAATTGATAATACACCCATTTTTATAAAAAGAATCTCAAATCTGTATAAAATAGCTCTGATTAAAATTTTAACATGGCAACACAATCACAACAAGTTTCCAAATTTGCATGGCTAATTTTTGTGTGCCAGCGATTCGAAAGAGTTTCTTCTTTTTGCCCAATTTCGAACTTTAATTGAGCATAGATAAAATTTCAGTTTTCACATCACCATATTCGAAGTAAAATGATCAAGTTTTCATATGGCAACCCTATATAAAAAATCAAGGTTTCGAGTGGAAAAATATGGAGGAGTTTTATCATTTCGAATATCAAAATGAAATTTTTAAAAAGATTTGGGAACTATGTTCTTTTTATTCCTTTTTCTTTTCTTTTATTTTCTATATAAAAGGAGATTATTGAATAATTTATGGTTTCGTCTATTATTGTGATTATGACTGCAATAAAATGAAAAAATAATTTCATATATTTCATACATTTGCATATGAGTGCAAAAGTCCAGCAGAATTAGAAAAAACAAAAACAACGAATTAGCGAAATATCGTTTAATTAGAGTTTAAAAACATAATCGGCGAAAGTGGTCATACAGTTGGAGTGGCGACAGCCCTAATAAAATATATTAAAAAACTTTTAAAATAAATAAGTTTTATTTAATAAATTGCACTAAGAAATAAAAAATAATTTTTTCTTTCTCAGTGCTATACACAAGAAAAGTTTCAAACAATTTTTAAGTCAAACGAGATAATATATAAGAATAGTTTTAAAATATTGTTAATACATTCAATTTTAAGATCCAATCTATGTTCTAGCATTTTTGATCTTGCAATGAAACTTTTGTCGTGTTGTATATCACTAAGAAAGAAAAAAATATTTATTATTTTTTAGTGCAATTTATTTCTAAAAGTTTTTTTAATAAATTTTATTTTCTACTTTTTAGTCATAACTTTTATACATTTCCTCACTCTCCACTGTCGACTCACCACTCTCCCTCTTTTTCTCTCTCATCACCAAAAACTATGTTAATCCATCCGATTTTACAACCACAAAACTTTTTCGTTACAAACGGCTTTCTCAGGCGCTCAAGCACAAAGTAATTCAGTCAGGGTGAGTAGATAAAAGTTATTGATAAAATATGCTATTTAATAGCACTCAGCAAGAGCTTTAATTTGGTATAATACATGGTCCAAATTGGACAACCCCACGGCGGTTAGTTACCACTTCCCTACCCAAAATCCCCCAAATACGAAAAACAAAATTACCCCATTGGAAGGCTACCTATTCACTCATTCTAAATCAAAAAATCGCATGTAAATGCATCCACGTTTACTACCCTAAAACTCTTTCGTCACGAACGGCACTACCAGGTGCTCTGGCACAAAGTTTTTAGTCAGGAGTTAGTGATAAGAAAAAAGTTACTTAAAATTAATATTTAAAAACATAATCGGGTAAAGTGCTCTTGCAATTGGTGTGGCAAGAGCTCTAAAAATTGGAAAAATGCCCAGTTTTAACTCCTATTTACATTTTCCATCCTCTTTTTCTGGCCTCGATAGCTAAAGAAATGGGATAATTGTCTTTGCTCCTATACTCGTCCTTGTCTGCATGTCGATACTGGTCGCCGCCTCTTAACCAGGTATATAAGAAATAGCAGAGATGTCTTCGACGGGTAACTCCATTTCTTTTCTCAAGTAGAGACCCATAGCATTGGGATAATTAACTATCCATCATTCATTGATGGTCCCGTTTCACGTAAATTTGTGCTGTTTACACTGGCTTATCAAATGTAGTGTCTTTCAGGCAGAGCTTGCAGCGATTTACCAAGCGGCACTATTGGTATTTGTGTGCAGAGAGCCCGCACAGAACATCTGCATATGCACTGACAGACAGGCAGCCATTAAGGCGCTGGATGTTGTCCTCGTAAAATCAAAATTGGTGCAGTTATGCAATACCAAGCTTGCGGAATTGACTACACGGTACGTAGTGATCCTATACTGGGTGCCTGCTCATAGGGATATCCAAGGCAACGAGATGGCTCAGGGGCGTCTATCAAAAGGCAAGCCTCGGGTGGATCAATAAGGAACCTATCGTATTGCTAGTCAATTTTATGGCCTACATAAGACAGGAAGAGGACAGGAGAGCTCTTTAATGGTAGTATAACTGATATTAGGAATCTAGTAGTGGTAGTATTGGCGAACGATTTCGTCAGGAGGTGGAAGGAGGAAATCGAATCCGTCCAACACGTACTTTGCGAGTGACCCGTTCTGATTAATAAAAAAGCCTACCTTTTTTTTAGGTGTCTACTTCCTTTCAAATTTGGGAGAGCTGCAAAATAAAGAGTTTAGGTGTATTCTGAGGTTCCTAAGGGAAGTAGGATGGATCTGAGGTAGTTTCGAAAGGTTTTCCTATGAGGTCAGGGGACACAATGGACCCACTGGAGGTCTAAGGGAAGCAGGCTAGTTACTTCTAGCGGCACCTCTATAACCTAATTTACTCTTGTTTATTCTCTACACTGGCATTTGATTGTCCACATACTTTAGTCCTTGCCTGCCCGTCTATACCTGTCGTTGATTGGCAGATGTGTAAGTGAGATAAAAGCGCATCTACGTTTTGTCCTTTAAATTAATATTTAAGAAGTTGTACAACGCGATAAATAGTATACAAAATAAATGTAAAATATTAATGAAAATCTGGCATTCCTCAGGGTAGTCCTTCGCTGTTCATTTTATACATAAACGACCTTAGATCTGATATTTCCAACTCAGAACTGCTGAGGACGTCAAAACCTTTTGTAGTATATTTCAAAGCGATGACTGCTATGATATCGAAGATGCTTTCATCCGTTTTATCACGTGGTGTAATAAAAATAATCTACATCTTAATATGTATAGAGAAATGTAAAATTTTATGCTGAAGAGTATGGACCAGATTTTCTTATATACCAAGAATTTCATAAACTAAAGATTTAGGAATTATTTTTGACTATAAAATGAGCTTTAGGTCTCATTTTGATGAGCTTATTAATAGGACCAATTGTTTACGGAGTTTTGTCAATCGATGGTTTCGAGAATTTTCGGTGAGATATTTCGGTATTGAAAAACCTCTATTGTTGCTTTATTCGATCCATTTGCCAGCACGATCTAGATCATACTTCGCATATCGCACATTTAGAATCGGTTCAGCGAAGGTTTTTACGTTTTGCGCTTCGGTCCCTACCCTGAGTCGATCCTATTCATCTTCCACCATATCAACAAAGATTGAATCTTATTTCCCTAGAAACACTCGAAGGCGTCGGGAGATTGCTCTGGTTTTGTTCGTGTTTCAAGTGTTCCAGGGTACAATTGATTCATGATTCACCTTATATGTTTGCTAAGCTACAGCTTTTTCTTCTCCAAGTCGCAGTTTTTTTTCGTTTTAATCATCATCGTACTAATTACAGCCGTTTCGAATGCATCACTGTCATGTACAGAACATTTAAAGACAACTTTGATTACGTAGATTTCATTTTAAATACGTAATAAGTTGAATCATTAATTTTTATTTTATTTTATTGTTATTGCCTTTTTTAAATTATTTTTTTTGGTAAGTCAATTGGCATATCCTGTTGATGATAAATAAATAAAAAAAAAAACAGTATACTGCAACCACCTCGGTATTCTCTAAAAAACAGCTTTTAAATCATACTGGGACACAGTTATCGATATTGCAATAATAGGTGTGTTCTTTTCTTTATCCCATACCTACATTGGAATTGGACAGTGCAAAGCTACACTGTAAAGTGTATATGGTAAAGCTAGACATCAAAGAAAATCGAGGTTCTGTTTAAAAAACCCAGCGGCTTACCTGTCTAGGAATAACTGGTGCCATGAGGACCAGTTATATACAGCAGCCATGGAAGCGCGTTTGCATTTGCAGGTGAAAAATAGAGCGATTGCCGTTGCTATCAGATTCCAAAAGGAGAAAAAGTTAAAGCCATGTGATCTGGTTAGTCATTTAGGTATCTTAAAACAGATATCCTTTGAGCAACTGACGACAATGTCTGATATAATCACACCCAAGATGTATTTTGTAAGACCATTCGACGTGATTTTTGGAGCCAACAATAATAGTGTTCCATTAAACCGTCCCTCTAACAAGGATCGATGGAATGGTATACAGACGGTTCAAAAACGAACAAGGTGTATGCGGCCATATATTCCTGGACTATACCCCTACCGTATTTCAGGCCGAGGTATTAGTCATAAAGGAATGAGCCAATACCTACAGTCGAGCCGCTCTCAAGGCCTACACGATCAAATCAAGAATAGGCTGGGAGTGTCTGCAAACCTTTAAAAATTTATCAAGGAGAGACAAAATTACCTTCATATGGGTACCTGGACATGAGGAGCGGGAACTCGCTTTGCCGGATTAGAGCCATTTTGTGATATTTTAAAATGTTATCTTGGAGCTACCTTAAATAGCTGGTAGAACAAACAAAAATCTCTTTATTGGGAAGGGTTACAAGGACTTCGTCATCAGACAAAAAAGTTTATCGATACCTCTGACGGAAAAACAAAAAAACCTCCTTCTCCAGGAAAACAGAGCTCCAAATAATTACAGAGCTCTTTGCAGGCAATTGCTCCTTGAGATATACAACTAAACAAGATGGGTTTAGCTGAGACTTCATCCTATCGCTTCTGTCAGGATGCTCATGAGACCTCGGAACATCTCTTCTGTAACTATAAAGCATTGCCCAGGCGGAGATTACTCTACCTCGAACATACTTTTTCTCCACCCAAACTATGTATGTGAGGAAACTCAATCCCAGAATGATTCTAGACTTTATTAGCAGTCTAATCCTATAAAGGGAGTAAATTGAATGGGCATTTACAATATATCCTTCAGGTCACAGTGAATGCGAGGCTAATGCCTGCACACCCTCCACAAATATAATCTAATCTAATCAAACCTATACTGTATAGGATGTAGTGCAAATTTACACTGTACTCTGTAGAGTGTGTAAGTTTACAAGCTTACACAGCACCGCTGAACAGAGTTCTATTCGCCAAAAGGGGTCGCTAATCTCTCTAAAAAATGTTTTGTTCTCCTTATATGGCCACGATTTCTTTTCCCCCGTACACTAGTAATTTTCCTTTTTAATTAACATTCTAGTATATCATTACCTGGGTTTATCTACCATATTTTCCGGGTACTTGATATCGCGCACAAAAGAACACAGCTACAGTATACATAGCGGAATAATCTCAAAGGAAAATATCTAGACAAAATTGTAAGAAGAGAAAAAATAGAAAATTGGTTGGCCACAGAAAAAATTTCCAT
This sequence comes from Dioctria rufipes, assembly GCA_963924295.1. Classification (NCBI taxonomy): domain Eukaryota; kingdom Metazoa; phylum Arthropoda; class Insecta; order Diptera; family Asilidae; genus Dioctria; species Dioctria rufipes. The sequence goes on along the minus strand of OZ002740.1, from coordinate 340,060,117 downwards.
GTGAAGAAGATAAACTTTTCTTTGAAATTGCTCTATTTACTTTTTACATAGTATTGGACTAATGAAAAATCGAAAAACAGCAAGCGAGAGGGACGTGTAGATGAGATTATATAAATTACAGCAGGCAATTTAAAAATTCTGAACTAACAATTTAAGCCAGCATAATTTTATATTTCGAAAACAATTAAGCGAACACGCGACTCATCATGGCGAGCAATAACGCGTATAATTCTTTTAAAAATTAATTCTCAACTGCCAGACAATAAAAGACTGGCGCAACTTTAATTTTTTCTATTATTACATTTGGCCAGTAATGATTTAATTAGAAAATTAAAAAATTAATTTTCGATTATTTTTTATTTTGAAATAATTAGTTAATTTCTTAGTTAAAATTGGCGTTCTTATAATTTAAGGTATATTTATCATAACTACAAAGAAAACCTCACCATAATCTGCTTGTGCTCCGAAATAAAAAACAAGACATTTGAAAAAATGTCTCAGAAGAAATACCTACATAAATTTTGTAAACCACTGTATTCTATAAGTGTGCTCCTCATTTAAAGCAAGCAAGTTTTGTAATTTAATTAAGACTTTAAATTAAGTGCTCTATTTGTCAAAATTTTTTTTTATGTTAATTGTTGTACTCATTCCGTTGTTCCATGTATGTATGTTAGCAGTTCAACTCGTCGTTTTTGTCGATTGCAAAAAACTAACCTCATTTTAATTTCCGCTTTGCCGCACAATGCACACACATACACAGACACAATTTAATGCTATTTATTTTTTTGTTTTTCTTTTATGAAACTTGTTCTCATTGGAAAATCTTAATTGTTACAGTTTTCTTGTTAGCGATTGATGCATGAGAAAAAGTTTAATTTGTATCGACTTCTGTTGAGATTATTTTTTTTCCTTTTAGTTTTTTGCGTTACTTGGATGCAATAATCTAAACATACTTGAATATAGTAACAATTATTACGTTTACATAAATACTTGAAATGTACTTCAAGTAGAGATCAAGTAATCAAAATAAAGGGCTTTCCAATAAGAGGTGTTATTTTGATATTCAAAGAAAAATGCCATTTTTTGAGATAAATGATCGGATCTTTATTTCATTATAAAGGGGAAGGTATGCCGTTAAATAAAATAATATCAGCCAAATGACCACCACGACCACGCCTACTGTACCATATCCTTTTCATGAAATTTTCCATAACCAAATCGCAAAGTGGCTGCCCTATATCCTAGATAGCCTCACGAATTGCATCTTTGAGGTCTTGAATCGACGCTAGGCTGTTGGCGTAGACCTTCTCTTTCACGTGGCCCCAAAGGAAGAAGTCGCAAGGTGTTAAGTCACAAGATGTCGGTGGCCAATTGTGATCACCTCTTCGAGAGATAACACGGTCCGGAAACTTTTCCCGTAAAAGATCAATGGTTTCGTTGCTTGTATGGCACGTAGCGCCGTCTTGTTGAAAGTAAACGTTGTCCAGATACCATCCAATTCCGGCCATAAAAAATCATTAATCATCTGTCGATAGCGCAATCCATTCACCGTAACTGTTGCTCCAGCCTCATTTTCGAAAAAGTAAGGTTCAATGACCCCGCAGGACCATAAACCGCACCAAACAGTCACACTTTGAGGATAGAGAGGCTTTTCAACAATAACTCTTGGGTTTTCCGAGCCCCAGATGCGACAATTTTGCTTGTTGACGAAGCCATCGATGTGGAAATGGGCCTCATCACTCAAGATGAGTTTTCGATGGAATTCCGGATCATTTTCATGCATTTCAAGGACCCAATCAGCAAAGACTCGACGTTGTTGATGATCGGCCGGCTTGAGTTCTTATGTTAACTGAACTTTATAAGCCTTAAGACCCAAAACTTTATGCAAAATACGGTGTAATGACGTTTGTGGAATGCCTAATTCCAAAGAACGACGAGGAATGGACAAACCTGGGTTTTCTTCAACACTTTCGGCTACAGCAGCAATATTCTCGGCTGTTCTTGAGCGACGTGCACGGGTTTATTCTTTACATCACTAACTTGTCCCGACAGCGCGAATTTTTCTACCAATTTCTGTATTACGGTCCGACAAGGTGCTTCACGACGGCCCAAAAATGTTCGAGTTTTACGAACCGTCTCTGCCACATTTTCACCATTTTTATAGTGAATTTTAATAATTTCAATGCGTTGTTGAATCGTGTGTCGTTCAATTTTTATTAATGGCGTAGTTTCTACTTGTCAAATGTCAAAAAATGACAGCTCCAAAAGTGACATCTACCGAAATAGCGGGCTAATTAAAATAACACCTTTTATTGGAAAACCCTTTATCATGTAAACGCACATTGACTTTAAGTATACTTGAGTCTAGATCTCACCAAATTTTGTTCGATTTATTGAAAAAATTCATGTAAACGCGACTTCAGCACTTGAACATTTTTCATTTCTACGAGATATGAAAACTACAAAGAGGAACAACAAAAAGATTATTGTTGATAATTCAGGTTGTGATTTTTGGAAATTTTCTCAAAATATCCGTAAAATGTCACTTCAAGTAAATTTCAAGAAAATTTCAAGGCAAGTAATTGGAATTAATTCAACCAAAAAGCCTATTTGAGTTTGAAGTGGATTTCAAGTCGAGTACTCAAGTATTCTTTTATGTTCGCGGGATATATGAATGTAGTAGAACAAGAAGAACACAAAAACACACTTCAAGAGAACAAAGTTTTTATTTCAAGTTGTTGGAAATACTTTAGTTAGATGTTTATTTGTCATTGTCTGACCGTAAAAGTATTACTATAAATTGTTGTGCAAATGTGGATGTTTAATTATTTTGGTACTTTATTTAATTTTCGTTGGGTCTGATACAGTTTAGACGGGTCAGTATGCTGCCCCTGCCGCACGAAATCTGTAGGTAGGGTGATGCTTCATTCCTGCCCCCAACCATCGTTTAATCACCTAGTTTTTGTGTGGCAGAGGCAGCATATTGACCAGTCTAAGGTGGGTCTTTCCATTCGAAAATTTTTAAAAATTTGGATACATAAAGATCACAGTGCCATCTAGTTGTTATTGAAACTTTGAATAAAGCGATCATAAAAAAATAGTTTGTTTTTAGTCTATTATGGCTAGCTGTTCTAGACGAACAAAGTTCACAAATGAGCATAGCTATATGTATTATATAATTAATTATAGGGGAAACCGAGAGGGAGTAGTAGTAGGGTAATAAAGGTGTAAGCACAATTACGAGATATAGGTGCTACGAAATAAAAACTGCAAATGATAATAATTAATTTATTTGAGCATTTGTAATTACAAATCTTTCTCAAATGAAACACGAATACAGGTTAGCTTCCATTTTTAAATGGCTTAACAAATTAACAAAAGTGGAATAAATAAACATCTAAAAATTTTTTTTATTTTTTTTATATATGCATACCTATGTACATATTTCCTGCAAATAAACAAGACAAGAATATATGAAATATTCATATTAGAAGATTTTTTTTTAATCAAAATATATATAGATAATATAGAGGGTGTCCCGTAAGTGGTGTGATACACGAAGGCTGTAGATAGGTTATACTTAGACGAGAAAGATATTTGGGTATGTTTTTATAGATCACCCTGTAACTTCTGAACATTACATCCTATGATGATGATTTAAACTTTGATAGATAGACAAACGTTGGATCTTTACAATAGTCTATAATTTTTGTCCCTCCTCCTCTCTGTTTGAAGTTATGGCTCAACCCAATTTCGAAATTTTTACTCGTTTTTTTTTTGTTAATTAACTTTATTTTTTGTCAAAAAATACGTCATCAATACTAATTTTTCATATTGAATTTAAGAAGCCCAAAACCTTAGCTTTAAAATGATCGAAAATGTAACCCTTTCTGCAATTTTTGCACTTTTTCTTTAGCATATCCAGCGAAAATGACTGAAAAAGTTCAAAATGTGCCAGAAAGTAGGCAATTATTTTTTGGAAACTACCTTTTCCAGCCATTTTCGCTGGATATGCTTACGAAAAAGTGCAAAAAACGCAGAAAGGGTTACGTTTTATGTACAGAGTGTGATAGGTCATTTTTAAGCTAATATTTTGGGCTTTCTAAATCCAATATGGTAAATTAGTATTGATTACGTGTTTTTTGATAAAAATAGTAGTTAAATAAAAAATAGTATGAGTTAAAATTGATGAGGAGATGAAAGATTTATACACTACTGAAAAGATCCAGCGATTATCTAACTACCAAAGTTTAAATCATCATCACCCCTGTGACCCTTGTAACGTTCAGAAGTTACAGAGTGATCTATAAAAACATACCCAAATATCTTTAAGTCCAGTTATCTCGGGAACTGTTAGGATTTCCCCCCACCCATAGTATTTTTGTTTATCTAAGTATGTCACCACTTACGGGACACCCTGTATAGTAAAAGAAGATGGTCGACTTATAACCAAGCAGAGCATGGAGGAGACTTCTTACCTTTGAAATTACTTTGCCCGAAGTCAAAACCCTCGAGAAATACTTCCTAAGTCATTCTGCGCCCTTCAGGATTTTGGTTCCAGAACATCTGTTTCATGCGGTCCTCTCTCCTGATATACGGCCCTTCAATTCCATTGTGCGTAAATTTATTCTTAAGGGACTTTCTGGATCTTCTGCTAGGGCAAAAGACTTTTTATCGAAATCTCCGACTACTATGCCAATGTAACTGGTCTTCGCTCCAAGACGACTCGTTTTTTTACAAGTTCGACGAAGTCCTGTTTTGACGTGGTCTGTTTGACCGAGACTTGGTTGTGTAGATCTGCTTGACCGAGAATTGCCTGTATGGAAATATTGCGGATGTAGAGCTTTCTGGTCCCGAATTCTTGATGTTTCGCCGTGATCGCCATCGTTTGTCTCTGGATGCTCCGTCCATCGCAAACATCCATATATGTTAATCGACTTTGTTGAGTCCGGTGATCTGGAGTTTATATATGAGGCTCTCAGGCTTTCACACAAAAACGTGTACAGTTTACATCCCTCCATGCTCATCAGCTGGGATATTTGCCTTGTTGGCTTCATGTATCGATAGGCTTGATGATGTTTTGTTGTCTGCCGACAAATTATTGCTTTTTGGTGAGTTTAACTTGACTAGTATTAATTTGAAACAATCTTTGGACGATGAGGGGTTGTTAACTTCATTTTCGGCGATTCCTCAATATGAATATATTTTATTGACTACATTATTTCTTCAGGCCTAATGCAGTCTAGCCGCATAACTAATGACTCTAGAAAATCTCTAGACTTGTATATTTTTTCGATCTCAATGGGACTCTCGTTAAGCATTATTTAACTCGTATGATTTCTGAAATAAGTCATTATCGTGCACTACATATAGCTTTGTTTTTTGATCCTATGGCTTCATCATCTATGCTTCTAGTAACTATTGTTATAATTTTCAAAAAGTTGATTTTGGTGGTTCATGAAGCATCTTAACAAATTGAAGAATAAAGCTTTTCCTTAATTAGTGATGCCGATTAGGTAACTTATTCTAATTCGCGCGTTTAGTACATTTTTTGTTTGACTGACTCATACAACGATTATGTATATAAAATGAGATCGACTTTGCGTGCTTCAGCACCTAAGCAATTTTGGAGGTTTGTGAACTCTAATGACGGATATCCTTTATCATTGCGACTCGGAAACATAGACAGTCTTGATCTCGTAGAGACTGCCAATGTTTTTGGTGACTTCTTTAAAACTGCATTCTGTGAGAACCACTGTGATATTAGTTATAACGATTTTACCCATTTCACGAAGCTTCCGCTGACTTCTCTTCAACCTAAAGACCTGTTGTTAGACGAAGCGTATGTCTCCAAGTATATTTTAAACATAGCTGATAGTTTTTCTAGCGGTTCGAATGGCGTTCCTTCCACGCTCATAAAACACTGTGCTACGCTCATCGTTTCTGTCTTGTGTTATTTATTTATGTAATTTATCTTTAACCTGTGGTGTTTTTCCGAAACAGTGAAAGCTTTCTTTGATTATTTCTTTGCACAAGAAGAACAACATGTGCAACATTTCTAACTACAGACCTGTCGTATTGGTAAAATATTTGAAGCCCTGGTTTGCGATGCTTTGTACTTCCACTGCAAGCCTTTTCTTTGCTCTTTCAGCATGGCTTTATGAAAGGTAAATCTACTACGACTAATTTCTGCATTTTTGCTATTGAGAGCAAGTAAGCAAATCGATTTCAGTACAATTTTTGACCGAATCAATCACAAAATTTCAATTCATAAGTTGACTTTTCTTGGTTTTCCTATTATCTATTTCGACTTTATAACGAGGAGCTTCAAGAATACGTACGGGGTGGGGTATTAGACTCGTTATCAACCATTCATTATTTACCGAATTCGTAAAAGCGATTCGTTATTCAAGAATAGGGCCCCAGGAGCTATTCAAATCAAACTTTTGTTTGTCCTACATTTAATTTTTTAATTTTAGGACTTAGTTAGGGCTTTGATGTATTAGTTGGAGTGGTTTTTCCGAAGGCCACTTATTTGATAACAGTGATGTTACTTGTTTAAAATGCAGTAAATAAAACAAGGGAAAAGCTAGAATTGGGCTAAGATTCTTACAATTCCTAGGTAGCCTAGATGAATGCTCTTATATAATTTCGTATGGTCACAAGTTTGATTGACCAGTTTTTTGCATCTATTTTTAGAAAGGTTCATCAAAAAGTAAAAATGATTCTAATCAATTTCATAAGATTTTACATTCTAAAGCACTTTTCAGTATACACAGACTGTTCGTTTTCCCGTTCAAAAAAAAAAAAAAAAAAAAACACTCAAGTTTTGTATGGGACCACCAAGAAAGGGTTATCGAATTTAGTCCATTTTGGAAACTGTATTTACTATTTTTATGAAAACGCTGCGCTTGGTTCTCAGGCGTTGTCCAAATGTATAACTTAAATTTAAATATTTATTTATTTTTTCTAAGTAGACAGATGGACAAGCAAAAATCAAAATAATTGATAATATGAAAATTTTAGCTTTAGAAACCTAGGAGATCAGGTGGAATAGGTTTTTTGCATATTTTGGCATATCTTTATAACCAATTCACAAAAATTTTTTGGAATACTAAAATAAAATAAATTAATGTTAATAATAAAAAAAAATATCATAATCTTTGACTGTCGAGTGCGTCACATAAATTCCGACAAATTTATAATGTCTACGTCATTACATGGTTTCCGAGAAAAACGTCTAAAACAGACAGACGAAAGGACGCAAGATACCATTTGTTTCCTTTTGAGGTACGGAATCCTAAAAAGACTTATTCCTGTTTAATTGAACACTGTTCCTTTTTTTATTGCTCTTCTCTTGTTTTTTTTTTATTTCTACACTTAAATTAATTTACATCTTACAATATGAACGTACTGTTGTATAACACATTTAATTTTTCTTAAACATTCGTAAAACTAATTATTCAATTTGAAATTAGCAATATTATTAATTTGACACTAAGTTCATTGGAAGTCCACACATCAGCATTGAAGAATACATAAAATTTGACTAATAGCGCCATCTACAAGAAAACAAGGAAAAACTCCCTCATAACCACGATATACTTTTATACACAATGAAACTTGTACTCGTTCTTTTTACTGTCTCCATAGATAGAAGCACAAGTAATAACCAGTAAAATGTAAAACTCTTTTAAAAGCTGTGGAGTGGAAAAGTATTTTGAATTATCCCTTAATCTAATAACATAGTGTTGAAAAATAATCGGAATGCATCTTAGACTGCACTTTTTTCGAGCACTATATGTATAGTACTTTGTTACACAAAGGTTAAACGTTCTTTGATAAAACTCTAGCAGAACCAAGCAAACAACAGAGAAAAGTGCACTAATAGCAAAAGATTTATCTGTCAGAGAACAGAAAATGTTTATGTCTGAATTTATCCGGTTTGACACGGTCCAATTTAACCAGATTCCAAAAGCTTTTAGGTCTGATAGCAGAAAATTGCAGCCTGAGTGCACTTAGCACTTAGTAAATAGAGAAATCATTTAAAAGGAAATTAAAATTATCTCTAATCTTCTTTTTGAGTAACGTGGCACCCATAGATAAATTTTCTTTCTAAAATATTTTTTATTTTTTACCTTTATAATAGCTTCTTTGATATACATAAAATGGATAGCTGGAAGATGGGATTCAAAGAGCTCAGTGATTATTGTAGTCAGAAATTTGTTTTCTACAGTGATGACTTTGTATACTCTGTATATTTAACCCACTTTGAAATGGGATCATTCCATGGTTAATCCCGGAACAGCTAAAGAGTACTAAATTTATACTATTATTATTTCTGAGGGTGCATGATGCTAAATCACATACTATGTCTTACACTTCAGTATGTGGAGCCAAGTGCACAACATTCTCGTCTCTGCATATGTTTTTTCTGGATGAGATCTGGTATCAGCTGGAGTACATTTTCTCAATAAATTACACTAAAAACTTTCAACCTTGCAAGTCAGCTTATTGTGCTATGAATTCTGGGATAAGATCGTAATGATAACTCTAATTAACAAGTTTTCAAAGTTTTCAAAATTTATTGTGATTTTCTATTTTTTGTATGTTACAAAGAACCGGTTTTACTGTACTTAAAATCCTTAGTGTTAATCCATTTATTTTACTCTATTTTATTCTAGGTTTTTGACGTGGTTGTGAGATCTTTATACGAATTTGAGATACGTTTCTGTGTATTTTAATAAGGGTTTTAGTTCATGAATTACTTTCCCGCAACTAGTAATGATTTCTGAGTGGAACATGATCAGCGGTCTAACCAATGTTCGTAGTCCTAGATGCGACTCTACAGGGATCGCTGTTGTACTTTATGGAATATATGGGTCGCCGTGTAGGCTCCTACTGGGCTATACCGGACGTTTCACTCCCGCCACGGAGATTTTTCAACGGTGTTTCTATACAATGAGAAAGCTTAATAGGTGGTACCTTGTGCGTACAATTGTCGTTGGGTATAATTATATCAGTTAGTTATTTTATGTAATTTGTGAGTGGGTCTGAGAAGTTTGTCAATTCCTTGTTAGATCTATAAATAAATAAATTATGATTTTTAGATTTTTAGTTTTCTAGAAATTTTAGAATTTTTAGAATCCTCTAGTAGTAAACTTATCCTGCAAGGCTATATGTAACAGTCAATGATTTTATAAATCCTCTTCTTGCAGTCCATGCCTAACCTATCACATCTATGTGAAATGGGATCATTCCATGGTTAATCCCGGAACAGATAAAGAGTACTAAATTTTTACTCCCAATATTTGGCCGGATTTTAATATTAGAATATTCGCAGAAGTGGGCTCTCATTTTGAGCTCAAAAAAGAGCCACCTGTGTGGGACTGGAGGTTTCCGAAGGAGCCCAAAAAGCGATTTCTTTCTTTGTCTTAAGCATCTAATTTTGTTCTTAAATATCTCCGTAGGTAAGGCAATCATCCTACGAGTAATCGACGGAGTGTTCTTTTAGGATGACAGAAGTGCTCGTTATCAGCTCTATTATAATATAGGAATGTCATAGAGGAGCACTCGTTTTGAACTCCAAAATGGCCAAAGCTGGAGCTATCGTTACAGGTATGACTCCGTTTTAGCTCAGCATGATCTTAAATGAGGACTACCTTTTATCTCAAAATACATTTCAATTTAACTTAACACTTGGAAGATTGTAGCTACTGCCTGATTTGTTCGAGATTTTTTTTTTTTTTTATTTCTGTAGGCAAAAAAGAAATTTGAGAAATGTGTGTTGTGTAAATGTGAGCTAATGTATAACAAAAAATTCAAAACAAATTTGGCGAAACTCAAATGTCAACGCATTCAATCTGATAGCATATTTTTTCCAACTCGTCGCACGCGACGCTAGCCTCGCATTCAAAATTCCAATCTAACTCGACCTTAATGCGATCACATAAACATTCACAATATAGATCGGTGGTCTGTAAGGATATTTTATTTGATGTGGTTATAAAAACTAATATTTCAAATCAGTACTCAGATTGGAAGTAGTTAGCAGTAATGGAGACTAATAAAAATATGAGAAGAATTGAGTAGAAGATTATGGAGAAATGTTATTGTTATTAATTGCCATAAAAAACAGAGTCCGATGACATTCTGACATTAAATAACTTCCTCATGTTGCTCTAGTGAATGATTAGAATTAATGAAGCTTCATTTATCAGTAGCTAAGGAGTGCAGTCCCTTTGAAGTCATAATACAAAAAGTATGTAAAGCTTAACATATTTACTGCTCAAGATCTTAAATAAATCCTCAAAGATAAAATAATGAACAAAAGCCTGGAAATATAAACCAGCAGGTAATCTTGGTTTTTTTTTTTAATAGGATTCTCTCCAGGACAACCAACGTAAGACTATTGATTCCACTCGAATGTGCTTCTATGACAAAGTCATTCTTGTTAGTTTTGGATCATCGCCAAGATTATTTATCAAGAGATAAAAAAAAAAATCTCTTCAATTATTCATCGTTATCATATGCCAAGTATTTCGTGTGCCATATTTATTCATAGAAAGTTTGTCACAGTGTAGATTATGTTTTTAACTTCATGAAAATAAATTTATCAAAGTTCAAGATTTCTCATTGTTGGAAAATGGAGGTCATGCTACCAGAACGAATTGATTGCATTAAGTTTCTATTGCATGATTGGGTATTATTCAAGTGATTTCATAATACATAAAGTACACCTATATATAAATATACATATATATGGATGTGTGTACAGGAATGGATAAAAGCTCCTGCAGTATACAGGATTAGTAGATATAGTGACCTGATTTTCTATTGTATACTCATACACTTACAGGAATTAAGGAAGAATCAATAAATCGAGTAATAAATGCATGTGCTTTCACGCAATATTTTCTGAAAATATAACCTCATTCATTATGCTAATTTATTATAAGTGTGCCTATATAAAAATATACATAGCAATAATAAGTGGACATGAAGTATACACATTTGGTATACATTTATGGATTTTTCTCCAAAATTAATAATTTTTCCTCTCTTTATTTTTTTGATATGTTCTATACATAAAGCTGAAGTCCCTGAATTAATTACCATGAATGGTGAATATATTTGTAAAAAGTCAATGCAAGCTTCACACTCACTCCATCCATTCCAGTTATGGCCAAGGTCAATTATATCAATATTCAAATCCTTGCATTTATTGCTTTGTTCCTATTCTTTTCATGAGCAAAATTTCACTGATTGGACATTTCCATTATATCTAAACTGCTCATAGGGGAGTTACGTGTTTAAAAGCAATTTTTCAACAAGTAAAAATATTAAGATCAAACTAAGCATAAAGATGGATATGTATCTTTGCAAGACAATTAAAATGGTTTTCTGTAATTTAATTCTAAAACGAGACATTAAAATGTTATGTCTGACAAAGAATTTAAGCCATAGCATTTTGTAAAGAAGAATTGTATATATAACTTTAGTCTAAATATTTCTTGAGCAGACTTTTTGAGTTGGTACCATTATACTCCGAAACTTAGAAATTCCACAAAATATTAGAGATATGAAAAACTACGATTTTTAAAGAGCAGGAGTAGATGGCGATTATTCTTTTCTCTTATCAGTGATTTTACCCCTGCGATTTTTTTTTAACTGTGATTAAGATTACATAGAGTTTTTAGCCACTGTACTCGTGGTTAAAAGTTCAAAATTTTAAAACATAAAAATCTACTACATAAGTAGCATACTCTACTATATTAGTCTAGCTGGACAGACTGCGACATAAATGCTTATGTTAAAAAAATAAGGAAATGAATAAAAGCCTATAAAGGCCGCGATAGCTATTGCAATAACGATTGCCATAATCATAGCGATAAACTAGCAACACAATTCCTTACATACCAACAACAACAAGAATTTGCACATTCTTATAAGTAGTTAGTTGAAAACATGTTTGGAATATTGGCGCAAAATAGAGAAATTTTGTCAATCCTACTATTAAAATTGTTCAAGCCCCATGCGCTCTTCATATTTTTTTACAGACCTCGAATGAGAACGATAATTATTAGACTCAACATTTAGAGCCCTCTTAATCCAAAATAGGGAGTTTGATAAATTTTGAAGTTAATGGAAGAAAACCAAAGGAAGAAACTCTCCAAAGGAAGAAACTCTCCAAACCTCACTTCGTTTAACACTTGTGTTCTATGCTAGATTTAGTCTCTAGAGAAGGACACAATAAATTAAGTCAAGTCACCAATACTCTTAATCTAACCCAACCTGTATTCAACTCTTTGGAAATATAAACCTCCACTTTGTCCTTTTTTCTAATATTTTTATAATGTTTTAAATACAGATTATATGAAATTGGCTTATTCCTTTATATGATTTTAATTCATTTTTAAACACCCACTTGAATTTGCATTACCCATCATTTTGATATCACAGCTGATGACTAAAATTGTGCAGGCTGTGATAGACATTTGGATCGCTGGTCAAACGCTGCAGAGATTCTTTGTATCGCTGTGATCTATTGCGTTGGTGTGAGCATTTACATTGAAGACTATGTGTAGCGATCTATCGCTGTCGCTGGGTTATCAGGAGTTGCAGTGTTAGGAAGAAAAAATTATAAGCCAGGGGGCACGCAATCTCAACCGTTTCATAGCTACAGGGTGATTAAAAAAATATCATTTTTTCACAAAACTCCTCGTAACTTCCTTGTTAGGCAAGTGCCACACCAGACTATTGATGTGCTGATGTGGTGATGGAGAAGTTTTAAAATTACCAGCAGCTGATATATTGTGAGGACATCACATCAGTAGGTAATGCTACATCTACTTAAACTGATCTGAGTTTTATTTCAAAATTGGCAGCACTATAAATGGAATTCATCGAGGAGGAAGAGCTTTTGCTGGTATTATTATTAAAGAATGGAAGAAAAAAGCAAAATAAACACAAAAATTTTGGGTTATATATTAATATAGTCAGGATTTTTGATGGTATTTACATCTGAAGGAAACTAACTGTCATTCATGATCAATAATAAAGTTGAGCCATCATTCATGATAAACGATAAAGTCCAACTATCATTCATGATAGGATCCAGGAAGCTCAACGCCTCCTGGCAGGTGAGTTATATTCTGTGTATGGAGGAAAACTACAAATTTGAACTTCAAAAATTGATTGGAAGAAGTGTTTCGTATTGGCGGAAATCTTAATACTCTTCAGTACGGAATAAGATTTAATAAAAATTCCACAAGAATACCATACCATCTTTTCCAATTTACATAGAAATTTCTCTCCAAGCTTTTTCTAATTTATCCCTTTTGCAGTAGTCTGCACACGTTGATTCCTACAGGTACATTCGTTTTTCTACACTTTGCACTAATTTTGAAACAAAATTTCGATCAATCATTTTTAATATTTTAAACTAACCCAACTTTGAAAATAAAATATCGACTGATGTCAGTAAAAATCAGCAACATGCAAATCAGTTGCTGATTATCAGCAGATCAGTATCACATCAGTACATCACTATCTTTTACAATGTAGATATTAGTGCTGCTGATAATCAGCACATCAGTACATCAGCATATCAGTGGTCTGGTGTGGCACTTCCCTTATTCAACTTAGGCAGGAGATTTTTAACTTAGATGATAGAAAACCGTTAAGTTTTGCAACAAATGTTAAACCATCACTCCACTCCTATGTGCTATGTAGAAAAATTCTAATTTTTTTATATTTTAGCAATTTTCGGGCCAAAGTACCTGATAACACTAGTTTACACGGTTTATATACCTTCGTTGAAATATGCCAATTCTCATAGATTTAGGGTCGCTAAGTCCAGGAAAAATAAAAAAAAAATTTGTCACGTCACATTAAGAAAATATTTATTAAAATAAAAACTCCAGAAGCACTGGCTTTAACAATTAAAAAAATATAAAAAATGAGTAATTTTAGTCTTCTTTTTGTAACTTTCTGTATCAGTTTCTCTTAAAACAGATCAACAATAGTCTGCTAACATACTTTCGTCCTAAAAACCCTTGTGCCGATATTCAAAAATGTTAAGGCCTTAGTGTGAAAGCACTCGCCCTGCTCGTCACTCACGCTCCTCAAATTTTCAGGAAAGAAGTCCAGGTGTGAGTGAAGGAAATGTATCTTAAGAGACATACTATACATGTTTACACCCATCTCATGATAGTTTTTCAATAAATCGTCAATAATTTTCTTATAATTCTTTTTTATTTCCTGAGAATCCCTGGACGACCATTGTAAAGGATTTCCAAGATTTTTTTTCTTTTATGGATAAAAGGTTTTCGAATTTATCGTCTTGCATTATTTTACGTATCTGCGGGCTCACAAAAATTCTCTCTTTTAGCTTCGGATCCGAAATACTTGGAAAAACGTTATGTAAATATTTAAAAGCATCACTGTTTTTATCCATAGCTTTTACGAAATTTTTCATGAGGCCCAACTTAATGTGTATGTTATGGGCATCTACTAAAGATGTTTCTTTTACATTCATTTTTCCTGGTATAAATTCATTTCGCTCAGGTCATACTTTACTTGTGCAAATGGTGTTCTTTAGCTCGGCAGTCCCATAGGCATAGAAAACATGAATATTTAGTATAGCCGCCTTGTAAACCCAGCAGTAATCCAATTACTTTTAAATCTCCACATACTTTCCAGTTGTGCTGTTCATATTTTATTAGTTTTCTTAGTGCAGACATTGTTTCATAACTCTTTTTACTATTCACAGCGTGACCAATCGGTAAAGATGGTTTTATATTCCCGATAAGAAGTAATATTGCTTTTAAGCTATATTTAGAGGAATCAATGAATAAACGCCATTCGTTCGGGTCATAGCTTTGATTCATTGCATTGAAAAGTCCGGGAGTATCATGGCATAAGGAAAGATCATCCCCTCTAGTGAAAAAAGTACTGTAAATCTGACTCCTTTTCCTTGTAATAAGTGACTTGCGTGTTTGTCGATAGTCGGTATGTGATAACTCTTTCAACAGGCGATAATTTCAATAGAATATCACTGAGTTTTTCTGAGAGTGATAATACAAGCGAAGATTACAAAATGTATGTAAAATTTAAAAAATTAGATTTAAATGTTACATTTTTTTTTCATTTATTCAATATAAATGATTTTATATATTAATTATATATAGATTCTTCTAACTTGAAGTTATAAAACTTGTAAGAATATTTCTTGAATTAAAAAATCAATAAGGCAGTACATTGTGTTGGGCATATCCATAACATAATACCGCTGCCTTAAAAATTTTCTTTTGTCCCGGTAATTAATAATTTCTTCGCTATTTTCGTTATCCTCCACAAATAAAGCCACTACGCTTGAAAAATTCATAAATTCCAATTTTACTATTATTAAAATTTATCAAGAAAAAAAGAATCTATAAATGTCATTTGTGCTAGGGGAAAAAATTCGGAAATAATTTCGAAACAAGCAAAATCGCTTGTCGAACGAAAATCTTATAACATACCGCCAGAGCGAGATCTTCGTTTCGATGATCGTTTTCGATGCGAAGTTATAACATGTCGCCACTGGTGACAATAAGTTCCACAGTTGTAGACGAGAAGCAAGAATCTCTGCCTTAGATACACTGACATGATTAACATGGCCGCTATGACCACTAAATCGCTTACATTATCATGGGATCACTTTTCTATAGTTGTCTCTTTTTGGTTTAACCGCTGGATTCCACTGAACTTGTAATAATATGTTTTGTATAAAATCCACCCCAGCTCAGTTTCAGTTCAGTGGATTTCCCAAATGAATATATAGAATAGAAATAGATGCCAATATAATATTTGCAATCCTTTCTCTGTTCCCATTCCTACTTTTAGGGATAGGCAGGCAAAAATAGCTTAATTTTATCTCCTTAAAAATCGAGTTTAAGGAATATTTGATATTATAGGAGATAAGCTTCCAATAAAAATAATAATTTTGAATATATTTGGAATTTGTTGAGCTTGTATTATGACTGTTAAATCGAAATGAAACTTGAAATTAAGATAGTTTTCACACCCCTGCCAACAAAAGTGGACCCATAAGCAATCTATGTTATACATGTCAGTGCTTAGATCTACATAGTTGTAAGTCTCGTACATGATCATTTGACTCGTGTTGTAGTTGACATTCCTGGACAAACGGGATGTGGTAGAATTTCTGTATGTGGAATCGGCTTTGTGACAGATGAAACATCAGCATATACAATTTTATGTTTATTTTTAAAATGAAAACCTGCAGTTTGTGTCAAACAAAAGTAACAGTCGTTTTCGTGATTCGAAGGATCTCTCTACAATACTGGCGATCCAAATTGCAGATAAAGTTTTTCTCCCGATGCCCATCGTATTATATTTATTTTACAAGTTTCACAGAAAACGTGTGGCACCCACTTTTCTCCTGTTTACTTACTGAAAATCCAAAGTAATGCAGATATACTGGTTTTAGTGATTCCGTAATAGGTTTTACTCCTTTTGCGAATATAAATTGTCCATAAACATAACAAAAACGATCAGAACTTAATTGACACGATCTGCGAGACATTTCATAAAAATTACACCACTTGCCACTAAGTAATAAAATCGTTTGAAATAACAAAACAGAATCTTCTGCTTATAGTGAGTTTCTTTCACGACGTAATTATTACTGCTGGTTTTTCCTCTTATAAAACGGAGCCATTTTTCCCAGAGCTATTGGCAAAGTTAACTTAAACAGAAGAGTTTTCCGATGTTTCCTATTTAGAAAAGGAAATTAAGAAGAAAAAACAAAATAAAAAAAAAACAAATCAAACTCTATTTAAAACTTTCACAAAACATGTGAAAGCGCAGATGACATGCATCGAAACAGAATGGCAAATGATTCATTTTCGTAAATAAATGAGAAGAGGCGCTTTTGTGAAAACCAGTTTTCTGTTAAATGTTGTGAGAATTATCCAATATTTTTTAGAAATACCAATATTAAGTGGGAGAAACTCACACTTGATTGGTGATGGGATGGGACTTCCCTGCTAAATTATGCTAGCAAATTTGAGAATAAAGGGTAGGGTGAGTAGGTTCGGTTCGACGAGACGCCAAGTTTTTCCTTTGTGAAAATTCTCGATAGAGATATAAAACATGACGATTCGGTGGAGTGTCGAAATTGTCTGAATAACATTAAGTTTTTTATTTGAATATTGAGATAATTGGATACTAAATCCGGAAAAACATTTGTCCAACAAAATGGATGGTTAGACTGAGGAGCGTCCTCCACTCCGAATATGTCCAAATAACGACGTTATAAAAATTATTAATAACCAGCTGATTTTTTGGATGCAGCTTAGTAAATATTTCTACAATGAAATGGCCACATAGTCCTACAAATTTAGTGGAACGTTTTCCCAGGCCTACGCTTACAAGCCGCCCATTCCACGGTAACACTTTTTTCATTAATAACTGTAGGACAAAGATAACACGTGTTAAGTTAGTGCATTATTTGCCTAAATCAAGCAGTGTCCTAACAAAAAATGGGTATGTATCGCTAGTCCTACAAGAATGTTGAAAATAACATTATTTCGTTTTATTAAAATTCAGAAATACAATTATAAAATTAATTAAATATAATTTCATTCTTCGTCGCATTCCGATGTCGACGCTTCATCAGTTTCGTCTTAAACATCATCATCTTCGTCGCAATCGTCAGAATAAATGACATCTGATTCTGTAACAAAATAATTGTGAAAATTAACAAATTGTAGCATAATCATCAATACGTAAGAAAAGTAATAATAGAGTACCTTGAACATCAGAAGACAATTCTCCAAGAGATGGACTGTGTGGGCCATCAAACCAATAATAATGGTATTTGCCATCATTTAATGCCCATCCGCAATTTTCTGTTTTTTTTTTTTCGGTAGTGTTGCGCATGTGTGCATTAGACTATATACTGTAGATGTATGATGTTCGTTTAATCTGCTGCAATAGCTCTTGTTTGGTTGGCGGTAGAACTGAGGGATCGTAATCAACAACTTTTTTTTTACAATCTTCTCGTCTTGATTGTTGCATTTGTAGCCTTTTTCCTTTCTTGACGTTATTTTTGGTTTTTAATGAATACAACCTGCACACGTACTCTTCAAGAACCTGGAATACCTCACTCGATGTTGCTAACTCGGCACGTCCGCTGTGCAGTTGTACAAAAGCTCGTATTGTTTTTTAAGAATAACAATGGGCCTCTTCTTTTCTTTCCGGTAGAAAAACAGGGTTGTAGTCGTTCCCAGTAAAAATGTGGCATATAGCAAGCGACCACGATAACTGTTCTCCAAGCTTGGCACGAATTTCGTTGATGTCGAGGTACAATTTTTTCTTTCCCGTGCTTAGATCAACTATTATGCGGACGGGAATCGAACCTGCACTTGTTAGAATCGGTCAATGATGGAGAAATAAAAAGTTTAAGAACTTTTATTTTTAATGATTCTAAATCAAATTTACAAATGCAAGAGGAAAAAACAACCGCCTTGTCCGGGTTTCCCGGGCTTATTTGTGCGCTTTCATCGTTACTGGTTAATGCCAGCTGAAAGCAAAACGTGGCTAAGTAGGCTAGTGACAAAAAGTAACAAATTGATGAATGCAAGAGGGAAAATCATCTGTGTCGTTAGCTCAGTGGTGAGAGCAGTCGCCCGACAAGCGGTAGGTCCCGGTTTCAAACCCCGGACGAGGCGGTTGTTTTTTCTTCTTGCATTTTTTCTTCTTTCTCTATTATCTGAATGCCTTCTTTTAAGTATTTGAAATTTGCCAACATTATCACAGGTATATCTGAATCCATACAATGTACCTGCATTTCTATTTAACAGACAAATGTGGAAAACAATTTTAGTGTCGGCCTCTTCGTGCTAGCAAGTGAGATTTTTGCCAATGACTTTTTTGATTTTCCTTTCATCGGACACCTCACAGACGTAGCACTTGTCATAATTCAGTTTAACAGTTTTTCCTGTGATTAAATCAACCATTTCATCTCTCGCCCAATCTGCAATCAAAAATTCAACGAATTTTTCTTTGAAATTTCTACTTTTCAACAATTTAGTGAACTCAGCGGGACGTTTATTTTCTTTGCGCACATCATACTGTACGTTCTCTTCACCTCATAGGTCATGCGCATAATCTTTGATGCTGGGTGTTTCGTACTTGTCGAATATAAAATGAACTTCTTTTCGATTATAAGTAATTATTTTTTATACCCTAGATGAAATCTATAGGGTATACTAAGTTTGTCATTCCGTTTTTAACACCTCGAAATAATGGTGGTAGAGCAAAATGGATTGGACACCCATGCATAATATTAAAAGTTATTTTGATTTTTGCAGGTCCGTCCGTCTGTCCGTTCGTCTGTCCGTCTGTGCGCACGATAACTCGAGAACGCGTATACTAAGAGATCTGAAATTTTGTACACGGACTATAAAAAAAAGTAAAATTAAGTTCGAAAATGAGACAAATCGGGCAACTCCTTCGTGGAATTGCAATATAAAAATTTCGTTTTCCGCTATATATTTGGACACTGCCTGAGAACGCGTCGATGTAGAGAGTTGAAATTTCGTACATGATGTTTTTACTACATTAGCAAATAAAATGTCAAAAATGGACTAAATCGTGCAACTTCTTCTTGGTGTTGCCATATAAAAATTTAGGTTTTTTACGTATACTTTGAAAACGATCAGTCCAAGACATTTTTATTGTACTAAAAACTTCTGCAGAATACGAAATCCTATAAAATTGGTTATAATCATTTTTTCTGTGCGACAAACCGTTCTAGAAATATATGCGAAAAACAACTTCAAAATCAAACTTGAATAGATCGGTGACCATACGAAATTTAATACGGGCATTCATCTAGTGTATCATAAGAATTGGTCTTAGACCAATTCTAGCCTTTTCGCTTGTTTTAATATATGTTTCGAGATTTTACCATATCTTTCTGGAAGGTTCTTCAAAAAAAAATTGAGCACGCAGCTCTAAAAATGCTTTTAATAAAACTTTTGGAATTTCTTCTACGTATCTAATGAATATGTTGTCTCTGGTAAAACAGTTTTTATCAATAATGACCCTAAATAATTAATTTAAAAATATTTGTTTCGACGTACGCACTTATTTATTTGTTGTTTACAGTTCTCTCTCAGTTGGTACTTGGTGTTTAGAGCTCACTTCCTGCAGTATTTTTATGAACGTAGGAAGCTTGTAGTTGAAAAAAGTTTAAAGAAGTCCTAACTCTTATTTTGAATTTAGATTTCACCAAGTTTATCAATCTGAACAGTTTTTCATCTTAATATTGAGTTAAAATCTTGTCAAGAATTTCTTTTTTGGTCCCCATAACTTCCGCCAATTCCATTATTTCTTTACTTTTAACAACTTTGAAAACTTCTACTACATTTAATACTGCATTTTTTTTCAATACTTCAATATTTGTAGGTAGCTTTTTATGTAGCTCTTCTATTAATTTCAATGTAAAATCCTTGCATCGGGTGAGTACAATATTTTCTTTTTCAGCCGTTATACGAGAATAGCAGACTCAATCCTATGACCCAGGTACGGTGACGGACGGATCTATATGATTTTTAACGGTTGAGGAAATTAAGTCAATCTGATGTAACATTGTTGAAATCAGGATTTTTCCACAAAGTGACTTAATTAAAGACGTAAAGCAAGTTAAAAGTTTTGAGGGATCGATGTTATCCCCTTCGAATAATTTCACAGCTAGTTGTACTTCAGAAACAATACTTTTTAAGTAAATTAAATAAAGTTAATTTGTTGGGTCCGTGCACATTGAGTGTAACAATTCTCTTTCTCACGACTCAATTGAAAATGTAATGATAATTCATCCCACTGCTCTAGTATGCGAGATATCGCAGGTTCGATTGACAGCCAACGAGTATCACATACTTTTAAAATCTTAAGTGGCTCTTTTCCAATTTTATGTTCCTTGATTTATTTCAACTTAATAACTCAACCTAGCATTTGACCTTCGTGGAAAAAATTGAGGTACCTATTCCTGAAACATCCGTTGTGTGTAGCGGCCACATGCTCAAGCAAATCTTGTGACTTGTGCATGGTCCAGTCATTTGATTTGTATGAGCGTGTGCAGCGAATATCGGGATTTGAGTTGAGAGAGCATGAGTGAAATCGGTCGAAACTATTACGTACAAGCAAAACTTAAGATTTTGCTATAGAATTGAACTAGATAGTTTCGTCCGATTTCATTCATGGTAGACTTCAGTCTCAACTCAAGCTCCAACTTGCGCCACACGCTCATGCAAAGAGTGTGTAACGGCTTTTACGATACCGATTACATACACATTTTTTTCTATTTCCTTAATGCAGAAATCAAATAAAGTGTTATTTCGGCTTCGTTCTAGTTTGAAGCTTATACCCTAGTCTAGACAGTTAGCACGATCTAATGAATCATTAGTACTAACTATTCATTAAAATGCCGTGTGTTACATAGTATATGTCATTATGGCTCGAAAATCAGATGAAAATGAAGTACACTAATGAAGTGTTTTCTTCCTTCATTATAGCTATAATGAGGAAAAATGTGCTAGATTTGGCATATAATTTAAATGTGGAGCTCCGTTGTGCATCTGCTGATTTGAAAAATAATTAGAAGAAATGCAAAGAAATGCAAATCACAAACTTATGCTTTTTAATATAAAGTTGTTCTCATTTGTAAATTGTTAAATTGAAAAATAAAATAAACGAAAACAAAATTTCTAGCGTTAATTCGATCCATATCGCTTAGTTAATGTCATAAGTTTATCAAAACAAGTACAACTTAATTAAAGAAATGGCTGTGTGTCTCCAGTTTATAATGAATAATTATAGACTAATGAGTCGTTTTCGCTATTAGGTCTGTTTGATGAAAACCCCGGGTAAACGCCGGGATACCCCGGGCTAGACAATCTTGTTTTTTGAAAAACCTGGGCTACCCCGTGCTTACACTAAAAATTTCTCGGAGTAGTGTTTTGACAGTTGTCACTTGAAAACTGTCACTTGCAATTTGTTGTTGATTGGGACATACAAATTACTTCTTGAGCAAAAATAAGCAAACATTAGAAGAAAAGAAATAGAAAAATAGCTAGAGCATATTTTATTTGTATTCACCCATTTTATAAATAACTTTTTACAATTAATTATATTCACAGGAGTACTGTCAGGGAAATGTTAGATTTACCCGGTGTTTTAAAAACTTGTTCGATGGTTGCACAAGACCCCGGGTAAATTTGGGGAAAATTTACACGGTGTTTTCATCGAACAAACCTATTATCTTTAGCATACATATATTTGAATGTAATTCCCGTATATATTGCTTGAATTTTTTTTAAAAACTGTAAGCCCTGGGTAGAAAGTTGCAAAATTCTTAAAAATGCTTGTAATGGGAAGAAAAAGTACATAAAAAATTGGCTAATAGCTAAAAGTAAAAAATGTGGCCAAATGCTTTAAAAAATGGCTAAATCTAGCCATAAACTGGCTAAATTGGCAACACTGAAAATAATCTTTAAGCAGTTTTGGTCAGATTATAAATGTTTTAATTTGCCCCAATTTATTTTTGAAATTAAAAAGAATTGGTTTGACCTGGTTGACCTTATATTATAGATTTAATATAAAAACCGGTTAAAATTACAAAACGTTTCTTTCATTCATACGTTACATCACCCCATCCTGATCTGAACGGCCTTTACAGAGAGGTGCTGTGGTGCGTACATGTCATGGTCAGCAGAATACCTTGACCAAAAGAATGGCGCAGAAATGAGTCAAATGGAAAGGCTACACAAGTGTGGTGGCAAAGATTCTATAATACAAAGATATTGCAGGCACATTGTGTAGTTTGGCCTTAGTGAAAAATAATGTGGAAACTCCGAGATTCCACCTGTTGAGAAATTATTAAAACTTCTCATTGTACACGGCTTCCACTAATTATGACATGAGCACGAGCACCACAGCCTGGACCTGATGTAGTAAAGCCCTAAAGTTTTTATTAAAATTTACTGGAAATATTTTCTTTAGAATTTGTATGTAGTATTGGAGACCGACAGCAATGCCTCACTCCAATATAAAATCAACGATGTCTTGACCTGAAGTGGAGAACACCAAAATTTTTTCCTTGAATTTTATTTGATATTTTTTCTTCAGAATTTGTATTTATTTGGTCAACAAAAGGTGATTGGGGAGCATTTATTTCTTCGAAATTTACAGAAAAGGTTTCGGCAGAATTTTTATTCATTTAATGTCCGAATGGAGTTATTTTCAGATGGCCGCCAAAAATGCACACAAATTCTAATGAAAAAATATCCAGTAAGTTTAAGAAAAAATTGAGGGCTTCCCTAAGAAGATTTGTTGGGTGTAAAACACTGTGGAGTCAATTCTATTTTAGAAAATTGAGCTCTATAGACACAGGCTATATCATATGCCTGCAACATCTTTGTATTATAGAGACTGGTGGTGGCCTTATGACCACAAGTGTAGCGAAGGACGAAAAGAAACACTTTGAAAGGGGTTATTTTCTAATGAATATTTGTAATTTTTGATGAAATTATAATACCAAGGTGGGACGAACGAAAGGATACTGGTGGGCAGGTAGATAGCGACTGGACGTCTTCTACTCCATTTTGCTGTATCCTCATTATTTCTATATAAAAATAATCTACTTAAATTAAAAGGAAAGTGCGCTTCCAGGAAGTTCGTAATAAATTAAAGGAAAATCCTTTTTCCTAAGGAGATTATGTATCTAGCTCAAAATATGTTTGTATGTAGAATATTATGTTGCCAAGCTACACAGCAGCCATGTTTCTACATTCTCAACGCAATCTCTTCTTGCTTTTATTTTTGTTTTTAATAAATATATCCTTTCCAAGAAAATTTCGCATTGACACGAGCTGACAATTCCAAGCGAAAATTGTTTTGCATCGCAGCTTCATAAAAGATGTAGAAGTAGAAAATTTAATTTGAGCTTGGCAAAGTGCATAGTTTCCTTTTCATAAATTTTCCTTAGTTATACCTTAGGTATGTATTGATTTTCATGCTGCTTAAAAGAAATTCCATCTAAGTACGTTCACGTAGTACGAAGTGTACGCCTCACTAACAAGCAAGGATTTGTATGTAAAATACAAAGACTTTTCATAGATTTTCTTGAAAATTACTTAAGACTATCGTGCCGAAACATTTTCTTCTAGAAAATAACTAGTCTATATTTCTCCAAGGCTTTATACAGCAGCAGCATAGTCACGAATTGTAGAGAGTTCACTGCACATACAAGAGCTTAACGTCAATAAGGGTTTCCGTGCGGCCTTACCTTGGAGGGATGATGTAGATGGATGGGGTAGATTAGGTTATGTAAGGTTGTGATGCGTGGTTGTAGATAGATTCATTGACGTGCATTTTATTTTTGTGTATAGAGATATAAAAAAAAAAAAAAATAGATAGAAATAGAAGCAGTAGATGACAGGCACTGGGTGTAATTTTTTTATGCCGTATCGGAAGCACAACCGGCGGATTATATTTACTGCACTAAATCTGTGCATACACAGTAAACAAAGTGCAGGCAAACATTTTAAGTTTCCGAGTATACACAAACTGATTGAAATCACATCCACCCCTTCTGTATAGGAGAGGGATTGTGGTGGATTCGCTCCTATTTCGCTCGCGCATTCTGTAAATTTAGATTTGTTGTTGTCGCAGTGGTTTTAGTGTCTCCATTTCCTATTGTTTGCATGAGCTTTATGTGATTATTTGTGATTGTAATCAGGCGAAAGGAACTTTCACACCAACTACCTACGTAGGTATGTAAGAAGCATGCAATTTACTGCAATTCATGGAGTTTCTAAAATACATTTTTTAATGTTTTTTTTTTGTAGCACTGTAAAATTCTTAAAATAGTCTTTAAAAGATGAGGGTTCACATAAAAGTGATGAAATGCATTTTCAGGTATCAAATGCAAAGTTGTTATGTGAAACTACTAACTCTGCAGTGTTGGTGTATTTTTAATGAGCGCATTTATGCTGTTCTTTTCCCACAAGGAATTAAGTCTGATTAAATTGCAAGTATTTAG
Source organism: Dioctria rufipes (assembly GCA_963924295.1). NCBI lineage: Eukaryota > Metazoa > Arthropoda > Insecta > Diptera > Asilidae > Dioctria > Dioctria rufipes. Next base: position 340,035,003 of record OZ002740.1, on the reverse strand, counting down.
TTCCCCCCTTATATTTACCGCATTTTTTATGATATTGATTTGAAACCTTCGGCAAAATATTAAAAACTTTTCAGTTCAAATGAAGGCGGGCTTAGATTTTTGTTTTATTTAAATCAAAAACATAAAAAAAAAGTGTTTTTTTTCTCTCTTTAAAAGAGATATATTTAGAATATAACTTATAAGCTGAGGGAAGATTATTTTGCATTTTTTCCTTTTTTACTTTCTTATTGCATACTAGGGGGAACTCGCCGACATTGTCCGGCGATGCGACAATTTTGCTTGTTGACGAAGTCATCGAGGTGGAGTGATGAGGCCCATATCACTCAAGATGAGTTTTCGATGGAATTCCGGATCATTTTCATGCATTTCAAGGACCCAATCAGCAATGACTCGACGTTGTTGATGATCGGCTGGCTTGAGTTCTTGTGTTAACTGAACTTTATAAGCCTTAAGACCGAAATCTTTATGCAAAATACGGTGTAATGAAGTTTGTGGAATGCCTAATTCCAAAGAACGACGAGGAATGGACAAACCTGGTTTTTCTTCAACACTTTCGGCAACAGCAGCAATATTCTCGGCTGTTCTTGAGCGACGTGCACGGGTTTTATTCTTCACATCACTAACTTGTCCCGACAGCTCGAATTTTTCTACCAATTTCTGTATTGCGGTCCGACAAGGTGCTTGACGACGACCAAAAATTGTTCGAGTTTTCGAACCGTCTCTGCCACATTTTCACCATTTTTATAGTGAATTTTAATAATTTCAATGCGTTGTTGAATCGTGTTTCGTTCCATTTTTATCAATGGCGTAGTTTCTACTTGTCAACTGTCAAAAACTGACAGCTCAAAAGTGACATCTACCGAAATAGCGGGCTAATTAAAATAACACCTCTTATTGGAAAACCCTTTATATAGTTGGAAACGACATTTTTGTATGGCAACACCAAGAAGGGGTTACCGATTCCAATTTTTCTATCCCTGAAAATCTAATTCGAACTATTACGAAGATTAAAAAAAAAATTAGCCAAATGGGTCCGGCCGTTCGGAAGTGATGCGATTACCAACCAACACCAATTCATTTTTACTTATATAGATTTGTTTAAGATTGAGAATTTGTGTTGTATTAGATGAAAATTCTTACATACTTTTTAGGGCTCTGTACCTCAAAAGGAATAAATGTAGGTCTTATAAGATCCGTCCGTCTGTCTGTCTGTCGTAAACGTTTTTCTCGACCATACGTGACGTAGGTATTTGAAATTTACCAGAATGTTACATTTTTGTGATGAGCGCACATATTGTGACAGTCAAAGATTTTGAAATAGTTTTTTTTTTTAATTTTTCATGTGGGTGAATTGGTCCCTTAAACAAAAATTATTTTTTGTATCTTGTATGGGATATCGTTTGAAAGCGCAACTTTCAAGAATTCTAATTTTTTTTAAAAATTTACGCCAAAATGTGTGAAAAAATAATGCTCTCTTGATTTTCTAGGTTTGTAAAGCTAACATTTTGATATTATTAGATTTAGTAGGTATTGAATCATAAATAATAGGAAATCTGCTATTATTTCGTCAGTTTAATATATAGTTGCTGAAAAAAAAGAAAATGTTTTTTGTGTCAAATTATAAGACAACTTTTACTAAAAAGACCAACCACTGTTGTGTCCATCTGTGTGAATATTATTGAAATTTGACAATCCAGTAGTTTTTAAAACATATAGATCTAACTAAAGGGAAACACAATACACGTATTTAATATTATGTTCCAACACAATTTTTCAGTCATCATAGGCTAATGTGGATTAGATTTCAATATACCTAAATTCGGTCGATCAAATGTTAAATGTTCCTTGTTAAAGTTTAGCTCTCTAAGTGAATTAGTTCTGGAGTTATCCTGCGAAGAGGAGGACAGACAGACGGATAGATAGACAGATAGATGGACAGACAGACATGCAAAAATCAAAATAACTTAATATGATGTGTGGGTGTCCAATCCATTTTGCTCGATCATCTATGCGTTACAAACGGAAGGACAAGTTTAGTATACCTTTTGATTTCATTATCTAGGTTTAGGGTAACAAAAGAAAACGAAGACAAAGATTTAATAAATAAAAATACGTTATCGAAAATTGTTTTTGTTTTTTATAGAAAAAGATAATGCAAGCAAGCAATTTAAGAACAAATCTGAACAACTTTGACCCTCACAGATAAAAAAATAATTTTAACGATTTGCACTTTTTAGCCAGAACAAAAAAAAATATTTTCTAAACTTCCTAAAGTAGCACAGGTAGTTTCAGAAGTACTTAAAAAAGTTTCGACAGAATCTTTTCAACTTTAAAATTTATTTTAACTTGTAAAACATCTGGAAGTGTAAACTTAATCATTATTAGTACAACAATTTTCTCCGTCATAACTTTGCCTGATAATTTTTAGTTTTTGTTACAAAAGCAATTGAAACTCTTTTTCTGTTTTAATAATAAGCTTTAAAAAAAATTATTCCATCTGGGTATATTTATAAAAATATAAAGCTTACATGCAAAGCTATTTATGTCGTTACACCATGTACTATTTGAATCTATACCAAGATTGTTGACAGAATTTGCAAATTCAGTATTATCGAGGAGAATATATGGAAAGTATGTAGGATGTATCCAGCTTGTTCTTATAGATTACAAGTAAAGAATTGGTCTAAGAACAATTCTTATGATACCCTAGATGAATGTCAACCAACTGTGCAAGTTTGATTTTTGAAGTGATTTTTCACATATATGTCTAGAACGGTTGGTCGGACAGAAAAAATGATTATAACCAATTTTATAGGATTTCGTATACTGAAGCAGTCTTTAGTACAATAAAAATGTATAGGACTGATTATTTTCACATTATACGTAAAAAACCTAAATTTTTATATAGCAACACCAAACAGGAGTTGCCCGATTTAGTCCATTTTTGAAATTTTATTTGCTATTACTATGAAATCACCACATACCATATTTCAGCGTTCTCAGGCAGGGTCCAAATATAAATTGGAAAATGAAATTTTTGTATGGACACCCCACGAAGGAGTTGCCCGATATGTCTCAATTTTGAACTTACAAAGTAGCGTACAAAGTTTCAGCTTTCTAAATATACGCGTTCTCGAGTTATCGTGCCCACAGACTGACAGACAGACAATCAGACGATTGACGGACAGATGGATATGCAAAAATCAAAATAACTATTAATCCATTTTGCTCTACCATCATTATTTCTGTGCGTTACAAACGGAATGACAAACTTAGGACCCTATAGATTTCATTGCGTTAGTTTTAGAGATTCTGAGCAATAGTTTATTAGTTGTGACCGAGCGATAAATAGAAGAGAGATTATTATAATAACTTTGAATACAGTATCCTGAGACCTTAGACCGAGCGGTTAAGACAGGCTACTACATATTTGAACATCATCTGCATGCATAGGATATTTGCTATAGTGGAATAAAGTCGAAAGATCATTTATGAAGTCTGTGAATAGCAATGGCCCTAGGATTGTGCTCTGCGGAATACTACAACTGATTCTGACGCTGCTGGAGAATTGAATGCCACAGAAAACACCCCGATACCTATTACCAAGATAGGAGGTGACGATAGTACAAACCATATCAGAAAATTGGTATAATTATGGAAGTTTCTCGACCATTAGTCGATGATCAATGTTATTGTAAGCCTTCAAAAAGTCTAAAAGTACCGGGACAGTTAGCATATTTGAATCGAAGTTAGTTCGTATATGTCGTCAGCTGCATTTTGGCTTGAAGCCTAATTGGAAACCAAAGAAAATTGTTACGCTTAATAAATTCGCACATTTGGTGGTACATTATTTTTATACCCTAAATTAGAGCTTTTTAAAAGAAAGTAAATTTAAGTTCGAAAATGGGACAAATCGGGTAATTCCATACAAAAATTTGGTGTTTCACTATATATTTGTACAGTGTCTGAGCGTCAACTTAGTGAGCTGAAATTTTGTACACGACGTTTTCATAGAAATAGTAAATGTTATTTCAAAAGTAGACTAAATCGGGCAACCATTTCTTGGTGTTGTCATATATAAATTTGGGTTTCTTAGTATACTGTGAAATCGATCAGTCCTAGACGTTTTTATTGTACTTCAGAATATGAAATCCTATGAAATTGGTTAGATTCATTTTTACTGTCCGACGAGCCGTTCTAAAAATATAGGCGAAAAACCATTTAAACAATCAAATTTGCATAGAGAGGTGACCATACGAACGTACAACCGGGCATTCATCTAGGGTATCTTAAGAATTGGTTTTAGATCAATTCTAGCATTTTTACTTTTTTCCAATAAAATACGATAAAAAGGCTATCGGTCGGTAGTCCGTTAAGCTGGGATTAGCTTTCTTAGGGTACGTGCACAACGAGGCGAGGTGAAGGTACATCGCGTACTGCCACAGCGTTGTTATGAACACTCTCATAGTATAGCGTGCAATCATTTTATTTCTCAATTGTTTATATAGCCCTGCTTCACATCGCCTCGTCTCGTTGAGCTCTTAGGGATAGGTCGGCGAGCGTATACTAATAGAGCAATCTCTTGAGCAGTTGTTCAATATACTCTTATTCGCTAGTGTGTAAAAAACAACAGTGAATCACTAAACCCTTATTCACCAGTGTGTAAAAAAGCAACGTGTTTGGTTATTGAAAAATTTAAACAATTTCCCTTCAGAAAAAAACAAGTATATTTCTCTTTGTCACACACATACTCAATTTCTTCAAATGCTACATGCAATTCTTTCTTTTAAAATTGGGATTATTTTTTTTTTAATATTTTTTCAAATGATGCCTACTCTGATGGGTAATCCCTTTCTATTAAACAGTTGTTCAAGTCAATTCTCTAGGGATAGGTAAAATTTTTGAACTTTTCAAATTATTGAAAAATTTGTACCTGAAGAGAGTTGCATTGATGATGTTAGTTAACCCTGTTACACAAACAGTAAGAATAAGTTTGATAAATTTAGAGTACATGTTATTCTAACTTTGAAATAAAAAAAAAAAAACATAAAACCAAGAGCTGTAAGAGCTCACTACATAAAAGTATTGAAGTATTATTTATATTCATCTACACTCCGTTGCAAAGTCATAAACGCACCAAACGAAATAGTGCGGTAGTCTGGACCATTAAGGTTATTTTTTGTCATAATAACATCTAAATATATTACCTAAAGGTGAAATGACGGTTTAGATGGTCTGTACGGGTACTGGAGGGTTCTGAAGAAAGAGCCCCGGAATTTAAAAAGAAAACATTTTTTGAGGGGGGCTATTAATGGTATAGGAAACTTTTAGAGATAACGGAGTTGTAGAATTGGACCCCTATTCCTACCGAATGAATAGCCTGGAGTACTGGTCAATTTTCAGACAAAAAGTCCTTCCGTATTCAGCGCGCACTATCTTAACGATCATTTAATGAATTAACAGGATAACGCTACGATCTATACATAAGCAATTCCACAAAAACTGGTTCTTGTTGAGGCACAACATCGACCTTCTCGGCTGGACGACCCGTTCTCCTGATACAAACCCTATAGAGAACATGTGGGAATGCTTAGTTTAGTTCGAACAGTTTATAACGATGCCAAGCAACTTAGCACTTTCAATGTGCTTAACCCTCTAATGCATGAATTTTTCTTTTTAGGTCAAACTTTTTAGTGAGAGAGATTTTGGAATGAAATACACGAATTCTTGATTAAAAACTTGTTTTTATTTTATTTTACCCAAATCACAGGTAATAATTTGATCCCCGCCTTGAGGCGGACTTATGCCGTTACAGGTTTTTATTTTGCTCTATACCGAAATATAGATTTCATTAAAAATAAGCTCCTTATTGGAAAAATTAATTAATTTTCGTTAAAAAAATACATATTATATAAATGCAATATACTTATGTTTTGTTGTGGAAATCAAAAAACCAAGTCTTATTTGGTGAATTACACAAACTCAGGTTACATTTTGTACGAAATGCTTGTGTTTCAGACTTGCATCCCGACATCTTACACATTTTTTTCACAGAGCGATCTCTAAAAATACACCAATGTCCGAGTTTGTCATACCGAACGTCGTTGGCAGGTGCGTAGGCTTTCTTCGGTAGTTTTTTTGGTGGATGTAGTGATGCACTCGATGGGCGGCCAATTCCCCTTGTTGGAAGCTGATTGCTGATTTTGCACAATGTTTCTGCTACTTCGGTTCGAAAATTCGGCAAAGATTGTTTTATATCGGGGTTTGCCCGATGAAACAGTATGTAAGAGTTGACCATAGCGACATCAGGAAGGTGATCGAACAACCTGTTAGAGTATTTTCTTGTTTTTATTCTTATATGATAGCGTCCAATCAATCCGTCCATCAAGTCAACGCCTCCCATGTGCTTATTATATTCGCAAATAATTATCGGGCACTCTATTTCCACCTTCTTTTTTTCCTTCTTGTCCCTACGGGGAAATTTTTTCGGTTCTGAAAATTCTTTGCTTATTGCGAAGGGTTTCAAACCGACATAAGTTGACAAAAGTCGAACTGTTTTAGTGTCTTGCCACAAAACAGAAGATATATCCACTCCATATGCATTTCCTACATATTCTTCAGAGTATCCTCGTTCAACTTTTTGAGAAACCAGTTGTTTTTCACTGGACAGTTTACAGTTCGGTACGCGATTCGTACGTACTGTACCTAATGCATAAAGACCCCGACTTCGTAAATAATCGAAAAATCCAAGAGAGGTGTAAAAATTGTCGAAATATATTATGTGGTTAACGAAATCTGGGACATTTTTCGTCAGACGAATCACAACATTGGATGATGCGCCAGGTCAGGACTGCTTTCAGGTATAACATTGTCACCTGCTCCTGTGTAAATTTCAAATGCGTAACAAAACCCAGAGGAATCACAAAGGGTAAAGAATTTGAAGCCCCATTTATGGGGTTTTTTTGGCATGTATTGGCGGAGATTTGTTCCTCTCATTTTTGTGGCGCACATTTGTTCATCAACACATAGTCTCGAAAGCATAGGAATCGATGAAAATTTCTTATTGAAATGAGTGATGAGAGGGCGAACTTTGTAAACACTGTCGTATCCTGGCTGTTCTTTTTGGATTTCTTTTGAATTATCATTGAAATGCAAATTACGTCGAATCGACTCAAAATCCGAAACTGTCATTGTTGTCCTAATATCCTGTTGTAAAACTAATAGGGTCACTCTGTTCCGCCCGTAAATCCGGTGAATGAACTTTTTCACGATCAAAATGAAGTGAAGTATTTGAAGATGAATTAGCGACAGCATCATGAATAGCAACATTACTTATCGAAGAACTGTTAATAGTTTCGTCAATAGGTGAATTTTCAATGATTGTAGTTCGATTCTCGCTTTCTACAATACCTAACTTGCAGCTACTATCAAAAAGAGCACTAAAATCAGGATCTCCCAAATCATCATCGTCATCAAATTCTATTTCTCCTTCATCTCCAGAAATATTTCCATCGAAATCATTCGATTCCATGAAATTTATGATTTCATCATCAGAAAGGCCGGACAATTTATTAACATGTCGTCTCGCCATAACTGTAAAATAAAATTACTTGTTTCCCTGAGGATACACCCAAAAATATTCGAATAAGTCATAAAAATTTCTACGGTTTTAAAATTTGTATAAGTGTAAAACCGCATGAGTCCGCCTAGAGGCAGGCTGACTATTTTTTTTTTTATTTTGTCGGTCCAAACTAACTTTTTATACAAAAATTAATATTTACTGAAAACTAGAGTAATTATTCTACTCACCAATAATTTTTTTTACACAAAATTACGATATTCAACACAAGTTTTAAGAAAATTTCTAGATCAGACCAAATTAAATGACTTCAGTTCCGACTGTGGAATTAACTTTTTTATATGCACGAATTTTCCAGTTAAAGAGTAGAAAAACTGGGCCTTATGCAAAACATAACTGTTCTCTGAAAGGAAAAGTGTTGCAAGAGATGTTAAAACTATTCATTTCTTAGACAGAAATAACTTTGAAGATACCCTGCCTTTAGGCGGGCTCATGCATTAGAGGGTTAAAAATGCCGTTGAAGATGCTTCACTCCAGAATAGTTAGACTCTACGTGAAATCAATACCAAAATGAATTCTGGACATTATGCGCACAAAGGTGGAGCTACTGATTATTATTAAAAATTATTCTTAAATTAAATAAAGTGATGTGCGTCTATAATAATGCAACCCTCACTTATGCACATTCCCACAACTTTTCTTTTAATTACTCCACAAGTACCATCAAATCATTTCTTGGTTTCAGCGATAGCAAGAAGGTAGATATGTTTTGTCATCACACATTTCTCTCTTTCTTGCTATAGAGATGAGCTACAGGACTATTTCATGGCGCGTCTATAACTTTGCAACGCAGTGTATCACCGCAAATTTGTTCTGATTTTGTAACCTTAGCCGATCTTTTAACACGTTTTTTTTTTAAATTCAAATTTTAACTGTTACATTCAAAATGTATACAAAACTTCTTCCGTTAACATCTGACTAGGAAATGGCATTATATTAACAGCACAATCCAATCTTCATTTCCCCCCAATTTTGAACTATTAAATGTAAAACAAGCTCCGAGTGCTGTCGCTGTGGCACATTATGTACTATGCACTAAAATGCGCGTTGACTTTTCCTTTTCCCTGGGTGATGACAAAATTAAGTTGAGCTGAACCAGCGGCCGTCGCGTCGTTACAATCAATCGCGGATGTGTTAACTTCCCTGGTGGCAGCAGCACAACATCTGTATCATCACTTGCGCGCACATCTTAATTTTGTTGTTGTTCATGATGAGATATAGTGTAGCGCGCATGAGTATTTACATATGTACATATCCGCCTGTGCATTCGGCTTAGCCTGGGCTAGGCTACTTAGTTAGTTAACAAAATTTTAGTTGTACTTTAATGATTGAATTATCTCTCAAGAGATTTTAGTCTACCCACGCACGCGGTTAATAATGCTCGCGCACGTTCTAATTGATATCAAAATTTTGTGTCTCTGGTAATTTCTTATCAACATCTGATGGACTTGAAAAATTCTCACAGCTTACGCATGTTGACTGTGACTTTGTAAAAATAAGTGTCAAAAAACGTTGTTCCGTGTTGTGCTTGTTGCTGTTTTGTTTCTTGTTGTTTTTGTTTTGTTATAAATCATTCATGAAGTTTTGCACCATTTTCTTAGCCATTGCAAAGAACTAAAATTAGAAAATAGAAATTGCAAAAAGAAGAAAAAAATTTGAAAAAAAATTTGTGGATAAATATAAAATAAATAAACAATTTCAAACCGCAAAGATGCTGTGTAACTGGTCAGGATTGTGTTTTCGTTCGGAACTTCTCGTAAAGGTATCCAGTCATGTCAGAGGAATCTGAAGAAGCTTGTTTGGTTAATCCAAGATCGCCAACACTAAGTTGCTACCCTGCCGGACTAATGCCGTATACAGACGGTGTTCAATCATTTTTACATTACGGGGCACAAATGAACAACGCTCCGATGGGTTCCGGTTCCAGTCCGAATACCGGACGTAGTACTGGTGGAGGTGGTGGAGGTGGTGGTGTTGGTGGTGGTGGTGGTGGTGATGGCAATGAAGGTAGAAATGGAAGTGATGTCGGAACAAGAGCTGGAAGTGCAGATCGAGTCAGTGGTGGAGGAGTAAGCTACCATAATTAATTATGAAAGATAATTGTTTTTTTTTCTTTTTCTTTTTTTAATTAAATTCGTTTTATACATTTTTACAGACAGGATCATCTGGACGAGGTTCACAAAGTCATGAATCAGAATCAGGGGAACTGATCGATTACAACGATGAAATTTTGATGAGTCAATTTCATGCGGACGCTATTAAGCAGGTTAGTCGCACTATTTACACAAACGTTTTGTTTTGTTTTTTTTTCAATAGTTATAAGTAAGTTCTAAATTTAAAACGATTTGGCGCGGAAATACAATCAGCCCAATTGCACTTTGGACGGAGTTAACCATTTGGCAAGAGTTGATGCAAATTTAAGACACACTAGAAAGTTTTCTCGTTTGTGTGTAGGAATATTTATGAGACAAATTGCCAAATAGATGTTAATTGTGGCTTTGTTTTGGTGTTATTGATTAATTATTATAAATTTTGACATATGATGTTGGTAAATTAGTGCTATTTTTATCGATTTTGATGTCGATAGAGTCTCATGTTTTGTATAATAATTGGTTAGCCAATAATATAGGAACAGGGTATGTTTTCCTTAGTATGATTGTGTAGAATTCGGTGTAGTGAAGTGGAAGTGGTGAGGCTTAAGAACTGGAAATGCAAATGAATGATGACTTAAGCTTATCGCTAAAACAGCCTTCTTTTTAGTAGAAGTTCTTTAATATAACTTAATTTTTAACTTATTACAAGTTTTCTTTATACAGGTTTTTCACATTAAATTCACACTTTTGCAAATTAAATTCATCATAGTACAAATGATATTTGCCCTTTTGCATATCAAGTACTTTTGCATATATGTATGTGTATTTGAAGAACTTTTCAGTATACAATAAAAACGTGTAGGACTGATCGATCGTTTTTACAGTATACGTCAACGCGTTCTCAGGAAGCGTTCAAATATATAGTGAAAACGATTTGTTTTTGTGGCAGCCCTACCAAGGAGTTGCCCGATTCGTCCCATTTTCGAATTTAATTTATTTAGTATACGCTATAGATTTCATCTAGGTCCTAGATACACATACAGGGTATAAAAATAATCACAAAACGAATCTTTCGATTTTACAAAATCACGCTTCGTTTATTATCAACAATAGTTTTGTTAAGAGTGCGCGCAAAAAATAAAATTTTTAGTGGCTCAAGCAATCGGTCAATGCATAACAATTGTAAGGAAAAAATTCCCAGTAAATTTGTAAGAAAAAATTCCGGCATTTCATACATCAGTTGCGAATCATTGCTGGCTTGCTACGGCATCAAGACGTCGAGGCATCCTTGATTTTATAATCTAGGGAGGCGTTACTGGTTGTTCTACTTCACATCCTAGCCTTTGTATACGCCTAAACACAATTGCGATAGCAGACGGCAGACTATTGCAATAATAGAAACAATTTTCTCAAGTAATACACGCTTCATAAAATGTTCCTGGAGAAAATTGTTCCTATTACTGCAAAAGCCGTTTGCCGTCTGCTATCTGAATTGTGTTTGAGCCTTATGTTATTAGTTTGTCTATGCTCTTACGGCTTATCCCTTGAACTCTTTGTTGATACTTCAGTTGCAGAAATTTTAACTACTGAGCGTGAGCAAAACTATTCAAAATGATACAAGTGGAGCCATCTGACATTATAATAAGGAAGCATTAAGCATAAAAAATTATATAAAACTTGTATTTGAAAAATCTTCCAAAAAAAAAAAATGTTGCAATTTATGTAATTTACCGATGATCTACTATATTTGAAGAATTTTCTACTTTATCTATTGAATGTTTTCTTTCGAAGTGTCGTTTAAAGGAATAGATACGCTGAAAAGTTTGCGGGCAGAAAGAACATTTTAGTTCGCAATTTTTAGGTATTTTCTGATAATTTTTTAAGTGAAAAATATTACTTTGTATTTTTGTGCATAAAAAGTATTTGATCATGTTTAATATTTGGCAAGCTCATTTAATAATAAATTAAGCGCGTTAAATTTCTTTCCTGTCGGTTTTAATTAATAAAAATAGCTTTCAAAAAAACACCAAATCTGCGTACATTCTTTAGCATAAGCAATATTTAGTACTTGATGTAACTGAATCGCTAAAGAAATTGCATTTAAAAAATTATCACAGTAATATAGGATATCATTAAAATAAGGAAAAAAATTCCTTAATGTTTCTAATATATCACCGATTGCGATAATCAAGGGCAGGGATCCCTCACCACGTTCTAAGCATTTATTCTTCCGTGCAGAAACAGCTTGTGGAATATCCTTTGTTGTCTGTAAAGTACGTACAAATAAAGTCATAAAAGCGCCGTATAAAACCAATTATTTACCTTTAAGTGTAATGCCAATGCATTCATTCCATCAGATATCGTTGGTTTCCATCTCTTGCATTCACCTTCTTTGCGTTCGATTATTATTTGGGGCACCATCATTAAGTAAAACTGATGTGATATAATTCTTGCAGTCTTAAATAAATAATAATTAAGTACTACGGTCATTGAAAATCTTTTAAAAATCACCTATCGTCAGCTCCTTGTTTCTAGTTACAATTTGTAAAAGGTGTCTGCATTTTGTGTCCTTAATTTCTCTTTCGTGTATTGGAGTAATATCGGTAAAAAATTGTTCCCATTTAGAGAATAAAAGTGCATTTTTATCCGAAAATAATCTGTCGAAATCCAGTTCTATCTATGAAGTTAATTAAAATGTATTATTGTTTTATTTCCAATGAAGAAACTATTCTTTGCTTCAATATTAATTTCGTCGCCATTAGAAAAGATTTCTTCTGTATTGTTTGCTTTTTCTCTGTCAATGAGAGTGAATTTTTTTATCCCTAGATTTAAGTTTAAAGGAAGGGGTGTTTTCCTTTTTATTCCCTATTTCCTGGATAGGGAATAAAAGCGCTGTATTAATTTACCCTTCAGATCTTTATCACCTAAGTAAATTTCCTGAAAGCATAAAAATTTTAAACCTGGCTTTTATTTGCGAAACAGCTTCTTTACATTTTTCCAAACTCGGTCTGGTTTTAGTATTTAGCCAATGTTCGCAAATAGCATTGATAATAATGTGCCTTTTATTAGAGTTCAGTTTTTAGATACCAAGCTATCCTCAAGTATTTCCTTTCCAATAAGACTATTGCTAAGCAAGCTATTCAAAACCTTAAAAGGGATATATTTAGTTACTTTATTTTGTCATAAAATTATTAAAATTTACCAAATTCTGCACTTCTAATATTTCTGAAGACGTACTAGCTTCTGTGAATGCACTACGGATTGTATTCGAAGGTGCATTTAAGATGGATTCTATTCGTAAAGAATCAGTTAGAGGTGAAGGAAATCCCTTGAAATGGAAAAAGATGTAAGGCAAAACATCGGTATAATTCTAAAAACGCCACAATTATAACTAGGAGAACGCACTATATCTTTTCTGTGTGCTTGTGGGTATCTACGTAAAAAATTAATTTAGCGCATTAAGTCGCATTCTCATCTGAGCTAGACGGAATATTCGCGGTTCTCTTTGTATGAAATATAGTTGAAAACCAGATAAAATAATTTAATTACTTTTTCAATACGCCACTCAAATAACCTTTGACGTTTTGCTGCGTTTCTTTTCTTGTTCAGAATGAATTTTTTCAATCCATGTCGGTCTTTTTCTCGAGCCGAACGATATAGTTTCAATCTGTCATCGCTTTTTTCGGATTCCGAATCGTTCTGAATGCACCTGAGTTTTTCTCGGATTTAAGCAGAACGATTTTAAATTTGTATTTGTGAAAGTGTTGTTTACAATTAGTACGAGGTGGTAATAGTTGAGTTTAAGTTGCTTTTGTTGGAAAATTGTTTTGTTTTTCATAAATAACAGTTTTTTTTTTTACTTTTATCGAATGGAGAAATATCAAACACTTGAAATGGTTCTGTTTCGTTTGTTTTCTATGAGCACAGAATGAAAATTATGACATCGTTCTGTCGATTCATACAGATTCATTCAGAATGAGAAAAGGAACGCAGCTTTTACTTTAGATTCGAATTTGCTATCTCGAATAAGTCTGTTTATGTCATCAGAATTAAGCATTTTCAGAGCTTCGATGTCAATGCCTTTAACTAAATAACAAGCCTGTTTGAAATTCTATTTAATTTTTAAATCCACCTTACATTCGAAGACTTCTATAAGTTCTGGAACATTCCACAAAGATAAAAAATTTGGCACATTATCAAGAATTTCCTCAATTTCACTCTCACTAAGAAGCAATATTTTAGAATAGAATAGAATAGAAAAATCATTTATTAAAGAACCTCAGCTTACGCTATGTTACAACGTTAGATACATCGAGTAAGTAATAGCTAGTTGGTATAATCGAAAAAATACAAAGTTTTTTAGCAAAACAAAAAAGGAGCAATGAACAGACTCATTGCGGTAGGAAGCATTTGCAGTAATATAGTCAAACAATAGAGAGCTCAAAGCACTCAACTATAGGAGTAGAATGGCAAACACCACTTACAAATAAAAATGTAAAGGTAAAGTAACAGCTGATATTAACTTAAACTTAAGAACGAAAAAGGTAAAAGAACAAATAAAGAAATAAAAATAAAATAAAAATAAGATACCACTCATCAACTGATAATCCATTTTTTTTTTTTTAAACTAGTGATAGCAAGGTACGGGTGTCCCACCACCACAAACCGATTTGGTTAAAACTTGGCGCTCTTTGGGGTACACATGAGGTGACATAAAGCAAGCTCCTTAAATTCGCTGTAAGTAAACTGACAGGTTCACGGAGTGAGTTACAGAGGATGGCTCCCTGCCCAAAGAGGTCATTGGACCCAAATCGAGTGCAAGTTCTATGCAGGACAATTCTGAGATCGTTAAGGTTGCTCCATGAGAGCGATTAGTTTATGTAGGCCGGTAGTGAGCACCATCTAGCTTTGTGTATGAAGCATAACACTCTAAGTTCCAAAAGCTTAGCCAGGGGTTCAGGCATGAACACATATTGAATTACAACTGTCTACATATGATGTTTTCCATGAGTATAATTGAATAATTTGACAAATATGAATAATTCAATTGCTTTAATATTTTTTTGTTTTATTATAAAAATCTTCACTTCAATAACCGATCGCTCTTACTTCAATGAAAACCACAAAAACACAGCAGAAAACCGATAATTAGTGACACACAGTATTGTTTGTACTCAAAGAAAAAAATTTATTCAATTCATATAAAATTTTACTAAAACATAGATCCACAATCCGTATTTTAAATACATTTTTCTATGTTTTAGCTAATCATAACGGCATTGTATATGAAACAGCTACACATAAAGTTGACGAATTATAAACAATCATTGCACAATGAATACACATCACTGAGACACTGACTTATAACAGTGGACTGAGCGTATTGCCATTTTCCTATAGGAAAGAATGGCACAAGTTTTACAATTTTCTCTTTTGCCCTATGACAGAGCAAAGTTAACCTAATGACAAGTTAAGAAGCTGTAGAGCAAAATGGGTAAATTTCTGGTGTTTTTTAGAAGGAAACGAGTAATTTCATATACTTTCGTCTTTTGCATGAATGGGGGAAAAGAACTTGTCTATGCACTACTGTAGTGCAACTGAGACAACGAGTTGAAAACAAAAATCGAGAGAACGTAGGATTACCCGAACGACAAAATCTTATTAAATCCCTCAAAATCCTTTCAACCTATTCATAATAATGTACTTCGGGCCACACTACCTCCCATTTTTAAGAAAAAGATAAATTTCGCTTTGGTCCAGATGCTGAAAGGAGATGTAAAATTCCTCTCAAATGAAATTCTCATTTTTCCCGAAAATATCAGAGAATCCAGCATGAGTTCTCCCACTTAATCTCTTCAAAGCAAAACGAATGTAAACAGAAACACGTGCTGTTCAAATATCATAGGATTACAGAAACAACACGCGATCAAACTATGTAAATATTGCAGAAAACCGGTTTTCACAAAAGCGCGGAACATTTTATGAGAGTAAAACCTGAAAACTCCGCCCCTTCTCAGTTATTTACGAAAATGAATTATTTGCCATTCTGTTTCGTTGCATGTAATCTGCGCTTTCACATTTTTTGTCTTTATTCATAAAAGTTTTAAAGAGAGTTTGATTTTTTTTTTGATTTTTTCTTTCTTTCTTCCTTTTCTTGCCGTGTGCATTTTAAATGTAAAACACTCGGAACTCTCGCAAGCTTCCTAACTTGTTATTAGTTTAACTTTGTGGCAGAGTTGGAGCTACCAACACAAAATATTTCTTACTAAGCATTTTTTAATGCCATTTGATGTTTTTATGTTTGCTGCAGATGCAATCAGTGATGCTACTTTGCTACACTTGTAACAAAAATGATACTTTTTTCTATGTCATTGCAAAAATGCTACTTTGATACTTTTATTCTATTATTCTGTCTAAAATGATACTTTTACATAAATTCAGACAATCGGGTTTATTAGATACTCAAAGTGGAGGAAGTTCGAAATAAATTTTCTAAAAGAATATCGAAGTTTAGAGAATTTCAGGATTATGCTGGTGTAAAGCAGAAAAAAATCCTTTACCTCCAACGAGCTGCCTATCTTTAAGGAAGTTGTGGACTGAATTTTGGTGTCAAGTTGTAACTACTATTAACTTAGAGTTTCAAGGAGAAAAATTTAGGTTACATAATTATGCAAAACAATTGAGACAAATTATTACAAGTTAATTTTGTCGTTTTTCATTAAACCTGACTTAATAAATAACTAAGATTGCCTCAATGACATTGACCTAAAACATCAAGAGAATTATTTGCCGATTAATGAGATATACATCAGTGCAAATGATGATTTATTTATTGCAGAAAAGGGTTTAGTGGATTTAGTTTTGACAATTGTAAGGTCACATATCTTTTCGTTTTATGTTGAATTGTGTATTCAAATAAGAAAACGCTTCGATTTCAAAAGCGATATTTTAATTGTCTAGATCCCGATAGAGCATGCAAATGTAACGATTCTATTTTGCCATTATTAAAAGCATTTCCAAATCTTTATAAACATGCTGAAGTAGAAAAAATTAGTACACAATGGCGAATCTTAAAGGCGCAATCGAATTTAAATCAGTTGACTGATCCTGAAAATTTTTTGACTTATCTTTCGACTGTTTAAAAACTCAATTATTTTTTTTAGAATTTTATGATTTCGTAATGAATTTAATGTGTCTAACACACAGTTCTGCTGCCAGTAAACGAGTCTTCTCAGATCTACAACTAACTAAAACAAATAAGTCAAATAGATTTGACATAAAGACCATTGAATGCATAATGTTTGCAAAAGAGCAAGTAAAAAGTCAAAAAGAAAAATACTTTGTCTGGACACCGTAATTACATAAAGCAACTTAAAATCACGTTTAATAGTCATAAATATCGAGATAAAATATTTAATATACATATATATGTACTACCTTATTTATTATGTGCTGTAAAATGGAATGAATTTAAGGAAAAAAATCAATATTTTTTGTTCAACTAAGCTCTACATATATTTTCTAATTCTGGGACTTATTCAGTTTTGTTTTGTATGAATTGTCTTAATTTTTTTTATTGTTAACAGAAAGATTTTTTACATTTTTTTTTAAAATAAAATGTTACTATTAGTTTATACTTCTTTTTCTTTAAGATTGCTACTTTTTGCTACTTTTTCCCTCGAGTCTTGCTACTTTTATTCCTATCCCTTGTGGCAACACCACGACAGAAAGAATAAGGTAAAGATATTGTTTATTCAAGGTATATAGAAGACAAGTACTCTCATTAAAAATTTTGTACTAGAACTGTGACGTGTTTCGTTCTATAACGTATATACATTTCTATTGAAAAGACAGAGAGATGAGAGAGAATATTCTGTTCTCTGTACTGTTATGGAACTATGAAGAGTGATTCGCTTGGGACGTAAACTCCCGACTGTCAGGATGAGCTGACAGATCACTCGACGGGCAGCGTTGACTGCAGGGCGGCACGCTAGTTCGCCTCAGCTATTGGTGGAGAGTGTGGGGAGGTTCCCCAAAAAAAACCTGCCGCAGCCGTCAGCCATAATCAAAAAAATTTCGTGTCTATCAACACAAAAGCCGGCACACATTCGGTCCTGAAGGGACCCTTACGTCACTTACCTGTATACCATCGAAGGCGCAGATGTTCTGTCTTCTTTGCCTGCCCCATCCTCCCAACTAGGGACTCTGAAGAATTATGCCCCTCAGAGTCAGATGGGAGGATGGGGCAGGCAAAGAAGGCAGAACATCTGCGCCTTCGATGGTATACAGGTAACTGACGTAAGGGTCGTTGATAGGCACGAATTTTTTTTTGATTATGGCTGACGGCAGGTTTTTCGTGGAACCTTCCCACACTCTCCGCCAATAGCCGAGGCGAGCTAGCGTGCCGCCCTGCAGTCAACGCTGTCCGTCGAGTGATCTGTCAGCTCATGCTGACAGTCTGGACTTTACGTCCCAAGCGAATCACTCTACATAGTTCCATAACAGTACCGTACTTTCCTATACATTCGGACACAAATGGCGGAACGTGGTTCGTAATGGGAATACCTTACATCTCTGTACCGTGGGGTTTACCACCATGCTCCGTCTCTCTTGCCCATACGTAGGATTCAGTTAAGAATAACTTTTGAAAATTAAAGTCATCACAGTATCACTTGGGCACAAGAAAATATAATTTTTTTGATTAGTGACGGTGATATACAGAAACACAATATTTGTGCCACATGAAATAGCAAATCGCTCAGTCCATTGTTATAAGTCAGTGATACACATCAAACGAGTACATTAAAGGCGCAGTTCATGATCGCTATAGTAATATACGGTGGTGTTGGTGCATTCTACGAAAATTGAGCGAAACAAGTGAGTCATAATAAAAATTATATAATATATTATATGTTTCAACTAATTTTTTCTCAAACACAATCTTAGAAACATTTTTATATGAAACAAATACAAAATTTTGTATGTTTCAAAAAAATTTTGTTAGCAAGTCATATAAATTTAAATCATATACTAAAAGTTAATGTAAAACTAGAATTTATTTTTTCTGTGTAGTTCTATACACAACGATAATACGACGATACATAGGCTTTAGTTCTGCTACCAAATCATAGCTGTTATTTTGAGAACGACCTCATATTGATTGTTTGGGTACTAGTACAGGTTGATTTGGCCGAGGTTCATTAATTTCATTATCACTTTCTACACAGACACTAAATAGATAGATTCTCGGACAATCGGATATCAAGATAATGGAAGAAAGCTTTTAGGGACTGTGGGACTGCCACATAACTATTGTTGGAGTATAGAGGAACTATGTCAATCAGAAATATTAGTAGTCTAACAATTAGGTTACTCTAAAATGCTTCCTAGACCTCTGGCCTGAATTACTTTTAATCGAACTGTAGGGATGCGATCATGTGTTCGGATGGAAAATACTCTTACATCCCCTTAGTTTTTCCGTCTCATCTGTATAATTCTTTCCTTAGCTTATTTGTTATTATCTAGCTATAATTGTACATGAATGACCCATTTTATACCTTTGCGCATTGTCATAATCCTATACATGCAAGCAGAGATTAAAAGTAGAACAGCGTCGTTTTATTGAATGTACTTAATTTGACTGAACTTTGTAAATGTAAACATAATCTCGACTAATTAACCAATTTTATTGTATTGTCACTCAAAATCTAATCCGAATTCTTTGTTTTTTGTTTTTTTTTCAGACTGGATGTGGTAAATTCCAACTTCTGGCATCTTTCATAATTAGCTTGGGATTGGCGGGACATGCAGTTCAAGTGTACGCAGTATTTTACATATTACCCTCAGCTGAACTGGAATATTGCATAATCGACAATGAAAAAAGTTGGCTGGGATCAATCACCTTATTGGGGCTAGGTTGTGGTGCTTTATTCTGGGGAGGTTTAGCAGGACGAACAGGACGACGGAAAACATTGCTCAGCTGTTTAGCTGTCTCTGGAGTATTTTCAGTAGTGGCAGCATTTATGCCAACATATGGGCCATTTATGATGACACGATTCTGTGCAGCAGCTGGTGTTGGAGGTGCACTGCCGGCTGGAGCAAGTTACTTATGCGAAATATCACCAACATATGCTCGTACCAGAGTTCTATCACTACTTGGAGCGATAGGGATGGCAGGCGGAATATTTGCTGGAGCAATAGCAATTCTAACTGTACCACAGACTGGACAAATGGTAACTCTCGAAAATAAGGAGCATTTCAGTGCCTGGCATAGATATCTTCTTATTATTTCGTTGCCTACTTTTGCCTCAATTTTGGGCCTATTTTGGCTGCCAGAGTCCCCACGCTGGTTGCTGGAGAGCGGCAGAGAAGTAGAAGCTTTAGCTATTTATCAGGTATGAGGTATATAAGGGGGGAGGGTAATTTTTCTTTTACTCAATTAAAATTTTATATTATTTTTTATAGAAAATTTATAGAACAAATCGAGCCCGAGGAGGATATACATTGACAGAATTAGAGCTTCCTGGTGCACGTGCGCAAAGACATCATGTTCCAACATCTGTCCTAGCTGGGATGGCATATGGTGTTCGAATGGTTAGTGTTACCATCTTTCATGTGTATAAGAAACAACAACAAAAAAACAAAAAACTAAAAAGAAAATATTTGCTTATAGTTTTTCAGCAGTTATGTTCAACTGTTTACGAAATCGCACGTACAGAAGACAATTCTCCTTTTAGGATCTTGGACAGCGGCACTATTTGTTTGCCATGGACTGACGATTTTTATCGCTGAACATTCCAGAACTATAGAGCATGAAAATTATAATCAGCAAACGGTAGTGATTGCCTCTTTTTGTTTTGTTAATGCTTATTGTACATGTTTTATTTTTTTTTATAGCTGACGAAGTTTAACAAAACCTATGAAAATTTCACCTTTAACACAAGCATGGATAATCTAGTTTTTAGTCAGTGTAAATTCACCAATTGTACATTCCGTCGGGTGTTCATTAGTCACGTACTCTTCGAGAACTGTTCCTTTGTGGAAACTGAGTTTGCCAATGTTAAAACAAGTAGAACCAGCTTCATTAATAGTGTTTTCGATTATGTCAAGTAAGTTTGAAGTTTATGTTGTAAATAATATACTCTCTGCTTTTGTTCTTATATACTTACAGCTATATATTTTTTTTATGTTTAAAACGTATTTTAATTAGAGTAAATGTGTACATTTTCAGCTGACTCATAATTCCACAAAATTCATAATTTTTCCTGCATATGTAGACTGACCTTTTATATTCATGGTTTTGCGAATATTGTAACGATAGAAAAGTATGGCATTGTTTCTGGTCCATGTCGTTAAGCATAGTCGAATAACACATTTCTTCTTGACCCCTATAGATTATTCAGTAACTGACTTTGGCTGGGACCTATGATCATTGCTCGTGGGTCTGGAGGGTGAACAACGGGCCTTACCGTGGCCAACCGCTTTTCAATCCATCCATCCATCCAGTCTTTTCGTATCGTCATCATGTAGTTGTTACCGTGTTCTACCCTATCCTCGAAA
The DNA here is from genome assembly GCA_963924295.1 of Dioctria rufipes. Lineage (NCBI taxonomy): Eukaryota > Metazoa > Arthropoda > Insecta > Diptera > Asilidae > Dioctria > Dioctria rufipes. Next base: position 340,013,712 of record OZ002740.1, on the reverse strand, counting down.
ATCCAGGAACAATCAGCCTATGGGAAGAAATACAGTTGGTAAAAGGGGCGCTGAGCCACCATGAATGACTGAACCACCAGCAGATTCTGCAACCTGAAGACAGATGACAGTCCAATTATTAGGATAGCTACTGATCACCTCTGGTAGACCCTGTTTAGACGGATGAATATGGGGTGCGCTTAGAGGTACATTAAAATGCCTTTCATGTTTACATCAGTCAACTTACTGCTTTTGTTGCTATACAGCCGGTGGAACAAATACATCGACAAAATATGTTTGAGTGTGTATTATTTTTTCCACCGACTGTAAGGCAACAAAATACGTTTTAAAAAACTGAAGCGAAGCCTCGGAAGATTGATAACAAAGTTATATGTGAAAGCCCTATTATGCTTCCGAGTCGAGTAAAAAAGGAAAAATAAATGGACACACACGTAGGGTGGTTTGAATATATTATCCCCGTTTGAGTTTCCCTGAATATTCCGACCAATCAGAAATGTCCACAACGTATGTTTCTGATAAGTGTTTTCTTATATTTTATAAGATGGCAGTTAAAGTAAATCTATTCCACAACAAGGTGTCCCTTCGGTGGATTTCTGGTCACATGGGGATCATGGGGAATGAAAGGGCTGACCTTTTAGCCAGGTCAGGCTCTGATTCTCCGTTCCTTGTATCGGAACCCGCCGTAGGCGTAGCCACCTCGAGTATCGGGTCTCTCATCAAAGCGCATGTTCATAGAACCTAAGTACTTGCAGGTGTACAAAACTGTTTCTTGATGGGCCCAATGGGAATATCTCTGATTTGCTCATAGGTCTTGGAAGGAAGAAATGTTGGTATCATCACCGGCCACAGTTCACTTCACGCTCACTTCACGCTGACGTCCTGCCTGGAGGGAAAGCCTGGGACATCCGAACACTTTTTGTGTGCTTGTCCGGCCTTCGCCTGGAGCAGACTGGATACTATAGGGTCTACCTTTCTATCTGTGGATGAGCTGAAAAATCTTTCTCACCAAGACCCAATGCGCCTCATTAAGTGGACAGGAAGGTTTTGGTGAATGAGTTTCTGGCAGGACAGCACAATGGGCCGCGTACTTGGGATGGGGTCATCTGTCTCCCTGCCTAAAAAGAAAGGGTTATCTATAAAATCAGTCAATTGGAAACATTGAATATCCAAACGCTTTTGTCACATCATTTAGCTTCCACTCATAAATGCCTTTTGCCTTTTCTGACAAGATCGACAATATTCCGTCGAGGACTACCTTAGAAATCTTGCTGATTTTCATATTGAAAATTCCCTGAAGCTAATCTAAGTCTGTTAGATTTTATATGATGTTTACTATTTGGTGAGCCTCTTTGTTCATTCTTGGTCAAGAAATGTTGAGGATCTAGGATGTGTTGCCAAATATCTGAATCAACTTTTAAAAGGCAAGAAGTGGATGCTCGGCTAGATGTTGTTCTGTGTCATATTTATGTTTATTATTGTATTTCCGAAGAGCTGATATTAAAAATGCACTGATTATTACTTGAACAAAAAAATCGCGTGCTACACTGACTGGTGTTAAAAATGGAAACTCAGAAACTCTGTCCCATTGGCATCGGCTTCATTTACAAATTTGGCTACATTATTTTCGAACATGTAATTAGCGCTAACTTCATTAAGAGATTCAAAAGTTTATTAAGTATGTTTCTGCTGTCGCTTCAGTTAGTGCACCTGCTGAAGCTTATTTATTTTTCCCGGACGGGAATCCAGGCGCTTTCATCGTTACTGGTTAATGCCAGCTGAAAGTAAACGTGGCTTAATAGGCTAGTTACAAATTAAGAAATACAAGAGGGAAAATCATCTATTTCGTTAGCTCAGTAGTAAGATCAGTCGCCCGGTAAGCGGAAGGTTCCGGTTTCAAACCCCGGAAGAGGCGGTTGTTTTTTTCTCTTGTATTTATGATTTGATTTAGAATTATTAAAAATAAAAGTGCTGAAACTTCCCAAGATGTAAGTTAATGTAAAATGCTATTCTGTATTTTTAGTTTCACTATTGTGTTCATTAGACTGGCGATACGATAAAAATGGGTGGGTTATGGTGAAGAAAAATGTCATTCAAAAATATATTTTGTTGTTATGATAAAAACCATAACATAAACATCAGTTTTTGCTTAGCTCGGACGGAGTCTTGAAAATACTGACTGTACATTACTAAAGCATTCGTCAAGGCTTCCTTACACGTTCTTAATACCTTGGTGTTGGATGGCGAAGACTAGGTCGCTAGCGTATGCAAAATTTCTGGATTATATGTCGCAGATAGATCACACAATAATAAAGATGGTAGAATCGAACCCTGTGGTAGTCGGTTGTTCAAGTTTGTATTACTTTTTCTTCGTTGAGTTAAGTCAAGCGTGTTTGCACCTTTCGAATTCTATGTTGTTTTCCTTCTACGGATATACTCGATGATTTTTCGTATCCTACGGTTTGGCTCATTTAGGGCATTGGGGCTTATCTTCTGCCCTCAATTCGATATCTTCTCTTGTCTTCTTTTAGATAATTGGTTTGGAGTTGTCTACTTCGCGTGATGTTGTTGTTTATTCTTCTTACATTTGTTGTGCCACATCAGCTGTAATAAATGATTTTCTCGCAAGAGTAATTAATTTAGGAGGCGTTGGCAAGGAGTAAGGATTGGATATGTTTAGGGCGTTTTAGAAAGTTTAGGAATGGAGGATTCCTATGTTGGCAGGTTTCTTCACAGACATTCTCGGGCTCTTGCGGGGTTTATTTGGTATTATTCTATGTGGTAATCCTCTTTAGTTTAGTGTGATAGAAACTTATTCTACCTTCGTGGAGGTAGATATTTCTAGTATCAAGCTTTTTCAAAAGCAAGGATGATAAGTACTTGAAATTTGTCGGTATAAGATGATCCAGCAAATTGTTTATAAGTAGATTTGGGTGTATAGGCCCTACTACTATATGGACTGATAAGTTTCCGGAATCGGATACTAGATGGCATCGTGTACAAAAATTAATCATATGATTGTCAAATATATTCTCTTAAACCTTACCTGTCAAATGTTCATAACACTTCGACAACCGCTTCGTTATTACTGTCGTTTGAGTGACGTTACTTTCGTTTTGTAAAAAAAAAAGAAAATGGAAAAAAACGCGATTCGTGCAGTAATACAGTATTACTATTTGAAAGTCTTAAAGCCTCAAGGAATTACCGATGTCTTTAATAAAACTTTGGGGATATCTGCTCCATCGAAAACAACCGTAAGTGGTCGTACGAGCACTCAAGATGCTGGACATCCGATTGAGGTAACAATAATCCGACGTATAGTTTGGGATGAACGCAAAGTGAAACTACATGTGCGATAGCTGTAACCATAGGTATGCCAAATTTTGCATAAGCATTTGCAAATGAAAAAACTGTGTGCGCGGTGGTTGCCGTGCATGCTCACAATTAACCAAAATCAACATCGTGTTGATGATTCCGAGAGCAATTTGAGGATGTTTAAGCGTAGCCCCAAGGGATTTTTCCGTCAATTCATAACGATGGACGAAACATGGATCCACTACTATATACCAGAATCCAATAGACAATCACCTAAGTGGCTGGATCCTGGTGAAAGCCGCCCAAAACGAGCAAGACGCAATAATCGGATGGAAAGATTCTTGCTAGAATTTTTTGGGATGCATATGATATCATTTTCATTGATTATCTCGAAAAGGAGTAACAATAACAGGTGAATATTATGCGTCATTATTGGACTGGTTAAACAACGAAATAAAAAAAATATGCGTCACTTATCGAAAGGGAAAATGTTCCTTCACCAGAGACAATGCACAGTCACACATATCAATTAATGCAATGATAAAATTGGATCAATTACGGTGCGAATTGCTTTTCCATCCACCCTATTCTCCAGATCTAGCTCCGAGCGATTATTCCTGATTTCCTACAGGCACAAAGATTTTATTCGAATGATGAGGTTATAGCTCCAATAATCGCTTATTTTGAGTGCTTGAGCGCCGAGCATTTTCCGAAATATATAAAAATATTAGAAGACCGCTGTAATAAGTGTATTGCTTTAAGAATAAAAAAAACTTTCGCTACAATTTTAATATTTTCACTTCCATTCTGGAAACTTATCAGTCCATGTGGTAATAACTATATTATATGCCTTGTCTCTAAATGATGACACATGACCTGCTCATTATGAAGATTGATTGATCGAAAGTTGAGGTTGAGAATTCTAACAGGGCTCTGGAACGTAGGCCTCAAAAGTCCCATTATTCACCCTTTAGACTTATAAGCAATTGCTTTCCTGAGGAAGCTGGACAGTGACAAAGAAAGTGAGTCACTGTCTCGGATTTCTCTCCGCATCCTGTACATACAGGGTCAGCAATAAGCCCCATCTTGTGTAGGTGACCTCTGAGACGAGAGTGAGAATTGACAACAGGATTTTCAGGGTTGACTTGTTTAACCCTAGTAGTTTTTTGTTTTTTTTTTTTTTTGGGTTAGGTCTACCTCACAGCTCCTTTGTAGTTCTACCTGAAGGATCATCTAACCAAAGGCGACTGTGTTGGCGGTCGGCCCAGACCGAGATATTAAAACTAAAGTGATTTGGTGCGATTTCAATTGTAGAGAAAGATGCCTCTGAGGTTGCACCAAGACGAGCAAGTTCGTTCGCCTTTTCATTTCTGCTAATGTCGCTATGATCTGGTGCCCAAAGTACCAGTACCCTGTTGCTCCGAGATATATACCTGCGAAACCAATCGTGTTGTGCACTCTAAATGATAATTTCCATTCTCATCGCTTGATATTCTTAGCTATATTTTTCATACTAATATTTGCCTCGTTTTTTTTTTTACTTCAGGTTAATAGACACAGATTTGACTGAACGGCATTTCTATAATTGTGTGAAAAACAATACTGAAATAGTCCGATTGTCAGCTGGTTGTGATCAAGACTTTGAATTCAACATTTTTCTACATTCAGTTTGGAAATCAAATTTAGGTGCACTAATTCCAACAGTTGCAGGCATTGCATGCGTTGGAGAAGCCATCCATCGTTTTGGAAGAAGTCGAATTGCAAGTAAGAAGAGAAAATTATGAATACATGCATCATAGAATTTCATTGGTAATATTTCATATTCCTACAGCAACCTGCTTCACATTCGCCACAATGCTATGTTGTGCTTTTGGATTCCTATTTATAGATGAACATGTTATATGGACAGGAGGAACAGCTCAGGGACTTATTTTAGCCGGTCTAGCGGCTATAACAATTCTCGCAATTGAATCGTATACAACATCTCTAAGGTAATACAAGCGTGTAATAAGAAATTTTGAGATTTAACATTTTGTTTTTTTTTTTCGAAACACAACTTTCAATGATTGCAGATGCACAGCTCTTGGTCTTTTTGTATGCGGTGGTCATATAGGAGCACTACTTAGTACGCCCATCTATACATCTTTGCCATATAATTCCCCAAATTTTGCTGCAGCACTATCAACTCTAACTATGGCAATACCGGTTCTATCATCAGCTGCACTAAAGGATCCATGCTTACTTCTGTAAATGGAATGATTTTTGGATATGCTATAACCTCATTTATATGAGGGAGCTGGAATTTCAAGAGGTATTGCTTCGTATAGTAGTGGGAAAGATGTTATGCATTACCCAACGGGACACAGTGTATAGTTTTCTTTGCTACTGCAAAGGATCATAAGAAGTTTGGAAAAAGATTTTTTATATGATTTTTTAATGAAAACTCTTCAGCTTTTAGATGGCTCAAATGCTCAATCCTGAATTCCTGAAAATCTAGTAACTTTAAGAACTAACGGTAAAAGGAATTGCGGACGTTATTAATTTTTTTATAACTTATATGTTAGTTAAATCTAATTTTAAGTGTTAAAAGTTTATGCTTAAAAGAAATGTCAAGCGTTTTAGGTTTTTTTTGTTTTTGTTTTTAATTGCCAATTGGAATGAAGCGATATGGTGGAAAGCTACCAGTTTGCTCTTGTCTTAGGTTTTGACCAGGTTCGATATGAAAGTTATCAAAGTAGGTATTGTGCCTATCTCAAACTTCTTCTATTGAAAATGTATCATCATAAATAAGTAATTAATAGATTTACAGACCTAATCCAAATCGCTTGGACAATTTAAAGTCATCATTATTTGATATAGGATGCAACAAAATAACACAAATCTGTAAATCTGAAAACTGCTTCCCAGTTGTTCGCTCAGATCCTGGAGAAACATGAATTGAAGCACATTTTATTTTCTTCAATTTAATGTTTCTAAAGGAATCGTAAACTATAGTCTGTACTTGCTGCCATATGCCCTGTGTCCGCTCTGAAAATTGGAATTAAGCAAGTATTTAAGCGAAATCACCTTCGCACTTCTAAGTATCGTCCTTGATCCCATAAGTTCTAGCCTCACTTCCTCAGGTTTGACAGATCCACAGTAAATAATGAAGACTCGTAAATCTGCTTAAGAAAATAAACTGTAATCTTCTCAAAGCATATACAAAATATTCCACTGAACACAATTTACGTAATTGGATCAAGATGTTTATTTTTGATTAGAGTGTGTTCGTTCGGAACTTTGTACAGAGCAGTACCGGTGACAGAATTACGAACATATTAGTTTGAAAGCACATCAAGACTTCAATAGGTTACCACTCAGAGTGCACCACATGCACGATTTGAGAATATTACACAGACAGGAGCTTCCCTGTTGCAAGGGATTCAGCTTGCTGTGTCGATGCGTTCCCAAGCAGTATCCAAATATATTGGGAAAAACTAAATTTTTGTATGGCAACTCTACGAAAGAGTTTGAAACGTTTTCGAAATCTGTTGAGACCCTGGTTTAGTAGGAGCAAATGAATTTCTAATTAAAGCTACAGCGTCGTGCCATGTTCTATGCATTAGCTTGCCCGAAATTAAATCATCAAGCTATAGTAGCAAAAGTACCTATAAGTTTGCAAAAGTAACAGTAAGCTGTGAAGATCATCCTGGTCAGTAATTCTGCTTATAATTTAAAAAATGGTAGTTTTCGCGATAAAAATTTCCAATAATCAATGATAATTATTTACAGTATATTGTCACCTGAATTACTGCTTGCCACCAAACTATGCTCTGAACTAAATTTCATTAACATTGACAAATCTATATAAATAATGCTGTTGTCAAAAGGTTTAAAATAGAAAAATTCCATGGTTTTTAGGCTAATCTTTAACGCTTATACAGAAAGAAATAGATAAATGTTTTGCCATTAAACAAGAAAAAAAAAATAAAAATAAAAACAATTAAAAATCAAAGAAAATATAATGAATAATTTGTGTAAAAGAAAGTTACATCTAAATGTTGAAATATGAACAAGAAGCATAGCTTAAACATAAATAAAATTCTCATGAGACTTAAGGAAACATTTCATAATTTAGTGTCCATATTAGATAAAAAATAAAAGAAATAATAAATTAAAGAGATACTCACATTCACACATATCTTGAAACATTTTTACATTAAGTAAAGGCAGAGCATTGCTAAGTTAATGATAAATAAATAACTACATAAATAAATAAATCGTACATTTCTAGGTGGTAAATAAATTAAATTTATTAAAGAAATCTCTGTAAATTACTTAAAGGGGGCGTGATGTAAATTAAATTTTTCGAGGAAAATAGATAAAATTTTGTGTGTGGTGTGTGTGCCAGGAAAGTTAAGGGGCCTGTAATTTATAGGTCTATTTTGTAATTGTATTTTAGATATTGCAGGAATATTGAATGAAGGACAACTGAAAATTATTATTATTATCTCGATAGCTGTGTTACTAACAATGTAATAACTATTGTATAATAAAGTTATAATATCAATGAATGGAGGAATGGTGTGTGTTTTTTTAAATTTATGTTAAGATAAATTTTATGCGAATCATAATTAAAATTACAGAAACAGCTAAAATAGATAAGCAAGTAAGTAAATGCAAGTAGTTAAATGCTGCCTTCCTTTTCTCGTTCTGAATGAATCTGTATGAATCGACAGAACGATATCATAATTTAATTCTGTGCTCATAGAAAAGGAACGAAACAGAACCATTTCAAGTGTTTGACTTTTCTTCCATTTGATAAAAGCAAGTATAAATTCGTAAAAATTGTTTATGAAAAATAAAACTATTTTCCAACAAAGGCAAGTTAAACTCAACTAATACCACTTCGTCCAAATTGTAAACAATACATTCACGAATACAAATTAAAATCGTTCTGCTTGAATCCGGGTAAAACTCCAGGTGCATTCAGAACGATTCGGAGTCCGAAAAAAGCGATGACAGATTGCAACTAAATCGTTCGGCCCGAAAAAAAGAACGACATGGATTGAAAAAATTCATTCTGAACGAGAAAAGGAACGCAGCAAAAGATAACAGACCCGTCTTTATGGATATTCGGATTCAAATTGGTTTTATTAAAAGATATTGTATAATTAGGATAAAAGGACCTTTTGGAAAGTACAGTTTTATACCCTAGATGAAATCTATAGGGTACACTAAGTTTAACATTCCGTTTGTAACGGACAGAAATATTGATGGTAGAGCAAAATGGATTGGACATAAAAATAAAAGTTATTTTGATTTTTGCATGCGTGTGTATCTATTCGTCCGTCTGTCTGTCCGTCCGTCCGTCTGTGCGCATGATAACTCGAGAACGCTTTCACGTAGAAAGCTGTTATTTTGTACACGGACTTTAAAAAAAAGTAAGATTAAGTTCAAAAATGAGATAAATTTGGCAGCTCCTTCATATGGGGTTGCCATATAAAAATTTCGTTTTCCACTAAATATTTGGACACTGCCTGAGAACGCGATGACATAAAGAGCTGAAATTTGGTATATGTTGTTTTTATAGCTTAGAATATATATCAAACAGGAATGGTTGAATCGTGTAAAATTCGTGTACATGAGCGTAATTTGTCAAGAGCAGGAGACTATACATAGGAGTAAGTGAGATGCTGGAATGAGAAGGTGTTGAATAATTGTCAAAGCTGTAGCATAATTGTCAAATGTGATTTTGTTTTGTGAACACGTTTATGCAATTTAAAACTCTTTTGCGAAATTCAACAAAAGTACGGAATCAGTTTTTGCAAAACTATTTAATTTTGAAGTTTATTATGTGTAAAGTTTTATAGTGACAGTAGTGCCTGTTAAAACCATCATAACAATTAAAAAAACAGAAATGAAGTGTTCGGTCAGTGCGTGCAAGCATCTATCGAATTATAAACTAGGGAAATCGTGTTTCAGGTAAGTGCACTATGTAAATTATCTTTTTTGTTAATAAATCAATTATTTGAAAATAAAGTAGAAAAAGAATATTTTTACCGCAGATGCCCCGAACAAAAACTTTGTTTACTTTTTGCAAATTGACAAGTTGCCCCAGAATAGCGACGGCGTGTAAATATTTTTTCTGTGGGGAAAAACTTTCAATTTGTGATAAGCTTGGGAGTCAACAATTTATTAACAATAGTTTAAATCGTATTGTGACTTCAAACATTATAAAACCAATAGAATATAAGCATTAGATAATATATTACCTGTTTCAGATTTCCTAAGGATGTGATATTGCTAAAGAAGTGGTTCGAAGCAATAAGGCAACCAGAATTCATCCCAAATAGCAGAAATTTTATTTGTGAGAACCGCTTTGTAGAGGCGGATATTCAACGACTCGGGAAAAGGAAAAATTTAAAAAGCGATGCAGTACCTTCTCGTCTTATTTATATGATAGTAAGTAATTACTATGAACTTTTGCTGAGTATTGACTCGTCTTAATATAATTGCATTATTGTACATTTACATTATAATTTCATCTAGGGTATAAAGCATTCCTAGCTTACTCGCATCTGCTCGGGGATTCGATGTTGTTTTGTACTTTCTCAACAGTCAGATCTTGTTTTTTTTTTTAATGAAATTCACAAAAATTAAAGTTTTCTTGTTGAATGAAATAAAAGTGCAATATAACACCAAATTAAAAACTTTTTAAAAATTACTTTTTGCCCCTCTCCGGATTTATCAGTTATATAAGCCTGTAGTGAACTCTCAACCACAAAAACATAGATTACCAACACAACCAGAAATTCATTACGCAAAATCTGGCTTATCACCATTCCTGTTTGCTCTATATTCTAAGTTTTATAATAATAACAAAAAAAAAAAAAAAAAAAAAAAAAAAAATGGACTAAATCAGGCAACCCCTTCTTGGAGTTGTCATATGAAATTTTAGGTTTTTACGGATACTGTGAAAATGATCAGTCCTAGAAATTTTTATTGTACGAAAAACTTCTTCAGAACACGAAATCCTATAAAATTGGTTGTAGCCATTTTTTCTGTCCGATGAACCGTTCTGAAAATATATGCGAAACCACTTCAAAAATCAAACTTGCATAGATTTTTGACCATACGAAATTTTATACGGGCATTCATCTAGGGTATCATAAGAATTGGTCTTAGACCAATTCTAGCTTTTTTATTTGTTTTTTTTTAACAAACACAAAAAGGTATAAACAAAATCTTAATCTAATGGCATTTCATTTATAAGGCTTTCAACGACAAACTTGCATAGCTTCATTTGTAAATCTAAAATAATCTTAAGCTGATATCTAATTCAAAACTCTTATTCATTTGGATAAAAAACAATTAAAATACATGGGGCGCTATTCATAGACAAACAGTAAAGTAGACTTTAATAAAAGTAAACTTTATATTTAAAATCGATATTAAGATAATGCTTATTCATAGACGAGTTTGAAGTGTTTTTAACTAAAGTAGGACTTAGTCAGTTCTAGTCGAGCCTTCTCCGACAGCAGAGGGTCTCAGCTTAGTATCTAAACGGTGTAATAAAGTTTCATACTACAACGAATATTATCAAATGTTCTCGTTCTTCATATAACGAGCGGTTGGATGGCTCTTCAAGTCATTCTAATAAAAAGTGTAATAGTACATAGTTGGTTGTCTATGCAACACACATAACATGAGTGCTAAAAACCTCGAACGTCATGTAGTGGTAATTAAAAAAAAAAACTGCAGCAATCATTTCTGATGCCTCTGCATTCAGCAGCAATTATTTCGCTCCGCTACATACATTCAATGTATTCAATACCAAACATCTCACCTCGACAAATAAAAATTCCACCAATAAACGTAATAAAATGCACATCGGATTACATTCATGATGCCCTGAAAAGTGACAATAAACGGAGTACACTGTTATAGATAGCATCAATAGGAACTAAACTATTCTCCAGCAATTTCGAAGTGTTTACGCAAATTAGTGATCAACTGGACCCAGTGGCGTCACTAGGGTTGGTGTCACCCAGTGCGGTGACTCATGATGTCACCCCCCTCACGACACCCTATAGACCTTCTCCGAGTCCGCCAGTGCGAAATAACGGAAACATACAGAATCCTTAGTAATGTTTATAAACATAGATCCTATATTTACAAAGGCAATAGAAGAAAAAATTAATTCAAGGTCGGTTGGTAAAAGATTGTAAGAAGTTAAGAACTAAGAACTACATAGAAAATATGTTATTTTTTTAATTGTTATTTTAACATTAAATTTTATGTGATATTAAATCTCGACTAAATCAAAACTTTCCTTTTCTGGCCTTTTAGACCTGCAAACTTTTTAATAACTTCATCGAAATCAACTCCTTTCGCCAAATCACTTTCAATTGATAATATTGCAAGATCAGAAAGCCTTGACTGTTCCATGGTAGATCGCAAATAGTTCTTTATAAACTTTAGCTTTGAAAAACTCCTCTCACATCAAGCCACAGACACACAGATAGTAAGAAATAATTGTAGGCTCACTGAGAGATAAGGGAGAGATTCTAGGAAGTCCCATTCAGCTCAAAATGTCCAGTACTGACCAGTCTTTGACTTCGTCGAGATCAGTCTTTGCTGCCTTCTGGTGCTTTCTCAACCTTAGTATTTCTAATAAAAGCTCTTCCTCTGATAACTCATCATAGAAAGTGGCCAATTTTGGAATGGACACCAGTAACTTTTCTTCAGTGGCAGATATCAAACTCTTGGTTTGAACAGCCTCAAACACGGCTGCTACTTCCTTAACGGCTCTTGATCTGATCTGGAGTTCAGAATGGACACGATCAATACACTCAAGCATTGAACTCTTATGTTTTTCTTGCAGAGTTAGTCCAGCATCTCTCGTCTTCTCACCTGTCATTCTCTTCTTGAACCTGGGTCTGCTCTCTACTGAAATTCCGTATTGGTCTGATTTTAAAAGCGCCTGTTCAATTGCCTGCTCCACAAGATGATGTGCCTCTAGCTTTGTCATCACTTGTCAAGAGTTAAGCCCTTAGTCTGAAGGTACAGCTGTCTAAGATTAACTTCTTCAAATACATCACACCAAAAGAAGAGGTAGCATAGAAACGTGAAATTGCAGACAGCAGGTAAGAGACCCCGGGCTGTTCTTCTTGTGTCTAAATTTTCATCTGGATCACATAGAGCTTCAATTGCCACCGAATCGAATTTTTCTTTCACTTCCTTTACTGCAGCATTATGAGAACTCCAGCGTGTTGTTGATAAACTTTTTACTGAGACTCCAGTGTGATACATTAAAACATCTCATCAGTGAGTGGACGCGGCAAAGAAGGAAAACATTGTCTCAAGAGTTCCAAAAAAAGTGACGCATGAAGCATTTTCAGCAAAAGAGTGTTGGCCGCACAAGTTAAGCGAATGGTCCACATATCCACTAAAAATAGCTTTCCTGTTCTTTGTTTTCAAAATGACTTGTACACCCCCATGGATTCCAGCCATAATCGCAGCATTATCGTAACCTTGAGCGCGGCACTTCATAATGTCGAGTCCATCATTTTCCAGATTTCTGATAATATCAGAACCGAGGTCAACAGCTTTTTTCCCTTTTAAAGGGTAAAATTCCAGAAACACTTCTCTTAATTCAACTTTATGAATTTTCATATATCTGATAACTTAGGATATTTGGTCAGTGTGTGATGTGTCAGATGTGCTATCGAACATGACCCCGAATTACCTGGCAGATTTTATATCCATGAAAAGCTTCTCCTTCACGTGATTTGCTAGGATATGTATTACTTATTCTGAGTTTTTGGTGCAAGATAAGATACTGATGCTTTGATTTTACATGTGCTTCGCTTTAATTTCATTAGGTGTTCTTTCAGCACTGGGTCATATTTAGAAAGCATCTCAACCATTTCAAGAAAATTTCCTTTATTCAATGAAGATCCATCTTCATTATGGCCCCTGAATGCCAGATTTTGCTTGGTGAGAAACAACGTGAAAAAATTTGTACGAACCGCCCTAATTTTGGTGTCACCCCTTGTGAGGGTGTCACCCGGTGCGGTCCGCACCCCCCGCACCGGCCTAGTGACGCCACTGACTGGACCCAGACCTGCTTAAGAAGACCTTATGCGAATTTGGATCTTAGTACATTGACGTCAAATTGGTAAATAGGAAAACTAAGCATTCTAATCACACCTTATATGTCGTTTACTTTGAACGGCAGTCTATTATTATGAAACTGTTACTGCGTCATTGATAAAACAATTGTTAGCTGGGATTACGAGAGAAAACGTTCCCATAAAGATACGTAATGTCACAACTGTCAAATGTACGCTCATGGCGAAAAATTCTGTGGCTTCAAAACTTTTTGTACTCATTGCTCTGGTAATCACCACTTTAAAGATTGCCTAAATCAGTAAACAATAAAATGTGCTAATTGTGATGGAAATCATAAATCTACTGATGCACAGTGTCCTAGCAGATTTAGTTACTTACAAATGCGAGCAACTACCTACCAAGCGAATAAACGCCCGGCAAACCGCAGACACCTTCCGAATTTTATCAATGCACCTTCTTTCCAACCCCTTATCAACGGTAATGCTCCATATATTAGAGTTAGCGAAATAAGGAGCCATATCAAACGATTGCGATCCCGCAAATCGCCAATTGTTGAATAAAAGCCTTGCCTAGAACCACGCACACCTTAAATGAAAGAAAATTCAAAAACAACAAACCAACAAATTTCTTCCATCAAGTAGGAATGCTTTCCTCTTATACAGCTTTTACCTTGTTCAGCATTGCGCTTCACAGATGCTTGATGTTCAGCAGTATTTGCAGAACTGGAAACTTAGTAATATATTTGACAGTTCATCACTTTTCATCAAATTTTGTATACCTGAAGATGACCACAGGTTTTCCTTCTATAAATAAATATTTCCTTCCAAAGCATCCTTGTAAAAAACACTTTCTTTGACTCATAATTAGAATTTAAAAACAAAGTCCCAAATATTTTGTTAATAAATCCGGTAAATCCCACTGACAGATATTTAAGTAAATCAATTGACATGAAACCCCAAATAATTTAAATTTCGCGCCAGCTTACTACAGTTGGTAGCATTGACAATGAGAGCATACTTTCTGAAATCAAAACTGGGGCCACATAGAACAGAAGATCAGTCAGTCCATTTATATACATGTCAGTGGACAGTACAAGAAGGAGTTTCTCGATTTAATCTATTTTTAAATTAGTATTTACTATTGCTATGAAAACACCACATACAAAATTTCAGCTCTCTGCGTTGATACGTACTCAGGCAGCGTTCACGTTTGTAGTGAACAAGTAAAAAAGCTAGAATTGGTCTAAGACCAATTCTTATGATACCCTAAATGAATACTCGTATGCCATTTCGTATGGTCACCCATCTGTGCAAGTTTGATTTTTGAAGTGGTTTTTGGCATATATTCCTATAACGGTTCGTGGGACAAAATATGATATTATAACCTATTTTCGAAAGAGCTTTTCTGAACATTAAAACCGTATAGGACTTATGGTTTTCACAGGATACATAAAACTCCTAGATTTGTATATGGCAACACCAAGAAGGGGTTGCCCGTTTTTGTCCTTTTTTGAAATTAAATTTATGAGAACACTATGTACAAAATTTCAACGCTCTACGTTGATGCGTCCTCAGGTGGTGTACAAATATGTAGTGAAAACGAAATTTTTGTATGGCAACCCTACGAAGGAGTTATCCGATTTGTCCCATTTTCGAACTTAATTTTACTTTTCTTTTAAAACTCGATGTGCAAAATTTCAGCTCTGTAAGTACACGCGTTCTCGAGTTATCTTGTGAACGGATAGATGGATGGACAGACGGACGGACGGAGGGGCAGGTGTCCACTTCATTTTGCTAGGTGTTACAAACGGAATGACAAACATAGTATACCCTATAGATTACGTCTAGGGTATAAAAATGAAATTTTTGCATGGCAGCACCAAGAAAGGGCTGCCCGATTTAGTATTATTTTGAACTAGTATTTACCATTGCTACGAAAACACTTTATACTTAATTTCTGTTCTGTAAGTCTACACGCTCTTAGGCATTGCCGTGATGTATAGTGAAAAACGAAAAACTTTTTTCCAAAAAAGGCCGTGTGTAAGATTTCAGCACTCTAAATGAAAGCGTTCTCGAATTATCGTGGTATGGTCCATCTCCCGTTTCAATTCAAATATAAGTCAATTTAAAGCCGTCTCCCATGAATGTTTATTCTTAAACCCTGACTACTTCTCCATAATTTAATTTCATTCTATCAATATATTCCATAAATAATTGTTCATCAATAAAACGTTCAAATATTTGTTTTTTTTTTCGTAATAAGTTGTAAATTCGTCGCATTGGACAGTATTGTCTGCTTTCGATTATAGTACAATCGATTCCTTCCAGGTAGCAGGAAATATACCACTTTGGATTGACACATTAAATATTTTCAATAGCACTGGCCTCAAAATTTCCTTTGAATCATAGATTATATCCGGTGTGAGACTAGTAAGATTTTTTTAATTTTTTATTTACATCTTGTTATAACTTTCATTCAAAGCTGTTGACAGGTGCAGTATTGCATTTTAAATCTGAGTGCAAAGAGTCCATACTATATAGATTAGAGTCCTTTTGTACATTTCCACTACAAAAAATAAAAGATTTTGGACTATTTTAATTTAAGGAAGAATATTTCAATTCAGAAGTACATGTAAGTAATTTGTTTTAATCTCGATTACAATTGTGTAGCATCGAGTATTTTTTGGGAGAAAGTATGCCACAGTTCAATGCAAATAAATACAAGGAAAATTTTCATATTAGCAGGGGCTGGATTCCGCAACTATGAGTTTTCGCGTGTACACAAAATTTTGTGTACACCACTTTGTTCCGATTCCGCAAAAGTGGAAATGAGTTTTTCTGTCAAAATTGTGTACACTTTAATTAATATTTTCTCATGGCCATTTTGGTCGTGAATTTTGAATAGGTACCTGTGAGTTTTTGTGAAACGGTATTTTCAAAATTATTTGTTATGTTATTTATTTTACCATTCTCTAAGACGTAGTCGCCTTAATACTAGTGAATTCATGTAACTCATTTCTTATAACTAAATTTAACTTCTTCAAACAGACTATTTTCTCACTCAAACAACATCCAGCACAGAAAATTTTCATTCAGCACTTAAGTGTACACAGATCCTTACGGAATCGCTTGAAATTCAAAAGTGTACACTTGCGCTCACGTGAGTTTTTCAAATCGTGTACACTTGTAAATTCTTCACGCGGAATCCAGCCCCCTACCTTTAAATTACAAATTTAGCTGCCTAGCTAAACAGCTACATACACTGAATACTCACTCAGTTGGATGTTCAGCAGAATATCGAACAATAGCTGGATGTTTCGGATGTTACTGAATCATTTGTTGGGTGGATATTTTCATTTAAGTGGTACTCGATATTTTGCTGTATTAGCTAGCGATCTTTCAGTAAGTTAAAGATACTGGAGCGGAAAAAACTGCTGCAAACATTTGGTATAGATCTAGATACGTGTAGTAGACTTAGAAATTCGATTTGATTGATTCACCACTTTTAACGTTTATGTTGTACTTTTTTCATTTTACGTAAACTCTAATAACTTCCGGCACAAATAACAAAATCGAAATAAGATGCTAATAACACATGCTTACCTATTGTGATTCGATTATTAAGCCAGCAACTTATCGAGTATTTAAATCGAGACACAAGTTGCCTCACAGCATGTTCCCGTACTGATTCCCAGCAGTTCACTAATTTTAAAAGAAACAAAAATGCAATAATTATGACAATTTCCTTTCTGAAATATTTGCGGTGACATATAGATGGCAGTTTTAACCAAAATTTAATTGTTATGAGGTAATTCTTCTTCATTAGGAAATTGTCTTTAATGGCGTAATTAATGTGTAAAAATTAAAAAGTAAAATAAGAATTAAATTGTACTATATAAATAAGTTTAAGACCCTGTATTTTAGCGAATCTGCAATTACTCTAGAAGTTTCCTCTTTGGCAATTAGCAGTAAATTATCTGATGCGTTAAAGCTATCTAATAGTGTACCACAGGGTTCAGTTTTGCGCCTATCGCTTCTCAGTTTAATTATTAACGACCTTTCCGAAGTGGTAATATATCTAAGTAGGGCTTTTGAAGAATTGCATTGAACGAAAAAATAGTGATTTGCATAGAATCTATGAGTGATCTGTAACCAATGGCTTATTACTTAATTCATCCAACTCTCAGTGAATTTCGTTTTACAGTGGTCTTTTCTGTAAAGCAGATAATTCGCTAATAGATCTTAATAGTACTTGTTCCTGTTCCTGTTCTAAGCAAAGTCACAAATCTTGGAGTGAAGACATGAAATGTTGTGGAAATGTTATCGCGGAAAAATGTATGCGGGTCTTGGAGGTTATGGCATTTTCTATGGTTTTGTAGTTTGATATGAGGATGAAATTGGTTAGGGCCGCTTATTCCACTTATTTTTATGATTGACACAAACAAAATTAATAACAACAATTTCTTTTCCTATTCACAATTTAATTCTAGAAACAAATTATTTATTGTGTAAATATAATTGCTATCATACAAAGTTGAAATAAAATTCTTACAACGCGATCCATACTTAACGAAATTAAATTAAACTCTGAAAATGTTTTTAGTGACACATAAAGATTTTAGATTGATATCTCCGAGCGGGCCTCAACCAGATACCAGGCACAACACGCGCAAACATCATATTTGCTGAATTCGTATAATCAGTTGAAAGTTGATTATACGTCCGTGGGTGTTGTATTTACATAAAATGCAAGCGAATGAATTTGAGGGTTGTATAAAAATTAATATCTTGCAAGTGAAACAATTTATGTTGGCAAAGGAAATTCGTCAGCGGAAAGTTATGGGAATATAACATTATGGTAGTTGATAGTCTGGTATACATAGACATAGTTGGACAGCAGGGTTGAAGTTGCTTTTAACGATTGAATTAGGTTCATCTTTTATTCATGCAGATATGATTTTGCTTCGCCTTTTAAATTTAGGTTGTTGGGTTGCTTTATTAATACTTATGTAAAACGTAAAGCACTCGTGTTATTCATAGCTTGATTTACCTTGAATAAAATATGAGGCTGACAAAATTACTGCCAAACTGAAACTTAATTATTCCGCGTTTTCAAAAATAGTGATGGAAAATTTTTATATTATTCAAACTGCGCGCTTGTGAAATTCACTTCTTGCTCATATGCAGCTTAGAAGCACTGTCAGTGCTTTCAAGGTATGTATTAGATCTGTCACGATGAAAAAATGTATTGCATTGCTCCACACTAATTTGCATATTTCTCTTTCTTCTCTCAACTTTAGTTTTAGTTTAGTTTGGATAAGAATATTGACCAATGCAAATTTAATATTTACTAAATGCTAATCGAATCTATGTTTACTTTTTGTTACTTACTTTCGAATATATTTCTGTTGTATGTATGAATCTTGTGTACGTACCAATTATGACTAAATTTATTATTATTATTGGAATAACAAATTATTTAAGGAAATTGGTAAACAATTCCAGAACCTGACAATGGGACGATGGAAGAATTGGCACTTTAATGGTCACTGAAGATCTAGTAAAATGTAAATCTTCTCAAAAAATATCTAAAGATGCTTCAAATTTAATAATTTTAGCCAGAGAAATAACGCCCTGAAACTCAAGCAATAATGACAAACCATAGCCGAAGATGGAGGATATAAATAGTGTAGCATATCTCTTAAGATGATAAATATTTTATTCTTTAATTAAAAACAAAACTGAACAATAATAGCAAAGAAAAAAACTCGGATATGTACAACCGACCAAATTTCCACTATCGTCATCTGGGTGTGAAATTAGGAAATTGTGGAGAGTTCACAGTCACTCAAAATTTACGGTGGAAGAGTATTGAGGATTGAGGATTAGCTCAAGTCCAAATGGCCTTTTTTACCGAATGGGACGTTCCAACGGGGAAGTCCAGCAACTATTGCGCTAGTGTTTCGCACGCTATTATGCGCATGGGGGCGTTTCAACGGAGGAGTCCAGCAACTATGGCGCTAGTGTCGCCAAACTTCACTGAAGATTCTCACCATAAATTCAAGCTTTTTCCCGAATGGGGAACTAATGGCGCTGTTAATTGAAGTTATGAACCTTCACTTGCAACTTTTTACCGCATGGCGCCGTGAGGATTGAAGATTGGGTTGAATATTTGTAAGATTGGCGTATTTGTGAAGTTTGGCGTATCGATATGCATCCACGTCGAATGAGTCGTCCTCCGGGGGGGCGTAGAAAAGCACAAAAGCTCGCCACGCCAACTGTAGCCAATAGAATAAAGAAACTAAATTTTCAGTTATTAAAGTAAACATAAGTATCATATGACAATGTTCCTATAAATGTAGTAAAAGAGGTTAAAGATCTGGGCATTACCTTTGACTCAAAACTTCCTTTTTCTCGCCATTTTCATTACTTTATTGAGAGAACCTTTTTAATGTTTGGATTTGTTGGGCGCTGAGCTAAAGAATTTAATTATCCAATATGCATTGCGTTCCTTATATGATTCAGTTTTGAGGTTTATACTGGAATACGGTTGTCCTGTTTGGAGTATATTGTACAAAACAAGTTTTTACGTCTTGCCATTAGTCGCCTTCCATGGAACAATAAGTTTCAGTTTCCACGTTATTCTGATTGTCTAGTTTTAATTAATACGAAGTCGCTTCATAAGAGGCATGAAATATGTTTTTCTTCATTAAGTTTTGACTGGTCCATAGATTCTCCTGAAATTCTTAAATCAATTTCTTTAAATGTTTCCGGAAAAGATTTGAAGCACCGAGATATTTTTTTCATTGAAAATCATCGAACAAATTATAGATTTTATGAGCCTTTCAGTAATATGTGTAGAATTTATAACAAATTTTTTAATTCTTTAGATTTTTCTATTGATACAACAGCAATTAGAAATTGCTTTGTACTGATTTCTAATTTATTCCAAAATGTTTTATCTTAATTATGCAACATGTATATAGTTATTAAGTCAGATTATATATTTATATATGTTAACTAAATTAAATTAAACAAGAAAAAACGTTACAATTGGTCCAATAATATTATACTCTACATGAAAATAAAAACCAAATAAAAAGAAAAACCAAAGTTTTGTATGGCAACACCAAGAAGGAGTTACGATATTTAGTCCATTTTTGAAATTATATTTAATATTTTTATAAAATGCCGTATACAAAATTTAAGGTCTCTACGTTGACGCATTCTAGGCAGTGTTCAAATATATTGTGAAAACCCAAAGTTTTGGGTGGCAACACCAAGAAAAGGTTGCCCGATTTAGTCCATTTTTGAACTTGTATTTACAATTCTTATGACAACGTCGTTCTACACGTCGGTCAACGTGTTCTTAGGCAGTCTAGTGAAAAATGAAATTTTTGTATGACAACCC
The DNA here is from genome assembly GCA_963924295.1 of Dioctria rufipes. Lineage (NCBI taxonomy): Eukaryota > Metazoa > Arthropoda > Insecta > Diptera > Asilidae > Dioctria > Dioctria rufipes. The sequence continues at coordinate 339,992,874 of OZ002740.1, read as the reverse complement.
TAGGAAGGAGTTGCTCGATTCGTCTTATTTTCGAATCTGAATTTACATTTTTGTTTAAAGGTAAGCGCGTGCTCGAGTTATCGTGAGGATGGTGAGATAGACAGACGGACAGACCAACATGCAAAAATAAAAATAACTTTTAATACTATGTCCAACCCGTTTTGCTCTATTAGCATTAATTCTGTACGTTACAAACGGAATGACATTCTTAATATAAACCTATGATTTCATCTAAATAAATAAATTTAATTTTTGTTTTATTAATTTATAAAATAAGCGCTTGGAAAAATTTCTTTGAAGAACAGATTTAAATGTCGCTAGATCTTATGGCAAAGTCACTAAATTTGCAATACTGGGAAACCCCGATTTCCTGTATATATGTATATGTATATGCTGACCTAGACCCGAATTTCCTAGCTATTTTTTAGCTGTATTAAAACTTGTGTACTAGCGAACTCTGTTTTAAGTGCATCTTTATTTTACTCGTTATCGTGTGACTAATAAGAAACTTTTACTAGTATCAGAGGCCGAGTTCTGTAACAAGGAGAGCTGTGGAGCTGTAGAGATGAGTGCTCTTTTGACATTTAACTCTCCGCTGGGAGTTCCCCAACTCGGACAATTTATTTTGGATATTACCAAACTCATTCCACTTGAAAAATCTCCTGGCTGTTTTAGTTTTGGAGAAGTAAGAAGAAGAGTTCTCCACTGACATTATTCTCTGCTTTTTATATTTTGTGAAGGTACCTAAGTGTTTTCAAATTATTTTATGGATTCATCGCATATCCTGACTATATTAAAAAAAGAACAAATTATCGAAATCCATGGAATAATTACAGAGAAACATTGATTTTAGTGTCCCAAGATACCATCTTTAATTTGATACATGACTTATTTTGGACTACCCCTATCCCCAGGCACCCCTCCCCAGAAATTGTTCAACAATATTTTTATGTTCTAGACCCTAAATCCATCGGAAAAAGCCCCGCTCCAAGAACCTCCCACACAGAGTTAGGCGTCTTTCAATATTGCGACAAGGAAAAAATTTACCGCCGAGGCCTATAACACACCCACGTAAGGTAAGGTAAATGGGGTGAGTGATCCCAAAGCACGGAAGCCAGAGCAGTCCATTGTGCTACTCTACTAGAAACCCCATCATCAAAACCTTCCAGTCCGCATACCTTAGTTACTAAAGTAATTTCTTACTTTTCTCATTGGACTTATCCCTGCTACTTATTTGAACTACTGATTTTGTTTTAATTTTTCTTAAATTTCCGTTAATCTGCTCACATTTTTATCATTTTGATTCCCGCACCCGCTACGCGCCCGACTCGTTCCACTATCATATTCGCTCCAAGTTCCTATTTTGTTGATACTACATATGTTCCTCTCCTCCTCTCCATTCTCCCGTTTTTCCGGAAAGTTTGAAGAAATCTACTCTCCTTATGTAGGTAGCTCGAAATAAGGTCCATAAAGGCACTGAAATTGCTGACGGTTTAGCCAAAAGAGGAGCGGAAACTCGCTTTGTTGGGTCAGAGCCTTTTTGTGGCACTTCAATGTTTTACATCAGAGCTACCCTAAATAGCTGGGAGAACGAACAAAAATCTCTTTATTGGGAAAGGCTAAAAGGACTTCGTCAGCTAAAAAAGTTCATCGACACCTCTGGCGGAAAAATAAAAGAACTCCTACTCCTTAGGACAACAAAGCTTAAAGTGATTACAGATCTCTTCTTAGGCCATTGGCGATTGATACAAGATGGGCTTGACTGAGACTTCATACCGTCGCTTCTATCAGGATGCTCCTGAAACATCGGAGCACCTGCTCTGCAACAGCGAAGCATTGGCCAGGTGGGGATTACTCTTCCTCGAATACGAATTTCCTCCACCAAACTACGTGTGGAATTTAAGTCCCTGAATGGTTCTAGACTTTAGCAGTTTAATCCTAGAAAATGATTTTCCGTAGTGTAAATAGGAGAAACAATAAAAAAGTCACCTGAGGGGATTACAATAGATATTTCAGGTCGTAATGAATGCGAGGCAAACGCCTGCACACTTCTCCAAAAAGTTCTTCTAATCTACTCTCCTAAAACCCTCAAAAACTACGCTACTAAAAGAAAACCTGCAATTTATCTTGACTTTGGGATATAAAAAAAAAAACAAAACCCTCTACCCCCAATAACTGATACCCTTTATGGTCCCCGGCGATTCGCACTTTTTCACACTTCTCACGTTTTTCCTAACTCCCCAAGTACGTTGAGAGTTGAGGAGTTTTAATCAAAGAAATCGGAAATTTTTATCTCCCAAATTCCCTAAGTTCCATGTTAAGCCATGGTTTTCAAGCAAATGCGGTGGCGCAATGGCGCGGCAGTAATACGTTTGCGCAGATCACGGCCAAATTACGTCTAGCGTGGTTTCCTACAATTGCGTTCGTAAAAATTGTATTCACTTTATTTCCAGGTCTCCCTAAATATTCTTTCCTACAGATCATGTTTCACTTGTAAAAATACTTGATTACCCATAAAAAAAATCAAAAAAAAAAAAGAACATTTAACTATGATTATGCGCCGGAATCAAAAACTGTTTGATCCCAGCGCAATTGGAAACAATTTCTACTAGTTTCTTATTCTTGATTGCAGCATTCTCTTGGAAACCAAAGCTTTACAGAATCCGGCTCCAGTACGCAGAAAATTTCGCTTTTTTTTTTGAAAAATTAATTTTGGAAAATTTGGTTGGATATAATTCACAACAAAAATTTAGTTTTTAACTACATATTTGGACACTGATTGAAAATATGATGTTACAGAGAGCTGACATTTAGTTCTCATTTCGAAAATGGACATAATCCGATAACTTTTGGTAAGGTTCCGGCACACGAAAATTTCGGTTTTTCATGTAAAGTTAGATGGTGCCTTAGAAGGCGCTCAGTATTGTTTCAGATGTAGGGGTACTTTCAAAAACCGTCTAAGTCGAGGAATTCCTTCGAAGGATTTCCATAGAATAATTGCAATTTTAACGTATATTAGAGAAACAGGTCAATCTAAGTTGTTTTTTATGTACTGAAGAATTCTACGGAATGTAAAAACTTATGGAATTGGCTATGACCATATTTACCGTCTGAAAAAGAATGACCTTTAACGATCTAACGAACACTTTTAAAATTTCAGAACGGAGAGGTGACAATTTATGGGAATTAATTTAGATTCTAGAGTATTGACAAAATTAATCTTACACGATTAGGATATAAAATTCTAAACAAAATTAATTGTATGCTTTGTAATATCAGAGGTGATATAAGCCTTGCTTGAACTGTACTTGCATTTTTAGGCTAAGATCTGACGTCATCTTGTAAGCCAAAAAGAAGTCTTAGGTTACATTTCATTGTGCTATCAGCTTAATTAAGGAGTTTTTATTTATAAGACACCGTTCAACTTGAGATAATACTTTAATTTATAAATTGTTTCTTTAAATCCCTGTTATAAATTTATCGATCCTTTAACTCTACGGTCGTCCTTAATTACACTTCTATTTAATGCCACTATTTATTAATTTCACCTCTTGTTTGATTTTATTTTTGTGTTTTATTTGGATTTGTTATTTCAATTTATTCGCTGACTTAGCTTTTCTCGTCCCTGGACGAACTTCTTAAGGTCGATCTTGAAATTAATAGGTAATATTTATACTTAAAACTGCAGTCTTATCGAGGCAGTGATGGATCCAGGGGGGGCCCCTCTTAAAAAATTTAAGTAAAAAATATTTAATTAATTGAGCTATTTGAAAAAAAAAAAAAATATTTTTTATTTTATATTTTTTTTTATTTATATAATTCAAAAAAATGTTTATTCCAAAACTTAAAAAAATAAAAATTTATTTCAACGAATATTATTGTATGCATGTGTTGTATATGTATAGGTTTTTCTCGGAATTTGAGTTTGGGAGCCCAACTTTGGGGTGATCCAAAACCCTCGAGAAACACTTCCCAAGAAACGAAACAGACTCCCTCACTGCCACATCAGAGCCATAGCTAGGGGCGGATCTAGGTAGGGGGCGCTGAAGGCACTCGTCCTCCCTTGAAGACCACTGAAAAAGAATTGCAGTAGATATTCTGAATTTTTCCTAACAAAATGATTCACTGCGCAGTAAAACTATTTTGCTGCACCAACAACAGCATATCGCTCTTGGTTTGCCTATCAATTGCATCCATGTCCAGAACTGAAGCAAGTCTACAAGGCTGCACGGAACACCTGCAAGTCCATTATCCAGAGAACAAAATATCTTTTTGATCAGAATTATAGACAAAGAATCTTGGCAAGCCGCAAAGGTAGCAAAGATTTCTGGTGCCTGGTCAAAACCATCAGAAACAACTTCACCAGTTCCTCTATACCTTCATTACTTAATAATGGTGAAGTGGTTGTTGACTTCCTGAATAAAGCTAATATTTTAGTTGTTAGATTCGATTCAAATTCTTGTCTTCCACCCACTTTACACACACCTGTTTTGCATCTTCCGTGTGGATGTTTACAAGAGCCAATACATATCCGTACGAGAGGTGTGTTCAAGGTTCTTAAGGAGATCAACGTCTCCATGGCTGCAGGTCCTGATAGTTTCAAGCCCTTGTTAAATGAAAGCCGTGTATCATTCTTGGCTAAACCTATGCGAAAACGATTCTACTTGTCTTATTCGACAGGAAAATTTCCAATTGCTTGGAAACTCTCAAGAACGGGAAATTGCAATCACTTCGTTTCTTTCAAAGGAGACTTGCTGATTTTTCTCATGGCACGCTGAAACCGTAGTCCTCACAATTTTGGTGACATTCAGGCCTTTTTATGGATGTTCAGTATTTTTTCTGGTCGCTTAATATGGATTATATTAGATGGAGTTATATATGAATCTCACCCAATAAATGCCGGTGTGCCTCAGGGCTCTGTTATCTTTCCATCTTTCTTCTCAATTTTAATTAATGATTTGTTTTCCTTTAATTTCAATCCAATCCATAGTTTTGTGTGTCATCGGCCTTGATTTCGCTTACTCCGTTGATACTTTTACGGACTTCAGAGGAAATGCCACAACTGTCAAACGAGATTGCATGATTAAATCCTTGAATAACCACCTTGATAATATCCTCGCTGCAGGCAAAGCGATTCGCATTCCATTCAATGCATTTAATTCCAAAACTGTCTCATCTCATTAAAACAAGATCAAAAATTTTCCACTCCCGTTTCTTTTGATGGAGAACAAATTGACGATACACCGCCTTTATATATTCTTGATATTTTTATTTACAGTAAGTTAAACTGAACAGATCACATCTTCTCTGTTGCCAAATAAACATCGAAATATCTTAGATTTCCGAAAAGGTGTAAGAAATATTTTTATATTTGGAAGTTTTACACTTCCACCATTTTCAAAACAAAATAAATAATTTAACACCTCGCTTGATTTTCGGAAGTGGCAAAGTACGTGGAGCAACTGTCTTTATTGTGAGTGGTAGCATAGATGGCACAAGAACTAGATGTCTCATGCAGTATGGCTGGATGGTCCATTCCGGAATAGACCACAACATTTGAAAGGATGTATACCTAGAGTGATCATATTTCTTCGGATCTGAAGTGTTGAGCAGGTCGATCAAACGAATACAAAATTGCAAAGCAGTTTATTTTGAATGTATACATTTTTAGTTATTATCACCTTCAATATACACCCCTTCTCTATCTCTACAACGTTCCATGCGAATTTTCCATTGTTCAAAACAGTGCTGGAAGTCTTCTTCTGTGAGCTCCTTCATGATGCGTGCCGCTTTTTCTTTCACAGCTTCAATGGACCGAAATCTTGTTCCTTTTAATGCAGATTTTTGTCATAAGTGAAAAACCAAGAATCGTCACATGTTATCACTCTTTCCAAGAAGTTCGGGTCATTATCAATGACATTCAAAGTGTCAGTACAAACATTTTCAATCATTCAATCGTGAGAATTTTAGGCACAATTTTCCCAAACACTTTTTGCGTGTTAAAATTATTATGTAAAATTTTCCTTACGCGTTCCTTGTCAATTCTTACTGTTTCAGCAATTGCACGAATAGGTAACCGACGGTCAGATCGAATCAGATTACCGACTTTTTCAATATTTGCATCCGTTTTTGACGTGAATGGACGATCCGGGCGTGAATCATCTTCAACGTCTTCTCGGCTATCTTGAAAACGCTTAAACCACTCGAAAACTCGCGCACGTGATAAAGAGTCATTGCCATACACTTCTTTTAATAACAGATAAATTTCAGTATGTTACGCCGTTTTATAACCGCATAAGGTGTCCACCCGGCTAGAGCTGGAGAAGGGTGGGTTTATGCGCTGGGCCTTAACACCTGTTGGGCGCCACGTGGTTTTCTTTAGAGTCCACGAACTCTTAAATAAAAAAATACAACTTTATATTTATCACTTCTTTCGTTTAATCGACCAAACGTTATAACTGAAACTCTAAAACTATTGATAAACTACTTATCGAAATTTCACACGTAATGTGACTCAGACTATTTGAGTCCGAAACAGTTAAACTGGCAAGGGAGGTAGCACGCGAATTAAAAAAAAAATATTTTTATTCTGGAATTGCTGATCGTTTGCTTATTTGCCAAAAATTCGTGTATTTAGTGCCATTTTTTTTTTGTTTTTGAGAATTTGTTGCTCTTACAAATGTTCTTAGAGCTTTTCTTTTTTTTTCTTAAATTGCCGTGTGGGCTACTTATGGAGTTTTTTTTGCAATTCGATTTACGCTTTGGGCTATATGGGCAGCCCCAATAATGATATAAAACTTCAGAAAATTCAGGTTGTGCAAAAGAAATCGTGTCGCTTTTCTGTTTGTGATTAGATTATTTTAACGGCTGTGCTCTACTACTTTATTGTGTGTGAGAAGGGGGGACTGGGCCAAGTAAATTATTTTCAATTTCCGAAAACACTAATTTTCTAAATAAGGATAAATATGTTTGCATTTCCATTTCTAGGGTATTCAGAAGAACTTCGCGCGGTACCCCTGTCTGCCTTACATCATTTTTATAAAGGTAAATAAAATTTTATATTCATTCAATGTGCCTGTTCAACTTAATTCTACTTAATTCTAATTTCAGGAACAACTGGGGATTTCCAATACTATTTGTGACAAAATACAACAGGAAACAGAAGTATCACTATTAAACAGTTTATAGGGACAACGACCCTCTGATTCCGAGAATTCCTTACATGTACACATAAGTAATCCCCTTGGAATATATTATAGCAATTATATTTAAATATTTTCTCTATTTCTAGGCCACTACATCGCCTACATCCAGAGTTTACCACGTAACAAGAATCGCTTTTTCCAAGTTTCATGTGAAATTTTACGACGATTCGTTGTTCAATTATGACACTTATCATTTTTCCCGCAAAACAAAAGAACAGTTCGTATACAAACGAAGGTCACGTCCAGACTATTTTTTTTACAAACATGTGAGGCATCGCATTCGAAAGAGAAGGCTTCTCGCTACACAGTTGTCGGTCGTTCGCGTTTGGCGCATGCTTACTTTTTCTGTGGAAGCATCAGTCTTGTTATTTTATAGCCACACCTCGTGCACTACCCATTTCACAATCTGTATACTCTGCTCTAGTATGCCAAGCGACGTCTAGTTCTTGTACCATCTATGGTGGTAGCCACTTGTTTATCTGTTCGACCCGTATCTTTTAAATGATAAATTTTGAGCGTTTGACTTTACGAGTGGTGGCGAGTGTCTTCAAAGTTTTGTTCAGTTTTCACCATATATGGTTTTAAAAACCATAATTGCGCCCCCTCACAAGAATCCTGGACGCGCCACTGGCCCTATCTTAGTCCTAACTCCTAACATTCTAAAATATGTGCAGTGTTCTCATGTAAAACCACTCACATTGTATAATAAGGACTGACTACGTCCATAAAAATACACTAGAGAAAGTGGATTCTCTTTTGGTCTAAACATCAAGTACCAACTGAGAAAGAACTGTAAAAAAAAAAATAAATAAATCAGTTCGTTGAAATAAATATTTTTAAATTATATTTGGGGTTAATTAGTGATAAAAAGTGTTTTACCAAAGGCATGTATTCATAGATACTCAACAGAAGTTCGAAAGGTTTTATTAAAATCACTTTTCAACTTCCCGCCAATGGTTTTTTCAATGTTGGCACCGACGTAAGAACTATTTATGTCACAAAAAATTGTACCCGCATGAAATAGCATATCGAGCAGTCCATATTATATATGTCAGTGTGTAAAAGTGAGAAAAGTTTGGTTTGAATGACTCCTGCAGTTTGCACGCTAAACTACTATTCTATATTAAAAATGACTTTTTGTAAAATAAGTATACTAAAAAATAGCACGTCATCAACACCGCTTAATACGGAAACCTTCCTAGTACCTCACTACAGTACTGCGGTGGCTAAACTAAGCGACTTATGGCCGGATTACATTAACAACGCCGTCGCTGGCGTGGTCATCGTCGTCGTTTTATGTCAAAAATATTTAGAGACAGTACTGCATGTATGAAATGCATTACATTACCCACGCCGGCGTCGTCGTCGGCGTAGTCGTCGACCCATCCTTAATCCTAATTTTAACGCTGGCGGTCCATTGCTGCTAATATGGAAGATCTAAGTCTATTATGAAACAAGTAATAAAGCTAGAATTGGTCTAAGACCAATTCTTATGATACCCTAGATGAATGCCCGTATTAAATTTCGTATGGTCACCGATCTATTCAAGTATTGATTTTGAAGTTGTTTTTCGCATATATTTCTAGAACAGTTTGTCGCACAGAAAAAATGGTAATAACCAATTTTATAGGATTTCGTACTCTGCAGAAGTTTTTAGTACAATAAAATGGTCTTGGACTGATCGTTTTCAAAGTATAAAACCGAAATTTTTATATGGCAACACCAAGAAGGAGTTGCCCGATTTAGTCCATTTTTGACATTTTATTTGCTAATGTAGTAAAAACATCATGTACGAAATTTCAGCTCTCTACGTCGATGCGTTCTCAGGCAGTGTCCAAATATATAGCGGAAAACGAAATTTTTATATGGCAGCCCCACGAAGGAGTTGCCCGATTTGTCTCATTTTCGAACTTAATTTTACTTTTTTTTTTAAAGTCCGTGTACAAAATTTCAGCTCTTTAAGTATACACGTTCTCGAGTTATCGTGCGCACGACGGACGGACGGACAGACGGACGGACATGCAAAAATCGAAATAACTTTTAATATTATGAATGGGTGTCCAATCCATTTTGCTCTACCATCATTATTTCGAGGTGTTACAAACGGAATGACAAACTTAGTATACCCCTATGATTTCATCTAGGGTATAAAAACATGAAAAAATTAAACCATATTTGAATTTCTGAAAATAAATGATTTAAATTAAAAAAATTTGAGCTTGAAGGAAAAGAAAATATCTTTTTTATCATTATTTAAAATTTTATTGCAAACCGGCAGAGATTACAAGCAAATAACTCAATTGTAAAATGTAAGGGAAATTATGGTATGGCGCTGCCGCCTAGTGTTAATGTAACTTGCCCGGGGTTTTCTTCGGCGTTTGACGACGATGACGACGACCACACCGGCGGCGTCGACGTTGTTAATGTAATCCAGCCATTACTGCGCTGAATGTTTTTGTTTTTTTTTTCTCAATTAAATTTTTAAGATGACCCCCCTTAATTTCAATGCTGGATCCGCCACAGTCTCGAGCTTAATTTTATTGCTTCCTACGTATTCGTCGGATCCAAGTAAAAGTCCAGAGTCCGGTAAAAAAACTGGAAACTTCTCATCTTGGCCTTTTTCATTTATTTCTTCACCATGTTGTTATATGGAAGGGGTATATTAGATTTCCCCGAATTTTACAAAGTGTGCTTTCCATTTGAACTTGGACTATGGTAACATGGGAACTTGTTTATTTTATACATACTTTTATTTGTAGTTTTATTGCTTGCATTCAGTGTTAGTGCTAACTAGTCTTAGTTTATCTGTGTGAGTATCACTTTCCACATAACCATGGGTTAAAATGGCTAGACCCCCCGCGGCGTACTTTACAATCTTAACAAACAGATATATTGTGGACTGCCTTTAGCTTCATCCTTAAAGCGGGAAACACAGTGCTAACTTTTTCAACCTCGAGCTCAGTAAAACTTTAAGAACCTCAACCTGGTGAACTCTGCCAATTTTTATAGCTCACAATGCGAGCTTTGACAACTTCTGTATGATAGCAGTTAATTGGGATGTTGGTTTAAAAATTCAAATTTTTTTGTAATAATTTACTACAGTAGGAACAACTTTTTACGTTAAATATGCTTCCTAAATTTTTGCTCAAAATATTTTCCCATACACTTTTTCCCGATATTAAAAATTAGCTATCAAAGCTGACAAAGTTCAAGCAGAGTAGAGAGTAGACCTGCTCGAGTTCAACCTCAACCTGGTCGACTTCACCAACTTTGCCATTAGGTTCTTCATAACCTGATCGAATATATTCTACAAAACTGTCAAAGTTGAGGCTGAGGCTGAGGTTGGAAAGGCTAGCACTGTGTTTCCCGCTTAATTATAAACATTACTGCCAATCTCTATGGAATCGTTCTGCGGGAGATTAATTCTTAATCTACAATGCATGATTAAACCACGTCGTTAAAACGATATTGATTTTTGTGTTGGCTTCCCACTCTTGCATTTGAAAATCCATACTTGCAAAAATTTTACATCTCTTTCTTTCATTTGACATAATGAACACGAGCTTGTGTGTAGTAGTTAATCAGCAAAAACGATGTAATAATTCCTCATGTGTATTCAGCATAATTTAGAACCATGGGGCCTATTCTTGAATTACGAATGATTTTAACGTATGCGATAAATAACGAATGGTTCAACCCCATTCGTTATATAACGAATGGTTTGCGTACGAATATAACGAATGCGGATTTCAAGAATACCACATAAACATTCATTTCGAATGTTTTTGACAGATTAACGTATACGTTATCTGTCTTCGTTATTCAAGAATAGGGCCCCATGAAGGGGAATTTAGAACAAATTGGAACTTTATATTATACGACTTGTCCCAAACGATTTCTTAGTTTACTATATATCTATTGTAGGTATAAATTATGGAGACCAAAAACTTCCTTTGATGTAATTCTGCAATAAAAGCGAGAAAGCAATTACATTTATGATAACTGACAGGTCAACAGCTGTTTAATATTTGGCAGCTTACCACTACTTACATATTTCGTGTATTTATATGCATTCTTCAGCAAACGATATCGTTTTGACGACGTGGTTTTACCATGCATTGTTGATTAGGCATAATACACGTGCGTGTATCCAATTTAGCCTATATATTAGGGAAGCTTTCTTAACTTAGCAATCATCTTTTATTACAGAAAAATACAAATTCTTATCCCCCTATTCAACTAAAATAAATTAAATTGAATAATGCAATAAAATTACGAAAAAAATTTGGTAGTCATCCACCATTAATTAAACGAAACGGAAAGAATCTTTCCTGCAGAGACATTTAGAAATTAGAAGATCTCCCAAAATGTGAACAACTCATTGACTAAAACTATGAAATAAACTTTTATTACCGTCCATAATGTTGGGGACAAATAAAAGCTTTTGTTATGCTGTTGTTGGTATACTCTTGGAACAAAATCAGAAATTTTGTGCAAAATGGACTCGCGCATAAAAGTTGCCAGATTTTCCGTAAATGGTTGGCCTCGTAAAAGTTAACGAGAAGAGCAAATAAGAAAAGGATTTCTCGACCAAAATGTAATTCGCCGTATTGAGGGTAATAGTTTCCATTTTCTAACGGAAGTAATTTTTGGCGAGAGAAGGGAAAAACTCTTGTTTAAGGAAAACAATGTTATTGCCCAGGATATGATTAGAAAAGAATTATGTAGCCTAAAGAATTACAAAATTGATCTCAAAATTAGTTTAGAAATTTGTTGCTATTTGTGTGGAGCAATTTAATACGTTTAGTGGGATGTTGGTATTATATTTGAAGGTACATATAGTAAAAGGTTAGTTTATCATCTAGGACTTACATATGTGATACATAAGGGCCTGCATCTTTGCTACAAATATGGATAATACCATTGATAATAAAGGACGAACCTAAACTACATTTCGAATAGTGATAAATTCGGAATGTAGTTTAGATGCGTACTGTGGATTGGACTTCAAAGTTCAAGTTCACCTGTGCAAGCCATACTGATCTGTGCACAAACAAATAAAACCTGGTGTTGTAGGACTCTAATTCAATAAAGAGAAATTGAAGAATAAAATGCAAAAATGGTATCCTTTTCAAATTATGGCTAATATCAAGGAAAGATATTTTGCTAAGTAGTTTTGGGGAATCAATTCGAATTTAAAAATTGATTCACGAAAGTTTTACTAGCACGACGCTTTTCGACCGAGTGCATATTAAATTTTTGGCGATGGCGATCTTCATAAATGATGAAAATGAAAGACTCAACGAATTATTCCAGGGTAGGTAAGGTATACGTACGTGCTAAAGGTAGGAAGTTCCAGTGCATATATGTAATGTGTTTCGGTGTGCGTATCATAATTACTATGTTTCCATGAGCCAGAATTGAGTTAGGATTGAGTTAGCGTTAAGTTTTGCTGGCTGAGCTAACTCGATGCTGTTTCCATGAACGGCTTGAATTGAGTTGACATATAATATATTTCATACAAAGTTTCGGGATTTGTATTGAATACGCCACCCATCCGCACTACTCTAACTAATACTTACATAAAACCCAACTCAACCCGACTGGTTTCGTGGAGTTAATATGGATTGAACGAAACTCAACTCAATTCTCGTTTCCATGAGCGCTAATTCGGATCCAATTCGGATTGAACTCTGCATGGAAACATAGTAAATATGAGAACCAACAGATTCCGGGATGAATAGTTTTGCATCTGGAACCAGGCGCGTATCCAGAGCTTCAGCTTGAGGGATAGAATTATTCACATCAATGTCGATCTCAGAGTGGACAGACATTAAGGACTCATATCCAGATTCTCTTTCTCGTGTAAAGATTGTAGAAATAGATGTGAAGTAAATGGCTGAGAGTGAGAGATTGCAATTTGAGTTACATTCAAAGGAATAGGAGGCAGAAGTACATGATATGTCACTGACTATATCTTTTGACGGAAACCTAACTGATCTTGCTTTCTTCTAAAAAAAAGTTGTCAATGGTCTTATCAGTCTTCTGCTTTCCATTTTCGCTACTATTTCTACTTCCATCACTAACTAATGTAGCAAGTTTATCATTCTCCTTCAAATTAAAAGTAAACGAGAAGTTAAATTAAACAACACTACTTGAATTAATACGAAAGTAAAAGCAAAAGCAAACCAACGGCAACTACCGCAAACAGAAGAAAGCGAATGGATTTTATTTTTATAGTCTGGCCGTAAAAACTGTGAAGAAAATTTTTAGAATAAATTTTAGCGGCATCAATCCAACTGATCGTTTTCAGGAACCAATAGTGTATAAAAATTCGAAAGAAAAATGTTAAAGTAAATTTCTAAGAACAAAATGAATGCTTGTCAACGCTCATAAATATCTTTAGCAACCCAGATCAGCCAAGGCACCTGAATCAATATAACGCATTGGAATCATTGTCCGAAAATGAATAGTGCATGAAAAATCTAAAGAAAAATTTTCAGATCTTTCTAAGAAAACTGAATACTTGTGCTCCTGTCCGAAATAGTGAACCACCAGAAACAATGCACCAATTCGTTTGGACCGTTGTCGATGAAATTCTTAAGAACAATTTGCAAGTGTAGCTCTAAGAAAAATTTAATGCTTCCCTACGAACGTAAAAATTTTGAACAACTCAGGCTTGAATCAGTGTCGCTATGAAAAATCAACGAATGGCTAGACGTGGACATGGAAGCAGGGTTCTACTGGAAGAACCGTAAAACAAAATTTGCCAACCTTAAATACAATTGCGACGAGCAACGCCAAACGATGAAAAAATGCCGCTGTCAAACTTATAAAAGCACAGCGTCTTATGCGAATGCCCAAATTTCGACAGGTGACGGTCAGAGGTGGACGAAGTTGCCGTCGGGATTGATCTATTTCTAATTTTGCCGTCGTCGCCAACAAAATTAAACGAATGAAATTGTTGTGGCATTTATTTTTGTCAAGGTTGCAATTTCAAAACAATGAATTTTTTATGAAAAATTGATTGAGGAAGTGCGAAACCATAAAATAATTTATGATATACAAGACATTCAGTATAGACGAGTTGACAAAAAAGACATGGTTTGGATTTCGAGGCGCTTAAATACAAATGGTAAAATTGTGATATTTTTGGTTTGATTTTAATTTAGTTAATTTCTGTATTTTAAATTTTTCCTTTCCTCACTTTGGTCCATTGCAATTCTTTCAAAATAATATAAAATATTCTCGATGAAAATCTGTTTCAAAATGCTCAAAACTAGTAACAAATGAAATCTCAGTATGTTCTTCTTTCACAAGCACCGCTCACCGCCTATAGTTGTAATTGTAATCCCAATTTTTTGACTACCTGTTTTGTCAGCGAATTTCCCGCTGCCATCTACCGTCCTGAAAATCACATACAAAATAGGCAATACAACAAAAAATATTTTAATGGTGTGTACATTTTTAAAAAATCTTTCAACTCGTGGTCATGAAGTCAATAAATAAATAATTAATACGACAAACTCTGCTTCCGAGGTTGTGACAGAAATTTTAAACTATAGTAAATGGATATTCTACACCAACTTATCATTGGCGTAACTAGGTAGGGGCCAAGGTGCCCCCCCCCCCCAGAGTGCGGACTGGACTCCCCCAGGAAATTATGAAAATTCTCAAAAAACATTCGTTAATTCGTACAATCTTAGGCCTAATTAAATTGAATCCGTTCGGATCGGAATCGAAAAGGCGAATTCTGTTCTTCAAGAAAACCTGTTAAAATCTTTTTAAAATTTTTAAAAACTATTCTGAGATTGCTCTGATTCCACTGAATTTTGAAAAAGGTGTGATCCATAAGAGAAATCGTGCAAAATTATTTTGACAGTTTGTGCGGAAATTTTAATTGATAGCCTTTGATATCAATGAAATTATGAAAATTTCATAAAACTTTGTTTAATTTTCTGGAAAAAAAGATTTTTTTAAGCTCTTTCGATTCTAATCCCAACGGATCCAGTAATTAGGCTGATTATCTTTATAAGGAAGAAATAACTGACATTAAAAAACTTCAATAATATTCTAATTACGTTACATTATGGAATAAAACTATATTAGGGAAACCGAGAAATTCACAGAAAAACATTAAATATGTCTAGAACCTACTCGAGTCTTGAAAAGGAGAATGCAACCGGAGAGAGCAACATTATCACTAACTTCAAAAATAGGTTTGAAAATCTACCTTTAGCACAGTCAGTTGAATCATTTATAAAGTTGTACCTGAAACATGGAGAGGCATTTGTAGAAACTTATAAAAAGTTTCAATGTATGTAGACATTTCCAACGTACAGGCTGAAACAAAAATAATAAATGATATGTTCCAAAACAAGAGCATGTAGTAAATTTGGAAAGACTAAAAACAGAAACTAATAAAGACTTTTGCCCAAATTTTTACAAGTCGCTGCAAGTAGCTCTGGATCTTCCTGTCAGCTCGGCCGGCTGTGAATGGAGTTTCTCCTTCGAGTTAAAAATTTTCAATGTATGTAGACATTTCCAACGTACAGGCTGAAACAAAAATAATAAATGATATGTTCCAAAACAAGAGCATGTAGTAAATTTGGAAAGACTAAAAACAGAAACTAATAAAGACTTTTGCCCAAATTTTTACAAGTCGCTGCAAGTAGCTCTGGATCTTCCTGTCAGCTCGGCCGGCTGTGAATGGAGTTTCTCCTTCGAGTTAAAAATTTTCAATGTATGTAGACATTTCCAACGTACAGGCTGAAACAAAAATAATAAATGATATGTTCCAAAACAAGAGCATGTAGTAAATTTGGAAAGACTAAAAACAGAAACTAATAAAGACTTTTGCCCAAATTTTTACAAGTCGCTGCAAGTAGCTCTGGATCTTCCTGTCAGCTCGGCCGGCTGTGAACGGAGTTTCTCCTTCGAGTTAAAAGTTGGTTAAGAGCAACTGCTTCAGGAGAGGTTTTCGAGCATGGTACTCATGAACATTGAAAATGAGATAATTAAAAAAAAAAAAAAGAGCGCAACAGGTGCTAAATAAGTTTGAAGAAAAAAACCGTAAACTAAAGCGTATACAGAATTTAACTATCTTTTTATTAGTGCTTAATAAAAACGTAAATAATTGATTTAAAATGTGTATCTGACTTCAGACCTGTAAAGTAGGTACTTAAATACATTGGTACTTAAATACATTAGTACTTAAATATTAGTACCAGTACCAGGACCTGGACTTAAATATTTTTTAAGTACAAATACAAGTCCCGGTACTGGTACTAAAAAAATTCTCAAGTACAAGTAATGATACTGGTACTTAACGTACTATATACAATGTCTTTCCCGCTATTAATTCACCTACCAACAGACACAGATTTGTGGATTTTTGGACAATATAAGAGATGTTCATCGTCATGTTTTAAAAAAATAATATCAAATCAATATTTGTATCAAATATCCTCTTCTGGAAGCTCTACGCTGATCGTCAAAAATCCCCCCTTTTCACCCTTTACCCCTAAAGAAAGAAAAATATAAACTTTAGCCCTAAAATCCCCCTGTGAAAAGTAAAAATATCCCATTTCGGGGTGAAAATCCACTAACCTGGCATCACTCGTGGTGCCTACAGGACATCCTTTGTACCTTATCAAGGGTCTTCTTGGTGGTTATCTGCATCGTTTTGACAGTAAGAAATTTTTGAAACCGGGCATTCTTAAAAGTTAAAAGATCTTATGGAAAAGAAAGTTTTGTAATACGGGATATTGTATTGCAGAGAAATTAACTTTATTACTTTTAAATCAATAAGCCCCACAACATTTATCATAATTATTATATTTTCAAATTAAAAATTGCTGATATGAATTTACCTTTTACATGTGACACTGATATGACAATGACAATGACCGTTCCTTAATTTTTGTGTTGCCAGATAGACATTTCTTAACTCAACACTGAGTGGTAAAATATAGATTGATTGCTATGACTGGAGATTTTGCGTCTTGGGGATTTATTACCTGGCGACAATTCGCGGGAATGTTGAATTTGGAGTTTCTATGCTTGTGAATTTGGTGTTTTAGGACTTTGCAACAGTTGGTGATTGATATAATAAAAGTAAAATAGATTAAGTCATCTCAACAAAAATCTCATTATTTCACGATATTTCAATTTAAACGTGGACGAGAGCATAGCTGTAGATTGTAGAAACACTTAGAAGAGATCAATTTTCGCACCAACAGGGAAATCATAGAGTAAGCTGCTAAGATATTCCCCATGAAACTGAGATGGAAAGAGAGTTAACGTCCCATTTCTGTTCGAATATGTAGTGAGAATTTGGTCCATAGATCTATTTGATTGAATTTGTAGGTTTTAGTTTTTAATAAAATTTGGAAATAAATTCGGCAGCTCCTTTTTAGAGTTGCCACACAAAGCATTTGTTCTTCATTATAACATTGGATGTATTCCTAATTGGATTGTATTCTTAATTGACTTGTATTCCTAAAGAAGGAAAAAATCCTTTTTGTAAGATTTCTCTCGGAAGACAAATCGTTTCTAAATATTAGATCCTTCCTGAAATCCCATCACAGAAATATGCGGCTATCACTCCTGCCTTTTTTTTCATGTATGTATATATATAGAATGGCAATGAGCTTCCAGAAACTGATAGAATCTGATATTTTGACATGTTTCCATGATAAAGTAATCCAATATTTTCAAAAATGGTATAATAATGAAATCTAGAACGCTTGCCAAATTTATTATTTTATTTTTGTAATAATAATAATAAAGCATATTTCGCCATCTTATTCCACTTTTCACAAACATAAAAACAAATCTTCAGAAAATCACATTAAATCGAAAGACATATCAAAACGCCATAAATTATGTGAAAGTTTTCTCGTTTCAGATATGTATTTCCGATTTGTTTCAGTAGGTCTGCGGTGCTCCTTTACGTTTATATTTTCGTTACGATAAAGACAACATCCCTCCATCGAAAAAATGACACAAACGATAACGATCTGATTGTTTGCCTGAAATGCTCTCTAAAGGGAATCCTGAATGTTTTCTCCTTACGATTTGATTATTTTTTGGGAACTTTTTGTTTGCTTCCAACTTTTCCTGATGGGACCATTATACGCAGAGATTGCTCTTACGATTATGTGCTTACTTGTGGCGTCATCAGTTTCATGAATCTGGTATAGGAACGAATTTGGAATAACAAAAACTCTTCTGGCACCTCCCGCCCATCCTTGCTTACTTGCTAAATAATTTTAATTTGAAAAAGGACCATAATTTATTGGCTGTAATTAAATTAAAAAAATTGCACTCATTTAAGTGTCTGGGTGGAAATTTTTTTTTTTTTTTAAGGCTAAGCAACTCTGTAGCTAAAAGTCTATATAGAATGCAAGGTAGGACAGCAGTGGTTACATGTATTTTCTCTCCGATGGTATTTGTTTACAAAGTATTTTAACGTTCGTCTACATGGCGATTATTAGATTTACTTGCGAATCCCTGTACAAATCCCTGAAGACCTATTAGTTGACACGACTTTGTTGCTACAAAGAGCTTCTATTCAGGGATATGAAAGGATTAAGAGAAAGGATTAGGGCAGCTAGACATTAGAGTAACAACAGAAATTAAATCTCCCCGAAAGGGGTGAACTGCAATAAAGGACATATGTCAGGCGTACGTATTACGCAGAAGGATGATAAAATGTTTCATTTTCTCCTTGACAAAGTGTGAGTAGTGTTTTCCGTAGACATGCGACGATTATTATTATCTGTCAAATTGGGAAAAATCATGTTGATCAAATGAAAATTAATTATAGTGTGAGATTTATGCTAGGTTTGTGGGGATTTTTTTTATTTCACCTCTTACTCTGGAATGTAGTGATCGCAAGCATTTCATGCCTCACTTATTTATTGGTCCAATGCCGTAATGCTATTGATGATCATCGTCAGAGGAATGCCTGTCAAGTAGGGGCTTACTGGAATTATTTTTGTAATAAATACAAACATGACAGATCAAGACTTTTTTCTCAAAGAAGGTAGCGGTGCTATAAGTTATGTGCCATGCTCTGGTACAAAGAGCACACAAATTTTGATAGAAAGGAATCATTTTAGAAATGTTTTTTGTTCGTAGAAGTGGCACTTTGATTAACACCACCTTCTGTGAAATAGAAATTATAATTGCACCTCTTTTGTAAGGGAAATAATAAAAATATTCCGTTTATAATGGAAATTATAATAAAACACTTTTATAGTAATAGAAATTATCAACTCACGGCTTAATGGTGTCAGAAAAACTCCTCGAGATTTGGTCTCGCTGCCCCCAAGGAACCCATATAATTTTTCTAATGAGATTTTTAACTTTATTGTTATTTTCTCATGACGAAAAGTTTTTATGTAGTATGAAATTAATGAAAGGAATGTAACGTGATATGCCTGCTATTGTCGTCTTAAAAAATTAATTTTAAGACGGCAAGAATAATTGTATTCATATACATACATGCAACTCGACTGGAGCAATTAGAAAAATATATGTATGTACTGTGTACTTACGAAGACGAAGAAGACAATGTAATTAAGTAAGTAGGCATACCGTGTGAATTCGACTTTGTTTTGATAGCAAAATGCAATTTATTCTTAATTGTATCTTATTATTACTATTATTACTTATTTCATCAAAACAATGTACATTAAGAGCATATATTTTAAGAGTACATGTTCTAATTGACCAGTTAGGAATTAATTAATTATTAAGACTTAAAGCTATAGGAATAAAGCAAAAAAAATTGAATGTAAATATATAAGTATTTATCAATGATAAATACATCAATGGGGAATACAGTAATAAGAAGCAAGAAAACAAAAAAGAAAAGATAAAAGATTGATCAGTAATAGTAGAAATTAACCCCTACGTACTATCTATAGCCATTAATAGTCCGAGAGCTAGCAATGTCACGAAAAAAAAGAACTTTAGTTCGGCTGATTCTTTGCTATCTCCTCTTTTTCATCATCTCAATAGGCATGCGGCCCATCTGGCTGGTGAGAGGGGTTGCGTTTACCTGTGCGCATTCCGTTCCACAGGTAAAAATCGCAGTTTTCAAAATAATTTTAGTTCGACTTTTGTTTTTTTCATCTGTTTTCATAAACATCGAAAAATATAAATTCACTATTCCCAGACAATTACTTCGTTGTTAGGCACCATGCCAGACGTTTTAGTTTTCAGTTCAAAATCAAACAACAAATATTTTATTACGGCTGTAATTTTTAAACATGAAATAAATTTTCCAGGCGATATTTGGATTGATAATTATCAATAGCCAGATCGATTCGAGTGTGATAGGGAATGGGTCATCCCACACGAGTATTCTTGATGCAGTATGCAAGGCGGTTTTCTAGGCACGAGGTAAATGACACAAACAAATATCTCTCCAAAATGTATAAATATTGCTGTGCTTTTTTTACCTCTTTCCGTGCAAATCTGTTTGCAGGGGAATAAATGTAGCGGCTATTCATAATTATGCATTGAAACAGAAAATTTGGAAAAGCTCTGAAAATAAATTATATCTCAATTGAAAGCAACTGGCATTGTTGTTTTACTTTCGCTCAGCGTTACCAACTGAATCTATCAGAAAAACTTAGAAAAAAAGCTGAGTATTTTCGAAAAAAACATATCTAAATCTCTTTTATTAATTATCATGTAAACGAAAACATAAATATAATCTAGTATATAAATTAAATAACACAAAGTAACGAGTTAACATTTAGATACAATCTTGCCTTTACAAAAAAAAAAAAAAATAATAATAAAAAGTACAGCCTAATTTATTTCGTTTAAAATCATACATATTTTGATTTAATAGTTGGTACATATTTTTAGTTCCTTTCGCGTTAAAGCAATTCATCATGTTCCTTAGTATAAAGAATTCCACAGAGAGTATCTGTGCCGAGTTTATTTCTTACTTGCGTTTTATTGATGTTAATTGCTGAGAATACCCTGCAGAAAAATGAGCAAGGCATAACATTTCAAAAAAAAATTTAGAAAGATTAGGGTAAATTAAAGAATCGTTTGTCTCTTAGAAAGTGATAATGTTTTAAAAAATTCCTCATCCGTTAGATTTTTAAAAGGACTAAAATCAAAAACTCGCAGCTCTCTCCATTCATCATCTAACTTTTGTAGATCTGGTACTAAGTTTGGAAAGTTTTTGGCAAGACTATAAATACATTCATTTTGGCCCTTCATTATATTCTATGGATTTATAATACTTAAACTCCTTAAGATGGGATCACTGTAGTCAAATCTTTGAATAATTTGTGAAACTAATTCTATATAAAGGGTTTTCCAATAAGAGGTGTTATTTTGATATTCAAAGAAAAATGCCATTTTTTGAGATAAATGATCGGACTTTTATTTCATTATAAAGAGGAGGGTATGCCGTTAATAATGAAAAATATCATCAGCCAAATGACCACCACGACCACGCCTACAGGACCATATCCTTTTCATGAAATTTGCCACAACCAAATCGCAAAGTGGCTGCCCTATGTCCTCGTTAGCCTCACGAATTCCATCTTTGAGGTCTTGAATCGACGCTGGACTGTTGGCGTAGTCCTTTTCTATCACGTGGCCCCAAAGGAAGAAGTCGCAAGGTGTTAAGTGACAAGATGTCGGTGGCCAATTGTGATCACCTCTTCGAGAGATAACACGGTCCGGAAACTTTTCCCGTAAAAGATCAATGGTTTCGTTGTTTGTATGGCACGTAGCGCCGTCTTGTTGAAAGTAAATGTTGTCCAGATCAATACCATCCAATTCCGGCCATAAAAAATCATTAATCATCTGTCGATAGCGCAATCCATTCACCGTAACTGTTGCTCCAGCCTCATTTTCGAAAAAGTAAGGTTCAATTACCCCGCGGGACCATAAACCGCACCAAACAGTCACACGTTGAGGATAGAGAGGCTTTTCAACAATAACTCTTGGGTTTTCCGAGCCCCAGATGCGACAATTTTGCTTGTTGACGAAGCGATCGAGGTGGAAATGGGCCTCATCACTCAAGATGAGTTTTCGATGGAATTCCGGATCATTTTCATGCATTTCAAGGACCCAATCAGCAAAGACTCGACGTTGTTGATGATCGGCCGGCTTGAGTTCTTGTGTTAACTGAGCTTTATAATCCTTAAGACCCAAATCTTTATGCAAAATACGGTGTAATGACGTTTGTGAAATGCCTAATTCCAAAGAACGACGAGGAATGGACAAACCTGAGTTTTCTTCAACACTTTCGGCTACAGCAGCAATATTCTCGGCTGTTTTTGAGCGACGTGCACAGGTTTTATTCTTCACATCACTAACTTGTCCCGACAGCTCGAATTTTTCTACCATTTTCTGTATTGCGGTTCGACAAGGTGCTTCACGACGACCCAAAAATGTTCGAGTTTTACGAACCGTCTCTGCCACATTTTCACCATTTTTATAGTGAATTTTAATAATTTCAATGCGTTGTTGAATCGTGTATCGTTCCATTTTTATTAATGGCGTAGTTTCTACTTGTCAAATGTCAAAAAATGACAGCTCCAAAAGTGAAATCTACCGAAAAGCGCGCTAATTAAAATAACACCTCTTATTGGAAAACCCTTATGATTATCTACAATATTTGCCAAATTGATATCGACGCTGAAGTTGTAATAAAATGCTCAGATTGTGATATTCTTATTATAGTCTTTGGTAACATAGACAATTTTAATGCTTCCTTAAAACTTTGGATCAAATTGGGCGTGATAATCATGAACGCTACATCAACGTCAATAAATTGTACAAAACTCCGGGTCCTTCCGTCCATATCTAGAGCTGTACCAAGCTTCCACGCCATGACATGCTGTGATTACACTCCAGATTTTTTTTCGCAAAGGGAAATTGAGGCCTTTCAAATTACTAGAAGAATCAGTAGATTATCAGCTCGCATTTCAAAATATTGTCACCGATGATGAAGAATTACTGAAGTGTGCATTTGTCATCTAGCAAAGATTATTTTGTCATATATGTATATGGAGTTCGCCAGATTAACAACGTTCACGATGTCAGATTTGACTTATTTTCTAATACGTTTCAGTCAAAAAATTTCAGTGAAAGCTTTGGGTAATAATACAGATATTTCGATCCATCAGGATTACCACCGTGCAGAGCTGAATTACTGCAACATTTATTGAGAGTCCAATACTTGACCATATTTTGGAGAAATGCTCACTCTAAATTTACTACATCTACAGAAGACAATGTATTCAAAATAAAATTTATCATTTTTTATATACGAAATAATTGATTCCATTAATTTTCTCGTGGATACCTATTCAAGTTCCAATTCAATATTGGAGCTGTATAATAGTGGATTTTTTTTCCAGTATTTTATCAAGAATATCCTGAAATCTGAGCCAGGTGACTCAATTTTGCCCAGAAGATTTTCTGTATCACCTGAAATTCTCTACAAAATAAGAATAGGACAGAATTTTGCAATTTTGATGAGTTCATGAAATATTTTCAAACATCTTCGTGAGAAAAAAGCTCAAATCGGTCCGGTTCCTAATAAGCAATCGAATTATCGCCTGGCAAATTAATTTCATGTGGTTCGATAATTAAATTAGTTCGAATAAAAATTACAGCCGTAATAAAATATTTTAATTTTTTTATTTTTTTTTTGTTTTGAATGAACGAGGAAATTGTCTGGGAGTAGTGAATTTATATTGCCGATGTTTATGAAAACAGATGAAAAAAAAACCAAAATTGAACTAAAATCATTTTGAAAACTGTTTTTTGCAATTGTGGAACGGAATGCGCACAAGTAAACGCAACTCCTCTCACCAGCCAAATGGGCTGCATGACTATTCATATACTCTGTAAGGAAATGCATATAAAAAAACTAGCCGAACTAAAGTAATTTCCCGACAACGTTGCTAGCTCTTAGACTATAAAGAGTTATTAGCTCATAACCTATTCAGGTCATACCGAAATTAGACGATTTTTATTTTTTTTTAAATTACGATTTTCAGTTACTAAGTGAACAAATTATCTTTAAAAATAGGTTTGAGGCTTGTTTTAGGAATAGGTTAAGAGCTAATAACTCAGTCTATAGTATTTATAATAAAAAGCTATATTAGTTTAGATCACAATAACTCCTGACAGAAGAGGAGTACCGGACTGGTTGAGCAGTCGTTAGGCCATGAAGCTTTGCGTGCTTTAGACAGTGACCGTACACCCTGTACTTTTTAAGATACAGGGTGTTTTGTGAAAGACTAGCATAATTTCTTAATTACCCTGTATCTTCCAAACGGTTGATGTGGACCCTCCTTGCCACACAATCTTTTGTTCGTGTAAGTGGTAGGTGAGTACTATCACCTCTTGCTCTGTGAACCACCTAGACGAAACCACATCTGCGTATATTCTATAAATAAATAAATAAACTCGCAACTACATCTAAACAAATTATAAGTATGATAAAGATTTTTCGGATTTATTTATATCGTATCTGGGTGTGGCATAAAATTTGCAGTCGTTTTTAGTGAATAATGTCTACACACTACACACATACATACAGGGTTAAGCGAAAAACTATATTTTATAATTTTTTATTTGCTCGATATTGCGTCTAGCCATAAATATTGTTACAAGGTTTGGCAACCCTGCAGAAAGGCACCGTTATATTCAATTTCTTAAAAATTGAACTAATGGCTACAGTACGCTTGTGCTTGATGCGTTTGTCACCATTGGAGTTTAATTTTTAGTGTAGTGAACAATGAATTGGGGCGACAAAGAAAATAGAATTGCTGTGATTGCACTTCATAAAGTAGGCATGCAACCAAGTGATATTTTTAAGACTTTGCATACCCTTGGGCATACCCTTGGTATAAGCCGAACGTTTGTGTATCGGGCTATTGAAAGATTTAATGATACGTCTGGAGTAAGTCACCGTCAAAGAAGTGGCCGTCGTCGTAATCCTCTTCGAAAACAAAAAAAATCATCGCGTGAGATGAAAATACCCCAAAAACAATTTCAGGTATCATCAAAAGTGATTTGGGGGTTGGGTGCTTATCGTAGATCTACCGGACATTTACTAACAGATTCATTAAAAATGAAATAGAGTGGAAAAATCAAAACGATTACTTTGCCGGTACGCAAACCCAGAGCACTATAAAATTTTGTTTACGGACGGAGAAACATTTAATAAACACAACGATAGGGTTTATGCTCGCAGTGCCAGAGAAGCTTCTCAAGGTTCAAAGAGGTCATCACCCTGCCTCACTAATAGTTTAGTGGGGTATTAACTACAACCGAGTGAAAAAGTTGCATTTTTGTGATAAGGACGTCAAAACATCTGCCAAAATATATCAAGAAAGTGTCCTTGAGAGTACAGTGAAACCTCTCAGCACATCATTATTCAAAAATCAGTCTTTCTTGGAGTTTCCAGCAAAACTCTGCATCAGGTCATAAGGCGAAGTCAACCCAAAAATGGTTTGAAGAAAATATTTCAGATTTTTTTTGAAGCTGTAGATTGGCCTTCCTCTAGGCCAAACCTGAATCCGCTGGATTACGAATTATGGTCTGTCTTGGAGCAAATGGCCTGCTCTAAAAGACATTCAAATATCGAATCCTTAAAGAAGTCTGTTACACATGCAGTCGCCAACTTTCCGATTGAAGTTGTGCGTGCTTCCATAGATAAGTGGCCAGATCGATTAAAGGTTTGTGTAAAGTCAAAAGGCAAACACTTCGAATAACTTGCCATTTCCGTTGTTAACAATGCATTGAATAAATAATCAGTGAATTCTTAACATATAACACCTTTTTTATTGAAAAGTGCTTCAAAAAGTTTGTAACAGTATTTATGGCTAGACCATGGAAATATAAACATATGAAAAATGTATAATTACTTTCCATTCTTTTACCTTTATTTCCGATGTTATTATTGTAGCTCCTGATATTGTCTTAATTTTTTTTTAAATTTCCCTTAATCAGCTCCCATTTCTACCCCGCACTCTTCCCGCCCTTTTCCTAAACCTATCTTGTTCGCGCTGAGCTCCCATTTTTTTTGATACCACATATATTCTCCTTCTACTCTCCATTCTCTCGTTATCCCGGAAAAACTCGAGAAAACCTACCCTCCTACATCCCTCAAAAACTACCCCAACCAAAAAGAAATTTAAATTTATTTCGCCAGTGGAAGGTAATAGACAGATGTAATAATAATAATAATTTTTTTTTTTTATGTAAATAAGTCTCTTTTATTTATTGGCTCTTTTAAAAATTCCTTAAAAATAGGGTGGCAAAAGGCTCTACAAAGTGTAAACAAAAAGTCGCTAGCTAATCTAAAAGGTATAAAAGGTCAATAGGGACAATTAAACAATTAAAACAATTAGAAAAACTAAAAAACAAGAAAAATGACACAAGTAAAAGGAAAGCAAACAAGAAAAAATTCTCAAAAGAGACTGTATAAACGGATACTAGAATTTTGAAAAATGATCTAAAAGTTGTACAAAAAATTTAAAGTCCCAATTTTGACAATTGGGTAAGTGGCAGTTCCAAGAAGTTCCAATTTCCAAAATAATCTAATAAAAATAATAACCTAAACGAACGAATTTTCAAAATCAAATTTTGAAATTTAGCACCGAAACCGAAACCGAATTAAAAACTTAATAGCCGAACGAACGAAAAATTTGCGCGATACCGTTATAGAGTCCCGCGAGGGCGGCCTGTAGTATCATAGACCTCTACAAACTGCCCTCATCATCCCTCCAGCTTAGCTTCTCTAACGGAGCGCTTATCCTTCCCACAGCACTTGCAACGGTTCCAAAGCGAGGAGAAGCCCCGTGGACTAGAGTTGCAAATGCTGTGGCCTGATATCACCAGCGAAAGACAAGAGCGCCGTCCTGCACTGACGATAGTGACTGCCATGTGCAGTTGAATGTGTCTGCGTTCGTTGCCAGATATTCAAGACGTAAACGTCTCTTCAATCTGTCAACGAAGTGGCGCTTAAGTGCTTGTGCGTGGTGTTGTGGGTCAGTGTTCTGATTCCCATCTCCGGCTCTCATGTAGTACAAGTGAATTGTAGATTTGGCCAGTGTCAACACAAAGCTAATCAAACAGTTCACCCGACTACAAACCTTTGGTCCCCATAGAAACGATGTCCTAGTAATGCTGAAATTCGGGTGGATCAACTGACACATATCGCGCACCAGCTCCATCAGACTCTGCAAAGCTGGACAAGTGAAGAACCTGTGAAACAAGGTGCCTTCACCAGAACAAACTGTGCAGATCCTCTGAACCCGCCGGTCGATATGTGACAACTGATTAGGATGCATAAGACTGTGATGCAGCAATTTGAATGCTACATCAGCATCTTTGTAACTAGAAGGATAACTGTAGACTACTCTGCAAGTTATCCCTCCCATCACGCCCATATTCACCCCGAGGTGTGTTCGCCATCTGTTGTATCCTGTATACTCCGGAGGTCTTATTGACATAAGCACGTCACGGAGCACACGTGTTGTAAGTGTGCTGAAAGGTGTGTGAGGCGGTCTGTCCAGAACGAAAGCATCTTCCAACTTAGTGCCAGGGTCACTGGTCCCAAGTTGGCGAAATCTCTCCCGCGCAGAAGTCGCCAGGTCGTGTAGTTGTGGAGTGTTCGTGTTTATTCGACAGTTTCCAGAGATATCAATAATATCTCCGAGAACTGTCAGTGTATGCGTGTCAGCTTCAAAACCTCGAGCATTACTGAACACTGAATCTATTAATTCAGGATTAAACCTGATTGGAATCGACGAGAATTGCGTGTACCGTAGAGCATTCCACTTAAGGTGAAATGCTGGCCTGATTCTGCCCCAGGTCTGAATCGTTGAGATTAGATCCTGCGGCCAGTCACGAGGATAGGGTGGTCGAACAGAGAGCAGGTAGTAATACTCCCCTATGCCGATCCCTCCCAGTACATTCACCCACAGTTGAGAAATCAAGGTGTCTCTCTGGCAGAACACTCGTTGGAATGCACGCACTTGGAGACACCTTGATTTCACAACCAAGTTAGTGAGACCTAATCCACCTATCTTGACTGGCAGGCAGAGCGTGCTTTCAGCAACCCATCGTCTTCCGCACCAAAAGGCGTCTATCGCTTTTGCTTGAAGAAGACCTACGAAGCCTTCATCAAACGTCTCAGACTTTAGCAGATGAACGATGGACGAGGTAATCAAATAGTTTATCACGACTGACCTTCCCATTAGGGATAGTGGAAACAGTCGACTACGCCATGAGTTAACAGCTCTAGAGAGTTTCTCAAGAGCGATGCGGCTATTATTTGATTTACTCTCGCGTCCCATATACACACCTAAATACTTCAGGCAAGTATTAGTCCATTGGATGTTCAGTGGAGTATCTGTACGATCTCTCCACCTTCCACACCACAAGCCTTGACTCTTGCTAAGGTTGATTTTAGCGCCCGCTATACGTTCGTACTGTTCGAAAACAGCACGAGCGACCGGAAAAGCTTCATCTCTTGTCACGAAAATAGAAAGGTCATCCGCATATGCCAACATAAGAGGCCTCACATTGGTATATGGTAGATGCACTGAATATTGTCCGAGCATTCGACGAAGATTCACCAGTAGCGGCTCCAACGAAAGATCATAAAGCATACCTGACAATGGACAGCCCTGTCTGATACCTCGATGAAACGAGATAGGAGCCAGAACCTGTCCTTGATGCTTAATCAAAATCGCTGAATCTCTATACAGTTTCCCGATGATATCGAGCCACCTGGGCGGGAACCCAAATGCCTCGAGAGCAGTCAGGAGATACTCGTGCGAGACGCTATCAAAAGCCTTTTGCTGGTCAAGAGAAATCATGGCCATTTGTGTACCTGTCTGTTCATGGTAGGCAAACAAATGTTTGGCTACCGCGATGTTGTCGTAGATACTACGACCAGGAACACAATAGGACTGTTCCGGGTGTATTACCGAAGCAATCACTGAGCGGAGTATCGCCCCTAATGCTTTGCAGACGATTTTGTAGTCAACATTGCATAGGGTTACTGGCCTCCAGTTCCCCATCCTCTGCAAATCTCCTTTCTTTGGAATCAATCGCATAGCAGACCTCCTCCAACTAGAAGGAAAGTCTGAATGTGTCTCAACCGCCGAATTGAAGACTTCCAAAAGGTCAGGAATTAATAAATCCCTGAAACGTATGAAGAATTCTGGAGTCAAGCCGTCATAACCAGGTGAAGTGTGTCGCCTTAGATCCTTTGTCGCAGCGATCATATCCTCCAATGAGATTACTGTATCCAGGATCTCCTTGCTGTCTTCAGAGAAAATGGGAATATTCTCAAGAAATTCATGAGTGGTCGAGGATGTTGTCGACGTCGATTCAGAGTAGAGACTACTGTAATAGTCTCGAATAAATTCTGATAGCTGTTGTCCGTTGAGGACTTGTCCAGATTCATCAACTATCGATTCGACTTCACAAGAAGCAGTACGTCGTCTAGTTGCCTGAAAGAAGTACTCGGTTGGAGAATCGCCTTCCCTCAGCCAGCGTGATTGGCTGCGCAGCACAAACTCCAAGCTGTGCTTGTAAGTTTGTGTTGCCAAGCGTTCCTTTATTCTGTTAAAATAAAGAATCAACTCCGGCTGAGTTGGGAGAAGAGCTGCCACCCGAGATACTTCGGCCGACAAGCTAGAAGCTTGATACCCACTTCGATTGAAATTCGCTTCGATAAAAGATCGAATTTGGAGCTTTCCAACATCCCACCATTGACTAAGAAGAGGAAAGTCACCTTTCCTCTCTTGCCAATCGTGCCAGAATTCAGTGAATTCATTGATGAACTGCTCGGAATTCAACAAATAGTTGTTGAATATCCAGTATGCAGTTCTTCTTTCAACTAGAGTGCTGGTTGCCACTACAAGAAGGTGATCGCTAACGGAACACACTTCATGAGTGACACCAACGAAATGTTCTAGTATTCCAGGTGAGACGTAAAGTCTATCGATTCTGGAGCCTGCGAGACTTCCATGGATATTTCGCGAGACCCTCGTGTATGATCTAGTCGTAGGATGCATCCAACGATAGATATCCACGAGTCTGAAAACACGAACAAAATTCCTCAACCGAGTAGCATTGACAGAGTTGAACTCAACTCCGGAATGCCGATCCATTGAGGGATTTAGCGTGCAGTTGAAATCACCTCCGAGGATAGTTTCGCCACTAAAATTCACCAGACAGGATTGAACACTATCAAGAACTTGTCTTGTAATGTCCTGGTCATGAGGAAGGTACACGTTTACTACCTTGATATGTTTGTCTTGAACGACAAAGTCCAAGGAAGAAGCGAAGCCTGGAAAGATATCTGTATATACAGGAGACGATAGTGTAAATTTGTTGGATACAATGATTGCCACTCCTGAGCCTCGGCGAGGTGCAGGTGTGGCAAACATTGCATAGCCAGTGTGCAAATAAGCATAACGCTCAAGGTGTGTATACGTGTCTTGTGTAAAATTCGTCTCCTGCAGAAGTGTAATGTCTATATCGAACATTTTGGCATGTTCGATAGTACTGTGTAGTCTTGTATGAGCACTTAAACCCCCGGTGTTAAGACAGCCTATCTTACACATTCACAGAGATAAGAAGCTCAAACGATGATGGTACGACGTCTATTGACTAGGAGAATCAACCAAGCGATGTTCCTGCATCAACTCCTGCACCCTCCTATGGAGTCGATCTAACCGGGATATACCGTTGTACTTCCCCTTCTTCTTGCACTCCTCTTGTAGGAGTAGAAGTTGGGGAAGTAGCAATTCCGGCTTCCCCAGCTCCTCCACAAGAATACTCCAGATTTTGCCTGAATTCTTCTTGTACAGGAGCCGGGAAAGAATCCTCGAGATCTTCTCCCTAGGAAGGGTTTCCAAACCCTCCGAGACTTCAAATTGGCTACCAATCGACATGGTGCTACCACACGATTCGTAGCCACTGAAGCTGGAGAGACCAGTCTCATCCAAGCCGGTCATTTCGCAGTCCGAAAGCTGTTCGAGAGATGCTTCCGCCTCTCTCACAACAACCTTCGAACCGCGGGCACCACTATCGTCCTCCTCCGAGTGGGGCCGCTTGGGTGCGACTGGCTTTGCTGGCTCTGGAGGAGGCAGCATCACCCGGTCGACCTTCTTCCTCCTCGTCCTCTTTTTTTTTACTAGATGGCTAATCGACTCCTCGTCTGAAGTAGCCATGCTTTCACGTGCCGACGTGGCGCCGTTTATAGCCTTAATGTTTTTTGCCTCAGGGACAACTTCAGGCACTTTAGCCACTGGCTGCTCCAAGATAGCAGGTTGAGTGCTGGCAGAAAGTTCCTTTTCCGGAGCCACTACCATAGCAGTGGTTTCCTTCGAGGGAGCCTTCTGTTCAGCCTTCTACCCGCTTCTCTTGGGGCAGTCAGCAATAAAATGCCCTACTAAATGGCAAGCATGGCATTTCGCTTCGGTGCTCACATCTATCCAGTGCCTTGAGCCGGATATGCTCAAGTAGAAGCCTCTTGGAAGCGTGCACCCCTTGTTTAGAGTGATGGACGCTTCCCGGCTGGTACCGAAAATACCCCGCCCAAGACCCTCGTCCCCAATTTTAATGGGAATAGCACGAACACTGCCATGAACCTTCCCAAATCTCCCTAGGAAATTCAGGAGGTCTTCATGACTGGCTCGCATTGGGACCCGTGAAAAGACAACCTTCGTGGGCTTTTCCCTGAGTGGGAATGGCACAAGGTGTCTACCATCCACATCGATGCCCGCAAGCATGAGCTTGGTAGCACTACCGAGGGTCGTGGTATACACCTCGACCATTCCCCCAGCTATTACTCCCATGGAGAATAGCTCCTCACGAGAGATGACCTGAAAGATCGCTTTCAGGTATGCGCTCTGAGGACATCTATTGATGTGCTCGAGCTGCATACCGTAGCTCTCATCCTGCCACCTCCCGTCGAAAAAAGCCTGAAGACCCGCACCGGTCTTAGGCCGAGGCTTACCTGCGTCCAGTGGGGCTGGACGAGGAGTGATGCCCTTTCCTAAAATTTCAATTGTTGAACTTTGGTTGGAACTGCCACTTACCTGAGCATATGAAATCCCTGACACTAACGCCGGGGATCGTGATGCTGCTTCTGGTGTCAGTGCTGATGCTGTTGTTCCTGGTGTCTGCTTTTTCGAGGCATTTGCCTTCGTAGAAAGCGATGGCCTCATTATTGCACCAGTAGGTTTTGGCGCTGAGGCTGAGGCCGCCTTAACGACTTGCATCAAGCTTGGATTTTGCCCCTGGCTTGAGGTAGTCATCGAGGCTTCTGCTGCTGTTGCTACTGAAGCTTTAGCTTCTGCTGCTGCTGGTTTGCTAGCCTCTTCAGTTGGGCCCTTAACGGCCTTTTCTGTGGGCCCTTGATTTGCTTTGGAGGAAGAAGAAGCATTCGTGCTCTTCTTCCTCCTTAAATTTGATTTGGGGGGATCATCTGTCCCCCCAGAATCACTGCTGCTCGCATTCATTTTGAATGCGGCAGAGCAATCTTACAGGATTTTTTCAAAGTTTAGTATTTTTTGTTTTTTATTTATATTATTTATTTCACTCCAGTATTTATTAAATTTTTGCAACAGTTTCTATTTTAAAATTTAGAATTTAGGTGCTCATGTTGCCATGACAACTCCGAAAAATTGATTTTAATTAATTAAATTTTTCAAATGTCAAATTTTTAGATTCTCTGGCTTAGTTTTTAACGCAATTTTTTATATATTTTTTGTGTTTTTCTTACGTAAGAACGACACTTCACACTTACTATTCACTTATCACCACTTTTGAATCTTTTTCGGGCTAATTTACTATATTTCCTCGACGCTTTATTTATTAACTCAAACTGACACCACATATATTCTCCTTCTACTCTCCATTCTCTCGTTATCCCGAAAAAACTCGAGAAAACCTACCCTCCTACATCCCTCAAAAACTACCCCAACAAAAAAGAAATTTAAATTTATTTCGACAGTGAAAGGTAACAGGCAGATGTACCTCACATATGAAAAAAAGTCCAACCCTCTACAACAAAAATTGATACCCTTAATCGTCCCAGGCGATTCGCACTTTTTCACATTTCTTATGTTTTCCCTAATTCTCCAACCATGTTAGTGAATTGGGAATGGAGAATTAGGGAATTAAGAATTCTAAGAAAACGCAATTATCATCTCCCAAATTCCCAAATTCTCCGTGTTACAGAATCCGGCCCCTGGTAAGTCGTGGAAAGTCACTTCCCATGAGAAAAATGTTCACAACAGAGTCCTAATGGATGTAAAACAACGGAAGAAATATATGCAAAATATAGGAACTGCGGTGTATATGACCCAATTGCCAAAAATTCGTCTTTCGACGGAAAAAATCAGTTATGACGTTAAAATTATCAAAAACAAATTACATCCCTCGATTACCCGCTTCTGCCTCTTTAATTTGATACCAAACATGACGTATCTTGGACAACCCCAATGAAGGGTGGTACGACCCGCCACCCCCAAAAGCCCCTCCCCCAAAAATTGTTCACCTATATTTTTGTACTCTAGACTCTAAATCCGCAGGAAAAACCTTAAATGCTCTACGACCCTCCCACACGGAGTTAGCCGTCCTTCAACATTGCGACACTTCTCACGTTTTCAATAACTCCCGTATGTTAGAGAAACGCGAATAGAGAGTTTTAATCGAAGAAAATGAAAATTCTCATCTCCGTGTTACAGAATCCGATTGCAGGTGTGTAGATGTTACTATAATATGTAATATTATAATACATAATTCCAAATGAATTTTAAGTTAAGTAATTTTTCCTTAATTCTAGATTATATCACCGCTAACCAGCACTTAAAATTCATTATGTAGGTAAATTCATAACAAATAGGTAATGTAAATACAGAATCCATTCATATCTGTCATGCGATGTGAATTAAACAACAATGGCCCATTTGATTGCATTTAATTTACAAACCATAATCACAGAGCTTCCTATAAATAAATACTTTTACGTCTCGTATTCTCGCACGCAAGAAAGTTGAAATTATGCTAGCTGATAAAGCTATTCACTCACAGATAATCTACAATCACTTGTATCAAAGTTCGCGAAATTTCTCTCTGCTAGTTGAAATTTTATCTATAAAATATGTATCGCCACCTAAGACTTAGTTAGTTCAACAGAAATTTTACAGTTAAATATTAGCAGAATCAGAGTCGCAATGGTTTTTGAGGTACAGACTAAATACGATCCGATCAGTAAAATTTGGCGGGGACCTGACTGTAAACCTACATATAATCCAGATATTTCAGTTGGGCAGGTTGTTCTACATATGCTAAATCTATGCCCTAATAAAGTAGTGCAGGTGAGATAAAAAAAGAAAAAAAAATATTGTTCTCTAGAAAGTGATGAGTAATGGTGTTGCATAATAAGATAAAATTTAAGAATAAATTAAACATAATTAAGTGTGATTTACAACATACCATAAAATACTATAAAATTTGTTGATAAAAAAGTGATAAAACAAAATAGTTCAAAATTTTAGTTGAAGGCTTTGCTTTTTGTGGAATGTTTTTTTTTTTAAAACATTTAGTGAGGAATATTTCAGTCAACTATAAAAAAAAGTTTTAGGTGTGCTTATAATATGGACTGAGTGCTTAAACATTTTTTCATATCACAAAATTGCATAAACTTTGTAGGAATATCTTTCATCCTTTGGTTATAAAATTCTTGGCTTTTTTTTATATTGCGAGATTAAGACTGCGTCTAAAGCATGTTCACGAACCCAGAATAAATTTGGTAAAGAAAATGTGTGCTACATCTAACGTCAACTAAAATACAATCGTAATTGAACCACTAAACAAATTATAGTGAAATGTTATTAAAAATTAAAGGTCAACTCGGTCAAAGTAAGACCACTATGTTCGCTAATAAGGAGAGAGCGTGTACTCATCATCACCGATTTCATACGAATTCACAGTATAAGTAGAGTTTGACTAGAAATGAAAATGATACAAGTGGAAGCTCCAGACAGCCAAGCGAACCCGAAGTAGGGTAGTCAGGGGCTTTGGCGGAAAATGCTCAAATTTACAAATTATCGCGGTATTTGATAATAGTAGATAATAGCAAATAAACTAGTTATTAAAAGCTTGTATAAAATTAATTTCATTTATTAGTTTGACAAATTATGGGTTTTGAGGTGGAATTAATAGAGAAAATGATGGAAAAAGTTATGTTGTGCAATAAACGTCATCCCATGTATAGAAATCTCTTCTTAGTCTTCTTTTTAGTTTTTTCCTTATGCTTTGCAATTTTAAGTAAGCCGCATAAGCTATACTAGCGATTTTCCTTAATTTTTGTTTTGCCATTTGTTTTACAATAAATAAAACAGAAATTGTCGAGTCGCATTCACTGTGTTTTAAATACGACATTATCGCCAACTAAGTTTCCAACATTGTTGTGTCGCTCTGACTGTGTTTTGGCCCTTAGAGTAGTTGTCGTGAGTGTGTTTCAAAAATTTAAGAACGGTGAGTTTGATGTCGAAGACAATGAATGTAGCAAAAGGACGAAAGTGTACGAAGAAGCTGGTTTGGAAGCATTATTGAAGGAAGATTCG
The DNA here is from genome assembly GCA_963924295.1 of Dioctria rufipes. Taxonomy (NCBI): domain Eukaryota; kingdom Metazoa; phylum Arthropoda; class Insecta; order Diptera; family Asilidae; genus Dioctria; species Dioctria rufipes. Next base: position 339,957,008 of record OZ002740.1, on the reverse strand, counting down.
TGCCAAACGCACGAAGAACTTGCACTTACATTAAGAGTGACCCCAACAAGTAATTTGACACCATTTAAAATAGTTGGGAATGGTTTGAAAGCAAAGAAATTGTGTTCCATATGAACTGAAGCCGAGAAAAGCCGATTGAAATTCTGCTTGCCATGTATAAACAAAAGGTTGTTTTTACATCGTGTAGTCACTGGTGATGAAAAATTAATCGACTATGATACCCCAAAGAAGAGCTAATCATGGAACCACGTGGCCATGCTTCAACGTCGACAGCCAAGCCGAATATTCATGAAAAAAACAAAAATTATGTTGGGTATTTGGTGGGATCAGGTTAGAGTCGTGCTTTGTAAGTTCATCAAACCGACGAAATTATTACTGGGCACTTTACTGAACACAATTGACGACTACTACTACACCAGATATGACAAAATTATTCTCCTGTATGATAATTCTCGTCCACATGCTGCGACGCCGGTCAAAACCTGCTTGGCAATAGGAATAACACCTGAAAAATTAAAAGTTTAGTAGATTTTCCTTAAAAGTGGAATAAACTACACAAAATTTGAGTAGATTAGGTACAAAATTGGAGCAAACAAGGAGTAAATTAAAATTGTCCTTATTTTTATGAGTAGAAGTGCCTATACCTACTTATTAGCTGTGTACTTTTGTGTCCGCACAACAGAGCAGAACAAAAGATACACAAAAGAACGCCTCCTACATTTTTATTGAAGATTTATAAATGAAGCGAACAGTACAAATAGTTCGCTTCAATCGACAGAACAATTTGTTCTCTCCAGAATATGGGAGTTCTAGAAGAAGGTACACAAAAGAACACAGCTATTATAACTATTATAATTTTATTTCACACGTTTTTATTATTATTATTAAATCGAAAAGAATGATATACCATTCCTAATTTAAATGAAACCTGGCCCAGGTGAAATTAAACATTCTTAGTTTTAATTTAATCTTGTCCAAGTTAAATAAAACCTAGTTCAAGCTTAATGAAACCTGGTCCAAATAAAATGAATTCTATTCGAAGTTAAATGAACCCTTGGAAATTTTAAGTGAATCTTCCTATTTAAATAATTCTTAATTAACATGAATAAAATTAAACTATTCCAGGAAAAAATTCCAACCAAATAAACTTTAAAAGTTATTAAACTTAAAATTAAATTTTAATTATACAAATTCTTTACTCTTTGTGTAAGAGTGATATTAGAAGTTCTGTTAGTACAGAGGTTCACCATCAGAAGCAGGACCCAATTTCACCATGTTCATTATGAAATTAACTCTACTTGAAATGGGTTCATTTTGATTCCGAACAAAAACTGGAACTTGCCACTTTCTCTATCAAAGAAGGTTACCAATTTAACAAGTCAAATTAACACTGCATCAAGTAAATGTTAAGTGGATATTGCTTCTTTTACGGAATGAGTACTGTTCGAAAAGTGGAAAAAGTGGTGTAGATCTACTCCAAAAGGAGTAAAGTGTCAACACTGCTTGGCAACACTCCCTACCCACCGTATGCACCAGACATTGCCTCCCCGATTATCACTTGTTCCGGTCTATCGCGATGATTACACGAGTCAATAGAGCTGACGGACAGTCCTGATTTTGTCTGTCAATTTTACTGACAAAAAACGATTTGCGTTCGATCAATTGACTAATCAGTTCGTAATAAAATGTCGTTAAGCGGTGCACTTCTTCCTTAATCCGTAATTTTTCTCTACAAAATAAAGTCTAAATGTATATTAAACTCTTTTCAGTCATTTCCCACTCAAAGGAGAGAAGATTAGAAATATAAACACAAATTCCCACTAGCATCTACCTTTTATTTTCAATTTCCGGCATCTTAATTTTACATATGACAGTTTATTGATTTGTCTGTACTGACTGGTCAAAAATGTTATTGCAGACTACATAGTCAGTATAAAATAGTAGTCAGTAGGGGTTTACACAGGCCTGTGTAAGTGTCAAATGCTGTCAGCCTTAGTTTTGTTGACTCGTGTAATCCCCGGGTATGGCACATGGTCTGTATAAGCAGCACATCACATCATATGAAGATATCAAAACTTGTGTCGATTCGTGTTCCTACCTCTGCTGAGAACTAATCTTCTCATATTTTCGAACATGGGAATTGAGATCATTTTTGTTCATAATTTACGCGAGAACTAGTTTCTGGAAAATCTCGCGTAACTCAAGAACAATAGGAAAATGACAATTCGAATTCGTAAAAAATGGCAATATAGGCAGATGTGATTCCTAGAAATATTATGATAATACTGGTTTTTCGAATGTTAATGGGCCATACCACACGAGTATTCCTGATGCAGGATGCAAACAGGTTTTCTGGGGAAGAGGTGAGAAGAAGCAAAGATATATCTCAACACTTTGGAGATATGTATATCTCATTGCTTCTTCTCATCTCTTCCCAAGAAAACCGGTACACATACTGCATCAAGAATACTCGTATGGGATGGCCAAAACCTTCGAGAATACTTCACAATCCATGAAACAGACTCCCTCACTACCACATAAGAGCTCCAACGGAGTCATCACATTCTAAAATATTTGCAGTGCTCTTATGTAAAACTGATTTGATTTGAATACCTCCTCCGCTTTAAACTACTATTCATACATAATAAACGTCTTCTAATAATCTTAAGATTGCTTTCTTATCTTCCGAACTGAAATAGAATTTTTATACCTTTTCTAACAAGATTATTTAAAAAAAAAGTGTTTGAACCACATGACTACGACTACTAAAAAAAAAATTATCAGCTGAGTAATCATTGTATGCCGATGTGCCGTCATAGCATGCCGTGGGCTGATGATGTCGAATGTACCTACCTACAGATTCGGACTCCGACTGCACGTACACACATGCAATTATTACTCAGTTGAAAGTTCCAAGCTTTAAATTACTAGAAGGCTATTTTCCTGTATGGATAGTAGTATAGGCTCTATAGCATATATAAAGTCAATGTTTGGCACTTTTCCATAAGTATCAATTTATATCAAGTTTTCTAACAAATCGCTCACAAGAAGTTAAAGTTAATGATATTATATCCAGCAAATTACCTGTCAAATTTGGAGTCCCTCAAGGATCGATACTGGGTCCTCTTCTATTTAGCTTGTTCATAAACGATCTACCTAATCATATTAGAGTATCTGAAATACACATGTATGCAGATGATGTCCAATTGTATGTGAGTGGTCTATTAGAATCACTGCAAGAGTATCCATATAAACTCAATTCAGATTTAAGCGGGATTTATGAGTGGTCAGTATCTGTAGGACTCAAACTAAATCATATCCAGAGTTTTAGTGGACACTTCTGAATTACCAGCGATAATATTGAATGACATTATTTTACCATACCAGCAAAAAGTTAAAAATTTAGCTGTTTATATTAATTCCAAGCTAAGCTGCTGCGATCATGTTGCAAATATTATTGGTAGAGTTTATGCAGGCCTCCGACAGCTTCAAATATTGGCTAATTTGCTATCATCTGAGTTACGTATGAAACTTGTCAAGGCATTATTAGTTCCGCACTTTACCTATGGCAGCGTTATATATTCTTCTTTGGATTGTATATGTATGAATAGGCTCAATGTTGCTTTTAATGATTGCACCAGGTTTGTATTTGGCTTAAGGAGGTTTGACCATGTGTCTCCATATCGTGATTCTCTCCTGGGATGGAGGGTAGGCACTACTGGGATATTCAGGAAGAGACTTCTTCATTATGCTAGTATCCAATATTAATTTGTTCTTCTTTTTGATATTATCTTTTGTTTTTATTTTTTTCTTCATTTTACATTGCATTTCTGTTTATCTTTTTCTTTTATATTTAACGCTATTCTTTATTTTTTAATTTATATACTGAAATATGCCAAGTTGTTCGTTTTTTTCTTTCTGTTTGATTAATCATGGAACCTAATTTTATTATCGTTTTACTTAAGTACATATTGAAAAGATTGTATTATCTTGTTGTACTATATCCAGAAAATATACTATTACTATTACTATCAATATATGTAGAACATTTTAGAAAACGGATTCACAACGCATACATATAGATTTCTGTTTCATGGCTTCGGAAGTATTCTCGAGGGTTTTGGGATGGCCGTAACCACCGGAATATACAAGCCATGAACAAAGTCGAAAAAAGAGAGGAGCGGGCCGGTCAGCAGGCGACATCCACAGTCTTCTTGCCTTGTCTTACTGCAGGAGTTTTTCATATAAAAGTTGCTTGTATTTTGTTCAAACGCTATAATTTCCATAAATTTGTTCTACATGCTATTTTTTTTTAAACTATTAGAAAGAAAAACTTATTTGGCTGCAATTTGTTTTAACTTCATTTTGCTGTGGGAGCGATAATTTTGGGCTTTAGGACCTGTTCAAGATGAAATTTTAGTTTTTCTTCCATAACGAGTATACAAAAAGCAGTGAGAGTGAGCTCTTACTGAATGCTGTACCCGGCACGGCACGTTAAGAGCAGTCAGTACTCAGCAAAAGTTTCAATTTAGATACCAGCGAACCTGAAGGTAATAAAATTTACTATACGTAGGTTTGTGTCCTGAAAGTGAGAAAATTCATATAAAATTAGCCTAGACCATAGAGCACATTAGAGGCATCTACCGCAAAAAACAGAAACCCAACATCCAACAAAACCATACATTTTCATTTTCTCGATCTATATTAATGATCTTCCCTCCCAATTAGTCTCTAAGTGTCTACTCTATGCTGATGACGCTAAAATATTTCGTATCATTAAAGATATTAATGACAGTCACATTTTGCAACGCGACTTAGACACGCTTACGACTTGGTGTAGAGTTAATTACTTAGAACTGAATATCAATAAATGCAAGGCCTTAACATACACTAGGAAGCACGAGCCCTTTCTGTACATTTATGAGATTAATAACATTTCCATCTCACGATACCATGAGATTAAAGATTTGGGCGTTATATTCGATTCCAAATTGCTATTCTCGGCCCATATTAACTACATTGCATCCAAAACTTCTCGTCTGGTGGGTTTTGTCTTTCGTGAAACTAAAGCCTTTAAGTCTATTAATTCGCTCATAGTACTCTTTATGTCATTAGTTAGAAGTATTCTAGAGTATGCATGCCAAGTATTGAACCCTTTTTACATAACATATTCGGAACAGATTGAATCAATCCAGAGATAATTCACGAGACTTTTAATGCATAAAAATGGTAACCCATATCTTGAATATGGGTTGCGGGTACTTAACCTTTCCAGTCTATCTAATCGTCGCCAAATCCTGGATGCTGTTTTCCTTTACAAAATAGTTAATGGTAATATAAACTGTCCCTTTCTTCTCTCTATGATAAACTTTCATGTACCTGGTCGTTCCTCTAGGCAGTCCCAAACATTTAACTTACCCTCTTGCAGAACCAATCTGAGGGAAAAATGCCCTACTTTTAGAATTCAAAAAGTATACAATACAAGACATAACAACATTGACATATTAAATCCCAGCCTTCTGACATTTAAAAGACTTCTTTCCGATGAGATCCGACCAACCACTTAGTCACATATTTAATTAATTATATTTACTTTGTAATCTTTTACTTTTTCTCCAATTTTTCATTGCCATTAAAATTAATTATATTAGCTATAGTTATCATTAATCTTTTGCACTAGTTTCTTCTTTAAATTTGTACTGAACTTTATATACATATATTCTCGTATAATTATTAATTTTAATCTTTTTTCCTTTTTATATTCTCCTTTATTAGGTTTTAGTTATTATTAACACAATATATAAACGTACACGTAATTTCATTCAATTTAGTATATTGATTAGCATTAACTCTTAAAAAAAAAAGAAAGAAAAAAAATCTTCTTCTTTGAATTTTGCACATTTTCAATACGAATCTGTTTATATACGGTAGAATTTAATTGGACTAGTTCTGTATACTATCGTCTAAACTTCATAAATAAACAAATAAAATTTAAGACGAAAAATGAAAATTTGCAGTTCACATAAATTGAAAATTTTTAACGGGAATTAACTCTTCTAAATTTTTTTGCCCATAATTATTAAATATGATATTTTGCTTTGTATTTAAATAATTTTCAAATAACTATTGCAATTTCTTGTCGGTGAAATGTCGGGAAAAAAAACAAGTACTATCCCAATGAACAATTTATATTTTATTATAGCCACGGAAATGCTCTCACTACTCTTTATAAAACACACTGTTTTATAAGATTGTTGTTAAAAATGTTGTACGAGCTGTAAAAAAACCCTTATAGAGCTAATTGGGCACACTGTATAAGGGTTGTGGAAGCTAATTTATAAACCAATAATAAAACGTTTTAGCAGTTTGCGAGAAAGTGTTTGAAACCCTTATAAAACCACTTGTATCTACAACGTGGTTGCGGAGATATTTTATAGTAGTTGTGAAAACTTCCTTCCTGCAGTTATTTGTTAAAACTTATATGTATTTGTGTAATATGGATCTATTGTTGTCTTATTTTTTCTTTATGAAAAATGTATTACAAATTTCCTTCAAAAATGTGTGAGCAGGAAAAATAATTTATGAATTCAGACTTTGTCATCCAACATAATTTTGTTTGGAATACTTATATGAGTAATGCGTAAACATTAATTTGCGATTAATATTGGAATAAAATGTCATGCAACTTTAATTTTATTGTAAAAGTTATACTTCTAGCTCGAAAAAATACAACGCGCCTAGTAAATTCTAAAAATAAATAAACTTAAATAAATATTTATTATTAAATATATTTTTAATGTTAAGTTCCAAATCGTTTAAAAAAATTAAAAGTGAAATCATTAATTTTTTGTTTGTTTTATTCGCGTGTTTATTTTGCGTGTCAGTAAATGAAAAAGTTAAATGCTAAAATGTTGCTCGCTGCAATTTATTCACTTTTTTATAAAATGGCCGAATGTTTTCACCTCACATTACAGCTCTTATAAAACATTTTAGATTCGTGTTAAATCTTCAGGATCGGAAATGTCAAAGTGTATACTCCAGTACTTAGTTTTGTTAATTGGTATTTGTGACGAACGGTTTTTGTTAAAGTATTTAATACTTATATAAAGCCTCGATTTTTTTATAAAGTTGTCATAAAAGCTAAAATACAGCTTTCGACTTTTATAAAAGCGAGATCCCATGCTCAATTCAAGTCGCAACCAAATGGTTTTATAAGTGTTCTAATTTAATTTTGTGATATGTTTACAAAACTCTCCGACAACTAAATTGCTCCGGAAGCTAAATTATTTTAAAAGGCCTTTCAAAGATTTGTTTCGAACTATTATAAAATACTTATAGAATAAATTAGTTTCCGGAGCAAAACTGTTTTATAAGAAGTTCGGAAAGCATTCTCAGTGCTACATTATAAAACAATTTAGCACCGGAACTCAATAGGAAAAAGCGGTACCTCTATAAAACATTTTAGTTTTCGTGTAGCTGTTATACAACCCTTATAAAATAAAAATCTAATTCTTGCAACTAATTAGTTGCAAAAATGTTCATTGGGATTAGAGTCAAATAATTATAAAAAGCGCCACTAAAAATCTTTCTAAAACAGTCACAATTTAAAGAAATGAGAATACCTATCCACAGGAATTTAATTTAAAAGACTTAAATATTTACCATTTTTTACAAGTTTCCTAACTAATATCTCCATTCAAATACACTTTTTTTTTAATTTTTGCCGACGTTATTTACTAGACTTCTTCATTTCCTTTAATTTAAGACGTAAATCGTTATTCTGCTGCAAATAGTTTGCCAGAAATTTGCATTGAAAAATGTATGGAACTTGCAAATATTGGTAATGACTCCTTTTAAAGTCTTTTAATGTGTCGGTGCCTTCGGTGACTTCATAACTTGTATTATATATATTCCGGGGGTTACGGGATGACCAAACGAATGTAGCTTCTGTAGAAGCAGTACACACCCGCAAACTCAAAATTATACACGAATATATTTCAGGAATATTGCCAGTCCAAAAATTTAGCTTTAACTTTTGTATGGCAACACTATTATTTTATCCAAACACCTTATTTTTCTTTTTATAAAATTCCTGTGTACTAAATTTTATTTCCCTAGCTATTTTACGGTTGGACAGTGAAAAAATTTGGTACACACCTTATGAATTCATCATCTTCTAGAATATAAAAAAAACATTTTCTGATTTGTTTGTTTGTTTTCAGATTCATGACAGAACAGGTCAGAAATTGACTGGAAGTCAAATGAGGCTCCTAACGATTCGTGCAGCTCAAAATCTTAAACGGATGGGATATGGCGATAATGATGTAATTGGATTAATCTGCAGCAATGGACATTTTCTAGCACCTCTGGTTTTTGGAGCATTTCTAAATGGTACTCCTATAAGCACGTCGGATCCATCCTTTGATAATCAGTCATGAGATCTATTAGAGAGTAGTTCAGCTTTTGCCGGTCCAGTTTCTAGTATTCTTTTGTTCTATTAATCTCGATACATCTGGCATTTTTTCTTTTTTCTTTTGTGCAAATGGTGGTCTGGTGATATAATTTCGTATTCCATTGAAGTATATTGAAACGCTGTGTAATTTATTTGCATTAAACACTGTTTTATCAAGTGGAAACGTCGGCATTATTGGCACTTATCATGGCTAACAAACGTAATGATAAGGTGAAGTTAAGATCTGAACGTGATTTATCATCCTCATCATCACCCTCCACATCGAATGTTACCGGTTTGGCATCTATCGCAAGTAATTTTGAGGCACAAATATCTGATCGTTTTCATCATATTGAGGATAAATTAACTAACGAATTCAAGGGTCTTTTATCTGAGCTCGAAAAAAGTATTATGTCTACTCTGAAGACTTTTATTGATGCAGTACATACAGACATAAATGAAATAAAAAGTGATCTACGCCGGGCACATCAACGCCTCGAGTTTTTTGAACGAATGCATGCATCCAATGATGTGGTTTTGAGTGGTGTTCCTTACGTTAACGGCGAAGATTTACAGGAAATTTTTTCTAAATTATGCGCCTCAACTGGCCTAGCTACGAAAATAATACCGAAACAAATTTTTCGCTTAAAACGTGGGAGTAAGAGGACGGCAGTTTCATCGCCCGTTATAATAAAATTAAACAGTCCTAAAGAGAGGAACTTATTATTCTCTGCTATCAGATCTACAATCAAAACAAGACGTAATACTGGCACTGTCTGTTTGACCTTGCATGACATCGGGATGGGAGATGTTACAGATGAATCTAGTGCAATATTTTTAAATGAATTTCTGACGTCAACAAACCATACCATCAAACGGAGGGCTCTTGATCTGAAGCGTCATAAACATCTGACTTCTGTTTTTACTGTTCATGGTCGAGTTTTTGTGCGGAAGAATATCAAAGATAATGCTGTGGTCATTGAAACTCTCGAGTGTTTGGAGAAACTGGTCGGCTGAATATGTATATTTTAAATTTTCTATGTTTTTCATTTCAACTTGTAATATTTTTTTTTTAGTTATTTTTCTGAAATGGTTAATCTATTGTTTTTCTTGCATTATTATTAGATTCTGGCCTATTGTATGTAGTTGCGCGCTTCGATCTTTATTCTTCGTGTACCTTTCATTTTTTTCAATATTTGTATTCTTGAAATGTCCCTTTGTGACTCGATATGTGCTTGACTTATTGGTCTTTGATGTTGGCTAGCCCTAATGGTGAAATTGAAGCAGGCAATACTCGTATTCTTCTTAATATTATGTGCAAACAGAGTTCCGGGTTAAAGATTTGTCATTTCAATGCGAGAAGCTTACTTCCAAACATAGATGAAGTGCGTGAAATTTTTAGTGATTCGACGTTGGATGTCATTTGCGTATCAGAAACCTGGCTTAAGCCAGAAATTAGTGACACCTTAATTAATCTACATAATTATAGAGTTTTTCGTAATGATCGTTGCGGCCGTCGAGGTGGAGGAGTTGCCATCTTTATTAAAAAGAGTATTCACTGCAAAGTAATTTTAACATCTAATAATGGGGAACGGGATACTGAATTCATCTTTTGCGAATTATTTTCTAGCAGTGGTAAATGTCTTATTGGATGTGTTTATAGACCACCCAATTGCCCCTCTCTGCAGAGCTTTTCCAGCGAATTAGAAAATATTGTACCTAGATACAAACATATTATTCTCTGCGGTGACTTCAACATTAATTTTCTAACAACATCCTATATGACAAACTCCTTTCAATATCTTCTTGACTCTTTGGATTTACATCTAGTTAATCAAGAGCCCACGCATTTTACATCTCATTCATCAACTCTTCTAGACATATTTCTTACAGTGGATAATTCTAAAGTTCATTTTTTCAACCAAGTGTCGATGCCTGGAATATCTGATCACGACTTAATTATGACTATTTATGATTTCCATCCCGATATCAGCGCTGAATCTTACAATTTCTCATATTTTAATTATAAAGCAGTCGACTTGTCCGCCTTGTTTGCTGAAGCAGATACCATTGATTGGAATGCGGTACGTTACCTGCATAACATTGACGATCAGGTAAGCTTCCTAAATGATATTGTGTCATATTTGCATAATAAATACGTCCCTTATATTATCAGGACAGTATTAAATAGGGATCGGCCTTGGTTTTCTGTTAGGATACGTACTCTCATTCAGGAGAGAAATCTTGCTTACTACAAGTGGAAGCGTTATAAAATATCTTTGTTTTGGGACGAATACAAAACTCTTCGTAATCGAGCTACCTGTGCTATTCGGCAATCTAAAAAGAATTATTTATTTACGAAGCTAAGTTCTTCTTTACCTTCTGGAAAGCTTTGGAAAAACCTTAAGAACCTTGGAGTAGGCTCCTCGCGTTTGTGTGAGTGCAATGTTGATCCAGATGAACTTAATCAGTCCTTTCTGGCCCACAATACATCGGCTTCTGTGGCTGACAGCGCTTTCATTAGTAACTTGAGATCAAGTCATACCTTTCCGAGTTTTGACTTTTCGAACATAACGCCTAATGAAGTGTATCTTGCCTTATGTAGTATTAAGTCAAACTCCGCAGGAGTTGATGATATCTCGCCCAAGTTTTTAAAGCTTATACTACCATTCATTGTTTCTCCCCTCACTCATATATTTAATTCCTGTCTCACCATGTCAGTATTTCCGCAATCGTGGAAACTTTCTAAAGTTATACCCATAGCCAAAAGGTCCAAAACCACTTGCAGAGAATTTCGACCCATTACCTTATTGCCGTTTCTATCTAAGGCCTTGGAAAAATTAATGTCTAAGCAAATCTCGAACTTTCTTCAGCTTAACAACCTCCTTCATTCTCTTCAATCTGGATTCCGATCTAAACACTCCGGCATCACCGCATTATTAAAAATAGTAAATGAGATGCGGAAAGCCTTGGACTCAGACAAACTTAACATTTTAGTTCTACTGGACTTCACGAAGGCTTTTGACACTGTTGACCACAAGATTCTTTGTAAAAAACTGGTTACAAAATTCAACTTTTCACCTTACGCAGGTAGGCTTTTGCATAGTTATTTGACAGATCGTCTACAAACAGTATATTCTAATGACAGGTACTCCTCCTACCTCAGTGTCAATCGCGGAGTTCCACAAGGATCGATTCTTGGCCCATTGCTTTTTTGCATGTACATAAATGATATCTTTGAATCTATCTCCCATAGTGAGCTTCATCTATATGCTGATGACGTGCAGTTATTTCTTTCCAGACCTCTTGGTCTTATTGAGGACGGCATAAGTTGCATTAACGAGGATCTCGTATGCCTTAATCGATGGGCAATTCAAAATAAGCTTATGCTTAACCCTCAAAAAACGAATGCCATAATTGTTTACAGGACAAATCTCGACAAAACAAGCTTTTCCCCACTAATTCTTAACAACACGTCTATTCAATGGGTTGAGTCTCTTCGTAACTTAGGCGTTATATTTAATGATACACTTACCTGGGATGATCATATCAATAGTATCGTCCGTAAAATATATTTTGGTCTCCGCTCGTTGTGGGCCTCCAGTCAGTTCACTCCTCTCAGCACACGCCGGCTCCTGGCTCGTTCGTTGCTCTTACCAATAATCACTTATGGATGTGAGATCTATGGTAAGCTAGACCATCGGAACTTCAACAAATTGTCACTTGCGTTTAACTCTATAATCCGATACATATACAATCTTCGTAGATTCGATCACATTTCATCTTATGTAAACACTGTGTTTGGATGTAACCTTTCCTCTTACTTAGACTATCGCTCATTGATAACGTTGATAAAAATCATGAAATTTTGTTGCCCGGGTTACCTTTTTGATGATTTCCAGTTCTCTTCGTCTAGAAGAACTCTTAACTTAATTTTACCACGAAGTCATGGATTAATAACCAAACGCCTGTTCTTCAATTACACCTTTAAGCTTTATAATGCCTTGCCGCATGATATTAAACAGTCAATAATGTCGGGCTCTTTCGGTGTCATTAAAAGGAATGTATTTACCTTCATTATCTCACGTAATATTGAATAGAGACTTTCATAAATAGTTTATTACTCTTCTTGCGCGCCACTACATCCTAGGTTTGTTCATTTACTTGTTTTTCACTTTTTTTTTTTTTTTTTGTTCTTTTCTTTTTTCACTTAACCTCTCACACTATGTAATTATTTGAAATTATATAAACTTATACATAATTTAAAAGATGTGAATCTTAAATGTATAACTGAATTGATGACAATAAATAATAATAATAATAATAATAAAGGTAAGAACTAAATAAAAGTTTTGTTTAATTTTATGTCCCCACGTCCTGTACATAAATTACAAATTTAATTGAAAAAAAAAATTATAATACATTTTCAAGGTGAAATCAAGCATGTGCTTTCTATTACAAGGCCCAAAATAATATTTTGCAACGGACAAGTTTACGAAGTAGTCAAGCAGGCTGTAGACGAACTTAACTTAAAAAGCCTCATCTACCTAATGAACGGATCTGTGAAAGGAGTTCCCGGAGTTGAAGAAATTTTTAAGGAAACAAAAGAAGAAAGTTCATTCATGTATGTACTTAACAATTTTTGCATAGATATATCGAAAATTCCTATACCTATTTCGTCCTCTTTACAGACCACAAAAGTTGAGACAAGGAGGTGATCATATTGCAGCAATTTTATGTTCTTCGGGAACTACAGGCCTACCAAAAGGAGTGTGTATGACACATCGTAGCCTAATTTATCAAGCTGAATCGTACTTATAGATAGCACATAACTGTAAAACAATAGTGTTTAAAAATTTCTATTGATTTTCAGCCTTTTAACAAGTGAAGATGTATTACTGTGCTTTAGTACTCTGTATTGGTTTTCTGGCCTATTTATTCTGCTGCTGGGGACTTTATGCAGTGGCAGTCGAATAATAACCGACGAGCCAACCTCACCCGAATTATTGCTTCGTTTAATTGAAAAATACAGGGTGACAATGCTTTTAATGCCACCATCGCAAATGGCAGCAGCTGTTCAATGTCCAGATATTAAAATTCGAGACTTATCTAGCGTACGGTATAATGTCTGCGGGGGAAGTTCAGTCCCAGTAGTCGTGATCAATCAAATGCAGAGTTACCTTAAATTTGGTAAAGTACTTATCATGTATGGAATGAGTGAAATAACTGGTCTAGCTACTTGTGAGTCTCCCAATAGAATGCGATTGGGTTCTGTTGGTCATTTAGCTCATGGGATAAAAATAAAATTAATCGATGATAATGGAAAACAATTAGATGTAAATGAACGGGGTGAGATTTGCTTTAAAACTCCATTCAAATGTCTTGGCTACTATGGAAATGTAGAAGCTGGAAAAATAGCACAAGATAATGATGAATGGATTCTTTCAGGAGACTTGGGATATTTTGACGATGACGGATATCTCTTTGTTGTAGATAGAAAAAAAGACATTTTGAAATACAATAACTTTCAGTATTATCCAAGTGAAATAGAAGCTGTAATTTTACAGATTCCAGATGTTTCAGAGGTTTGTGTATTCGGACTGCCAGATTTAGTCGCAACGGATCTACCAGCAGCAGCAATTGTTAAAAAACCTGGAAGTTCACTGACCAAGGATGATGTTTTCAATTATGTTGCAGAAAATATGTCGAATTTTAAGCATTTGAGAGGTGGAGTGTATCTTGTGAAGTCCATACCAAAAACAGCATCAGGAAAAATGCTACGAAGAAAAGTAAAAGACATTATTACTAAGAATTGTCAAGGTATTGAGGAATTTTTAGATAACTAAAGATTAAATAAATTATAATGTTTGCTGAAACTATTAAAATGAATTAATTTAATGAGGTTATATATGTAGTAAGTTAGGAAAAGTTTACAAATACGTAGGTATTACTTTAGTACCAAATGAATCTATTTCAGTGACCTAGGGACCAATGTGTTGAGGTTTCCTTATAATATTAAAGGCCTTGGCATATTAAAAGGCTGAAATAAAAAAAAAATAAAATAAAAAAGAAAGTTAAAAAAAAAAACTTATTAATAAAAAAGTCCAAAAATCTTGCTTGATTCAAAAATGCCAAAAATCAATCTGTTGTCTACGAAAGTACAAAATAAGCATACATTTTTACATCTGACATTTGAGGAAATGGAAAAAAAAGTGGAAAGCTTGATAAAAAAAATTTACTTGTAAGCAATGAACCAGCTCATTCAGTAGTGAAAAACTTACATGGAAAAAGGTCTTGCTTCTGCCTTCCAATACAATTTCACATTTCCAGTCAATGGGCCAAAGCATCATCAGATTCCATTTTCGTTCTTACGAGAGTGTCTACGTGCCTACCGGTGAACATTTCTGTGGCAGCTGTTGGGACCGTAGTTGTTATTGGTTTTTTTTTCTGTGTAACGATTAGTGATTTGGTGGGTCGGCGACCTACCTTTTTCAATTCTTGTGTTTTTCAAATAATTCTGTTACTGTGTTTTTGTGATCCTACAATGTAATTTTACGCATTGGGAACACGTGATCTAACTCCTCAAACTACTAAGTCCAAGTGGAGCATATTTATATCCTGGGAGCAAATATTTTTCGTAACGCAAAACCTATATAAAAAGTGTTCACTGATGTGCACACGGTCCTAAAATGTAAAGAACAGTATGCCCACGGGTGGTCACATTGTCACAGTATGAAAAATTATAATGACCACCGCTGACAATATGGTCCCCAAGGAAAAGACACAAATCGCCACCCGTGGGCACACGGCGCTCAACGTGTTAAAAGTACATTGTCGTAAGTTCCTGATTCTTTACATTACCCAGAACGATTAGAATTCTGGAGAATTCTGCCGGTCTAGTCTATCAAATGATTAGTCTTATTCGAAGTAACAGCTTAAGCCGATCAAGTCTTGAACTTGGAATCCCTTTGCCTGTCCACATAGTAAATTTTTTTTGTTCACCGTGCGTCCACGGTAATAATTTTGTATAAATTACGTGAACCACATGTGATTCACAGAGCAATATTTAAACTAAAGGGTTTTCCAATAAGAGGTGTTATTTTGATATTCAAGGAAAAATGCCAGTTTTTGAGATAAATGATCGGATCTTTATTTCATTATAAAGATAAAGGTATGCCGTTAATAATGGAAAATAACATCAGCCAAATGACCACCACGACCACGCCTACAGGACCATATCCTTTTCATGAAATTTTCCATAACCAAATCGCAAAGTAGCTGCCCTATGTCCTCGATAACCTCACGAATTCCATCTTTGAGGTCTTGAATCGACGCTGGGCTGTTGACGTAGACCTTCTCTTTCACGTGGCCCCAAAGGAGGAAGCCGCAAGGTGCTAAGTCACAAGATCTCGGTGGCCAATTGTGATCACTTCTTCGAGAGATAACACGGTCCGGAAACTTTTCCCGTAAAAGATCAATGGTTTCGTTGCTTGTATGGCACGTAGCGCCGTCTTGTTGAAAGTAAACGTTGTCCAGATCAATACCATCCAATTCCGGCCATAAAAAATCATTAATCATCTGTCGATAGCGCAATCCATTCACCGTAACTGTTGCTCCAGCCTCATTTTCGAAAAAGTAAGGTCCAATGACCCCGCGGGACCATAAACAGCACCAAACAGTCACACGTTGAGGATAGAGAGGCTTTTCAACAATAATTCTTGGGTTTTCCGAGCCCCAGATGCGACAATTTTGCTTGTTGACGAAGCCATCGAGGTGGAAATGGGCCTCATCACTCAAGATGAGTTTTCGATGGAATTCCGGATCATCCTCATGCATTTCAAGGACCCAATCAGCAAATACTCGATGTTGTTGATGATCGGCCGGCTTGAGTTCTTGTGTTAACTGAACTTTATAAGCCTTAAGACCCAAATCTTTATGCAAAATACGGTGTAATGACTTTTGTGGAATTCCAAAGAACGACGAGGAATGGACAAACCTGGGTTTTCTTCAACACTTTCGGCTACAGCAACAATATTCTCGGCTGTTCTTGAGCGATGTGCACGTGTTTTATTCTTCACATCACTAACTTGTCCCGACAGCTCGAATTTTTCTACCAATTTCTGTATTGCGGTCCGACAAGGTGCTTCACGACGACCCAAAAATGTTCGAGTTTTACGAACCGTCTCTGCCACATTTTCACTATTTTTATAGTGAATTTTAATAATTTCAATGCATTGTTGAATCGTGTATCGTTCCACTTTTATTAATGGCGTAGTTTCTACTTGTCAAATGTCAAAAAATGACAGCTCCAGAAGTGACATCTACCGAAATAGCGGGCTAATTAAAATAACATCTCTTATTGGAAAACCCTTTATTTACTACTCAGACGTTCTGTGCATTACATATAGTTCACATGTTGTTATAATTTTGACATATCAATTATATCTGTATTTACAGTTACTAAATATAGGTACATAAATTATTGACTTGAGTAATCTTTACTAATGTTTGGATTGTCGTTGAGTGTACAATAAATGATTAATGTTGTAGCACGACCTACATAAGAGTGATGAAACAAAAGCCAAACAAAGCGAATGAATCTTCCCACTCTAAATTTCATCCAATTCTCGATATTTCCAATTAATATATTTGAGCAATTTTTTGACGACGAAATTTTTGAACTGATGGTTTTAGATACAAACAAATATGCGGAACAATTTATAGAATCCCATCAGATTCGTCGTAACTTTCGAATGAAAAGATGGTCCAATATCACAAATACCGAAATGAAGAAATTTTTAGGTATTATAATTATTACTGGAATTATAAAATATCCTAAAATTGAAGACTTTTGGAACAAAGATGAGTTATTTTATCATCCGCTGTATCATAATATTGGTATGAGCTACAATAGTTTTTCTTTGATTTTAAAGAACTGGCATGTTGCTGATAATAAAGAAGCCGCCTCAGGAGACAGATTATATAAAATTTACAATTTTGTATGTACGTATTTTTAAATCAAAAAATCAGGAAATATATACCCCAGGTGAAGAAATTTCGGTGGATGAAACTATGATCTTGCACAGAGGAAGACTTTTGTTCAAAAAAGATAATCCAGGAAAAAGCCATAGATATGGTATAAAATTATTTAAGTTGTGTTAAATGACTGGTTATGTTTGGAATTTCTCCGTATACTGAGAGAAAGTCACATCTGAAAAATTACCTGGACTAGATCATGCTGGTTCAGTTGTTGCTTCACTAGCTGAACATCTCTTGAATGATGGAAGATTATTGGTTGCAGATAACAGGTATAGTAGCATTCCATTAGCTATGTTTTTGAAACAAAAAAATACCAAATACTGTGGAACATTACGATCAAACAGGGTTGGGCTGCCGAATCTATACATTTTCAAATATAAAATTCTTATTCAATAGAATTCATTTGCTTAACCTAATATAACAAACACATTACAATATAAAATTCAAATAAAAAT
The DNA here is from genome assembly GCA_963924295.1 of Dioctria rufipes. NCBI lineage: Eukaryota > Metazoa > Arthropoda > Insecta > Diptera > Asilidae > Dioctria > Dioctria rufipes. The sequence continues at coordinate 339,939,062 of OZ002740.1, read as the reverse complement.
TTCAAACAAAATTCAGTCCTGCCCTGCTCCTTAGTTTGCTGCGAAGTATGAGTAATTATAAAGTATTGATACCTCTGTAAGAGGAAAAATTTCTCATCAAGATATGTATGCTTGTGTAGGTAAATTCTTTATTCACGGACACGAGTAAATGAACCTACGCCGCAAAATAAGTAGATATAAAGACGTATAGAATTTGTGAAACCTCTTCTCTTTAAGTTCGATGCGCTAAAAGGTGATGTTTTTAAAAGTTTATTTGACAGCTCTAAATGTATTTTATGTATTGTCAAGGAAAATGATAGCAATTTTTAATTAATAACATTGAATAAATAACAAAACAGAGAAATTTATTCAATGATTACTATGCTATTTACTTTCACATTCCTGCCTAATTTGAAGCATACTATTTTATAGCGACTTTTCTATTAAACAGAGAAATTAAATGAACTAAACTAAGTTCCCGAGTTAATTATACCTATTATTATATATTACACATTCTTCGGTGCAATCCATGATACGAAGATAACAAGATATGCCCGATTCGAGAGAAATTTTTTGTGTTGCTACGTCATGAGGTGACTAATGACATTTCTAGCGAATTTGTTTTGAGTTCTTCGTATTTTATTGACTGAAATACGTTTTGAATATATTAAAATATTTAACAAAACATTAGTTACTTCCTTTAAATCACTTCGGGAAAAGTAGTTATGTGCTAGTGGGAAAGCAAAGAAATTTAAAAATAGAAAATTTTTTCACTTTGATAAAGACGATTGAAATTGAGACGGAAAAATTTGTGACAATATCTGTCAACTGGTTGCTTGCATCATTTGGCAACAATTATCAAAAATTTGTTCGTCTCAATTTCAATCTTCCTTATCAAAGTGAAAAACATTTTTTGTTTGGAAATTTCTTTGCTTTCCCACTAGCACATAATTACTTTTCCAGAAGCGATTTAAAGGAAGAAAATAATGTTTTTAGTAAACATTTCAACATATTCAAAACTTATTTCAGTCAATGTAATACTAAAAACTCTAACCAAATTCGCTGGAAATGACATTTGTGTCCACATGACATACTAACGCAAAATTTTTTCTCGAATCGGCCATACTTGTTATCTTTCTATCATGGGTGCAACCCAGGTGTCTCCTTTTTCAAAATTCTTATTTTGACATCGACAGTTGTTTGCCTATTTCTCGATTTGGAGTTGCTTTGGCATGGCCATGATACAAAGATAACAAGGTATAGCCGATTCGAGAGGAATTTTTTGTGTTGTTACGTCATGAGGTGCCTACTGTCATTTCCAGCGAATTTGTTTTGAGTTTTTCGTATTTTAATGACTGAAATACGTTTTGAATATATTAAAATATTTAACAAAATATTAGTTTCTTCGTTTAAATCACTTCGGGAAAAGTAGTTATGTGCTAGTGGGAAAGCAAAGAAATTTAAAAATAGAAATTTTTTTCACTGTGAAAGGACGATTGAAATTGAGACGAACAAATTTCTGACGTTTGTCGCCAAAGGAGGCAAGCAATCAATTGACAGATTTTCCGGCCATACCTTGTTAATCTTTGTATCATGTGGCATGGCTATGTTAATTTCAAAGTTCGAAATTCATTCTGTGCTGCATTATGAACACCTTCGTTCTGGACTCAAAGCTCACTCTGCCCCACTCTGCACTACTCTGCAATGTGAATTTGGCACAATGCTTTATATTTTACATAAAAAAGTATAGCACGACCAAACGAAGAAAACGTTTTGCTATTAATAGTATTTTTTGTTAAAAAATAAAAGGATTTATTTACTATTGAGGATTTCTAGTACTTTTTTTTTACATATTTATTTTGAAGCTAGAAGCCTTATCTACCTATTTGAACAAAAAATGTCGATATTAATTTAGATTTCGTTTTTGAGATATGAAGTCTTAAAGTCACCGTATACCTAAAGTAAAGCACTATGGGAGCACTGCACTGAGGGGAATGGATTGTTCTTTTTTTCTATGAGGTACCTCCAGCACTTTTTTTTTGTATTTTTATTTTGAATCTAGAAGCCTAATCTGATAATGACATTAAGAAAAATGGTCGTTAAACATAACTTTTGTCTGCCTCTCAAAACAAAAATACCAAATAGGTAGAAAATAGCTAAAAATCTAGAAAATGAAGTCCTAATCTGGTATATCAATGGTTCTAAAACCGAGGAAAGAGTAGGAGCAGGAATATATGATGTTAAGCCAAGAACTCATATTCAACACTAGATCTGCATACGAAAACCTCATCCGATCCTTTACAAATAAAAAAATATATGCAAGTATATGTATCTATTAAGGCAGCACCCAAAGGGCCTTTAAAGCCATTTCATTAATTGTGATCAAAACGAATTTAATGTGGGAATGAATGTTGGAAAGATTTTGGTACAAAGAACCACCTAACACATCAATGGGTGCCAGGATACTCGCGAATTGATTAAAATGATAATCCAGACACACTGGAAAAAACTAAAGAGCACCAGTGCCACTCATCGGACTGGAATCAATATGCGGTATCACCAATAAAACTGTGAAGCTTACCATACAAAACTGGATGATAGGTTCCAGAGATATTAAAAGATTTACTAAAGGACCTTCAATAAAGAAGAGCTTGGATCTCTTAAGGCTATCTAGATATCAACTCAGAATAATTATAAGAATCCTAACAGGAGACTACAAACTTAATAAACACATGCACCGCATAGGTATATCACCCACTTATGTATGTAGGTTATCTCTCGAAGAGGACGAAACATCGGAGCACGTCTTATGCGGAGCCATTACACGTTGTAGGTTCAAGGCTTTTGGCTAATACTTTTTAAAGGCTTCCCAGGAATTATTGGATGAACTGTAAAGAACGCGGAGTACAATAAGCCAATGAATGGCTATAGTGCTAAGGCCATTCGCCCTGCTATAAACTTATATCTAATCTAAGTCTATCTAGTAGGAACCGAGGGTATTGGACGGATAGGCGACAAAACCGGATTTTCTCTACGTTAATACTTAAATTAGCACTCTTAAGTCGTTCATGTACTTTACAAGATTACTGCTTAAAACCCAAATATTATAATTACTAATTGCTTTTAACACCGGTTGGTAACGTTGGTAACGAAATGTATTGTCAGTGGTTTGAAAATAGTACTCGATCAAGTAGTAAAAATGATAAATTATATCAAGATTAAGTAAAAAAACATACCTTTATTTTCGAAATTGTGTGAATCCATGGAAGCCGATCATTTGACCTGGCTCATCCATATTCAGGTCCGGTGACTCTCGAAAGGAAAGATTCTTTCATGATTGTACGAATTGCGTAATGAGATTCTGATCTTTTTCCCAATGGATAGCAGCGAATATTGTGATTTATTGAGTAATGATATAGGATGCTCAAAACTTTCTTTTTTGGCGTAAATTTTTGCACATCTTAATTATTTAAATTCTAGTATGCAAGCAAAACAGGAAAACATGCTCAGTTCTACTGATAAGTTAATAGTAGAATCAGTACGCGTTTCTGCCCGAAAAAAGGTGGTATAGTTCTGAGTTTTATATTTGTTATTAAGTTTCGAACACCAACAAAAAATCGAAGTTCCCCCTAATGAGAGGGGGGGGGGGGTCTGCACGGTCCGCCATCTTGGATTAAATGTACAAACATTTTGTTTTTTCAAAATAGTTCGTCAACGGTTGAAAGTGCCTTGGGGGTTGGGTGCTTATCGTAGATGTACCGGGTATTTACTAACAGATTCATTCAAAATGAAATAGAGTGGAAAAATCAAAACGATACTTTGGCGGTACGCAGTGCAAGAGAAGCTTCTCAAGTTGCCCAAAAGGTTCAAAGAGGTCATCATCCTGCCTCACTAATGGTTTCGTGGGGTGTTAAGGCTGAGTTTACGAATAACAAAAGCTCCGCGCTCATGTAAAAATCTATTTTGGTGTAAGTGCCTGAACATTAAAGAGCTTTCGAGTTTATGCATCTCTCAAAGCTTTTTTTTATTTCGAGAGAGAATTGGAGTTTTTGCCTATGATAGTTGATGAGGGCGCAACGTCGTCGATGAAGAATAGGCAAAGGAAAAACATGAGACAAATTAGAGGAAAGTAGTTTGTGCTGCCGCTGTAGACTTTTTCTGTGAAATTTGGGGAATCATTATTTTTTTCGGAAGGACAATTTTATGTATAATTTCAAGTCGACGTATTGTTTAGTCGATTTCTCTTGATTACATAAATATTCACTTGGATAATGCGAATAAGTACATATATAATTTACAGACCGAGAAGTAGTTACGCAATCAGTTACATTCTGGACTATAAACAATTATGAATGCAGAGAAATAATTTAACAATTCTATTGTCATATGCAGAAACAAAAGATCTATAACTTTTATTTTATGTATTTCGTACCCGCATGTTCCTAGGCACACGTGGATCACATAATTCTAAGACCAAAAAATTATTGTAGGAATTAAGTAAATTATTCTTGATTTTATTTTCGAAAAAATCAGAGTCTCTTTCAATACGCACAAATTTAAAATCTTTTGGAGTCCAAACACCAAAAAGACAATACAGTCTATTAGTTACACGTAATTGACCTTGCACTTGGTAGAAATAGTTATGCGTACGCTTTAGCTTTATGTCATTGGTGATTGGATCCAATGTTAAAAACGTAATTTTCTTCTCCTCAATGGCTTCAATTATTGTATACTCCTTGGCAGAGCTAGGACATTTCACTTCACAAATTCCATCACTTTCAATGAGACCGTCAGGACTGGCACTAAGAAAATGAAATTCTTCGTCTATAAAAAAACCGCATGATTGAACAGTAACTTCTGCTTTTTTTTGCAATTCTTCTAAGGCATCTTTTTCATGCTGAGTACCATAAAACATATCTCTGTTACAAATTGCAGAGTAGAGTTTGTGTTTTATAATACTGTGATAACTTGCATGACTTCGAACTTTACATATTTATCTAAAATCGGAAGCTGTTACCATTTCTTTCCTAACTTTCTGCCAAAACAAAGATGTAGACTGTCCTCGGGTATCCATTTCTATTTGTTCTCTCTTTTTAAAATTATTTTCAATTTTCTCCTGAATCAAGTTTTTCATATCTTGTATGAATTTCGGTGACAAATCAGGCTTTTCGTAGGTGTCTATTCCATAGTTTTTATCCATCAAAACACATCTTTTCCTTTTTATTCGCCTATCTTGATTTCCTTCACATATTTTCCTACGTTTTCAATTGTTTCTTAAAATTTTGCGTTGCGTCTCCATTATTAATTTTTTAGGCGTTTCAGATGCATTCGTTTTCTTTATAATGTATTCTGTAAATGCTCGTCCAGTATTAAACTGTACAACTGCTGCTGCACAAAATATTAAAAAAGGTTAACTGAACATAAAAATAAATAAATACCTAAGCTGTGGTGTTTATGTGTGTACCGTGCTCCGGAAGGAGAGCTTACAGCTTTTAGATTATTGGTAAAATTAAACTTTTCCTTCTAAGAAGAATATTTCTTTCTTTATTTTTTTAAAATCCACCATTTTCTTCCTTGAACAATATTTTATTTTGAAATTCACTTCTGTGCTTCTTTGAACAATAAGTTAAATTTTTAATACACCATTTTATGCGATCATCTCTCGACAGTTTTTAAAATCAAACTCTTGGAGGATCGGCGATATTTCGCTCAGGTATTCGTGAAAAACTTTCTAAAGTTTTTTTTTTATTGTTTTATTACTTTCTCACCAATTTGAAAAGATGTACGCGAGAAAATGCAAAAAAGTTTTGGTAGCAATGCATTTGCATTCAGAAGAAAATGAAATCTGATACGCAGTTGTGCGTCCGTCTTGACATATTAATTTTAAGAGGGCGCGAATATTGTGATAATTGTATGTATGTAGGTACATGCAATTAGATTGGGAAAAATAAGTACTCTAAGTAAGAAGACACTGTATGTAGGTAAGTATGCATATCGTGTGTGTTAAATACATAAAAAAGAAATAGGTACCGGAAGAATAACACCAAGCAAAGTTCAATATTTTTTATTCAAAAGCAAAATTCAAACCTTAATGCTAACAAACAAATCAACTTAATACAATTCAAATATGTAATGAAATTATAAAGAATTCAGTCCGTTCTCTGGTATCTAGGCAGAGCTGGAATTAGAGAAGAAAAACTTTTAATAGGAAGGAATAAAAGTTGTGGGTGGCGAGATCACTTTTCTCAACTACCACACAGGAATGGCTTAATGGTCAATATCCTGGTGGGTTTTTGGAGGAAGGAAATTTGAAGCTGGCTCAGTATGCTCACTTTCGATAGGTGAAGTTTAGGTCAATTTCCAAGACTTGTTTGTTGGATGGTCAGAGGAAAACTGACTCGTTTTCAGCTCCGTGCTCGTGTTTTTATAGCACGAAAGCTCAAAAGCTCACGAAAGCACAGCTGTGGATATCCGTTTATCCGAATAGAGCCATGCACGCCATCTGTCGATAACTAGTTAATATCTAGTTAGACTCCAGTGGCGGTAGTGACAAAAAATAATCTATTTCTTGGACAGTGGTGGCGGTGATAAAAATAATTTGTTTGATGACCAAACAGTATGTGTGCAATATGTGTCTGATAACAAAATGTAATTTATGCAGTATGGAAATGCATTTTTAAATGCATTTGAATGAATGAATTTAAATTAATTTTCAGGGTCAATTTTGCAATGCATCGTTATATTGCATAGGGCAATATATTGGTGCATGGACCTTTATGGTTGTGATTTAGACACCTGAGTCACATCAAAGCATTGCTTCTAAAGATGAAAAAATTGCTGTTTTTTGGTACAGAAATTAACATATTTTCAACTCATCATTATGAAGAACTGGTAAGTCGTGGAAATTCACTTTCCATGAGAAAAATGTTCACAACAGAGTCCTAATGGATGTAAAACAACGGAAGAAATATATGCAAAATATAGCAACTGGGGTGCATATGACCCAAGTGCCAAAAATTCGTCTTTCGACGGTAAAAAATCAGCTATGACATTAAAATTATCAAAAACAAATTACATCCCTCGATTACCCGCTTCTGCCTCTTTCATTTGATACCAAACATGACATATCTTGGACAACCCCAATGAAGGGTGGTACAACCCGCCACCCCCAATAGCCCCTCCCCAAAAATTGTTCATCTGTATTTTTGTACTCTAGACTATAAATCCGCAGGAAAAACCTTCAATGCTCTACGACCCTCCCACACGGAGTTAACCGTCCTTCAATATTGCTACATTTCTCACGTTTTCAATAACTCCCTAAGTATGATATAGAAACGTGTTATGTACCTGTTTGTGGGGCAAGTAGGAGCCGTATCCAGTTCTCCCTTGCACCCTAGTGTTGCAAAACTAAAACCATCTTGCCTTTTCTTTTATACACAAACACCCTTTTTTATAATTTCACAACTTTTATTTTATTTAACAATTTTGCCCCTTTTCTTTTTATTTCAATTTCACAATTTTCATTCGGTTAAATAATTTTACTTTTTTTTTTATTTCAATTTCACAATTTTCATTCGGTAAAATAATATTACTTTTTCTATTTTACTTTCAAAATTTTCATTCGGTTAAATAATTTTACTTTTTCTTCTTGCTTCTTTTGTTTTCACCTAGCGAGACCGTGCCGAACCGAAATGCCAAAATCAACTCGCCTTTTCGTCGTTATAAAAATCAACTGCCCTCTTCATCACTTTCATCGCGATCAAGAGCCGTCGTTCAGGGTAGAAAATGCATAGTTGCATTTTCACCCTGAGAAAATTTTCATTTATTCTGGACTTGATTAAACAAGTCCAGAATATTTTTCGTTGGACGGTGGCTTAAAAATGTAATTTGACGCTTTTGTCAACACCAGCCACCGTCCTGTCGTTCTGAAATCGCGCCGTGCATATACATACAATGTATTTCGGCGGCGCGCATTTCTCACGACGAAATATTTTTGTGCAATATGTATGTACGTATGTACCTACATATTGCATTTTTCTTGACAAATCTTACTGGAGGTAAGATTTGTCTTTTTGGTTTTTTTTTTATTAATTTAAAATATTTCCATGGCAAATCTTGCTGAAGGCAAAACTTGCCATGGGAATAATATGGTTAAATTTTGTGGCATGTGAAGAAAATTGCTGATGCAATTTTTTCTTCACTTTTTAAAAGATAAGCTAACCATGTTTTAGCATGGTTAGCTTATTGAGAATTTTGTACTAAGTTGTAGGTGTTTTAGGATATGTATATGTATATGTGTATATGTCTTTCACATATACAACATGCCTTCCCCCCTTGAATATGAGAGCTATTCTTTGAAGAGGAATAGCTCTCGGGGATAACTTTGTATCAAGATTTGTGCCGATCTTGCATTTTCCAGATGCCCTTTTCTTATCTGAGCCAATTCGCTTATCCGGAGTGTATTGTGGCTCATTCGAGTTTAGTTTGAGTTAGAATAGACACCATGATGCTGGTTGCCGAGATCGTAGACGCTGATCATGTGTTCCGGAGTCCCGCCAAGCTTTCCACCGTCGTATATGGGATATACGTTCTGCACGTTGTACCTGGGTGGCGGGGCCCCATCCGGCTCATCTTGAGGAGGACCCGTAGGCGCTCCATTACCATTTGGGGTGCCGAGGCCACCGCGGGTTATTATTACCAGGTTCGCCTGCAACTCTATCCCCATCAGGGCCAAGCTTGGACGGTTTGTGGTAAGTTTTCGTTTTGCTGTCGCTGTAACGAAAAAGATTTCTTTGGCTTACCCAGTTTTTTGTTTTGTTTTTTTTTTTGTAGGTGGAGCTGTTGTTATCAGCGGGGTGCATGGACTTTGCGCCTGCTGCTACCCTGTCTTCTCTCCACCGCTGACAGCCCTTCTCCGGGAGCTAATGGCTACTCCGCCCCCCGGCGCTGCTGACCTTATTGCTGCTGATGTAGAGGCCAGGACCGAGAACTAACTCCAGAGGAGTCAATCCCAGCCTATATATTTTATTTAATTTTTTTTTGTATCTATCCTATTTCTCTTCTTTTTCCATTTTATTAATAAAAGTATTTTTCTACTATTGCACATTTGGGGTTAATTTTTTTTTTTGTATACTCCCGTTTCCCTTTGCAGGTATTGATTGGTGGGGGCTTCTATATCTTTGTCTAATTTTAGGTTTTCTATGGCTGGTCTATCTATCTTCATGTGTAATAACAAGTTTTTGTGCTGTATTCATGGGGCGTTGGGGGGGGGTACCCGCCGGGAGCCAGTGGGTGGTGATCGGCTTGGTTCACAAAATTATTTTGGTTTACTATTTTTTTTTTTTTTATTTTTTTTTTGTTTTTTATTTTGCCCTATTTACGACTACTTGTTTTTAGTCTATTCTATTGGCTAGGTTAGATTAATGCTATCTTTATACTTATTTATTATTATTATTACTCTTTTTATTTTTAGTAGCCTGGTAAACCATTTTTGTTGAGCTGTGGTTTTTACTATAGGTGTATTTAATTTTTGCTATCTAAGTAATTAATTTGGCTTTTAATTTTAGCTTGTGGTTAATTTGCTTCTTTTCAAATACCGAGTTATTTACACTCTTATGCCTCATGTATTCTGTATTTAATTTAATTGTAGTTATTTATATTTTTAGCTAGTAGGTATATACTACATTCTATTTATTTATTGTTATTTATTACTACTTTAGCTACTTTATTTTTACTTCTAATGCGCTTCTTGTTCTGTACTTCATCCCACCTTTTCCTTCTTCTTTTAGTACTTTTACAGGAGGATTCAAAGGAAGACAAGGGAACAATTTAAATACCCCAGCTCCCTTTTATTTTTCAGTTTTTTTTTTTTTCTTTTTTTTTTTTTTAACTGGTGTAATTAAAAGGAAGACAAGGACGCATCGCTTCAGTTTCTTTCTCTTTTTTGTTTTGTTTTTAGGTCTATTAGGTCTGATACTAATTTGGCGGATCGGGTCTCGGTCGAGGTTTACAACATTTTTGTTAATATGTTTAATCTATGAATATATAATAATTTCTAGATCTATTATTATTATTTTATTTTTTGATAATCTAACCTGGTAAAACTTTTTTTTTGTTTTTCTTTTTAGTAATTCTAGTTTTCAGTTTACTTGTTTAATGCCCTTCTTTCAAATTCTCTTATTTTATATATATTGTTTTAATTCTAATTAAAAAAAATTTTTTTTGTCTTTTATCATTATTATAATGATAGGGGTAGTAGCCTGGTATTAGGTATATTTTTTCCTTATTTATGTATTATTTATATCTCTATGTTTCTGACATTATTCTACTCTCTTCTTTTTTTTTTTTTTTTTTTTTTAATATAATGCTTTTCAGTTTGCTCTTGTCATTTATTCTCTACGATTGTATTTTCTCTTTATATTCTTTAGGGTATTTATTTATTATTTCTATTTGTAATTTACTAACCCCCTTTTTTTTTTTATTCCTTTTAAGTTTAATTTATTATTTTACGCATTTTAATTTTTTACTATTTTATTTCTAACTCCATACATTTTTGGGTATCTTATCCTTAGGGATTTGTTTATTTTTTGTTTTTGGTTTAATATATACCCTTATTTATTTATTCTTTATTTTTTTTTTGCTAATAATTCTAATATAAAGTGTTTTTTTTTTTGTTACATTTAGTTTTTTGGTTTCTTCTACATATTTTACCAGGTCTACTATTTTCTATAATTTTACTTTGACTAAGTGGCTCATGTTGACAGTATCAGTGTTCCTTTGGCCCGCCTTAAACCAATTGAACAGACTTAGTTCTAGGAAGTGATCGAGCTCGCTTTAAACTGGGTTGGGGCGCAGGGGTTCGTTCTTCTAAAGGAATTCCCTCTGATGAAATTTCGGGGTTACCTTGTGGTTGATTTCTCCGTTGTCTCATCTTGATGACAACAGGGTTAAGATATTTTACTGCCACCACAATCATTATGGCCAGAACAAGTAGGCTCGTAAATGATACAGAGGTGGTGGACAGGATATGGGAGTTTCTATTTGATACTTTCTCTTGGTATTTGTTGATTTTACTTTGGATTTCTTCCAGCGAATGCGTGTCCTGGTAGATTGATTTATGAGTATCGTCTCCAGTTAAAATTTCCATTGAGACTTGCGTTTGGTTTTGAGATTCTGGTAAAATGTCAGCCAGACTCAAATTAAATAAGGAATGATTAAATTGGGGAAATTGTTTGGGTTGAATTATTTTCCGCGGGCGTTTACTTTGACCTTCGTACTTGAGCACCTTGTCACTTATTTGCACTTGACATGGTTGCGTTATCTCTAATATCCCTTGTCCTTCCAGTTTCGAGATCAGAAAGTGATCTGGACATGTGATGTGTAGCACCGTTGAGGTGATAAATGAAAATAGCCACGTATTTGGCTTGTTTAGTTTGATCAACATGTCCTTTTGGGGAGATTGAACTCTGGTCCGGCATTTGGGTACTTCATTTAAAGGATTATATAACAACTTAATGGCACATTCATTTGATGTTGCTGCCTTTATTATGGGCGTATTCAGTAGGCCTACATACGTGTTTTCTTCCAAATTACTTGTTATTTTCTTAAAGTTTTTCATGTCCTCGCCTCTTAATAAGAGAAATTCCTGGGTTTTTGCGCTATTGGCTATGTATGAATAACCAGGGTTTGGAATTAATGAATAATTTGCTGACTTGGGTACAGGATAACATTGAATCTGTTGTAGCCTCATTCTTGGCAGATTAAAAATTGGGAGAGTGATTCTCACCACCAATTTATTTTGCATAAGGAGTGATTGGGCCCCTGCTGTTTGGTATAGAACAGATAGACAATTTTGGTCATTCGGGCAATTCGAAGTCGTCTTGCGATATATTTGTAACAAGTTTTGTGGGGATAGGAGCAGTGGATGAATGTGATTTGTTCTACTAGCCATTATTATATCCAGAAGGGCTTGTTGTCGATATTCGACTTCGATGATTTGGAGTAATAAGCTTGATATAATCTCTTGTCTCAGTTGCCTCCTAGTTAGGTCATCGGCCACATGGTGGAGATCGTTTATCTGGTGTGCTATTTTTTGTTGACGATCCATTAGCAAAGCCAGCGGTTTTTGAATCTTTTCCAAGGTAGTTTTTACAACACTAATTTGTTGTTTCTCTAGCTCGGCTAGGGCTTGTGTATTTGATTCAAGTTCTTCTAACCTGCTGTAAATTTCTTTCTCATTATTGCTGTCCATGGTACCGAATAAGTAATGCATGGCACCACCTATTCCGTCAAATAAAGATCTGGTTTTGCGTTTTCCTGGTACTAGTTCCTTTATTGTTTCCGTGCGCTTTCGTATGCTATCTATTATAGCGTGAATGTGTAGCTGCTGCACGTTGCACAGATCTCCTTGGTCTGTTATATTTATGCACAGTTTGTGCACCAAGTGCTCTGCATATTCCGCTAGCTTTATCTGGGTATCTAGTTCGTCCAAATCTATCTCGGTGAGGACATTCCAGGTGTCATGATATACCATGAGGCTTCCTAGGTCCTCGAAAAATATGCCCGAGCCATTTAGTTGGGTCCTTATATAGGGTTTGCCAGCGATCTCTCCTGTTGTGTATTGGATAAGGAGGGCAAATACGATGAATTTTAGCGCCATTTCTGTGGACAATTCGGAGGGAGGAAACAATTCTTTAAGTTTATTTGTACTTGCATTGTGCCGTTTTAAACTGGGCAGTGGAGTGACTCCACCGCAAATGTTTCTGGGGAGGTATTGAAATGACGTTTAATGGACATTGGAGTAGGAATTTCAAGTCAACCTGGTTCATTTTTGTACAACATGCTTTTATTCGAAATATGGTTTTAAACGATTATTATGTACCGTCACCATTCGCTTACCAATTTTGATTGTGGTATTCACATCACTTGGTATTGCTATTACCTGATAAGGTCCTACCCAGATTTGGGAAAGCTTATGTTTTCTGCTTTCGTTCTTGATGAGGACCTTGTCTCCTACATGGAAAGTTAGGGGCCGTACTGTCTTATCGTAGTACCCCTTTGAGCGCTGTTTACTTGCCAATAAGTTCTTTCGTGCCGTGGCATATGATTTTTGGAGCTTATACTTCAATATGTGATAGTAGCTCTCATGATTGTAAACGGGTTCGGGATCCCGTTTTAAATTTGATGGGACATCCGCTGTGAAGCCGTATAGGCAGTCCATTGGGGTAAGTTTAGTACCCTCGTGTACACTATTATTATACACGAATGCAGCGGTTCGTAGGAATTGGTCCCATGTTTTGGGATTTTCGTCTACGATTGTTCGCAGGTATTCAATTAGTGGTCTGTGCGCACGCTCTAGTGCTCCATTAGACTGTGGGTGATATGCTGAAGTCTGTAACTTCTTTACCTTTAGAAGCTTACATACTCTTTTGAATAATTCACTCAGGAAATTTGTTCCCTGATCGGTGAGTATTCTTTTGGGTATGCGATAGCGCGTAACGATTTCATCAAAGAAAATCTGCGCTACTGTGACTGCTTCTGCATTAGGTATGGCATACCAGTCGACAAATTTTGTTAAATTATCTTGGAAGGTCAAGATATATTTGTTTCCTGATGTGGTCTCTTCTAATGGACCTACAATATCGAGGTAAACTTTGTCGAACGGTTGTTCTGCGATGTCCGTGATAACCATTGGCATTTTATATTGTGGAGAAGCTTTCATCGTCTGGCACTTTGGGCATTTTTTTATGTATTTCTTGATGTCGCTAAGCATGTGTCTCCACCAATACTTGCGTCTTATTCGTTTGTAAGTTTTTATGACACCTTGATGGCCACCAAATGGAGAATCGTGATAATCTTTTAAGATTGTTTGGATCTCCGTAGGGCTCGTGATAACTTCGGGTGTCTTGCCAGTACTTACTTTTTGCTCAAGCGATGCTGGGTTTAGTTTTTCCGCCTCCGTATGTTGAATTTCGTTTTGGTCCGCATTCGTGTGCTCTTCTGTCTCCACACTGGAGCTATCTAATGTCTCTTGAGCCTTTTGCTTCTGAGCTCGAGTCACGACGAAACAATGAGCGGATTTCTTTTTCTTTTTATTATTTGTGGAATCGTCTTCCTCCACATCTGAGTCCATCGTGTGGTGGACTAGGGCTTTTACCGTTAAGGTATTGCCTAAACTGTCTTCCTTTAATGCTTGAGGGATGCGACTTAGTGCATCTGCATTAGTGTTGTACTTCCCTGGTTTATATTCGATGTTGTAATCGAATTCAGATAATTTGTGGTGAAATCTCACCAAACGGGAAGTAGGGTCTTTCACATTGAAGACACCTTTGAGAGGTTTATGGTCAGTGTAGACCGTGAATTTCCGGCCTTGAAGATAGCACCTGAAATTCTTGGTAGCCCAGACTATAGCCAATAACTCTTTCTCTATAGTAGAGTAATTTCTTTCGGCTTTGTTTAATGTGCGGCTTGCATAGGCAATGGGCTGGTCCTTTCCGACTTCTCCTTGAGAAAGAACAGCTCCTAGAGCCTCGTTACTTGCGTCCGTAGTAAGATTAAATGATTTTGTAAAATCAGGGTAAATTAAAAGTGGTGGAGAAATTAAAGCACTTTTTATGCTCTGAAATGCTTCTTGGCATTTCTCTGTCCAAGTGAATTTTACATCCTTTCGGAGTAAATTCGTAATTGGACGTACAATTTTGGAGAAGTCTGGAATGAATTTCCTGTAGTAATTGGCAAGTCCTAAAAATGACTGAACTTGCCTTACTGTTCTTGGAACAGGAAATGTTTGGACGCAGGCCGTCTTACTTGGGTCTGGTAGGGCTCCTTCGCTAGAACATTTATGTCCTAGGTAAACAACTTCTCTTCGTAGAAACTGGCACTTCTCTGGCTGCAGTTTCAAGTTGTTCTCTCTCAACTTATTGAAGACTTTCCTCAACTTTTCGTTGTGGTCATTTAAATTTTTTCCATAGATGACAATGTCATCTAGGTAGACAAAACATTCGAGGCCTTGCAGGCCTGTCAAGACGAAATTCATCAGGCGTTGGAATGTGGCGGGGGCTCCTTTGAGCCCGAATGGCATACGCTTGAACTCGTAGTGCCCATAACTTGTGCTGAAAGCTGTCTTGTGTCGATCCTTTTTGTCGACAAGCACTTGATGATAGCCGTTGGCCAAATCGAGGGTGGTGAAATACCTAGCATGACCTAGCTGGTCGAGAATATCCTCGATTCGGGGTAGCGGAAATGCGTCGCCTATTGTCTTTTCGTTTAACTTACGAAAATCGACAACGACGCGCCACCTTTTTTCACCGTCAGGTCCTGCTTTCTTGGGGACAACTAGTAGAGGTGAATTCCAAGGGCTTTTACTAGACTGGACTATCCCACTGTCTAGCATTTCTTTTAGCTGCTCATTTATTACTTTCCGCTGTGTTTCAGGTAAGCGGTACATTTTCTGATTGATTGGTGCTTGATCTTGCACCAATGGAATATTATGCGTTATCGCATTTGTATAGGTGAGTTTGTCACCTTTGAGGAAGAAGATATCGTTATACTCTTGGCAGAGCTCCGATATCGAAATTTTTTCTTCCGCGGTTAAATTTGGGTCTAGGCTGAGTTCTTGCTCTAGCCTAGAAATACGCGGGTATTGTTTTGGGTCGTCCGGAGTCTCATTATCCGGGTATAAGTATCTTACATGTTGTAATATCGCCGTTTTGTCGGCTGAACCTATGTTTGACTTACTTTTCCTTGTGAATTTGTTTCCTGAAACTGGATTGAATTTAATTAATTCCTTATGAGGCTTTATTTTGTTGTATTTAGCATGTAACAGGGTACTTGCTTCCTGCTTTGTTGGCGGCTGAGTTTGATACACCTGTGCGGTCTTTGCCTTAGGTTGTGTGGAATACTCATGCGCGTCGATGCTATTGTGTTTTGACCATGTAAAGTTCTTTATACTGGAAGACGGTGGAGTAACATGCACCTTTAATATAGGCTTTGGCGACTCGCTTCCGTTCTTATATGGCCTTTGTTTATATAGAAACGATTTATGCCTAGGAATTTTGGACGGCAGAGCTATATGCACCTTTTTAGCAGGCTTTGGACACTCGTGTCCGTCATTTTTGGAATTCGTTGAATTTTTCGTTTTTAGTATGGGGATGTGCGTACTTTTGTGGTCTTTTGCACCTGTTAATGGGACTATTTTGTAGTCGTTTATCGGATACAGCTGTAATTTTAAGCTATGTATGACTACTTGATGACTGTTAGCGTTGAGAATACTAACCAGCACTAATTCTTCTCCAGATGACAGCAAACTGTTTGCCAAGAAGACTCCATCGCTTATCTCTTGGGATAAACAGAGCATTTCTTCTTGAGTTTGTAACGGCACTGGGGCCACCATTTGAGAGCGTGCAGGTATGCAGATTGGTTCCTTAAAGGTAACCAATTGCTGCCTGCCTTCATCGGTCTCTTGTTCGCCCAGACAGCTTTTTTCACATTCCTTGGGCCCTTTTGGAGCTTGGCAGCCAGCTTTTCTCGTTTGAGAAGCCTTGAAGACACTGCAGGTGGATAGTTCAGCCTGTTTAGACTCTACCTCTTCTGCAAGTGTTCTTACTTCGACTGCTTTTTCAGAATGTAGCTTGTCCGTGTCAAACTCTAATGGCAAAGCAAATTCGTCTGGATTAGTTTCCGTGCGAGGAAACCTTAGTGCCTTATTAGGACCCTCAACGTTGCAGTTTTTTGCTAGGAAATCATTTCCTAGAAGTCCATCGTCGGAAAGGCCAGGCAAGTTCTTTACGACTTGAAACTTGCAGGGAATTTTGTTTTTGAAAACGAAGTTTCCCTGGCAATTTCCCAGCGTCTTTCCGGTACCAAATGGGGTCTGAAGTGTACATGCCTCATTGTGGTTAATTTCTTTGAGGTCTTTTAATGACCTTTTCTTTATTATACTAACCTCAGCGCCTGTGTCTACTACTAGTTTAGTTTGGCCGTTCAGGCCAATGTCTAAAGGAAGTTTTACTGTAGCGACACTGGAATCGGGCTGCTGAGGAGACCCTATTTTATTAGATGGGAGATTTATAGTCGAGCCGGGGAGTTTTGGGTCGACTGTACGTCGTTTCCCTGACTCCGGGCTTCCCATTTACGTTTTTGTTGGCAGTTATTTACTGCATGTCCAGAACGACCACAAAATTCGCACTTTTTACGCACGTTATAGACTCTGGAGTTGTTGGGGTTGTGAGGCTCTCTAGGACGTTGGATTGGTGCTTCTCTGTTTTGGGGTCTTTGAAAACTATTGTTGTTCCTTCTACAGTCACGCACGTCATGATTATACATTTTGCAGTTCACACAATAAGGCGTATTTTTCCTTTTGAGGCAATCGACATATGTATGGCCTCTTAAATTACAAAAACTACAACTGATTTTATTTAAATAATTATTTTTATTTTGTACATTATAATTTTTATTAGGAGATCTTGGCTCCTGTTTGATGTATGGTAATGTGTTTGCCTGTGTGAACTGCGGCTGCTGAATGTGACTATTTGTGTTTGGCAGGGTCTGAGGAACTTGAGCGAATGGCATTATGCCGGGAGTAAATACGCTGTGATTAGCTGATGAATTAAGTTGGTTAAAATGTGCGTTATTTGGTGTTGTTGCGCTTATGGAATGGGGTAACGTATTTTGCATCACATTTTGTTGAAATTGCCCTGAAGGTTGCAGGAATAGGGCACTTTGCTGGAGACGTTCCATGTCAAGTGCTCTTTGTACGAGGTCATCCACCGTGCCGTCTGTCATGGTCAGAAGGTACTGGCACATATATGGGTTATTTACGCCTGTTTTCAGTGCGTTTTTCGCGAAATCTTCCAACTGCGTTTTAACAGCTGGTGCTGCTGTGGCTCCGTATTTGGATTCTGCTGCTTCATTGCAGAGTGCCAGCATTTGTTTTACTCGTGCCGTGAAGGCTGTGAGATTCTCTAAAGGATACTGCCTTGTAGTGATTAATTTATTTACCAGTTCCTGGTAAGTTTCTCTAGGCAGGTATGTGCGATTTAGCCGTTCTTCTACTTCTTTGAAAGTAGTGGGCATATTTGAGGCAAAAAGCTGGTAAGCTTCGCCTCGAAGTCTGGTGGGAAAGATTTGTAAAAATGCTGTTAGTTCATCCACCGAGATGCACTGGATTACCTGCCTGCAGCATCCTAGGAACGTTTGGAGCTCAAGGCTCAATTTTGGGTGCTGTTCTCCTGAGAATAGGGGAACGAGCTGGGCAGTTAGCTTGGCGATTTTCGCGTAATCTGCCATGTTTATATTGGGGATTCTGAAGCTAAAGTTTGACACTTTTGGGGAGCTAGTTTCTTCTAGACTGGTCTCCAGAAGGGAGTCGCCCAGCCAATTCAAAAGGACCTCACTTACGGTGGAATCACTGACACTGTCTTCAATGGCACCTTCTCTTAATTCTACACTGTTATTTGTAATTTCTGTTTCGAGAGAGTGCGAGAGTTCCCCAAACTGCTTTAAGCTTTCTTTAAATTTTTCCGTACTTTCTTTGAATTGCGCGATTTGCTCAAGCCGCCGTTCACGGGACTTTTTGAGCTGTTTATCGATAGAATCACACTGTATAACAGAAAGTTCGGAGGAGTCTCGCACTTTCTCCTCTAGATATTTTAAATAACTTTCTAAATTTAAATTAGAAGGTCTTACTTGTTGGGGACCTGTGAGGGTTGTCCCACTCCTGAGTGTTACCCCTTTTTTTGTTGGTATTGTTGGGGGTGTTTGATTAGCACCCTCTATTGCGGATGTTGCTCCCGCGTTGCCTCCTTCGTACCGGGACGGATCTTCCTGTGCGTCGCCCGGCGAGGAAGATTGTTGAGGAGTTGGTTGAAATGGTGTGATTTCCTGCGGCGTCTCCTGGTGGGAGCTTTCCTCGCTCATGGACCACCGTGTGTGAAATTTGCAGCTAGGGGGGCTTCTGCCGTCTTAATTCCCTTGGTTCAAATTGAGAGGGGGGCTTATTGCCTTCTTCGAGGTCCCTCTCAATTCAGGATCGTTGGTTCGGTTTCTTGAAGTTCTTTTGCTGCCGGGGGGGCCCGTGGCCTACTTAAATTCCCCTGGATAAAAGCTGAAAGGGGGGCGCGTTGCCTACTTCGAAGTCCCTTTCAACTCCGGATCGCAGATTGACGGTTGAGGATTCTTCCTTCCTTCAAGTGTAGCTTTAGCACTTTTGGTTGTGAACTACTGATATCCTGGGCTGGGATGAAGCCCGCTATTGTCCCACGTTGGCACTTTGTGCTTTGATGAGGGGGTGGCTGCGTGTTTTGCAAACAGAGGCAGTTAAAGCTGTCCGACCCCGAGCGTTGGGAGCCGACAAGATCGAAATACTCCTGAAGCCAGACTCAACTTCAGGCGGAGGGTAGGGTGTCTTGCCCAGTATTCGATCTCGTCCTAAACTCCTTTTAGATTCGTAGGATGGAGGGTTTTCGAGCGCTTACTCTTTTTTTTTGTTTTTCAAAGTAGGCTTCCTCTATCCTACCGGCTGCGCCAATTGTTATGTACCTGTTTGTGGGGCAAGTAGGAGCCGTATCCAGTTCTCCCTTGCACCCTAGTGTTGCAAAACTAAAACCATCTTGCCTTTTCTTTTATACACAAACACCCTTTTTTATAATTTCACAACTTTTATTTTATTTAACAATTTTGCCCCTTTTCTTTTTATTTCAATTTCACAATTTTCATTCGGTTAAATAATTTTACTTTTTTTTTTATTTCAATTTCACAATTTTCATTCGGTAAAATAATATTACTTTTTCTATTTTACTTTCAAAATTTTCATTCGGTTAAATAATTTTACTTTTTCTTCTTGCTTCTTTTGTTTTCACCTAGCGAGACCGTGCCGAACCGAAATGCCAAAATCAACTCGCCTTTTCGTCGTTATAAAAATCAACTGCCCTCTTCATCACTTTCATCGCGATCAAGAGCCGTCGTTCAGGGTAGAAAATGCATAGTTGCATTTTCACCCTGAGAAAATTTTCATTTATTCTGGACTTGATTAAACAAGTCCAGAATATTTTTCGTTGGACGGTGGCTTAAAAATGTAATTTGACGCTTTTGTCAACACCAGCCACCGTCCTGTCGTTCTGAAATCGCGCCGTGCATATACATACAATGTATTTCGGCGGCGCGCATTTCTCACGACGAAATATTTTTGTGCAATATGTATGTACGTATGTACCTACATATTGCATTTTTCTTGACAAATCTTACTGGAGGTAAGATTTGTCTTTTTGGTTTTTTTTTTATTAATTTAAAATATTTCCATGGCAAATCTTGCTGAAGGCAAAACTTGCCATGGGAATAATATGGTTAAATTTTGTGGCATGTGAAGAAAATTGCTGATGCAATTTTTTCTTCACTTTTTAAAAGATAAGCTAACCATGTTTTAGCATGGTTAGCTTATTGAGAATTTTGTACTAAGTTGTAGGTGTTTTAGGATATGTATATGTATATGTGTATATGTCTTTCACATATACAACAAACGCGAGTAGAGAGTTTTAATCGGAGAAAACGAAAATACTCATCTCCGTGTTACAGAATCCGACTGCAGAAGTATAGATGTTACTATAATATGTAATATTATAATACATAATTCCAAATGAATTTTAAGTTAAGTAATTTTTCCTTAACTCTAGATTATATCACCGCTAACCAGCACTTAAAATTCATTATGTAATTAAATTCATAACAAACAGGTAATGTAAATACAGAATCCATTCATATATGTCGTGCGATGTGAATTAAATAACAATGGCCCATTTGCTTGCATTTAATTTACAAACCATAATCATAAAGCTTCCTATAAATAAATACTTTTACGAGTCGTATTCTCTTGAAAGAGGAAAGATCTATTCGTGAGCAATCTACATTACAAAAGTATGCAAGAAAGTTGAAATTATGGTTGCTGATAAAGCTACTCACTCACAGATAATCTACAATCACTTGTATCAAAGTTCGCGAAATTGCTCTCTGCTAGTTGAAATTTTATCTATAAAAGATGTACCGCCACCTAAGATTTAGTTAGTTCAACAGAAATTTTACAGTTAAATATTAGCAGAATCAGAGTCGAAATGGTTTTTGAGGTACAGACTAAATACGATCCGATCAGTAAAATTTGGCGGGGACCTGACTGTAAACCTACATATAATCCAGATATTTCAGTTGGGCAGGTTGTTCTACATATGCTAAATCTATGCCCTAATAAAGTAGTGCAGGTGAGATAAAAAAAGAAAAAAAAATATTGTTCTCTAGAAAGTGATGAGTAATGGTGTTGCATAATAAGATAAAATTTAAGAATAAATTAAACATAATTAAGTGTGATTTACAACATACCATAAAATACCATAAAATTTGTTGATAAAAAAGTGATAAAATAAAATAGTTCAAGTTTTTAGTTGAAGGCTTTGCTTTTTGTGGAATATTTTTTTTTTAACATTTAGTGAGGAATATTTCAGTGAACTATAAAAAAAAAGTTTCAGCTGTGTTTATAATATGAACTGAGAGTGTTTAAACATTTTTTCATATCACAAAATTGCATACACTTTGTAGCTTTTTTTTATATTGTGAGATTAAGACTGCGTCTAAAGCATGTTCACGAACCCAGAATAAATTTGGTAAAGAAAATGTGTGCTACATCTAACGTCAACTAAAATACAATCGTAATTGAACCACTAACAAATTATAGTGATATCTTACTAAAAATCAAAGGTCAACTCGATAAAAGTAAAACCAATATGTTCGCTAATAAAGAGAGAGAGTATACTCGTCATCAGCGATTTCGTACGAATTCACAGTATAAGTAGGGTTTGACTTGACTAGAAATGAAAGTGATACAAGTGGGAGCTCAAATTTACATATACATACGTACATACATACAGATGTACCACCACCTAAGACTTCACTGACATATATACTATAAAATGGACTGCTCAACTTTCTATTTCATGCGGGCTCAATTGCTTATGTCAAAAAAAAGTTCTTAGACCGGTGCCGACCTTGAAAAAATCATTGGTGGGAAGTTGAAAAAATTAGCACGTAGCTCGAAAAGCGATTATAATAAAACGTTTCGAATTTAGGCTGCACATCTTATCAATATATTACCTTTGGTGAAACATTTATATCAGTAAAAACCCTAAATAATTAATTTAAAAACATTTATTTCGACGGACCCACTTAACTATTTGTTGTTTACAGTTCTCCTCAGTTGGTACTTGGCGCTTAGACCGAAAGAGTCAGCAATATAGCAGTGAACCCACTTTTTGCAGTGCATTTCTATTTACGTAATCAGTCCATATTATACATGTCAGTGAGTTCAACAGAAATTTTACAGTTAAATATTAGCAGAATCAGAGTCGAAATGGTTTTTGAGGTACAGACTAAATACGATCCGATCAGTAAAATTTGGCGGGGACCTGACTGTAAACCTACATATAATCCAGATATTTCTGTTGGGCAGGTTGTTCTACATATGCTAAATCTATGCCCTAACAAAGTAGTGCAGGTGAGATAAAAAACGAAAAAAAAATTGTTCTCTAGAAAGTGGAAAGTGATTGGACCATTTTCAGATCAAGTAGGTATATGAAGTGATGAGTAATGGTGTTGCATAATAAGATAAAATTTAAGAATAAATTAAACATAATTAAGTGTTATTTACAACATACCATAAAATACCATAAAATTTGTTGATAAAAAAGTGATAAAATAAAATAGTTCAAAATTTTAGTTGAAGGCTTTGCTTTTTGTGGAATATTTTTTTTTAAACATTTAGTGAGGAATATTTCAGTCAACTATAAAAAAAGGTTTTAGGTGTACTTATAATATGGACTGAGAGTGCTTAAATATTTTTTCATATCACAAAATTGCCTAAAGTTTGTAGGGATATCTTTCATCCTTTGGTTATAAAATTTTTGGTTTTTTTTTTTTTATATTGCGAGATTAAGACTGCGTCTAAAGTATGTTCACGAACTCAGAATAAATATGGTAAAGAAAATGTGTGCTAAATCTAACATTAACTAAAATACAATCGTAATTGAACCACTAAACAAATTATAGTGAAATCTTATTTAAAATTAAAGGTCAACTCAGTCAAAGTAAGGAGAGAGCGTGTACTCATCATCACCGATTTCGTACGAATTCACAGTATAAGCAGGGTTGGACTAGAAATGAAAGTGATACAAGTGGAAACTCAAATTTACAAATTATCGCGGTAGTTGTCGCGGTTAAGATGCAATAGAATTTGAATAACAAAGTCAAATTCATTTGGGTAAAATATTGACGGTAGGGAAGATAGGTAGATTGCCAATTCTGTGAGTGTCATTTCCGTGAGTTTTGAAAGAATGCCGTTAGATGGCGAAAAGTGGGAATACAACATTTTTATAGATTTATTATTTTTTTAAATAGGTAAATGACATTCAATCTTCCTGAAATTTTGTATAGATAATCTTTTGATAAAAGCACATCTATCAAAAAATAAAAATAAACAAGTAAAAAAGCTGAAAATGGTCTAACACCAATTCTTATGATACCCTAGACGAATGCCCGTATAAAATTTCGTATGGTAGTATGATTTTTG